>CM061543.1:49377471-51777471 GCA_030864215.1 Capsicum pubescens | reverse complement strand
GCAAGTCGAACTCTAAGATTTTCCAAATAGTGAATATCCATTGCCAATTCTCGTTTATCCTAATTTATATAGGCCAAAATTCCCATGTACACATGATTAAGAGAATTGGCAACTACATTCTCCTTATCAGTATAGTAATGAAGGCTCATATCATAGTCCTTCAATCGCTCAAGCCACCTTCTTTGTTGGAGATTCAACTCTTTTTGAGTAAATATATATTGGAGGCTCTTATGATCGAAAAAGATATCAACATGAACACCATAGAGAAAAGGCCTCAAATTTTTCAAAGAAAAAACCATGGCTAATAACTCTAAGTCATGGGTGAGGTAGTTCTTTACGTGAACTTTAAATTTCTTAGAAGCATAGGCCACCACCCTAATATGTTGCATCAATATGCAACCAAGACCGACACTAGAAGCATCATAATACACCACAAAACCATTACTATCCTTAGGCAAGGTCAAAACTAAAGTTGAAATCAATTTTTCTTTAAACTTCTTAAAACTACCCTCACACGCATTGGACGACATAAACTTAACCTTCTTTTGGGTTGACTTAGTCGAAGGGACAGCTATAGTGGAAAAACTCTCCACAAACCTTCTATAATAACTGGCTAGACCTAGAAAGCTCTAAATATTTGATGGAGTCATAGGTCTGGGCCACTTCTTACCCGCCACAACTTTTTGGAGATCTAACATAATCCCTCCATTAGATATGACATGACCAAGAAAAGCTATGACTTTAAGCCAAAACTCAAACATAGATAACTTGGCATATAAATAATGATCCTTCAAAGTTTCCAACATGGCAAAGAGATGATCTACATGATCCACCTCACTCTCAGAATATCATAAATGAAGAGATCATAAATATGTCTAAGAACAAATGAAAGACCCTATCATTAAATCCATGAATGTCGCCGGAGCATTGGTCAACCCAAAGGACATGACAAGAAACTTATAGTGACCATATCAGGTTCTAAAGGTAGTCTTAGGGATATCTGCAACCCTAATCTTAAGCTGATGATAACCTGATCTAAGATCAATCTTAGGGAAACACTTCGCACCCTAAAGTTGATCAAACAAATCATCGATCCTAAGAAGAGGACACTTATTATATATGGTCCCTTTGTTCAACTAACAATAATCAATGAACATATAAAAGGAACCATCCGTTTTGTACACGAACAATATCGAATCACCCCATGGGGATACGCTAGGATGGATGAAACCCTTATTTAAGAAGTCTTTTAATTTCACCTTAAGCTATTTTAGCTCTATCGGAGTCATTCTAAAAGAGGGATGGAAATTGGAAGAGCGTCCGAAACAAGATTGATCCCAAAATCAATTTCCCTATCGAGAGGAACACTCAGGAAGATCATAGAGAAATACCTTGGGAAACTCATTCACCATAGGAACAAATTCTAGGGAAGGCTATTCCTAGTTGGAACCTTTAACTTGGACTAAATGATACAAATACCCCTTCGAAATCAACTTTTGAGCTTTAAGATAAAAAATGAAGCTTCCCTTAGAAATTAGAGAACCACCTTCCCATACAATGACTGGCTTATTAGGAAATTTCAACATGACCCTACGGGTCCAATAATTTGAGGTAGCATAGCAGGAGTGCAACCATTCTATCCCAAAAATGACATCAAAATCAACCATGTCTAACTCTATAAAGTCTACAAGGGTATCCCTACCACCAACTAATATCAAACACCACTTATAGATCTTTTTAAAAACTATAGGATCTCTGATTAAGGTAGCAATAGAAAAGGGAACTGACAGACTCTCCAGACCATAATCAAGATGCATAGCCATATATGGGGTCACATAGGAAAGAGAAGACCTGGATGAAGAAAACAATACACATCACAAGAAAAAATAACAACATCAGGAGATGTCTCAGAATCCTAGCGAGTAGTAAATACATACAAATGGTTCTAGCCAACACTGGTGCCAAAAATAAAAGTAGAGGTAGACATAGCACCCTTTGGTGTAGGAGGATGTGGAGTAGAAATAAGGGTCCTGTTGGCCTTAGAGGATGGTAGAGAAATGCTATATGTGCCCAACCTGACAATAATGATAACATCAACTTATCCTACTCCCACACTGACCACGATGACTTTAATCACAAAATCTACAAAGAGGGCAGGATGGAGTCGACTGAGCACCACTAGTCTAGAATTGGGCACCATATGCCCAAAACCCACTACTAAACTAGGGTTGGTGATCACCCGATGACTTTGGGTAAGTAGAGTGAACACTAGCCGAGGAGAACGAACCTGAAATCCTCCATTTTTTATGACAACTTGCCACCACTTTATTTGGAAGGCCTAAATTTCCTTTCTTATATCTCACTATGCTTAACTTGCTTACTTTTCCTATCCTCTACTTATTGAAAATACACAATCTACCTAAAAATATCCATGTTCTCAATCAATAAAGCAACTTTGCTCGTAAGGACTAACCAATGGGACTATTTTGAGACAAACTTATGCATTCTCGTACTCATGCAAGAAACCATCTCGAGAGCATACCTTTATAAATGATGGAATTTCAAGGAATACTCTTGAACAGACATCCTCCCTTACTTAAAGTTCACAAATTCTTTTGCCTTTACTTCTCTCAACTCTTGAGGAAAGAAGAGGTCTAAGAAAGCCTTAAAAAATCCACCATGAAGCCAGACTAGCATTAACCCCTCTAAAGAACTCACATCCTTTGTACCATTGGTACGCTATATCTTTTAATTGGTAGGAATCAAGATCAATAACCTTAACTTTTAAAGCATTAATGATTCAAAAATCTTCTCCATCTCATCGATGAGGCCTTGAGGACCTTCCTCAACCTTTGTACTTGTGAACATAGAAGCGATCAACCTTATAAATTGGCCAATCCTTGTGGCCTCAGAAGAAATGGTATCCAAAGTGCCACGCTCTGGTTGAGAGGCTACCAATAGATTCAAGAGGTTTATGAAGGATGAAACTCCACATTGGTAGCATCTCTCTAAGTTGATAGAATGCAAGGGTCACACTTAAGGGTTGGGGTTAGCGGGGACAAGTGGAACCCTATGAAGATGATCGAATATTGCAACCCTAGCCCAGGTCTGAACACCAAAAGTTTTATGATCTTCATCTATATGGACCTTAGAAGAGTTTTCCTGAGCCCTAGATCTCCTTAGAGGTATGATTTGAAAGATAGCAAACAAAAATCAGAAGAATGCAAGACCTTAGACTCTATATCTTGAGATAGAAACACAAGAAAGGGAAACATTTCCTAAAGTGTGCCATAGCTCATCTTTTATAAGTGTGGCATGTTTCAAACCCATAAAGAGACTATAATAGAAATGATATTATAGACACCCAACTGACCATGAACCTAGGCTCTAATAGCAACTTTACATGACCTGAATCTCGATCCATGTTGCATGGGCACCCAAAGCTCAAATAAACCAGAGACTGCCCCAATAACTTAACCCAAGCATCTTATCATACAATAGGAGTCAAAGGAACTCTGGCTCACAAGTTAAGATTTACAGAAAATATCATCATTCAACATTAGATTCATGATAACTAACTTACACTCAAGTTCACAATTATTCACAATACCTCTATACAAAACAAAGTCAATAAATATATATATTGGGACAAGCCCCCGACAATAGCCAAACCAAGTCTTAAAGAGATCAAGTCTAAAGATAAGAGACCAAGAGGTTCATATATTCTAATGTAAGAAAGCTGACCACTTCAAGTCAAAGCACGAACTCCTTCAATCACCTAATCAATATGTGGAAACAGAAAAAAAATACCCTGATCCATATATTGCAGGGGACATAGCACTCAAACATGATTACCAAGTGGAATGCTAGTATGTAACTCAAGGATAAGTGATAAAATAACATCATCAATCAACAACAAGTCAATATATCATAATTTATCTCATTTATACACTTATACATACATATAGGTATATCATATGCCAATCAAAGGAACAAGTCTCATCAACCATGCTTTAAGAAATCAATCAATATTCATGAAATAGAGGACTATGACCTCCCATACTTATAGATTCAAACATTCTTCATAGGCAAGGGACAGTAACCCCATTCACATTATCATGGGACTTTAACCATATGCACTTATTGATTTGTCAAGGAATTTACCCATATATATATTCACACAAATAAAGGACTCTAACTGCACATGCAATCATCTAGGCAAGGGACCCCAACCTCATGCCCACTCATTGGACAAGGGACTCTAACCACATGTATCATTTGAACTTTAACCCCAAGTCATTTCTTTTGTAAGGTTATTTGACCTCAATAGATTTCTTAAGCGTGGGACTTTAACCTAGTGTAATATCATTGGGAAAGGGACTTCAACCTCAAGCCATTCATAAGGCAAGCGTCTTTTACCTCAAGTCATCAAAACTATCATTTTTTGGCATTTGGGACATTAACATTTTTGACCATTCATCCAAATACATTCAATACAATATTTAAGGACTTTAACCATTTTGGCCAATTTAACACTATACATGGCCATATGGTGATTATGGGAGCCTTTGTTGCTCAACCATTTCAATAGGTCAAGGCCTTTACTTAATTAAACATACCATGAAAATTATGGTTATTAAGACCCTTATATAATTATATACCACATTCTTACCACACTTAGGTTCAATCCATCATTTAAGGTCATCTTTATATCTAGGGATTTTACCCTTTCATTAGCCATCAATAAGGTTATCAATTTCACTACACATGGTTCATAATTTCTTTAACACATCATTTATCAATTATTCATGTTCATTTGGGCATTTACCTAGTTCAATACATCAATGACATATGACTAGACAACTCACTTAGATATTTTTGCAAACGCCTTGGGTGCATACCTTCAACAAGGCCATTTTCATGGTAGATATTATTAAGATTAGAGTTAATCAATAACTTCATGTTAATCCATATACAAAAAGCACCCCTATATGCAATATATCATCAATATAACATGTAACATAAGTGTAAGCAAGATTCAATATCATACATCGTTAGGCACCAAAACCCTTGTCATTTGATTTCAAACCACTATATAAACTTACTGATCCAAGTGTGAAATATATGATTTTAGAAATATTTAAAGAGGGTAATAGATACATTCCTTAAACAAGATTATACACCAACAATCTTGGCTTCTTCTTGCCACTAGATGAGCTCCCTCCAAACCTTATCCTTCAAACTTACTACAAGAAAATATTTAGAGTATTTGGAATGTTTAAGCCTTGTAAATGAAGACTTAAGAGTCTATAATGCCTTATATAGTGAGAGTATTTAGGGTTTTAGAAAGGGTAAATAACCAAAAGGTACTTAGTTAAAAGCTTAAAAGTTCACTCGTGCAGGGGTACGACTCCTCTATACAGTTCCTATAGTGATCGTAGCCTAGGGTACAAGTGGTACCTAACTTATACCCTTAGCTTATCCTAGGTCAACCATACTATTTTGGGTATGAGTGATCACCTTTTATCTATAAATAAATGGTATGAATCACCCCCTCATCGTATACATAAATCGTATAACAAACAGTCCACTATAAATAAAGACTGCCCTCTATACGATTGAGTTGTATATGACTCTTATGCATAGGTGCAAACAATAGAAGGTCATGTCATATATAAAATTTCATGCAACCCTCATGGACTGATCAAGTTATAAAAGAGGAGAGCAAGGTTGGTATGAGTCGTGACCAAATGTATGACTCAAGTCTTTAGTTGTATCCAACTCAGAGACACAAATCTAAAGTTGTTTTTTCAATGGTTAAAGTCTAGGTGTTTCAGTAATTTTATGCTAAGTATTACAAATATTTATCTTGGTTGCATATGGCATCTTTCTTAGGGTATGTAGTATTATAAAAGGGCATTATGGAATACCTATAGAAGTTTAAGGTTGTTAGAAATTGGGACAAATCAGTAAATGTGCTAGTAATTCATAGTTTTATGGGGTTGGCCAATGATTATAGTTGGTTTATGAAGGAATTCACCTTCATTGCTTTGCATATGACTCGGTTGACTCAGAAGGAGGTAACTTTTGTATGGATTGATGAATGTGATTAGAGTTTCCAAAATAGCAAGACTTTGTTAACCTTAACTCCCATTCTTACCTTTCCAGTTGAAGGTAAAGATTTTATTATGTATTATAATGCTTTATGTTATAGTTTGGTTATTTTTTTATGCATGAAAAGAATGTTATTGCATATGCTTTGAGGCAGATAAAATTGCATAAGACAAACTACCGCACCCCCAATTTAGAATTTATAGCAGCAGTGTTTACATTCAAAATTTAGAGGCATTATCTTTATAGGGTTGAGTATGAGGTGTTCAGGACCACCAAAACTTGCAATATATTTTAATAAAAAGATTTGAATTTGAGGTATTAGAGGTGGGTGTAATTACTAAAAGACTATGACATTTTTATCTTTATCATCTAAGCAAGTCCAATGCAATAACATATGCTTTATGATAGAAGCCTATAAGTATGAAGAGTTTAGAGGGTTGAAGGTGCCGAGACATTCATAGCTATGGTGGTGCAAACCTTATCTAACAATTTGATTAAACTATATGTGTATAACAATTTGATGAAGTTGTAAATGGCTAATAATGGAGGGGTATTAGCCAATGATGAGGCTAGAACCATCTTCCTTTACCAGATCCAAAAAAGGCAATTTGAGAATAATAAATTGAATAAAATGTAAGTTAAGATGGTAAAAGGTAAGTACAAAGAATCCATTTTTTATGAGGAAAGTATGTTAAAAATTAGAAGATATATGTGTGCCTCGTGTGGACAACCTAATTTCTGCTATCCTTGCAGAGGCTCGCAGTTATAATACTCTCTACACATCATGGTGTAACTAAGATCAATACAAACTTAAGTTAAACATTATTGGTGGTTATGTATGAGAAGGACATTATTTATTCCATGACTTAGTGTCAAACTATCAATGGGTTAAGTATAATCATAGATGACTTGGTGGCAAAATTTAGAGGATGCCTATTTTGATATTGAAGTGGGAGAGAATAACCATTGATTTTGTTGTTAGTCTTCCTAAGACCATGAAAAGATGTGATTCCATTTGGGTAACTGTGAATCAATTAACCAAGTTTGCACATTTTATTCTAGTGTGAGTGAATTAGAATGTAGTCAAGTTTGTTGTAATGTATGTTAAGGATATTGTTAGACTTGCCTAACTCTATTGTATCAGATAGAGGTACATAATTTACCTCTAACACTTTAGAGAAGTTTTAATAAGTGTTGGGTACTAGGTTAGACTTAAGTACAACCTTTTCAACTGCAAATTAATAGACAATATGAGTAGATGATTCAAGTTCTATAAGACATACTTCGGGCATGTGTAATGGGATTTAGTAGTCAATGGAATGATCTTGACTCTGTATGAAATTGGATACAATAATTGCTACCACTCAAGTATTGATATGGCTTATTTTGAAGCCTTGTATAAGAGAAAGTGTAGGTCACCAATTAAGTGGTTTAATGCCTTATAGGTGAGACTTTGGAGCAGGGATGTGTTAAAGGTATCAATGGAGAAAGTGAGATTCATCTAAGAAAAGTTGGTAGCAGCTCAAAATAAATAAAATAAGTGTGCGGGCAACAATGTCATAGATGTTTATTTTGAGAAGGATGATAAAGTTTTTCTTAAAGTTTTATCCATGAAGGGTGTAGTATATTACAGAAAAAAGACTAAGTTATGTTTGCGTACATCAAACCTTTTGAGATCTTGAAGAAAGTAGAATTTGTCTCTTATAGGTTGGCTCAAACTCCTAGTTTTTAGGGAATTTACCGAGTATTTCATTTCTTAATGCTCAAAAAGTATATGGATATAGAGATTATATCATCTAGTAAAATTCGGAGTTGATTGACAATGAACTCTCTTATGAAAATGAACATACTGCTATACTAAATAGAGATGTGCGGTAATTTAAGAACCACAGTTATTTCATCTATGAAATTTCATTCGATAAACTATCCTATTAAAGAGGCCACTTAGGAGACTGAGGTGGACATATGCAAGCAGTATCCCCATTTATTCATCAATTCAAGTTACCTTGGTTGTTTTCTTTTTTTGTTACTAGATGTCATTCTGAGACTAATGACTATTTAAGTGGTATCTAATATATCAATTCAAAACATTGTTACAGAGATTAGTGCACAAATTTGTAGCTTAGAATACCCTAGATTAAATTTGTAAAATTAAGGGATAGAATAGTTTGGGATAAATTTTGGGTGTTGTATGTGATTTTTAGTGGTTTAGTTATGGGATTTAATTTGATTTGAGTTTATTGTTATATGATTATATTAGAAAGTAATATGAACTTTGATGCATAAAACATATTAGTGGAACTTAAGTTACAGTACATTTCGTGAAAAGGCTACTATATGATTTCAAAATTAGAGAAGTGAGTTGTGAAATAAACAGATTTGGGAACTGAGTTCGTCTAATGATTTAAGTACCGATGCATCATTAGAAGTGTTGCTAAATAGTGTCATTATAGTGAGGAAGAGGGTTGCAAGGACGATGAAGTGTTTTGGCCTAGGTACTATCATTGCAGAAGAAGTGTCATTGAGCATCATCATCGTAGTGAGGGAAAAGGTCACCACTGCAATAAGGTGTTTCTGCTAGAAACCAATGCATTAGTATAAATAATTGCAAAAATGATTAAGTAACCTTCTACTAAAAATTTGAGACTTAGTGTTTTCATCCTAAAATGCTCAATTTTTTATCTAAGACATAGAGAAGCTTATTTCCACCATTGTTAGGGGTCTTTAAGTAATCTATAGAACTATAAGAATCATGATCATGGTTGCAATTTGGCTATTGGCCCTATGTTTAATGATCTAGTGGAAATTGGTGGTAAATTACTTTAATTTGCTTATTATTAACTCTAGATTATTAGAATTCACTTCCTTGAGATATGAAGAATTCAAATATATTAAAGGGTAAAAATCACTAGAATGACAAACTAGATTAAGTTCATGTGTTAAAGTTACTAGGTTTGGGTTTGTAATGCCTAGAAGTCAGGAATGTTGTGTTAAATCATTCTCATTTATTATTTATAGACCAATAATGACTAGAACTTGTGATAAAGGCAAAGCTTTGGCTAATTAGTATATTTGAAAGAGGATACAAGGTAGACATGATTT
The DNA here is from genome assembly GCA_030864215.1 of Capsicum pubescens. NCBI lineage: Eukaryota > Viridiplantae > Streptophyta > Magnoliopsida > Solanales > Solanaceae > Capsicum > Capsicum pubescens. The sequence goes on along the minus strand of CM061543.1, from coordinate 51,768,255 downwards.
GAAGATAGTTATAGACTTGATTTGATTGTATGTTTATATTTGAGTTAGATGATTATGATTAGCCTTACGAGCATGCTTGTGATTGTTAATTGAGATGATGTTAACGTTTAAGATAAAACGATTAACTTAAAGATTTAAGTGATGATGAATAAAATACAAATTTACATATTGATATTGTTGTGCTTTGAGCATTATTATTGAGTTTTACTTATTTGATGATATTAGGATCAGGTCAGCACAGTTGATATTGGGATTAAGCACCATGCCAATACAGTACATGAACTGTGCTCATTCTCTGCAGGTCATGATTAAGGGTCTTATTTGACATAAATATTTACGTACACTAATTTTGGCATACATTCATTGATTGCACTATACAGGTGGTTGTTTACTTGCTTATTGTTGTCTAAATTTCCTAAGTGTAAGTGATGGATACGAATAATTTGAAAAGGATTGATAGAAAAAGGATAGTCATTGAGTTTGTAAGTTAAGGTGTTTTACAAGTATGAATTGAAATGTTGGTTGATCATGAGTTGTTCCTTGATCGCTTCTTGCTTTTATTTTTACATATCTATTTTTACGGTGTTGAGTTAAGTGGGTTGATGAAGACTACCAACACATAATTTTTGTACTGATCTGTAATACCCCGCAAACTTCCTTCATTGACTAGGATCTTTAAAATATGTCAATAGATGCCTTATACTTAGAAGTTTTGCTAAGTGTTCGAACTTAGTCATTTCATAAGACTTTAAACTTTGAAGAATTATATCATGACCATCCCGACCTTAGTTTGTTGATTTTTTTCTTGATTCACTATAGGGCAAGTCAAGGGTACATTTCAGGTGAGTTTCAGAATTTTTAGACGAGTAAGGGTATGTTTTGGTGCTTGAAATAGTAGCTTGAGGCGATTAGCCTATGCCTCCTAGGATACTCCCTCGGGCTAGGCTGGGCGCCGCCCTGGGTACTCTACCTGGGTAAATTTTTAGCAATCTAGCCCGACTCATTAAGGGCTAAATGGGTATTTTCACCCACCTTTCAGCTTTAACATGGGATTTAATCACCAAGATATGGTAACTTTCATAAAAATTCATCAAGAAAACATTCTATGGTATCAACCTAAAGTTCAAGAGAACTCAAGATTTAACTGTGAACTTTTAAAATTGATTCAAGAATCGGAATCCCCAAACAAGAGCTTCAAGTATCACCCATCAATTGTACGAATAATATCCCAATAGCATGAGTTCATTCAAAGTCCATAATTCAAGGTATGTGGGGTTTGAACAAGAACAATCCTTTCTCTCTTGTGCCTAAAAATTATGTTTCTAACGAATTTCTTATGATTTTGAATATAGGGTTTACACCCAAAATATCTTGTTGATGAATATTTTAAGCATGATCGGATTGGTTTATGAAATTTTATGGTTTTCTTGAATTAAAGAAGGCTCTTTGTGACTTTGAATACCGTGAGCATGATTTGAAACATTGTTTATAGTTTTCCATTGAATTGAAGATGAGATTGTAATTTGAAGCTATTATTTTGATAAATTTGAAGCATTTCGAGAAAATTTTGCGAAGCATGATGATTTCCATGAATTTACATGAGTTTGATATATTGATACTTAATTATTATAAGCAGTATATGATCTTTGATCCTTATATGAGTTCTGAAATCCGCTTCGCATTGTTATTCATATAATGATTGAGTGCATAACTGGATTCCTATAAACCCTTATGCGATTTTTAATATGGATTTTCATGAGATGAGCATAACTCATAAAGGGAGTAGTATTTATCACTGAGTTGGGTAAGTTACTATGGTTTTACACCCCAGAACTACGTGCCACCATAGGATTGAGATTTTTAGGCGTGAGGTTGAGATAGTGATTACTAAGTTGAGGTTATACTCCCTGGAAAGAGTATGACACCTTTCCCCAAAGTGAGGTTTCTTTCTTAGGAGGACAAAATGTTGGACTCCATATAGATCGCATGTTTTATGTCGGTTAACTGATCCTCCCTAATAGTAAGATTTTTCAGAGTAGTTTCTTAAAGTATTTTTCCCTTAAATAAAGTATTTTTCTCTGGTAGTAAAAGTAAATAAATAGCTTTTGAATATTTTTCTCCAAAGGTTCTGGGAGCTAAGTGCAAAGGCTCACAACTTAAGCAGATATTGTTTTACTTAAATTTTAGTTTCAAAGCTACAAGTCTTAGCTTTTAAATGCGGAGTTGAGATCTTTATCACTTATTCTATATGTTTTGAGAAGGGAATGGAACTTTGGATTTTTGAACTAAGTATAATGACTCATGAGATTTATGTTACATGTTTCACTATTCACAACTTATGAAATTTATATTGAAGATTTATTCAAGCCATGTAAGTTATTTTTATTTAGCATGCATTTGTTTTATAAAGTAATGATGTTGTTTACTATATGCATATACCCCAATATACTCAGTACATCCTCAAAGTATTGATCCACATATACATCTATGTGCTACATTGTCTCATAATGTAGGTACAAGTAGTAGTATGTGCAGTTAGAATTAGACAGTTGCAGATTCTAGCTAGCAGATGATGAGTCCTCCTATTTTGGGGACTTCAGTTAGATTTACTGTTGTTCTTTACTTTCTTATTCTTATTTATTGATTAGTGATATTTGGGGCCGCATCCTAGCTATATATAGTCATTATTAGTAGCGGCTTCATAGAAAGTCAGTAGGATTAATGTATTTAGTTTTAGTTTTCTTTGTAAAAAAAGAGTTGTAATCATGTAAATTCACTTTTGTATTGATCAGATTCAGAAAAGAGTTATTTTTCATTGATTTTTGTGCAGATTTATCTATTTTATTCAGTTGCTTATGAGTTATGCCATTAGAAGGGTTAGCTTGTGATCACTTGTGGTCCTAAGAACCGTGTGACATCTTGAGATCTATATTGGGGAAGTTATAAAGTTGGTTTTAGAGCACAAGGTTCAAGAGTCTTAGGGTGTCTGTGAAGTCGTGTCTAGTAGAGTCTTGTGGAACGGTACGAAGATGTTTATACTTTTCTTCAAGAGGCTACAAGGCATATAGGAAATATCCCTATTCTTTCAAGTCTCATATGGTGCTATAGAAAGGTTCTCTAAGTAACTTAAATAGCTTTTCATCCTATTTTCTTCAGGCTAACTCTACCTCTATTTCAAGGTAAGATAAATAGTCAAGCTTAATTCTCCACAGATAGTTATGGCATTATAGGAAGGCTAAAAAGTATCCCATCAGTGATTGCATGTTTCGAAGATTGAAGTGCTTTATCATGTTTATAAAAATTGTGTAACAAGCCCAAGTAAGATGTTCTTTTAGATTCGTCCTCAGAATCCATAATAATAATCTATACTTCTCTATCTATGTACTATTTTTGAGGTAACATGTTCGTCCAATTCCCGTTTCCTCCCCTGATAATGCTCTCGGACTTGCTAGCAAGAAGTTTCAAAAGTCTCGCAAAGTAGATTGAGATGAGCCTTTTAATATGTTATAAGTCCCTCAAGTTTAAAGTTATGTCCTCATTCTTATAAGTCGTTCAGTTAAGATAGAGTAAGATGTGTATTCTTAGATCATTGAATATTGTGTGTTGATTTTATATCTCTTGTAACCTTATTATCATTGTATTGTTAAAACTAAAAGTCTAGTGAAGACGTGTGTTGCTCTTTTGATTTGCTAGCATATTTGGCTTGTTATTCATCTCATTTTCTTGTTCAAAACATAAAATCAACGTCTAGTGAAGCCGTGTGAGGCCTATTTCAATTCACTAGCAACTTGTTGTTTATCTTGTTGTTCTTGTGCTAGTTGGAATCTCTTGATACACACATAATCTTGTATCATGTAGTGACAAGAAGGGTGGTAAGGGCGAGTTATTGAATGTGTGTATAGACGAATCTTTTTGCATATGATTGAGTTAGTGATGAAGTGATATGTCCATGTGCGAGTTTAGTAGAAGGTAGAGGAGTTATTAGTTAAGGTTAATTTTTATTTGCTTGAAGTATAAAAAGTGCTATTGATGGTGTTTATTGTGATATTAAAGTATAGGTTATTGATGAAAGTACATATGGATAAGTATTGTTAATTTAGGTTTTCCTAAAATTGCAAGAGGGAGTTTAGTGAATCTTATAGAGCCATGAAATAAGGTTAGATGTATACAAAAAGTAAATAGTAATGAGGTGTAGAAGGATGAGGTTCTAGAGAATCATAATAAGATGGACCATAGGATTGTGATTGATCATTATGGTTATAAGGTTTTAGCGGATTTGTATTTTTAAGTGTTTGACATGTAAGAATATTTGTGAATATTGTGGTTAATCATAGCTAGAACAAGATACAAAGTTCGAATAGTAAATGGTGAGCAAGGTGGATATAATGATTTATTTATTTGTGATGTTAGTTGTGTCTAAGTGATCTAACAGGCTTGATCATTGTATTCAAGAGCTTAAGTTTATTTGATTCATAACCAAGTCTGATATTGTATATATGATGTAGAGGTACAACCAAGGTGTTATAGAGTTGCATTATTTCCAAGTTATTAAGTGTTGAGCAGTTAATATTATCCTTGAATTGATAAGTATGAATGAGGCTATGTGGTATATGATGTGCTCATCAGTTAACTTATGGGTTACAGGTTGGTGATGTTGTAAGTTAGAGAAGTGATGGTAGCAGAGTATAAAGAAACTAGTATGTTTCAGCAAAGGCTTAGAGGTATCCATATTAAGTGTTAGAATCTAAGTTGGTGAGTGTATAAGTTGTTATATGATATTTTTGAGGTTATAGAAATCCAAGATTTGAATCTCAGAAGAAGGTATTAGCATTGGGTGTTAACGTAAAGATACAACCCTTTAAGTTGAGTTTAATTTTATGCGTATCGATTATACCCCAGACTCTAGAGTAAAGTGATTTCAGTATTGATTAGAGTTTATATAGAAATTCACAGACTTAGAGTGATGGCTTAAGTCTAAGGGGGAGATGGTAGAATGAGTAACCAAGTCAAGCTTTCAGATTCTAGTAGATATACCAATAAGTTGTAGAATAGTTGTGAGAAAGAATGATGCTCGAAATGCTCAGCCCATTCTTACTTCAGTATTTTCAGTTATCCCAGTGCCTACTCATGCATTATATTTTAATTCCATGATCATAGTTCATGTTCATGCATATGATGGAGAGTCACGTACTCTCCCAGTTCCCAAAATGAGGAGTTCTAATTTATTCAGTAGTTTGAAATCACATTCCATAAGTTATGAACTCCAAATTCAGGTCATGCAGCTCATGACTCATGTACTCAAGATTTGTAGTATGTTCAGTTCTGGTACTTAGGAAATACTCTTAATGATCAGTGAGATTCAGTTTATGTTATGGGTGTCCTCAGTTTTGATCTTTTAATGAATTCATGCGTTTGATACCCTATTCCTAAGGCCTCAGGAAAAGTGTCAAGTTGCACATAGTATCTATTCATGTTTTAGGCCCTCATGTTCTAACCTTTTAGTTACCTTTCCCTAGTCAGGATAGTGGTGATGAAAAGTTGTGATGAGAGGAGAGTAAGCGGTCCTTGTTGATGAAGATTGTTGTATGCTCATTTTAGCTAAGACGGTAAGTGTGAAGTAAGATTGAGACCAATTCTTTGATACATGTCATGGCTAGTTAAATTTTATGTTTGTTTTCTTAAGCATAGTGAAAGAAATGTGTTGTTGGTAGAGCTTTAGAGGATATGAAATGATGCCTTATGAATTTTTGTTTAAAAGTGCATAAGTGGTTATAAATATAGGCCTGAACATTATATTTGTACATCTGGATGAATGCATTACGTGTTAGTAAATGTCTAGTACGAAGTTGAATGTGTTTTTTGGAGTGGTAATGAGAATTATGCATAAGATGAGAAGTTGTGAACCCTGGTGTGTTGAATTCATGATTCAGACTGGTATTACCGTGTTATGTGGTGTATCAAGTGACTATGATTTAGCCTTAAAAATAGTGAAAAAATTTAGTCTAGTTTAGACATTAGTAGATGGAAATATCAGAGCCATGTGAGAATTATAAGTTGAATCGAGCGAATATGGTGTTTGAGGGGAATAGTATAGTTGAGAAAGTGTTTGAGAAGTGTTGCTAAGTTTCATAGTAAGAAGTTGCATTGCTTGGGGCCTAGTACTTCTATACCAACTTATGATTCATAGGTCTGTGTTCCAAGAAATTAAGTCGTAGCAATATTGTAATCTCTTATTCAGATGCCTTATTCAGATCATGCCCAAAGTTCTTTGGTCCCTTATATCGTTGTAACTCCCTAGAAAGTGTTGAAGAAATCGTCTACTTGGGCCTGAGTACCTAGTATGATTTAGTTGTGGGTAGCCAGCAATCCAGTTTAACAATCAGACAGATAGATTTCTATAGTTTTCCAAATAAGTCTGGTTTTACTACTTGAAGTTTCATAAGTACGGTCATTCCAGGACATAGTTGTTTGCACCCATGAAAATTGCGAATTTAGATCAATATATGTAGGTATCAGTTTCAGAATTCGGATATCTAGTCATGATCCTGTTTATAAGTATTCACTGAACGATCTTCATTTTCTAAGTTTTCCAGCTCAGACAATGTATTACCCACTGTGTAATCTTAGCCTTATTTTCTCATGATTTATATCTGCATAAACTATCACTTCGCAGTCTATAAGTACGATTGCATGAGCATATCAAGTAAATTCTAACCTCTCAGCATGAGTCAGCTCTTTATAATAGGTAAAAGCAAGTCAGCTCAGACTCAGTCGAAGATAACAGCCATCCTTCATTCAATTCTTTTCCAGTCTCGGGTTCAGCTATGTAGTTATTTACCATGTAAAATCATGCACTCACAGATCATTTCAGTAGCTTGTTATTCCTTAGATTCTGTCATTCAATTTATTTTGATTGTGAATGATAGCGTATATTCTAAGAATCCTCAGTATTCTTAACCTAACTAGCGACATTCGAGGACGAATGTTCCCAAGGGGGAGATATTGAAATACCCCACAAACTTCCCTCATTATCTAAGCTCTTTAAAACATGTCAAGATAAGCCTTATACTTATAAATATGGATAAGTGTTGGAACTTAGTCATTTCATAAGTCTTCAAACTTTAACAATTATTTCACGATATTCCCGACTTTTGTTTGTTGATTTTTTTGTTGATTCACGATGGGACAAGTCAAGGGTATGTCTCGGGTTTGGATTTTTTAGATGATCTTAAGGGAATGTTTGGGTGCCCAAAATAGTCGCTCAGGGCAATTAGCCTGCACCGCCCAGGATACTCCTCCTGGGCTATGCAGGGAGCTGACTTAGGTACTCCCCTGGCCTAGGAAGGGCGCCGCCCTGGGTACTCCCCCAGGCTAGGCAGGGCGCCACCCTGGGTACTCCACCTGGGCAAATTGTTAGTATTTTAGCCCGACTCATTAAGAGCAAAATGGGTATTTCCACCCTCCCTTTTCAGATTTAACATAGGATTTAATCCCCAAATCACCAAGATATGGTCACCTTCATCAAAATTTATCAATAACACATCATAGGGTTTCAAACCAAATTTCAAGAGAACTCAAGATTTAACTGTCAATATTCGAAATTGATTCAAGAATCGGAATCCTCAAACCAAGAGCTTCAAGTATCACCCATCAATTGTACGAATTGCATCCCAATAGAAAAATTTCATCCAAAGACCATAATTCAAGGATGTGGGGTTTGAACAAGAGCAATCCTTTCTCTCTTGTGCCTAAAAATTATGTTTCTAACAAATTTCTTATGATTTTGAATATAGGGTTTACACCCAAAGTATCTTGTTGATGAATTTTGAGCATGATGTGATTGATTTATGAAATTTGATGGTTTCCTTGAGTTAAAGAAGGCTCTTTGAAATTCTGAATACCATGAGCATGATTTGAGACATTGTTTATAGTTTTCCATTGAACTGAACATAAGATTGTAATTTGAAACTATTATTTTGATATCTTTGAAGCATTTCGAGAAAAACTTGCGAAGCATGATGATTTTTCATGTATTTACATGAGTTTGATATATTGATACTTAATCTCATATAAGAAGTATATGATCTTAGATCCTCATATGAGTTCTGAAATCCACTTTACACGAGTTATTCATATAATGATTGAGTGCATAACTGGTTTCCTAATAAACCTTTATGCGAGTTTTAATGTGGATTTAACAAAGAAAGTAGTATTTAACATCGAGTTGGGTAAGTTACTATTGTTTCATACCCCAGAACTACGTGCCACCATAGGATTGAGATTTTTGGGCCTGAGGCCTAGATAGTGATCACCAAGTTGAGGTTATACTCCCTGAAAAGAGTATGTCACCTTTTCCCAATGCGAGGTTTCTTCCTAAGGAGGATAAAACGTTGGACTCCATATAGGTCGCATGGTTTATGTCGGTGATAACGCTTAAATTACACGTCAATTAAGTGCAAGACGGTCGTCGTCAATATATTTACCCAACTTTGGATTCAGGGTTGAATCCACAAGGAACAATGTGAGTGGCGATTAAATTAATTTAAAATTAAAGCTACAAGTTGAATTTAAACAAATGATGCAAAAAGGTAAAATGGGAGGGTTTAAATGGTTGACAAAAGTTAATAAACACTTCAATTTAATAATGTAATTGGAAACTAGAGTTATGGTTACCAAGATGTGTAAGCAGATCGAGTTGTAATTCACTTTCTAATTTCAAGTTACATTTCAATTGCAAGAGAAGTTGAATCCTATTATTTACCCATTTATCTCTCGACCTCAAAAGGTAGTGCATCCATTAATTCTCTCGAATTTAAAGGATGTGATTGCTATTCAACTGTATTCTCATGTAGGCCAATCCGGTCAAGGCATTTGCCATTAAACTAAAGTAGTAACGTCTTTAGAGTCCATGTAAACTCTTTTTTTTCTCAACATACATTTTCCTCTCGGATAAATGATGCTCGTATCTCACCCTTTAAGTTACAAACAAGAGAAGTCGTTACATTGCTCGACAAGCACTTCCCTCCCGGGAAAGTGATTGCTTCATCGAAGTAACCTAACAACGCCTTCCTTCCGGACAAGAGATTTTCTAGTGTTAACTCTTGTAGTTCGCAGCTATGGATTTACTCTTTCAAGGTTACAGTCAAGAGAAGTCGTTACATTCCTCGACAAGCACTTCCCTCCCGGGCAAGTGATTGCTTCATCAAAGTAACCTAACAACACCTTTCTCCCGTACAAGTAATGTTCTAGTGCTAACTCTACTAAGTCATAGCCAAGAAAGTTTATTAAAGTGCAGAAAGATTTATACAATATCAAGTACGTATGGAATTTAAGTAGGTTCACAACCCAAACTAGTTAATCACATCAAGGCTCCCATAACTCAAGTAAAGTAAATTAGTTACTCATGATATGAAAATCAACAACACATATTGAATTCATAATCAAAATAAATTAATATAACCAAAAAACAGCTTCAATTGAAGGAGTTGCATAACAAGCCTAAGAAATCCTAAAAGAGAGATTTATGTGTATATCTATATGTACATCGTGTGTTTCTATATTTTTGTCTATACTGGTATGGTATGTGTACGGTGGTGTTTTTTTCTTGTATTACAGCGTAGGTAGGTATATATATCCCAATATTCACATGTTCCACCGAATTTTGACCAAGACTTTCCAATCATCAAGTGTGAATCCGCGTTCTGGCTGCACCTAGAAAATTTGACTACTGTATTGGTTGAATTGAGTAGTCCACGACCATTTTATATGTTCCACGTGCCAATTGTATGGAAATATGGACTTCTTGTAATTCCATATATATTTTATACACCTCCAAATCAATGTTCACGCACCCATAATAGCCTAATACGTTTCAGGACTCCAAATGGAGTCGATTTTTGTATTTTGGTCTTGTTGAGTCATTCCGAGCCTTATTGAGTTGTTTACACTTGATTTGAAGCTTGTATTTCCTTCATATATTATAATATTCCATGAAACAAGCATTCTATAACATTAAATACAACAATTCAAAGCCCAAAACGACACAACATCTAACATGATGAACTCAAAATACGAGTTAAGCATAGGCTAATTTTACTTTGATTTTTAGCTCATTGTTTTGACTCTTTTCTTGATCCAATTTACCCTTGATCATTATCTTCAAGTTGTTTCACGTATAAATAAATAATAACAACCTTAGTAACTCATTAATATACGCTAGAATCCAACATAAGAGACTAGACAACACCTAGCTCCAGCTAGTCACGCTAGTTTTCTCGGTTGAACTCTAGATGGTCACATTGAATCAAACATTCCTTGGAAACACCATTAAAAGTTTTAAGCACATACTTGGACACAAAAATTCTTATTTATATTATTATATGCACATATATAATAAGAATCATACTCAAAACAAGGTTAAAAAGGTTAGAATAGTGATGCTAGAATGCATAAATACACCCAACATCAACACCTCACACTTAAAACCTTGTTCGTCCTTGAACAACTCTTCTCTCTAAGTATCATGAGCTGAATAGACTTCACACTCCGATGACATGCAATACATTCAAATTAGTACTATAATGACTTCACATAATGCAAGTTTCTATACTAAGCATGTTTCAACACAATTGAAAGCTCAAGAATACTACTTAGAAACAACTTAGCCTCAAGAGTTTACTCACCTTGTTGGAAAACTCATGCTTATTATTCATTCAAAGACATCTTACAAATCACCTATATTCATAAAACATATGCCCCTCACATCAACAGAGTTACCCATAAACACTCATAATTTATAATGATGGGTACAAGAATCAAATTATGCTCACTCTCACAAAGAATTCACAAGTTACACATGATGAACCATAGGCTTGCCCTTAGTGTAATGCTACACTAATAGTCAAATGTAAAGCTTAGAACCAATTAGGTCTTTTTCGGGTTGTAATGTAGGCTAAGGGATAGGTAGGAACTATTTTGGCCAAGAATAGTGACTATCATTTCTAAGTGTTTCAATACACTACATTATACATTTAAAACAAATCTCCAACAACAAAATTACACCAATTTTCTTACCCCATTTCTTTTTGCTTTTACCCCAACTTTGGTTCAAGACATTAACAACACTTATGGTAGGAGTACTTCCCTTTTACATCACACGTCAATTCTTAATTCTTCTTCATACATCAATTATTTTTCCCTATAGTAGCCACCCTCAACTAAAGCTATCCGCCTTGATTGAGGTGGACATTGTCCTAAATGAACCAGGGCCAAAACAGGTTCATTGTAGCAAAAACTAGGTAACTATAAACTGAAATTTCTTTCATCTTTTCTATAGTTCCTAACCATCACAATTTATGCACAATATGAACACTTCCTTAGAGCTTCACTTTCACCTTCCTCCTTCAGTTTCACAAACCTTCCTACTTAGCCTTTTATATTAAAGCACTTAGAAGATTTGGATCAAATTAAGGTCAATCAATGGAGGGGATTAGGATTTACATGAGGTTGCCAAAGAAAAGGCTAAAGGATCAATGGGTTTAATTAAGATAATGCACAAGGATAGGTAAAAAGAAGATATAAAACAAGGCTATCAAAGAAATGCCTAAATCATCTTCTAAACCCACATTTTTTTATTTTACTTCACATACACACCGGGCAAGTTCTAGACATCACATGCAATAAGGAATATACAAAAATCTCACGCGCACATGGCACATGCTCAATTAATAAAGGATTATTATAGACTCTCAACCAAAAAATATCACAAATTCAAAATTCAGCCAACAAGTATAAAAGTCACAAAAATGAGCCTAAGAATCTAAAAAAGTAGCAATTCTCATAATTCACATGTCTTTAACAACAAACCCACTTGAATCATATAATCAAAAATAGCACCAAAAAAAATATCTCACTTATTCCAAACTTTAAAATTTTTAAACTGAGCCAAATTTTGGGAATTTTCCTCCCCACACTTAAAAATCTACTTTGTCCTCAAAGTGAATTTTTTAAACGAAATGATAGAAATACTCCCTGAGGCCTCTAGGCCTAGCTAGATGCATTTTCATATAGAGGAGATCCTTGGAACCCGAGACTTATTTTATGCCATGCTTTAAGCTCAAATTTTTGGTACTCAGGCTTCTCATCAACCTGAGACTCAACCAAAAACAAAACTACTTGAAATAAAAACTAAACACTGAAAATTAAAAAGAAAACATACCTTAGCTTGGGTTGCCTCCCAAGAAGCGCCTAATTTAGTGTCGCGGCTCGACCCAAATCAACCTTTTCCTCCACCTTGAGGATATGAATTTCACCCCCAACTTAGCAACCATCTTTTTTCCTCGCTCATAAGGAGGTGGTACAAAGATTAAGAAGCCGAGTAATGGATGATGCATCGTAAACAACTCGGTCTTAAGGTGAGGTGTGTTTTTATGTTGTTTATCAAGTGTAAAATAAAGAATATAGGTTTCTTGTTCCTCATCTTCACACTCTTCCACTATTTTAGATGATTCCGCAGACAAGATATTCTCTAAACATAATGTGGAAAAATGGTTCGAGTGAGGCCCAACTAATTCTACTTCAAAATTTACACTATCTACTACACACTCACTTTTATTCATATTTTCAATGTTAGTCTCAAGATCAAGATGACAATCGAGTGGTTGCAATTCTTGAGTTTTCTACTCAAATTGGCTAATGTCCTCCTCATATTCTTCTTTGTTTATCCACTGTAAACATGGTTGGAGTGGAAACTCCTTTAGCTCTGCCCACAGCTGCTCTTGATTCTCTAAAATTCATTTCATCAATTTGTTCGCTTGAATCGTGACAACACACATATTTTTAGTATGATCACTTTGACCACAAGTTAAACACCAAGTTACAGTTCAATCTAAATATGGACAGTAAGCCTCATAATACGGTCCACCACAATAATCACAAGAATCTTCAGAAGAATCATCACACTCCAAAAACCATCTATCCAGGTTGACATCTCAAAAAGGTGTGAGAACAATAAAAATAAAAGAAAATAAATAAATATTTACACATTTGAATTCAAGAAAGTAAGCTAAAATTCCAAACTAACTCAATACGCCAAATTTTTCCCTGGCAACTACGCCATTTTTGATAACGCTCAACTTACACGTCAATTAAGTTCAAGGCAGTCGTCATCAATATATTTACCCAACTTTGGAGTCAGGGTCGAATCTACAGGGAACAATGTGAGTGGCGATTAAATTAATTTGAAATTAAAGCTACAAGTTGAATTTAAACAAATGATGCAAAAAGGTAAATGGGGGGGGGGGGGGGTTTCAATGGTTGACAAAAGTTAATAAACACTGCAATTTAATAATTTAATTGGAAACTAGAGTTATGGTTACCAAGATGTGTAAACAGATCAAGTTGTAAATCACTTTCTAATTTCAGTTACATTTCAATTGCAAGAGAAGTTGAATCCTATTATTTACCCATTTATCTCTCGACCTCAAAGGGTAGTGAATCCATTAATTCTCTCAAATTTAAAGGATGTGATTGCGATTCAACTGTATTCTCATGTAGGCAAATTCGGTCAAGGCATTTGCCATTAAACTAAAGGAGTAACGTGTTTAGAGTCCATGTAAACTCTTTCTTTTCTCAAAATACATTTTTCTCCCGGATAAATGATGCTCGTAGCTCACCCTTTAAGTCACAATCAAGAGAAGTCGTTACATTGCTCGACAAGCACTTCCCTCCCGGGAAAGTGATTTCTTCATCAAAGTAACCTAACAACACCTTCCTCCTAGACAAGTGATGTTCTAGTGCTAACTGGTCTAGTTCGCAGCTATGGATTTACTCTTTCAAGGTTACAGTCAAGAGAAGTCGTTACTTTGCTCGACAAGCACTTCCCTCCCGGGCAAGTGATTGCTTCATCGAAGTAACCTAACAACACCTTCCTCCCGGAGAAGTAATGTTCTAGTGATGACTCTACTAAGTCATAGCCAAGAAAGATTATTAAAGTGCATAAAGGTTTATACAATATCAAGTCCGTATGGAATTTAAGTAGATTCACAACCCAAACTAGCTAATAACATCAAGGCTCCCATAACTCAAGTAAAGTAAATTAGTTACTCATGATATGAAAATCAACAACACATATTGAATTCATAATAAAAAAAAAATTAATAAACATACCCAAAATACAACTTCAATTGAAGGAGTTGCAAAACAAGCCTAAGAAATCCTAAAAGAGAGATTTATGTGTATATCTATATGTACATTGTGTGTTTCTGTATTTTTCTGTCTATAATGGTATGGTATGTGTATGGTGGTGTGTATTTCTTGTATTACAGTGTAGGTAGGCATATATATCCCGATATTCACATGTTCCACCAAATTTTGACCAAGACTTTCCAATCATCAAGTGTGAATCCGCGTTCTGGCTGCACCTGGCAAATTTGACTACTGTATTGGTTGAATTGAGTAGTCCATGACCATTTTATATGGTCCACGCGCCTATTGTATGGAAATATGGACTTATTGTGATTCCATGGATAGTTTATACACCTCCAAATCACTGTTCCATCTCCTAGAATAGCCCAATACTTTTCAGGACTCCAAATGGTGTTAATTTTTGTATTTTGGTCTCGTTGAGTCATTCCGAGCCTTATTGAGTTTTTTCCACTTGGTTTGAAGCTTGTATTTCATTCAGATATTATCATAGTCCATGAAACAAGCATCCTATAACATTAAACACAACATTTCAAAGCTCAAAACAACACAACATCTAACATGATGAACCCAAAACACGAGCTAAGCATAGGCTAATTTTACTTTGATTTTTATCTCATTGTTTTGACTCTTTTCTTGATCCAATTGACCCTTGATCATTATATTCAAGTTGTTTCACATATAAATATATAATAACAACCTTAGTAACTCATTAAAATACGTTAGAATCCAACACAAGAGACTAGACAACACCTAGCTCAAGCTAGTCACACTAGTTTTCTCGTTGAAGTTTAAATGGTCACATTGAATCAAACATTGATTGGAAACACCATTAAAATTTGTAAGAACATACTTAGACGCAAAAATTCTTATTTATATTATTATATACATATATATCATAAGAATCATCCTCAAAACAAGGTTAAAAAGGTTAGAATAGTGATGCTAGAATGCATAAATACACCCAGCATCAGTCGGTTAACAGATCCTCCCTAATAGTAAGGTTTTTTAGATTATTTTCTTAAAGTATTTTCCCTTAAAGAAATTATTTTTCTATGCTAGTAAAGTAATTGAACAACTTTTGAGTATTTTTCTCCAAAGATTCTGGGATCTAAGTGCCAAGGCTCACAACTCAATCAGATGTTGTTTCACTTGAAATTTTAGTTTCAATGTTACATGTTTTAGCTTTTAAATGTAGATTTGAGCTCTTTATTGCTTATTATATATGTTTTAAAAGGGAATGGAACTTTGGATTTTCGAACTAAGTATAATGACTCGTGATATTTTACATGTTTCACTATTCATGACTTATGAGATTTATATTGAAGATTTATTCAAGCCATGTGAGTCATTTTTATTTAGCATGCATTTGTTTTATAAGGTAATGATGTTGTTTACTATATGCATACACCCCTATATACTCAGTACATCCTCAAAGTACTGATCCACATATACGTCCATGTGTGACATTATCTCATAATAAAGGTACAAGTTGTAGTATGTGCAGTCAGAGTTAGACAGTTACAGATTCTAGCCAGCAGATAATGAGTCCTCCTATTTCGGGGACTTCAATTAGATTTACTGTTGTTCTTTACTTTCTTATTCTTATGTATTGAGTAGTGATAGTTAGGGTCGTGTCCTAGCTATCTATAGTCAGTATTAATAGAGGCTTCATAGACAGTCAGTAGAGTTAATTTATTCATTTTTCTTTTTCTTAGTAAAAGCAGAGTTGTAATCATATGAATTCACTTTTGTATTGATCAAATTCAGAAAAGAGTTATCTTCTGTTGATTTTTGTACAGATTTATCTATTTTATTCAGTTACATAGGAGTTATGCCATTAGAAGTGTTAGCTTCGGATCACTTGTGGTCCTAAGCACCATGTAACGTCTCGAGACCCGTTTTTGGGGCGTTACATGATCCTGCATGTGCTCTTAATTTTGTTGAGTGTAGAGTGTATGTGTTTTAACGTTTGAGATAGAGCTCGACTTTAGCTTTTTATCATCAACTTTGATTTAAGGTGAGCATTATGTCAGGACAATCATTGGATCTTTCTCTTGATTATGTACCTATTTGCGGGTAAGGACTTTCTCTATTGATTTCAGTATTTTGGGATTATGTTTTTAGACTTATTTTGGACTAGTAGTTCTTGTATGGTAACTTTTGGGTCCCAGAGATGAAATAGTTTAGAGATACTTCTGCAGTTTTTGTTATTGATGTAATTTTTTTTTTGTTGGGAGATGTTAGCATTGATATTTTGCTTGACATGTTTTATGTCAGTAAATGGTATTTTGGCTTAGTAAATATTTAAGTGTAATATTTAATTATTCGACTAAGGGTTGGGTTTATTTGTTCTTCCACTTTAGAGTTAAGGTGGGTAACACTCACGACCATTTGGATAGTGATATTTTGTTTCTCACTTGCATCAAAAAGAAAAATAATTTGAAAATACCGAACAAGGAAATTAAAAAAACTGTACCAAAACAAATTAGTTTTATTCTTATTCGGTGCACGTAGTTTCAAAACCAAAAATCAAAGAGCCAAATCTAACTTTGACAATCTAATGAATAATGTAACGTCGACCCCTAACTCTATTTGGATGGTGGTTTGCCATGGTTTCATAATGTATGGTACAGTATGGTATGGTATGGAACAGTATGGTATATTACAGTACTATGTTTGGATAGACTGTATCATTCACTACTGTTTAATAATAGTTTTTTTTGCTTGGGAAATAATTATGCGTAAAAATTATAATATATTAAGATTTTAAGTAAAATACGGTAAAGGGTAAAATAGGAATGGAAAATATTATATGACGACATACTTGGAAAAATAAAAAAATAAAACGTGCAGATCCACCTAATTGGTGGTTCTAAAAATTGGACTATTCTATGGTCCCAAACCATAAAAGATTATCATACCATACCATGCATTTTAAAAAATAATGTTTGATCCTTGGAAACAAAACCATACCATACCACAGAAAACCACCATCCAAACAACCTGTAAATTGTGGACAACTATATTAGGAAAAATTACATATTATAGACAAAATACTATATTAATTACATGATATGATTAATATTTTAAAAAATTATAATTCATAGTCATTTGGTAGTTAAAAGTCAATTTTTTTTGTGCGTTCTGACATGATATTTTAAAAAATCACAATTCATGGTCATGACATGATTTTTTAATTATATAAATTAATAAAACAGATTTAAAGACGCAACTTTTCACCTCCATTTATTAATGACATTCTTGATTACTTTAAAAAGTTATGACTTAATTAAATTAAATAATACTGTGATAAGTCATGAATTTCCAGCTTTATTATTATTAAAATAATTAGTTCTTTTTAGGAATCATTTTTACTCTTTGTTGGACAACAGATTATATATCTGTTGCATCAGATAACTAATCTGTGACAACAGATATATCATCTGTTGCAACAAATAGATAGCTTGTTGCATCAGATAATATATCTATTGTAACATATAATCTATATATCTTTTTAAAAAAAAAATTATCATCATGACATCCAAATTTTCTGACTTTTTAATTATATAAATTAATAAAGCAGATTTAAAGGCGCAACTGTTTACCTCCATTTATTAATGACATTCTTAATTACTGTAAGAAGTTATGACTTAATTAAATTAAGCAATATTGTAATAAGTCGTGACATAATTTTTTAATTATATAAATTAATAAAACAGATTTAAAGGCACAATTGTTCACCTCCATTTATTAATGACATTCTTGATTAATGTAAAATGTTATGACGTTATTAAATTAAGCAATATTGTTATAAGACATGACATTATTTTTTAATAATATAAATTAATAAAATAGATTTAAAGGTACAAGTGTTCACCTCCATTTATTAATGACACTCTTGATTACTGTAAAAAGTTATGACTTAATTAAATTAAGCAATATTGTTATAAGTTATGACTTTTCAGCTTTATTATTATTAATATAATCAGTTCTTTTTAGGAATTATTTTTACACTAATTTGGACAACAAATTATATATCTGTTGCATTAGATAACTCATCTGTGACAACAGATATATCGTCTGTTGCATTAGATTATATATCTGATTAACATAATCTATATATCATTTTTTAAAAAATTATCATCATGACATCCAAGTTTTCTGAATTTTTAATTATATAAATAAATAAAGCAGATTTAAAGGTGGAACTGTTCACCTCCATTTATTAATGACATTCTTGATTACTGTAAAAATTTATGACTTAATTAAATTAAGCAATATTGAAATAAGTCATGGCTTTTCAGCTTATTATTATTAATAATGAATTCTTTCCAGGAACCGTTTTTACGCTGAGTTGCGACAACAGATTAAATATATGTTGCATCAGATAACTCATATGTGACAATAGATATATCATCCGTTGCAACAAATAGATAACTTGTTATATCAGATAATATATTTGATACAAAATATAATCTATATATCTTTTTTTAAAAAAAAAATATCATCATGACATTCAAATTTTTTGAATTTTTAATTATATAAATTAGTAAATAGATTTTAAAATAAAAATATTTTTGGTAATTTTTTTTTGTTTAAATTGTGTTTATTATTTTTTCTTATTGTTTTCTGTGAAAAAAATGACTTAATTAAATCAAGCTGGTGAGTTTTTTTATTATCATGACAAGTCGTGACTTTTCAGCTTATTAAATTTAAATAACCTTTTTCTCAATTGAAAAATCGAATACACTTCATTTTCAATAACCGTTTCTTTAATAACTATTTTTTAATTGAGTTATGGCAATAGATTTTGTATCTATTGCATCAGATAACCCATCTGTTTCAACAAATATACTATCTGTTGTAATAAATCAACCATTTGTTTAAGGAGCTTTTTTTATTTCTTCTAACTGGTTCATCAGTCGTAACAGATGAGGAATTTGATGCATCAGCAGCGTTGTTTTGTTTTTTTTGTTGAATGTGTTTAGACAAAAAGTCACAGTCACAACTATTCATTCACTTTTTTCTTAACAATCATATCATCATATAACTTAACTAATCCAATGTTGTGAATTTTTTTTAAATTAAATAATCTTTCTTTTACGGTTATAATATCATTTAGTTTCATATTATTTATTAATGAATCATTTTTAGGAGAATCATCATGACTTTTCACCACCATCTGTTGCCATAAGTGCTCAATTCCTACCTCCAACCATCGATATGTTGAGAATGGGGAATAAATAGAATGATAATTAAATATTGAATAAGAATTAAAAATTCAAAGTCAACCAAACCAGACCAAACATAGACATAGATTTTTTGTATCCCTTATAGGTAGATCGGATATAGAAAAGGAAAATACATACACTAAAAGAAAGAAAAAACATAAACTAATTATTATTATTATTGTTATTAATATTATTATTATTATTATTATTATTATTATTATTATAATTATTATTATTATTATTATTATTATTATTATTATTATTATTATTATTATTGTTACTATTATTATTGACAACCAGAAAATTTTCATCCGGCAGTAGCAGGGTCCTCCTCAGCCTTGCTCCGAAGTCTGTCAAATCCCTCTAGAGTTCATCAAACTGCCATTGAAGTTCCTGCAAGGACTCGATATGAATCTTCTTGTACGAATCTGGATCAACCATATTTGTATTGTAAATGTAGTGAAATGAATGAGTGAGAGGAGGCCAGAGGGACCTATTTATAAAATGATTGAATTAGAAGGGGTGAATTGACTTATAGTCAAACAAAAAGACACTGTTGTTCATATTCCTTAATTAAATAAAATTGGTCACTTTTCGAATATGTAAATTAAAAAAAATGGATCTAAATATAATATTTTATCTTTTTATTGTATTTCGGAAAGGGACAGATTGGTAATATGTTGCAACAGATGGATATATCAGTTTGTTTTTCTATCAGTTGTGGCATCTGTTGCAACTTGCTAGTCATCTATTTATTCAATTTCATCGAGAGCATTAGATTTTTTCTAAACACTTCTTGGCCAAACTCAATTTTTGCTCTTGGATTGCTTCTCTTTTTTTCTTTGCATCCTTCAAGCTAGCCTCCAAACTCAATTTTTGTTCTTGGATTGATCTAGCTTGAAGGATGTAAAGTAAAAAACAGAAGCAATCGAAGAGAAAAAATTGAGTTTGGAGGCCAGCTTGAAGGATGCAAAGAAAAAAAAAGAACAATCCAAGAGCAAAAATTGAGTTTGGCCAAAAAGTGTTTAGAAAAAATCTAATGCTCTCGATGAAACTGAATAAACAGATGACTAGTAAGTTGCAACAGATGCCACAGATGATGGAAAAGAAAACTGATATATCCATCTGTTGGAACAGATTACCAATCTGTCTCTTTTTGCAATACAATAAAAAGATAAAATGTTGTATTTAGATCCATTTTTTTTAATTTACATATTCAAAAAGTCACCAGTTTTATTTAATTAAGGGATATGACAATCATGAAATTTTTTTTGACTAAGTCAAGTCACCCCTTTCAATTCAATCATTTTGTCATTGTGGTCGTTGAGCTCAGTATAGAACTCTTGATCTTTTGTGAGTTTGTCAACGAGGACCACTTTCTTGGCGGCTTTCTTATAATACTCCTTTTGGTCCTTCTTAGCTCTACGCAAGGTCAAGGAGAAGTATGGAAGGTTCTCTTTGAGTTTTTCCAATGTAAATGCTCTTTCGGCGGATTAATCTGGTGCTGCAGCTTATATGGATAGTGCAGCACTCAATGCAGAATAGTTTTCTAGTAAAAGCAAGTCTTAAGGAGACATAATCAGTAACCTCTCGATATAAGTTTTCCCTGTGTCAAGTAGTTCTGTTGATCGAATGGAGTGAATGAAACTGAAATTCTCTTTGATTTAATGACACTAATGTTAGATATCAATTCCTTTATATCAGCAGTTAATGCATTAACAGTATTAATCACTCCATCATGTTTTGCCTTGCACTCTTTATTTGCATGCACAAGATAAGCAAGGAGGGGCAAGATCTCCAAACCTTAGCCCGAGTTAGTGAACAGATTAAACGATCTTAATATCTCAGCCTTTATGCTGATCATTCTTCTCACATATAGAGGAAAACATATCCGACATGCAAAAGTCTACACCATCGCCACAAATGATTTACACAACGAAATTCTATAGAAGACATGACGAATAAACATGAGCAACAAATGACATTAAATCTTAACAGGGTATCAAAATATATTCATGGTCCCTCAGCCTTATCAGTTCGGACCTACCAAACTTCACTGTAAAATTGCAGGTATCTTGTTTGAATGATCTATGACTAATCGGTAAAAACAACATTCACAAAATCAGTGTACTCTATGTGTGTTTCCACGATAACATTATCAGTAATACATACCTCCCATATATGAAGTGGTTTCATCTACATGAAGCTTATTCCTCCGAACCCATCTTTACAACAGCCTCTTGTGATGGTTTGGCAAAAGATGAACAACTTTCAGTTCAATATATCTACAAAGAAGAAGAAAAATATTAATGTCACAGAAAGTTGCAATAGATGTAGAGTCTGTTGCATCAAATGTAGATTCTGTTGCATCAGATGTGAAGTCTGATGCAACAGATATGGAGTCTATTGGAATATATCAAACCAACCTTACTAGTGGTTTGATTTGTTCCAACAGTTGCTCCATCTATTGAAACATCAACAATAGCATAAACTATAAAGAAACAACAAATAAAAATCATCAACAACAAGGATTCCAACAACATCATCAACAACAAAGAATCAAACATCCTATGTTCCAACACCATCAACAGCCAGGGGCAGACCCATATAGAGTCCTCCGGGTGCGCGAGCAAAGACTGAACTCATATCAAACTTTATATATGTATATGGAAATTAAGAAAAAACATATATAATCTAATCAATGAGCACCTATAGTAAGAGTTGTTTGGTTGGCCTAGTAGTTGTTTATGGGTGCTTAAGGCTATTTATTTATTCTGGTATTGAGTTCAATTCCTACTCAGCACATATTTTTTTTAATTTTGGTAACCAACTCTTCTCTCCTTATTCACTTTAAACTTTCTTTTATTTTTTCTCCCTTACTACTTGTGTTGATTATTTGGACTCCACTATTTTTAAGCTAAGAAGAACCCACCATCTAAAAAACCTGGATCCGCCACTGTCAACAACACCATACCACAAGTTCCAATAACGCGAACACCCCCAATAATATCAATAACAACATCAACAACAAAGAAAAAAAACAAAATACATAAAAAAAATATGATACTACCAATAAAGCTTTTAAACTTCTCCCAACAGATGACTTTTTTCGCATCTTGTAATAAAAATTCTTGGTTCATTTATTCAATAATTAAAAATTCCTTCAATTTTTTTAAATAAATATGATATGGGTAAATGGTAATTAAATTAAAAAAAAGTTGTAAATACCTTGCAAAGAAGAAGACGGGAATGAAAGAGCAATAGTGAATCATACCTTAATGTCAAAAGGGGATCAAAGCGGTAATTTCAGTAGAGAAATCTAAGATATGGATCGGTATAGATCCGAAAGGATCTTTATGAGAAAGAGGAGAGAAAAAAAGTTGTGATAACCCTTATTAGGATAGAAAGAAAAAGATGAGAGACGAATAAAATAGACTTAGGGATGAAGGAGAAATAAGATAATTCTAATTTTGAGATGTGCTATTAATATTAAATGACTAAACAAATTGTATTTATTCAAATTTATATTTTTAAAGCATAATTAATAAGGCTAATTTGGTAAAATAAACCCCTAATTAATATTTTTTTAATGGGTGTGACAAGTCAATAGGGGCCAACTACTATGTAACGGAGGAAGTATTAGGGGTTTCAATATTCATTAATAATTTGAGGGCACGAGGAAGAAAACAAGTGACATTGAAAACACAAGACAAGACTACTCAATGAGATTTTTGAGTTATCCAAGAAACATTTTTTACCGCCTTTAGTAATACTACTTTATCTACTCGGACATAAGCTTGCTTTAAAATTAAAAGAAAAAAGATTTTCAAATAGATATGTCATTTGTTGCAATATATATAAATATCTCCTTAAAAAAACCAACAACTAAGGCATATGTGATAACAGATGCAAATGTTCATTTAATAAATAAATCAGATATGTCATCTGTTGTAACAGATATCAATATCTGTTTGAAAATTTTCAACAACTCAGTCATATGTCACAACAGATGCAAATGTCTATTTTTTAATTAAATCAGTTATGTCATCTGTTGCAATAAATATGACTATCTATTTGAAATTCTCCAGCAAGTCAGTCATTTGTTGTAACAGATTTCATTGCAATTGATTTAGGTGGAACTAGGGATGAATGAATGAGCTCACAGGGTCAACAACAACTTAAATTGAGTCGTTGTATTTGCATGGTGTTAGTATTGTATTCATCTCCACCTAAGTCATCTATCGATCACTCTGAGTTGAAATTATTTCTCATTAACTTAAGGTTAAGATTAATAATAGTACCTACATTGATCTAGGTAGAACTAGGGATGAATAAATGATCTCACAGGGTAAACAACAACTTTAATTTTGTCGTTGTATTTGCATAGTATTGGTATTGCGTTCATCCCGACCTGAGTCATCGATCGATCACTCTGAGTTGAAATGAGTTCTTATTAACTTAATGTTAAGATTAATAATAGTACCTACATTGGTCTATATGGAACTAGGGATGAATGAATGAACTCACAGGGTCAACAACAACTTCAATTGAGTCATTGCATTTGCATGGTGTTGGTATTGCATTCATCCCAACCCGAGTCGTCGATCGATCACTCTGAGTTGAAATGAGTTCTCATTAACTTAATGTTAAGATTAATAATAGTACCTACATTGATCTATATGGAACTAGGTATGAATGAATGAGCTCACAGGGTCAACAACAACCTCAATTAAGTCATTGCATTTGCATGGTATTGGTGTTGCGTTCATCCTAACCTGAGTCATCGATCGATCACTATGAGTTGAAATAAGTTCTCATTATATAATGTTAAGATTAATAACAGTACGTACATTGATCTAGGTGGAACTAGGGATGATTGAATAAGCTCACAGGGTCAACAACAACTTCAATTGAGCCGTTGCATTTGCATAGTGTTGGTAATGGAGTAATCCCGACCCAAGTCATTATCGATCACTCTGAGTCGAAATGAGTTCTCATTAACTTAATATTTTAAATACTATATATTTTGAAATTTTAAAAATTAATTAACATCAATTCGGACCAAATTAACAATATCAAAACTTTTCATTCTTTTTTAAATTACAAATCAACTCATACAAATCATTCATTTGTGGGAAAAACTTTTCCTCATTTCAAATATCAAGTTCTCACTCCCCCTTCTCTCTCTCTCTCTCTCTCAAAATACAGACAACAACTACACAACATATTGCTCAACCCTTTAAATCAAATCGATTTTCTTTCCATTTTTTACCACAAAGTTGTTATTTTCGACTTTATTCTCACTTGTATCCATTGTTTTCTCTGTCTTTGCAAGTAACAGAGCTAGATAAGAGTTCTACATTTGTTCTTTATTTTAAAAATTAGGGCCTTTTTGTTAATGATGAAAAAGAAGACTTTTAGTTGTATTATCTTCGAGAATGAGTTAATAATTTTGTATTTTAATTCTAAAAAAGTAGAAAGCACCCGAGAAAACCCTAATTTTTGTTCAGTGTTTTGTTGACTGTCATGGTATTGTTGGATGGTATTTGTGGTATTATTGGTGGCTGTTGTTGGTGGTGTCGGTAGTTGTCTTTTTGGTGGTGGTGTCGGTGGTCTTGGTATTGGTATTGGTGGAATTGGTGGAATTGGTGGTGGTCTTGGTGTCATGGGTGGTAGCATTGGTTGTGGTGGTGGTGGTCCATCTATTGCAATGGGTGGAAGATCTATTGGGAGATATTAAACAGGTCTTCAAATAGATTCCCCATCTGTTCCAACTGATGGGTTATCCGTTTGAGTATTTTTTTGTAATGTGGCTCAGAATAATTTATTGAAATTTGTCTTACCTTTTTTTAAAAAACTATGCAGACATCAAATGCAATGTATTTTTGGTTTTCTATTATTTGTAGTTAAAAGATGTATCTCAAAATAAAGGAAACTAAAAGTGGAGATAATTTATGTTATTAATTGTATGATAGAGAGTAGAAGATGAGAAAATAATCTATGTTATTAATTGTATGACAACTATTTAAAGACTATATACAAGACTAATACAAGACCTATATCAACAAGGATAGACTTGAAAGTTACAATCACTATAAGAACTCTACAACAACTAGGCGTCGAAGAACTCTACAACAACTAGGAGTCTAGTAATTATTCGTTATTAATGATGAGTTCCTCCAACTCAAACTTATCTATGTATTGGGTTGATACATCGGTTATTTGATATATGACAAGAAACTAAATTAATTTAGTATTTTGCAACCATGCTAATTTCAATGAAAGTAAAATTTTCTGATTTTGTTAACATTAAACTACTAATAAAATGCCTTCATTTGCAAAGAGATATATTGGTTCTTCTTATAACATCACACTCTTGTATCTGACCAAATGTTGAATGTCCAATTCAGTTGATTTCTCCACATTTTTGCTCATAGTTGTTGTGTTCTTCTTTGACAATTGACATGATACAAAACTCTTAATTAATGTTGTGTACCTCTAATAATAAGATGATACGTGCTTGATACCAAACGGTATCTACAAGAGCACAAAACAGTCTACAAACTCACAAAAAAATAGTACACACGTACAAGACATCAAACGGAAACAACAAACACACAAACTTGAAAGATAAGGAGATAGATAACTTGACACAAAGAGAATATAAAATGTAGCAACTAAAGAGTGTATCAAACTTTAAAACCTCTACAAATTACATTAACAAGCACCAAGTTCTTACGGGAACACAAGAGGAACTCGGTTCACTCAAGCACTCTCGTTTCTAGCCGTCTCACAACACAAGTGGAACCTTTCACTTATGAAGCTTAAATGTTTGATGGTCTACTCTCTTATTGAGAGAAAATATGGTGTTCCATGTTACAAAGTGATTTTAAAAATAAGCTAACTAAGGTAAATGTTTAAATAGTCTATTACAAAAGGTGTTGCAAAAGGACTCTTTTGCCCTTAATGAGGGTGGCGAGTGTGGAGTGTATTTGGGGCAGCCTTGGGTGTATTTTTTAGAACCTAAGGCCAGCCCTCACATGTCAAGGCATACACTCCCTTGGGAGCGTTCATAAAAAGCTCAACGCGTTTATTTTCATAAATATGCCTTGTAGTCTTTGTAGTTCCCGAGCTTGGAAAGGGCTTTGAAAAGGTCTTCAATTCACTTTGTGAATCCGAAACTTGGACCTTCAACAAAAACTTGTAATCCTTGTGCTCCTCATGCTTGTATTATCCTCTCCATCTTGAAAGGAATTTGTCCTCAAATTCGCACCTTGCAAAACCAAAAAGAGGGAAAACAAGCACACAATCCTCATGATAAGAGGGTTAGCATTAGTACCACAAATTATATAGACATGCCAAGGGGGTACACTTTTGGAATACAACCAAAATTCCTTTGTTATGATCATGAAACACGTACCACAAGCATCACAAAGGACATGTCTAAGATAAACATCAAGTAAAGAGGAGTGCAATCCGAAACTATCACATATGTCATCAAGCCAAGGTTGTTCACATTTGGGATATACCCACGGGTCCTTTGTGTGTGACCTGAAAAGCTTAGCATGAATGGTACAAAGGAAGTGACTTTGGCAAATATCAAAAGATAATAAAACTACAATGGTCTTAATGGCTTTACTATACCTAAAAGGTAAGACTACCTTTATCTTAGGAACCATAAGATACATTTTTTTCATTACCTCTACAAAGGACCTCATCAAATATAGTGCCACTATTGATCTTAAGATCCACCTCAACCACATATCACCATCATGAAAACAAGAAAACCAGACACCAAACTTCCTACCACTACACAATACAAATTCAAAATTAACATGGTTATCATCATAGGTAAAGAGGTAGTATAGAAAGGAATCAAGTGTGAAGACATCTTGCCGAGGAGGTACACTTTTAAAATTCGACCAGAAATACCTTATTTTTACCATGTACAAAGGATCGGGATAAGATAATCATCAAGGAAAGATAAGCATAAGCCAAGGCAACCCCTTTTCCAACCCACTTGTATTCTGGGATCAAAAGAATGTTGTAACCAAGGGTATAACCCGAGATTAACCAATCATTTTACTAGGCTATCATCCAAGACTAAAGATTTGTGGCCTGGAAGTATTATCTTAAGATAAAGCACACCTTTATTCAAAAGTTTTCCAAGCATATGATTACCTTGAGCAAAACTAGTAACACGGTTTGCATCATACAAGCTCAAAGGAATATGTCCAATATCATGGTTAATATTACAAGAATGAACACTAACTTGAGGATTTTGAATCACATCACTCACATGATCAAGTAGTGAACTATCCTTAAGAGCAAATTGACCAACATATGCAACAAGAGAACTACCAAGGAAAGATTCATGCCTTTCTACACTATGTAAAACCGAAGCTACTTCACATTGGATACTAATATCCTTATCACAACATTTCAAGACTAAGGAAGTGTATAGTGTAGCAATTATACCTCGGTGTATTCCACGATAGTCCACTTGTTTGGAGCTCTTGGCCAAGGGTGTCACTAGCTCATTTCCCATGTTATCGTGTGGAACCCCTTTTTTATCCTTCTTTGATAGCATATGAACTTGAACCTATACATAAGAAGGATCAAGGCTAGGCAAAGTGCTAGCATATGGGTTAGTGAGTATCAAATATTCTTTATGGGCAAATCCCACAAGCACATTTTTCTTTTCCTTTCCTACTTCACTGCCCGCGGTTTCCCTTTCTCTTGACCTTTTTTCTTCACATTCTTCTTGTATCTCACCACTAAGTTTCTCTCCATCTTGAGGCTTGGCCTAATTTTATTTGGATCCTAACTCTCCCTCTTTTTCTACTTGGATGGGGTGTTTCCGGGTTAGTGTAGCTTGGGAAGGAGACATTGGATTGAGTGGAGTATAGGGTCTTTGAATTGGAGGATTTTGCAGTGGAGGATTCGGGTTTAGGGATGGAATTTTGGTTCCAAGTCCTCCTTGTGGAACTTGTTGGAGTGAATAACGGCTAGGTCCATCTTGTTCTCGGCTTTGGGAGTAAAGATTGACTTGGTTTGTAGCACTTGGTGGATACAATCTTTAGTGCAAGGTCTCGGGAGTAATAGTAGGTGAGGTGGTTTGAGGGGTATGAGTTCGAGAACTCCTTTGGCTTTCCACCCTCTCCAACCTCTCACTCGTTGAGGCCACATCCGGACCCAATTTCTCAACATTTGCCTTCATCCTAGCCACGCCTCGAGACAAAGTTTCAAGACTAGCTAAGAGGACATTCATAACATTATTTTCCACGGTTGGAGCATTGGAATTTTTGGGTTCTATTTGCAATTGTACCTACAAAACAAGCAAACGTTAGTTCAAAATACGCTCACACATTCTTTACACTCGGCTTTCTCACTTGGTTCTTCAAGTGTTGTAAGCCGGCTATCAATACTTGAGTGCTTAGGAACGAGTCTACTCTTGAGTTAGAATGGATTTCGGTTTTGAAGACTCAAGGAATTTTCGTACGCACTTGAACCAAGAACAACTACGAATTGTAAACGAGCAAAGCACCACAAAGAACGTTGACACGAAAGACGTACTCGAAAATTAGTTCACAACTTAGTAGGTTGTTACTTAGTTGTCAACTAGTATAGGAGACAAGTAGAAAGAAACTAGTAGAGACAAGGAAAGAAACTTAGAAGGTCCTATGACTTGAGTTTGTTGTTGATGTGGCCCATACTTTTTATTTTTATTTTTACCGTTGGTGTTGTTGTTTTTGCTTGAAAGTTGATGTTTTTCAACTTAGGTTGTTAAATCTAGTTATTTTGGTGATGATTTTCGGTATTGGAATGAGAAAACAAGACTTTGAACTCTCTTCCCAAAGGTCAAAAGGTGTACATCATCTTTTCACCAACTTGCACTAAAATGGCAAAACACTTTTTTGCCTTGTCTTTTCCCTTTCCTCTTTTGGCCTTTCTTGAAAGATGTTTTGATACTCTTTTGGTAGGCAAGCTTTTGGTAGGTCTTTGTTTCTTTGCCACTTTAGTGTTGTCTTGAAAGTAGTCCCAAGACAACACAATACCTTACCTCTCTCTTCCCTTTTTCAAATCAAACAAGGCCTTTTGTTGAATATTACTCAAGAACAGCATGAACAACAACAAGAACACTTTGAACAATAACAATATCTAAACCATCCAACCTTTCAACAACAACTTAACAAATCTCAAATCTTGGACTTTAGACTCAAGTGTGCTAGGGAAACAACAAGCTAACGCACAAAACTACTAAGACAAGCAAAATAACACCTAATCTAGACACAAATTCGGCCAAACAACAACAACACTTCGGCCAAGACACCCAACCCGTAGAATAACTTCTTTTTGTAAGATTTTTTACCTTGGACACCTCTTCTAATGTTAGGGAACAAAGATCTAACACTATAACACACAAACACACACAAAAGTCACAATAAAACTAGGCACAAATCTCGGCCAAAACAACAACAAGACACAATTTCGGACAAGACAACAAGAATGGACAGATTTGCTTCTTTTTGGAATTTTCAGCTTTTCAACACCTCTTTTTTTTTCGACTTAGAGAGCCCAAGATTGGTAATGTAGGAACACAACCGGACTTAGATATGATACCAAATGATACCAAATGGTATCTACAAGAGCACAAAACAATCCACAAACTCACAAAAAAATAGTCCACACGTACAAGACATCAAACGGAAACAACAAACACACAAACTTGAAAGATAAGGAGATAGATAACTTGACACAAAGAGAATAAAAAATGTAGCAACTAAAGAGTGTATCAAACTCTAAAACCTCTACAAATTACATTAACAAGCACCAAGTTCTTATGGGAACACAAGAGGAACTCGGTTCACTCAAGCACTCTCGTTTCTAGCCGTCTCACAACACAAGTGGAACCTTTCACTTGTGAAGCTTAAAATGTTTGATGGTCTACTCTCTTCTTGAGAGAAAATATGGTGTTCAATGTTACAAAGTGATTTTCAAAATAAGCTAACTAAGGAACAAGACTAAGGAAAATGTTTAAATAGTCTATTACAAAAGGTGTTGCGAAAGGACTCCTTTGCCTTTAATGAGGGTGGCGGGTGTGGAGTGTATTTGGGGAAGCCTTGGATGTATTTTTTAGCACCTAAGGCCAGCCCTCACATGTCAAGGTGTACACTCCCTTGGGCGCGTTCACAACAAGCTCAACGCGTTTATTTACATAAATGCACCTTGTAGTCTTTGTAGTTTTCGAGCTTGGACAAGGCTTTGAAAAGGTCTTCAATTCACTTTGCAAATCCGAAACTTGGATCTTCAACAAAAACTTGTAATCCTTGTGCTCCTCATGCTTGTATCAGTGCTAAAGTTGTTTATGAAAAATCACCGTTAATAAGTAATGACATGGATGAAACTGTTTTGTAACAGCAATAGCATAGACGAGCTAAACTTTTAACGATGACATAAATAAGTCATTTATGATAGTTTGATGGCATATTTGAGTCTTTTCCCTTTTTAAAATCATCAAATTTATTATATTCAAAGAATAACATGGTAAAATTATCCTCATTACTCTATTTATTGTTTCATAATAATTTGTGTCAAGTCAAATAGTAGACAAATACGGTTAAACGGAGAGAGTACTAAAGAAAATAATTTGTTAAGCATATATTTGTTCCATTCCATCCATTTCAAAATAATTGGCTCTTATTGACTTTACAATTTGCTTTAAAAAGTATTTATTAGAAGTTTATTTTATCAATTAGTCTTATTAATTATGCTTTAAAAATATACATAGTTATTTAAGGATAAAAATAATATTATACTGTAAGAACATATTAAAAATTTATTCCTTTCAAACAATTAAAGTGAAATAAATATTTTTGTCATCCATCAGTGTGTTCCCTTGGCGCTCTACCAAAGGTCGTCCTGTTTTGTTGGGCGAAGCAATGGCAAAATGGCAGTCAAATCAAAACGAATGCCTAATTCCATTCATCTTCACTCCCTTCTCCAAATTTTCAGGGTCCTTATCCTTTCCACCATTTCCAATCCCAATTCAACGTCCACCATTCTTCATCATCCACACTCTCAACCTATTCATCCAAATTTTGTTGGTACTCAGATAACCAATTTTATCCTCATAATTTTGATCCTAAACCTTGATACTATCATCATCGTCCTCTCTCTCTCTTTCTCTTTAATGTATCTAGTTTTCATGCCGCATTGATACATTTATAATTGTTCATTTTATCATACTCTGTTCGCCCTTCGCGCAGAGGCCGATTTCCTATTTAGCGTGGGGCAGAAACACACAGACTCGACATCATCATTCTCCTTGGATAATAAGGATAACACGGATACTTTTTGTTGTTTGATAAGTATATTTAGTTTGGGGCACCTGATTGCCCAAATTTGATCATGATGATGATGATGATAAGTCCGTGCACTTTCCTATGTTGGATCATACTTACAACCTCCTTCACTGTTCATGTGGTGCTTTCGAAAACTGATCCCCGCCAAGGTACCACCATTCCTCTTTTGAATTTCTTTATGACTGATAGATATTACATTGGAGAACTTCATCAATAGCTCAGCTTTCTCTCGGAAGCAATGTACCGTCAAACCTCGTTATAACGGCCATTTTCATTATAATAACATTTCACTTAACGGCCTGATTTTCTACGGAACCAATTTTTCATATTCTCAATAACAACATTGGATCAATAACATCAATGGCATTCCCCTTTATAACGACCATACTCAAATATTACGTAGAGCAATTAAATATTTATGGTAATCATCGGTAGTGTCATGCACATAGTAAATTTCAAGTACGAATATCTAAAAGGGAAAAAAAAATTATATTTAAATAGTGCCCATCAGCTGTGATTTTAACTTTAAGTGAGAAGTCTATTGAAGTTGGTCTTTTTTACATTCATACTCTTTCTAATTTTGCATACTTTTATATCAATATACATATATCGCAGCACCTCACTGTAGCAGCCATGAAACTTTCTAAGGTTGACACTATAGAGTTGTTTGAATGTATAACTTTCAATTAGGGAATAAGAAGATAAGAGATCTCGATAACCCAAATTTGAATATCCATGAGCTTAAATAACTAATAAAATCCAAGAAATATTTTATCTTGCATGTTATTCATTACATCTTAATTTAGATATGTAGATAAACAATTTTAGTTGTCTTTACAGTTTCAGCCCTCAATGACATGTACCAGTATTTGAATCCCCGCGACAAACTTGCTGGATGGAAATCGAATGGAGGAAATCCTTGTGATGATTCTTGGAAGGGTATCACGTGCTCCGGTTCAGATGTTACTGAAATGTAGCTGTTTCCTTTTCTTTCTATTTTTAGTCGTCATTTCATTTACTATTACTTATACTAGAACGCGTAAGGAAAAGAAAAAAATTGCCTTCCAGTTCTTTTACTAATCCATGATCTGCTTCTCCCTACATTCTTAATAATGTTGCAGTGATCTATCTGGCTTGGGGCTCACCGGATCACTAGGCTTCCAGCTTGATAAGTTGGACAAAGTTACCTACTTGTGAGGCCCAAACAACTCTTTGATATTGGAAATTGGGTTTATATTATGTGCTTTAATCTGTCCTGAAAGAACTGGTCCTGACAAAGATGAATTTGAATGTCAGTGCAGTGATGTGAGCAAAAACAACCTGAAGGACAACATACCATACCAACTTCCTCCTCACACACAACAGCTGTAAGTAGGCAGAGAAGCATTACGTTCTTAGACATAACTCATTATGAAGTTTCTCCTCAGGCTGCAACTTTTGATCACCTCCTTTCGGTGGCTTATTTTTTATTAGTCCGATTATTTATTATTAGTTAGCCTGAAGTGTTATCTAGAAGATTTTCTTCTGTTGATATCGTGCCATACGAGTCTCTCATTGGGTTGTTGTTCTGCAGAGATCTTTCTGGAAATCAATTCACTGGAACTGTGCCTTATTCAATTTCTCAGATGGCTGATCTTAAATCTTTGTAATGGTTTGCCTCTTATTCTTTATGTTTTAAATTCTGGGTTTCGTATCAGATGTCAATATGCTCTTCGTGTTGCACAGGAATCTTAATCGTAATAAGCTAAGTGGATCGCTGAGTGATATATTTGGAAAACTTACAAAACTCACTACGATGTAAGTATTGCCAATTTAGCATCCAGCTAGTCCTCTTTTGCTTTTTTCCTATGTTTCTATAAGGTCTTTCCTTCTGCAAATGATTTCATGAACGGCTGGAAGTAAATATTGGAGACGGACTATGGAGTTCATTGATATTAGTTGTTCCAAGCTTATGTTTGCATTGCCTTTTCCTGACTATCCTTTGTTCGTTGTCTGTTTATTTCTGATCTGAATCTACAACAGCAATTGAGAAATTGTTTGTAGATGTGGAATGACAACGAACAATGTGGATGTGTTAATAATTTGTTCCCTAGCCATCTAGATTGAACCTCCTTCTTTGCTGCTTGTAGTGCTTGAGGATGGAAATCTACACGGCTGTGATTATTCATAAAGGTGTGGGAAAATGTGTGAATTGAGTCGATTAGTCAATTGAATAAAGTCTTAACTGATGCAAAATTCTGATCGCAGCTCTACAGCCTGAACATTAATTTTCTTAAAACTTCATTCCAATTGAAATGAGATGGTTTAAAATTAAAAAACAACAACTCCAGCTTACTAATCAGTTTTTTTTGGGGGGGTTAATGGATTAGTCAAAATTGTATAGAGGTGTGAAATTATTAATGCTACTTTTCTTGAGGATTTTTGTGTATATGATAAAGACTTATTTTTAGGGAGGACATTACTTCAAGATGGACCAATAAGGTAAGTGAGAGATTATTTGTTTTCTGGTGGATTCTTAGCATTTCAAATACTCAGTATAACCTCTTGCCACCATGAATGAGGCTTTACTTGTAGAGTACCAGAAATAGCCTCCAAGCCGACAAGTATCACCTCTTAGATTAACCTTTGCCCTTCTTCAGCACCATATAACAATATAACACTAGTGTATTACGTGATATTTCACTTGAAACGGCTATTTATATCACCAATCCGATACTTGCAGCCATTCATGTCAGTCACTCTGTTAAGAATCAAGCTTAGAGTTTTATTACTAATAGGAAAGCAAAAGACATAATGGATCACCTTACCTCACTGCCTAGACAGGTTAGTCCTCGCCTATGTTGCTCGGACTCTTCAAAAATGAAATGGGGGTGTGTCGAATTCGCCAAAACTAGTGTATTTTTAAAGAATCTGACACGGGTGCGGAATCGAAAGTGAAGAGTCCGCGCAACTTAGGTCCTCACAGAAGGACTAATGATTCAATATTTAGTCTAATTTTCATTTTTACTTCCTACCAAACAACATGTAAGTTAAAATTATCCTGTTAATCAAGTCCCTCTATGATACCGATGTCAAGGAAGATAAGGATGCTTTTACGGCCCCCTCTCTCTTCTCTGTCTGTACATTCCTGCATATCAACATACATACATACATATATTCATAAACATTGTAGTGTGTCTGGTAATATACTTGTCTAGTTTATCAACTAACTCGTTCAATTTTATCCAGGGACCTCTCCTACAATTCAATATCAGGCAGTTTGCCTCAGGGTCTTAAATCCCTCTCAAGCCTCAGCAAATTGTAAGTTAGTGCTTAATATTTGGGACCAAAATCTTCGTTGGAGCTAAACATTTTCACTCTGCATGCAGGCACATACAGAATAACCAATTTACTGGATCAATAGATGTTCTTGCCGATCTTTCGCTTGACGATTTGTAAGTTGAACCGTTAGTAAAATTACAATTCTATGTCATGGTTCTTGCAATTCCAATGTGTAGTAAATTCTCCTGCATTACGTTAAAATTACAATCGTAAGATGCTTACCCCCCGGGGCAACCACCATAC
Organism: Capsicum pubescens; assembly: GCA_030864215.1. Classification (NCBI taxonomy): domain Eukaryota; kingdom Viridiplantae; phylum Streptophyta; class Magnoliopsida; order Solanales; family Solanaceae; genus Capsicum; species Capsicum pubescens. Next base: position 51,732,890 of record CM061543.1, on the reverse strand, counting down.
ACACACTCCAAGGACTGAAAAAAAAGGAAGAGGAAGAATTCCAATAAAATGCAAAGCAAGCAACTTCTTCATGTTTCTTCAATTATCTTAGCGAAAAGGCATCGTTTTCACCCTAAACTATACAAGAAAAGTCGAAGTCACATCTAAACTATACTAGTAACCTATTACACACCTAAATTATAAAAAAGTGATATTTTTTACACCCTCTAAAGCATTATACCACTTGCATGTGGATATGGTGTTGCACACGCACCTGCCACGTCAGCGTCACGTCAGCATGATACGAAAAAAATAATAAATTTATTATTTTCATAAATTTTTCTTTTTTCTTTTTAATTTAAATTCTTTTCCTTTCTTCTTCAACTTTTTTTCTTTTTCTTTAATATCCAAAACCTCCATTGATGTCCAAAACCTCCATTGTTATGAGTCAATTTTTTTTCTTTTTCTTCAATATCCAAAACCATCTTCTTCTTCTTTTTCTTCAATAAATTCTTCAATGTCCAAAACCATCTTCTCTTTTTCTTCAATTTGCAAAAAAAAAAAAGAAAATTAACGGGATCATATTCTTAACGGGAAGATGATATAAAATCAATACACCCAATCAATAACTTCATTCAAATTCAATATCTTCTTCTTCTTCTTTTTTCAATTTCTTCAATGTCCAAAACCATCTTCTTCTTTTTCTTCAATTTTTCAACGACCATAATGCCATCTTCTTCTTCCATTGTTGATATAAAATCAATACACCCAAGTAATAACTTCATTCAATTCAATCTTCTTTGTTATACGATACCAAAAGTTACAACACTATCACCACCTAATTGCACCACCCATCATCAAATTCACACACAATTACAGTCACGAAAAATCAATATGCCTCACAACTAATTCACCACCCAACATCAAAATAAATTTTGAGCAATTTTAATATATTATTATTAATTGAGCAAAATTGAAAGAAGATTTTTATAGAGACAAGATAGATCTACAAAAAAAAGTGTTAAAAAATTAACTTTTGAGCAAAACTCATAAAATTTTACAGAGAAAGAATAGAAATACAAAATAAATTGAAAAATTGATGTTCAACGTGGGAGCAATAACATTTGATTAATTTCAAACGTCTCATCAGAAAAAATTTCGATTGACGATGATTTCATCCTCAATCTTTTCTATTTTTTTCTTTGAAAACTATCATGGAAAAATTATTCTCATCAACCATAGCAAAGGAGGAGTGATTGTGATGAAGAAGAAAGGAAGATTGAGAGAGAAAAAAAAATCAAAGATGGGTGAGAAGAGAGAGTGTGAGCAGGGGTGGGGTTAGGGGTTTAAAGATCTTTTGGCTTTTTTTTTTTCTCCAGACGCGCCTTATTTTTAAAAAAACTAATGTTATTTCCACGTCAGATTCAGGGTGGAATTAAATTCACTTTTGAGAAGAATAGGTGTGTAATAGGTCGTCATGTTAGTTTAGGTGTTTAAGTGACTTTTTATGTATAGTTCAGGGTGGTTTTGATGCCTTTTCCCTTTTATCTTATTTTCTAAATCTGAGTATAATTATTGTATTAGGTTGTCTTTTGGGTTATACTATGGTTGCTATTGAGTTGATATATGCTTATTTTGTAGACCGGATGCCACTTTGTCTGCCTCTTTGTTTCTAAAGTTAGCTTTGATTTCACATTAGTAGGTTACGGTTGCTATAAGTTTGGTCATGGAGTTAGGTAAGATATCAACAAAAAGAAATAATAACCAAATAACTTTCTAAATTACCTAGACATCATCATCTTCAATGCTAGGATTCATGTACATTGAAGATCTCAGACTCACACGTGAAATATTCACATCTTTGCATCATTCTATAAACTGATATATGCTTATTTTGTATATCACATGCCACCTTAACAGCCTCTACATATCTAAAGTTACACTTTGAATTATCATTTGTAGGTTATGGTTAATATAAGTTTGTTTCGAAAGCAATACTTGATCTAAGTTAAGAGTTACCTTTTGTTTCTTGATAGAGCTAACCAACTGTAAATCAAGGAGCATGCATCAAGACTCCTTTGCTTTCCGCATTAGAATTAAATGTAGCATAGTTACTCAAATTTCAGGGCTCTACAAAAGGATATCCTGCTTAAGTAAGAAGCCATGTCTTTGATCAAAAATTCTGTTCCACCTTTCACTTGGTTAACATAAAGATAAAAATGTCTTGGACATCCAGTTTTCCATTGGCTGTATAATGATCATAATATGTATTAATGAGGAAGTTGTTGATAGTTGTCATAATGCCTATGCAAGGATGGAAATAAGCCGTGAACTATTAGAAATTACATCATAGACAGCGTAAAGACTGTCGAACTTGTATATCCCAAGTTTTACTGTGATTTCTAGTACTTTTCTCATGAAGACTGTGACTTCCAGTACTAAGAGGTCTATGATTCGGAAAGATATTTCTCTTTGTTTTTCTTCGAGAGAGGTGAGGTTTGACTACAGACTCCATTCAATAACCAAAACGCCTCTTGTCTCTTGTCCATGCAATCAATATGCAGGAAAAGACCTTTATAAGTCACTAATAGAATTATAAATCATTAGTAAGCCAAATTTGTGATCATGTACTTTTACTCATTATCCCTTGAATAAAATGCTGACTTGGATTTGAGTAAGAAACTGTCACAAGCATGAAGTGTTCTCGGGTGTTTTTACATAGCTAAGACAGTGTATTCAACAAAATGCTTGCAGGAATGTAGCAAACAACCAATTTAATGGCTGGATTCCTGATGAACTGAAAGACATCAAACATTTAGAGTGAGTGCTGGATGAACTATTGGTTAACTAGTTTCTACCATATTGCCCTGACATTTGTTTTTTGTTTTTTCTTAAAAGGACCGGAGGAAATAGGTGGTCTTCTGGACCAGCTCCTCCTCCGCCTCCTGGGCAGAAACCACGCACTAGGAAGTCAGAAAAGGAATCTGGAAAATCTGGCCTGTCTAAAGGAGCTATTGCTGGGATATTAGTGGGTGTTTTGGTGGTACTTGGTGTTATAATTGCTCTACTTTCAAGAAGAAAAAGATCTTCATCAACCTCCTCCCATTTTCTTGAAGAAAATAAGTTAAGCCGGCGTCAACCTTTTACTCCTCTTTCTTCTCAGGAGTTATCTAGTGATGTACATGCCAAGATGCAGGAGGACTTCAAAGGTGATTTTACTTTTGGCTTTCCAACCCTCCTTTTATAAAAGGAGAGACATGGAGAATAAAAAAGAGGAATTAAATCATGAACACCATTATCACATATTATTTGTCCTTTGAATAGTGTCTCTATATATTAAGCTAAAGTTAGGTTGCACTATTGCCGAGGGTTTTTTGAAACTAGCCTCTCTGCCCCACAAAGGTAGAGGTAAGGTGTGCATACACCCCACTCTCCCTAGATCCCACATTTGTGGGATCACACTGGATATGTTGTTGTTGGTTAGGTTGTAATTTTATTATTGTTTTGTTTTGTTTTTTTGGTGAGCAGACCCCTCCACAGTCCACACCCCTCTAAGTAGGGGCAATAGAGATTTATGCCAACTTTCCCCCTTGATTACAAACTCGAACCCCCTTAGTTGAAAGTGGAGGGTTCTCCCGGCTAGAGCAACTTCTCTTATTGGTCATAAGTGTATTATTTCGTGCTTCTGACAGAAAATTGTGTCCTCAGATTCATCATCCGCTACAGAAAAACATTTGCAAACATCTTCCTCAATGGGTCTTAGGCGTCTTAATTCAGAGCGTCACAAGTCCTTTAACAAGAAGGAGATGGCAAATGTTCCAGCTTCAGATCATCTCAAGGCGTTCAACGATAAAGAGTTCGCAAATCCTTCGAATGTTAAAAGAAGCAGTTCAATTAAGATACCTCAGTATTCATTAGCTGATTTGCAGAATGCAACTGGTAACTTTGCAGGTTCTAGCCTTCTTGGTGAGGGATTAATTGGTCGAGTATACAAGGCAAAATATCCAGATGGCAGGGTAAGCTTGATGTGATTTACAGTGCTGCTTAGTTTTAGGGTACATTTGTTGGTAACTTGTTTCATGAATTGGTTGCATAACCTCCATTATACATCACGAGAGATAGGATAACATGCTTAGATTATTGAAAGGAAAACAGAAGAAATGTAATAGATATAGGTATATGTTAGGATCGGTAACCTGGTTATTGCGGAATTTAGCCAAACACAAGTATAATGATAATAACAAAGAAATAACAAGATAATAATAACAACAATTAAAGAAAATAAATAAGGCACAGATTTAACGTGGTTCAGTCGGTGTGACCTACGTCCAGTCGTCCACAAGCAGAGAGGAGCAATTTCACTATATCAGCAACAAGAAGAATACAATAGAGAGTACAAAATTAGAGTAAATACTCTAATCAACCCAAAATTATCCCAAAAGAGTAAACTCACAAGATCACTCCAAGAAAGGATTCACACAAGTGTTTCCCAACACTCACTCTCTTACAAAATACTCTAAAAGAAAGACAAAGAGAAGAAAGCAATGAATATTTTTCAAGTGCTTCAAGGTGTGTATTCAAAGTGAAAGAACTCTCCCCTATTTATAGGAGGAGGTTCTTGAGAGAAAAAAGAGAAAATCTCATCCACATGATAATTAAATGAGTCTTGAGAGATTCTCACTATATCATTTATCATGAGATTTTCAATAAAATACTGGCCAAAATATGGCCACATTACAGTATATATGTTTAGAGCAAATATTGTTCATGAGTAGTCGAAGATCTATTATGTTTAAGCTTTTTCTCATTTTTGAAGGGTTCGTACTCATGGAATACACAAGTCATGTGCATTCTTTTCCACCCTTGTGTTGACATTGAAAGTAATGTCTTCTACGGTCATTTCTAGAGGAACATGCTTACTTCTCATCAAAGTCCTCTTTGAATTTCATGTATCATGCTTTTTATATCCTACAGATACAGATTGTTCAGATATCTCTGCATTGGAATTTTACATATTCTGTTGACTTCTATTATTGGAACCTATAGCACATGCTCCAATTTGACATGGCAATTATCATTAGTTGCTTTTATCGTCTTTTGCCAGATCAGTATTTCTAAATTCCTTGAGGGACAGTTTATCTAGCTTTTCTATTCCTTGCTGCAGATAATTGTAATGTGAAATTGAACACAATATATAAACCCGAGCATTCACTTAAACCTGCAGCATATGTACACAATGTTGTTTATATGTTTGACGGAACCCAATATATTCACACAATATATCTCATGCTTCATTCTACTTAAATTCACAACATACTTCTGGTGTCATGTGACCAGAAGCTCACGGGTTCAAGCCTTGGAAACAGCCTCTGGCAGAAATGCAAGGTAAGGCTGCGTACAATACACCTTTGTGGTGGGACCCTTCCCCGGACCCTACGCATAGCGGGAGCTTTAGTGCACCGGACTGCCCCTTTTTTTTACTTCTGGTGCCACTTATTGGTTGGCTACCATTTCTAGGTAGGTACAACATATGTTTATATGGTCTTGAAGTATTCAATCAGATCTATGTTGTATGATAAACATAATGGAGAGACCTTTTGATTGACCAGGTTTTGGCGGTAAAGAAAATAGACTCCTCTTTTTTCCAAGATGGGCAGAGAACAGAATTCACAGAAGTTGTTAACAAAATGTCCAAGTTTCACCATGCAAATATAGTTGAAGTTAGTGGTTATTGTTCAGAACAGGGACAGAATATGTTAATCTTTGAGTATTTTAGAAATGGTTCGCTTCATGAATTTCTACATGTGTCGGATGACTTCAGCAAACCGCTAACATGGAATACAAGAGTCAGAATCGCTCTAGGCACTGCTCGTGCTCTTGAGTAAGTCAAACTCCTTGTGTTGTTTCTTTTGATGTTGTGTTGATAATAAGTACTAGGCACAGATTAGTTGTGTGTCTATAATGGTAACTGACATTACGGTTTCTACTGCAATTGATATTCCCTCGAGTATGACATGATCTTGATTTATAAGAAACAATCTGGTCAATGTGGTTCTCCTAATTAATCCTGTAACATGACTTTAACCTGTATATAGGTACCTGCATGAGGTTTGTTCTCCATCCTATCTCCACAAGAATATAAGAACTTCAAACATTGTGCTAGATGCTGAATTGAATCCTCATCTCTGTGAGTGTGGCTTGGCAATGTTTCATGAGGTATGCGAAGATAGACCTTTAGATACTGCAAGTATTGTTTCCACCAGAATTCATTTTGTTTCTGCAGTTTTGGATGTTAGACCCTGCTAACTTGCAAATGTGACCACTTGAAAAAAAGGAAAAGGATACAAGTCATCTTCAGAAAAATAAAGTGTGCCGCATGTAACTTTTTAAGTTATTTGATATGTCATATTTGGAATCTCTTGTTTTTGGATATTTTGAAGTTTTTAAGAAAAATATTGAGACATATAAAAGTGGGAGTCTTGTAATTATTTAACATTTATAATGAGGCTAGTCTTCCGTTGGAAAATGAAAATTATTTTGGAAAGACTCAAAGAAAATATGGATATTGTGCATCTTTTCTTGGCAAAGGATTGTGATTGAATTTTTTAGCTGCTTCATAATTGGTGTCCATCATTCTGTATAATGTCACTGGCACAAGCTCTTTAAATAGAATGCAGTGGTACAAGTTCCTTTCCAAGACATCTGCCGTCCCTTAGTTTCTTCTGTACTCTGCTCATCTGCTGTGAATGGTATTGGTTGGATAATAGATGCACGATTTGGTATATATTTGTGCAGTTTGACATGGTGATCATGGACTAGTTTGAGAAGAAGTGATCATGTTCTGAATAACAGAATATGGTGCTGAATAAATGAACATGAACATGAACATAGAAGATGGTAGAAATCTGGCTAGTTGTCTGTTGAAAGGCCATACTCATTCTCCCGATACCTAGCCTTAATCTGGATAGGTCCACATTTGCTAACTTATGTTTGAGATATTTCACTTGGTGCTTTGGTGTCTAGTAGAGTCATGTCATACTTAATAATGTTATTTAACATTCTAAGTTCTTCTACTTCTGCAATTTCAGCGTGCAACCAAAAACTTGAATGCTGGATACACTGCTCCGGAATGCACAAAACCCTCTGCATATACTTTGAAGAGTGATGTTTATAGCTTCGGAGTTGTCATGTTGGAATTGTTAACGGGGCGCAAGCCTTTTGACAGGTGCTTCCCTGCATGTGAACTTTAACTTTTACAGTTATCTATCAAAACACGAATCTAACATATTCAGATTGATGCTTCAGTTCAAAGCCAAGATCAGAACAGTATCTGGTCCAATGGGCATCACCGCAACTACATGATCTAGATGCCTTGGAGAGAATGGCTGATCCTGCTCTGCGTGGACTTTATCCTCCTAAATCTCTCTCTAGATTTGCTAATGTGACTGCTCTGTGCGTTCAGGTTAGTATTCTTTTGCAGTAATTTTGAAAAATGGAGGGAGTTGACTAATATCTTTTTATCAATAGCCTAAAGAATAAAGATTCTTGACTTATTCGTGACCACTGATGTTGTCAGTCCGAGCCAGAATTTCGACCAAACATGTCTGAGGTGGCCCGTTTAGTTCAAAGGTCGAATATGAGCCAGAGAGATGATTTAAGTGCATCTCGGCGAACAAATGATGATGATGATGATTACTGATTTCAGGTTCTCTGCCAACTTGACGAAGTGAGGAAGAGTACTTGTGTATTTCTCTATTCTTTTTCTTTTCCCTTATTTCGTTCAGTACTTTTGTGTCCAAAGTTAAATCTGCATAAAAGGATATATACTACGTTTGGAATTGGGATAAAGTATATCTTCCTTGCAATATGGCTCTTTTACAGCACAGAATTGATAAAATAAACATCAGATTATAAACACGACCCCGACCCTACACGAGAAAGATTAGGAAAAAGGAAGAATGCAAACTGATTGGAAAAACTATGCTACTATGTAGCATCAAATAAGTGGTGAAAGCATTTCATTTTGCTTATCGCAAAGCGCTTCCAGTAGATTGTTCTTGATCGCATATGATTTTTTTGAGGATCAAACTCCTTAATTTTCTATGTGAATTTAGACATAGAATCAAGCAATCGCATCTTGCAATAGAGAAGCAAAACTCGAACATATGTAACATATGGACCAATTACATTATCTTCATTTTTTCTTTTTTCCTGATGGTGCAATAACTTCTATTCTTCATTACCTCTTTTAGTCTATCTACAATCTAGGAAATTCATAAGCTCAGCAGGGAGCAAAACACCCTAGTCGCTCTGAACTGCTTCTGTTGAGTCCCTTCTCCTTGGATGACTCGACAAACATGTGCTGATCAGTTGAGAATTCTCAACAACCATGTACAGGCAAAGAAAGCAGAGTCCTGCACAACATTAATCCACACAGAACAGCTTAATTTGACGCAAATTTGTTATGTTTTTCAATGTTGAATTATGAAAAAGACAACTACTCCTACACAACTCCAACTTAATCACAACAATGTACTATCCATCGTGCTAACTAAGAAGGTTTTCACATAATGTGACCAAAAGGATATAGCAATACTCAAAGCAACAGATGTCTGAATTAAGTTCCTGGCGTTGCAAATGGAGGATGCAAGACTGAAACTCACATAATTACTGCCATAGGCAGAGACAGAATTTTCACCAAAGGAGTTCATCATCTACCGTATAAAAAGAAAATTGACCTTGTATATATAATGTGAATATCTGGCGCCTCCCTCTAAGTCGCCCGTCTAATTAGAGGAAACAGGAGAAGAATGGACTTACCGGCATAGGCAATGGTAACACCTGATGCTATCCTTCCCAAAACTGATAGCACATAAAGACTAACCACAACCTGGCAATGTAGTTAGGATAATTTTAATAACGTTAACCAGTACATTTTTCAGTAACATCAAATTAGTTTATGAGTTTTTGCATTAATTATCCTAAAGTAGATGAAATGTATTACTATTATAAAACAGGGAAGTATGTGGCACTGAACGCGAGAGAAATCAAGGGCACGTAGAAACTCAGCTATTGTGTTCTGCCGAGCCAAGTAACTTTTTACTAAAGTAGTTTTGAAATTCATTAAATGTGCACACATTTATCTCCTGTTTGACCATAATTCTTCAGAGTAGATTCTAAAGAAAAAAAGTCTTGTTTAGTAGCATTGATTTCTTCACTCCTATTTTTTTTTGTGAGTCGGGGATCTATGAGAAACAGACTCTCTACCTCCCAAGGTATGAGTAATGTTTGTGTACACACTACCCTCTCCAAAATACACTTGTGAGACTCTGTATGTTGTTGTTGTAGATTCACAGAAAAAAAAAATATATATATATATATATATAAATTATTTGTTCATGAAATTTGATTCATTATTAGAAATTTATAACAAAACACAAATTCAATATAATCCCACAGTGGGTCGACACGTCTTCACTAGCTTGTGATGATAGGAAGGTTGTTTCAAGAAACCTTAGTTTTCAACCTCAACTTCCAAAGACTTTTCCAACACAACTTCAAAATTCATTTTTCGAGTTTCAACTAAATCTATGATCAACCGTGAGCTAAATTTAGAATCCAGATAACAGCCATCTTTCAAAATGACATAAAGTTTTAACTCCGCCATATCCCACAAATCACTTTCCAATGATCAAATAACAGAGAGTACAGGACAAAGGTGGCTGTTGTACCTTAACGAACAATCGCTTATCATGTCCAGTAGCAGAAACCCGTATAACAGACTCAGCAGCACCAACAGTATTAGCTAGGCAAGCAAGGACGCGGTTTGCAGTATCCTGTGAGATCTGCAAGTCTAACGGATCCACAGGAACAGAAATGTTCATCTGGCGTAAGAGAATCCCGAATATAGCAAGCGAACAAAGGATCACAATAAAAACATCAGAAACAAGAGAGATAATACTGGTATTCCGATATACACAGTGGTAGTAAACTAGAGTGCCACAGATGATGAGTAACAAAGGCACCAGACCACGCACACCCTTGTTCTTCCTCATAGAGTTTGTTGTACTTGTCGATTCTTCCATGGCGCGGGTACTTAAATTTGATTATCTTTTTTTCTGCCTCAACAAATCATTTTTGTTTCCACAAGAACCGTAGTGTCTTTGTATGAATTGTGTTTCAAGCCAGGACGATCTATATGAAAGAGTAGCTTTGTTGAGAAGGAAGAAGAAGGAAGAAGAAGAAGAGAGATGTTTGTTCTGTATGGTTCAATTACAGTGGCGCCAAATATGGAGGGAGGAGTTATCGGTGAGTCAATTTGCGAACGCTTCAAAAACTGTGTGCTGAATTGAGATTACTACTTATTATCAAAGAGAAGCTTCTGAAGAAAACTGTCAATGTCCATTTTATTACAGTTTTCCAACTAAAATATTCAAATGAAACTACTAATGAGAGGATTGTTTGAAAATATTCACGAGGAAACGTGTCCTTCCCTCGGTTTATTTTTTTTATTTTTTTTAATCTTCTTTTTCTATTGTCTTTTCTTCCTCACCGGTATTGATATTTATGTTGAAGTCTAACTAATCTGAATCCGCACAGGAAAATTTCACTGATGAGTTAAAATGCTCTTTAATAAAAGTGATTTCGTATCTAAGACTCGGATCCGTGAATTAAAAGCGATGTCGACATATCTAAAAATCAAATCCATAAATTAAAAGCAAAGTCATATTTAAGACTCGAGTCCTTGAATTAAAGATGGAGGAGTACTTTTTCAGTTGTCAATGTTTATGTCCTTTCGTCAAGATCTTAAACTATTCTACTGCTTATTTGAGGATTATTCTATTTTTTATGACACCTTTTTATAATATATAGTTGCCCACCTAAGTAATAAACACGGCAAACATACCCCCTTCATTACGTTTTGTTTGACGTTTACATAAAATAATTAGTATCGGACTTCTTTTTATAACATTACTTTATTATGACAGCGTATCAACCTAATTTTCTTCGAAATCATGTCATATTTTACTTTTCTATAATAATATTCTATCTATAATAATAATAACATTTATTATAAAGATACATTTTTTTGTAAAAATTACCTACATATTTAAATACTATGTAATACTCCCTCTATTTTAAAAAAAAATTACTATACTTGTTTTGACTTGGCATGGAGTATAAGAAAATAAAAAAGACTTTTAAATCTTGTTGTTTTAAATTAAAGTTGTGCAAAATGTATCAAAATATCCTTTAATTTTTTTTACCTTAAACATGCCACGAGAAAATTGAAATTAATGTGTTGTCAAAAAAGAAAAGGATCTTTCTTTTTTAAACGGATTAAAGAAAAAGTAGGTTATTGTTCTTGAAACGGAGGGAGTAATATTTTATAAGAAATATATTATATACATAATAAAATATCAAAATATTTTTGGTAATCATCATTAATGTCATGCACATTGTAAATCTCAAGTACGAATATCTAACTTAAAGAAAAAAATTATATTTAAATGATGCACATCAATTATTTCATAACTTCACGAGAAAAAAGCTACTGATGTTTGTCATTTTTTGTATTCATGTTTTTTCTAATTTTACATACTTTTATTAATTAATAATTATATGAGATCTAAACGTCAAATATTAGTATACATATACAACCACGCCTCTCTATAGCAGCCATGAAATTTTCGAACAAACGTTGCTATTATAGAGAGGTTTAACTGTATATCTTTTTATTTGCTCATTTAAACAAATCAAGGTAAATTCATCATTTTCTTCCTATAGTACCCTTGCCATTAAATAAGTAACTATGTAAAGTACTAGTCGTCAAATTTAGATTTACAAAATATAATTAATAAAATTAATTTAATAAAACATCTTAATTGAATTCCTAATAAATATTTTCTTAAATGAAATATTGAATCATTAGATACCAAGTAAAATGAAATGAAGAAAATATATTTTTTTGTTATAGAACATATAGTATAGATTTTTATTTTTTGGATATTTAGTTTGTAGTTATAATTATTTGATCGAGCGACCAAATGTGGCAAAGAACCCTTTTTATACTCGTGTCTAACTCTCCACGAAATGATACTAACAGCTTATATTTAGAACTTTTTTCTCCTTTTCATTTCTATCCAATTTTGTCTACACGTCATCTCAGTTCATGTGAAAGAGTTTAATTAGATAGTGAGTTTGAAAAAAAGTATAAAAACTTGTCGTCTTAAACATGTGATGTTTGATAGTTATAAATTCATGTAATCAAGATTCAAGGACAAAGTAATTCCAAAAGAGAAATATTTTCCTTTTTTTGAATAAACTAATAAGAAAATTAAGTAACCCAAATAGTTGTTACAGTATAATATTATTAAAGTGTGATTCAATACCTTGGCAGTAAGTGACCTTAATAAGGCAAAGGGACGTGAGCATATATGAACATGACTAATTATGTTGCATTTGTCAATTCTACTCTAGTGGTTTTAGAGCATGGCTGTGACCTTTATTTTTTTTATAACTCCCTTATTCACTAACCTATTATTCTATTTCATTATGCATTGTAACGTATATAACTCATGTGACCTCTATACGTTTAATCTGTTCACTTATTATCCACTCTTTTCTCATTTGTACTAAATGAAAGAAATACTACCACCTATATAAAGGGTGTTTTCTTCCTTGTATTGAAAAGATGAGTAGTAGTATGTTGTGAGATGTGAAGTGTTACATTTTGTGTTAGTGCAGTGAAAGAGAATTGAGACAGAGAAAAAACATTTCAAGTCTTTTAACTATACTCACTAGACAAAGTCTTTTAACTATACTCACTATACAAAGTCTTTTAACTATACTCACTATACAAAAGAGAGTAATTATATTAGTAAAAGAGCGAGTTGAGACAGAGAAAATATTCCAAGTCCTCAACTATATTCACTTTATGAAAGAGAGTTTTATATGTTGAAGAAGGTGTTCTTTTTGTGGAGCTTTCTTTGGACTCTTCAGCTTTGGACTCTTCAGCTAATCCGAAGTTACGAATCGTAACGGGTTGTTGTATCCGAGAAAAGACAAGTCAAGAGTTGATACTCTTCAATCTTCATCATTGGTCACTAGTCCACACTACCTGATCATTAAAAAGGACATTTACTGCAGACAAAATCACTCTGTAAAGCTACAAAAAACTAAAAGAACTTCCTATTTGTTTCATAGTAGGCAATAGCAAATAATTATTGCAAGATGCCTTGTGCCCACTTCTACAAGGCTTATTAACCACATGGAACGCATTGTTGAATCAAACTGAGGAGTCTTTTCAACTAAAAATCCACCACTGTCAGACAGTTGATGAAGAATATCCACCCTATTATACATATCCAATACAGAGGGGAATTAGGGAATAGTTGGTTTTCCTAGCAAGAGTACAACAATAGCCTGCTAACCAGGAAATAAGATAAGAGAGGGGTCTCTCTGCAGCTTGCCTTCATTTACATCTAGCTTCTTCATCTTTTCTTCGCACCAGAATAACTGCTCCTTACTAATTCTTTCCATTCTTAGGACCCTATTCATGACTTTAACATCAATTAGGCCAAGCAACAGGTCCACGTCCCCTGCCGTGGTAGGCCATGACTTCTTCTTCAGGTTCTTTGTTTTCTTCCGTAGTTCCTTCAGTTTCACCTTTTTCTGCATTAGAAAGATTCAGAAGTTGAAGACCAACACAGCAACATCCAAAGTTGTCTCAAAGACGGCATTGCTTGACTACGTTACAAGCCAAAGAAAAATGAAGATAGCAGGAACTTTACTCGAATTACTATTAGCAACAATACATTATAACCAAGTTCTGAAAATGGAAAATGGATATCAATTTAATGATATCAGTTCAACATTCAAATAGATAGGAATAAGACAAAACCTAGAAATCTCCCAATGCAGACTTCTAACATTGTAAGGAAACTATGGGTTTGGCCGAGATGTCCTCCAGTTTTTATTATTTAACAATATTTCATGAAACAAAATTTTACTTTCCTATTAATTTATGGTGCAGAATTCTGTTTGGAGGAAAGGAAGAAAAACTTTCCTCTTGACCTCTTCATAAGAGCTGATCGGGAATGAATACCACAAAGAGTCCAGAAAAAGGATACAATGGCATGGTCTTTTTTTCTCTCTTCACCACAATTGAAAGAGACCTAATCACATGTCATATGAATATTGCAGAAACTGCTGCTACAGTTCCTTGTTGTAAAAATTGAAAGCAGTATGTGCTAAAAGAGAAGAAAATAGAGTGCCCATAATTCAGACACAGTATAAGAGACAGCAAGAGACAATTAAGTCAAGAATTTTAACTAGACAAATTCGAAGGCAAAACCTCATTGACTGATGGAGTTACTCGTCTTTTCATCTCAACTGGGTAATGTGGGGAACAAGTTCGAGTCCTTTCCTAAATCTGCTCCACATTGGAAATTTTTCTGAGTGGGTCTCAACAATTTTATGCAATCACATATTTTCTATGTTTCATTTATTTCCTAGAGTATGAAAAGGAAAATATCTAGAAATTCTTCTAAGACAAACACCAACTATATTTCCTCATAAAAAGTAGAGTGACAACAGCCAGGTACAGGCATAAGGATGGTTAAATAGAGAATATCAAACTTATGCTTTACCTTTTCAAGAGAACATTGAACCTGATGAAGGGGTGTTGTCATCTGGTTCTGGCTTCCGAAAAGATTACGTCCACTGTTGGACTTCTTGTCCATCTTCACAAATAGACGAAAGGTGAGGATTGAACTTTCAATCACTTTAAGTAGATCTGGAGCAAGAACTGGCAACTCATCATCTTCCAATTTCTTTTGATCAGAACCTAAATTTGAGAGATTAGATTTCTTAGCCACATCAAGAGGAAATAAACTATACAAACTTCATTACATCAATGTTTAATATGCATTAAATACAACGCGAACTTTTGCAAAGTACATATTCTTAACAAGTCCAAGTCATTCACAAGGAGAATGAAAGTCTTTCATCATTACGAAAATCAAATGGACATTTAATAGGAAATCAACCATTATCAGATATCAGTACTACCTTGAACTTTAGGAACCTGAAGTAGCATAGGCAAGGCATTTCTCATGCGAGCATAAATTTCAGGCCTCGCACCCGGTTCAAAAGGTTCAGTTTCAATAAATCGTTGTAACAAGACCAAGAACTGCTGAAACTGCTGATTGCTCTGATTATAGGAGATGGTACTATCAGGTTGGCAAGAGATTTTCTGACTCAATTGTGTGTGTTGACAGTGAAGAACTTCCCAGGTCAAGCACAACTGAGCTACATAAGTAGTTTCAAGATCTTGATTAATGTCAGCCACGGGTTGGTGCAAGTTCTCCGTTTCATCTTGAAATTCATCCATTTTTTTCAAGGATAGGCACCGAAAGGGTGATACAAGCTTTTTAGATGCAGATCTTGGAGAAGAAGTAGATGGAATATGCGAACCTGGAAAATCCTAAATTTCATTAACCACCCAGAAATTTGGTACTCTCTAAGCTGCAAATCAGCTCTCTTAGAGATGCTTGCAATTGGAGAGAAACAATAAGCATTACACGTATTAAAGCACCGTTAAAAGCCATAGAAAACAATTAACATTATACTTATTAAAGCACCGTCGAAGCCAGATTATAGACCGTGACAAATGAGAATTACAATATACATAAACTAGCATGCAAAGAAACACAACAACCACACAAGGGAACTTCTCTAAAAATCCATCTAGAGGGAACAAAATAGAAACAGATATTTAACCCCTCAAGATAGCAAAATCTGATCCCATGCGCACTCAGAATCTGGCCCATGAAATTGCCTATTTGGTTATCCTTAGGTCTAGCACAAAAACATACCATCTTGGTACCTTAAACCTTTACCATTTCCAAAAAAAAATAGGTCTAGTGCAATTGAATTTCCAGATATCTAACGGCTGGAGCCTGGAAGAACAAGACCAAACCCTACAGCAGGAAAAAGAAACATACAACAGTTCTCTCCAATAACTATAAAAGATGTCTCTATCAGTTTGACCCAAATACAGCCACCCATCACTACAGTCTGTTCTTTTTAAGGCTCGCCTTTAAAGAATGACTGCTCGCCTCTAAATGTCTTAAACACAACATACTGTTGCAGTTTCACAATTTATTTTGCAATCTTATTTAAAATATTTGTCTCAGAACAATTTTTAGGTTAAGATAAAAATTCATTTACCAGTTCAATTGAAAGGAATGATCTATAGGCAAATCCAACTGAACTTGTCAAGGAATGATCTATTGGCAAATCCAATTGAACTTGTCAATAGAGTCTTCCATTGAAACAACAAGTAGAGTGTTTGGTGAGAACGTTTCATCGAGTGCTATTTGGAAAATTGTCTCTTTACAAATGCCCCGTTCTTAGCTGCTATGACAATAGATAACCAACTTGGTTTGAGTTCTAAAACATAAAAGCAAAATGCCAGCTTCACACTTGAATTTCTCCATATCTCTATTACATCTCAGTATATAAAAGTCAATGAAGGGTAATTCCAATTTCCTTCTGAAGCATATGTGAAATGAAGAAGCCTCTGTTGTTCAAGAGGCAGATTAATTGAATCTTGGGAGGTTGAAACTGAGGAATATGTGCACGATAACAACTATGAGAGGCCATGATTCAACCTTTAAGGATAAAGCTTAGACTTGCCTCTATAGATGAGCGAATTCCTCTATTTTAAATTCTTTTTTACTTTAGATAAGGACATTGCTCTATTCTACTCTAATACGTGCTATTACTTTGTTATGCTTTGAATGCCTTAACTAAGATACCTCCTCTACGTTCTTGACAGCCCATCTTTGTCTCAGTAGCCACACGCCCCGCATCCCTTTCCAAATACTGAGAAAAGGTGAGAAGTGAGCAATTGGTACAAGATACAATCATTACCATCTGAACAATTAGACCATCTAACTCTTAATTGCAACGACTCAATATTTGTTTGAGATTCTACATGCTCCACCAACTATAGAAATTCTCAGGGAATTAACTAGAGGAATGTTTCCAAAAAAGAATTGTTTGAGCTAGCATTTAGTGCAATTATCCTCTCCAATTGTGCTGTTAAAATTACCTAGCCAGAATTGTAAATTCATCATACATTACTCAATTGTTTTCCGAACTGTAAAAGATGGTTCCAATTTCTAATTTGGAGCCACTAGTGCAAAAGCAAGGGAACCAAAGTTTATTTACGGAAGGAAAACAAAATATAGTCCGGAACTATTACCAAATTCACGCAGCTGCTGAACATGCAGGCGGTCATAAAACAGCATTTGTTCAGAGTATTTGTCGTATACGGCATTGAACCCCAACCAAAACTGTCGTCCTTCCGCTTCAACATCCCTCCAATCACTGGGATTCGTGTTCGCCTGTTCTTCTTCATCATCTGCATCTTCATCTTCTGGAGTTGACTCTTCAGGAATTAATACCATAAAACTGTTTCTTCTCAGTTCCTTCAACCTCCTCTTTACCTCGTTCGTGATGAAGTCATCATCGTCATCTTCTAGTTCAGCATTAGTGGAATCAACATTAACTGTTTTCCCCACGTTACCATTCTCATTCTTTTGCTCTCCTGGAAGCGGAACAGGCTTATCCTCTATATCAACCTCGGATACCGGTTTATGAGCCTTTCTAAACTTCTTCACTTTGAAGAAATCCATCACAAAACGATCAACTTCCTTTTATTAGTCCGTTTAAATTAGAAATCTCACTTAGTTAACCCCAAAAGGATTGATTTCACTCTTCTTAACAACCCGGAATGCAGCATAAACAACACCAAGAAGCAAAAGATCTCCACTTCCCATGCAGAAACCGGATATACCAAATATGCCACCTCTAGTTAATCATTAGCAATGGCTTCTAGCAAAACTCCGGAAACTCAATCAGATCCATAATCTAATTTACCCCCATCCTGAATCTACATATCCTCAGTTTCCGCAGCATGATCTAGCTTCATATGTAAAATGCCCAATAAACTCCCAACAACATCCAGCCCCTGCACAGCATTTCAATTAGAAAACTGAAACTAAAAAGAGCAGTCCGGTGCACTAAAGGTCCGGGGAAGGGTTGGACCACAAGGGTCTATTGCACGCAGCCTTACCAATTACCAATTAGAGAACTGAAACTAACACTTCAAATTCAATAATCCACTAAAAATATAATTAATCAATCAAGAAAAAAACCCCAACAAAACTAAAATCAACTTACATTTAATCATGAAAAAAAGATTCAAAAAAAGAAAAAAATCAAATCTTTTCCCTTTTTCTGCCAATTCAAACAGAAATAAAGCTCGAAAATGAAAGATTCCTAAAATGAAAAAAAAAAAAAAAAAAAAAAAAAGATCAACTTACAAATTTAAGTAAAGAACACTCAGCTAAGCCATTTGTAAGTACAGTAGAAACCCTAAAATCGTACTTAACAAAATCCAAAATGGGATATATCTACTATATAGGGTTCAAAAAAGGGCAACAAAAACAATGGGTGAGTGAGTGTGAGTGGGTGCAGTTAAAGTACTGAAACATTAATAGTGTGATTTATGAATCTGAAAATTAAAGAAAAAAACAGAAGAATGCAGTAATGCTTCATTCATAATGTGTTACGATGCTGATTTTAAAAAAATAAAAAAAGATCAAAAAAAATGAAACTACAGAAAGGACAAAAAAGGCAAAATTTTGATTCTTACTTTTTGGACAGTGGAGGAAACAGTAATGCAAGATTAATGAGAGATTGATGAAGATGAAATGAGATTTGATTTAAGTGAAAGAGATCGGTGGGGGATTTACGAGGGGAAACAAGATGCATGGGGTTAAGGGTTTTTTTTTAAGTATAGAGAATATTGTCAGACTTTGTATTGTATCAGTGCTGCTTACACAAAAAGCCGCGAAAATGAAGTACTAAAAGTTTTGACTTGACTTTGGCTTCGATTTACGTAATTCTTCCCACCCGAAGATGTTAATTGGACCACTATTTTTCTTCTTTGTCATCGACTCTTTCTGCTACTATTGACTTGACATACTTCTCCAAGAGCCAAAAAAAAAGAAAGATAGTTTTATTGATTTTTATTTAAATATAATGAATTTAATATTTTTAAAAAGCTTATATTTAAGTAAAATTTAGCTTGATTTAAATGGCAAAAGATGATCGTATCCTCCCTCCCATAATAAGATGGAGTGAGCAAGAGAGAAAAATACAAGCTCAAACGTCAGTATTTTGATTACCTCCTTCTGAACCTATCAAACGGGATGGGTTGGTCCGTTCGTCCGTTTAACTCGGCCCAATCAGTCCAGGGGCTGTAGGGTCGTCGGTTCCGAGCCTGGATCGGCTCGATTAGAAAATCGGATCAGGTCCACAGGTTAATCGGACTAGACCAACTCGATTTCAATTAAAAAAATAAAAAAATAAAAAATTGGTAGTCATTGAGGCTTTGGCCCAAATGAACCGTTGGAGGCCTAACGGCTATAATGTTGTTGGCCTACCAACCATTTGGCCAATTACCCATTAATTTAAAAAAAAAAAAAAAAATCAATTCAAAAAAAAATCTATAAATACTCCCAATTCTAAATTCATTTTTCACACAAATCTCATTCTCTCGTATCTCAATCTCTCTCAAAACTAATAAATTGTTCCGGAAGTGATAGTGGTAGTAAAAAATAAATTGGTGACGGTTCCGGTAGAGGTAGTCCAAGTAATAGATATACTCGTGTGCCTCTGGTACTGGTTAATCAACCTTTTGAGGAAGAAATATGTATAAGTGCTCACGATATGGATTATGCAAAATCTCAGAAAAATTATGATATAGAAAAAGAAAATGAAGTATTGCGGTCAATTTAGATGAAGATGGTGATAATATTAGTGAGACACCCGCAATAGAAAATGTTAATGTTAGATCTGAATCGATTAATCATCCTTTCCATCATCCCCATGCCCCAAGAGGTAATAGAAAAACTAGTATTGCATGAGAATTTTTTTTTGGAAATAGAAGGAGAAAGTAAGGTGCAATGTAATATTTGTGAAATTATATATGAGCATAAAATTTGAGGCAAAAAAGGGGGTACGAGTTCGTTGATGAAACGTTTAAGAGATAGACATGCTAGAGAGTTATTTATTGCACAAGGTGGTGAGGCTGTTTGGTGGGCCAACACAAACTAGATTGAAACCAGCAAGCGGTCAATTAATTAAGAATTATAATAAAATGAATGACCGGGAAGAAATAGCGAAAATGATAATTATGGGTTGTTTGCATTTCACTTTTGCTTCTTCGGATGTTTTTATTCATTATATTCAAGCAATTTATAATCTTATGTTTAAAGGTATTCCTAAAAGTACTTGTCAGGCCGATATTTTTAGACTTCATGCATAATATGTTTATTATTTATCTATATTATTAAAAAATATTCAATGTAGAATTGCTCTTACTTCTGATCTTGATCGTGCTGTTAATAAAAATGATTATTTAACCATTACTTATCACTGGATAGATAATAATTTTGTTATGCAAAAAGGTATTCTAACTTTTTAGTATGATGAAAATCGTAGACATTCTAGAAAATTTATTTTGAAATCTATTACTAAAGTCGCAGAATATTATGATATTGAAAGAAAAATTCTATGTATTGCTTTTGATAATGCATCTAACAACAAGACTGTTATTGAAAAGTTAAAAGCTGAACTTTCTCCGCCGTTACCTGAAATTTTTCATGTTAAGTGTGCTTGTCATGTATATAATATAATTGTAAAAAATGGTCTTGAATTTTTTGAGTTTTATATTGAAAAGCCTCGGCTTGTTGTTGGCTTTATTCAAGGAAATAATCGAAGAGGTAGAGTGAAAGAATTTAAGGTTAAATGTGAACAAAACGGACTTAGACCGATATTAATGCCTGAAGAATGTGATATTAGATGGAATGCTACTTATACTTATTTAAAAACTTGTCTTGCTTATAAAGTTCCTATTGCAATGACTTTTAATCAATTTTGTGGTTCTTTTCCTGAGTGTATGCTGCATGATTCTAATTGGACTGCAATTGATGATCTTGTTAAGTTTTTGAAAAGATTTTATATAACTACGTTTGAATTTTTCGGTGCTTATTATCCTACTGTTTGCAATATTTTACCTTATTTAGGCAGTATTTCTTGTTTGCTTAAAGAATATAAGGATAGAGAAAGTTACAAAGAAGTTGTTGGTGCTATGTTTGCTAAATTTAAAAAGTTTTTTTTTCTGCTTCCCCCAAATTTACTTGGTTGGTGTTATAATAAATCCATGCATGAAATGCAATACTATGTGCGACTTTAGTACTGTTATTTATAATTCCTTAGAGATAGAGCCTCAAGAAAAATCAAATTTATTTACGGCTATGAGTGAGGCGAACATTTACATTGAAATATTATATAATCATTATGCCGATTTATTTGATGTAGCTATACCGACAAATATCACTTGAATTGTCACTCCTCAAGTTTCCGAGGAGCCATCATCTTCTAAAAGGTCCGCGCATAGTGGTTTTACTAATTGCTTTTATGATTTAAATGTTTGGGATAGAGTTTTCCGTCAACAACATACACAACAAATTGTCGAAAAGAGCTTAGGTATTATCTTCAACAGCCGACAGAGGATCGTAGAGCAAGGATCAACGCATTGGATTGGTGGAAGAATAATGAAAGACAATGTCCGGTGCTTTCAAGATTAGCTAGAGATATATTGAATGTTTCAATGTCAATCGTTGCATCGGAGAGCACTTTTAGTCAGGGACGACAACAACTTGGAGACAACCGACACTCATTGGGAAGCAATGTTATAAATGTTCTAGTTTGCCTTAGAGATTGAATTAGAGCGGAACGAAGAAACCAAGGAATGAAGGTGGAGCCGAAAGACAAACAGAATATTGAAGAAATTCTGACTTCAAGAGAGAACTCAGCATAATCAAGTCCAATGCATGATTTTGCCTCCATTGATTTGACTATCCTATGGCAGTTCTCGTTAATGTTAACATGAATGAGTTGAAAAAAATGATGCAAAATTTGTAGATTTTTCATTCATGTAAATTATAAGTTTTGGATCATTTTTCAATCAACAAAATACAATATTCATTCACTCCTTACTTTGTAATTTTTTTTCATTTAAATTGAATTTCTTGTTTGAATTAAATACTTTTAATATATTACTATCAAACTTTACACTAAGTAATAAACAATTAAACATAACAAACATATATACGCATAATGAAAAAACAAATTTCTTTTAAGTTCAAATATAATGAAAACATATAATAAATATATGTTTAAACTTCAAGTATTATTATATTAAGTAGCATATTTTCTATAGACTCTAAATTATATATATTTAGCGTATACATATAGTGTATATATGTTGTATGTATATTGTTTCAACTTTCAAGTGATATTTTAAGTAGTGTATATTCTACATATATGTCTATATATTTTTTATATATTAAAATAGTATATATTTAATATGTATATATTTTTAAAGTAGTATAATATGTAGTGTATATATTTTATATGTGTATATATTTTCTATAGACTCCAAAGTAGTATATATATTAAACGTATACATGTGTATATGTTTTCTAAAGTAGTATATAACTATATATATAGTGTATATATGTAATATGTATATTATTTAAAGTAGTATATATATATTATATTGTACATATATATATGTGCATATATTTTCTATAGACTCTAAAGTAGTATATATTTAACGTATACATGTGTATATGTATTCAAAAGTAGTATGTATGTATATATATAGTGTATATATGTTGTATGTATATTATTTAAAGTAGTACATATATCATATTGTACGTATATACGTATGTATATTTTCTATAGACTCCAATGTAGTATATATTTAACATATACATGTGTATATATTTGTGTATATTATTTAAAGTAGTACACATATTATATTGTTATGTATATATGTGTGTATATTTTCTATAGACTGTAGTGTAGTATACATTTAATATATACATGTGTATATGTTTGTGTATATTATTTATATGTAGTACACCTATTATATTGTGCATATATATGTGTATATATTTTCTATAGACTCTAAAGTAGTATATACTTAATGTATAAATGTGTATATATTTTCTAAAGTAGTATATAACTATATATATAGTGGATATATGTTGTATGTATACTATTGAAAGTAGAACATATATTATATTGTACGTATATATGTGTATATATTTTCTATAGACTCTAAAGTAGTATATATTTAACATATACATGTGTATATATTTATGTATATTATTTAAAATAGTACATATATTATATTATGCGTATATATGTGTATATATATTCTATAGGCTGTAAAGTAGTATATAATTAACGTATTCGCGTGTGTATATTTTCTAAAGTAGTATATAACTATATATATAGTGTATGTATGTTGTATGTATATTATTTAAAGTAGTACATATATTATATTGTACGTATATATGTGTATATATTTTCTATAGACTCTAAAGTAGTATATATTTAACGTATACATGTGTATATGTTTATGTATATTATTTAAAGTAGTACATATATTATATTGTACGTATATATGTGTATATATTTTCTATAACTCTAAAGTAATATATATTTAACGTATACATGTGTATATATTTTCTAAAGTAGTATATGTTTAGCATATATATGTTATATTTACATTTTTTAACGTATTTAAAATGTATATAGATGGGTATATATAGTGTATATTGAAAAAAATATTTAATTTCATTTTTTTTTAAGCTTTGACCGATTTTGACCGGTGTGGACCGGTTTATGTTTAACTGGGCTGGTCCCGGTTTGTTTGAGTAAAAATTATTGTTGGGCCCGGTACCAAATCAACCCGTTAAAAATGGCCCGAAACCAGATCGGCCTAGAACCCGGTTAAACTTGATGGGATGGTTTCGGGTTGACCCGTCCCGTTTGATAGGCCTACCTGCTTCAGTAAAAAAAATATTTCTACTTAATAAGAACTATAATTATAATTTGTCAGGAATTTAGAGAGATTGGAGAGGTTTAAATGAAAGCGTATGTAGCGTCTTTCGCTCTCTCTTATCTGAAGAATGAAGGGGCACAATCCAGTTCAGCTTGAAGAAGTATTTCTTTCAACTAAGCCATACTTTTTCTTTCCTTGAATATTAGATAGACGCGTGACATATATAGCGGACAAATACTTATTCGTAAAAGCCTTTTTGATGGAGTTCTCAGTTAAGTGATGCATCAGGAAACTCAACCTTGACACATTACTAGGATCACGAGGAAATTATCATCGAAAAAAAGATGAAAGCTTGTGGCCTGAAGACATAAAAGATTTATATTTCGATGACATAGCCAAAGGATAAAAAGAGAGATTAATTTGTCAGTTATATCCGTACAATTATATTGTAAATAATAAAAGAATATTAGCTAGCACGGTTAACGATAATATAAACAAGTAACTTCACAGTACTTTAAGGCTCGACTAAAAATTTTCTATTGGTTAGAGACTTAGAGTATTATCTTTGTTTGTTTATAAATATTCGTCTTTAATACGACCACAAAATGCATACTACTCTCTTTACGGCTTCCAATTTAACTATTTGACTAACATATTAATCTGGTAACCATACTTAACAAGTTAAATCAAGACATGTGTTTTTGACTTCGTTACAAATTCAATTAGATTGTTTGCCTCATCAGTAAACAAAAATAACTATAGTTACTAGTAATGAAAAATTAGGATGCAAGTGATTAATTATTCATTGATTTTTCAGACCGAATAAGTTAAAGATGAATATCTATTTTTAGTATACATAGAGAGTATGTCTTTTAATACTTTCTCTGTTCATTTATACTTTTTCCGTATATTAAAAATTAATATCTAATAATACTATTCAATATAAAAAATCAATCAATAATTTATTAATTGTATTTATTTTACTCATGCTATTAAATATTATTTATTATTAAATATATTTCTCAAAGCGTTAAATTTAAATAATAGTAATATACTAAAACGTGCCCCTATATGGTTACCTTAGTAAGGCGTGTGCAAGTGAATACTCTCTCCGTTCGATTTTACTTGTCATATTTTAAATTAGCATATCTATTAAAAAAATAATTCTTAACATGATTATTTTATCATAGTATCCCTATTAAATGATGTTTACGTGGTGGTATGTTGAAATTAATTTGAATAAATAAATAAATTAATGTTAAAGGTAAAATAGAAAAGAAAGAATTTTTTTTCCCTTTATATGTAAAAAATGACAAGTAAAAATAGAAACTCAATTAAGAAAAAGAAATTAGTGACAAACAAAGAGAGTATTAGACAAATAAAAATAGACAAATAAAGTAATAAATGGTGTTTTCAATCCGGTTCATAATAAATAGTGTTTCACTTACTATTAATTAACAAGAAATTACTTTTTTTCTTCCATTTTTTCTCTTATTTTTACAAAAATGAAGTCCTAGGACTCATCCGACCAGGAAAATAAAAGATATACTCTATTCACTATTTGATATTTTTAAAGTTGAAAATAGAGTTGAAGTTGTGTTTGATTATCGTATTTTGAAAATGGGGCTATTTTTTAAGTTAAAAAATAAAAAAAAGTGAAAATAAATTTAAAATTTTATGAACATAAAAAAACAATTTTTTCTTGACCAAAAAAATAATAATTAAAAAGTGAGTTAAAAAATAGTAACACAAAATTTCAAATATTCTGAAAATATTTTTTCAAATATTTATGATCAAACAAATATTTCGAAATAAAATAAAGCACATCCGAAATATTGAAAATAATATATTCACGTACAAACAGGCCTTAATATCCCAAAAAGAAAGAGAAAGTTGATGAAGGAATCACGTTACACATGGGAGGACCGGACCAGACCAGACCAGACAGGCAGTGTATTTACGACAAACAGATCCCATTTCATTGCCACTCTCGCAGTTTCCTTGTTTGTCCCTAACTGCCTCTTTTCCCACTCTTAATTTTCTATAGATTTCTATTGGAGGTTTGTTCTTCGATCCCAATTCTATTCTGATCGTGAATTCAGATTTATTAACTTGAGTTTGCTACAATGCCGTCACTCTTTGGAGGTCCTCTTACTACATTTGAAGACTCTGAAAAGGAAAGCGAATTTGGTTACGTTAGAAAGGTAGTGGAGTACCATTTCCATTTAATGGTCCTCTTTAACGTATAGTGTTTATTTGGAGTATTACATTTGATGCTTGCTTCATTAAGTTTTGATAGCTTTTACTACCTCTGTCTCAATCTATGCGACACTTTTGGTTCTCGAAAGTCAATGTGATTGATACTTGAAGTTAAATTGGATTAGATCAATGCGTATATATTAAAATTAAGATTTTGATATTCAGAAGTTATACGATGCGTATTATAAGTTCTCTCGTGTCAGTACGATGGAAACATAATTTTTAATTCATATCAATTCGATCTTACGTTAAAAAGGTAGAATTTTGATTTGATCCAATTCAATTTTCCAGCTACTCATTTGATTGTTTATCTATAAATTCTTCTCAGATCCATTAAATCTTTCTCTTCGAAAGTCAAATATGACTAATCTTCAGTCCATTAAAGTATTATAAGTTCTCTCATGTCCATATGATGGGAAAAAAAAAATACTATACATTTTAAAGTATGAAAAGTCCTTATGGGACACATGGAGTACATTTTATTCCTTATGGGATAGTGTTGTATATTAGTTTGATCAGTCTCACTTCGCTACCATGGAATTTAGGAAGGACATGCTTTTACAATCTGCACCATTGCAATTTTTATTTGGTTTACTGTTTGGACATTACTTTAATGGACTCTTTTTAATTAAGAAGCTTTAGAGTTGATTATTGGACAAACAGTCTGCTGCTTTATTGTTCACGGGTTAATAAGCTTTAAATCAATTGAACTTCGCTTTCTTTCTATCATGATTGCTGTAGTTGCTGTTAATCATTAGGGGAGTACATATTAATTTTCTTTTGCCTGTTGCACTTTCATATGTTCACTTCTTGTTTGATTTGGTGATTGTTAGTTTCATTATGATAAAATTGGAGCCTTTCATTGTTATATATTTATTTAGCTTTTCTATTTGCAAAGAATGTAGATGAATGATCATGCTGAGATGGGATTGTCGCGGTTACCAAATTTCTTTCTTGGTTTTATGCTCATTGAATGAAAATTATGTGCTGCATCAACGGTTCTACAACTCCAAAGTAAAAGTTGTCATGGCTAGCACTAACAACTTATGTTATTGCCTGCCAATTGTTCCTTTACCTATAGGTATCTGGACCAGTGGTTGTTGCAGATGGAATGGCTGGGGCTGCCATGTATGAACTTGTTCGTGTCGGACACGACAATCTTATTGGTGAAATTATTAGGTTGGAAGGAGATTCTGCTACAATCCAGGGTATATTATTTAATTTCTTTGTTCCTGCTAATGACAACTCTCTGCCTATCAGCATACCTGGATTGCTGTATCTTTTCCACTTCTATTTGTTTCTTCACGATTATTTGTAAAGGGAGTTATGTACTCGCTTTGATTTCCATAATCAGAATTGTATTGAAATTACAAACAAGGTTTCGTTGTTAAGATCTACTTTCTTGCAGTCTATGAAGAAACAGCTGGGCTGATGGTGAATGATCCTGTCCTGCGTACACACAAGGTAAAAATAAAATACTTCTTCTCAGTTTTATTGTCTTCTTTCAACTGTTGGAATATCGAATTTTAAATAGGTTAATTAAATATTTATTCAAATTACAGCCCCTGTCAGTAGAGCTTGGTCCTGGAATCTTGGGAAACATCTTCGATGGTATTCAGGTTATTATCTGATGATGTCCTGGAATTTTTCTCTGAAATTCTTCACTGAAGCTTTTCTGAATTAGATTGTTTTGTGATGAAGCCATAGCAGCTTCTATTGAATGCTTACTTTTTTTCGTATGTTTATTTTGTCGATAATGCAGAGGCCGCTGAAGACAATTGCAAAAAGATCTGGCGATGTCTACATTCCTCGAGGTGTATCTGTTCCAGCCCTTGACAAGGATATACTCTGGGAATTTCAGCCTAAGAAAATAGGTATTTTCATGCCTTTGACTCCGTGACATGGTGGAGTTTGAGTTATCTTTGTCAAGAACTGTACTTTCATCATTGTTACTCTGCTCACTATAATATATCTGGTGGCAGGCGAGGGAGATATCTTAACAGGTGGAGATCTATATGCTGTAAGTTTGATAGAACTGAATTTCTTCTAAAGAAGTTTGTTGAGTCTGTCTCCAAAACTGTATCAAGTATCTTACTTTATATTCTGAATCTCTTCTGATTATTTCCTTTCACAGAACGTCTTTGAGAACAGCTTAATGGAACATCATGTTGCACTTCCTCCAGATGCCATGGGAAAAATTACTTACATTGCTCCCGCTGGTCATTACTCTTTGAAGGTCCGTAAATTCTCATCAAACTGCAAGCATATGTACACTTGATGCAAGTGTGCAAAATTATAGATCTACGGGTCACTATCTCTTCTTTTGCATTGCATACATTATGAAGTAACTTTCTCATAAAGCAGTGTTCATGCTTTAATTTAAGAAATTGTTGCAGTGTCAATGAAGCATGCCTAGAGAATGGAGAACATTTCCATCAATTGTTGCGTGTGTTAGAACTGGTTCCTGTACCAAGGATGTAGGTTCAGGAAAAAGGCCAGATATCTATTTTTCCTGTTTTTCTCTGAACTTGTAAAAAGAAAGGAAGATAGATATCTATTTCCTTTCCAGAACTTTGGTCCTAAATGCATGCTATTTTTCTGATAGTTATGTCTTCTTTATTTGTATGTTATATATATATATATAACCATTACTTAAGTTTGGTTTGAGGATATTTATTTGCTCAGTATAAGTTTTAATTGTGATGTTCTTAATCTGGTAATATATGTATGCCCCTCTTAAATTTGAAAAGGGTAAATGGGCGTAGGCCATGAACTGTCGACTAAGCATAAAATAAGATATTGCAAGAAATGCATAAAATTTAATAATCAGGGGATGTGATGGATTCCTCTTCTCACTGATCATGCAGGATACCGTTCTTGAGCTCGAGTTTCAAGGTGTCAAAAAGCAGTTCACTATGCTTCAGGTCATTGACACTCTAGTCTTATAGGATTCTCCAATTTCCTTTTACTTTGTTATTCTATCAGTTTCAGCAGTGGATTCTGACATTAATTTGCCCATATCTCTAGAGTTGGCCTGTGCGTACACCTAGACCGGTTGCCTCAAAGTTAGCTGCTGATACTCCTCTTCTTACTGGACAGGTAATTGTTGAATAGAACATTAAGCTCTTTTTGAATTTCGCAATTTAGGTGTAGAATCTCGGACATCTTAACTATGATTTCTCTATTTCGTGTCAGCGTGTTCTTGATGCTCTTTTCCCTTCGGTGCTTGGGGGTACTTGTGCTATACCAGGTGCATTTGGCTGCGGTAAAACAGTGATTAGTCAAGCTCTTTCCAAGGTATGTCTCATTTTGCTTTATTCTTTACTTATTACTTTAATTTCAGATCTACAGTTAGATGTTTATACTTGTTACACTTCTTCCACTTCATCTGATTCATGTTAATTAATGAATGCAGTACTCTAACTCAGACACTGTGGTCTATGTTGGTTGTGGGGAAAGAGGGAATGAAATGGCTGAGGTATGCTCTTTTGATTCTGTTTTGTGAGCTCTTTAGCATTATCCCAAGATGGATAACACAAAGTAGTTAATTTCAGGTACTAATGGATTTTCCTCAATTGACAATGACATTGCCTGATGGGCGTGAAGAGTCTGTCATGAAACGTACCACACTTGTTGCTAATACTTCAAACATGCCTGTCGCTGCTCGTGAGGCCTCAATCTATACAGGTTGCTACTCCTTTCAATTCTCTTTCTTGACACTTGATAATTCATTAGAGAAACACATTAATTAACTGAAAGAAGCAAAGTACAATAAGTCCAGTTGACTTAGCTTGAGAATTTTTAATGCTGATATGATTTTATTCCTTGCTGTATCCCCATTGAAACCATATGCTAAAAGATAAGTACATTAAATGTTCCACTCTCTGCTCTTAGTACCTTCATGTTTGATATGCACAGCAGTTGCTTGCTTTGCATTTCTAGTTTAAATATCAACTCGTTTAAAATAAAACAAATGTGTCTTGCAACATGTTCGTTCTTATTTTTACTCTTTCAATAAGTAATACGACATATTAGCTCTTGACCTCTTTTCAGTATTATTTCAGGCATTACTATAGCAGAATATTTCAGAGACATGGGCTACAATGTGAGCATGATGGCAGATTCAACATCTCGTTGGGCCGAAGCTTTACGTGAAATTTCAGGTCGACTGGTGAGTTTTTTTTTCTTTCTATTGCCACAAAGTCAAATAGCTGCTTCTACTGCAGCAGCTCAAATATTCTCTTTCTCTTTTTGGAAAGCTTTCTGTTACTGTTTGGTTGCTCGTATTGTGTTTGGCATTGTCAAAACTTACTCGTATCCAATGAGATGTTGCAAAGCAACAGTGCTACTTTCTTTAACTTATTCATTATGGTAGCCAACCAATTTCACAATTATGTGTGATGCCTATCTCAACAGAATCATGTGCAAGTGGCGATATTCTGGGGTTCTAAGTTCTACCTAACTCTTGACTTTTCTTAAAACATTTTTCATTTTGCATGATATTCAGGTGAGTTTGCTTCTAGAATAAGATGAGGACCCTTTTTCCTTCTTGCAATGAGCCCTTTTGAACTGGTTATTAAAGAGAGAATACGTTGAAATTATGTATCCTCTTGCAATTGTCTGATGGAGCTTTATGATGTCTCCTTTTAGCTTTTCTCCTTTCAAATTTCTTTGTGTTTGACTGTGGCTGGATCTTTTGTCTTTGAGTCATGCAGTTCTCAATTCGGTGGTTTCACTGTTTTCTTTTCAGGAATCAATGGAAGATTAACTTCCTTACCCTTTCCCCTTTTCAGAGAGTTTCTTTATTTTGTATAATTTCTAGTGTTTCTCGGTAATTGTATTTTGAACTTTTGGGCAACATAGTCACACTGATGATGAAAGGGGAACTTTTTATGTTTCTTTCTTTGGTCGCTCTGTTCTCTTATTTCATTTCTTAATCGACATTCCTTTCTGCATGTGGCTTGCTTACTTTGTAAGCATCAAATTTTCACGAAAGGGGCAACACCTAAAGCATACTTTTTTGGATTAGATAAAACCTATCATACAACAACAACATACCTAATGAAATCCCAATCATACAGTATTGCGAAAATGATTGTCTTCCCAATTTGGAGCCAAGTGTTATTTACATCATCTTCTGTTATTTGTATAGTCTTCTTTTAACATACACGATGCACCTTTCAGGCAGAGATGCCTGCAGACAGTGGATATCCTGCTTATCTTGCTGCACGTTTGGCATCTTTCTATGAGCGTGCTGGTAAAGTGAAATGTCTTGGTGGACCAGAGAGAACTGGTAGTGTGACAATTGTTGGTGCTGTTTCTCCTCCTGGAGGAGATTTCTCAGATCCTGTTACATCTGCAACCCTGGGTATTGTTCAGGTTGGTGAAGCCTGAGATCTACCCTATTGGAAGTTTCTCTTCATTCAGCTTTCTCTAATATTATTCTTTAACAGGTCTTCTGGGGACTGGACAAAAAATTGGCGCAGAGGAAACACTTCCCTTCTGTAAATTGGCTTATTTCCTATTCAAAATACTCAGGGGTATGTTGCTTAGATGTTCATGTTTATACAGCAGAACATGCTCATCAGCCACCTTTTGCTGCTTTTATTCGTTGGTTATATACTGCTTGTTGCTGACTTGAGTTACCTATATCCAGGCCTTGGAGTCCTTCTATGAAAAGTTTGATCCTGATTTTATCAACATAAGGACAAAAGCCCGTGAGGTTCTGCAAAGGGAGGATGACTTAAATGAAATTGTGCAAGTATGTGCTTATGTTGCCTCTTGTTTTTCCTTTCAACATTCCGCTCGAGTTGTATGTCGTAAAGAGAGTGTTCCTGGTTCATGAACTCAGCAACTTTTGGACAATCATGATCTCATTTCTTTGAGAGATCTATGTTTGTTACTCTCTTTTGAGGGAAATTGGCTGCACTAAGATAAAAAGGGAAACTAAATCTGAATTCTGCTTGGAGACAAGGACTGTTTCCAGTCTCTCAGATACGTGATGGCTCAGTAGTTGGTGTATCACTTCAACTGTGTCCTGGTTTCACTTTCACTTTAGGGAGTTGTCGTTTCTTTAAATTTAGGCTTCCCGATGGACTGCATAAAAAGTTGACACTCAGTACTGCTGTGTGCTGAAACAGGTTTTAGCCTCTCAGAGCAAACAAAACATTTCTTCTCAATTACCCTGCTCCTGTCCAGCCATTTTCTTTTTCCCTTCAAACCTCAGGGATCTGCCGTAAATAGATACAGCTGTCATTGATATATCGATGTGTCTTCTGCAGCTTGTTGGGAAGGATGCTCTAGCAGAAACAGATAAAATCACTTTGGAAACTGCTAAGCTCTTGAGGGAGGACTACCTTGCACAAAATGCATTTACTCCGTAAGTATTAAAAAGAAGTCTTCCATGGTATGGTTGTTAATTGGGATTGTTTTTATCTCACATTCATTTGTCTTTGATAACAGGTACGACAAATTCTGTCCTTTCTACAAGTCTGTTTGGATGTTGCGCAATATTATCCATTTCTATAACTTAGCCAACCAGGTATGGTAATCTATGGATACATGTCTTTTTAGTGTTGGGGTCCCTTTTATCACCATTTATAGGGATAAGCACTTTCTATTTTACGTACCTGTGTTGTTTTCATGCTCATATTTTCTTTTGCCGCTCTTTACTTGAGATACACCTCCGGGGATGAATAAGATTCAAACTTCTGAGAATGGTCACTTGATTAATAAATTGGAGAAACTTGTATTGTGGTATTTGCTTATGACATTTGGGATGTATCATCTTTTCCACAGGCTGTTGAACGAGGAGCAGGTATGGATGGCCAAAAGATTACCTACACTATCATTAAGCATCGCCTAGGGGATTTGTTCTACCGTTTGGTGTAAGTAACTCCCCAGAATATGGACTTTGTTATGTGGTATTATGATAAAGATCACAGATTTTTTCCGTGCTGCTAGTCTGGTCCTTTGCCTTCCCCTCCCCCTCTCTTCTTTTCATTTGCCTTTTACACTCCATTCTGTGCAGGTCCCAAAAATTTGAGGATCCGGCCGAAGGAGAGGATGCTTTGGTAGCCAAGTTTAAGAAGCTTTATGATGATTTGATTTCTGGTTTCCGCAACCTTGAGGATGAAACTCGATGAATCCTTCAGTAGATGTATAACAGTTCTTGGATGGATCCAACCAGCTCCAAAGTAGCATTTTCGCCGAATCAGTTGTGGTGTTGTCCACACTAAAATGGCAGTTTGGATCCTAGAGTTGGATAAGCAAAAATTTGAAGGTGCTTGGCTCGGCATTTTATATTTGTTGTTTAGTTGGTGTAACTCAATTTATTTAGTAGCGGGGTAAGTTAAGGGTTCGTTTAGGTGATTCATATAATTTCAGTTCTATCTTTATCATCAGACTTGAAAAATAAAGGTGATGGAAGAATGCACCTAAGAGTTATTGTCACTTGGGTATATAATGCACCGGTCTTTGTTTTGTTGTTACCAGATGTGCGATACGTTGCAATAAATGTCTACGGGATACTGATCATTTTATATGCAAATATTCTTGACTCTTGAGATCGTGCACGTTTTTGGAATTTGCTGGCCTCTAGTTGATTTACAAATTTAAGCATGGAGATGGTTGTGAATTGTCAATCGCCATGATCTCTTGTAACCAGTTACAATCGATTTGGACCCAAAGAGCAGATACCTACGCCTGATGTTTATAGTCTATACCAAGCTACTACATGTCTCTTATGTTTATAGTCTATACCAAGCTACTACATTTCTCTTTCATACATGTACTTTCAACACTGAATCATGGTCTAGTCATATGTACTTTCCCTTTCAATTTTTAACAGTTTAGGTAACTTCATTGGCTTGGTGTAAACCTGAGATACAAGCAAGTCTAAAAATGAAAATAAGACCCAGGCAACTTTTCTTATCAATTGAACTTCGCTAGTGAAGAGAACCCAGACAAATCTTTCTTATCAATCGTTCAACCTTATTCATTGTCCTGTGTTGTGCTAAGAGCGGTATCAAGGGGCTCCTTCGCCCGCATGTGTTTACATATATTCACTTCCATCAATCTTATAAGGAGAAAGATAAGTATAAACATCTGTTCAATAAACATTTTCTTACTTTGTTATCAAAAGAGAACTACCAGATTTGCAATTATTACACAAATACTTGGCTACATCCGTCCAATTAGAACGTTTCGTTAACTTGTCAGATTAACATATAGGAAGTAGAAGAGAGATTTGCCAAGAGCCCCAATTCAATCCAACTATAGGCAATTACTAGGAGGCTCCCATTGAATCGAACAATCAGCAAAATTGGCAGACATGGGAGAAGAGTCACATGGATGCAGCAATTGCTTCCTTTCCCACTGCCGCCAACCAAGATATTCACAAACACCAAACTAGGCATTCAAAATTAATACCAACAAAGAGCTTAAATGAACTAAAACTTGTGTTTCCTCTTACAAAGAAGACAATCTAAGCTCTTGGCTATCACCCAAGCATGGAAAGGTCAGTACAAGAAACAAATAACAGACAGCCAAAATTTATTTCTGACTAATTTATTTCTAGTATTTACATAAGCTGATATGATATGATAACATTACATTAATTAGGGCATATCCAACTCCGCTTTCTAACAAGGTCAAGGCGTGACCTAAAAAAAGGGAAGCATAGCAAAGAGCTTAGCCTGTATTCAGAAATACCGATGACCTTAAACCAAGAAAATTTGGATTAGTGCAAAACAAAAACAAACCACACTGTACATTCGACGAGATACTACTCTCCTAGTATAAAAGGAATATGACCGAAAACTTGTAT
Organism: Capsicum pubescens; assembly: GCA_030864215.1. Classification (NCBI taxonomy): domain Eukaryota; kingdom Viridiplantae; phylum Streptophyta; class Magnoliopsida; order Solanales; family Solanaceae; genus Capsicum; species Capsicum pubescens. The sequence continues at coordinate 51,697,827 of CM061543.1, read as the reverse complement.
GTACATATATTCCAGCTTGGAAATGCTTCCTCGATACTTGGTTCAGCTACCCTATTGTACAGAAATTTGCAAACCTGCATGTATGAGAAGAAACATTAAGTATATTGCATCTGTCACCCCGGTGGCAGCTCCACTGTGGGACTCTATACAAAGACATAAGACAGGTCTGAGGCATTTGTAGAATACAAGTGCACATACGTCTACTAAACACTAATTGAATCAAGGTCAAGTTCGGCAAAAGATAATAAGATGTGTTACAAAGTGCAACCTAACCCTCCAACTATTGAGGTCTAGAATTTGCATATGGCCATTTGCACAATAACTCTCCAACTTCTAACCCACCTTAACAACAGCGGTGGAGAAGCAGTTGCTTTTCCCATTCATGCTCATGCTTGTAGTTAAGCTTCCTCGTCCTCAGACTGCTTTTCTTTTTTGGGCGTACTACCCTTCTCTGTAACAGCCAAAACAAGGGAGACAGTGAGAGTGTGTACACGAGCAAATTTTCCCCAACTGTAACAAAATAATAGTTAAATGTACAACAGTCTATGTTCATGAAAAAATACTTCCTCAACTTTTAGACCTTCAAGAGAGACAACAATGCCTCTGTGTGTATTGTCATGAACAGATCAACCAGACTTGTGAATAAACAAAATGAATCAAAACAAATTTTCACAAAAGTACAAGAGAAATAAAATGTTACTCTCTCTACTTCATTCTATGCGAAACTATATGACTGAAAAGGGAGTTAATGAAAAAGGACACCTTTGGAACTTGTGGTCTTAAACATGCTATAACATTTGTATGACCATGGGTCTAGAACTCTGTCCAATGATGATTCAAAGGTCACATAAGGCAATAAATATACGCAAATAGCATTGGGAGAATTCATGGAAATCTCCTCAAACTACAAGTGACATGAGACTGTCCTGACAACTTGTTTGAAGCTTTAACGGGATTTAGACGACTGATTATCATTTCCCCTCCATAGCATAAACAACAGGAAAAGAGTGTGGCAAAATGGAATTATCAAGACAACATAATAAAACAACATACCCAGTGTATTCCCATAAAGTGGGGTTCGGGGAGGGTAAAATGTACGCAGACCATACCAGACCAGACCATTACCTCAGGTGAAGTAGAGAGACATAATAGTAAACATAAAAAACGCGGCAGTTCTCTCTTTTCATTGAATCAGAAAGAAAGCTCTATGGCCTGGGTTAGACTTTCTACAAATACCGCACTGCATAAAGTAACAGTATAACACATGTTTATCATCGCCCAATAGAACATCTACCTACCTTATCTGGAAAAAAACAACTGCCTAGCTCTCAAGAAACATGATGCAGAGAAAACCAGAACGCAAATGGCAAGCAGAATAAAATACAGGAACAACAAACGGAAGCAACTTTCTCCTCAAGGGAACCAAAAGATAGCAGCTTTTCGGACCAAGCACAATAACTGGACAAGGACTAAGGCTATACGAAGTTCCTAAATAAAATAAATAACATAATCAGTTCTGGTGGAGCATCCTAATCCCATCCAGCAAAAATAGACGCACTAGCTTAGTAAACATTCGAATGCCCGATCTATTGCATCCATCTAGATCTCAAATGAATCGAATTAGATATCCATCAAGATCGAAATATCTCCAATTATTGCAATTAACGCACAGATTTAGCTACAAAAATTCATCATTTAACACGGCAGAAATCCAGAGAGTCAAATTACCTTTATCAAGATAAAAATTCGAGGAAGGCCAGCCCCGGAAAGTAGCAAGCGACATGATCTCCTCTTCACTAAGCGTATTAGCTAACTTCTGAACAAGATCCGCAACACCATAGGAGCTCCTTCGAGGTGGGACCCAATAAGAAGCACCGGGATAAAAGGGAAGCCAATCAGGCGCCGATCTCTTCACTATAATCCGATGAATCGCATCCTCAATCCTCTGCACCGCCAGCGCCTCCGCTTCCTCTTCAGATCCGGCGTTCCTCTCCGCCTGAGTCGACTCGCTTCTAGAAGCTACTAGAAGACGAGCATTTTGGGCGGTGGATGAGGCGGCGACGATGGTAGCGGGTCGGGTCAGTTTTAGGGCTTGTGCAATGGAGCGGGCCATGAGAAATGATAACTGAAAATACAGTTTGTATTAATAAATACTTTGAGTAAAGTACGGATAAGGAAAGTGGGATATCGCGCTTTTGGGGGATAGCCGATACGTGAACGGAGGAAAAGGGCTACTGTCAATTTATTAGAGCAAAGTTTGGCGGTGTGGGTGGAAGTATACTGTTTGGGCTGGGCTTAACTCTATTTCTTAGTCCATAATCCATATCCTTTTTGGAAGACTTTGATGTCATTAGTGTCATTTGATCTATGGACATGGACATGGTGATGTTGAATTATAATGTAAAACTTTAACGAGAAAAGATATCATTTTCCTCCTGAACTTATCCGCTCAACTTACTTTAATACTTGAATTGAATTTTTATTTATTTATCCCCTTAACATCTTTAAAGTATATTAATTTCACCCCTCAAAACTGAATACTACTCTCACAACGGAGATATATCACACTTGTCAGCACCACATCACTGTCATGTTAAAGTCACGCAAGAAAAATATTTTTAAAAAATAATTTCATATATATATATATATATATTAAAAAATATTTTTTTCACCTCCCTCCTCCAAACCCCTTTCTCTCATCTTTGTCATTTCAACTTTTCCCATATATGAGTTCTTCATTTTTGGGTCTCAAATTTCAATAATCAATTTGGACATCAACCATGAATTCAACAAACTCATTTTTTTTTATCTTCAAGCTTTTTCAAGGTTCAATAATGGTGGATACAAAATTAAACTAGCAAAATTCATATCAATCAAACTCAAATTTCAGGTGCAACTTCACAACATCATCAGAAAATCCCAATAATCAATTTGAACATCAATCATGAATTCGACAAACTCATTTTTTTGTCTTCAAGCTTTTTCAATAATGGTGGATACAAAATTAAACTAGCAAAACTCATACCAATCAAACTCAAATTTCAAGTACAACTTCACGACATTATCAGAAAACTCAATAATCAATTTGGACATCAATCATGAATTCGACAAACTCATTTTTCTTTGTCTTCAAACTTTTTCAAGGTTCAATAATGGTGGATACAAATTAAACTAGCAAAATTCATACCAATCAAACTCAAAATGCAAGTACAACTTCACATCATTATCAGAAAATGTGAAGAAGACGAAGACGGTAAGGGGTGAGCAGTGACGGAGGTAGAAAATTTATCAAAGGGGTTCAAACAAAATAAGTAACCATGCTACTTCCTACTAATATCCACAAATAAACGGGTCGGGTTAGAAGATGAAATATATACTATTTCATAAGATGAGCTATAGATTTCTCAATCTCAATCTGTAAGGAAGCATTTAAGACAAACAACTAAAAGATAGCTCGTATATCATTAAGTAACACCATCTAAACAACAACTGAAGTTACCTGCCATAGCTGAGAAATCTTATCTGATTCTAGGTGCAGGAGAAGCTGCAAAATCACAAGTTTAGGGGTGTAAGCTTTATCCTAATAAAACTTGAGTCACTCAATTGATACACATACAGAAACTGCACCTGTTTTCTGATAAAATACGATAAAAATTTAAAAAGTGCATAAGCCCATGGTGATAGTTGAGAGGAAATTATCAGCAGAAACACATTGCCTCTGAGTAAACCATGAATTTCCTATTCGCACAGTTAACTAGAAAAGGCAATGTCATAACTAAATCTACATCTAGCATCCAAACAAAACTTTCTAGCACTAAAAACTTAACATGGAAGATGCATTCTTACCTGCAATAGAGCATATACTTTAGGAATATTTTCTATAAGCCCCTCCAACAACAGGATAACACCATGATTTTTATCAAGAATCCAACTGGTCCTCCATGGAGATAGGTACTATGCTTTAGACAAGTCGTATAATTAAACAGTGGTGCTTTGGGACCTGAGCTTCAAACGATGTTGCTGCAACACAATAGTCAGATTTTTAGCAAAAACGTCTCATTTCCAAACTCTACTTTTATTTTCTTCAAAATTATGCGAGTGAATGTTTACAACTTCTTCAAATACAACAACACTGGCAGTACCCAGAGGTCAAAAGATCAACCTTTTTGCTGGTTACATTATTTACAATGATTGTAATGGCTTCAACATACATTACAAGCTTCGTGGCGATGTAGATGATGAAGATATTCTACCTGGCAATCTTACTGCTACTGTTCATTTATCTTTTTTTTGGTTGGCAAAAGATATTATATTAAAATATAACCGTCCATAGCTTACAGAGAGGTACTTTGTGGCGGAGCCACTGTACAAACGGTGGCAGTAGTAGTTACATTCCTACCTAAACTATTATAAGCACTATTATACAAAGCCTCTGCCTTTGTTTTGTTCATGATCCGTTTGATAGTTGGTCCTCCAAATATGTCTGCTTGCAAAATATCCTTTATGGATGTCGGAGGGTCCCAAAGTAGCAGAGGTCCCACACTAGTAGTATTATTCTGTACATTCTTTCTTGTCATCGCATCTTCCAACTTATTTTGTTCCCTGTAAACATGTTTTACCTGGGGATTACCCAGAGCCCTGAGTTGACACCTGCAATCAGAAATTAAAGAAGAGCTTATATTAGGCATTTTCCTTAAAAGATTAACTACTTGCTGGCAGTCCAGGTTTATTTCCAGTGACAAAAACTTATATTCAAGTGCTAATGAAAGTCCTAAGAGCAGGGCATGGATTTCAGCCTCTAAAGGGTTCGAAATCGAGACTTGGTTAATAAATCCTAGAAGCCAGACACCAGTGCAATTCCTGAAGACCCCCGCTATAGTAGCATGCTCAGTTCCCGACGTAAAGATTGCATCCATATTAAGCATTATGGATTCGGGTGCTGGTGGGTTCCATTTTACATACATAGGGATAGTCTGCTTGACAGGCTTTGTCTTTCCTGCCAAAAGCCAGAACTCAGTTGCAAGGGGAATGACCCGTGCCAGAGTTGTCTGAAATTGCAAACCTTCAAAGGTGCATTTGTTTCGGCCTAACCAAATAGACCATAAACAGAAACTCAGGATAACTCCTGTAGGAATGGTGATGAGGGGTTGGTAAATCTTAACTTGGAACAAACTACGGAGCCACCCTCGAGGATGCATGTCCGTAAGATTAGAGATGATGCTATCAATCTGAGTGGAGATGCCTAGCTCCAGCAAAGCGGCTTAACAGAGTTACAGTGTAGAAAAAGATGGGCAATCATTTCAGAGGATGAGTGACATATAGGACAAAGAGGAGAGGGAACACAATTAGTGTGGTGGAGGTAGGAAGCCGTAGGGAAACGGTTATGATACATAAGCCATAAAAAGTGTCTAATCTTTAGCGGGATGATTAACTTCCAGATCCACAAGAAGTCAATGACACGTTTCTCTACTGGCACATCTTTGATAGTTAAAGTTTTGTAGCAGGAAGCGACACTAAAAAGTTTGCTTTCAGTAAGTCCCCAGATAAGTCTGTCCTAGCGGGAGGTATCAAAATGAGGAAAATAGACTGAGTTGATGTAGCCAATAATGGTCTGAGGAAGGTCAAAAGAAAGGTCATTAAAGGACCAACAGTTTTCAGCTCTGTAAGAGTTAATGATGGCTTTTGGTTCATGCTGCTGAAGGGGACCTTGGATCAGACTGTGGACAGAGCAATTTAGTCCAAGCCATGGGTGTATTTACCATTTGAAGGTTGTCATTACAGTCCTAATTGACATTGAGCCCAACCTATTCTGAGAGCTTTCCAAATTTTTGAGTTGGTGTCTTTGCGTCCTAAGTACTTGGATCGAAGGACCTGAGCCCAAGGGGCTTCGGAATGAAAAACACGCCAAGCAGAGGAGGCTAAGAGAGCTAAGTTCTTATGGGCAAGCCCCTGAATGCCTAAACCGCCAATTTCTTTTGGTTTCGTAACCTCTTTCCAGTTTAAAAGGTGCATCTTGGATCGGGTTTCAGTGTCACCCCAAAGAAAATTTCTTTCATAGGCTTCCATCTTTTTGATGATATACCTCGGAAGATATAGAAAGTACATGAGATGGTTGGGGAAGCTATTAAGAATAGACTTGATAAGTGTAGTTCTCCCGGCCACGTTAAGAAAGGCAGTTTTCCAACCTGCTAAACGATTTTTGAAGTTATCCAAACTAAATTGGAAGTCATGTGAAGCAGACTTAGACGTAAACATTGGGAAGCCTAAATATTTGCCAAATTGATGACCCTCTTGAATATTAAGTTCATGGATTGCCCTATGCTTGACCTGAGCTGGGGGTTTTTTGGAAAAAAATAATCTTGATTTAGCATGATTTATTTTTTGACCCGAAACCAGCTCGAATTGAGTAAAAATTGAGGAGATGGTGCTACACGTGGCAGGTTCAGTCTCCGCACATAGAATAATATCATTAGCAAACAACAAGTGGAAAATTTAGGGTAGAATGGAAACTGCCTGGAGACTTTTCAATGTCATTATGACTGAGATCAATGTCTGACTTATAAAACCAATAAATTTCTTTGTACATTTTCAAACAATCTACAGCCCCAAGGTCTAGTGCATATTTCTTGAGTCCTTTCTTATTTTCAAATCAAATATCGATAATATTCATAATATTCTTCTACCTTTTTTAGATGTAAGCTTTGATGCAGCTACCTCCTCTTCAAGAATCACCTGCAAGAAAGCTCAGCATTTCTTAAAGCAAGAAAATAAAACTTGTAATATATAAAAAACATCATGTCCAAGGACCAAGCTGCAACCCCAACTTATCATTTCAGAGATAAAACTAACTATATTACAATTATATTCTACAAGGTTTCATATCTTGAAATGCCTTAATGATAGAATCATTAGAAATATTATCGAATACATCTTTTTCTAAATAAGGCACTAACCAACCACTAAAAAAATCATCACTTATTCGACTCCGCAAGTCATTCTTGATAAACTTCATTGTCGAAAAAGCTCTTTCAACTGATGCAGTGGTAACTGGTAGAAGTAGAGCAAGTTTTACTCAGCAGAATACTAGAGGATAATTTAAATGTTTCTTTGTTTGCATCAATCTTTTGGAAAGATCACATAGCCCAATCAAATCAGAGAACCTTTCATCAATATCACGAACATCAACAATGCAAGTTGATTCTCAAGAATACTCATATTAAATTCATCAAAGTCAACTGGATATAACTCCACTATTCTCATTATTTTTTTGATATCAAAACTTAAAAATGAGTTAATTGGGTTCAAACAAGCAATTCCATGGAGCAAATCAGTCGTCACCTCATCAAAACGATAATTTAGTTCTTAATTTTGTCAATCAATAATATTACAAAACACTTCAACACAATAATGATGTAAGATTGTATAGCTAACATGTTTATGCCGGGATCTTAAAGAGCTCACATATGGTTCTTTAAAGTTAGGTATCAAAATATCATAATTGGTACAAAATATAGACATCTTATCAATAAGAGAATATCATTCATTATCTCTTAAAACTTGCAACCTTCTCTTTGCTACTTCAACAAGTAGCATGGCATTTGCAATGCCTTGCTCCTTTTTTTAAACATTTATTAAGCTCATTTTTGATAGCCAAAATATCTCTCATCAAATGCAACATGAAAACAACTTCAAATGTTTGACAAGCTTCAAGATATCCCATTGCCTTGACTCTTTCATTCATACTTCGTGCATCAAGAACAAGCAATTCAAGAACATCAACAATAGAGCCAAACATCAAAATAAAATTAAAAAAGGATTTATAATGAGATCCCCAATGAGTATCACGAGCTCTTGAAATATCAAGTTGTTGATTCAAGCCACTACTGGTAGTAACTTCACCCATATGTAAGGCCTCTTAAATTTTGTCTTTTTGAGAATCTCGAAGTTCATCCATACACTTAAAAGAAGATCCCAACACATTTAAAATATTTGAAACCAACACCACAAACTTTTCCACTTCAATACACTTTTTTGAGACTTCAACAAGAGTTAGTTGAAATTGATGAGCAAAACAATGAATAGAATGAACCTATTTGCTTTCTTGACTAATCAACATTTTAAGACCGTTGATCTCACCCTGCATATTACTTGCCCCATCATAGCATTGTCCATGCACGGATGATAAACTCAAGGAATGTTGAGCAAGTATATTAACAATTGCCCCCTTTAGAGATAAAGCACTAGTATCTTGAACATGGACAATTTCAATAAGTCACTCCATTACAAATCTCATTTTATCAATATATCACAATACAATAGCCATTTGTTCTTTGCGGGACAATCAAAAGATTCATCAACTAGTAAAGCAAAGTAGTCACCATTTAATTCCTCAAGAATAACTTTAATTGTCTCTATTTTACATGCAGTCACAAGATCTTTTTGAATCATAGGAGAAGTCACTTGATCATTTAGAGGAGCATGTTCTAGCACATAATCACGAATTTTATCACACTTTTTTGCATACCATGAGAGTATTTGGAGAAAGTTGCCTCTACTAAATAATGATTTAGATTCATCATGACCTCAAAATGTAAATCCCTGAGTTGTGAGTAGTCTTACTACATTAACCAAAGTAGTCAAGCGAATAAAATATCCCCTTTTAATTTGATTCGATTGTCTATCAAATCCAAATTGAATCGATTGTCATTGTTGTAATAAATCTTGACATTTCTTCTTTAGTTAATTGTGTATGCTATTTGGTAGACCAATATATTTTTCAAGACACTTCTTTTTATGCCAATTTCTAAATCTCGTAGTTGAAAATACTTCACCTCCACCCTGATGAATGCTATTGTCTTTAAAAAGCTAACAATACAAGCAATAGGCTGCATCTTTACTAACACTATACTCCAACCAATCATAATATACATCATCAAACCATTCATAATTGAAACGACGCTTTGATTCAGAAATATTTGTTTGAGGATACTCATGAAGCTTCAAGCGAGGTTGACAAGGACCATTCAGGAGATATGTTCTTCTAATAAGATCACGATGTTTTGAAGGATACTTCAATATTAGGATTCTTTCTCCAGGATTAAACTTTAAAGAACTCAAATCAAATTCTTGAGAAGGAGGTAATGAAATTTCAGAATGATTGGCATTTTTTTCTTGGTGAGATTGACTACGATTACGAGAGACTAAATTGGATTTCGGTATTGTGGAGACTAAATTTGATTTTGGTATATTGGTTAAATATTTTTTCACCTAATCTTGAGACTATCGTAAAGTAAGAACTCAGTTAAAACTTACAAAAATCAAACCATAATATATTTTCTTGTTTAACTCTCGAAATTCAAAATAGATTGTACAAGCGAACAAGTAATCAAACTGATGCACAAGTCACAACATAATCACTTAATAGATGGTTCTGTTCTTGAAATTTGGAACAATGGAAGCAGGGGCGGAGCTACGTCTTACGTGGATTTTAGGGGTTCACCCGAATGGACGAACCCTCTTCGTCGAAAAATTCTACTATATGGAACAATGGAAGTATCAACTATGGAACTCATTTTTTCTTTTCCTCAGCTAATGTTTCTAAGTTCTAAGATGGTGGCAGACTGCCGTGCTTAAAGGCTAAAGCAATAAAACTAAAATCAACCATCTATTATATCATAAACATACAATAAAAAAAAAAGATTTTGCACAAATAAAAATTAAAATACAAGTAGCACACACATATATAGAAATAGAATTAAAAAAAAAAAATTGAAAACACACCGAGGAAGCCATAACAGAGATTGAGAAGACCAAAGTCAAGTGGAGCTTGTGGGGGTCGGAAGGAGATGCAACGATGATAATCAGAATTCAAAGAAAGAAAGTGAAATCGTGAAAAGTGAGCAGGAGCAACAAGCTTAGCTTGGAGAGAAAATAGTGACTTTCTAGAGAGAGAAATAAATAGGGCTTTTTTGTTTGACACTGAATTAGTGAGTAAAGGCCCAAAATCATACATTATCTTTTGCTTTAGACACAAAATAATGCATATTCTTTCAACTGGTGCACTAATAGTCCTTTTTGTTTAAAAAGTGATGCATTTTTAGACACAATTCTAACACCGTGACTTTTTTCTAACAGCAGCCAACCACCTTTCTATCAAGCTATTCTTTTCCCTTAAAAAAAAACTTCACCTGCATACTTTTTTTAACAACAATCATTAATAAATTACTGTACGTTGACTAATAAACTGACTTTTTTTAACATTTAATCCAATCATCTACCTTTCAAAACCATGGGGTCAGCATTGAATTGAAATATTACATACATTACAGGGTGATGTAAATAAGCAAAAAAAAAAATCAAAAACATTGACAAAAAACTGCAAAATAAGGACAATAACCAATACTTTTGAAGAAAGAGATGTTTTTGTTACACAAAAGCTGAAGAAAACAATCTTAAATAACTACACAGCTTGAAGCAAACAATCCGAAATGACAGGACAATGAATAGCAGATCTACGTAGCTATTTTGTTTAGCATGAAAGCAATCAATTCGACAGTCACTTTTCAGCAAAAACAATAGCTGAATTCCAGCAAAAACACTATCTAAATCACAACTATTTTAAGTAAAAAACAGCAACTAAATTTCAACAAAAAGGTCACCCAAATTTCAGCAAAAATAATATCCAAGCTGTTGTAGCAAATAATATCCAGAATTCAGCACCAGTAAAAACAGCATACGGAGTGAGCCATTTTAACCCCAGAAAAATTGTTATAGCTTCAAAATGGAGATTCATTTTCTTGTGTATATTGAGAACTTTTCCAAACAAAATATGGTTCAATGTCTTCTTCACTATCTCCCATTTGTTCTTGTTCCACTTCATTCCGTCGTCTTTTAACCTGAAAAACAATAACAAGTATAATGTTATGCTAAATTAAACTTATTAAATTAAAAATCAAAGCTACCATAAGAATCGACAATACATGTAATTTTTGACGAAATGAAGAGGAAGGTTCTGGTGTCACAGTGTAGTAACCACAAGTTCTTATATTATGGCCAGGTTTGTGACATGTGCTGCAATTTAGAGAGTCTTGCTTTCGTTTCATCTTTGTTCGATTAGCTCCAACTTCATCTTCTTCCTTCTTTCGCGACTTAGTTTTTCTTCCTTTCTTCTTAACTTTTGTAATTTTTGGAGGCAGGGGAGGAAGTTTAGTTGACTTAGGCCACATTTGTCGTCCATTCATTGGAAGAACTGAATTTTCATAAATTCTCCTATATGTTTCCACCTTGTAACAATCATGAACATAGTCAAGAATGTTATCTTTTTTAGCCTAAATTGACGCAATAGCATGCTTGCAAGGAATTCCGGTGAGACTCCATTTCCTACAACTACAAGTTTGGTTCTTCAAGTCAACTGTCCAGTTGTCCATAATTGTAGCTCCCCAGATTTCATAGCTCCAATGATTAGATCTTCTAGGGATATATTCAGCAGCTGCAATCTCATTCTTATGTAATATATCCTAGATCCTAGGACAAACATCTCCCAATTTCCATTTTTGTGTTTTTTCTCTATTAGTTTGTATTCTAGCCATGAGCAGATACCGCAACTTCTCCAAAAGTGTCACAATTAGCTTGTCTCTAGCATCAAGTATCATGCTATTAAACACTTCACAAAAATTATTTAACAAAATATCACACTTAACATCTGAAGAGAAATGCGATCTTGACCATTCACTAGGTTCTTTTTCATTTAACCAAGTAGCAACATCAAGATCTAACTTTGAAATATTCTTCATGCAGTCATCAAACCTTTTGACAGTACTAGCCTTTGCAGCAGCCCAAAGTTCTTTTTTTAATGTGACACCGCCAAAGCCAACAATTTTAAAATTGTTATGAAGGTGTCTAACACAGAACCTGTGACTCACACAAAGTAGGACATCATTAAATGCTTCAATAAGACCTTTTTGCTTGTCAGACATAAACGTCCAACCATTCTCACCTATACACAAATCAGCAGCCAAATAATTTAAAAACCAAGTCCATGTCTCCTTACTTTCCTTTTCTACAATCGCATATGCAATAGGAAATATATTGTTGTTAGCATCGAGGCCAACAACGGATAACAGTTGAGTCCCATACATTGGACCCTTCAACCAACACCCGTCCATGCCTACTATTTTTATACAACCCACTCTAAAGCCAAGCTTACAAGCAACAAAACAGATATAGATTCTTTGAAATCTCTGTGGCTCATTAGGGACCTCGTTGTCAACAAGCTTCATGTATATTGTGATGCCTGAATTTGTTCTATTAATCTGATTTCAATACTCCCACATCATTTTGTATTGATCTTTAATATCACCATCAATTAATGCAATCGCTTTCATCTTAGCTCTTTTACCTTGAGATAAGGTCACATGAGCTCTTAGTTCGACACTTACTTTATCTCGAAATTCTGCCATACTCCAATTTCTATTCGATGCAACTTCTTTGAGGTACTTTCTTGCAATGAAAGATGAAGTGATCGTCCTATTATCATAATGCCACTCTTTACAAGTATGTAGGGGATCATAAGTTCGAACCTGGAAAGTCTTGTCTCTTTGCATTTTTGAAGCCTTGATTTTCCATTTGCACTCTGGATGATGTATGTAAATTGCTTCCGCTCTTAAATTATCATTCCTACACCATTGAATTGACTTTCCATTCTTAATTTCATGAGTTGCTACAGCATTTTTAAAGTCCATCTTTGTATCAAAGACATATTCGAGACCTAATACTGGGTTATCTCCATCGGTTTTTGGATTGTGCTGAGGAAAGTTGAAACTTTCAGTTTCAGAATCACTATGTAAGCTCTCTGTGTCTTCAGAATTACAACAATCAGAATCTCCATCTATATCAGCTATCTTTCTCTTTATTTCAACACTAAGGAGCTCCCCCTCTTCTAGAATGCTTTGGTTCCTCTTCCCATGTGTATCAATTGTAACATCATCTGATAAATCAGCTTCTGATTCACTAAAATTTCCACCCGACAAATTTTCATACAAAATTTGTTTAGCATTTTCTCCCATATTTGATTGATTTACTGAATCCATTTTGTCCATATGAAAGTAAGAATCCAAGTGTTCAAAGCATATCTCAAGCACATTGTCCTTTTGGATGGTTTTGCTAACTGAGTATGCTTTAAAATCTGTAGAGATCAACTTTCATTTATTACCAGATTTTCCACAACGATGCCAAAAGGTTATCGAATCATTCCCATAATCACATAACTCTGCCATCTTCTTGAATTCAACAAGATTCGGTTCTGCCGCATTTACATAATCAATGTAATCCATGATTCCTCCAACGTAATGCTTGTTTGGTGTACGCTTCATAATTCCCCCATGATATATTTTCACCGTCATAAGTAAAGACTCGGTTGAAAAATCTGAAATTACAAAAAGTGAACTTCATAAAGTGTTGTTACAGATAAAAAAAAATCAAAATTATTGTTTCTTGCAAATGAACTAACACGATTAAGCTGACCATATTGAAAACAAGCAAACTAAATTGTCCTAGCTACATTCCAAGAAAATCAACAGATTTTGAGCATTATTTCACCAAAATGAGCAAATGAAGTATTCTGCTATATTTACTCAAAATCAAGGTAAGAAATAGTATGTGCTCTAATCTGAAGAAATTATTATCATTTGAAAAAAATAAAAGAATCTTACCATAGAAAGGAGGCGATCGTCTATCACTATAGCGTCTTAGGAACATTATTACTTCCGGATAATTAGTGCTTCTATAGATTCGATTCAGGCTTGATATGATTTGTTGTTTCAAATTTTCAATTTCAAGTTGGGTGAAGAGTTACATTTTTCAGAAGAAAGAAAGATAGAGAAACAGAGCATACACTTTTGGAGGAAAAGAAATCAATATTTTATGCAGGCATATACTTTTGGAGGGAAAGAAACCAATCTTATATGCAGGTGGAGCTTTTTTTTGGAGGGAAAAAAATAGCTTGGTAGAAAAGTGGTTGGCTGCTGTTAAAAAAAGTAACGGTGTTAGAATTATGTTTAAAAATGCACCACTCCTTAAACAAAAAGGACTGTTAGTGCACCATTTGAAAGAATGTGTATTATTTTGTGTCTAAAGCAAAGATAATGTATGATTTTGGGCCTTTACTCCTAAATTAGTCAATTAGGGATTTAATTTTTAATCAATTTGTCTCCCTTTTTTTTAAAAACAAAACGACTTCGTTTTGCCGGTTTTGGTTCTTAAATAAGGAAAAAGATTTGCCTTTCTTAAAACGCATGAAGCAAAAAAATAAAAATAAAAACTGCACTAAATTGGTCTCGAATCCGAGACATTAGGCACTTTGATCGAAAAGTTTGAACCCTCTTTACCACTAAGCCAATTGTTTTACTGTATCAAGGGGGTTCAACTTAATATATATACACACAAAAAAAAACTTCAGCATTAACGTACAATATAATTTTACGACGAAGGGGGTTCGAGTGAACCCCCTCACATCCACGTAGCTCCGTTCCTGGGGATGAGTGGAGGGGTCGGGGCGGTATGAAGAAGATGAAGAAGACGGGTGGGGTGAGAGGTAAGGGTTGAGTTTCTTTATATATATATATTCTACGTAAGTGGGATTATCTTATTTTTTAAGTAAAAAATGCATTTTTTTTTTTAAAAAAAAAAAAAAATATCACGTCAACATTAGAGGTAAAATTAATACACTTTAAAGATGTTAAGGGAGTAAATAAATGGAAATTTAGTTTAAGTGCTAAAGTAAGTTAAGCGGATAAATTCAGGGGGAAAATGATGTCTTTTCTCAAATTTAATTATTATATTTTTATTAGTATATATATTTGGTATATTGAATCGAAAATAAGATATATTGTAGAGATGATAAATAAATTGAGGTGAAGATTCTTTAATTATACACATAACAAGTGGAGAAAAGAATTATAGTCAATTCTAAATCAGTTGGTGACAATCTTGCCAAAGATAAAAGAAAATTTCAAAACCCAAATATTTAGTTTTGTGTCTGTTTTTTTTTCAAGCAATAGAATACTAGAAGGGATATATTCGAGAAATGTAAGGTACCTAAATTATTAACTTCCCATCAAATTAACTATAGTTAGTAATGTATGAAATTCACGAAATTAACTATAGTTAGACTATCCTATAGATACCTTCATCTTCCATTATCCTAGATCATATGATCATACATACATGTTATTATACATATAGTGTATCAGAATTATTTTTTGTTTGTCGTTGTTCATCCTTGTGCATAATCAAACAATTGAAATACTCAATAAGTATATGTATTTAACTTTCTTTCTATTAGATCGATTAATTATTTTTCTTACTACCGCCGCTATAGTACTGTTATTGTATTTGTATTATCATAAAGATCAATTAAACTTAGAGTAATCACTTTACTTAGAGTAATCACTTTGCTTTTGACCTCAATATTGTAAATTTATTGGTTGACCTAATATACAAATTTTAGGTTAAACAAAAATGCGACCATCATTGAAACCCAACAATTATAATTATTCTAGAACGCTACTGCTCTTTGGTTAGATTTTGTGTTTGATATGTCAATAAATATGTATATTTATTCAATGTAATTTCGTAGTGAATAAACTTTTTATTTGTAAAAACATTGATGAAGTGTTTTTATTTTATAATCGTGGTGTTCGAGCCAGCTTGCGCGCACCTCAACTAATTTCACGGGATACCTGTCAGTGCTGTCATCTCCCACCAGCAATAGGTATTAGGTAACTCTGTTCATCAAGGTTTGAGCAGATGAAAAGAAATCACATAGTGTTTGTGTCTATTGGGAATTAAAGCTAACACCTCATGATGCTCCACCCAACTTCATTAAACCACTAGAACACAACCTTGAATGAAACACCGATGAAGTTTTAGAAGGATCCAAAAAAAGATTCACACAGTGCAAAAGAAAAAAAAGTGTATAATTACTAATCCGAATCACTTAATTAATATAATATAATATATATACAAAATAAGCCTTGGAGTAACTGGTAAAGTTGTTGCCATGTGATCAGGAGGTCACGGGTTCAAACCTTGGAAACAACATGCAAGGTAAGACTGCGTACGATATACCCTTGTGGTGGAGCCCTTCCCCGGACACTGCGCATAGCGGTAGCTTTAGTGCACCAGGCTGCCCTTTTTCAAACCTTGGAAACAACATGCAAGGTAAGACTGCGTACGATATACCCTTGTGGTGGAGCCCTTTCCCGGACACCGCGCATAGCGGTAGCTTTAGTGCACCGGGCTGCCCTTTTTTATATATACAAAGAATGTATATTTTATACAAAGTATACATACTTATATACAACACATATACATAACTATCCAAAAAGGAAATGTCCATATTGAGCCCAACCCATTAATCGCTTCACAAATAAGTAGTGATAAACAAAAATCCCATTTTCCCATCTACCCAAAAAGAGAGAGAGTCGATACTCCTTTTGAAAACTAACAAAGCAAACCACACAGCTGCAAAAGGGGGTTAGGGGTTTCAGATCTGACCAAAAACCTTTTCCAATGGCGTTGAGAAACTTATACAAGGAGATAAAGGGCTTGAAGGTGAAGGAGGTTCCGGCGCACCTTAAGCCGATGCTCTCAATCGGTTATGCGAAGAACGCTATCAGAAAGGGATTGGATAATTACCATGCTAAGTACATTGAAACTAGCTCCGTTGATCCTCTTCTTCATGTATGCTTTGGTGGCATGATATTCTCTTACCTTGTTGCTCTTCCTGAAGAGCGACGTCACCTCGAGCACAAACAACATGGCGGGCATTGATTGTTCGTCTACTTTCTGAGGTATGTTGTGTGTTTTGATATTGGTTATGTGATCTATTGATGTAATTACGACTTTTTTGATTTATTTCTGTAACGGATCTGATGGATGGGGCTATTGTCTGTGGGTTTACCGTTTATATCTAAAATTAACTGAAGTTGCAACAAAAATTAGGCATGGATATATATATATGTGTAAAATATAATAGTTTCAATGCTAAGAGTCAACCAATTGAGTTCATCGACATGCTAAAGGGATTTCATTAGATGGTCAACGGAATTGCCTCATTTGGAGGATAGTATGATTTCTTCCATTTTGTCTTAGCCTAGGTGGATAGTACTCGTTGCTGGTGGGAGGTGGCAGGTGTGGAAAAGCGGGATCCGACCCCACAGGTGCACAAAACTGGATCGGACACCACGGTTACCATAAAAATTGGATGTTACTTATGCTTTTTTTTTTGTAATAATGCAGTTGAGATGGGTCTGTGGGGTTAAATTTTTAAAAGAGGATTTGGGGATCACTAAAACCAACGTATATGTAGAATGTTACCAAGAAACTGTGGAATTAGTCCTTGGATGCTATCATTGTTCTATATGTTCGTGCTAAATTTATTTCTCTAGTATGAGAATATCACTCTTCGCTTATTATTTACTAGTGAAGCCTCTTTTGCCCGTGAAATTAGTTGAGGTGTGCGAAAACTGGCCGGACGCCACAGTTACTAGAAAAAAAAAGAGTGCTTGTAAGACGGGATTATGGTGCTTTTAAATGAAGACAATCTGATATCTAGACTAATTTCTGGTAGAATGGTGTAAAGATGTAGCATAGAGAATTGAAAATGGGTGGTTGAGATGGAGATACTAAAGGGGGTTTTATGTGATAAGAGGATATGCCTACCAAATTGAAAGCAAGTCCTATTTAGTGGTTGTAAAGCAATGTTATATAGAAAGGAATGTTGGCTTCTAATGTCCAACAAGACAAGGGTCACAAAAATGTGAATGTTCAGATAGATGTCTTACGCAAATCTTCAGACGCATCATATAATAGGTGTGAAATTATGGTGGTTGAAGATACTGAACATGCCAAGTCAGACCTAAACCAGGTGAAAAGGAGTTACTGCAAGAAATTAACAATCCAAACTGAGCAAAAGTTATAGCACAATGAAAAAGAAATTCATATAACCGACATCAACTAGTTAGAGAGCTTGTAGGCTCACATTAGTCCAATACTTTTTATTCTTGTGGAGCAATTTGTATGTAGGTAAAAAATGTCGATAGGAGAGTATTAGAATGAGACATTTCTAAATGGGTAGTGAAATTTTATAGAGCCAGGCCCAATTTGCTTTAAACTGAAACATTAGAGTTGTAGATGTTCGTATTTTGTAAGGTGTATGATTTTCTAAGATGAAGGTGGTCTGTTGAGGTTAGTCTTTCGAGTATAGGTAATTGGTGCGAGTCTATTGAAGATGGTATCAGCCAGACAACTTCAAACTGGGCCGAGTGATATTTCATGCTCGGTTATGCTTTTCTATAAATTAGGATCACGGTCATAATGGTGCAGTTATGTGTGAATCATCTATGTCTACACTTCTTTAAATATGTCCACTCATAAACTACTGGTTATTTCCATGTTACTTTATCAAAAAAACTACTGGTTATTTCCTCAGGGTAACTATATTTTGGGTAATCAAAGTACCTTTGTCAGGTTTTATTGCAAAAAGAAAGTATGTCTTTATGGGTGTCACTTGATTTTTAAATCAATCCGATTTTCATGACTCAACCAAGAAAACAAATCAAATCTGTCACATCTGATTCCACTCCGGTCTACAAGTTGGACGTATGGCTGAGTGTCTCAAGGCATTGGTTTGCTAAATCAACATACAAGAAAATTATATTGTGGGTCTGAATATATTGTGGGTCTGAATCTTCTGGTACGGAAATGAAATGGGCGGGGTTTACTTGTCCATATATTGTTCTATTCGATCTTTTAGGTCCAACTCCACCTCGACACACCCTTAAAGTCTATAAAGTCTATATGCAACAATAACCATGGTTTTTTCGTCCAAGGGTATTTCATCTTTACTACGAGTATGAAAAGACATTTCTGAGCTCTAGCTTGCATTGGAGCACGTGTATTCTGAGCTCGAGAGCTAGCTGAGCTCATGTCATGCTCAAAACATCCAATGGTACTTCCTAAATTATTGCGACGAGCTCATTGATCCAGGTAGACTAATTGAGTTTTAAATGCGCCTGCTTAGTTGTCCGGATATAATAATTAGAGTTTGAAATGCGCCTTCCCTCGTACAAAGGAAGACATTTGAATTTTTTGTTTATCTATGCAGTAGGCAAATGTTCGGAACTCTTTTTAACTGTTGTATTGATATGTATACACATGTACACTCATTATATTTTAACTGATCCGTTTTCCTTTTGTTGACAGACTTCTTGGGACTATGAGTCGATGGTCTAGCGAAGGACAAGCATTTGTCTCTGTTTGGTTGTTTTAACCCTCTTTCCAGTAATTGGTGTACCCAATGAGATTCTCATATATACATTGTCTGGCTTATTTGAATTTAATAAAATGTTGTCAAATACTCGTTGCTTGGCTTGTGGGCGGTATAACATGTGCGGTACCGAAACAGAGGCAGAATTTGTTTTTTTGTTTTTTATGTGAATCGATGTTTTCTCCTCCTCCCATTCAAATATTTGTTCCGTGCTCTTAACAATTAAATCCTGTTGTTCGATAAACAACCATTTTGGTTTTGATTTGTATTGTAATTTTCTCATGATGGATTGTCTTATGGATCGCAAAGCGTATACAAATTTCAGGTGACTGCTTTTCGAGTCTCTGCGTAGAATTACTCGATACTTATGCCAATATGTGTGTTAGTGGGATAGCGTCGTTGTGTAAAATTACTGTAGACCTAAGCCTGAACACCTCAACTCTGCAATTATTGAGAAAAATCGCAAAGGAGGTGCTCACTCGTAATTCCTCTTGGCAGTTGGGGTTAAAAACCAACCACAATGTGATATATTGAGTTTGGATTAAGTAACTACTAATCGGACTTGCAACGTCCATTACAAGTCCTGATATAACCCAAGAACTGACTAGGTTCGCCATGGCGACTTCTATGATTGATAAATTATTGAAGAGAGTAGTACACTATGAACAAACCAATGAAAGGTGCAATCGACACACTACTCAAAAGTGAAAATAGCAGTACATAGATTATGACGCTAAGCGTAACCCTAATTATTCACATTTATTTTACAAAGTTGTTTTTCATCAGAGCTCATCTGCTTGGTGTTCAGGGTCTCTATCTCCAAAAGAGAATGTTCTTTTCATCTTATTCGTAGTCTTCTGCACTGCGTCCCCCGCTAATCTAGCAGCTGATTTGGCGGATTCTTCTAAGGCCGCTCTACTCTTGTCAAGGCTCTTCAGGACTGCTTCTTTCACCTTTTCACCTGTTGCTACCCTTTCCTCCGTTGCCCGTGCTTCTTGACTATCTCTGAAACTGCCCAATTTGCTCACAATCAGTCGCAGGCAAAATCTTAAATGCTTGAAAAGAGTCCGAAGATTTTTGGAAACTATAACCTGTATTAAATTCTAAACATGTGTCGTAAGACTCAAAATATGTGTAGGCAGATACACGTGTTACTCCTTGGTAAGTTGATTTGACATATTTCAATAAGAGCATCGAGAATGGATGATTACATGAGTGGATCCAGGGCAACCAATGGAGTGGGTTGAAAATCATGACTTCTTAGTAAAATGTAAAATAATTACCAATAGATATACTGATGGAAGGATTTTATCAGAGCCAGTAATTTGACAGAGGGCGTACAAAATTAAATATACATTCATAATAGATGATCATTTAACTCATGTACGCCGCAACGTCGAAGAGTGTGCATTGGGCCGAAACGTCGAAGAGTGTGCATTGGACCGCTCTTCGCCCAAGGTGGCTCCGCCCATGGGGAAGGTAGCAGAAACCTGTGGAATGAAATTAATCGTGGTGCATGGCTGAGCCTGTACTTCCAAAATTGATCATGGAGATTCAACAAGTACTACAACTGACCCGAATACTACAATTTTTTTTTTTTAAAAAAAAAAGAAGAGAGAGGAGATCAGGTTGTGTGGACTTACTCTAGTGTTGGAGGGTAGAAGTAGGCCTTGCCTTGTCTGACTAGTGATTCAAATTTGTTCCAATAATTAGTTGAAGTTTGAGTGGAAGAAAACAATCTCTTGACGGTCTCTATAATGGGAGTCCTACTCTTCATATGGAGTTGTTGTTCTTGAAGCTGCTCTTCTTCTGCTTGTCCATCTCCAACACTGCCAACAGTGTAGTGGAAGGATATGATAATAAACAACAACAATAAGACAAGGAACAAAGAATAGTAGTAACGCCTAAGTTGAAGATGATTCTTCATGTTGTTGCCAAATGAGTTGAGATACATTGGATATATCACAAATTAATAACATGATTAGTAAATAGTGCTAATTATACAGCTGTTTTGGGGCCTCTCTCAAATTGATAATATTTTATTGTTGGTTGACACGTTTTCACAATCTCAATGGCAACACCATACGTGGTTGCTTTTGAGATAACACTTGGCGTAGAAGTGGGATGTCGTGTGGCACTTTAGGATTTTTCCTTCTTTTTTTTCCGCGTAGGTCAGAAATACCCGTGAGGGGCTGTTTGAATTGTTAACCAGTCATACTTCTCCCTTTCAGTTTAGGTGATAGCCTATTTTGTCAAATTTTCAAAAATTAATTTATTTTAAAAAGATATTTTTTTAAGGAAATACTTTTAAAAGAAAATGGATAAAACTTCTGTTTTCAAAATTTAAACTTTACTTTTTAAAGAACTTTGGATGAAGAGCTCTGAAGGACATCTTTATCATTTTATCGAGAAAATTGCCAAAAAAAAAAACCTCCAGGTTTTATTCCAAATCCAATTACACACTTATACTTTGTGGGGATTCTATTTTCCTATGAACTATTTAAAAATAATATTATTACCTCCCTAAATGCTTACGTGGCCTAGCAAGTGTATCTCACATTTCTTCAAGGACCACTTTAATAAAAATAAAAATAAAAATAAAAATTTTATTTTCACATTTCTTTTATATATATATATATATATATATATATATATATATGTACTTTTTCTTTATTTGCTTTATTCTTTATCCTCTCCTTTTCTCCATTTTCATATTCCTTCACCATCTTCATCTTCCTCTTCCTCTTTCACATCTCCATCTTCATTTTTTTATTTTCATTTTCATTCATACCGCAAATTCAATATTTTTCTCACCATTAATTTTTTAATTATCATTTTTAGGCTCACTAATTTTTTTCTTTTTGTGAAGAAGATAAATAATCCCAAGTGTTTCCGTCGGAATGGCTTCACAGCCGCAAGTGAAGATTTTTCGGCCACCAAATCAGTTTCAAAATGAACATACCAGTGATATTCACCAACCCCATAAATAATTACACACATATTCATCTCACAATTTTCTGAAATTTGAAAAGATTAAAGTGGCCCTTGAAGTAATTTCTGATGAAAAATGAAAATTAGTTTAAAAATTTATGTCTCATGAGGATTTCGGATCGAGTGAAATGATTTCAAACCATGAAATCAATATTATATCTCAAAATCAATATTCATATTTAAGCTTTTTTTGCACCGTTTCAACATTAAGATTGATTTTTGAGTTGTGGGTTTCTAGATTTTGTCTGTTTTAGCATCAAGATTGAATTTTAAATTGTGGGGTTTGTTGAAATTGTTTGTTTTAGCATCAAGAATAAATTTTGAGTTGCGGCATCTTTTGAATTTATCAACAATGATGAGACAAATGTTGGAGAATTATCGAAGGAAATGGGAGAGGGTGATTTTGTGAGGGATAGTGAGTTGTTTGGGTGAAATTTTATTGAGGGTTAATTGAAGGTAGATGAAGTCATCATCTTCTTCTGAATCTTCATGTAAGAGTGAATTGAAATATATGCTGCAAATGCCCTTTTGAATCTTTATGCTAAATGTGGGAATGTGATAATGGCAAGTAATTTTTTGATGAGTTGGATGATGATAGTGTAGTGTCTTGGACATCTTTAATTGTAGGTTTGGCTGGCAATGGTTTTGATTTCATGGATTGAAGTAGGATAAAAATTAAAAATGATTTTGATTTCATGGATTGAAGTAGGATAAAAATTAAAAAATGATTAAACAGTAAGAAAAAAATAGAATAAAAATAATTTTTTATATAAAAAAATCACAATATTACGTGACATAAGCTGATAGGCGCGTGCAGCTCACTCACTTGTACAGATCTAGGAATGAGTTTTTAGACGGGCATATATTCCATTTTTAAATAGTTCAAGGGGGTCATAAGACCCCCACAAAGTATAAGTGTTTAGTTGAAATTTAAGGTAAAAATTGGGGAGGCTTTTGGTCATTTTATTATTTTATCTTGAGATTGTTACTTTACTTTACGTTGAATGTGGTATAAAACTAAAACAGTAACTATGATATGCATTTTCGAGATTATTTATATTAAAATAAAAATTCAACAAACACAAGACTCAAAAAATCTTATTATAATTTTCTTGTTTTTTAATTATAATATTTTGATCAATTCATATGCATCTCAACTAATTTTGAGGGACATCTACTATTACCCCTTTTAGCACATGCAGGATTCATTTGGTAGGCAGCATTAAATAAAATAGTCTATGAATTAAAATTTAGTCCAACTAATATAATATTTAGTTGCCCAATTTAAATTTAATCTCATCCAATATATGAATAACTAATACACTATAGAGTGTATTATCTTGTACCTAAGAAATCATGAGATTATTTATTCATGGCTTAATAATACATAAATAAGAGAATTAATTGACTTAACTACCCCTCAATTCTTTTTATTAATTTGATTGTTATGTTACATTTAATTTACCAACCTCTTTTTACTTTGCCTGTGTGGATTAAGTTCTTAAATATCATTTTCATCCCTTATGTTTGTTGATAGCTTCGAATGTGAACTATATTTATGTTATTCTGTAATTGTTCAATTTACAGACGGGTTAAATTAAATAGAAAAAATTATTGTAAAATAAATATATAATTTGAAAATCTAAAATTATATTATCAATAGTCTGTATTGCTCTTATATAGTGTGCTTTACATTTAAAAAAAAAATAATTTTGTATAATATCACAATTATTTGTTGTTTTAAAATTTTTTCTTGATCAAATAGGCTTATTTTTTTTTCTAAAAAATAAATGATCAACTAAGGAGAGTGAGAATTATTATTTATATTTTAGCTTTTCTATAAGATCACACAAAGAATGAGCAATTTGACTAGTTAATGAAGTAGAAAATCCTATAAAATTTTAAGGATATAATTGTCAAGAAGATTTTGTAGAGTTTTAAATCCAAATACAATACATGATATATCAAGTTTTTAATATAATGAACCAAACACTTGATAAAAAGTAATCCCAACACTATAATCCCTGTATTATTAATCCTTGCATTGCTAATCACAACATTGTTATTCCATGGATAACTTCTTTTTGTACCAAACGACCTTGTACTGGATAATCCTGTTTATAGATGTTTGAATGGATGAAAAGAAATCTTTTAAATGTTTATCTTCACTAAAAATTAAACTTGAGACTTCATGATTCTTAATTCACTTCATTGACTATTAAACTAGGGATTTTGAGCTGTAGGTGACAAAAGAGTTTGAAAATGAGGTGTAGGTGACTCAAGTCTTAATAATTGAGTGGAGGTGACAATTACTTTATTATGGATTAAGAAAGTTGAGAAAATTTAAAAATAACCCACAAGTTTTTAAATTTACAATTTGATCCAAATGTTAGTTAATATAACAGGAAATGAAGGAAAAAAAAACGCATTTCTCTCTCTTCTCGTCCGTTGTTTCTTTCTCTCTCTTCGCGATTTTTATTGTTCATTGTTGTTGCTGCTTTATTCATCATCTTCTACTTCATTATCATCATCTTCTACATTGTTGTTGCTGCTTTATTCATTCATCATCTTCTACTTCATTATCATCATCATCTTCTTCTTGTCGGCTATTGTTGTTGTTTTTACCGCTACTGCTGCTACTTTACTTGATCAATTTTTTAGGTGAAATTTTAATTCGTGCATCACTTTGCACTTTGTCATTACTTCATAGGTGACTTTGGTAAGTAAAATTATGACTTTTAGTTGAATTTGTC
Organism: Capsicum pubescens; assembly: GCA_030864215.1. Taxonomy (NCBI): domain Eukaryota; kingdom Viridiplantae; phylum Streptophyta; class Magnoliopsida; order Solanales; family Solanaceae; genus Capsicum; species Capsicum pubescens. Next base: position 51,672,756 of record CM061543.1, on the reverse strand, counting down.
ATCTGGGTACCCTGCTACTGCTGTTTTTTCAACAATGGATAGAACTCGTCCATGAATACAACATAAGAGCCCATAATTTAAACATATCACTCAGTCTGTTGCAACAGATACATATTCTGTTGCAACGGAAGACTCATATATTGGATTCATGTTTATGGTTCTTTAGTGCCCTTAACATGAATCAAACAGATGGTTAATCTGTTACAACAGACGAGAAATCTGCTGCAATAGAATATTTATCTGCTGCAAGAGAGTATTTATTTGGTGCAACAGATCTTTATTTTGTTGCAATAGATGAGTAATGTGTTTGGAACAACACAACACAGTTTCTGCCACAAACCTAATAGTTAAACCATATGTTTCAACTCTCGTTATTGATACTGGATTCAAATTATTTCTTAATCGTCGACATATTTGTTGAGAAGAAAAAATAGCCAGAATGAAAATTAAATAAGAATTAAAACGTCAAAGACGATTAAACATAAATTTTTTAATAAACAAAAACAAATAAAAATACATATTCGCCTTCACGAGGTAGGGGGTTAAGGTCTGGGGTGTAACGCCCCGAAATCGGGTCCCGAGACGTCACACGGTGCTTAGGGTCACAAGTGACCCCAAGCTAACCCTTCTATTGGCATAACTCATAAGCAACTGAATAAAAATACAAATCAGCAGAAATTAACTCTTTTCTAAATCTGATCGATACAAAAATAGAATTTTACAGGATTACAATTCTGCCTTTATAATCAGAATTGAAACAAAATACATCAACTTTTACTGACTGTCTATGAAGCCTCTATTAGTACTGACTGTAGGTAGCCGGGTCATGACTCCCGACTACCCCAACTCAATACGACTGAATAAAGAAAATACAACACTATAAACTCTGCATAACTAACCCAAGCCCTTGAATCAAAATGACTCATCACCTGCTGACTGGATACCACGAACTGACTGGATCCGAAGGTGCAACTATACCTTGTACCTACATTCTGAGAAAATGTAGCCCACATATGAATATGTGGGTCAGTACCATGGAAAAATACCAAGCATATGGGGGTGTATGCAGTTGTATAAACATCATCATCATAAATATTTATAAGAAATATGCAGGATGTATAAAAGACTCGCATAGCCCGAAGAAAATCATCATAATCATGAGAGGATGAAATAAGTATAATAACACATGTGAGTCATCATATAATTATTCAATCACTTTCAGTTCATCAAGAATATCAATTCTCATAATGTAAATATCATTTAAATCTTTCGAAAGAATAACTTTCACAATTCCATTTTCAAATCACTTCACCATTCACCATAGACACAAGGAAAGACACACACACTTTGGGAGATCCTATAACCGACATAAACCATGTGAGCTACATGAAGTCCAACGTACAACCCACGTTGGGGAGAGCCGTCCTATCCTTTCCATCGGAGTAGGACTTCCAATATCAATCCAAAAACACTAGTGATCACTATATAAATCAGCCCCAGGCTCACATCCTACGGGGGCACGTAGTTCTAGGGAAGTAAGGTCACTTTATACCTCCCACTCGGTGCTAAAGATTACTCCCGGACTTAGCTCAAAAATTTAAATCAGCCTCAGGCTCACATTAAAGAAAATCCACAATAAACACTTCAACAATTTTCATCGGGAGCCAATTTGCTACCCCTTTATCATAATCAATAAAAACGTGGATTTCTTTCACAGTCGAGTTCAAAATAACTCATTCACGACCAAAAGGTCAAATCATTCAAAACATCTCAAATATTCAACATCAACGTGCATATAGCACACATTTTCTCAAAGACACAATTTCAAATGGGGTTCAAGACCCAAATATCAAAATCATGATAAATATCGTTCAAGATTCATGTTTTATATCACCACACATGTAAATTCATCTTTCAAAATCATAAACATCAAGATTTCATAATAATAATCATAAGATATGGGTTCATACTTCAAATTCATAAAAAAATCAAATAAAAATCATGCCTTTGTAAGGAAAATTACTTTTGGGCACAAGAACGAAAGAGAGTTCTTGTTGAAAACCCCCACATACCTTAAATGATGAACTTTAGATCGATACTCATTTTTGAGATGTTAATCGTGCCTTTGAATGATGGTTCTTGGAGTTCTTGAACTAGGAACTTGGAATCTTGAATAAATTTGCAGAATTAATGGTGAACTTTGGAGGTTCTTGAAGTTGGATGTAGGAGCTTAGGGTTTTTTTTTTGAGGGAATTTGATGAAATATAACATATAATGCTTCTAATAGGCTTTAATATAGGGTTTGGACGGATTTTGGGTGAGGGGGAATGACCAAAACGCCCCTAAAAAATCAAATAATTCTCGAATCTGTTCTTTGGTGGACTGTTTTGATAGTCTGAAGTAGATCAACCATAACGTTTTACTCCGATATTCAAAATGGATGAAACCAATTTCATTAGAAAGAGGACTCTCATATCTTTCCGTTGATATATAGTATCTCACCCAGATCATTGTGTATGAGGAGTTATGATCGTTTGAAGTTGACCCAAAAATTCACTTTTGATAGGCTGAAGTAGATCGACCATAACTTTTTTCTCCGATAGACAAATTGGATGAAACCAATTTCATCGGAAAGAGGACTCGCAGAGATTTCCGTTGATATATAGTAGATAACCCATATCATTATGTACAAGGAGTTATGATCATTTAAAGTTGGAGAAAAAATACGCCAGGCCTCAGTACTTTTTTTCCTGCACGTTTTACTGTTCACTACTATTCACGGTTCGATCGGAATTTTCATAACTTGTCGCTCGGGTGTCCGTTTTGGATGATCCACATATCATTGGAAAGCTTATTTGATACTCTACGCAATGGTGGGTCATAATCTAAGACATTCCACACAGAAAATTTATAATTCATTCTAGAAGATAGAACCCAACACGTTTACGCACAAAATTTCAACGAAAAATTTTCCGGGGTATTACATGGGGATACACCACCCTCCCCAGATCCCACTTGTGGGATTATACTGGGTATGGTGTAGTTTTTATTTTTGTATTTTTATTTGATCAACTTTAATAATTTACTAAGTGATTAATTAATATGATCTAATAGAGGTCTATACTTAAGTATTAATGTATGCATTGGATCAAGTTTTAAGTTTCAACTTTTGCTATTGCTACTGAATTCAAATTATTTCTTAATCGTCGACATATTTGTTGAGAAGAAAAAATAGATAGAATGAAAAATAAATAAGAATTAAAATGTCAAAGTAGATCAAACATAATTTTTTTATTAAAAAAAAACAAATAAAAATACATAGGCTAAAAGAAAAAAATAATCTAATTATTATTATCATCATTATTGCTAGCCGACCAATCTTCAACCAGCATCAGCAGTGCCCTCCTCAGCCTCTGAATCTCCCGGAGCATCCTGGTTCTCATTGCAGACAACTCCCATTGCAGTTCATGAACCTACGTTTGAAGTTTCTGCAGGTGTCTTGTAAAATAGCAACGTCCCACACTGGATCAGTCATATCTAGAACACAAATGAATTAACAAAAAATAGTAAGACAAAAGTAAAGAAAAGAATTTGAATGTAATACAATGTACACTACCAATTGGGTATATTTACACAAAAAGTAAGAAAAAAACTTACCTGAGTCAGGAAAGAGAATGTGGTTGAAGGTGTAATATAAAAGACAAAATGCAAGAAATAAATTCTGTAAAATGAACGAGTAAAGAGATACCTATGTATAGATGATTGAATTTGAATGAGTTAAGCAAAAAGGCGCGACTGTTCACCTCAATTTATTAATTGCATACAAACTGGCGACTTTTTGATTACTTTGAAAAGCTATGACTTAATTAAATGAAGCTATTAACTGGCTTTTTGATTATTGTGATAAGTCAATGACTTTTCAGCTTATTATTAGTAATTAGTTCTTTTCAGTAATCATTTTTATTGAGTTGTGGCAACAGATTCTATATCTTTTGGATCAGATAACACATCTGCGACAACAAATATACCACCTGTTGCATCAGATAACACATCTGTGACAACAGATATACCATCTGCTACAATAAATCGACTACCTGTTGCATCAGATAATCTATCTGTTGCAACATATAATTTATCTTTTTTAATAATCATCATATCATTAATCCAAATTTTTTATTATATAAATTTAAAAAACAGATTTAAAAACAAAAATGGCTAAAAGTCCACTTGTCGCCTATTTTATATTAACATCAATTATTCAAATTAAATAATCACTTTTTTACGGTTATAAATTGTGTTTATCATTTATTTTTGTCTTGTTTTCTGTGAAAATAAATGACTTAATTAAATCAAACTGATGAGTTTTTTATTATTGTGACAAGTCATAACTTTTCAGCTTATTATTATTAATTAGTTATTAAATTTAAATAATCTTTTTCTCAATTAAAAAATCGAAGACACCTTTTCAATAACCGTTTCTTTAATAAAATAATAACCATTTTTATTGAGTCGTGGCAATAGATTGTATATCTGTTGCATCAGATAACCCATCCGTAGCAACAAATATACTATCTTTTGCAACAAATCGATCATCTATTTTAGGAGATCTTTTGATTTCTTCTAACAACTGATTCATCAGTCGCAACAGATGGGGAATTTGATGCATCAACAACATTGAATATGTTAGAGACAAAAAGTCATGAGTGTTCACCTTTTATTTAACAATCATCATATACCTTCATTAATCCAATGTTGTGACCTTTTTATTCTATAATAAATAAATAATTTAAAAAACAGATTTAAAAATAAAAAAGATAAAAAGTCACGATCAGTTATTAAAATTAAATAACCGTTCTTTTATGGTTATAGATTGTGTTTATCATTTATATCCTTATTATTTATTTACGAACTATTTTTCATATTAAATAATCAAAAAGTCATGACTTTTTACCCTCTCAATAACACTAACTCTTTTTTTATTAATAACCGCCCGTTGCAATATATGATCCATCTGTCGCATTAGATTAACCATCTGTTGCAACATATGGTTTATCGGTTGCCACAAACGCTCAATCTCTACCTCTAACCGTCGACATATTGAGAATAAGGAATAGACATTATGATAATTAAATATTAAATAAGAATTAAAAATCCAAAGTCGACCAAACATAGATTTTTGAATTCATTATATACAAATATATACAATAAAAAAAACATACCCTTGGGTAGATCCGATATAAAAAAAGAAAATACATACGCTAAAAGAAAAAAACATTAACCTAACTGTTATTACTACTTCCATTATTATTATTATTAGTATTATTTTCAACCGGTCAATCGTCATCCGGCAGCAGCAAGACCCTCCTCAGCCTTGCTCTGAAGTCGCCCAACTCCCTTCGGAGTTCATGAATCTGCCTTTCAAGTTCCCGCAAGGACTCGAGATGAATCACCTTGTACAAATCTGGATCAGCCATATCTAGAAATAGAGTAGAATGAACGAGTAAGGAGGAACCTATTTATAAAATATTGAATAAGGAGGAACCTATTTATAAAAGATTGAATTCGAATGGGTTAGTCAAAAAGCCAGGATTGTTCACCCCTTTTTAAATAAAACTAGTGACTTTTAAAACTTATGTAAATTAAAAAACATATCTAAATACAACATTTTATCTTTATTATATTTAGGAAAGAAGAGAAAATTTCTTTAAAATAAATCTAACAGATGGGTAATCTGTTGTAAAATATATTCTATCTATTAGATAATTTACAACATATCGACAATCTGTTGCAACAGATGGATACATATATTTGATTTTTCTAATAGATAAGTCATATGTTTCAACAAATTGATCATCTGTCATAAACTGATGTCTATAATTGTTTGATAATTTAAACAAATGTGGCATCTGTTGCAACATGTTAGTCATCTATTTATTCAATTTAAATCATAGATGGGCTAGAAAGAATAAGGTGCGTCCAGATGGATGGATCCACTTTCATGTGTGGGAGTTAAGTATTACTGATAAGGTCATCGGGACAGCACACACAAAGTACAATGTTTTTGTGAATGTAGTTTTTAACCGATTAGGCACTAATCATTCAAACAAAATCCTACATTGTACAGTAAGTTTGATAGGTTCGAATTGATAAGGCTGAGGGCCTCATGAAGATAGTGCTTATACCCTATTACGAATTATTAACGGTTGTTGCTCATGTTTATGTGTGTCAAGTTTTGAAAAGGGATCAATATTTGGTGTCATTGCAGAGATCCCATAGATATTGGACTTAACTTTAAGTGTGAATTGGACTCTGAGAAGACTTTCGAAGCCTCGCACTACATCAAACAAGAATGAAAAACTAATAAAAATTCCCCTGGCCCAAATTTATATGGAAGGGTTGTTCGAGAAGATGATTATACACCAGAAGGAGACGAAGGAGAGTGTCTTCGAGTGAAAGGGGAGTTGATGAAAGACTATATCATCTAAGAGATAATTGAAGAGAAAACATAGGGTAGCAAGGAACTTCTAGCGAATCTGGCCGATGAAACTGAATTGAAACATGAGAAATCTGAATTAAGTGCAAGTATAAAAATGTATCCAGTATTCAAAATTCTTATATTGTTGCTTTGAAAGAAAAATAATGCAGATGAAAACTTTGCTAGGGAGATGCGACTAGGTAGCATGGTCGGGAGGATCACCTATTTAGAAAATAATTGAATACCAAGAAAGCAGCTTTATGGGCACCGAGGGTTGAAATGATGTACAAGTAAGTCGATAAAACTTGTGCCAATAACAATTGCAGTTAAAATAAGGAATCTTAGCGAAGGCAGCAATTTCTGAATTTTAAATTACATCCCATGCCTTCTTGTTTATGGTTACAATTAGGTCCACTGCGATTGACCTGATCGAAATCACAAACAAGATTGAAAGGCAGATTGAGTATCATTACTTCCTTAGAAATATGGATTAATTGATTATGGTCTCTTACCTTAGCATGCTTTCAACATATCTTGGAGAAGATTAGAGGCTTGCTGTAGTATGTGAATCCCGATAATTTTCAAGTTCTCCTCCAATTTGCTGATTCAGTATTCAAGCCGGTCGTTGCAATCTTTGAGGTTATTATAGAGTTCCTAGTATTTTGTAAGCTCTTCAATGGGTAACACTTTATTCGAAGTTATGGCATTGTAAAAGGCCTTCAGAAGGCTTTCAGAACACTTTCTTTAGTAGGCTTAAATAATACATGGAGGGTTCACTATGTTTGTTTTAGGTCAAAATATTTTGATGCATACTCAAGCAGTGGTCCCAACAGTTGAGCATCTCACTTTTATCGAGCGTTGTTCAATGCATCTTGTTCAACAAACCTTCAAAGGATTTGATTAATTAATTAGTCTAGAATTACGTAACGTATGATCTTGATTCCACTAATCCTATCAAATTTTACGTAACTCCAGGCTCATTAACCTATCAAAACCTTTGCCCGAGTTAGTGCACAAATCAAACGAGCTCAATCTCTTAGACTTTTTTCTGATCATTCTTCTCTCATAGAGGAAAAGAGTGATCAACAAAAAAGCTAAGAGATTGAGCTCATATGATTTGTACACTAACTCAGACAAAGGTTTTGATAGGTTAATGAGCCTAAAGTTACGTAACGTTTGATAGGATTAGTGGAATCAGGATCAAACATTACGTAATTCCAGGCTAATTAATTTATCGAATCCTTTGAAGGTTTGTTGAGCAAGCTGCATTGAACAACATTCGATAAAAGTGAGTTGTTCAACTGTTGGGACCACTGCTTGAGCGTGCATCAACATATTTTGTCCTAAAACAAACATAGCGAACCCTCCATGTATCATTTAAGCCTTCTGAAGAAAGTGTTCTGGAAGCCTTCTGAAGGCCTTTTACAATGCCACAACTTTGAAGAAATTGTTTCTCATTGACTAGCTCACAAAAGACCAAGAATTCTATACAAACCTCAAAGACTTCAATGACAAGCTTGAATATCGAATCAACAAGCTGGAGGCAAACTTGAAAATTATCGGGATTCACATACTACAACAAGCCTATGATCTTCTCCAAGATATGTTGAAAGCATGCTAAGGCTAGAAAATACAATCAATTATATACATATTGCTAAGGAAGTAATGATACTCAATCTGCCTTCCAATATTGTTTGTGGTTTCGATCAGGTCAATAGCAGTGGACCTAATCAGAACCACAAACAAGAAGGCATGGGATGCAATTTAAAATTCAGAAATTATCGCCTTCGCTTAGATTTATTATTTTAATTGCACCTGTTATTGGTGAAAATTTACTCGACTTACTATACATCATTTCAACCCTCGATACCCATAAAGCTGCTTTCTTGGTGTTCTGCTATTTTCTATATAGGTGACCATCCCGACCACGCTACCTAGTTGCAGCTCTTTAGCAAAGTGTCCATCTGCATTATTTTTCTTTCAGAGAAACAACAGATGAATTTTCAATACTAGATACACTTTCATATTTGCACTTGATTCAAATTTCTCATGTTTTAATTCAGTTTCATCGGCCAAATTCGCTAGAAGTTCCTTTCTACCCTATGTTTCCTCTTTAATTAGCTCTCAGATGATATAGTCATTCATCAACCCCTATTTTCCCTCACAGGCATTCTCCTACCGCACCTTCTGGCGTGTAATTATCACCTTGAGCAACCCAACCATATTAATTTGGGCTAGGGAAATAACTATATTGATTTTCATTCTTGGTTGAAGTAGTGAGAGGCTTCGAAGGATCTTTTAGAGTCCAATGCACCCTAAAAGTTAGTCCAATCGCTATTGAATCTCTTTGCAATGCCACCAAAACTTGATCCCTTCACAATGCTTGACACATAAACATGAGCAACAACCAACATTAAATCTTAACAGGGTATCAGACCCATATTCATGGTCCCTCAGCCTTATTAGTTCGGACCTATCAAACTTAACTGTAAAACTGTAGATATCTTATTTGAATGATCAATGACTAATTGGTAAAACATCATTCACAAAATTAGTGTACTTTATGTGTGTTTTCACGATAACGTTATCAATAATACATACCTCCCACATATGAAGTGGTTCCATTTGCAAGTAGCTTATTCCTCCGAACCCATATTTACTGTAGCCTCTTGTGTTGGCCGTGCAAAATTTGATCAACTTTTAGTTGCTTATATCTACAAAGAAAAGAAAAAAAATTGATGTCAAATAAGAAAAGAATAGAAAGAACATTATCCATCTGTTTCAACAGATGTGGTGTCTGTTGCAACAGACGTGGAGTTTGTTGAAATAAATGTGGAGTCTGTTGCAACAGATGTGGAGTCTATTGGAATACATCAAACTAGCCTTGCTAGTGGTTTGATTTGTTCCAACAGTAGCTCCATCTATTACAACATCATCAACAACATAAACTGTAAAGAAACAATAAAGAAACAACATCATTTGTTCCAACACCATCAACAACAACATCAACAAAAAATAAGCAACATCCTTTGTTCCAACACCATCAACAACACCACACCATAAGTTCCAACAACACCAACCCCACCAACAATATCAATAACAACACCAACAACAAAGAAACAAATAAAATACATATAAAAAAATGATATTGCCAACAAGACTTTTAAACTTCTCCCAACAGATGACTTTTTTCGCATATTGTTATATAAACAACAGTTCATTCATTCAAGACTTAAAAGTTTCTTCAAAATTTTTAAATAAATATGATATGGGTAAATGATAATTAAATTAAAAAAAAATATGTAAATAACTTTCAAAGAAGAAAACGAGAATGAAAGAGCAATACTGAACCATACCTGCAATATCAAAAGCAAGGAGATCAAAACAACAATTTCAGTCAAGGAAAGATATAGATCGGTTTGCATTTGAAAGGATCTTTATGAGAAAAAAGAGAGAAAAAAGGAGACGACTGTGATAAACCTAAAGAGGAGAGAGAAAAAAATGAGAGATGAATAAATTTAGGGCTCAAGGAGAGATAGTTCTAGACATGATTTTAAATATTCATTAATAACTTGAGGGGCACGAGGAAGATGAGTGACATTAAAAACACAAGATAAGACTACTCAATGAGATTTTTGAGTTATCCAAGAAATATTTTTTACCGCCTTTAGTAGTACTATTCTATCTATCTTTCTTCTTTCGAATAGAAGATTACTTTAAAATTAAAAGAAAAAAATATTTTCAAATAGATATGTCATCTGTTGTAACAGATATCAATATCTGTTTGAAAAATTTCAATAGATCAGTCATCTATCACAATAGATGCAAATGTCTATTTGATAATTAAATAAGATATGTCATCTGTTAAAATAAATATCAATATCTGTTTGAAAATTTTCAATAACTCAGTCACCTGTCACAACAGATGCAAATGTCTACTTGATAATTAAATCAGATAAGTCATATGTTGCAATAAATATAAATATTTGTTTGAAAATTTCCAACAACTCAGTCGTCTGTTGCAACAAATTTCTTTGAAATTGATTTAGATAGAACTGGGGATGATTACATAGGGTGAAGTACAATTTTAATTGAGTCTTTGCGATTGCATGATATTAGTATTGCGTTCCTCCCGACCCGAGTCGTCGATCTATCACTCTGAGTCAAAATATTTTGTATTAACTTATTATTGATCTAATACCTAAATTGATTTAGATAGAACTAGGTATAAGTACACAGGGTGAAGTACAATCTCAATTAAGTCTTTGTGATTGCATGATGTTGGTATTGCATTCCTCCCGATGCGAGTCATCGATCGATCACTCTTAATCGAATGTTTCGTATTACCTTATTATTGAGATAATACCTAAATTGATTTAGATATATCAAGGTATGAGTACATAGGGTGAAGTACAACTTCAATTGAGTCTTCTTTGCGATTACATAATGTTGGTATTGCGTTTCTCCCAACCCGAGTCGTTGATCGACCACTCTGAGGTGAAACATTTTGTATTAAATTATTATTGAGATAATACCTAAATTAATTTAGATAAAACTAGGGATTAGTACATAGGGTAGAGTACAACTTCAATTGAGTCTTTGTGATTGCATGATATTGGTATTGCGTTCCTCCCGACCCGAGTTGTCGATCGATCACTCTAAGTCTAAATGTTTTGTATTAACTTATTATTGAGCTAATACCTAAATTTATTTATATAGAACTAGGGATGATTACATAGGGTAAAGCACAACTTCAATTGAGTCTTTGCAATTGCATGATGTTGGTATTGCGTTTCTCCCGACCAGAGTCGTCGATCAATCACTCTGAGTTAAAACATTTCGTATTAACTTATTATTAATATAATACCTAAATTGATTTAGATAAAACTAGGAATGAGTGCATAGGGTAAAGTACAACTTCAATTGAGTCTTACCGATTGCATGATGTTGGTATTGCGTTTCTCCCGATCCGAGTCGTCGATCGATCACTCTGAGTCGAAATATTTCATATTAACTTATTATTGAGCTAATAAATAAATTAATTTATATAGAATTAGGGATGAGTACATAGGGTGAAGTACAACTTCAATTGAGTCTTTGTAATTGCATGATGTTAGTATTGTGTTCCTCCCGACCCGAGTCATCGATCGATCACTCTGAGTCAAAACATTTCGTATTAAATTATTATTAAGCTAATACCTAAATTTATTTAGATAGAACTGGGGATGAGTACATAGGGTGAAATACAACTTCAATTGAGTCTTTGTGATTGCATGGCGTTGGTATTGCGTTCCTCCCGACTCGAGTCATCGATCGACCACTCTGAGTTGAAATATTTTATATTAACTTATTATTGAGATAATAACTAAATTAATTTATATAGAACTAGGGATGAGTACATAGGGTGAAGTACAACTTCAATTGAGTCTTTGTGATACAAGACAAACCACGGGAACACAAAACACACCCCAAAATAGTCTACTAATCTTAAGGATCCGAGGACCGATTGGAGACTACACTCGAATTCACTACAACGACAACAAGAACACGATATAAGGGAAAGTTTCAACCCCAAAACAGACACCATAAACTAATATTATCAACACAAGATGATGAACATGAAGAACAATAACAATATTATGACCACTCACGGGTTCCACAAACAAGATACATAACGATTACAAGATTACAATGAACAAAGGGATAGATAGATAGACTACATGAAGGAATAATCTTAAGAACCCAAGAACATATTCCACTCTTGGACCCTTAACACTACTCACAATAATTCACCTGTCTCTTACGTTGGCACAAGAGGGACCTCGATCTCCCAAGCCTCTAACGTTTCCAAGCTTGAATCCAACACGAGTGAATCCACACTCAATGTTGCCTAGTTACAAGGTTTCGGCCATAGGGGGCTTTCTCACAAGAGAGAGTGTTTCAAGTGTTACAACAATCAATATTCAACAAAAACTAATGACTAAAACCCTACATTATTCTATTTATAGTAGGTTACAAAATAAAGTGTGAAATATTCAAAATGACCCCTTAGTCAAATGCTTCAATAGATGCCCTTGGAGTGCTATGTATGGACGGTTTTGGTGTCCATTTAGGTGGTCCTTTGCACTTAATTCACACACACCAAGTCTCAGGTCTAGCATACTCCCTCATAAGTCTATCTACATGATTGTACTCGTATCACTTTGCGATTGCATAATGTTGGTATTGCATTTCTCCCAGCCCGAGTCACCGATCGATCACTCTGAGTCAAAATATTTTGTATTAACTTATTATTGAACTAATACCTAAATTGATTTAGATAGAACTAGGGATGATTACATAGGGTGACGTACAACTTTAATTGAGTCTTTCAGATTGCATAATGTTAATATTGTGTTCCTCCTGACCCGAGTCATCGATCGATCACTCTGATTCGAAATATTTCATATTAACTTATTATTGAGATAACATCTAAATTTATTTAGATATAACTAGGGATGAGTACATAGGGTGAAGTTCAACTTCAATTGAGTCTTTGCAATTGCATGATGTTGGTATTGCGTTCCTCCTGACCCGAGTCATCGATCGATCACTCTGAGTTAAAATATTTTGTATTAACTTATTATTGAGCTAATACCTAAATTGATTTAGATAAAACTAGGGATGAGTACATAGGGTTAAGTACAACTTTAATTGAGTCTTTGCGATTGCATAATATAGGTATTGCGTTCCTCCCGACTCGAGTCGTCGATCGATCACTCTGAGTCGAAACATTTCATATCTTATAAATTTTTTAAAAATAATTAAGATCAATTTGGACCAAATTAATATTTTCAAAACTTGTCATTCTTTTCCAAAATACAAATCAGCCTATACAAATCAACCATTTGAGGGGAAAATGTTTCATAATTTTAAATTTCAATTTTCTTATTATTTTCTCTCTCTCAACAATACAAACAACAACTACTCAACAAATTGCTCAACCCTTCACAATAGATCGATTTTCTTCCTATTTTCGACCACATGGGTATTATTTTTGACTCTATTCTTGCTTATATCCGTTGTTTTCTCTATCTTCGTAGGTAACAAGTTCGAGAAGAGTTCTATATTTTTTATTTTTTCTAAAAATTAGGAATTTTTAGTTAATGATGAAAAAAACTTTTTGTTTTATTAGCTTCGAGAATGGGTTAACAATTTTGAGTGTTGATGCTAAAAACGTAGGAAGAACCCAAGAAAACCCTAGTTTTTGTCGCTGTGTTTCATTGATTGTTGTGGTATTGTTGGATGGTGTTTGTGGTGTTGTTGGTTGTTGGTGGTGGTGGTGTCGGTATTGGTGGTCTTAGAGGTGGTGTTGGCGATTTTAGTGGCCTTGGTGCGGGTATTGGTGGCATTGGTAGTGGTGTTGGTGGTGGTCTATCTATTGCAACAGGTGAAAGATCTGTTGGGAGATATTAAATAGGTGTTCAAACAGATTCTCCATCTGTTCCAACTGATGGGTTACCCGTTGGAGTATTTATTTGGCGCATAATAATTTATTAAAATTTGTCTTCGTTTTTTTTTTAAATTATGATGAGATCAAATATAATGTATTTTTTATTTTTCTGTTGTTTGTAGTTAAAAGATGTCTCCCAAAAGAAAAGAAACTAAAAGTGGATCAACTTTTGACCACCTTACAAAAAAGGCTAGAGTACAGATGGATTCGGAGGAACTTCCTGAACAATCTCAGTCAGGAAAAAATGAGGCTGAGAAAAGTTATGAAAAGGGAGATGGAGAAGGGTATATATAGGATGGTGAGGAAAATAAAAGTGAGGAGGAAGAAAAAGATAAACAAGATGATAATGCCTCACTAATGGGGCGTGAAATAAGATCGAAATCCCAGGATGAGACTGTCAAAACTATTAGTATTGATAGGTTTCAAGTTGCAATACCGATAGATGACCCTGCAAAATTAACTGGTGATCTTGTACTTAAATGTCAGTTGGGGAAACCTTTTGATGAATTTAGGAATATTATGAGGAATTAAAATATAGGTGGACATTTTAAGAAGAGCTTTTACGAGGCCAATATGTATAGGATTTTCTTGCTCGTACTCTGTCAAATTTTAGTATAGTTTAAGATATCGTCCCACAGAGATTGAAACCACCTAGGCTACAAATTTGTATCATCTTTATTACTATTTGAGAGAATCAAAGTGATGAAAGGTATAATTGGAATTATATAGATTACTTAAATCTTAAATAAATTAATTTCTAAAAACTTATAATTGAAAAGAGTTATAAAATATATAATTATTTTTTTTTACAATGAAAGAACCTTTCCTATTTATATACATATTTCTATGGAGGCCTTGGTGAGAATTTCCAATACTATATCAATATATCATGAGATCTTGAGGAGAAATTTTGCATGCAAATTTATCATCCAATCTTGGTGAGATTTTGACATGAATATTATCATGATATCTTGATGAGAAATTCAAAGACCTTGATGATAATTTCATTATTTTATATTTCTTGTCCTTCCGTAGTCTTTGATGAATTTATAGTAGATGTATCTTTCTTTTTTCTTTCTTTTTCATAATTTATTCCTCCTGCGAGATTTGTTAGAAAATATGCGAGAATAGGATATATTTATTCATATTTATTTAAAATACTTGATATTTGATATATAAAAATATACTAATAAATATATCTCATCAAGCTGCTTTGGACACTTTCTCCGCTGCCTGCGGACTTGATACAAGCCAAATGGCCATCATAGCTTTCGATGACATCATGCGAGGCCAACTTAAGAAGAACCCAATTGTGGTCACATTAAGGGTACGGGAACACGCATGGGGGACCCATTTTGAGCCCACAATAGAACAATCCCGTGTATGGAAGGTTGCTTAGAAGTTTGCCTTGATGAGATACTCGAGATCTCCAAGTGTTGAAGAATAATTATGAAGACCAAAAAGGCACAAGGAAAATCATATGTTGAAGTGTAAAGAAGACCACATCAAACACTCCATGATCGCCCCTTTATTAAGGGTGTAATGATCTTTTTGTGCCTTTTCTTTACACTCCATAGGAGCCCCTTTTCATAAAGGGTATTTTGGTATTTTATGTAATAAGCTATAAATAGACTCCTTAAGCTTATTTTTCATTAGCTTTTGATGAATATTGAAGATTTCTTCTCTCTTTGAGAATGTATCTCCTTTAGTATAGGGCTTGGAAAAGCCACAATTGAAATTAGGGTTAGCTTGAGTGTAGATTCACTTGAGTTGACAATTTGGCTTAGAAAGGTTGGTGTTTGAGGTGGATTGAGTCCCTTTTGTGTCAACCTAAGAGTGTGGTGTTTCAATTTCAAGATTAATTGGGTTTTGGTGTTTAATATACACCTTAGTTTCTTAGGTATTGTAATTTCTATGTCTCACTATCTATCTTTACATTTAATGCAAGTTTTGTGTTTTTATTCTTGAATCCGTTTTTTCCTTTGCTTCTTGTGTGATTGTTTCATCTCCTATTCTTTAGTAGAGTTTTGATTTTGCGTTTTCCCTTATAATTTGGTATCAGAGCCACATTTTAGAGTTGTTCCCACAAATCTAAGTCTTGGATTATTGATTACTTTGAAGAAAATCAACAAAAAGAGTGTAGAAAATAAAAAATCTCACAAAAATTGTTAACCCATTTTTGTGTTTTGACAGAATTTTAGACCTTAGATCTACTTTGTTTTGTGTGTTTTGAGAGTTTCTAGTGCTAGATTCTTGTTCCCTAGTATTAATAGAGTCTAGATTTAAGATTTGAGCTAAATTGGAGGTGCTTTAGACCATCCACCATTGTTGAGCTTGTGTTTGAAGCTATTTGAGGGTGGGTCACGTTTTGGGCTATTGTGGTTGTGACATTTTGGACTGATTTTGTGGTATTTGTGTTTGGGTTGCAAAGTGACCTTAGATCTTCAAGAAAATTTAAATTTGGAGGTTATTTGCCTTGTGATCAACGTTGGTCAACACTTGAATGTTCTTGGTGTTCTTCCTTATCTTCATATTTTGTTGAGGAAGAATATTCAAAAGTGGGTGTTTGATCTTGAAAAGGAAGGAAAGAGAGTGTAGTATTGGTTTAAGGAAATTTCCAAGCACCTTTCTAGTCATCCAAAAGAAAGAAAATAACAAAAGGAAAGGAATAATCAAGTATAAGTGCAAGTACAAGGGGAAACCAATTTAATTCAAATTCATTTGAAGCTTGAAAAGGCTCCAAAATGTAACGCCTTAAATCTGGTATCCGGAACGCTACACGATGTTCATGACCCCAAAGGATCACAAGCTAACCCATGACTGATATCTGTACCTGTATACTACATAATATACCATAAAATGCGGAAACAAGAACTAAAAGACCGTAAGGTTCAAACTGTGACATAATATCTAATTAAAATAAAACATCCAAGTGGGGTATGAAATACCCAAAACAAATCTGACATAAGCCATCTGAACATACTGTAGTTTAGAAAGCCTCTAAAACATGAATGTCTGAATAAGGAGTTGATGGGACATGTCCCCAACTAACTCCAACTAATAAATAAATTAATGACATAACAACGTAATAATCATGTCCTCGGATGATGAGGACTCACTTCTAACTCCGACTGCTGAGACGGGAATACTACTGATGCTCTGGAACTCGTGTCTCTGAACCTATGGTATAAAACACCATAGCGCGAATGCGTCAATACGATTGAATGTACTGGTATACATGTGAAGTGGGCTAAATACATGGGGTTCATATGCATGAATAATAATAATAACAGACTGACTATTATGAGCGTGAAAATACATGCATGATATATAATAACTGACATTGATACCGTGATAACATGATTACTGAATCTGAATACTGATAACATGAGTGACTGTATCTGATAGTCTTGATTCCGATAAAACTATCTGAGTTTCATGCTAAGCTGAGTTGACTGTATTTGACAGTCCTGAAATCTGAAGAACTATCTGAGTTCTTTTACTGATACTGATACTAAAACTGTGAAAAGTAGTCATCTAACCGACATGCCCCAAATTTGCTATAATAGCTGAGCTGGAGTCCAATCTGTGCCCTGATTGGAAGGGTGTCAATACCGCACCACTGGTAAGGACAACACGTGAGTGACCCTCAACTAGCAGGTTACTCTAATGAGAATGGTGGGAGCCCTCAACTAGCAGGTTAAGAATCCTCATCTACCCTCAACTAGAAGGTATGATATCTCAACCTACGCTGGCTATGTAGTTTTGGAACGCAAGGATTGCTCCTAAGAATCACACTATCAACTAGCAGGTGAGTTCCCATCCTTGGGTTCGCTCGGTGCTAATTTCTACTCCCATCTGAATGAACACTGAACATGAATTACTGAACTGAACTAGACTGAGTTAACTTAGTTTTCGTTGACTGACGAAATAGTACTGAGATTTCTTTATTACTAAGCTTTTTGAGTTTTCCTGAGTCACATGACTAACTGAATTCTGCTGAACATGGCTTGACCGAGGATATCGTGAAAACATGACGCTGGCTCTAGACACAGCTAAATTTTTTGGTACAAGTACCCCCAGGACTCGATAGAAGGAAACTGACAAAACATGACTTACTTGAATACATGACTAACATCATAATCCATAATTTATTTACTGAAGCATTTCATCAAACATGTGATATGCATAAACTTGTACATAAATGGGGATTTCATAGTATCATACTAGTTGGCCACTTTTCCTTTACATAGGCATTTAATCAAACACATAGTAGGCATAGTATATGTAGATAACATTATACAACAAGCAAAAATCATGATTCATCTCTAATTTCATTATCCAAGGGTTTTAATCATAGGTTCACATAAATCTACATCTATACTAATCAATTCCACATAAAATTTATCACACAACATGGAATAGAATTCAATTACTCATTATCAACATGAACAAGAGCAAACCCAACATGAAATTCATAAAGAAAATCCATAAACTTAAACTTAGAAAAGAGATTCTTGGGCTTCATGGACGAAATGAGTCCATGAATGAACACTATGCATACCTGGTAATGAGTTTCTTAAAGTTCTTGAACTTAAAGAATTTGAATCTTTTAGTTCTTGAAAAAGATTTGAATTTTGTTCTTGAGATAAATCATAAGGAGTAAACCCTAATTTTTGATGTTGTAGATGGATAATGAATTTCTGAGCTTTGGTCGGATGTTATTAGGTATATAAATGGGTGGTAAAAGACCAAAAATCCTGTATTAAAAATAACTTAAAATAACTAAATAGGATATGCGACGGTGGGGTGCGACGATCCGTCGCTGGGTCGATGGTCCGTCGGACTGACCATCGCACTGGGACCAGAACTGGAGCTTACTGCCTTGGTGCGACGGTGGGGTGAAACAGTCCATCGCTAGCTCGACGGTCCATTGAACCTCTACGTCACACTCATCCAGAGAGTGGACTCACTATCTCGATGCGCTGATGGGGCACGATGGTCCGTCGCTGGGTCGACGGTCCGTCGGCCCGCTCCGTCGCACCTGGGCGATTCGGACTGCTCTTTGTAAAACGACCATAATTCTTCATACGATACCAGATTTTGATGAAATTGGTACCGATGGAAAGCTAATTCAATTTCCCACTCAACAAAAGTGAAAATCTAGAAAATTCCACGTGTACAAAATGGATTCATAGTTCAAAGCAAGTTTCTAACATTCTTGAGACGATTTCAAGCTAGGAAAAAGTATGGGGTATTACAATATCTCTCTCTTGAGAACATTCGTCCCCGAATGAAACTGAGAGTGAGGGGTAGAAAATAAACGGACGTACATAATGAACATGAATAACTGGAACATGATCTCATGGCTGACATGACTAATAACTGAACATATCATACTGAACATGCATATCTGATGGATGTGTAACTGATTCATGAGTGCATGACTGAGTGTTCTGAGGAACTAAGTTTCTCACAATGAGAATGCATGTCTGATACATAATTATATATATAACCGAACTGGTACATGAATGCATGATTGAAATGCAATGGTATCTAATACCAAGTTTATAATGGGATTATGAACATGAACTAAATACTAAGCTTGTAACTGAAGTCTAAAGAGAATTGTTACCTTGAGCTTGATCTGAGTTAGCGGAGAAGAGGTGAGGATACTTGGTACTCATGTCTGCTTCTACTTCCCAAGTAGCTCCCTCAACGAACTAATTTATCCAAAGAACTTTGACTAGAGGGACTTCTTTGTTCCTCAGTCTACGAGTCAAATAGTCTAGGATTTTGACTGGGATCTCTTCATAAGAGAGGCTATTCTGAACATCTATGCTCTGAATAGGGACTACAACTGTTGGGTCACCTATACACTTCTTGAGCAAAGAGACATGGAAGACTGGATGAACTGAGGCTAGATCTGAAGGCAATTCAAGCTCATAGGCTACCTTGCCGAAGCGACTGAGAATCTTGAAGGGACCGACATATCGGGGACTGAGTTTCCCTTTCTTGCAAAACCGCTTCACTCCCTTCATGGAAGAGATCTTTAGATAGACATAGTCACCAATATTGAACTCGAGATCCTTTCTACGAACATCTGCATAAGACTTCTATCGGCTCTGAGCAGCCCGGAGTCTCTCTCTGATCAACTGGACTTTCTCTAAGGCATTGAATACTAAGTCAGGCCCTATGACTGAGGCCTAACTAACTTCAAACCAACCAACTGGAGATCTGCATCTCCTACCATAGAGAGCTTCGAATGGAGCCATCTTAATACTGGAATGATAGTTGTTGTTGTATGCAAACTCAATCAAAGGAAAGTGGTCATCCCAACTACCCTTAAAATCAAATGCACACGCTCGTAGCCTATCTTCTAAAATCTTAATGGTCCTCTTTTCTTGACTATTTGTCTGAGGATGGAAGGTTGTACTAAGATGAACTTGGGTACCAAGAACTTTTTCGAACGCTTTCCAGAAATAAGAGGTGAACTGGGTACTTTTATCTGAGATAATAGATAATGGAACACCGTGCAATCTGACCAACTCTCTGATGTAGAGTTTGGCATAATCCTCGGCTGATTAAGAGGTATGGACTGGAAGAAAATGAGCTGATTTGGTCATCCTGTCTATAATGACCCAAACTGAATCATGCTGATGACGAGTTCAAGGCAAACCCATCATGAAGTCCATGTTCACTTCTTCCCACTTCCAAGTAGGAATAATGGACTCCTATATAGGACCACTAGGCTTCTGATGCTCTATCTTAACTTGCTGACATGTAGAGCACTTAGCCACAAACTCTGCAATATCTCTCTTCATCCCACTCCACCAATAGACTTCCCAAAAGTCATGGTACATCTTTGTGTCCCCTGGATGAATAGAGTAGCGAGCACCATGCGCTTCTGCTAGAATTCACTGCCTTAAGTCACCTACACTTGAAACACAGAGATGACCCTAACAACGCAAAACACCATCTCCCCCTTGGGAGAAAACCTTTACTTTCTGATCCTGGACTGACTCCTTACACGTGACAAGTCTAGGATATCTATCTGACTTTTCTTTCACCTCGATAACTAGAGATGATTTTGAACTACTCTGAACCCATATGTCGCCCTCCTCTATATCGACTAAGCGAACGCCTAGTCTGGCAAGCTGATGGACTTCCTGAGTTAACTTCTTCTTACTGTCCTCCATATGAGAAACACTACCCATAGACAGTCTGCTAAGAGCGTCGACCACTACATTGGCCTTGCCCGAATGATAGAGGACACTCATGTCATAATCTTTCAAGAGCTCTAACCACCTTCTCTGACGAATATTGAGATCTTTCTAGGAAAAGACATACTGAAGGCTCTTATGATCTGTGAACATATCTACATAAACACCGTATAGATAATGCCTCCAAATCTTCAAGGAAAAGACTACGGTTGTTAACTCAAGATCATGAGTAGGATAATTCTTCTCATGGGGCTTAAGCTATCTGGAGGCGTAGGTTATGACCTTACCATGCTGCATGAGGACACAACCTAAACCCACTGTGGATGCATCATAATACACTATGAACCCATCTGAACCATCTGGAAGAGCTAGGACTAGAGCTGAGGTGAGTCAAATCTTCAACTCTTGAAAACTCTTCTCACAAGGATGTGACCACTGAAACTTGACTTTCTTCTGAGTCAATCTGGACATATGGGATGCAATAGAAGAAAATTCTTCAACAAACTGTCTGTAATAGCCAACCAAACCCAAGAAACTCCTAATATCTGATGAACATACAGGTCTAGGCCAGTTTCTTACTGCTTCAGTCTTTTGAGAATCTACTCTAATGTCATCATCGTAAATGATATGACTAAGAAATGCTACTGACCTTAGCCAAAACTCGCACTTACTGAATTTGGCGAATAGCTGGTGACCTCTGAGAGTCTGAAGTACTATTCTGAGATGGTCTGCATGATCTCGCTCACTATAGGAATAGACCAGAATATCATCTATGAAAACTATGACAAACGTGTCCAAGTACTTCTTGAACACACGGTTCATCAAGTCCATGAAAGCTAATGGGGCATTGGTAAGACAAAAGGACATAAATAAGAATTCAAAGTGATCATATCTAGTATGAAAAGCTATTTTTTGAATGTCACATTATCTGACTCTGAGCTGATGATAACCGGATCTGAGGTCTATCTTGGAGAAATGGCTAGCACCCTGAAGTTGGTCCAATAATTTATCGATTCTGGGAAGAGGATACTTGTTCTTGATTGTGACTTTATTGAGATAACGATAATCAATGCACATTCTGAGGGAACCGTCTTTTTTGCGCACGAATAAGACTGGTGTGCCCCATGGGGACACACTGGGCCTAATGAATCCCTTATCTAAGTGATCCTTCAACTGTTCTTTCAATTCTCTGAGTTCTGCTAGTGTCATTCTGAATGGAAGAATAGATATAGGTTGAGTATCTAGAAGAAGATCAATGCCGAAGTCAATTTTTCTTTCGGGAGGAATTCTTGGAAGATCTTCGGGAAAGATATCTGAATATTCATTTACAACAAGAACAGATTCAATACTGGGAGTCTCAGAACTAGAATTCTTAACATGAACAAGATGATAGACACACCCCTTAGATATTATTTTTCATGCCCAAAGGTAGGAAACAAGCTTACCTCTGAAAGTGGATACACTACCCTTTCATTCTAAGATGGGTTCATTTGAAAACTGGAATTGGACTATTCTATTTCTACAGTCGATTGTGGCATAGAAGGAATGAAGCCAATCCATGCCGACAATGACATCAAAATTAGTCATCTCTAATTCTACTAGATTTGCTGAAGTGACTTTCTGAAATATCATAATCGGGCAGTTCATGTATATCCGTTGGGCTATGATGGTTTTACCCACTGGGGTAGAGACTGAAAAGGGCTCTGCTAGAATTTTAGGACTAACTCCAAAATTGCCTGCTATATAGGGAGTAACAAAAGACAAAGAAGCTCCTGGATCAAACAAAGCGTAAACATACACACAAAAGATCTGTAACGTACCAGCAACCACATCAGGAGAATTTTCCTGATCTTTCCGGGATTAGAGAGCATAAATTTTGTTTGGGCGTTGCCCACTAGTAGCACTGGAGGTAGTGCCCTGCTGATTCGGGCAATCGGACCGAGCTGAGGAACGGTTCTGTTGACCTTGCGGACCTGACTGCGGACAATCTCTAACTCTATGGCCTAGCTTGCCACACCCAAAAAAAGTATCACTTCCAGTTTTGCAAGTACCCTAGTGGTTCTTGCCATAAGTCTGACAAAGGGGATAGGTGCGGGCACTGCTAACACTGCCCTGAGACTTAGAGCCTAGTGCTCTATCTTTGTTACCATCCCTGACTTAGGAGATGGAGCACTAGCTGAAGAAGAAGCTGGAACAGATGACTTAGGATAAAACTAAGAACGGTTTTCTCCTTCTAATTTGGGCTGAGCAAAGTTGAAACTACCTGTCCTTGCTCTATTATTCTGCTTCTCCCTCATCTTAATCTTTTGCTCCTCTATCCGCTGAGCATGATTCATAAGCCTGGCTAAAGTCATGTCACTATTCATCATGGCGGACGTGCACTCATTAACCACACTATCATTCACCCCTGAAATAAACTTACTCATCTTGGCCCTACTATCTGCAACCACATGAGGGGTACATCTGGCTAATTGAGTAAACCTAAGAGAATACTCTTTCACTGTCATATTTCCCTACCTAAGGTTGATGAATTCTAACACCTTACCTTCTCTAAGCTCTAGGGGAAAGAATTTATCAAGAAAAGCATAAGAAAACTCCTCCCACTCAACTGACCTTGTATCATCTGCCCTCTCTGACTTCCATTGCTTGAACAAAGTATAAGCAACATCCTGCAACTGATATGCAGCTAGCTCAACATTCTCACTAGAAGTAACCCTCATTATATCTGTAACCTTCTGCACCTGATCTAGGAATTCCTGAGGGTCCTCATCTGCCTTAGACCCAAGAAAGGTGGAGGATTTATTCGGGTGAAGTCTCGAATCCTGGCTGCAGCTGCATTGGCCACTGGTTGGTCGGAACGACAGTTGGTCGTTCATTCTGAGCAGCAACTGACTGAGCAAGAGTAGTGAATGCAGATCTGAACTCTTCATGAGATACATGTTCACCCAAAGGTTCTTTGGGCTGAGGGGTTGACTGATTCTCATTTCTTCTTTTAGGAGGTATGTTTTGTAAAAGAAAGGGAGAAACGAATTAGACTGAGAGATTGACTTGAGATTATGCTCACTGGAATGACATGAATACTAAAAGAAGAGAAACTGTTCCTAAAATATCTTATAGTCTCCTACACATAAATGTGGCGCACAACACACCCATGTACAAGACTCTACTAGATGCAGCTTTCAGACTTTCTACGACTCTATTGAACCTTAGGCTCTGATACCAAGTTTGTAATGCCCCAAATTTGGTATCCGAAATGCTACATGGTACTCATGACTCCAAAGGACCACAAGCTAACCCATGACTGATATCTGTATCTGTATACTGCATAATATACCATAAAATGCAGAAACATGAACTGAAAGGCCATAAGTTTCAAACTGTGACATAATATCTAATTAAAATAAAATATCTGAGTGGGGTATGAAATACCCAAAACAAATCTGACATAAGCTATCTGAACATACTGTAATCTGGAAAGCCTCTAAAATATGACTGTCTGAATAAGGAGTTGATGGGACATATCCCCAACTAACTCCAACTAATAAATAAATTAACGATATATCAATGTAATAATAATGTCCTCGGATGATGAGGACTCACTTCTAACTCTGAATGTTGAGACTGGAATGCTACTGATGCTTTGGAACTCGTGTCTCTGAACTTATGGTATAAAACACCATAGCGCGAATGCGTCAGTATAATTGAATATACTGGTAAGCATGTGAGGTGGTCTAAATGTATGGGGTTCATATACATGAACAATAATAATAACAGACTGACTATCATAAGTGTGAGAATACATGCATGAGATATAATAACTGACACTGATACCATGATTACTAAATATGAATACTGATAACATGAGTGACTGTATCTGACAGTCCTGATTCTGATGGAACTATCTGAGTTCCTTGCTAAGCTGAGTTGGGTGTATCTGACAGTCCTAAAATCTAAAGAACTATCTGAGTTATTTTACTGATACTGATACTGAAACTGTGGGAAGTAGTCATCTAAATGACATGCCCCAAATGTGCTATAATATCTGAGTTGGGGTCTAATTTGTGCCCTGATTGGAAGGGTGTCAATACCGCACCACTGGCAAGGACAACATGTGAGTGACCTCAACTAGCAGGTTACTCTAATGAGAACGGTGGGAACCCTCAACTAGCAGGTTAAGCCACCTCATCTACCCTCAACTAGCAGGTATGATGTCTCAACCTACGCTGGATACGTAGTTTTGGAACGCAAGAATTGCTCCTAAGAATCACACTATCAACTAGCAGGTGAGTTCCCATCCTTGGGTTCGCTCGGTGCTAATTTCTACTCCCATCTGAATGAATACTGAACATGAATTACTGAACTGAACTAGACTGAGTTAACTGAGTTTTCATTGACTGACGGAATAGAATTGAGATTTCTGTATTACTGAGCTTTATGAGATTACTAGGATTTCTGAGTGTTACTGAGTTTTCCTGAGTCACATGACTAACTGAATTCTACTGAACATGGCTTGACTGTGGATATCGTGAAAACATGACGTTGGCTCTAGGCACACAGCTAAATTTTTGGGTACAAGTACCCCCAGGACTCGATAGAAGAAAACTGACAAAGCATGACTTACTTGAATACATGACTAACATCATAATCCATAATTTATTTATTGAAGCTTATCATCAAACATGTGATATGCATAAACTTGTACATAAATGGAAATTTCATAGTATCATACTAGTTGGCCACTTTTCCTTTACATAGGAATTTAATCAAACACATGGTAGACATAGTATATGTAGATAACATTCTACAACAAGCAAAAATAATGATTCATCTCTAATTTCATTATCTAAGGGTTTTAATCATAGATTTACGTGAATCTACATCTATACTAATCAATTCCACATAAAATTTATCACCCAACATGGAATAGAATTCAATTACTCATTATCAACATGATCAAGAGCAAACCTAACATGAAATTCATAAAGGAAATCCATAAACTTGAACTTAGAAAAGAGATTATTGGGCTTTATGGACGAAAGGAGTCCATGAATGAACACTATGCATACCTGGTAATGAGTTTCTTGAAGTTCTTGAACTTGAAGAATTTGAAACTTTTAGTTCTTGAAGAAGATTTGGATTTTGTTCTTGAGATAAATCTTAGGGAGTAAACCCTAACTTTTGATGTTGTAGATGGATAATGAATTTCTGAGCTTTGGTCGGATGTTATTAGGTATATAAATGGGTGGTAAAAGACCAAAAAAAACCTATTAAAAATGACTTAAAATAACTGAACGGGATGTGCGACATGGGCCGCGACGGTCCATCGCTGGGTCGACGGTCCGTCGGACTGACCACCGCACTGGGACCAGAACTGGAGCTTACTGCCTTGGTGCGACAGTGGGGTGCTACGGTACGTCGCTAGCTCGATGGTCCATCGGACCTCTATGTCGCACTGATCCAAAGAGAGGACTCACTACCTCGATGCGATGGTTCTTCGCTGGGTCGACGGTCCATCGGCCCGCTCCGTCGCACCTGGGCAATTTGGACTGCTCTCTGTTAAATGACATAATTCCTCGTCCGATACCGGATTTTGATGAAATTGGTAACGATGGAAAGCTAATTCAATTTTTCTCTCAACAAAAAGTGAAAATCTAGAAAATTTCACGTGTACAAAATTGATTCATATTTCAAAGCAAGTTTCTAACGTTTTTGAATTGATTTCAAGCTAGAAAAAAGTATGGGGTATTACACAAAAAACTTACAATTTCCCCACCAAAATCGAATATACACTCTTGGGATTGAAGATTGGCCGAAACTCAAAGTGAAGAACAAAAAAATTTGCAAATTTTTTGTCCAACCACAAACTGCCACATCATCACCGTTGTACAACTGGATTTTTAGCTCAAATTTTGATTTCTTGGTTTCTAATCCTTGTTTCTTAGTTGTATTTTGTTGATTCTATCACTAATTGGCAAACTAGTAACTATCTACTAGGTTGTGAGTTAGTTTAGAGTCCTTTTCTTTCGTGTTTACTTTCCTTGTGTGCTTTTCTCGTTTTGTGATTCGTTGTGTTTTGTTGGTTCAAGTTTGAAAGTAAGTTTTATTTGATTCAACTCAAACAAAAATCTATTATGGGAAAAATTAAACTCATCCCTCAATCACTCACGAAGTACAAGCCAATTTTCAACACTTGTGAAGACAAGTGTGAGGTAAGCAAAAGTGGGCGAGTGTGGTGAGGCTAATTTGAGCTAACTAGTTTGTTGTTTCTTTGTTGTTGTCTTTTCTTTTAGGTACCCCGGCTGCCAATAATTTCAATGCCACATTTGTTCGCTTCAATGACCATTGTGATAGCTTCAATGCCAATTGTGAAGATATCAAACGGCACATTGAAAAGATATGCCAATTGATACCTAAACTTTTCCCATAAAATCCAGTTTCTCTTGTCCAAACACCTTGTGATGAGAGATTTCCGAAGGAAGAAGTGGGCTGCCCGGACACACACCAAGGTGAAGACCGCACATCATGTGAGCTACAAGGTAAAAATGTTATCTCCTACACTCCTATAAACTTAGAATGTGGTGATATGGCTAGTAGTAGCCAAGTGGATGTAGTTGGTGGTGTTGCCTTTGTAGATTGTAGAGGGTTTGGGTGTTTGATACACACCTTAGTTTCTATAATTTGTAAAGGTTTATGTCTCACTAACTATCCTTTAAGTTTATGCATTTTCTCTTCTTTTTTGGTCTAAATCCGAATGTGTGTTTGTTTGTTCTTCTTCATTTTGATCTTCTTCTCTTTAGTTGTGTTGTTATTTTCAAATTTTAGGTTTTTCCTTTATCAGGACCACACTGTCCATTTTTAAATGAGAATGGTATATGGTCTACTCAAGCACAGAATCAAGTACGTGGAGGATGATAAAGATTCAAAAAAGGGCGGAAAAAAATAGATGTAATCTGGATCAACTACTATGACATGCCAGTTTGTTTTGGCTTGAAAGAGTTTGTCATAGTGACGGGCTTGAGATGTGATCGTCCAGAAGAACCTCTCATCAAGGAAACACCCCCCGAAAGTTCCAAGGCAAGAATGACAGCCAAACCACCACCATCAAATAGATGGAAGGCATTGTCCAAGCAACCACCCACCAAAATAAATAAATAAAAGGAAAAACTAGATGGGTTGTTGGACATTGTTGGACGTACTACAAAGCAGCGAATTTAATAAAAGATCTCAAGGATAAAACCATACCAAAGCAGTATAGAGAGCAATTGTGCTTAGTTTGGTTTGCCCATATTGTTATATTGGAAAGAGACGTCAACAAAGTCATAGAAGATGATTTGTTGAAGCTTATTGATGATTTTAAAAAATTCAACAATTATCCCTGGGGATATGACAACTACTACTTGACTATCAAATATTTACTGACAAAGCTATCCCCAAAGACGATCATATTATGTGGCTTTTCTTGTACTTTCATGATAAATTTAATCACTATTTGTTTACTCATCCATTAATTTATATTGAATAAATATTATGACTTTTTTTGCTTTCTTCCTGTTTACATATTTTAGGTTTGGGCATTTGAAGTCATTCCTCTCCTCCGAAAGTAGGTCAAGAATTACCCGAACGAGGTTTCCCATCCAAGGATCCTTAGGTGGTTGGCTACAAAGAGCAGCACAAGAATTAAGGAGGCCGATCTCTATAACCCTCCGAATGATGCAGTACATTTTCTTTTGAGTAAAATAATTTGACTCAAAGAAAGATATTGAAACAGATGTGCCATCTATTGCGACAGATGGGTTGTACACTTCGTCACCGCAATTGATTGGGATATACACTTCGTCGATCAAATGCCAAGGTAAGCCTGCTGGAATGCTAAAACCTTTGATGATGTTGATTAAGCATTCCTCAGTTCGGAAAACTTTCGGCTGTTGTTGACAAAATCTATCATAGGCCTTACTGATGTAAACTTTGTACAAAAATTTCCTGTCGTGTATCTATATTGTTCTTGTGTTTGCAACTTGGCCTTCTTTCGGAGGTTGTAAAAAATGACATCGATGTGCTGCATATATTATCAAAAGTTTTAGATTACGTGATAATAAAATTAATACACAGATGCAATTAAATAAAGTATTAATTAATAGTAATATGTATGGCATTTAAACCTCACTATTCCAGCAAGTTTGGGGTTGTGACATCAAATAAAACCAATCCTTCGTTCTGAAATGTGCAACAACAAAGTCGAACATATCAAAACCAAGACTCGATTTATTCACTTTGTTGTGTTCTTCATTTTATTTTCTACATGATTTATATGTGTTAATGTCATGTTTTTACAACAAGAATTGTATAGATCAATATCTTTAAAAGCTGATTTATGTACCTGCCGGTGTGATGCTTTAACAACCCATCGGCAATTCATTTCGAACAGTCGTTGATCAATTTTGTTAGTGTTTTTGGATCCTCGTCCGAGATGTTGAACCTTCAAATAGGTAATTCTTCCATTCTCCCGAACAGACAGGCTCCACTTTTTCTTCTTCTTTGGAAGTAGTTGATGGATTATCAATTATGATGTTATATTGTTCAGCAGTAGCTTCTACTGTGACATCCACCTGAAAATCTAGAATTATCAATGCTAATCACAGATATACAACAGACTATATATCTGTTGCATCAGATAGATCATTTGATGGGACAAACTCGAACAGGTAAAATAGAGTTGTATAATAATTTTAAATAGATGATCAATCTGTCGCAACATATGACTCATCTGTTGGTACAAATTAAAACAGTACTAAGACCTATTTGTTTTGTTGAAACGACATATGTTGCAATAGATAATGTATCTAATGCAATAGGTTTTATGACAATTGCAACAAATGTATATATATTTGTTTGATAATTTTCAGCAGATGTATAATTTGTTGAAACAGACGTGTCTGTTTGTTTGTTGGAACAGATAATTTACATTCACCTTATTCAGCTCATGTTGCTCTCTTGTGGCCCTTGTACATTGATCAAAGGTGCAATACAAAGACAGATGAGTTGCAATTTTGCTTTTTTCAATGCTAGATGATGCCTTGAAAATTTCTTTCCTTCTCCACCTTGATCTCTAGTGGAGTGTATGGATATGAAATCCTCTTTAATGGAATGACACTCCTCTTAGATGTCATTTCCTTTACAAAAGCAATTAATGCATTAATGGTATTAATCACTCCATCATGTTTCGTTTTGTAGTCTTGACATTTGCATGCAGAACATTCGCTAGAAGTGGCATAATCTGTATAACTAGTATAATCATAATCATAATGATTTGTTATTTCAAAAACTGTAAGAGGATTACCACTACCACTACTATCATCAACAACAACAAGCCTACCCTCCAAAAAAAATTTTCTTGTGATGGTCTCTTTTATTCTATCAATGATGTTAGGGTTCGATAAAGTTTGCACAGACCCTAAAGTCAGAAAAACTGACATCTTCAACTCTCGATTGGTCGGAACAAGCCATGGATGGACAATCTAAAAAAAATCAGTACATATATTAGAATGATGATGAAATCATTTTAAAAAAACATTAATTAAAAAAAAACATAACTAGAATTAGACTTACTGCTTCCTTCGGGGATTTGAAGAGATCAACAAATTTTGTATTTTTATCAGTTTTGGCCGACAACCATCTCAGGATTCTTGGACATGAAACTTCTTTCTAGTAGTTCACTTGTTGTCACAAATAAGAAATGACTTCAAATGCACAAGACTATAAAATAACGCTAATAAATCAAAAGAACTATTGAATAAAAAAATGAATCAAGTCATGATAAAAGAAATATTTACCATGAAAGCCCATGAAAAGCTATATAAGTTGACTGTCCTTGGCATTAACGGAGTCAACAAATATTTGACAGTCATTTTGTAGCTTTCATAACCCCAAAGATAGCTATTAAATGTCTCAAGATCCTCGGAGAGCTTTATCAAACCAAGTGGTATGTTGTTGTTAACGTCTCTCGCCCAAAGAACATTATGTACAAATCAAACCAAGCACAATGATTGTTTGTGCTTTTTTGAAAGTCTTTTACCTTTCAACGTTTCTATCAAATTTATGTTTTTGAAGCTTGGACCAACAAGGGATACCAGGTCATCACGATCACTCGACTTGCCTTTGTCTTTTTTTGGGTGTGCGGGGTGCTTTTTTGGGTTAGAATAGGTATAATTTAAGAAGGAAAAGGCGGATAACATTTTAATCCAGTAATTATGGCAAACTCCTTCCAACCAAAATAAACAGGCATGCCACAGTAATTTATCCACACCTCATCCATCTTATCTTTGTTTTCATACATAAACCTATGCTTGAGAAGATCATATACCATTTTCATTTGAAAACAAGCATTGTTGTCCTCCAGCAAATCAAGATCTTGCCCAAAGCAACTGTCTCTAAAATAAGCTTCCAATATTTGTTCTTGAAGTATTTTTCTGAAGGTGTGGAAAGATTTTCCCATGGATGAATTAACCATGAAATCACTCATTAAATATGTGGCACCATCGCACTGCATTCTCACAGGATAACTATCAATGTTAAAAGTTTTAATCAACTCTTCGGTGGAAGGGCTATCAGCATTTGGATTTTCTCTTTTGAAATATTCCTCCTTCTCATGTTCATCATCTTCTTCTCCTGATTGAGATAACGCTTGTAAAGCAAGCTCATAGAATGGTGGATGTAGCCTAACTACTTCACTTGTTCCTTTACTTGGACTTGATTTTGTTTCTTTTCTTTTGGGAGCCATATTATCTAAAATTAACAGGAACATAAAATAGATTATAATTGATTAATGCATTATTAAAAAGGAATAATAGTAAATCAAATATGTACAATAGTAAAATAATAGTTCCAACAGACCACACATCTGTTGCACCAGGTAGGATATCTTTTGCAGCATATGACCAACCTGTTGCAGCGGATGATCAATCTGTTGGAAACAATAAAAATAGGCCACACATATATTGCACTAGCTAGGTTATCTGTTGCAGCATATAATCAACCTATTGCAGCGGAGAAGTAATCCGTTGAAAATAATAAAAATAGATCACTGATATGTTGAACCAGGTAGATTATCTGTTGTAGCCTATAAGGAGCCTGTTGTAGCGGATGAGTAATCCATTGGAAATAATAAAAATAGATCACTCATCTGTTACACCAGATAGGTTATCTGTTGCAGTTTATAAATAACCTGTTGCAGCGGATGAGTAATCCTATGAAAATAATTAAAACAGACCAAATATTTGTTGCACCAGGTAGGATATCTATTGCAACCTATAACCAACTTGTTGCAAGGGATGAGTAATCCATTGAAAACAATAAAGGTATCAAACGGTCCGGTTTGACGTGGCTCAAACCGGCCCACTTAAACGGCCCGGCCCGGTCAAACCTCAAGCTATAGGGTACCGGGTCTCGGGCTGGGCCAATTTTATTATTGGGCCCGGTTAACTCGGCCCAAACCAAAACCGGTCCAGGCCCGCCAATTAACCGGTCCGGATAAGTTTTTTTTTAAAAAAAAAATAGATTTTGACCGTTGGGCCAAAGTAGTTGTTGGGCCCAACGGCTAAATGGCCGTTTGGACCCAAAAACGGCTACTTTGGCCTTTTTAATTAAAAAAAAAAATATTTAAAATATTTTTTAAACCCAAAAAAAATCTATAAATACCCTACACTTTCAAATCATTTTCCATACAATTTTCATTCTCTCAAATCTTATTCTCTCTCAAATCTCAATTCTCAAATATTCTATATATTTCCTAAAGTGCTCAATTTAATTTTTTAATTTTGTGATTACAAAGTACGAGTGAAAGTTTCTAAAGTCACAACTTTAGGATACTTCCAAAATTTAGTGTTGTCGTTCCATGTCTTACTTTTAATTTTTAATTAGTGTATTAATTGTTGAATATTTAATTTTATTATATTTGTGTATTTTGAAATTTTGTAGTGGGATTTATATTGAGAATAAATTAAGAAACTTCGCCAGTAAAAGTGTCAAAAATTTTTTTCCCGAAAGTGGTAGTGGTAGTAAAAAGCGAATTACTGGCGGTAGACGTAGTTCAAGTAGTAGATATATCCATGTACCTCCGGTACCGCTTAGTCAATATTTTGAGGAAGAAGTGGGTGTAGGTGCTCACGATATGGATTATGTAGAAGCTCAGGAAAATTACGGTATAGAAGAAGAAAATGAAGTAGATGTGATTGATTTAGATGAAGATGATGAAAACATTGGTGAGACACCCGCAGTAGAAATGCTAACGTTAGATCTGAATCGTTTAATCGTCCTCCCCGTCCTCCCCGTCCTCCCCGTGCCCCAAGAGCTCGTAGAACAACTAGTATTGCATGACAATTTTTTACATGTCTAGGAGATACTGAGGTGCAATGCAATATTTGTCAACAAGTATATAAGCATAAAAGTACAGGCAAGCAAGGGGGTACGGGTACGTTAATGAGACATATAAATGATAATCACGAAAGAGAGTTATTTATAGCAAAAGGTGGTGAGGCTATTGGTGGGCCAGCACAAACTAGAATGGACCCAACAACAGGTCAGGTAATTAAGAATTATAATAAATATAGAGACCGAGAAGAAATAGCAAAAATGGTAGCTTTGGGTTGTTTGCCTTTCAGTTTTCCTTCTTCGGATGTGTTTAATCATTATATTCAATGCAATTTATAATCCTATGTTTAATGATATTCCTAGAAGTACTTGCCGGACCAATATTTTTAGACTTCATTCGCAATATATTTTTTATTTATCTACATTGTTAAAAAATATTTTATGTAGAATGACTCTAACTTCTGATCTTGGTTGTGCTGTTAATAAAAATGATTATTTAATCGTTACTTGTCACTGGATAGATAGTAATTATATTATGCAAAAACATATTCTTGCTTTTTTGTATGAGGAAGATCGTAGACATACTGGAGAATTTATTGCTGATTCGATTCGTAAAGTTGCAAAATTTTATGGTATTGAAAAAAAAGTCTTATGTATTGCTTTTGATAATGATTCTAACAACAAGACTGCTATTACAAAGTTAAAAGCTAAGCTTTGTCCGTTGTTACCTGAAATATTTCATGTTAAGTGTGCTTGTCATAGATATAATTTAATTGTAAGAGATGATCTTGAATATTTTGAGATTTATATTAAAAAAATTCGGCTTGCTGTTGGCTTTATTCAAGGAAATAATCAAAGAAAAAAAATAGAGAATTTAAAGTTAAATGTCAAAAAAATGGACTTAGACCGATATTGATGCCTGAAGAATGTGATACTAGAAGAAATGCTACGTATGATTATTTAAGAACTTGTCATGCTTATAGAGTTCCTATTACACTAACTTTTAACCAACATTGTGGTTCATTTGCTGATTCGATTGAATGTGTGCTACATGATTCTGATTGGGCTGTAATTGATGATCTTATTAAGTTTTTGAAGAAAATGTATATAGCTACGGTTGAATTTTTCGGTGCTTATTATCCTACTGTTTGTAATATTTTAGCATATATAGCCGATATTTCTTCTTTGCTCAAAGAATATAAGAATAAAGAAGGTTACAAAGAAGGTTACAAAGAAGTTGTTGGTGTTATGTTTGCAAAATTTTAAAAAAAAAAATCGATTTCCCCTATTTACTTGATTGGTGCTATACTAAATCCATGTATGAAATATACTATTATGTGCCACTTTAGTACTCTTATTTATTCTAACTTAGAGATAAATACTAACAATGCTTCTGATGATGAAGAACCGGAACAACCAGATTTGTATATGGCTATGAGTGATGAGAACATTTACATAGATAATTTATATAAACATTACGTTGATTTACTTGATTTAGCTGTACCAACAAATATCACTCCAACTGTCGTTCCTCATACTCCCGAGGAGCCATCATCTTCTAAAAGGCCGGCACATAGTAGTTTTCCTGATTACTTTTATGATTTAAATGTTTGGAACAGTTTTGAGGAGGGAACTTACACAACAGCTTCTCGGGAAGAGCTTAAGTATTATCTTCGAACGCCGATAGAGGATCGTAGATGATGGATCAACGCGTTGAATTGGTGGAAGAATAATGAAACACAATATCCTGTGCTTTCAAGATTAGCTAGAGATATATTGAATGTTCCAATGTCAACCGTTGCATCAGAGGACACTCATTGGGAAGCAATGCTATGAATGTTCTAGTTTGCCTTAGAGATTGGATTAGAGAGGAACGAAGAAATCAAGGAATGGATGTGGAGCCGAAAGACGAATAAAATCTTGAAGAAATTATGACTTCAAGGGAGAACTCAGCACAATCAAGTCCAATGCATGGTTTTGCCCCCATTGACTTTGACTATCCTATGCAAGTTCCCGTTAATGCTAACATGGATGAGTTGAAAAAAATGATGAAAACTTTGTAGATTTTTCATTCATGTACATTATAAATTTTAAATCATTTTGCATTTTGCAATCAATAAAATATAACATTCACTCACTCCTTACTTTGTAATTTTTTTCCATTTAATGATTTAAATTGAATTTCTAGTTTAAATTAAATACTTAATTTTAATATATTACTAATTTACTATCAAGTATTATTAATTTATTATATTAAGTAGCATATTTTTTAAAGTAGTATATATATTGAATGGTATGTAAATATGTGTATATATTTTATATAGACTCTAAAGTAGTATATATTTAACGTATACATTTGTATATGTTTTATAAATTAGTATATATATTGTAGCATATATCTTGTTGTATATGTATATGTTTTAAAGTAGTACATATATTGAATGGTACGTATATATGTGTATATATTTTCTATAGACTCTAAAGTAGTATATATTTAACGTATACATGTGTATATATTTTATAAATTAGTATATATATTGTAGTATATATCTTGTAGTATATGTTTTAAAGTAGTACATATATTGAATGGTATGTATATATGTGTAAATATTTTTTATAGACTCTAAAGTAGTATATATTTAACGTATACATGTGTATATGTTTTATAAATTAGTATATATATTGTAGTATATATCTTGTAGTATATGTTTTATTTGAAGTAGTACATATATATTGAATGGTACGTATATATGTGTATATATTTTCTATAGACTCTAAAGTAGTATATATTTAACGTATACATGCGTATATATTTTATAAATTAGTATATATATAGTAGTATATATCTTGTAGTATATGTTTTATTTGAAGTAGTATATATATTTAACTAACGTATAGTCGTATACACGATTACATGTGTAATTGTGTATATGTGTATATGTTTTTTAAATTCTAATGTAGTATATACTATATATATAGTGTATATATATTGTTTAACATATTTAAAATGTATATAGGTGGGTATATATAGTGTATATTGGAGAAAAAACTTTTAAATTTTTTTTTTATTCTGACCAGTTTTGACCGAATTTTGGACCAGTTTTGATCGGATTTTGGCGGGTTGGACCGGGGTAGGTGTAGTGGGCCGATTTTGGGTTGTTTCTTGAAAATTTACTATTGGGCTCGGAACCGGACCGGACCGATCCGTTAAACCTAGCCCGAAATTGGACCAGCCTACAACCCGTTTAATTGTGACGGGCCGGTTCTAGGTTGAACCGGCCTGGTCCCGTTAATAGCCCTGGGAAACAATAAAAACAGATCACTCATTTGTTGCACCAGGTAGGTTATCTGTTACAGCTTATAAATAGCCTGTTGCAGCGGATGAGTAATCCGTTGGAAACAATAAAAATAAACCAAACATCTGTTACACCAGGTAGGATATATGTTGCAACCTATAACTAACCTGTTGCAAGGAATGAGTAATCCGTTAGAAAGAATAAAAATAGATCACTCATCTGTTGTCAAATGAGTCCTCTGTGGGATCAATATTGTTTAGATATCTTCCAAACAAAAGAGTCGTCTGTCGCAACAGATGAATGATATGTTAGATTGTTCATTTATTGCATCATATTTTCATTGTTGCATCAGATTTCCATCTATTTCATCAAATGTTTCATCTGTTGCATCAGATGGTTCATATGTTGCAACGCCATTTTTACCAAGGAAAACAACAAATCAACCCAGCAACACCAACACAACATACACTAAGAACATCAACGGTGACCAAAAATCACCAACAAAAATCGAATCAACAGTCCGAAAACAAGAACTACAGTAACAACAAAAAATTATATTCCACACCGAAAAGAGTGGAGATGAAATGCCAGAAATTAGGGTTTTATTCAGTCCACATTTCAAATTTAAGCAAGAAATATTGAAATTGTTAACCAATACTAGAAGAGAAGTTGGCTCAAGTTCCTGTGTTTCTTCATAACTAAAAAGACATAATTTTTTACCTGTGAAAGAAGAAATGGGACGTGCTTGTCACGTCGATTGACGGTTGAAAGTCGAAAAGGAACTCGCCCAGCTATTTGTCGCCGGAGCTTGAAGTCGCCGGGAATTGAAGGGATATTTTGCAGAACTGTTGGTTGGGAGAGAGTTGAGAGAGACTGTCGAGAGAGGAAAGAGACGGTTAATTTGGAAAAGAGAGGGGTGTGGGTTGATTTGTATTTTTGAACAGATTAAAAAGTTTTGAAAATATTAATCAAGTCCACAATTAACTTAATCAAGTTTCCTAATTATGTTTGACCCTTTAAGTTGGTCAATGTCACCAATCCTTTATTCATGGCTTAAAAGACACCTATCCTTCAATTTTCTCATTAAACTACATGCACCTTTTGGTGCTGAAATAATTATCCTTTGTTACTGTAACCAAACGACCCCTTAGAGGGTATCAAAAGACATGGACAGATTTGTTGAATGAGGAATTTAAGATCTTGCAAATTTGGTCATCTATATTGTATGGTATCTCGTTTGGTACGTAGACTAAATTATTTTGAATTTATAGTCCTGAAATTATAATTCTTAGACTAATTTATACCATATGAGAGGTAGCATAAAATAATTTATAAAGTGAAATATATCAGTACTGAATTTGATATTAGATCAATAATATGTTTGATTGATGACATAAATTTATCTCCAGAATTCGTCCAAGGATAAATTTATATCAATCAGCCAACCATGATATATAAAATTAGTGCCAAACTTGTCATAGAATATCCCACCTTATCTAGCATACCAAACAACCCTTACACCGTTAAAAATGATATGTCAAAAATAGGGTTGCAACTTGTCATAATAACTCACATGAAAGCAGACACCACCACGATACTCATGTTCATATGAGACATCACCATTCAGCAGGATACTTCTTGTGTTTCCTTTTATTTCTTAAGCATAAATAAATCCAGTAGTACTAAAGTTCATTGAACAAGAGACTTCGGTGGTTGTATTACAATTAAGATACATTCAATAATCTTCAAATTCAGCAGCCTTGATTCGATGAATTCATTTTCTCCTATTTTCTTCCCCTTTGTAACAGTAAGATTCACATTAGTATAACTAAAGCATGAAATAAAAGGTAAGAGGAGGGGTCAAGTATAGCAGCAAGGCAGTACTTAGCGAGTTAAGATCAAGAATGTACATATTACATCAAAATTCAGAACCAATCATACACATCAAGCTAACTCTGGTCGATGGGACATAATTTCACTCCTGATCTAGAAATTTACAGGAAGTTTCTATTAATTCCAGAGGGCTTTGAAGGATCACGAAAAGCTCAGCGCTGGTATCGCGTATCACATGGTGTCTTGGTTGACTCTAACTTCCTCTAGAAGAGTAGAAACATACCTCAACAAGTCTTCAGATGGAATGCTAAGGCCAAATTACAATACCTCCTTAGGTCTTTTACTGTACAAAGCACCCCACTAGCTGTTACCTTGCTTCTCTCAAGCGGGGACTGATATTTACACTACATTCATTGTCATGTAAAACAGCAGCATTTTGGAGTCACTACATACTTGTTTTTCCTATAATCTCCTTCCAGTTCCCCTAGCACTGAAGCAAAAGCTCCACAAGAAACAACTCTCCGTCAAACCTCAACCCAGAGGCTTCAGCAGGATGAAGTAAACCATCTATCATGCCACCAAAGATATACAAGTTACAACCAGAAGGATCCACACAAGCTCGGTGAAATGATCTGCCACAAGGATTATCACCTTTGGACTTGAGCCGTCTCCACAGTTTAGTCTTTGATCTCACCGGGTTTGGAGGAGTTCCAGACTGCATAATAGATGTCACTGAGCTGATATCCAACATCCAAAAGTCATCTTTTCTGTGTCTGTAGGAATCTTCTCCTCCATAAATTAGCAATCGTCCACCTATGATGAGATTAGCCGAGTGACCAACTCTTGGCAGAGTCAATCCTTGGGGTATATTTTGCAAGTCAAATAGTAACTGTACCCATATCCAGTGACCTTCAGATGTATCAAAGAGCCATACATCATTAAGCACCTCATAGCCTAAACCCCTCCCACCAAACAAAATTGTTTGGTTTCCTCCAACACGGGTCAATGTATGTCCAGAGCGAGATGGAGGAGACAGATGAGTCACAATTTCTTCCCAAACTCCAAGATGAAGATTCTCGGACAGTTCCAATACCCATGTATCTCCCAATCGCAGGCCAGCCAAACCAATCCCTCCATGAATCAGCATCCTCCTTTTATCAATGCTACATGCTGCATGAGCCCCTCTTGGTGGAGGCACGATGGAACCAACATCAAGTAGTCTCCAGGATAATGTGATACCAAATGCATCATGTACCGTTACTTGGCCGATCCATGTATCATTTTGGCGGGCCCCATGATCATTTATTCCTCCAAAAAGCACTAGACAATCACTAATCACGACGCATGAATGCCCAAAGCGGCCACTTGGGACTCCTGATACAATCTTATTCCATTTCAATATACTTTTGAAGTCATTGCCAACATATGCTACCCATGTATCATCCAGATGCCTTCCTAAAGTATAGCACAAATAACACAACATTATGACGAAATATTACTGCTTATCAATAAATAGAAAACATCAGATCGCAAATTACTGCATACAAATTTATGAAGAAATATTACTGCTTATCAATAAATAGCAAACATCAGATAGCAAATTACTGCATACAAATCTATAATAATCTACAGACGCAATCTTATAGGATCTATGCTATTCAAAGTTTTTTGTCTTTTTTCTTTTTTGATGACTGAGAAAATCTGTCTAGAACCAACCTTTAGGACCAAATATTACTGCTTATCAATAAATAGCAAACATCAGATAGCAAATTACTGCATACAAATCTATAATAATCTACAGACACAATCTTATAGGATCTATGCTATTCAAAGTTTTTTGTCTTTTTTCTTTTTTGATGACTGAGAAATCTGTCTAGAACCAACCTTTAGGACCAATGGAAGCTTTTGGAACTGGAGATAATGGATCCATACATCTACCCTTTTCGACTTAAATACCAGGCTTAGGCTCAAACTTGTGACCTAGGTCACAAGTACCTCAACCTTTGCCACTTGAACTATGCCCAGGGGGCATAATATAGTACAGAGTTTAAAAGACCCTATTACTGAAAGTTAAATGTGCCAACCATCAGGGTGAGATTAATTCATAGTATGACCAGATGGTTCTTCGTGAGATGATCATCTATTGAGTGAGCAGAGTTCGATGCCCTTTCCCTCCTTTTCTTACTTGTCTATCCCATTACCAACAAAATAGCCAATTTGGAATGATGAATGTTTGATACTGATTATGCTCATGTTTAGA
Source organism: Capsicum pubescens (assembly GCA_030864215.1). Taxonomy (NCBI): domain Eukaryota; kingdom Viridiplantae; phylum Streptophyta; class Magnoliopsida; order Solanales; family Solanaceae; genus Capsicum; species Capsicum pubescens. The sequence goes on along the minus strand of CM061543.1, from coordinate 51,631,811 downwards.
CATTTGTTGTCATACTAATTTGAGTGTTTATGCCATGTACCGAGGACATGACCCTAGATAGGAAGCTTTGGAGGATGCAAATTAGGGTAGAGGGATAGTAGGTAGGAGTGCGTCCTTGCTAGTAAGGTAGGAGGACTTTGTTTTGTTATCGGGGCTAGTGGCCATAGTGTTAATCTTGTTTCAGAGTGTGTAATCATTTGTTGTATTACTTAGTGATACTCTTGTTTATGTTATTATTTGGTGTGTTAATACGTATTGTTTCTTGTTCCCTTTACTATTTTTTTAGACTGTTTATTTTAGCCGGGGGTCTATCGGAAACAACCTTATCTCACCTCCGAGGTAGTGGTATGGACTGCGTACACTTACCCTCCCCAGACCCCACTTTGTGAGAATATACTGGGTATGTTGTTGTTGTTGTTGTTGTATGCCACGTGAAGTAGTGAAAGAATCTTGAGTTCCATGTTCCATGTAGGACTTTTGTCGATTTCTCCTTATGCAACTCTTTTGTAATCTTTTCTCGGTAAGTCGAAGTTTATCATAGTAGTTTTTCATTAGAAAAATACAGCAGAATTTATATATCTATCTCAAGAACATATAGAAATGGCGATTCTGCTCACAAGCTTGCATGTGATGCTTCATGTGTAAAGTAAAGCCTAGACATTGATCACATGAAATTCATTCAACTAGGTCCATTAAATAGCCAAACGAGAGTATCCTACCCATTTTATCCAAAAACCTAAGTAAATATAAAGATCCTAACTACATTAATGTAAGAAGCAGATAGCTATTAGCAATACAGGAAAAGCTCCATGATAATCGTCAGTAGCATCCTGGTTATTTTCCAAATGGAACAACCTCTGAAGAAACAATATAAGAGAAAAGTCTAGGCTTGAACGGATCAAAAAGATAACTACCTTACTAGATCAAAGTAAAAGGAAAAATGGCGTATGGAAACTGAGTTAGTGAACCAAAATATACCATATTCTTTGCACCCATCATGAATTAATGGTTCAGTTATCTATATCCCCCTTTCATTTCTATTTTCAGCACCAGGCCAAGTTAAACAGGGAAAATCTCTTTTTGCTACTCCTAAATCCTTTTAGATTGCAATAGGTGTGGGGCGTTTGCTCAGATTTTCTTACCATAACTGAATTTTCCTTTTCCTAAAATAAAAATACAAAATTTCCATATTTGGCTAATCCTTATGGCGTGGAAACAGCCCCTTGCAGAAATGTAAGGTGAGGCTGCGTACAATAGATCCTTGTGATCAGGCCCTTCCCCGACCCTGCGCATAACGGGAGCTTAGTGCACCGGGCTGCCCTTTCTTTATGGCGTGGATCGCCAACCGACTTCAACTTGTCTGCAAGAAAGTGATGAGCTTCATTTCACATTTTTTTTAGGTTCTCGAGATTCTCAATCTCTCTTCTTAGACTTTCTCTTGAAGGAAAAGTTTTTGAACTATATTAATTGAGACTCATTTCTTCTCACTCGGCAGCATCCACAATATAGTCCTAAGGGCTTTGATAGTATGGTTCAGAGGAGAATTTGTGAGAAACCAGTGTTACACAACATACACAATTTAGTCCTAAGGGCTTCAAGAGTCTTGTTTAGTGGGGAAATTTGTGAGACACAAGTGTTACTCCGACACTTGTGTGAACTTCTTTTATTCTGAGTGAATTTTGTGAGATTATTTCTCTCGATATCATGGACTCGGATTGCTCATTTCTTCTGTGGATTAGTTGGAATGGCAAACCACTTTAAATTATCGTATCTCTTTTAGTATATTTCTTTTTTATTTCTTATTTACCTGACACCTGATTATTTCGGTCCTCACAATAGGGAGGAGGACAGGCATCTCTCACAATTGAGAAGAACCAAAAATTCTTGCAAATGCATTAGAAAGATCAAGGTATAATACATAAGCATGCCCTTTTAACTTGTTTCAAATCACACCTCCAACCAACTTTGGATGTGCACAAGCAGACATTTAGACTTGTATAAGGTTGAACAAGTTAAAAGGCATCGTTATGTAGTGTGCCAAAGATCAATAAACACACCAAAGAGTTGTGAAAAAAGATGTGGAATACTGAGAGATTAACTAACCTCCCTCACAGCCACCGCCGAAGAGAACTAAACAACCATTAACAAAGTTGAGAGAATGAGAAGCTCTAGGTCGAGGAAACATCAGCTCCTCTCCTCCTCCTCCTCCTCCTTGTGGATGCGTCAACAACAATCTTCTACAGTAAACAGAATCCAATTGATAAATTTGCTGGTACAGTTTTTTCCAAGGGAATTGTTGCTGTTTAGCGTCAGCAGTTAAGGATCTGACTGAATTACCCCAATCTCTAACGCAAAGTGATTCCCATAGAGCGTCGGAGTAAGTGAGGTTTCTGAACTTCTTACAAGTCATAGCGAAGTGAAAAATGGAGTCTAGAGGTAAGAGGAGTAAGATGGAGAAGAGATGGTCTTGTGCTATTGTTGATATTGGTGATGATACGTTTGTATATGGAGTGTTGCTGCTGCTGCTGCTGCTGGTAGTAGCCATGGAAGTTGTGGAGTTAAAGAGAGTGGAGAGCACACGCTGTTGGTGCTGATTGTTGTTGGGGATTTTTGGGTCTGGTTTTTTACCTTGTTCGGTGGTGAGTGTGAGTGAAGCTCTGTTTTTCCTCGACTTAAAATATGGTTTTCACTTGCCACCAAGTTTACTATTTTCCTTTCTTAAAGAGATGCTCTCTAAAATAAGTGCGGACTTTTTTTATAAGCACTTACTATATAAGTACAATCTAGCCAGAGGTGGATCTAGGATTTTGAGATTATGGGTGTCATGTCATTTTTAACGTTAAAATTACTACTCAAAAAAGATACTTTTTATGGACGTCCCACTGAAATTTGGCTTGTTAGTAAGAGATTTTTGAAGGAAAATTTCGTTGAAACATTATCGAACAACCTAATTTTTATGAATCCAGTTAATTTTTTACTTTACATTTGCTATTTACACTGCCCCAAATAAGACAAATATTTTGTCGATTTTATAGACTTTGGGTTTCGATTTGATAATTTGTCTTTTCAATTTGTATAGACAACTAGATCAATTAATAAAAATGTGATTATTATTATAAAAACTATCGAAAACAACCTATCTATTTTTCCGGAGGTAGTGTATGGACTGCATATATTTTACCCTCCCCAGACCCCACTACGTGGGAATACGCTGAATTTGTTGTTGTTGTTGTTATTACTATAAATTATGTAAACAAGAGTTAAATTCAACTTATCAGTCAGCGTGAAAGTACAAAATAGTTGTCAACATTTAATGGATATTTCCAATTCTATTGTTAAGAAATTATAATATCAAGCCAAGCATCATTATTATGATTTACGAGGAGAGGTTAACTATAAATTTGAAGGAAGAAGAAATCTTCAACTATGTTCTATACTTAAGTTAAAAAGTCTTAAACCAAGATTACCCAAAAAAAAAGAGTCAAACAAAGATTAAGTCAAGAGGAAAAAAAACTTATAGCAAATAGAATAGCGATCAAAAAGTAACAAAATAATGCTAGCGTCTGGATTTGAACTCTGGTATACCACTTGAAGTTTCAGCGCATTTGCCACTGACACTACTTCCTCAACTGCTGCACTGGGTGACACTTAAATAATATATCAGTTTTCTTCAAAATATATATATACACACAGTTTTTCGATCGAAGTTTGTGGGTGTCATGCCACCCCTGAACCCCCATTAGATCCGCCCCTGAATCTAGCGGATTGCTTTTGGTGATTTTAACATACGTCATTGAGACTTTCGTCTCCTCATATTTTTTTTCATTATAGTAAATTTTCTCCTTCTCTAATTGTGATTTTTCTCGTTACGGATTTCCACAAAAAATCTATGTATTTTCTTATTTTTTTTGTTTGTGGTATTACTTATTCCGGTCCGTTCTGTAACATAGTCCATGAATTCAAAAATTTATTGAAGTTTCAGAATCAATGGACTATTCATAAAATTCAAAATCTATAAGTTAATCTTAACTTCTTTCTATATATTTTTAAAAAATTTATTTCTACAGTTACTGCACCTGAGACAGAACCAGAGCATAGCAGTAAACCTTTAAATGATTTGTCTGTTTATTTGTTTGTTTGTTTAGTGGACACTAGGCCAAAAAGAGTCGGGGAAGATATCTTGTCATTTTGTGTTTTGCTAGAAAAATCCACTTCATCCTCATCATCTTGGTACTAGGCAGTCCAATAGGGAGTGGGGTCCTAGTGTAATTCACATAACAAATGAAAGTCCATACTCCATAGTCATCACTATCTACATAATACTTGCTTCCATTCTAAAAAGGGGGCTTCTACATGAGTAAATCACTCATTGGCCTATTAATGGGGTGATTTATGCCTTGGAGGTGATTGATCTTGAAATGCTGCATGGGTTAAAATTATACTCAACAAATTTGGTGTAAGGAATAATAATCTTACAACAAATCAAGGTTATCTTATTCTAGCATGTTAGTGCTAAGATTATTTATTTTATTATTTGTATTATAATATCCCCCACTTTATAGGAATATACGAGATATGGTGTTGTTTTGTGCTGTGGTGATAAAATAAGTTGTTCTATGTATTTAGTATGATAGCTAATCCTATGAATAACTTTGTCTATCCCATGGATACCAAATAATCCCTTAATTTTAAAAATTTGTCTTGAGTTAGAGCAAATGTAAACTTTAAATCACTCATTTTCAAGGTCATTAAATGCAATTTTCAATATTAAGGGCCAAAAGAGATTCAATGTTTTGGTGATATCTCAATAAGACCGGTTCACCACCGTGCTTCGCTAAATCATGAGCTAAGCATCCATGTGGAGGGTTTAGTACGAAAGATTTTAATAATCGTGATGTTCGAGATAATTTACGCACACCTCATCTAATTTTACGAGGTACCGACTACCTCAGGCTGGTATATATACAAAATAACTCTATCCACAAATTCCCTCTAGGAAAATATTTTCTGTCGTATCAAACACACCCTTAGGCCCTATATACAACTCTTTCAGGCCTCTCGAGAAGCTAAGGTGGGATAGTTGAATATGATGGATCGTGCCCTTTTTCAAAAACCCATAGTGGAAACAAAAATAATTGCATCCACAGTTCCTTCTCAGTTTGGTCAACAGCTTTATGAATAATTGCTGAGACAATCTATCACGCTACTTGTTCTTATTAATTAAATAAAAGAAAAAAAAGCAGTCCGATGCACTAAAGCTCCTATTGTACGTTGAGTCTGGAAAGAGCCGAACCACAAAAATCTATTTGTACGCAGCACCACCTTACATTTTTGCAAGGGGCCATTTTCACAGCTTGAACTCGCGACCTTCTAATCACAACTTTACCAGTACTACCGTCATAAACCATTATGCCGCAAGAGATTCCAGGGAGATCACTCAACCATGGCAACCTGTGTGACTTACAGGTTAAATGAAACAATAAAATAAAAGCTAAATATATATATATATATTATAAAAAAGTCACTTCTGGCAGAAAGTGCATTTCGATTACTAACAGTCAGCACCAAATAGCACACAAAATCTTACGTTTGTGCAGATAATTTAGGCAAGAAAAGCGGTTCTAAATCCATGATATATTCTCATGGAAAAAGCTCATGCAACCACCGGATTCAGGCTGGAAGAATTTAGTTTAAACCTCAGCGAACAAACAGCCCCTAAAAGGGACCCTTTTTTTTGCTACAAGTTCACAGCAACAACTTACACTGCTAATTTAGGTCGCTGGAAATCCACCCACAACCGTAACCTCTATAAGTTAGTACTTCCGCAGAAAGAAGTGATGAAACTGATTCTTGTAATAGCATTACCGACACAACCTTACACTGGCTATACCACCTGTAGTTTTGACTCTTTAGGTTAAAAAGATGCATTCTGCAATGGTCATTTATGCAAATTGTAAACTCGGCCTCCATTTATCAGTTTCCAGAGTGCCGCTTTAGCTTCTTCTAGTGTTTCAACTAAATGGCCTTCTTCAAATGATATTCTCTGTACATTGAACTGCAGGAAGTAAAGTGAAAAGGAAAGTTTAAAGGATCTGTGATGAAAACTAATGACTTGAAGAAGCAGCAGCACATAGAAAGTACCTGTGCACCTTGGCGGACACGAACATCTGTCCCCTTGCTATCTATTGATATCAATGCAGCATCATCCACCTCAGCTTCTTGCGCTAAAAGATCTTTCAGAGGCTTTGAAAATATTGCATTAAGCTCCTATAAGAATCACCAAAAACATTTGCATACTTAGTCGAAGAAAAGGGGAGGCAAATGAAACCCCGTTGCCTACTAGAATGGCAAATACAGTCAACATATTCACTTAAAGGAATTAATAGTTCTTATAAATATAAAGCAGCATAGGCACATTAATCAAGTCACTCAGTGATTATCAATTCCTCGAAACTGCCAAAAACATACCTTAAGATATTGTTCACCACCATCAACAGCAATTTTATCAGGCAGAAGTGTCTCATACTCCTTGACATCCACCCAAGCAACAGTTCCAAAGCCTCCAATAAAATATATATCGCTGTTATAATTGATAAAGCAAGTAAGTTCTTTGAGCTATGGATTGCTAATTATTTCTCTCGGCAACAATATGTAACGAGAGCTTGTTTTGTTTGCCAATTTCAAACAAACCATACAAAGAAAGTGCAGCCCGGTAGATGAATCTTTTCAAATTCAAAATTAAAACATGGTAGATAACTCTTATGGTGTTGTATTCACAACCAATTATGGCTCACATCGTAAAAGCGAAAACACTAGTGGTAGGGCCAGAATAGAATCAGAAGGTAGATATCCTCCACCATTATTACTATTACTATTATGATTATGACGACTTTGTTGTTGTTGTTATTGTCATTTTGAAAGGTAATTTAAGAGTTTTATTGATGTATGTCGGCAGAAGCTGGTGAAAATACATCCAAAAAGAGAGAATATCATAGTGTGTGTAAAGAACATAAAAACTTCCGGCTCTAAAACATTGGCTATGCTCATGTTGCACCAACAGTTTAGCAAAAATATATATTTATGCTTGAGATTACCCAACCCCAGACCCCGCCTTTGTGGGAATACACTGGTAATGTTGTTGTTGTTATTGTTTGAGATTACCCATGTTATCCTTCCTGCCTTGAAAAAAGCTCGAGCATTTCTTTCCTTCCAGATAACCCACCAACAACTGTAGAAATGATGTTCCAAATTCTATACGAGGCTTTAGACATGCCGCCTTACGAATTGACTCTTTCCATAAATAATTCTGCCACCGCAAAATTTTATTATAGTCCAGAGGTGTCTTAAATTATGCACAATATCTGAGAAATCAGGAGCTGTGGAAGGAACAGCACAGTGAACGGAATGTTTTATATGTGTGAGGTAAACGATATACTAAGTAGAAAGGATGTTTTTAAGCCAGCAGAGATCCACATTGCAAGATCAAAATCATAAAATAAGCACTAAAGTGCAGCAGAGGACAAAACTTTGAAGTGAGATGCAAAAGACTCCTGGCAGAAAAGGTGCCAACTTTGCCCGAGTAATTATAAGGGAAGCACGATCATACTCTTTCTATTTCTCAACATTAACATAATTAGATTCCAGAGTGAAACTCTTAAATTCACTACTGTAGAAAGAAGTTGGCAGCAGTTGAAGCCATACTGAACTGCTACAGACAATCAACATTTTCCACAAAACCGAGTTAAACTACCCAAAAAGGTACAGTAACAATTCACTAATCAAAGAGATCAATAATTAGGTTACAAACAGGTAGCTTAAGAGAAAATGCTTATTATGAAAATCAACTAGAAATCCACAAAATTGGCATATAAGGTGCACATGTTAACAGTAAAAAGGGCATTTGCCAGATGCCAGAATGCACAGAATAAAAAGATGAATTCAAGTAAAAAATTCTAAAGAGGTTCATGGTGTAAATAGCTAGGAGAGAGAACGCATATAATACTTTGCATACTCCTTTCATTTTCATTTAAAACACAAACTCAGCTAAATTACATTAGAATAAAAAGAGCTAACCTTATATTTTGCATCCTAAAGTAAAAAAAGTTTCCCCATTGTTGAGAAGGACCTTGCTGATGTTTTGCCATATACTGCTTGTGTGCCCATTCCTATTGGAAAAAAACAATACAGTCGTTAAGATAATTGCAACTTTCACAACATTTAGATAGAATTCTATAAACTTGGCTCAACCAACAGAAAATAATGGCAATTACAGCTTTAGTATTCAACATAAAATCTGCAAAATCTACAAGCGGCATTTGAAAGCAGATTGCAGGACCAAAGCAGTGAGGGAGAAAATCATTTTTTTGGTTCTTTTCAAGGCTGACCCGTTGTCTCAAAGTTTTGAGAGGCCGCAGTTGATCCTAAGGGTTGGGTCCAGACAGATTTCTGGGTGTCAGAAAGAAAAAATCGAACTGCTTTTTAAATCAAGTAAAGTTTAGTTATAAGTATTGATAATGGAAAATAGACAATATACATAAAGATATGATTCCAAAGAAGACAGAAAATCGTGAAAGAGAAATTTAAGAAAATCAATCTAGGCTGAAGAAACTTTATACACCATGCAGAAAATAAATGTCCACCTTCCCTTCTTCGTCCATTCCAAGATAAGGTACACTTCCCGGAATGGACAGTTTTAAAAATATTTTAAACCAAAAGTTACATAAGTTGTCTTTACAAGCTCCATTATTACAGTTCACTGTGCTATTTTTTATCTATTCCAAGAAAGTCTTTCAGGAACCTATGGGACTTGTACCTTTATACAATACCAATACTCAACTGTTATCTTACTATCCATCTAAAGTCAAACACATCTGTTCAGCTTGGAATATATTATTGACGAAAACAAAAGGTCATTTAGTTGATCATAATAACAAAAAGATGTCACTTTTCCTCTGTGCCAACTGTTCTTCACCAAGTAAATGATGAAATCGGATTAACTCCCTAATCGAAGAAGCTGATAAATTAGGTTGAGGATTCCATCAACAAAGACGCCACTTAAATGAATTTGATACAACGCCTTGGAGGTCTAACTCATACCACTTCCTTCTTCGAAGTGTATCAAGTAAACCATACCTTTCACTTAACAAGAGTAGATAGTAAAACATGAAAGAAATCGTGATACCACTAGGGTCTGATGTAAAAATTAATTCCTTTTCATATGTCAACTGATCAAAACAACTAGGGTTGATGGGGCTTTTTCCTTTCATTAAATTGATTCCTTTTCATATGTGAGGCTTTCTCCCTGATGCCCTTTTCTTTGTTGTTGTAATTGATTTGATCAGTAACATACAGATTGTAAGAAACAAAACGTAAGAGACATTTATGAAAGTGTATCTGAGCATTTAAGCAAGCCAAATTAAATCATTTTTTAGGAGACAAAAGAGATAGCTAAGAAGTTTCTTAGTGTCTTATGAAAATGTATGTATTTGATGTTAATAGGAATCTGAAATTGTTCATTACATGTTGAAGAAGGCAGCTACCTGTTGATCTTCAGGTAGTGGATAGACATCACCAAATATTGTGACCCTTGCATTGGATAAACCACTCCATCCTGGGATCTAAACAGCCAAAAGTGTAAGAAACTCATATAGAAGTAATATAAGGCAAATATACTTTATGTTTGCTAAAATAGATCACAAACCTGTACAACCAATGTGCATCTTGGGTCAGCTAGCAAATTACGGGTGTGTATAGCTAATGGAGAGAACGAAAATATCGGATCTGCCAAAAGAATGAGAAATAATTATTGGAGCATTATATATAACTTAAATAAGAAAAAGACAGCATATAGATTATATTGTCAGCTTACAAAGATTTTCTTCACTGAACATCAAATCAAGGACAACATTTTTACAACACGTTTCAATCATTAAATATATGTACTCCATGTTCAGCTTTTAAAAACTTAACACATCAAGATGAGCTGATTTCATATTCTTAGAAACAGTTTTTCAATTGAAATGCTCAAAGCAGTCAACAAATAAGAACTTTAACCAAGATCAAAATGAACTCTTTTATAAGAAAGTCTTTCTCAAAACTACTTTACAAAAACGTTTTCAAGCTGCGGTTATGCCAATTTCATGTGGGGTCAAACTGGCCTACATTGATAATCAATATAGTCGAAATACAATTCCAAACTCGGTTTTATATTCTAACTTTTTAAAGATTTAATTGTAATAAAATCCAAAAAATGGGTTTAAAAAAATTGTTCTGAAACAGAAGTAGCAACTTACGCCCCATAGAATCTGGCGCAAAATCTACAAGTGTGCCAAATGGGTAGCCTTCTCGCCGATGATGCATCCGGGACATCACAGTGCATAAGTGAGCAAATCTAGCCTACAATTTTGGTGATATAACGATGAAAAAGCGCGCAGAAGATCTTATTTATACAAATATCTAAAAAAAAACTATAAATATTTGCTAACACAATGAATCTACCTGCTCCATTAAATTGCGGACAGCTAAGGCAGGTTTAGGTAGTCCATGAGCTGAGGTAGCACTTTGTACACCTCCAGAAATGGGAGTTCTGAAAAGCCCAGTCCTTGTACCGCCACTAGTTGAGTGCTCAAGAGGTATGACCACTTTTGGAGTTTGATTCAAATCATCTTTTTTTGTTTCTCGTTTATCTGAATTTTCCTTCAGAATATGAGAGAGTCCATCACAACAAAGTTGAAGTAGCCATATAGCATTACGAGTAATGGACTATATCAAGGAAAGAGAATATAATTAATCATGCCAAAGTAAAAAAACAATAATAATAAGAGATTTATTAGAATTATTGAACTTCAATTTTTGGATGTGTGCCAAATTATTCAGGTCTACATCATCGGATCAAAATTTCATCATTCAGTAGAGATAACATTTTCAACATACAACATTTATACGTACAATAGCGGCCTATTAAGATTAGTGATTCTAAAGCCATATTTTAGTAATAGATTTTCCCTTTTCATATTTGTTATTTATAAGTAATATTCTTAATAAGATGTTAGTCATATATTTGCAATATATTACCATGGATATTGTGCTTGAAAACTTAACTTATTAAATGAAGATTTAAGAGTTTAATTTAACCTTTTCTGGATGGTTGCTATCTATTGTATTGTATCTTACTCTTATTTCAAATACAATGTTTGATTGACTGTTACTTCAATTTTATAATAAATCGTAGTTATAGTGTGATCGTGTCATGGTGTCATTACAGCTTTTTTTTCTCAAATTGACTTTCTTTATTATTTAGCAATTATATTTTATCCTTTACCCAACCTTTTTTGGGTAATAGCTATTCCTATCATCCTACTTTTCTTTATAATGTAGTAAGTTTATTCTTCACATTGTTTATGTATGTCAATGTTTAACTGCGGGAAGCGTATAATCTATCCAAAAATTGTATTCACCAACACAATAAAGTACTATTTATGAAACTATGTGCATCAACCATCCAAACAAGCTGCAAATCTAATTGTTTTACCTTAAGTTTTCTTGGATAAATCTTTATTGAGTTGCCTAAAAAACTTTGGGGATATCAAGTTGAAGTATTCCTAGTAGCTAGTACTTCTCTTTATAATATAGTAAGTTTATTCTTAAGAAGATTCTCTATGAGTGTCATTGTGTCGCGATTGTAAGCATATAACCCATCCAAACATTGTGTTCCACAACATAGTACAATACAATACATGGATTCAGATGGCAAGGACCCACGGAAAAATCCACCTTCTTCATGCTTCGCACATCAACTTACGTGGTCATTATTATATGTCTATGCTAAACTTGATGATCAATTTCTATTGCCCCCTTAAACGTATGTGATATAATCATTCTTATCTCACGAAACCATGTTTAACAACCATCCAAACAAGCTGTAAATATAACTGTTCTTACCTCAGGTTGATACTTTGCAAATAGAAGCTGAAGCATTCCTAGTAGCTATATAGGGCTAATAACAATAGAAATTAACTAGCTAATTTCATGAATGTCATAAATTGGGGTCCAGGACTTTAAAGGCAAAGGAGAAACACAAAGAAAAATATCCAGTTGTTATGATTATCAATTTTTTTTTATAACCGTGGTATTCGGGCAACTAAATCCACGGGATACCTGTCACCTCCCACCAGCAACTCTGTCCACCAAGGCTAGAACAGATAGGAAGAAAACACCTAGTGTTTGTCTCTGCTAGGAATTGAACCTGACAACTCATGGTGCTCATCCAACTTCATTAGGCCACACCCTTGATGTTGTTATGATTATCAATTCAAAAGAAAAACAAGGCGAGAGGTTTTACCTGGGGCAGCGAAAAAGTTGATTCAGGATTAACTAAACCAAATCCATTATCATGCTTCAGTCCATGTACATCCTCTTCTTCGCAGCCGCTTTCACCCGACAATTCGGCACGGCAAACCACTAGACGAGGAGACCCGCCGCAGCCCAAAGAGGTCGTAGAACTAATTTTGGGACAACCATTACTGCGGCTGTTAGCTGTTTTGATGGATTGAAATAATGGCGGGGTGTCAGAAAACCTACGAACGCGATTATTGGAGCTAGAGAAGGAGGCTGCTGCTGCTTCAATGGAGGAAGAGAAAGAGCAGGAGGATGCCATGTTTAACAATTGTTATTATGGGATTGGGGCAATGTGAGCGAGCTCAAGTTAAAAGAGGGAAGGGAAGGGAAGGTTAGTAAAAGGAGTAAAAAAAGGTTGTATAGGGAAAAGGTGGGGGGCGTTCGAGGAAAGCTAAAGCAAAATACTTATAAAGGTATTACTTACTATCATGAGCCAACAAGGATTGTGTGTACTTCCTGTAGCGGCGGAGTTTGATGAAGAGAGATTACGCAAATAGTGTGATCCTCCAATCCACACCGGCCCACTGTTACCCGGCCCAAATTGGTATAGCATCCCTACTTCTTGGACCGTTGCATCATATGGCCTTTCTTGGGCCATTTTTAAGTGGGAGTTCTATCTAAGTAAAAGTGACATAAATCTCAATTCTTTCACAGCTAATTACTTTTTATTTCAATTTTTTTTCAAAATTATTAAAAATCTTATTTAGTTCTTCTCTCAATACGTCACATTCTTTAGTGATATATACGAGCTTTTAAGTAAAACTAATTTAACTGTACGTGTCTCGCACGTGTAACGGTTGATTATTTAAAATTAAATGAGTTTGTCTATTATGAAGATTTTAATGAAATGCAAAAAGTTCAGATTACTTTTTAAAGATTCTTAACTATTTACTATAATAATTTAAATATAAATATATATTTTATCACCAGAAGTTTTAAGTGGTTGATGGATCATCACTTTTGATTTTTTTTCATGCAGTATATCTTTTCTTTGTTGTTAGAGGCTAAAAGAGATGCATCAATTTAAATCATATTTATAGTACAATTAATTTTATTTTTTGTTTTCCTACATTTAAAATTTTTTGTTATTTTTAAAGTCAAATATTTATAAAATCATTAATTGCATTCTTATTAAATACTTATAACTTCTAAACATTTGATACTTCTTAAATTTTTCTTATTCTAACGTTTTTATATTTAATTTTTTAAATCTATTTAAAATCAAATTTAGTTGATTTAAAATTCTTAAACTAATGAAAAAACATATTTAGTTGTCATTAATTCTGATGACTTCTATTAAGGAAATGTTTTGCCATAAATTTATTTACAACTCTTAAATCTATATTTATAATCTATATCTATACATATATCTATAATCTTTAATCTATATCTATAACATATTAAAAGTGTGAAGGGCCTTAGAAATATGGTTTGAACTTTTCGCCCTTCATTAAAGTTCTTTGTTTTAGATAAGATCGTTTTTTCACCGTTTTTTGTAATATTTAAAAATTATTAATTAATTAAATATATTTAGGATAAATTTTTTTTTTATTAAAAGTCATTAAAATTTTTGAATTTAAATCAGTCCGTGTCGATACAGTCGTCATATTAATTGTCATAAGGATTAATCAAGTAGGATTATAATTAACTTTTCCTTCAACACACCCAACAACTATAGTTCTAATACGCAGAATCCAAATAACAATCAAAATCTCCAAAGTCTAAAACTAGGTAGTATTATACCAATACCACCATATTCAAAGTTAAGGCCAAATATTTTATGTTGGTTCTCTAAACAATACGATGAACTAACCATGTTAGTGTTTTTTTCTGTAAGATTTGATTTTAAAATCAAGAAAATATTTAAATATAGAAACAAAAAAATAAAAGAACTGTAACACAAATATGGTTCAAATTGAAAATTAATTAAATATATTTATAGTAAAACTTTTTCTTATTAGAAGTCATAAGAATTAATGACAACTAATACAAACAAGGAAACATTTTAAATATAAAAACAAAAAAGTAAAATAACTGTATCACAAACATAATTCAAATTGATGTGTACTTCATGACAGACGCAAAGGTGATGATGTAAAATATATATGTGTGCATTAAAAAATATGTTTATATTTACATTATTATATTAAAGTGTGAAAATATTTGAAAAGTGATTTAAAGTTTTATACTTCATTAAAAATTTCTTTAATAAACAAAATCGTTTAATTTTAAATAATTAAACGTTACACGTTCGAGGCACATGCGACTAAACTAGTATTAAGAAAAGTGTAAAAGGACAATTTTATCTAAAACAAAGATTTTTAATAAAGAATAGAAAATTCAAACAATATTTCTAACGCTCTTCACACTTTTAATATAGATTAAGATAATTAAAAATTATTAATTAATTAAATAATTGGAGAAAGTCATTATTTTTACCTCAAACTTGTCCTGAAAAGTTATTTACACATTTAAACTATTGTCGCGACCTAATACACACCTGAACTATGTAAAGGTAAATTTATTTCCACCCCAAAACGTAAACAACCAGTCACATAATGAAAAGTAATTTACACCCGCGCCACATCATCGTCATATCACTACCACATTAGATACTATGTCAATTTAAAAAAAAAATTCACTTCACTCAACCACTATTAAAACACCATCATTGACACCACAACCATCAAACACAATAACCCCCCCCCCCCCCCGATAATTTTAAGAATCCACCATGAATTTTACTTCCGGAATCACAACACAACCATTAATATCACAAAAATCACAAAGAACCATCATAAATTTAACATTCACTACGAAAATTATCATCGGAATCACAATATCACCCTTGTCAACATCGAAAGTTACAAAGAACTACCACAAATTCGCACCACCACCACTACTAAATCCTACATCAGAATCGCATCACCACACCACTACTAAATTCTACATCAAAATCGCCAAATTCAACATTTAATTTATGAAATTTGTCACATACAAATTCAGTATCAAAAATAATTATTTGTGGTGATATTGGTAGTGACATTTGTGATGAAATTGATAGTGGCAGGTGATAAATTAATAATGATGGCGGGTGATGGGTTAGCGATGAAGATATGAGGGAGATGGTGAAATTGAATTATAAAATTGTTATTTTTGATGGTGACAGTGGAATTAATAGGGATTTGATGGTTGTTCTTCAATGATGTTTTGATTGGTGTGAAAGAATCAATGGCAGTGTGATTTATCAGCAACATTGTAGTGAAGAAAAGGGGTAGGGTGTGAAGAAGAGGTGTGGATGGGTGGGATGGAAACAGGGATTCTTGACTTTTTCTTAACTTTAATTTTGATTCAGACGCACCTAATATTTATTTTAATTAAATTCTTTTACCACGTCAGTTTTAGGGAGTAAATAAATTTAGTCTTATATAGTATAAGTGTGTATTAGATCGTGACAATAATTTAAGTGTGTAAATAATTTTTTGGAATAAGTTCGAGGTAGAAATGATGTCTTTTTCCATTTTAATTTGTTAGGATCGTGAATTCCGGATAGTGCGGAATTAAACAAAGTAATCAATTAAAAGACAATAACAAAGATGATAATAACGATAAGTTGAGAAAATAAAAAAGGCACATAAATTTAACGTGGTTCGATCAACTTGACCTACGTCCACAACCAAAAAGAGGAGCAACTTTACTAAACACCAACGGAACAAAAGAGAGTACAAAGACACAACAGAGAGTACAAAATTAGAGTAATTAAATACTCTTATATCCCAAATACCCAAGAGAATAACCTCACAAATATCACTTCAAAGAAGAGGTTCACTCAAAGTATTTCCCAACACAACTCTCTCACAAATACTCTCTATAAAGAAGAAAACAAACACAACTAAATCTTCTCAAATGTTGGTGTACTTCTCAAAATGGTGTGTTATGAATGAGAATGAAGGTCCCTATTTATAGAGATGAAAATGGGTTTGTTGATGTCATCCATGATGTTAATGGAAGATGTAAATTTCAACATTTGCATGTGAATGAGAGAAATTTACCACAAAATCTTTGATAGCAACTTTGTTTGACCAACAAATAATCAAAAGTCTTTGATAACAACTTTGTTTGACAAATTCAATAATAATCTTCCAAATCCAAAAATAATTTTTCAAAGGTCTTTAGTAGGCTTTTACCAAATGTGAACCAAAGAAAAGAACAAAGGTCACATTACAAATCTCCACCTTGGCCTGAGTTTGATTAATATAGTAAACTTGTTTCACCTTCTTCAAACAGCCTCAAGGGGCTTTCAAAATTCCATGATGTCAGAATCAGATGAGTCTCCATCTGAAATTGAAACAGTAGCAACACCTGTAATAGTAGATCCTAACAGTGCATACAACGTCCCAGACTTGCGTGCCTTCACAACCACAAGACCACCTCGAGAGACTTCAAGAACTTCACATTCACCTGTGTATTTGCACCCAAGAGATTCTAGAGTGCCTAAAGAGATGAGATTTTTCTTCAACTCATGAACATATCTAACATTTCTGAGAGTTCTTATAATACCATCGTGCATTTTAATTCGAATGGTACCTTTTTCAATAATTTTGCAAGCAATATTGTTGCCTACCAAGACAACTCCACCTTAAACAGGATCATATGTAGAAAACAAGTCCTTGTTAGGACACATATGAAATGAACAAGTCGAATCTAAAATCCACTCATTGTTAGAACAAGAAATATTTTCGGTTACTAAAAATCACTACTAAAAAAATTGAAAAACTGACCACAAAATGTGGTCGGTTTTTCAATTTTTTTTATTTTTTTTATTTAAAAGAACGACCACGTGTGGTCGCTTTTTTATTTGTAAATATCAAAATAAATATTCCAATAATTTTTATATTAATTAGTATATATTTTAAAAATTAAAATTTAAGAAAAATACCAAAATCGACCACAAGTGGTCGGTTTTAGTGAAAAAAAATAACTAAAAAATATTTTTAAAAACCGACCACTTGTGGTCGGTTTTAAATTAAAATAAAAAGAAAATAATTTTTAAAAAGCGACCATATGTGGTCATTTTTAATTTAAATAATATTAATAAATATTTTTTTAAAAAAAACACATGTGGTTGGTTTTGGAATTAAAATTTTTAGAAAACCAACCACATGTGGTTGGTTTTGGAATTAAAAAAAAGTAAATAATTATTTTTAAAAAATAAATATATAATCTTATATTAACTTTATGTAATCTAATTATTGTTATTAGTAAAAATAATATATTAGATTACATATATAATATAATATATTTACTGGATTAAAAGATAATCTAATATATTATTTTTTAAAATTATACTGATTACACGTAGTCAATAACCAATATAATAATAATAAAAATCAATAAATCTAACGTGAAAAAAATTCCACTAAAAATATATATAAAATATAATATACAAATTACGTACAACATAATCTTTATCTTGTTTCAATATATAAAATAAATATTTTCCTTTATACATACGTTAAATGACGTTAAACATACATAATCTTTATATAATGAATATGTGTGTGTATATATATATATCATACCGTTGGGATAGATCATTGAAAACTGTTGTATACGTATTTGAAAGGTGATGTTTATAGTACGTATTTACAGTCATAATAATGTAAATACGTATTTACAGTCATAATAATGTAAATACGTATTTACAGTCATAATAATGTGTGTGTGTGTGTATATATATATATATATATATATATATATATATATATATATATTTAGATATTTATATATGATGTAGTGACCCATTGATGAACGATGTAGTCAAAACCTAATTTATTAAGCTAATCAAATGTAATTAATCGATCACTCATCTGAGTATGTATAAGAAACACATCGCATTATTTTATTGGATAATAATATACTTGTGTACTTATGTGTGAGATATATATAGTACGTATTTAGAACTTGATATAGTCGATAGTGTGTATGTATAGATATATAGATATATATAGTATATACATATTATACAGTGAAGGTATATTAATGACATAAGATAATGTAATCTATAATTCATCCGAATATTTGTGAAATACGTTGTATATTATTATCGGGTAGTAAAATCGTGTATGTGATGTTTATAGTACGTATTTTAAAGCTGATAAATAATTGAATATACGTATATATACATATATATCGTGTAGTGACGTATGTAGTAATCGAAAGCTAGATAACTGAATGTATATATCAAAATAATTTGAATGACACGTTGATATATATCAAACTATTGAGGAAGTAGATATACTATTTTGGGTCAATGTAGACGCGCATGTTTTTGAAGTAGTAATAACGTAAGACTAGTATTATGAGGTATATGAGAGGGGGGAAAGAAGCAGGGGAGCGGGAGACAGAAAGTTGAACGACCGCAAATTAACGTAACACAAATAATCGATAATTATATATATATATATATATATATATACACACACATATATACATATATATCAATGAATTTTGCAAATTTCGATAAATTTTTGGTTAATTAGCTTTTAATTATGATATTATATATATAATATAGTAATTCGCAAAATTCATTGATATTATTATATTACTAAGGAAATATACTACTCCTGTTAATGTGTTGATAAAATAACCAACTATCTAATTTGTACATATACGCATTGCGTTAATATGATGATAACATAACTAATTATATAATTTAATCTTTTTATTAAAATTGAGCACATGTGATTGTTTTTCGATAATAACTATTATAAAACTAAATCGAACACTTATATTTTACATTGTGATCATTTTTGTAAAATTTTAATTAACTTAATTAATTAATTAATATTTTTGTAACTAATTTATAAAAAATTATATTTTAAGTAATTATATTTTTCTTTTTAATATTTTATGAAAACCGACCACTTGTGGTCGGTTTTCCAAAAAAAATTCAAAACCGACCACAAGTGGTCGGTTTTCATAAAATATTAAAAAAAAAATTCTTAAAACCCCAACCCGACCCGACCCATCCTTTTTTTTACTCCCCCCCACTAAAATCCCCAAATCAGAATCCCCCCTCCCCCCACTTCGAAAACAAATACACACGCACACAAATTCTCCAAATCAAAGTCACACTCTAAATCTTCAAATCTACCGCCGTTTTTCGCCACCCCCAGCTCCGGTAAGTTCCAAAAACTTCAACTCTATGTTTTTCTTGTTAGATACTAGCTAAAGGTTCAAGAATATAATGCTTTAGTACTAATTTTAGTTAGGTCAAAGTAAAAAAATTATTTGTTCTAAAGCATTTGTTCTAGTTATTATGCTTCATTACATAAATTTAGTTAGTTCAAAGTAAAAAAAGTAATGGAAATTTTCATTTTGTTAGTTCAAGGTTCAATTTTAGTTAGTTCAAAGTAAAGATTCAATTTTAGTTAGTTCAATTTTAGGAAATTTTCATTTAGTTAGTTCAAGATTCCATTTAGTTACATAATTTTAGTCTGTTCTATGTGTGTATTTTGTCAAGTGAAGCTTATCAAGATCCCCTCTTTGTGTGTTTACCAAGTAAATTAGAGTTTACTTTTATTGATACTCCATTGTAGTTTTAGTATGTTGGTGGTTTGTCTATGGTGATTTTAAGCTAAAAATACGAGAAAATAAGGATGACAAGATATTTGTTATTTTGCATAATGATCAAGATTTTTTAATTCTACTTGCCTAATGGGTTGCTTGGAATTTGATGTTACCGTTTGACAGAATCCGAATTCTGGAAAAGGATTGCTTTGCTATTTTTTCGGTGACCGCTTGTCTCTTTCACTTTAATTTAGGCCAAGCAAGGGTAAGTTGACTTCTCTCTAATTTGTTATAATGAAGTCTTGTTATTTTTCATATTGAAGTCTAGTGAAGCCGTGTGTGGCCATGTTCGATTCACTAGCATTGTTGTTATCTTCTTGTTATTGTTCATATTGAAGTCTAGTGAAGTCATGTGTGGCCTTGTGCGATTCACTAGCATTGTTGTTGACATCTTGTTGGTCTTGTTGTTGCTTGTTTCTTGTATTGTGAAAACTTGCTCTCATATCATTTGGTATGCAAATTTGGTGACTTAGTTACTTGAAAATAGTTAAGTGTAGGGACTTTAAAGGTGATTTTTTGTTTAGAATGTTACTTGGTTGGTGACTTTGTTAGTTGAAAATGGTTAAGTGTAAGAAATTTAAAGGTGATTTTTGTTTAGAATGTGGTTTGGTTGGTGACTTTGTCAGTTGAAAATGGTTAAGTGTAGGAACTTTAAAGATGATTTTTTTGTTTAGAATGTGACTTGGTTGGTGACTTTGTTAGTTGAAAATGATTTAGTGTAGGAAATTTATAGATGATTTTTTTGTTTAGAATGTGACTTGGTTGGTGACTTAGTTACTTGAAAATGATTAAGTGTAGGAAATTTATAGATGACTTTTTGTTTAGAATGTGACTTAGTTGGTGACTTTGTTGGTTGAAAATGGTTAAGTGTAGGAAATTTAAAGATGAATTTTTTGTTTAGAATGTGACTTGATTGGTGACTTTATTAGTTGAAAATGGTTTAGTGTAGGAAATTTAAAGATGATTTTTTTGTTTAGAATGTGACTTGGTTGGTGACTTAGTTGGTTGAAAATGGTTAAGTGTAGGGAATTTAAAGATGAATTTTTTGTTTAGAATGTGACTTGGGTGGTGACTTTGTTAGTTGAAAATGGTTAAGTGTAGGGAATTTATAGATGATTTTTTTGTTTAGAATGTGACTTGGTTGGTGACTTAGTTACTTGAAAATCGTTAAGTGTAGGGAATTTAAAGATGATTTTTTTGTTTAGAATGTAACTTGGTTGGTGACTTTGTTGGTTGAAAATGGTTAAGCGTAGAAATTTAAAGATGATTTTTTTATTTAGAATGTGACTTGGTTGGTGACTTAGTTACTTGAAAATGGTTAAGTGTAGGAAATTTATAGATGATTTTTTTGTTTAGAATGTGACTTGGTTGGTGACTTTGTTGGTTGAAAATGGTTAAGTGTAGGGAATTTAGAGATGAATTTTTTGTTTAGGATGTGACTTGGTTGGTGACTTTGTTAGTTGAAAATGGTTTAGTGTAGAGAATTTATAGATGATTTTTGTATTTAGAATGTGACTTGGTTGGTGACTTAGTTGGTTGAAAATGGTTAAGTGTAGGAAATTTAAAGACGAATTTTTTGTTTAGAATGTGACTTGGTTGGTGACTTTGTTAGTTGAAAATGGTTTAGTATAGGGAATTTATAGATGATTTTTTTGTTTAGAATGTGACTTGGTTGGTGACTTAGTTACTTGAAAATGGTTAAGTGTAGGGACTTTAAAAGGGTTTTTTTTTTGTTTTGAATGTGCTTTGGTCGGTGAATTAGTTGCTTGAAAATGGTTAAGGTGACTTAATTGAATTTTTGTGACTTGATCTAATTAGTTGAATCTGATTGATTGCGTAGATGAACCTGATTATAGCTGGATATATCAACGGAACAATGATAATAGAATGGGTATTAGGGAGGAATTTTTTGAAGATGCTAACCTAGAGTCCTGTAAGTTTTGTCAGCACCCTCAATATAAGTGTGGTTCTACTGGAAATCAAATTGCTATTAAGGCGATGCATTATTTACCTCTAATACTAAGGTTGCAGAGGTTGTATGCTTCAAACAGCTCAGCTCCTCATATGAGATGATACAGTGAAAATAGAAGGCCCACTGGTGTTATGTGTCATCCATCTGTTGGAGAGGCTTGGAAGCATTTTGATGCAACTTATCCAGATTTTGCAGCTGAGCCACGAAATATTCATTTGGAATTATGTGCGGATAGCTTCTCTCCCTTTTCAGTTGGTGCTGCGTCATATTCATGTTGGCCTGTATTTATCACCCCTTATAATCTTTCTCCTGAAATGCTGATGACTAGTCCCTATATATTTCTAAATTGTGTTGTTCCTAGCCCGCGTAATCCAAAAAGCGAAATAGATGTCTACTTGCAACCTTTGATCGATGAAATTCAAATTTTATGGCATGAGGGGGTTGAAACTTGGGACATCTCACTTAAACAGAATTTCAATCTGCGTGCATATCTAATGTAGACTGTTAATGATTTTCCTGCTTATGGAATGTTGTCTGGGTGGATGACAGCTGGAAAGCTGGCTTGTCCATATTGCATGGAAAAAATAAAATCTTTCACATTGAGACATGACAGCAAAAATTCATGGGTTGATTGTCATCGTTGTTTCTTGCCACCTGATCATGAATTTAGGAGACTCAAGAATGCATTCAAAAGGAATAAAAGGAAATATGATGGTCCACCTCCAAGGCTGTCTGGTTATGACGTCTGGGAGATAGTTCAGGATTTTCCTAAAGACAGCGAGGAACGATTGTACAGGCTTGATGGATATGGCGTTTCGCATAACTGGACTAAGTAAAGTATATTTTGGGAGTTAGAATATTGGCCAGATAATTTACTTACACATAATGTTGATGTCATGCATACTGAGAAGAACTATTTTGACAACTTGTTCAACATAGTTATGGATGTCACCGGCAAAACAAAGAATAATCCTAAGGCCAGACTTGACTTACCAGACTATTTCAAACGCAGCGAACTACACTTACAGGAGGGGCCCAATGGAAATGTTCTTACGCCCAAGGCTAGTTTTACGTTCAAGTTGGACCAAAAGCATCAAATATATGAGTGGGTCCAAAGTTTGAAGATGCCCAATGGATATGCCTCAAATTTGAAAAAGAGAGTTGATATGGCACAAGGAATCTTGCATGGAATGAAAAGCCATGATTGTCATATTTTCATGGAACAATTACTTCCAATTGTTTTTATTGGTTTAACTAAAAACATATGAAAACTAATAGCAGAGATCAGTTTGTTCTTCAAAGACTTATGTGCCACCACATTAAAAGAAGAAAATCTGGCGCGAATGGAAAGTAATATTGTTGTTATCACTAACAAACTGGAGAAGATTTTTCCGCCAACGTTCTTCGATGTGATGGAACATCTTTCCATTCACCTTGTGAACGAAGCTCGGCTAGGCGGTCCAGTTCAAACTAGGTGGATGTATCCATTCGAACGGTAAGCATTTGCAACATATTTAAATTCATACATATCTTTTTTAAATATAGTAAACATCTAACCTTAAGATTGTACAGGGCAATTGGAAAATTGAAAAGGGGTCCCAAAAATAAACATAAGGTGGAAGGCTCTATAGTTGAGGCATATCTTGTAAGAGAAACTTCTCAATTTTGTTCATACCACTTTCGTGATGAAGCTGCTTGTTCAAGAAACTGACCAAATCGTCATCAGGACGATGCGAATGAGCCTCGTTTGCAATCGATATCAATTTCAATCAATCTGGTTGTAAGGCTAAAAAGACCATACCTCGCCGGCTCACTCCCACGGAGCGCAAATCAACAACTTTGTATGTCTTGTTGAATTGCTCGGAAATTGAGCCCTTTCTGAAGTAAGGAGATTAAAATTTTAACATATCTTATTTGTTTACTCATTCCCTTAAAGAAACTAATTGTGTTTCGCATGTTGGATGTTCAGTTCATTTAAGACTCAATTCCACAAAAATCAAGTGTATGCATCCTTTACAATATGGTTTAAAAATAAGGTTCGTAAGTGTATTAATATTTCTACAAAGTTTAAACATTTACACATTTCTCAACTAAAATATATATATGTATAATATTTTTAGGTACACCATTTACCAAATGCAGCCGCATACGATCAGCTCTTGAGAGATATTTCTTTGGGTCCAGTTGAATCTAATGCAATGTCCCAATACAGAGTAAATGGGTTAAAATTTTTCGCCGAACAACACTCCAGAACAAGAAAAACAAATAATAGTGGTGTTTGGGTTAAGGGTAATGATGATGTTGATTACTTTGGCATCATACACGAGATCTTAGAACTGGAGTATGCTGGTTTTCCAATGAAAAAAATTATCTTCTTTCGATGTAAGTGGTTTGATCCAATCACAAGAGGCACAAGAGTACATAAAGAGCATAACATCATTGAAGTGAATCACAATAGGTCGTATCTTATTTACGATCCATTTGTTCTAGCGCAAAATGTTAAACAAGTGTATTATGCTCCTTATCCGTTGCGCAATGACAAGTCTGATTGGTGTGCTGTAATAAAAACAAAGCCTATAGGCCGGGTAAAAGTTGAGAATGTGCTGGAGACTGCGTATCAAAATGAAATGCAGATTGATCACCAGCCAGTGAACGATTTGAATTACCAAAAAAATATATTTAAAGAAGTTAATATTGCGGAAGAAGAGACTGAGTCGGTAGGAGATGAGGAAACTTTCGAAGAGGGTGAATGGTTTAGTGGAGAGTCTTCAGAAGTGGAGGATTAGTTGTGTAGGTTGTATTTATTATGTATTGATGTCTTTATGCTTTGTACTATATATTTACCTTTATGTTTCTTCTTTAAGATTAATATGTAATATACTATTTAAGATAGTTGTTTTCACTTTTTCATGATTTATATAGTAATAAAAATATACTTGTCATTATCTCGTGTTGTTGGAGCGATTTGAAATGTGAATTAGTAACTTTAAATTAGTTACTTGGAATGTTTTCTTATATATTCATTTCGTAGGAACTAACTACTTGTTAACTTAACATAATTTAGATGCCAGACAGAGGTGACAAGGGTAAGGGAAAAGTTGATACTACGAAACCCAAAAAGAAAAGACAACCTCCACCGTATAAACGACCGACAGGTATTCATATATCTGAGGGTCGATTTGCTGACGCGACAGCACGACCCTCATATTCTAGGTTGTCCGAGGATTCGATACCTACTCCTACACATGTGGGGCCACTTCATGGGTCTACACCGACTCATTCTGCTCATATGACCATGCCACCGCAAGCATAGTACTATAGGACGGCCGCTGGACCATCCAGACATCTACCATCATCAATACCCTCCTGCAGCAGTCACGCAGCTTCGCGCAGTGATTCTGCTAGATCTATTGGGTTGTCGGATCTTCAACTTGGAGGCACTCCAGCTGGTGCTTCAGATCTGCCCTCACCAGTGCATCCACCATCACTTACTAGGCAGCCAGGAGACAAAGATGATTCTGGAAGGATTTATCTTGTTCTATTTGCGAGAGGGTAAGATTTTTAAATATAATAACGTTATTCATTTTTTCATTACTATGTTATTATGCTCTATGAAATTACTGTTTGATCTTGTGTTGTAGGTTTAGGCCGGATGCTGGAGTTGGAAAAAAGGCGCGAATATGCATTTCTCGGCACTTCAATGGCTACTAGACCATCTGGCAAAAGGTTTCAGAAATTGATAGAAAAAGAATGTTTGAAGAATTTAAGGTAAGGATTTAACTTATCGACTACTTATTAACACTTTGTTAGAACAAAAGATTGAATATTATATTTTTGTTGTAGAAATTTTACTGGTGGGATGATGCAAATACATTTCTTATAAATAGGAACTTTTTCATAAGATGTAGAGCCAGATTTAACGGTCTCTTGGATTATGTCCGAACCAAATTAGTAAAACCTAAGTGGATTTCTGAAGCCGCATGACATCAGTATCTTCGCCATTAGAGTAGCGAAGATTACCAATTGTTGAGGGAAAAAGGAAGGAAAGCCCGGGCATCATCCAAGGATGGCTCTTTACATACTGCGGGTGCCAGAAGTAGTCTTGTTGTGCTGGAAAAAATGGTATGTAACTTTTACAGTTTAAATTGTTTGTTTCTATTTAAAAAAAATTATTATTTGAACATTGATAATTTTTTCATATGCAGGAAAAAGGGGTAGGGAAATACCAGCTGATGAAAATGTCTGGGTTGAAGCTCGTGCAAAAGTTGTCCACGTAAGAAACAAATTTTGAATTTATGAATCTTTTTCTCAAAGTTGATATTATTCAATTATAACTACTTTAATATTTTTTTACTTTTAGTATTAACTTTACTTTGAATATAGGACGAATATACGCGTGAGTATCGTAGTAGTCAGCCTCCTAAAAGTCAGGGTGACCCAATACCCCAACATGTAGAGGAGGAGTTATGGGCAAAAGTTGTGGGTCCTGTAAATAGAGGTCATTTCTACGGATACCACAAAAGTTTTTTTGGCGATAATATTAGATGTTCGTTCGACGTTGTGTACTCTAGCTCTTCAGTTGATAGAGAAACCATTGAAAGACTAGAAAATACGATTTCTAAACTCACTGAAGAGCTTGCTGCACAGAGAGAGGGGTTTGTTGAACAGAGAGAGAGGCAGAAGAAGACGGAGGAGGCAACAACATCACAAATCAGGATGTAGCAGCAACAGTTCAGCTCTTTCATTTAGACTGCGGGAGTTATTCCTCCGTGTTCTGATGATGCAGTTCGGGCTGCAAAAGGTCTAGGGGATGATTTCAGCATGGATGAGGATATGGAAGACGAGGACGAATTCGATGATGATGACTTTTAGTTTTTTTATTTTTGTATGTGTTGTACTTTGAATTTATACATTTTGTTGTTTGAAACTATTGTTGTAGTTTTTTCCTACTCACTTTTGTTGGACATTTTGTATGTGTAGTACACTTTTGAAAGTATTTACATTTGGTTTTTTGTTGTTGTTGTTGTTGTATTTACATTTGGTTACTGTTGTATTGCATTATTGTTGTTGCATGCTGTATTTGGGTATTGATTTTATTTTTTTTAAATATTTCCATAAAAACCGACCACTAGTGGTCGGTTTTTGAAATTTTTTTTTGCAGAAAACCGACCACAAGTGGTCGGTTTTTTTTCCTAAATTTTTTTTTTTTCAATTTTAATAAAATAATAATGAATTTTAAATATATATATATATATATATATATATATATATATATATATATTTAAAAAAAAATGACCACTTGAAGTGGGTTTTTAAAAAACTACCACTACTTTACCGATCATACAATTTGGACGGTTTTGTGATCGAAAAATTGGGAAAATCGACAACTTGTGGTCGATTTTTTCCTTTATTTTAGTAGTGAAATTGCTCTTTCATCAGCAGCAACACTTGCTTTAGCGGTGTCAAAATCCTCATTTTTCTTTACTTTTCCTTGTTTTGCAACTTAGGACAATCAAACTTGATGTGATCTTTTCTATGACAATAATAACACACTGAATTACTAAATCTAGACTTTTCATTAGATCTACTCCTGACAAATAAATCAGACGCTTGGTTTCCACTACCTTCCCCGGTAATATCTCTATCTAATTGAACTTTAGATTTCAGCACAGATTTAATTTTTTTATAAGGGATAGTTTCTTTCCCATAAAGTATAGTATCTCTAAAATGCTTAAAGGAATGGGGCGGGGAACATATTAGCAAAACAGCTTGATCTTCTTACTCAATCTTGACATCTATATTACATAAATCCATAAGAATGGAATAAAAGGCATCAAGATGTGAGAGTATGGAAGTATTTTCATCCATACGAAATGTATAAAGCTTTTGCTTCAAGTAGAATCTATTCTCTACTGTCCTTTTCATATACAGGTTTTTTAACTTTTCTCACATGCCTTTGGCAGTGGTTTCTGAAGCTACTTCACGTAATACTTCATCAGAGTGATTTAGTATGATACTAGATCTCGCATTTTTATCAAGGCTATCAAACTCCTCGTCTGTCATTTTTTCTGAAATTTTCTCCTTTCCTTGCAGTGCGATATCTGAACCATCCTAAACTAGGATAGCTTTCATTTTCAACTGCCACATACCAAAGTTTGCACTTAGATCGAATTTCTCAACATAAATCTTTGTAATCGTCATGGTGACTACTAAGACAAAGTCGGGATTAACCTGCTCTGATACCAATTTGTTTGGATTGTGAATCCCGGATAGTGCAGAATTAAACAAAGTAATCAATTAAAAGACAATAACAAAGACGATAATAACGATAAGTTGAGAAAATAAAGGAGGCATAAATTTAACGTGGTTCGATTAACTTGACCTACGTCCACAACCAAAAAGAGGAACAACTTTACTAAACACCAATGGAACAAAAGAGAGTACAAAATTAGAGTAATTAAATACTCTTATATCCCAAATATCCAAGAGAATAACCTCACAAATATCACTCCAAATAAGAGGTTTACTCAAAGTATTTTTCCCAACACAACTCTCTCACAAATACTCTCTACAAAGAAGAAAACAAACATAACTAAATTTTCTCAAATGTTGGTGTTCTTCTCAAAACGGTGTGTTATGAATGAGAATGAAGGTCCCTATTCGTAGAGATGAAAATAGACTTGTTGATGTCATCCATGATGTTAATGGAAGATGTAAATTTCAATATTTGCATGTGAATAAGAGAAATTTATCATAAAATCTTTGGTAGCAACTTTGTTTGACCAACAAATAATCAAAAGTCTTTGATAACAACTTTGTTTGATAAATCCAAAAATAATCTTTTAAAAGTTTTTGATAGGCTTTTACCAAATGTGAACCAAAGAAAAGCACAAAGGCCACGTTACATAATTAGTTATGATGAGTTAAAGTTGCGGTATGACTCCATTTCAACTGAGGAGTTGGGGTTTCTCTTCTTCTGATATCTCGATGCATGCTACTCTAACGTGCGCTTTCCACGAGGAAGAGGTAGTGGCGGAGCCACAGCCAAAAAAGGGTGGTCATTTGGCCACCCTTCGTCGGAATTTTTTTTCGAGTATATAGGTTAAATATAGATATTTATGATTATATACATGTTGTTGCACATCTTTGATAAGGTAGAGAAGCATAGTCTGGTGGTTAAGAATGAGCATTTCCGCAGCAACAACCCGAGTTTGAACCTTGACAGGTGTAGCAGTGCTTTATTTTATTTGTTTTTTAAACAGTTCTTTGTCCAAGTAAATACACCCTTAACCAAAAGTCTGGCTCCGCCACTGAGAAGAGGGTCCAAATTCCGACGTGGAAAGCCCAGGAAACCGCCGCTACAAGTCTCGGGCACCAAAAGATGAAAGGGAAACTGACGAAGCAGCTACATGATGCAACCTCAGGGAAGAAACGAGCGATGGAGTTACGGGAAGATCTTAATTAGTTCGCAGGTGGGGGATGAAATTCAACAAATTCACATGCAAAGATCAAGAGTGTGCTGGAGACAACAATTCCAGTAGAGTTAAGACTTAAGAGTTTGCAGTGCGGTTCTTTCTAGTGCAGTAACGGAGAAGGTAGTTGAAAGCGTGCAGCAGCAGCAGGTGAAAATGGCAACTCAAGCTTCGAGTAGACGTACGATTGCCATGGGCAGATGATGTTGAGGAGCTGCAGTAAGTACCACGAAAAGCATCAGTATGGGATAATTTTGACATTTCAAAGTTGTCGAACGCTGGTTTTTTAAGTTGCAAGCTTGTTGAATCGTCTATTTGTGAGATTGAATTAGAGGACATCGGTACAGAGACTGCTTTACAACACTTCTGGACTGCAAATTAAGTGATTAGTTGAGTGATTTTTGAATACAAATCAAAGTCGAGCAACTATGTTGGTCATCTACCCAAAATTAAGTGATCGTACAAGCTTTTTAACTCTAGAAATTTGCGCAATGAAATATTTCTAACTTGCTTGCTTAGGAGTTCAATAGGCAATGCTTTTAACTCTAGAAAATTTGCGAATGATATATTTCTAACTTGCTTAGTATTGTGATGGAAAAAATGTGGTGGATATGATACAAGAAAGAAGTGTTGCATCTTGGGATATAGAAACAACTTTGAAAGTTGATGGATTTCTTTGAAAATGTAGACGTAGTACATATTCCTATATCTTGGAACAAAATAGCACATAGTCTAGCTAAGTTCTCTATTTTACTATTACAAAATACTGTTTGATTTGCTAATTATCTTAGTTAGATTGTAAAAGATGCTATAACGCTTTGAAACTTACTATCAATAAATAGAAATAATATGTTGATTGTCAAAAAAAATATATATATGTTTCTAACTTGCTTGCTTAGAAGTTCACTAGGCAATAGTTTTTTGATCAATTAAATTTTTATTTTGCTCTATTCATAGGTGCAACATAATTTACAACGTAATTGAAATTCAAATGATTCGATATTTGAAATTTAATTAGGAGTTGAAATTATTTTCTTTCTTTTTTTTAAATTTAATTTTGAAGGATAATTCCTTCTTAATTAATGCAAAGATTAAAATCTTTTTTAACTCTCTGTAATAAATATGTGTAAACATCCGTAAGTCATAAAAATTTATAGGATCGGAGAGTTACGAAGAGACATTTAGAAGTCTTAAAATTACTCTCCTTTATGACTTTGTCATTAATTCAAGAGTAATGTTAGATTACGTATATTAACTCCGTTCTCTTCTTTAACTCTTCTAATGGATGAAAAATCATATACCTATTTAAGGAGCATCATTTCAGAACTAAAGATCTAAAAAAACATAAAAAATAATATACTCTCTCCCTTCCATCAATTCTTTGTCTTAATCTTGGCTTCCTATTCTTTGATAGCTTTTGAGCAATCTCCAAACTTTCAGCCACGAGTGCACGTTTTTTAGAAATAGTTGTGAAATCTTGGAAAGTGACCGACTAAAAAGATTTGCACCGGAGTCGGATCGAAATCATTTTCAAAGCAGTGACTTATCACGACATAATATTTGTGATATTCTCTTACTATTAATAATTTCAGTTATAATATCAATATTGTAACATTTTTCAACAAACTTTTAAGATTCTCTTCTAAAGCGCGATAAACTAGAAAAAATTGAATATCATGAGGGAATAGAAATACCTAACAATGTTAGCTGTGTAAGTTACAAAATGCACCAAATTTGGGAGGAGTATTCTGAAGAAAGTGTCATGTAACTTAAGTTGGCACATATATGGCGTACGAAATACACTCACTAATTCAGTTCCATGGGAATTTTAGATATGAAATATAATATTAGATATTTCCTCCATATTAAGTCTCTGAGTTTTACTTGATACATAATTAAGAAAATAAATAAAAAATTTAAATTTTATAATCTTAATGTTAGGTCTAAATTTGCTTTTTAATCGAAGAATAAAAAATATTTTTTTTTTAAAAAAAAAAGACTAAACAAGAAATCAGACAAATTGAAATAAATGGATTTAGAACATTGTGATTGAAGAAAGATGGCTTCCTGTATGGATGTATACAAGTGAATAATTCAAGGGATTTTTTTTCTTGCTGCAAATAATTCAAGCGTTTTTTCTTTCTTGACGAACTAAAAACTGGTTAAAAAAGCATGAACTACTTATTTCTAGTCGAATTTTTTGGTCCATCAATTTTTTAACTAGATTTTGACCCTGTTTTTAGTGGTGTTGGTATTAATGGTATAACTTCTTAACTTACCATCATAAAGCTGCTCCCTCTAGATATTCACTAAGTATTCATAAGTGAACATACGAACTAACAGAAGGATTCAACATCTAATATATATAGATAAAAAATAATTTTAATCATGCATATATAGCATAATTTTTCACCGAAGGAGCCCCTCGGCAAAGGTAGCTCCGCCCCTGGCTCCCTCCCTTTTATTACGCTTTATTTTACTTTTTCAAAAGCGTAATAAAATGCTGAAAAAAGAAAATACTGCTCTAAAATGGATCGACCATATTCAAACTTTTCCAATTTTATAATGGTTTCCCACAAAAAAAAAAAGATGAAAAAGATGAAAACAAAAATAGAAAATGAAAGAGGAAAAAAAAAAAGAAAAAAAAACTTCCTCCAATCACCTTCCGAAAAAATAAATTATTCAGGGTGACCATTCACCCCAGCTTTCCTCCATTCCTTGACGTCGTCGATTATTAGTTTTCACAATTTTTCTCAGCTTTATTTCCGCAGCTAATATTATCTTCGCCGGCACACCAGAGATCTCATCCAATCTCTTCAGAAATGTCCACGTGGATTTTGATCCGTCGTTATTACTACTTCTCAACCCGAACCACAAAGACGCTGCCAGTCCCACTCGCACAGGCAGAGCCCTAAACTGACTGAAACAAATTCCCAAAGCATCACAAGCAGTCTGCACTGTACCTTTACCTTCCTCGCTATGCATTCCAAGCTTGGCACACCAATGCATGAACAAATCAGTTGCTGCTCTTGGATCTCGCAATTTCACACTCGTGAATCGGCCTGCTCCACAAGCAGCAGAATTGACTTCACGACAATCATGTGTAGAATAATCAGCGAAGCGCTTCCTCTGAGTAGTACTGCTGATTGATTGTGTGCTGGAAATACAAGTTGACGAAGATGAGGAAGAAACAGAACGTAGATCGGAATCATCAGAGATATTCAAGGAGCAAGAAGGACAAAGAGCGGGACGAGGTGAACAGGGGGGGGGAAAACGATTCTTCGTAAGTGAATGACACTGCGAGCAAAGAGTAAGCCGAAGGTGACGAGCAACAAGGATATTAGCCTGATGAACTTTAGCATCACAGCGAAAACATAGAAAAGCAGAATCAGATGGACAAAATAGAAAGGCTCGTTCATTGCAAAGCTCACACAGTTTAAACGACACATGATCATGATGAACTTCTTCCATCTCTATGAGTATTATTGGAACTTGACTTTCGATGGTGCTATGCTAATGGAAGAGCCAAAAATATATAATAAACGAAGGGGAGAAGCAAAGAAGCAGGGTGAGATGGGAAAGAGTGCTACGTAAAGAGAATATAGACTTTAGAGTGAGTTTGTGAAGTGCACTATTAATGAATATAAGTGTGTGGCTGAAGTAAAAAAATGAGGAGTGACAAGTAATATAAAAGGAAGAGGAAAGACAAGTTAGAGATTGGAGGAAAGCCAAGTGTTGTAGTTGTGGACTTCGTATTAGCTAGTGGGGGCGTCGACTAAAATCTCAACAAACATTTTCAAGCAGCAGGGGAGAAATTCACTCATTTATTTATTTATCTATTTATTTACTTATGAGTAAAATATAAAGTTGAAATGTTAGTATTTTATTCTCTCGGTATCATTTAGGTAATCACTTTTATTTCATAGTACTTAAGAAATATGATTAATTTTATTAATTTACCATCCGTTTATACCGGAGGATATCAAAACTGTTTATGAAAAATATACTCACATTAATTTATTTAGATTTTTAAAAAATAATTAGTCATAAGAATAAATAGAAAATTTGTAATTAATCTTGTCTTAATTTAGAAAGTCGACTAGTAATTAGGGATATATATTTATAGTAATGCGGCAAATTAAAATAGAACAGAGAAAGTAATAATGCAAGGGAACAAGAAAAATAAAACTAACGGGATAAATATATATACACTAAATTATTGCGAGATAGAAGCTCAACCTAATTTTTTTTGTCGATATAGAGTATCATATGATAACATTTTTTATATAAAAAAGAGGCTGAACATATGTGTTTCTCAAACTAATGAGAAATAATCTAGATATGAAAACTCAAAAAAAAAAAAAAAAAAAAAAGTGTTTTTTTTATACTTCACTCGTAAATTTATTCTTAAGCTACATGTGATTACAGAATATATTTGATCGTATGTGTTTGTTCAAATACATACTACCTCACGCATGAAGTTACTCTTGATCGAAATAACTTTATTTTGTTTTTTGATTAAAAATAACTCAATAATTTTTGCTAGCTATTGATTTAATAACAAATTTCAAATTTATGGCCTTATATTTTAATTCAACTTATGAGTTCAATAATAAGTAAATTTAAATTTCATCTATATTTGGCTACATTACTCGTCTCTTCTCTTCAAGGGGTCTTTTGATTGAAGAAGAAATTATTGTGGGATTTTTTTTTTTAAAAAAAATACTAATCTTAAAATACTTATTCCACTATTATGTGCATTAAAATAAATATTATAATTTAGAAATAGCTAATCTCAGAATAAATTATTTCACAATTTTATTTTAACAAAACATAAAATAAATTTATATTAAAATTAAATTTAAAATTAACTATCCTTGATTATTTCTCGTGCTAAATGAGCCTAATTATTTATTGGTACGGCATGAGTGATATGAAGTCAAATCAAATGAGTATAGTATAGTGTTTCGATATACAAACTCAGTCTATGCCACGCCCATCCTTGTCCACAAAACCTCGTCTCCCTCAAACTCTTTCGAAAAGTTTGTTTCATAGTATTTAATATTTTCTCCGTCTCAAATTATGTGTTGTTATTTGATTGGACACGATATTTAAAAAATAAGTGTTGATTTTGTTAAAGTTATTAAAAAGGGAGTAATAATATTTAAAATCAAGTGGGATCACTTTTAATTGAAAAAATAAATAAAAAATAGAGTAATAGTATTTAAAATCAAGTGAGACCACTAAGGATAAAATTGTAATTGTGTTTTTAAAAACTTACCAAATAAGAAAAACGACATTCTTTTTTAAACGGATCAAAAAAGAAATGACAAACACATAATTTGAGACGGAAGAAGTATTTATTATTGGTTTTCCTCATGTTTGATAGTTGTCACCAATTCTTTTATAATTATTTATATAATTTGATGTGTTATAGCTTGCTGTTTTTCAGACCAAAAAAAAAAAAGGCTTGCTGTTTTGTATTTTATTCTAGATTATTCCAATTACAATTACCACTTACGTTTCTCTTACTCAAAAAATAAATATCATAATCTCTCCATTCCATTTTATTTGAATAATTAATATTTTTTGCAAACATTTAAAATTTAAAATATATATATATATTGTTTTCCACTTTTGTTATTCTTACGACCTATATTAATTGTCAATTTTTCACTTTACATGTTTCTTAAAAAATTATAGAGTAAAATAAAAAGGGCGATCTTATTAATTTATTCTTTAACGAACATTTGTATAACTTAATAAATATTTTTCACACTTTCAAAAAAATAATTATAAGGACCATTTTTTTAAGATACAGTTAATTTTAACTTAATCTTATAATTAACAAATAATTTGAAAGAATTATTTTAATAAAGTGGATAACTAATAAAGAACGGATCGGAGTCTTTAGGTTGTTCATCTGGTTCCCCTTAATAGAAAATTACATTACTTATATATAATTTAAATTAATATATATATATATATATATTAACCTCTTCTATATTTGTAAATTTATTTTTTCATATTTCAAATTCCTTAGCAAAAGCTTCATAGTCGGCTTTACATAGTGAAAAAATATTCAATCGCTTTAGGCCCCAAAATTTGAGGGACCTCATTTCTTCATTATAATAGATTATAGGTTTTTATAGAAAAAATTATTAAGTACTATTTGTAGAAAAAATAAACTTTTTATATAAAAGTAAAAAATTATTAGAAGTTTGATGTATTAAACTTTTAAGTACTATGTATCAAGAAAGATTAAATGCATTAGTTCTATTAACGAAAAAAATTATTAGAAGAAACCGATTATAAAAAAATATTAACAACTTCGCATCTCAAAATATCTAAAATATAGACTTCCTAAGAAAATATATATTTATTTTTTAAAAAAAAATTAAGGCATCTGTTCAATTTTCACCTTAGACCACCAAATTGTTTTAGCCGCTCCTGAAAAGATCCAGCTCCATCACAAAACTGAGAGAGATCGTTAGGAATCGTTTGATAGAATGTATGTTATTTTGAATACATCAAATTGAATAAAAAATCATCTTAATATAATTAATTTTAATAAGTATTACTTTTTGCATTACTAAATCTAATAATATTAATATATTTTATTCAGTATTGAAGCGAACCTTCGAAGAACAAGATAATACCCGGGGAAAATTAATTATAGGTGCCAAAAATATTTCAAAACTAAAAAAGAGTGACACAAGTCTTAAATATTGAGTAGATATGACAATTTTAAGATTAGTATTAATGATACTAATTTTAAAACACTCAAGTTTTATTATTTACATAAAGATCCCTACACCATCACCACCACTCCCCCTCCATACCCTTTTTATTGCCGCCATCGTCACCTCATTTTCCTCCACTATCACTATCACTACCATTGTCACCTCTTCCAGATTCACCATTATTTCCTCCGTCTACATAACTATCGCCTATTTTTCTTCTTTTTCCTCCACCACTGTCGCTATCAACACCACAACAAATGTCATCTTCTCATTCGACGTCACCACCAACACCAGCACCTCCATTTTTACCATAAATATCATTTATTCGTGGGCTCCTCCTCCAATCAGATTTTTTTTTCCAGAAATTAAGTAAGTATCGAAGTTTCTGCAACAACAGTTGAAGTTGCTGCAGCAATTTCAATAGTTGCTGAAGCAATTTCAATAGTTGTTTTTAGCAACTTCGATAGTTGTTGCAACAACTTCGATAATTGCTGTAAAACAACAACTAATAGTAGTTGTTGCAGCAATTACCGTAGTTGCTGAAACAATTCTCGTAGTTGCTAAATTTGTTGAATTATTTCTTCATCATTTTTAAAAGAAATAAAAAAACTTCTTTTCAAACTTTTCAATTTTTTTTAAAAAATAATTCATGAAAATTAAAAAAGAAAGAAGAACGAAATGAAAAGAGAAAGAAAAAGAAAAAGATAAAATGAAAGAAGAGGAAAATCTAGAGATAGAAAAGAAAATAAGAAGAAGAAGAAGATAGGGAGAAAGAAATTTGAAAAGAGAAAGAAAAAAGAAGAAGAAAGATTGCAAGATAAGAAAAGGGGGGAAATTCTAAAGGCAAAATGTTCTTTTGGATCCTTGTACTATGTCCGTTTTGTAAGTTGGACACTTCTACTTATATGTTTGTCATCTGGACCCCTGAACCCACTAAAAAAAAATATTTTGACTCCCTTGACCGTTGACTTTGCCTATGTGCCATTAAATGACTGATTAGAATAAGGAGAATGTAGTCACTCGCCCGGGGGTGCGAGTGAGAGTCAATTTTTGACCAATTTTATATTAAAATAATTAAAAAAATAAAAATAATATTATTTTAAAAAAATAGCCTTTTTTCCTCCATCATTTTAAATTAAAAAATATTTTTTAAAATTTAAAAATAATTAATTTTAAAAATAAAAATAAAAAACCCTCTTTCCCCAAAACCCCCCTCCGTCCAGCCCCCACCCCACCCCTCAGCCTCCTCCCCCAACCCCTTCCCTCGTCCAGCCACCCCCACCCCACCCCCTCACCCCCGTCCCTCCGTCCAACCATGGCTGTCATGGCATCACCACTAACATCCCCCACCTCAACAATAACATCAACAAATTCCTCTCCATCAATCCCTCTTCTACAAACCTCAAATCCCTTCTTAAATCCCATGCCTTGATAATCACAACAGGCCACACTAACAATATTTACATAGCAGCAAAACTCATCTCTCTTTACGCTTTCACTACTGAACAACATTTCATTTCTTTGAAAAAAGTATTCGATTTCACCATTTTTAAAGACCCTTTTCTTTGGAATTCAATAATCAAAGCTTATTTTTTTTAATGGGAAATGTACAGAATTACTTGAGCACTTTAACAATATGTGAGGTTTTAGTGTTTTGCCTAATCAGTTTACGTTATCAATGATTTTTTCGGCTATTGCGGAACTTGGGTTGGTTGATTTTGGGATGGAGGTTCATGGGTTGGTATAAAAATTGAATCTTGTTGAGGAAAATATTGCAGTTGGATCGTCTTTGGTGTACATGTACGCGGAATTTGGGTTGATGGGTAATGCGTATAAGGTATTTGATGAAATGCTTGTGAGAGATGTGTTTTTTTGGTTGTTTTACTTTTAATTTTTTTTTTATTCACTTTCTCAATTTAAATTTTTATTTTGTTTAGGATTAATTTTGTCACTTTTACAAATTGTTAAAGATATTTAAATAAAAATTGAAAAATCATTATGTTTGTGTATGTGAATTTATATAGTTAAAACTTTTAAATTAATTGGAGAGAAATTTTAATTATTTGAAATAAATTTGATGTTTAATTAAATTTATTGTGTTTGTGTATTAGAATTTATAATTTAAAATTTAAATTAATTTAAATTAAAAATTTATTGTGTTTGTGTATTAGAATTTCTACAATTTATAAAAATAATTTATTTAATTATGTTTGTTAAAGATATTCAAATTTAAAAATAAAAAATTCACTTATGTTTGTATATATGAATTTATAGTTAAAAATTTAAATTAGATGGAGAAGAATTTTAATTATTTGGAATGAATTTGATATTTAATTTGTGAGCAAAAGTAAATTAAATGACATTTTATAATTTAATTAATTGAATATTTATTTTAAAAAATTATTATTTAAATTTTTCTACAATTTATAAATTTTTTTATTTAATTAAATTAATTTCAATATTTAATTTGTCATGTAGCATTTTAAAAATTACTTGAAATTTCATGAAATACTTGAAAATGACGTGGCAGGTGACGTGACACACGTGACACCTTATGTGGCAGCTGACATGGGAGAGGGTATTACACTCTCCAAAAATGTGTTTAAAATGTTACTTTTTAGTGGGTTCATGGGTCCAGATGACAAACATGTAAGTAGAAGTGTCCAACTTACAAAACGGACACAGTACAAGGATCTAGAAAAACATTTTGCCAATTCTAAAATTTGAAATTTTGAGTTGGAAGACTTTTAAAATTTTCAAAAAATTACATTTTACACCCCAATTAACTTAATCATAATTTAAATAAATCTTTAACCTTAACTGATTAAAATTATCACCATTTTTAATTTAAAAACTTTTTTATCACCTCCCACCTAATTTTCTCGTAATACTCCACTGCCAGTACGGTGTCATGATCAGAAATTAGAGTTTGTTGCCTTCTCAGTTTTAACTCATAGCCACAAAAGACATAGACAATGAGTGAGCATGGAGCTTCATACGACACTCACCAATCAACTTTAAACTCCCCACGCCAACACCACACGTCAAGCAATCCCCCCTCAAAATATAAAATTATATTAAATATATAAAAAAATTATTTTAATTTTAAATCTATCATGTAAAAATTTGAGATAAAATATTAATAAAAAAAACAATTATTCTTTTTCAGAACAGATTAAATGAGAAAAGTATGTCGTATAAAAAATAAAAAGAGTACAAAGTTTTGCTCGAATGTGATGTAGTGATTTGATAAAATAGGATGAAACATCATAAGATCTTTGATTTAATTTTCAATAAAAATAACAAGTGAAAAAAAATCCCTAAATTAGCAGGTGCGCTTTAGTGGCGGAGCCACGTTAAATTCAGAGGTTTATCTAAACCCCCTTCATCAAAAAATTATATTATTTTTGAATAATTAAAAATATTTTTTATATTTATATATTAAATTCTTTTAATTAATTTGTATATTTACTTCTGAATCCTTAATAAAAATTCTGGCTCTGACATAGGTGCGCACGTAATCGAATATTGGGATTATAGAAAATATCTGAGAATTCTTAGCAAAGCATCGAACCCCAACAAATTTGACACGTCGAAAGTTACACGATGTCATCATCACAGTTGGTATTTAGAACACATCATTACTTACAGCATCTGCTTTTGATTTCTCTCCACTTTGCCCATGTAACTTCTCGAAGATTTAGTTTTGATTGAAAAATAAATTATTTAAATATTAACTATTTTGAAAATTTTCATTTCACTTTTAAAATAAAATAAAAATAATATTATAATTCTTAAATAATTAATTTTAAAATAATTCATTTATATATTTTATCCAATTAAATTTGTAATAGATTTATCCTAAAATTAATATTATTAATTATATTTTATCTTTTGTAACGAGCTCTTTTGACTTATATTGTTTATTTAGCTCTTTCTAAATTAAAATTAATACTCGTATTAGTTATCTTTTTTCTCTCTTCTAAAATTAATGCTCGTATCAAACATGGAGTGACTCGTTTGGCCGAAATTTCAGATTTATTTTCTGTTGAAATATGTTGTCTTTTTGAAGTATCTTTTGAAGAGTATTAATTTATATTTGATTAATCCACTTGAGAAATATATACCATTAATTTATGATTCACCAAGGTTTCAAAGCGTTTCTACTGGAAACTTATATATTAGCTTTCAAAAAATAACTTATGTCATTAACACAAAATGCATTCCAAAATCAGTGTTTCACTATAGATTCTTAAAGTTAAACTGGAAATGAATTTCAAATTTAGAGAATAGTGCAAATTAATACTCTATTTCCATAATTTTTAAATAAAGTACTTTTGTACTTTGTAAAAAATATAATCAAACGCAATATTATAAATTTCAAGTAAAATTAGAAAATTTATAAAGTTAATTTGACACACGTTTCAAAAATATTTGCTAAAGTCGGTTACAAGCAAAATAAAATAAAATAAAATAAAATAAAATGAAAGGTATCTCGTGTTGTCGATAGTGACGTGGCGAAACTAGTAAAAGTTGAATTGGCAAGTCGTATCAAAATCGAAGCCAACCACACAATTTGTGCATGGGAGGAGGAGGACCACTTACAATATTTAAGGAAAGGATATGGAGTAAATAGTATTTGCATGATGAGTTGTTTTGCTTTTCATCTACTTTCTTTTGATTTATTTGATCTTTTTTTTATTTAACTTATTTTAAAATAAATAATTTTAATCTGATTTTTTTATAATATTTTTAATATTATAACATTAAAAAATATTTTTAGATATTTCATATATATTATATTTAAAACTACAGGACAAAAAAGTTTGAAAGAAAACCTTGAACTGAATCGTGAAGTTATTGTCATGTGATTAGAAAATCACGAGTCACATAAATGCAAAATAAAGTTGAATATAATTGATTCTTTCCTACGCTTTACACATAACATACATTTTAATGCATCAAATTATTAGAATTTTTTATCTGATTTTCTTACAAAATTTGAATTTTATTTTTTTTTAAAGAAAAATAAAAGTAATAGTATCATATTTACTTTTATTTTTCTTAAAAAAAAATATAAAACTCTTCTACGTTTGGTTAAAAGGTTTTGTAATTCTATAAATAAGAGATTCCTCTTTTATATCATAACATAATAGTATTTACAATATTTGTTCAGCGAAAAATATCTCTTAATGTTTTTTGTCCTGAGTCGGGGATTTATCGGAAACAACCTCTCTATTTCTTTGGAGGTAATGGTATGGACTGTACACATTTTACCCTCCTCAAACTCTACTATGAGAAAATATACTGGGTATATTATTGTAGGAAGATATCCCCCAATAAATATATTTCTTTTCAATATTAGTTTTTAATATATAGATCGTTTGATATCATATTAATAATACATTTTTCTTCTTCTAAATAATCGGCTTTATAATTTATAAATTGTAAGTTTTTGCATAATTTCTCTCAATTTTAATACAACTTTTTAAAAAAAGAAAATTCAAAAAACTTTTTCTCCGTTATGAATTTCATCAAGTTAAAATAGATCAAATAAATTAAAACGTACATACGAAACACAAGATTGAAAGGGCATCGAGTTCACGAGGCATGATCATTGTTGGCACAACGTGTCGTATAGTAAGAGGCATTAGTTAGGCGGCGGCCTAACGGAGGCCACCAAATTCATGTTGTGGTGCACGAGTATTGCATGTTACAAATATCCAACTACATTTATTCACGCCTTCGACATGTTTACATCAACTATTTACTCAAAATTCCTAATCACTTTCCATGTTAAGGTTCACCATAGTTTGGGCAAAATCAAACTTTAAATATTCTCTTTAGTATATTAAATTTGAATTCTTGAATCATCGATTAGATTTTGAATTTTAGTTTAAAATTTATGTTTGTCAAATTTAATATTAAAATTTTTTGGATACTTAAATATTCAAAAAAAATTATGTCTTATATTAAGTGTTTTTTTTCCAACATCTTATATTTAGTGTTATTCATGGTCAGAGGCGAACTCAGGATTTGAAATTTGTGGATGTACCAGTGTTGTCAAAGAAGCACATAAACTTTTAAGTAAGACTCAAAATGTGTTGAGCGCTCGCCTCACTTAATGTGCAGCTTAGATTATAATTTCTGATACATACTTTTCTTTGTCAATGAGGCTTTCTGAAGAGACGAATACTAAACAATTGATATTTCACTTTATAAAAAAAAAATTATTTTTTTTGTTCATATATTTGTCATTTATACTTATATTATTAGTCTTGGATCAGACATATATTTATATTTTTTCTACCTTTATGTCTTTTTTCGTTGAATCTCACGCTTTATTTATATTTTATGCTTAAACACAATAGACCTTGAAGCTTTTTTGCACTTATTACTTTTGATAATATTATGGAGCACCAATATTATCCTAAGACGTTAGAAAACTTTCGATGTCGATTAAGGGATATTATCATATTCAATTGGTCGCCAAGACATGAACAATACTGAAAAAATAAATATATAGAATAAATAAGAGCTTTAAGCTAATAACTTTACTTTCTAATATGAATTTTACTTTTAACATCTTTGAACAATTAATTGTGGTAGAGGAT
This sequence comes from Capsicum pubescens, assembly GCA_030864215.1. Lineage (NCBI taxonomy): Eukaryota > Viridiplantae > Streptophyta > Magnoliopsida > Solanales > Solanaceae > Capsicum > Capsicum pubescens. The sequence goes on along the minus strand of CM061543.1, from coordinate 51,588,982 downwards.
TTACCTTTTGTACTGGTCGTGAGTTTGAATCCCCAATCCAGTAATTTTTTGTTGTTTAAGTTTAGTATCTTTTAAAGGTGAAGCATTGAAAATAAAAACTAAGGCATTGTGCAACTCATGGATCGATCTCTGGTCGCATGGACGGAAGCGCAGATTTCAATCAACCCGCACTATTTATTGTATTTCAATTTCTCAAGGTATATATATACATACATATACATATAATTTTTTTCGATGTTAACAAATGAACGTGCACCCGCATGTGGATCCGCGCCTGCTCATGGCATACGTTTGCAATTAGGAAGTTTAATTTTCAAATATATTAGTATTCTACGATCTTATCCATTTAGGGGTCGTTTGGTAGAGTGTATAAGATAATACTGAATAGGTTGTATTAATAATATTGGGATTAGTAGTGCAAGGATTAGTAATACTGGGATTATTTTTTATGCAGTGTTTGATTTGATGTATTGAAAATGATATTTATTGTTATATTTTAAAAACAATATTGTTTGTTTACAAAAATACCCTCGACATATTATAACTTTGTGTATTTTCTTTGCAAAAGTTTATTATTCTTTTTTTTTTTAAAATAAAAAATGTTAACAATATAACTAATTATTTACTTTAGAATTTTAAGATTTAATCATTCACTTACAAAAATTATTTTTTTAATTATCTTTTTTCTTTATTTGTTTATTATTTGTTTGATGTTCCCACTTTGTGATATTTTTAAGTAGGAGGGAGGTATGTGTAACTTTTGGATGAGACAATAAAATCATTATTAACATAAAATTGTATTCTATAGAGTGTTAAACTAAGTAGAAAAAATATTTTTATTTATAAATATCCTATTTACAAAATTAAAGCTTGTATGCAATTTGTTTTTGGATTTTGACCAATAAATATTTTTTAAGTTAATGGATTAGTTTTTTTAATAACTAAAATTATTTGAAGGGATATTATTATTTTAATAAATTGAAAAGAAGTAACTCATATTGAATAAATTGAAAAAGATTTAGAAAAAAAATTAAAGAAATTTGAGGACATTTTTGTACATAATAATAAAATTTGTAAACTAATTTATTAGTATAAATATAAAAAATAAAATTAAGAAAATAAAAAATGTTTAAAAGAATTTGAGGGATATTTTTGTATTTACACATATTAATTCCATGGTATTAAAACCCATGTATTACTAATACCACCATATGTGATGTATTAGTAATACACCCTATAATACCATATAGGGTGTATAACTAATACATGGTATTAGTAATACATTGATCCAAAATTCTACCAAACATAGTATTAGTTAATACCACACTTAATACATAAATTATTTTTTCTAATACGGCCTACCAAACGATCCCTATAGTATCAAGTTTAATATAAAACTGTACGCCACGAGCGATATGATGACTTCAATTTATTAATTAAAGAAAGTGGAATTGTGATTGTTAATTGACATGATAATGCCTTAAAAGGTTTAAAAATCAAAATAAAAAATGTCAAATATCCAGAACGCTTAATCATAATCGAACATGAAAGATCAACTCCAATCAAACTTATTTGCAATGAATTTAAAACGCTTAATCAAAATTGAACATGAAAGATCAATCTCCAATTAAACTTATTCATAATGAATTTGAAACGCTTAATCAAAATCGAATATGAAAGATCAAACTCCAATCAAACTTATTTGTAATGAATTTGAACGGTAATTTTTGCAAACCAAAAATTAAAAATTCAAGTTAAATATTTGTATCCAATTCGAACACCCCAAACATTTACTGCTATTTTTCATTCATTTTTACTTATTCGATATACTAAAAATACATATTTGCGCTACTTGTTTAAGTTACCAAATCAACATAGTATTTATAATGTATTCCTGTTTTTGCTAATATCTAACCATAGTTATTATCAAAATAATAAATATATTATATTTAAAAAGTGTATAATACACTTATTATTTTATGAATACTTCGTTTGCTCATTTTTACTTGCCTACAATATTAAACTATACATCCGTTATATTATTAGTATAAATAACATAGATATCAACTTTTTTAGAAGTAATTATACTCTCTCTCATTTTTTTAATTACTCTACTCTCTCTCCCGATTAATATACATAAGATAGCCGATGCCTGTATATATGTGAGTTTGTTACTGCCATTAAAAATAGAAATAACTGATTCCCGTCCTTTAACGACGTAATTTTTACAGACAATTAATTAAGTGGATTACTACATCTCTTAAATTATGTAACAACTATTGAAATTCAAATTTTAAATTATACAAATACATTAAAAATAAATCAGAGAAAAAAACACAAAACAAAAACAAATCAAGCACCTATTTGCCGATCATTTTGAAGAAAAAAATTAATTGAAATTCAAGATGATGAATATTGCTATTCTTTTGAGGTACTCTAGTCAATGGAGAATCAAAACAAAAAGAGGTATTATTTTTTTGCTATTCTTTTAGGTATTGTTGTCGCGGGATCGATGATTTTTTTTTTTAGGTTGATTTCATCAATTTTTTCAAACAAAAAAGAGGTATTATTTTTAACGAAAACAATTTTTTCAGACAAAAAGAGGTATTATTTTTAGTTATGTTATGAAATTTATTTACTTAAATTTGCGTGAATATTAGAATGACATTAAATTTTATTTTGCAGAGATTGTTTTCATGTTGAGCACATGAAATTGTATGTTTTTTTCGGATTGGATTAATTGATGTCCTAAATTTGAAAATTGCAGGGAAATAAGTTTATGTTATATACATAACAATGTCGTCTATTATTGACATATACATTCACTGTATTTTGTATGCGTAGAATAACATTTTGATATTGTGTTGTTTGCATTCACAAATTGATTAACAGGCTGAAACATATATATACTTTATTGAGTTGTAGTGTATATTTTATATCTTATGTTGTATATGAATTTTTCTCTCTGTATAATCGATTTGTAACACCCAAAATATTTTTTTTATATAAATTGTTATTACTACTAATCATATTATGATTGTCTATTTCAGTTATGCCTTCTGATGTTACAATGAGGATTGTAAATGGACATCGAAAGCATCTAGTTACAAAAAAAAAACTGAATCTTTTTTTATTCAGGTCAAGGCTTATTCAACCTATATCTACTCAGTTTATGGTTCTGAAAGAAGATACATCATCGACCTCGAAAATGGATCGTGCATCTTTGAAATATTTTAAAAAGACGAGATTCCTTGTCCTCACGCTATTGCCGTCTTGAAGTCAAAACATGTAAAAGAATTTAAGCCATACTGTTGGATTAATAAGTGTATTCAATGTATAACCAAAGCATAATACCTTCTACATAATTTACTATTGAAACTGGTGTTAATATGTATTTATATACATATTTGTTATGCATTTGTCCAACTATAAAATGTTGTTATGAAAATACATGTTTATTATCGAAAGTTAACATACAATTGAGCTCATAAAACAATTGTCTGTAAAACTTATGTATATTATAATATTTAGTTATGTATATATGTTTTGTGGTTGAATTTGTGGTTGCTAGTGTGTATTTTAGATAAATTTGTCATTCATTCACGTATGTTACCATGTGTTCATTAGCATATATTAATTTCGACATAATATAGGCAAAATGACCTCCAGGACCCCAGTACTATGTCGGTTTTATAAGTTGGACACTTCTACTTACATGTTTGTCATCTGGACCCCTGAACCTACTAAAAAATAATATTTTGCACCCTTTGACCGTTGATCTCGCCTATGTGGCATTGAAATAATGATTAGGACAAGGAGAGTGTAGTCACTCGCATGGGGGTGCAAGTGGAGGTCAATTTTTGATCAATTTTATATTAAAATAATTTTAAAAAATGTTAAAATTTTAAAAAAATTAAAAAGGGTCTTTTTTTCCTCCATTTTTTTTAATTTTAAAATATTTTTAAAAAATTAAAAATAATATTTTATTTTTTAAAAAAAAACCTTCCCCACTCCACCCCAGCCCGTCCCCACCCCCCACCCCCACCATCCCCATCCCACCCCACTCCCCAGCCCCTTCTATAAAATAATTTTAAAAAAATAAAAAAATATTTTAAAAAAAGTCTTTTTTTTAAATAATTGTAATTTTTTTTTAAAAAGAGTCATCTTCTTTAGCCCCCCCCCCCTCTCTCCGCATTCCCCCACCTCCCCCACTACCCCCAACCATTTTCCCCGTCCCGACCCTCAACCCCTCTCCCCCGTTACCCCCCAGTTCCCCAGCACCCTCTCCCCCGTTACCCTTCAGTTCCCCAGCACCCTCGCCCAACCCCACCCACCCACCACTGCAGCCCCAAAGCTCCAACGCCATTAAAGTCCCCACCCTCACAACTGCAGAAAACATATTTTGTTTCTTTCCTTCCTAGTGGTCCTAAGCAAATCTCCAGTGAAATTCCAACAAACCACTAGTTTTGGGCATAGTCTATGGCATTCCGTTCATGCTCAAACCACCACCACTACAAAAAAAAAACAATTAAACCCACATCAACAAGAATACCAATTATCAGGAATCCAAGTCCACCCTTTAACAAATACACTCACATAATCCATCTCTAATTCATTACACTTGAATTCACCATCATCAATATTTTGCAAAGAAGCATAGGAATAATTTAATTATTTGTGTTTTTGTCTGAATTAAGGACAACCCGTTTGAGAATCTCATTTCTTGAAAGCACCCAACAAGTTTCTAAACTGGTCGGATATGAAAAATGGGGGTCATGGTGGTGGGTTGGGATGGTCAAGATTTGATTTTTAGTGAATGTGGTTGAAGAAGTAAAGTGACAAATCAAGAAAATTAGAGAAAAGAGCTGTCATGGAAGGGATCAACTTAAATTTTTTGTTTTAAGAAAAAAAAAATTATATTAGAATAACTAAAATAATTTACCAATGAAATCAACTTTTTTATTTAATTTGTTAGCAAAAATAAAAGGAAATATGATTATTTAGATTTTTCTACAATTTATTTAAAAAAATTATTTAATTAAATTTATTTTTAATGTTTAATTTTTTAAGTAGAATTTAAAAAATGACATGGAATTTAATGTAATACTTTTTTTTTATTTTTTTACTTTTTTTAAATGACGTGGAGGATGACATGGCAGACGTGTCAGGCGTGACAGCTGACATGGCAGCTGACGTGGGGGAGAGTGTGTTACACTCACTAAAAAAGGGTTTAAAATATTGTTTTTTAGTGGGTTCAAGGATCCAGATGACAAACATGTAAGTAGAAGTGTCCAACTTTCAAAATCGACATAGTACAAGGGTCCAGAAGAGCATTTTGCCTATAATATATATGTATATTTATTCATAAATTCTATGTATATGTAGACATATACATACGTTCAGTTTGTATTATTGCTAATTAACGATGAAAGTATTTTCTACGTATATGTAAATTTATACATAGCAAAGTGTTTTGTATATTTTTTACCCTGAAATTTTCAGTTCATATACACAATAATTTCTTTATCTCAATTCCCAACAATTCAGTACATATACACAACAATTTCTATATTTCAACAATTTTATTTATACACACAACAATTCATATATATATATATATACACACACACACACACATATATACTTATTCAGTCAAAAATCTTGATTTGATAGAGTATAAAAAAAAAATCTTACTAACTTTCAATCTTAAATTTAAGAATGTTATTAATGGAGTTTTTGAAAAAAAAGTGTCATTGAAGAAGAGATTGAATCAAATATGATTGAGTATTCAAAATTGATAACTCATAGAAAGTTGCTTTTTGATTGTAGGCATCTTTCAAGGAGTGAAATCTGTAAATAGATAATAGTAAAGTAATGTAAAAAAAAAAGGGCAGCTCGGTGCACTAAAGCTACCGCTATGCGCGGTGTTCGGGGAAGGGCCCCACCACAAGGGTTTATCGTACGCAGCTTTACCTTGCATTTCTGCCAGAGGCTGTTTCCAAGGCTTGAACCCGTGGCCTCCTGATCACGTGGCAACAACTTTACCAGTTACTCCAAGGCTCCCCTTCGTAATAGTAAAGTAATGTATATGTACTTTTAGAGAGAGAAATTGAAAAAGTGATTTTTTGTAATATGTTTTGAGAGTTGAGATTTTGTTTAATAAGTGATACTTAAGTTGTGGCTTTATGTATTTTTAGATATTAAAATCCATGACCCTTTTTACTTTTCAATTTTAACAAACCAATACATACTTTATCATCTAGTTCATAATTTACCTTTAGAGAAATGACATAAAGATATTGTTAAAGTTGTCTCAAGTTTTTAAAAATCTATATCTATATCTATATCTATATCTATAATCTATAATATATTAAAAGTGTGAAGGGCCTTAGAAATGTTCTCAAAAAAAAGTAGGCATACGACGTACAAAAAGTTCACGCCCTTCTTTATCTCTAAAGATAGGGTGTCCTAACCATCCAACCGCTATTCCATCCCCGTTATCCATTGAACCTGCTCTGAATAATCCTCCAACGAAAATGGAACATTCAGTGGCGGAATTAGCTCGCGATAACGCTCAGCCACCCGCTCATCTCCGATGACGATATCGTCGCCGAGGATAGCGTAGCGTGTAAAAGGAACTCCTGGATATACTTGGGCTGCTACGAAAGACTCTGCTTTAGACAAAATCGTCTTTTCACTATTTTTTCAGATTTTATAAAACTTAAAAATTCATTAAAAATTTAGTTATTAAACATTTCCTTATTTTAATTATGTACCTAAATTTTAGGTCTTTGAAGTCAATTAATTTTTTTACCTTATATAAATTCTTAAATACGTCAATGAATTTGGTGGTTCAAGTTTGCTGAAAGTTTTTTTCTTTAATGTCGTGCATATGTGGATTAAAGTCAATTATTTTTTTATTAAATATGGAACACTCCTAAAACATAAGGAATGAGGATTTTAAAATATATGGTATAAGAAGGAAAAATATTATTCTAAGTGAAAATTGAGAAATTACCTAAAATATATGGTATTTAATTTTTGAAAAAATAAGGAATGCTAAATATTTTGTAAGAAGAAAAAAAAAAGTAGGAGTCTTAAAAATTTAAATATATGATTAGAGAGAACCTTTTCCTGTCTGTATAATAATTTCAAAAAGTCCAGCATACCATACTTTTATCCACAAAGTAATATAATCAAGTCAATTATGTTGATGTTTTTTCTTTTAAATCTAATGATAATTTCGTCTCGGGTATAGTTATGAATCAATTATTTTTTGAGTATTGAAAGTTAGGAACTGTCTTCTACCTCTGATTATAATATTTCATCAAATACTCAAATTATATTTGCTAAGTATTTTTTGTTTAGAGAAAAAAAGAAATCCACTGTATTTGTTGCAAAGTTGGCCCTCTTGACGACGAGGAGAAGCATGCAATCGTATCACTTTTTTTATATTAAAAAAGCATTATAATTTAATTATATTGTTATAATATCTCAATTATCGTATTATTTTTCTGCTTGATACAGGTGGTAGATGAATGTTCGGCTGAATTTTGAGATTTTTTTTTTTATAAAGAATAGGTTTAATCTGACTGTTTTCATATCCCGATTGTCATATTTCTTTGTTATAGTGGTAGATGAAAGGTTAGGTTTAATTTTATTTTTCTTATATCTTGATTATCATATTATTTTGCTGTGGTTTATAGGTGCTAGATGAAAGTTCGATTGGGCTTTGAAATTTTTTTGTATAAAGGTTAGGTCTAATCTTGTTGTTCTCATATCTCGATTATCGTATTGCTTCGTTGCAGTTACACGTGTAGATGAAATGTTAGGTTTAATCTTATTATTCTCATATCTCGATTATCGTATTGATTTGTTGTAGTGTATAAGTGGTAGATGAATGTTCGATCAAACTATGAGGGATTTTTATGTAAAGATTAGATTTAATGGTATTGCTCTAATCTCTTGATTACTGTATTGTTTCGTGATAATTTTTGTTCTATTATTATCTTTGATTTTGTAACTATCTTTTGTTTCTTGTACTTTCGTTACTTTTTTTTATCACTTCTCGAGGATAGTGATTCTTTTTTTTTTTTGTGGAGGTAAAGATTTATCGGTTCTAAAAAAAACTACTCCACAAGATAACCTCTAATAATAACATGAATACAAAGGTTTATTTTCAATGAAGTTAAATAAAATCATGTGCAATTTTTTTAATCTTTGCAACCCTTTAAATTATGTTATATTTACTCTAATGACAGATTTATTATCTTTTCCTCGGCAAAAGTAGAGGTCAAGCTGAGAAAAGACGTGAGAGGTTGAGAATCATGTCAATGAACAGAAAGAGATTGGTTGTGTGCGAGTGAGAGAGAAGTGTTAAAAGTAAAAAAATGAGCTTCTTAATTTTGCAGATAGCAGTTGAGAGATGAATAATTGTATGAATTTATGGACCCTTTATGAAAAAGATAGCGAGAGAAGAGCCACGCAGATGAAAATCATTCACATTTCATGAAAATCTTTTGAGCTAGAAAGATTTCTACAGGAACTACATATCATTAACTAGCGATGATCATATATAGCTTTTTATGGATCATTTAGCGATTTTTTCGAAGTACTCATGATCTAACAAATAAATATTTATTTGTGTGTATTTCCTCTCCTCTTATTGACGTTAGTGCCATCTGAAATTATTTACGGTTAAAATTATTTTTGTTAAATGTTGTTTAAGAATTAATTCATCTGAATATATAACGATTATGGTACCATGATTTAGATTTTATATCCCTTTAATTTGTGTCGATTTCATCTTATTATCAATTACTATTTATTAGTTAATGTATTCTCTAACACATTAAATTTTATTACATTTCAAAGGTTAATAGAGTAAACTTACATCTATTATTTATTATTTACTATTTCTTAAAGTTTGTATCAAGACAATATTTTTAGTCATCAAATAAAAAATATTATACTCCCTTTATTTCATATTAGTTGATCATTTTACTAAAAATATCCCATATTAGTTGATCACTTTCTAAATCAAGATAGAATTAATTAAAAAAAAAATTATTTTGCCCTTACAATTAATATATTCTTTGAAAGTTTAAACAGATTATCTTTTATGTCCATTAATATGGATAAAAGACATAGTAGTAAAATTGACAATTTCATTAATAATTTCTTAAAGATAGTGCAAAATAAAAAATGTTCAACTAATATGAGACGAAAAGTGTATCTAACTTGTTTAAAATTAATTGCTATTTTTCAATCATTTGTTCTATTTTTATATATTTTATATGAATCGATGGTTTGATGTAATGTACACGTGCAACACACGCATTATTGACTAGTATATTAAAATTTATGAGAGTTCTATTACTACACGAAATTAGTTCCAACAATAATAAATACATCACTTTAATCTATTTTCAGAGCTAGCAAGTGCAATATCATTGATAAGAAGGCGCGCAAATAAGTTAAAATTTACCCCAAAGTCAATATAAAATTGCCATCTAGCATTAACAACTTGTCTTTTTCAAGCAACTTATCTTCTCCAAGTAATTCATCTTCTTCAAATATGAAAAAAGAAGAAATTTACAGAATGGTCTTTCAGCAATGTAAAAAAATAAAAAATGGTGTCTCCATACTATCTATTCACTTTGATTAAAATCTTGATCATGACAATAAATTTCTTACTCTTCAATTTCATATTTCATCACCCATCAAATATCAAAGTTTGATTTTCTTTTTCGGATTTTATAATGATATTTGTTGAAGATGATATTAGTAGATTTGAATGTATTACATCTACCATGAGGCAATTTCCTTAATAAGGTCGCAATTCAAAGAGGTCTTATCAATTTTTTTAATCTCTATCTTGATGGAGAAGGGAGTTCGATATCAGAATGCATCATCAGAGATCGAGGAAAATAGTAAAAGAATCAGAGATTCAAATTTTGCTATGAATCATGGGTAAAAAAAAAATTTGTAGCAGAGAAAGGACAAACTCTTATCCCTACAATTGATGACCTCAAAAAGGGCATGTGAGTGTTCAATGACAGCTCAAAGAAAGTCTTAGAAATGAAATTTATCAAAGAAAAAAAGAGGGGAGAGGATGATTTCGCAGACAAAAAAGAAAGAATTGAAGAATGAAATGGGTTAAAATGATAATGGTCAGAGTTTTATTCGACTCTAGATTAAAATGATAGAAAAAATACTATTATATTATTTAATTAGAGAGTGAGATGCACTCTTTGAGGTCTACAAATACTGTTGTAAAAGTGTGTATTTATTATGATTATGACTAATTTCGTGACATAACAGAATCCTCACAAATTTGAAGTGTCTTTTTAAAAATTCGAGATAACTTTAATGGTGTATTTATATTTTTTCTCTTACCTTTATTACTTTCTCCGTTCATATTTACTTATTCATAAATAATTGTACATATCCTAAAGAATCAACAAAATAAAAGAGAAAACACACAAAGTCTCTCTTGAACTTGGAAAAGTTTTAACATGGGCAAGACACAACTATTACTAGTTGTGTGAGGGATTTTTTAATTGGTAATATAATGTCTTGTGGGATCCACCACATCAACTTAGGTTTCATTTGTTTGTACTTAATGGAGGTCTGAATCTGAATGATTTAGACTTCTGATCATTAAGTGCATTTGTTTTTTCATTAAGATTTTGGCTCTTAATAGGTCTGAATAAGTCTTAATCATTCAGATCTGAAACTAAATTTTAATCAATAAGAGGTATTTAATAGTTACCACCACTTTATCCATAATCATCAGTCACCACCCCTAACTACTTTAGCCACAACCACCATTGTCAACCACCACCACCACCAATCATCTCTACCATCACAACCACCATTCACAATAATAATTGCTACTAACCACTATTTTCAATCACTATCATATCTCCCACCTTCATTATTTTAATTATATTCGCCTCTATCACTATCTTCAACGTCAACGCTAATGCCAACACCACTAGCACCACCACCATTATCAACCACTATCGCCCAATTTCAACTACTAACCAACTCATCTATTACAACTAGTGCCACCACTAACTATCACTAACACAACATCTGATTCCACACATTCTTCGCCTACCATCACCACCATCACCACCATCATAGAAACCGGTGTTGCCACCTATACTACCGCTTCAACCACCATCATCGCTACAGTATATCTCTACCAATAATCATCTCCACCATCACAACTAACAACATCTCCAACTACCACCAACACATTGTCAGCTATCATGCATTCATTTTTAAGCTATCACAATCAGCACCTTCAAATACTAACATCAACCAACTTTACTTCACTGTCACCACCGCTATCAATCGTCACCATCATAACAGTCACTACAATACCAAACATCTCTACCATCACAACTATCACCACCAACATTACTAATCACTAATATCAATCATTACCACCACCACCATCCTTAAAAACGATCTCCATTATCACTAACAAATATAAATATATTTTTCAATCAAATAATAATTTTATTGTATTAATCAAATATTTATTAATATATAATTATTTTTTATTTAAATTATATTTTTATTATGTATGCAAATAAATAAATATTACATATTCAGATATTGAAAAATAAATAGTCTTAATTATTCAGTTGCCATATCTGAAGACAACATCTTAATCATTCAAATATGCATTCAGATTCAGAAGTTTGAATCTTAATAAAAACAAATGAAGCTTTAGCTTGTACTCTTCCTCGGACTCATTTTCTCCTTTGCTTTTTATTTGTCCTTCTTCCTTACTCTTCCCTCTTTTTTTTTTTTTTCACATTTTCTGGGTTTATCAATTCTATTACTCCTTTAATTTTGTTTTATTTGGTTCGTTGAAAATAAACTTTCATTGATTTATTTATTTTAACAAGTAAATATATAAATAATATTTTTAATACTACTATCATAATTAAATAACTACATAAGCTTTTTAATAGTTGATTTTTTCAGTATCAGAAAATTGAAAAAAAAATCGTTAGAAAACTTTCAATATAACATTCTCAGAAAAAAAATTAAAGTTAAATGAAAAAAATAAAATTTTAAAAAGTTATGACTTTTGTCCGTAGGTTCAACTTAATGATAATTAAAAAAAAATCATGTTTTTTGTCCATAAACTTTAAATATTTGTTTAATTTAATAATGCATGACGGCGTTGCATTATTTTTTTATAAATTTATTTTTATACCTAAATTAAACTGTGTTTGTATTAGAAGTTTATTTTACCAAATGAATCTTATTAATTATGTTTTAAAAATTTAAACTTGATTATTAATATTTTATATAAATATTTACTGATGAATACTAAAAAAATAACATTAAATTTTAATTTGTTAAATACATAAATTAGAAGAAAAATTATTCTAGTGGACCAAATAAAATAAGACTGAGAGAGTAACAAAATTGATTTTTAAATAGATAAAAACTATAAATGTGAAAAAAAAAAAAAAACTAGCTGGAAAAACTATTTAACCAAGCAAAAAAAAAAAGAGAAAAAAAGATTGCATATAAAATAAAGAAGTAAAGTGATAGAGAAAAAAAGACTTAAGTTACCGACAGATCCTTAAACTTGTTTCGAAATTTTATTTGAACCCTTCAACTAGGATTAGTACCTATTGAACACCTATACTGTCTAGAAAATTATTTCTATTAGGCACTTTCGTATATTTAGCAAAATTTATAAAGTGTGTGCAGCACACTTGCGGCAACATAACAAAAATGGCTAATTAAATAATAACATGTGGCATTGAGGGTCCAAATAATTTTTTAAAAATAATTATAAATATTTTTTATAATAAAAATACAAAAAGTTGTCACTCTACCCCTCTACCCCCCCCCCCCCCTTCATTTTCTTCTTTATCATTTTTGGTCTTTGTTATTCTTTTTTTCTAACCATAATTATTTTTTTCAAATATAATCTTCTATTTTTTTAATATCTGATCTGGGGTGGAGAAAGATATGTAGAGAGACAATAATGGTGAACTATTGTTCACTTTCTTTCTCACACATCCATTCATATTTATTGTTATTTTTTCTTGTATTGTGAATTTTTTAGAATTTAAATTCTTTAATAATTTCAAAGTAATTTCAGATTCATATTAAGTTTGTAGGAAGAAATGAAGTTTCATCGAAAAAAAAATTTTACCCATTTTTTTTTTTGCAACTTTTCCCGTGAAGATAACGACAACAATAATATTTGATGAAGATTGAATGATGATGTGAAGAAAAAAAGAAGGAGAATAATAAAAATGAAAGTGGTGGAGAGATTTAGCCATTGAACGCCAAAAAAATTTTTCTTCAATTTTTACAGATTCAAGGTAGTTGATTCAAAAATATTTTTCATCTATTAAAATCAAAATAAAATAAAATAGCAAAGAATAAGAAATTGAAGTAGCTTTGAGAATCAAAAAATGAAGGTGAAAATGACAAATAAATGGGGGAGAAGAAGATGAATAAATTGGGTGGGGTTGAACTGTTGACGTGTCATTCTTTCTTTTTTTAAAAAAATTAATCATATTTAAAAAATTATATTAAATGTAAAAATTGAAAAAAAGAAGAAAATCACTTATTAAATCTGGTTCACACGCTTTGAGTGCGTGAGATATAATTCTTTTGCCATGTCAGTATTTTGTATCTAATAGGAATGATTTTTGAACAGTTCAAGTGTTCAATAGGTATTAGTGTTAATTAAGGGGTCCAAATAAAATTTTAAAACAAGTTTAAGGACCTATCGATTACTTAAGCCAAAAAAAAGTCAAAATAGTGAAGGAAATTAACGGAAGGAAACATGAGGAGATGAGGGGAGGGATACATTTGCTAACATCTTCTGACACAGTAGGACCCACGAATACACCTGTCAATAATAAAATTTTCCTTGAACTTTCACCTTTTTTTTAAGTACACACCTAAATTTATGAGTTTTTTTATTACTCTTTAATGTCATTTTTCTTGGTAATGAAGGCGATTTCATTTAACATTAGTCACAGCTCCTAACAAATGTAAGAGTAAAAAAAGAGTAGTTCAAGGCCACATCCCGGCCATGTAGGTTAATGTTTGAATATTTAACTGAACGGTTAAAGATTTTGCCAATAAGGTCATCCATAGCAACATTGACAGCAAAAGATGGTACATGAGTGAACACAATAGGATCTGGCGAGTATTCGACCCTAGTTCCTTCCTTCGCTAAGTAATCTGCTACTGCATTCTACTCCCTGAAGATCTACAGTGGTGTGGCTGCTCCCAGCTCCTCAAGCAATGACCTGCACTCAGATACAATGTTAGCGTACAGTGAATGCTCATACTTTAAATTATTGATAGCAGATGATGAGTCCATCTCAATATCGAAAGAGGTGATGTGGTGATCTTTTGCAACCAGAAGGCCGACTCTAAGTGCTAAGAGTTCAGCTATTGTAGGGATTGTATGGGGGATATGGTTGTAGTATCCAAGGATCCATTCACCATGGTTTTTCCTAAATACTCCTCCCAATCCCCCCAGGCCCAGGATTAGCCTTTGCTGATCCGTCAGTGTTAAGTTTAATCTCTCATGAAGAGGGAGGTCCACTTAGTACTGATGGTTTCGACTATGTGATGCATGGGAGAGCACTGGGTTTTGCCAATAAGGGTGAACTCAGTAGCATTTGCAATCACTTCTTCGACTCTAGTAGCATTGTGATTATTATTGAAAAGGTTATTATTCCTAGTCAGCCAAATAGCCCAAAGGCAGTAAGGTAGCAAAGTATCCCAGCTGAGCCAATTGTTGAAGAGTTTTCCTTGAAGCCTGTCCCATATCTCATGCCAGGCCTCAAGATTGTTCTAGTTTGGAGAGAACTTATATCTGCTTTTGGCTTGGATATTATCCCAGAAGTGGAGTGCATTGCTGCACTGAAAAAATATGTGAGGGAGGTCCTCAACAATATTGCTGCATAATTGGCAATGGGGGGGGACATTAATGCCAATATGGTTGAGATAACTGTTATTAGGGAGCCTTTTGTGGTTTAAGAGCCATAGAAAGGTCTTGATTTTATTAGAAGTGTTAGCTTTCCAGATTTTAGTGAAGGTAATGTAGTGGACTCCATTGTGTTTTATTATGGAGAGTTGGTTGGAGAGCTGGGAGTACATATTGCTGGTAGTGAACTTAGCATCGGGGGAACAGTTCCAGATGGCAGTATCATTGTAAGTGTCCCTGACACTGATAGGCATGCCGGTGATGCTTTGCCTGATGATATTGGGGATTTCGAAGAGGATTGTAGTAAAGTCCCAAATGTCATTATTGTAGACATGTTTAACAATAATATCCAGGGTTTGGTGTCCCACAAGCCTTTGGACAATACTCCCAAGGCTATCAAAATGAGGGATTCATGTGTCATCCTAAAAACTCACTCTGTCTCCCTTACCCACTCTCCTCCTATTGCCTAAAGAGCAGTCTTTTCATAATTTTTTTGATGCATTGCCAGATTGTAGAGGTTATTTTCTTGGGGGAAAGTCTCATGATAGTTATAATATTTAGTGAGCATGACTTAGGCCCAAAGGGAGGACGGATTGTGGAAGAGTCTCCATGCAAGACTAGCATGCAAAGCTCTATTTCTCAACTCACTTTTGTGCAGGCCAAAACCCCTATCTTTTTTGTAGTTGGTGTGGGTCTCCCCGCTGAGCAAGTGTAGTTTCCTCTTATCAGGGGAGCTTCCCCAGACAAAGTCCCTTTGGATTTTGTTAAAAGACTCAGTAATTTTTTTGGGGATTCGAATGTACTGCATTATGTGGGTGGGCATTGCACTTAGGGTGGATTTGGGAATGACAGTTCTGCCTGTCATGTTCAAGAATTTGATCTTCCAGCCTGCCAACTTAGTGCTCATAGAGTCAACGATGAATTGGAAATCACTATTTATGGGCTTTCTATAAAAGACAGGGAACCCAAGGTACTTCCCAAAGTTGGTACAAGGTTGGATGTTGAGGATTTGAGAGCACATGGTGGTGTGAGATGGGGAGCTATTTTGGGAGAGAATTACCTTGGACTTATTATGGTTAATGGTCTGTCCAAATAGTTTGCTGAAGATGGTGAGAATGTTTACAATGATTTGGCAGTTTTGGACATTGGCCCTAACAAGTAGTGTAAGGTCATCAGCAAAGAAGAGATAAGACAACTTGGGTCCAGTAGTAGAAATGCTGATAAGAGTCCAGTTTTTAGCCCTTACCTCAATTTCAATACCCCTAGATAATCTCTCCATACACATAATGAAAATGTAGGGAGAGATGG
The DNA here is from genome assembly GCA_030864215.1 of Capsicum pubescens. Lineage (NCBI taxonomy): Eukaryota > Viridiplantae > Streptophyta > Magnoliopsida > Solanales > Solanaceae > Capsicum > Capsicum pubescens. The sequence continues at coordinate 51,572,676 of CM061543.1, read as the reverse complement.
GGTCCCCCTGTCTAATGCCTCTGGAGGGGTTAAAGAAGGAGGATTTCCTACCATTGACTAGAACAATTATGGAAGAGGTGCCAATGCAAGAAATGATGAGCTTAGTAAGCTTTGGGGGAAATCCAAAGAATTTGAGGGTATTTTTGATGAAGGACCATTCAAGTTTGTCAAAGGCCTTTTCTAAATCTATTTTAAGGATCATATTGGCATGTTTTTCTTTCATCATTCCAAAGTGAGTGATGTACTCCTGGATGATGATGGCCTGGTCAGAGGCCCTTTTGTTGGAAAGAAAGCTGGCCTGGGCAGGGCTAATAATGTCCTGGAGGAAAGACTTGATTCTGTTAACAATTATCTTGGTGATAAATTTATAGGAGGTGTTATAGAGCCCAATTGATATATAGTTCTTAAGGTTAGAAGCATTCCTACACTTAGGTATGAGGCACAGAAGGGTGGTATTATGGGTTGCAGAGATTTCAGAGTTGGATAAGACTTTCTTGCAAAAGGAGATAACCTTAGGTCCTACCTCATGCCAGAATTTTTGGTAGAAAGTAGGTGGAGGTTATCAGGCCCAGGAGCTTTAAGAGGCTTGAAAGACTTAACGGCCATGAGGATTTCAGAGTCCCTCAGGGGGGCATCTAGTATGTGGAAAGCATCAGGCCTGACAACATTCCTAACTAAAATGGGAGTGAAACGGGTGTTAGTGTTCATGTTATGGCTAGTTGTATAAAGGTTGGTGAAGTGGTGGAGGATATGATCTGTAATGATATCCTCTCTTCTAAATACATTACCTACATCATCTACCAACTAAGTGATTTTATTCTTTCTTCTTATATTGACGATGGTTGCATAGAAAAAGGCAGTGTTGGCATCCCCTTCAGTGAGCCAATTAATTCTAAATTTAGTCTTCCAGAAGTCCTCTTCACACTTTAGCAGGGCCTCGTAATCATAGAGGAGTTTATTCTCTAGATTGTGAAGGTAAGTGCTGGTGTGGTAATGCTTGAACCTCTGAATGTTATCTAATCTAGCAGAAATGTTTTTTAGTCTTTTGAAGATATCTCCAAATACTCTATGGTTCTAAGTAGTAGCATTAGATTGGAAGGTGAAGATGGCTTGTTGAAGATTAGTTGTGAGTTAAAAACAGTTGTGAACTAAATATGATTAGTTCCCTGAAATGGTCTGATTTGGTTTTTGGTAGATGAGTGACTATTGCCTCTGGGAAGAGGTTTATCCAAGAGGTATTAGCCATGCACCTATTCAGTCTTTCTTGAATGATACTAATCCTACCGCGATACCTCTTATTGGTCCAAGTGTATTTACAACCCCTAAAGCCTAGGTCCACCATGTTACAATGGTTTAGACAATCCTACAGTTTGCTGACCCTAGCAGTATTCATGGGAGCCCCCTTATTTTTTCATTGGCTCGCAGGACTTCATTAAAGTCACCACCTATTAGTCAATCCCCTTTGAAGGTTTCTGTGATTTGACAAAGCTCCTCCCAAAGGGTGGCACGCATACAAGGGTCAGACTAGTATAAATAACTGAGAAGAGATAAGGAGAGGGGTGAGTGTTTACCTTTACAAGAGTATGAATTCCTTGAGAGGAGATGGAGAAGTTTTGAAGTTTAACCAAGTCCTTTTTCCACACTGGATTCTAAGTGAGAGTTAAATCTGAAGAGTTTCATAAGATGTTTATGGTCAACCATTTTAGTCTCCAGCAGGACTACCACACTGGGGTTATGAGTTTTGATTAAAGCATCTCATTGATGCTTAAAGCTAGCACTATTAGCACCTCTGGTATTCCAAATAATGAAATTCATGGTGTCAACAGAATTGGGTGGGTGGTTGAGAATTGGGCTCTTGCCTTTGTCCGATGAGGATCCTGTCTCTGTTCTACATAAAGGCTCAGGTAGGCTGCTGCATTCACTCCCAATGACATGTTTCTCAAGAAAGCTTGAATGTCTTCATCTTCTTCGGATAGAGCACAATAGTAGCTGTGTTGCAGGGCTCTGCGCACTCTTTTTGAAGTGGCTTTTCTAGCATGAAAATCTACGTTGGGTTCCATGAAGAATGCCAAGAACTCTTCCATCTCTGTATTTGCTTGTTGAAGCTCCTCTAAGATAGTCGATTTTATTTTTTGGGGACGTCTTCCCTTGCTGACTCTTGATGATTCATGGGGGGATTCAGAGTAGCTTGGGATGAGGGAGTTGGAGGGGTCCAAGGCATAAAGTTTAGTGTCTCCATCTCCAAGAGGTAGGGGTTATTGAGGTAGTAAGGCAGACTTTTGAATATGTGGCTCACAAGGGAGCTGAACTCGTGGGAGTTCATGATGTTCAGGGTCCCCATCATTTATGTTTGCAACCATGTTTGGGCTTAGAGCTGGTGCCTTAACCCCTCGGCTATCTTGTTTATCCCCTCCTTGATGATTTGGGCCATCCACGCTGTGTTCTTGATCACAAGTACTATTGGTTGGTCCCCCACTATGACACAGTGGGATATGGAATTTCCTGTTAGTATTAGTTCCGCCCATGACGTTTGGGAGTCTGTAGGGTGGATGAGGGGCTGAGACAAAAATCAGTGACTCTTTGAGAGTTGGAGTGGTTGAAGATGATGGGTTCGTCATGTAAACTATTTCAGGGTTATAATTAGCCCTAGTACCGGCTTCGGTTAACTCCCCAGAAGTTGCAGAGACGAAGGCCTTCATTGAAGCATTATATGTGAAAGTAGGGAGTGGGACCCGACTCGAGCCGCCCAAATTAAATGGGGGAGAGGGGACTTTGGTTGGTGGGTTCCAAGGTGCCACGTTTATGGTAATGCCAGCCATTGGTAGTATTTTTGTTGACAAACTGGCGTGCAGGACCCACTTTCATTTTATTTTTTTTCCTCAAATTTTATTATTCGTATTTTTCTTAGCATATTGTGGGGTAACTTCGTTGACTTGGGAATTACTAAGTTGTTGGGTAGCAGATGGCATACCTGGGTTGGCCATGTCCATTCTTACCTGGGATGACCGCTCTTGTTGTATTGTTCTGTGCCCGTGATTTGGTGTTGTGTGTTTTGGCAGAGATTTTCTCCTTGAGAAGGAGACAATCTTCCAGTCGTCTTCCTCGAAGGAATTTTAATTGGGGGTGGGTTCAGACGGTCCAGCTTCCATGGTGTTTATGGACCTGCCATGGATATAATTTTTAGCGATATGGCCGAGTCTACCGCATCCAGTGCATAGGATTCCTTTTCCTTCATATACAACTCGTTGTTGGTGACTACCAATGGTCACCTGGGTTTTTAGAGGGACATCCAGTGAAACTTGGATGCATACCTTCCTCGTAGACGGGAAGAAGTGCATGTATCAATTTTCAGCAGAGCTCCCATTTCGACCCTCTCCGTTCCAAGATTGTTTGGTCGTAGAACTCAGTCGGCAACTGCGGTAGTCTGAGCCAAATTGTTGTATGGGCCTGTGTCACTTCGTGTGGTGCAAAGTTCGACTCCCATTGCCTAAGTGACAGGAAGTGACCGGTTACAAACCATGGACCGCCATGGAGGGCCTTCAGCATATTCTCTGACCTGGTAAATTTAACAGTATAGAAGTCATTCTCCAGATTGATGAGGATGAGGGGTTCAGTTGGCTTCCATTTGTCTTGTAATTTGGTCTTTAGATAATTGTGTGCGAGTCGTTTATTGAATAGTTTAACAATTACTGAATATTGCCATGGTCGCTAGATTCGAGCTTTGTCTTCCTCTGACTGATCGATTATGTCGTTATCATCATTTGCTCCGATTGGACGTTTTCCCATCTTATAATCATAATTCTTATTGACGAGGCAAGCTTTGTTCAACAACTTGTCTTTGAAACTGACAATGAATTAAGACGGGTATGCCATTTGGTTGGTGTTGTTCGATTGACATCATGTCTGGCGATTCTGGTAGCTGGGTCGGCGGTACTTCCGTTGGCTGGGGCATTGAGAGATAGATAGATGCTTAAAGTCATTTTAAATCACAATAAATACACTTTTGATCTATTTTCAGATCATGTGCAATTTCACGTTTGAGGAGCGGTTGAATGAGTAAAAGTACATCCACAAATTAGCGTTTTACTGACACGTGACATTACCAACTTAAAGTTTTTCTTCTTTATAAAGTAGACCTGGTCACTAGCCAATAGCTCAGAGTATTTTGGAGAAGTGCATAAGAGAGATCAAAACTTGATCCTACAACATTTAGGTTGCCGTAAAGGAGAATTACCAGTGAAGTTCCTCGGGATACCACTATCAACCAAAAAGCTCACTTTAATTCAATGGCAATCCCTTGTTGAAAAACTAGATGTCGAGGGTCCGTGCTAGCACGAGCTCAATATATGTTATTTTTGGGTTTCAATTTATTCAACACAAATAGATTTTAGATAATCAATTATATTTTAAATATGTTTTTAGAGATTTTAACTTGTTAACTGTTGTAATTTAGAATATCTTTTATGTAATTTTCAAATAATAAATGTTACTCTCCTTGTCCAAACTTTTGTGTCATTAATAGTCAATTGTATTTTTAAAATAATTTAAAATTTTAATTATTCAGATTTTTATTTTTTTTATTTTTCAATTTAAGTGACACTGATATAATTTGGTAAACCAAATATTTTATATTTTTATTTTTTTAAAAGTTGTTAATTATTGTGATTGATATATTTTTACGTAGTTTTTAAAAATCTATAGCAGATTAATTATTTTTTAGATATTTTAAGTTTTAAATATTATAATTTATAATACTTTCTATGTAATTTTTAAATAATATATGTTACTTTCAAACTTTCGTGGCATTGAATATTTCTATTTGACCTTTTTTATTAAATATTATTAATTTTTTAATATTTAGATGACTTATCATAATTAATTAGGACTGATATAGTAAAATTACAATTGAAGCAGTTGAAACATATATGTTTTGTCTATTTGACTTTTTTAAAATTAAATATTTTTTTTTCTAATACATAAATGACATATAATTATTTATTATGGTGATATAGTAAAATCACGGAGCAAACAGGTGAAAGATCGGCAAGCAGGGATGTATAAATATCTATTTTATTTTCTTTCAATATTATTTATCTTTCTAATACGTAAATGACACATAATAATTAATTAGGAGCAATATAGTAAAATTATAGAGCAAGCAAATGACAAGCAGGGATGTCGACAAGCAGATCCACTCCCACTTTTTATATAGGATAAATTTGCAAACATCTAAACTAGTGTCCTCCTGTGTCATTTTGACGCCTTTTGCTGAATCAACTAAAATTAAAAAGAAAGTGTAATACAGTCACGAACAACATGACATGCTTATTAATTAAAAGAGGACATATGATATTTCAGTACGAAATAATAATTTAAAAGTAATTTATAAGCAAAAAGAAAATAAAAAATTATATTTAGTACAAAAAAATAAAATAAAAAAGGCATTTTTTAAACGCCATCACAACTGCCCACCCCTTCATCCTTTCTTCCCACTCTTCCAGCGCGATATCCACCCCCACTGTCTTGTTTTTTTGCTTCATTGAGTTTTGATTCTTTCTATTTATTGTACGTTTTTTTTTTTTTTTTTAAATTATATCCTTTCTTCTCAAAAGTTGATATCGGGTCAAGTTAAAAATAGTGAAATTAATAATGACGCATAAGTTTTAGTGATGAATATTAAAATGGGATGGTGGTAAATTAGTTGGTGCTAGTAAATTTAATTGTGGTGTCATAATTTTGGAGAATGAGTGATTTTGATTAATTAATTTAATTTTTCTTTCTAAATCCTTTTTTATTGTTGTAATGATTTCATTTAAAAATCACGTCGGATTTAAGAAAAGAATTTAGGAAGGAAAAGAGTATGAAAGAGCATTTTTCGACGAGATTTTGATGGGGGGAAATAGAATTTTTCTCCTTTTTTATATTTTAATTTTTCAAATTGAATTCTTTCATGTTTTCATAAAGTTCCCAAAATTCGTGTGCCATGACTTTTTTTTTTTTATTTTCTTCTATATTTTTGTAAGTTTTCTAAAATTACTGACGACGGTGTGGTGGATGATGGTGGTAGTCGAAGGTGAAGTAGGTGGAGAGAGAAAGAATAAAAAAGAAGAAGTTTAAGCTTTGAAAAATTGAATTGGTGGCTTGAAATGGGAAATGAGATGAAGAAAATAAATAAAAATTGATCAAAATAAATATTTTACGCGCTGTCAATGAGTGTATTACACTCACTATGTCATATCAGTAAAAGATGTCAAAATAACACATCAAGACATTAGTTTAGGTGTTTAAAATGAACAATGGCTAGTTGAGATGTCAAAATGAAAATTTGTAACAAGTTTAAGGGTTTGACGACTTGTTTGACCTATAGTTAATGGGTGCTCAACCACCCATAAATAGTATGTGGTTCCGCCCTTGCTTGGCTGTATTCAAGGGAGGTAATGAAATGTTTGAACTGAATAAAATAGCGACGGATCGTTTCGTAGGAGGTATAAGGTGAGATATTTGATGGATAAAATTTAGTCTTGATATAATTCATCTTATCTCATCAACCACGAAATTATTTCGTACCACCTTTCATATAATATAAATTAGTCTAGGCCTCCAGAAATTATAATCTTAGTATTATAATCCTAAGATAATTTAGTTTATGTAGATAACAGAGCAAGTTCAAAAAGGAAGTTGTAGTTAGACTGTTAGAGTGTATGGAGCTATGATATACCTCATATGACAAGCTAGAAACTGGAGAATTTTCAAGAAACAAATCGTATAGAGACTTTATATTGCAGCAAATACTGTCGATGTTAACGAAGGATAACACTATTCATAAGGAACAAAAAAAGCACAGAAATGAAAAGTCTTTATAGATCTTTTGTGTAATTAGCTTATTGGCCAAATTCATCGACGACCTTCTAAACTTGACACGATCTTTCACTTTGGCATCTCAAGTGGACGTTGTTCACTTTTGACATCTCAAGTAGTCATAAAGTCTGTCACTTTGGCACCTTTCGACATCAGCACTGGTGTGTGTGTCTCACTCGCTGTCAACGTGGATAAAACAACCAATTGATTTGTGCCAACTCATTTAAATTGCCACATCATTATTTATATTCACAATTAATTTTATTTTTTTAAAAAGGCCAAAACACATGACAATGACATAATTATCCAACTTATTTAATATATATATACACAATTAAATTAAAGGAACCAATTAATTGCTGATACATGACATTTTTAAAAATAATTATAAAATTATTTAATTTTATTTGACAGAACCCCCCCACCCCTCCCACCCCCCACCCCCAAACTCCAAAATCGTCTTCTTCACTACCACCCATCCCTACGGCAACCCCCACTTCAAGTCATCTTCTCTACATGGCACCCCCCCTTCCGTCATCTTCTCCATTTGCCCTCCCCCTCCCCCGCCCCCTCCCCCCAAACCCCAAAGTCTTCTTCTCCATTCCCCCCCAATCCCCAACCAAGCCAACAACCGCACCTCTGCCAAGACAACACTGAAGCTCCATCAGCAAACCCAACAAAAATCACCTTCGCCGTTGTTCCATCGACGAAAACAACGATTCTAACAATCCCTCCATCCTTTGCTGCCTCACCGCTCCTGATTTCGATTAAACTTCTACGAAAAATGAATACGTACCAAGCCACCGGTAGCAAGCTTTGGTTCTTTAAATTTGCCAAAAATTCACGCATTTAGTCTCGGTTAGATATTTATTGAATTTTGTCCGTTAAATTTAACAATAATATGGGAAAATTCTTTCTTTAACTATAAACACCATGATAGACTTATCAAATCTCAGCAAATGGACCATTTTTGTCATTTTCTCAAAAACTAGACAAGAAAATGAAGGGATACAAATGTGTTAAGAAAAGAAATAAAATGGTGAAAAATTAATGGGTTGAAAGAGAGAAGAAGAAAGAGAAAAAGAAGAAATCTACAATACGCACCAGCTTGCATTTTTTCAAATTATTAAAAATCAATTGTATTAAAAAAAATGGTGAAAAACTAATGAATAGGGGTGTCGGCAAATGATTTGGGGGTGGGGAGGGTGGGACAAGACGATCTTGGGGTGGGGGTGGCAACAACGATTTGGAGGTGGGGTGGCTTGAGGAAGATGATATGGGGTGGGGTGGGGTGGTTAGGAAGATGATATAAGAGTGGAGTGGGGTTATTAATTTTTTTTAATTTAAATTAATTATATAAAAATTATTTTTATAAAAATGATAAATTTCCTTTTATAATTGGTTCATTTGCATGTCATATACCCTAAAACGCGCCTAAAAGCAAGTGTGGTACACTCTCTTTGCTGAATCAGCAAAAGGTGTCAAAGTGACCCACTTTATGACCACTTGAGGTGTCAAAAGTGAACAACGTCCGCTTGAGGTGCCAAAGTGAAAGATCGTGCCAAGTTTAGCGGGCCATCGATGAATTTGGCCTAGCTTATTCTATTTGCTAGATGGGCGGGACATTGGAACAATATCCTGTTGGCAGGGGGGTTTGTTTTAATTGTATTGTAGTTTGTTGGCGATAATAATATTTCAAAGTCTATTTGACAAAAATAATTTTTTTAAAAAATACTCATATTATTACGGGAAATATAAAATAACGATACATTCGGGACTCATGATAGATAACAGTATAATAACAAAAAATACAAAAATAAATTACGCACCGTTAGATAATAAAAACAAAGATACCGACGAAATAATATTATAAACTCTCTGTTCGAGATCACAAACATTCCAGAACACTGCAAACAAGAAACTACAAGCATAAACACAAACAAATAACTCCTCTCTATTAATGACGACACTCCTACCCATTAATCCTCTATCCTAATTCGCGTTTTCTACACCTTCCTATGTCATGCATAATCACCTTCTTTTAATATTTTTTTCAACTTACCTCTACGTTGCGTAAAATCATCCATAATTAATAAAACTGTCAATACGAATCAGCCCAGCCCATCTGGGCTAGTCCACACGGGCTTTGAGTTTGACGGGCCTGGGCGGCCTGGCCCATCAAAATAATGGGCCAAAAACACCAAACCCACACCATTACTCTGTGGGTTGCAGGCCTCACGAGGCAACCCACTTTTTAAAAAATAATATTTTATAATTTAATTTTAGAATGTTAATAAACATAAATATTACCAAACAATATTACATAGTGTTAATACTTGTTAATCAAGTCTCCAACACCCCCAAAAAATACTCTTAATAGTGAAATTAAATAACTATTGACATGATATCATTCGAACCAAATACAAATACTAATAAACAATCTAAATAGTTGCATGTATTTGACTTGCGGGCTGACCCACGGACTAGCCAACCCACATTGCTCAAGCCCCACTGGCCACAGGCTTATTCAGGCCAGGCAAAAATGCCCCGTTCTTAAATGGACTGCAGAAACTGAAGCCCATCTCCATCAAATAACAGGCTGGATCGGGCTGACCCAACAGGCCTGATCCATATTAACACGTCTAAGGGCCCATTTGTCCATGAATTTTTTTCTTTTTTTTTTTGAATTTTTTTTCCGGAGTTGGAAATTATGGTGTTTGGCAATGAAGATTCAAAAAATAATTCCGCAAAATTTTTCTGAAAAGGAAAAACAGGTTTTTGATGTTTTCTCAATTTTTCAACTCAAATTTCAACTTTTATTATTATTATTATATATAACTCCAATCTTTTAAATTTTTACATAAAACTCTCCTTATTACATTATTTTTTCAATATTACGTATGTAATAGTTTTAAAGAATAAGATAATTATAATTTCAAACTTAATGTTATCCTAATTAATATATATCTCTTTTATCTCTCATCATTATTTTTCTCCCTTATTTAATTTTCTCCCTTATTTAAGACACTATTTTACTGCTAATGATCCTAATTACTATAATATAATAATAATAATAATAATTTTTCTGTTGTGATACGAACATTTAAGGAATTATAGTCGTGTAATTAACAATGGATAATCGTTTTTTATATTTATGAAATTAATAAAGTTGTAGTAAATTAGTTTATCACTGCCACAAAATATTTTCATTTTTAATTTGATTATATATATTATATTGTGTACATTTGTATTATACTATTCAAATATAAATAATTTATACCATATATATGTTAAAAATATAAATCGGTGTCCAATTTAATAAATTTATATCTTAAACTGCAATTGCTACCTTTATATACCATAATACTTGGTATCTTTATACACAAGTATTATATTTATACCCATAAATATATAAAGTATTATATTTATGACAGAAATATACAAAATATGTTATATATAAAGTTTATACCATGTATATACCATATACACACATCTATAAATATTCAAAGTATTAAGAAACATACTAAGCATATTTATAGCATAAATATACAAAGTATGTTATATATGAAGTTTATACCATGTATATACTGTCACGCCCCAAATCCCATTGGAGCGGACTGGCACCCGTAGCCGAGGAGGCCCGGGAGAACCCGTTCATAACCTATACTTTCACACTTACATTACTTATGAAAATTAGAAATTTGGGCAACACTTCGTTGTAAATAGAAGAAAACAGTACCTGTATCAGCCCAGCAGACACGCATATATATATATATAAACAGTAATTGGCCGTCAGAGCCATCACGTCTATCAACCAAACACTCCTATGGCTGTACAATATGTCTACAAAAGCCTCTACATAGATACACAACTGAGTTAGGGTCGGGACAAACTCCCGCCCACAAAAGACTTTTATACAAATACCAAAAGTACATATAGAAACGACTTGGGATGCCCCGAAACAAATGGAGCTCACCACTATCAACAGAATGTCCTGGCTCTTACTGCGGAGGTGTACGACCTGAAGTACCCGTTCCTGCAGGCATGAATACAGGTCCCCCGTGAGGGACGTCAGTACGAAAATATGTACTGAGTATGTAAGGCAGTGAGTATCAAGATGAGATACAAAAGATCAACAGAACCCAGATACCAGTGAATAAACAGTATGAGTAGACCACACTTAAAAGAGCTGATGGGATACCTGCACATTACTTTCATATCATTACTTCCCGTATTCCTTATCAATACATAACATATGTCATACAATGGCCAACTGATCAGTGGTACTAATACAATACATCAGGGACCACCCCTGGAATAGCATATATACATAATCTTTATAATACAATGGTCAATTGATCAACATTCCATTTCTTAATTCAATTAATCTTTGAGATTGGTTACTTTGTGGTCATACCTTATGAAACTTGAAACCATGATACCTCAATAGGAAAAACATGTAAATAGGTAATCAATATCATGAAAATGAAGTAGAGAATCATGGATACCTCATTAAACCATTTCGGAGTCAACAATAGTATATGGATATTTTTCTTTTGACTAGCCGGACATCTTAAAAGTGAAAACAAGTTCAATTGGTGGTGTCGAAGATCAAATGATGTTATTATGTGTCATGTGTCGTAGGACAATGTTGGAAGCTTACTTGAGAGTGCCATGGGTCATTATTCATGCCAAAGATTAGATAGAGTATGTCTTACATACCTTGATATAACCACTTCAATACAAGTCCAACTTGACTTCCCGTACTCTTCGAACACTTATCTACAATAAGTCATTTGTGGCAAACTAGTATTAGCAACCAAACCTTACCATTTAGGTATTAACTTCACCAAATAATGTCTAGGAAGTAATCCTTTAACTCATCAATAAGAGTGCTACATACATCCTCTTATACTCTTATTACATTCACATATCATGCATTTTCATGCAATATCCCTCAACATCACTCTTAGCCTTTATTTCCCCTCTTAATCACCATCCAATACCAACATGATCACTAGGCATACATAACCACTAATATAATGATATATCACCACAATTCATCCTCCATAATCCAATACAACAACTTCCATAATTTACTACAACAATTTATACAAAACAATTCATAACTATGTTTCTAGTTATCTTCCAACATCAAGACAATACTCATAATCCTTTATCAATACTTATTCATGGATAAGAATCAAGAATAAACAATATTCATACCTTAACAATGAACTCTTGTATTTAGAATCCTCCTTACATAACCATGGGGTGCTTCTCGAAGCTTTTGAGATGGTGAACACAACTACGGAACCAATTCGAATTTTCTACGGTTGAATCACAAAATATTTGAAGTTGAAATTAGGCTAGGGTTTCACCTTCTCTTAATAATTGGATGATATATGATATATATGAGGCTAAGTGTATGTTTATAAAGACCAATTTTCGTCCAAGAGGTAATAGAAAATGACCATTTTGCCCTAAAAATTTAAATAAATCCTAATCTGTCCCCAGTGGACAGTTTTGACAGGCTGAAGTAAATCGATCATAACTCTTTGATCCACTATCGGATTTGGGTGAAACCAATTGCATTGGAAAGATAATTCAAAGGAATTTCATTTTCATATAAAGTATACCACCCAGTTCTTCCTGTACAAGGAGTTATGGTCGTTTAAAGTTGACCCAAAAATCTGTCCCAAAATTCTGTTTTTTTTTTTATAGGCTGTAGTAAAACGGGTATAGATCCTTACTCAGACATTGGATTTAGATGAAACTCATTTCATTGGAAAGAAGACTCTCGGAGCTTTTCGTCGATATATAGCAGCTCACACAGTTCTTTTTGTACAAGGAGTTATGATCGTCTAAAGTTGATCCAGAGAAAATTGCCTAGCTGCAGTAATTTTCCTGCAGAATTACTGTTCATAGGCTTCCCGGCCACCGTTTTGAAATTTCGAATGTGCTTGCTTATATGAAATACTCCTCTGTTTTGGGCAAACTTTATATCGTTGGAAAGCTTATTCCAATACCTACACATACAACTATTGACGGGATACTTCCGAACACCATAAACTTAATTTAACCCATACGCAAGCCTTTAGGACTCCATATAATCGCGATAAGTGTACGAAAAAATTTACGGGGTGTTACATATACCATATACACATATATATAAATATACAAAATATAAGGAAACATACTAAGCAAATTTATATATTTATGGTATATGATATAATGTACCATAAATATGCAAAGTATGGTTTACATAGAAATAATTTATTCACACACAGTAAAATCATTCATGTATAAAAAAATTAAAGAAATAAATTAGCGGCATCCTAAAATTTAATAACAACTCATTATTTCCTATTTTTTAGGAACGAAAAATAAAGGAAATAAATTAAATAAATTTATTTGAAAGATAATATTTGTTACCTAAAAAATAGGAAGCAGTGATCTGTTAATATAACATCAATATTTAAAATTTTCAAATATGAGAAAACGACTACTAATGTAAATATTATAATTGAAATTCATTAAATATGACAATGTATATGTAATTATTTTTATAAAAGTGGCTAATTGTCTTCTTTCTTGTTAGTAGGTAAATTTTAGTTGGGTGATTTTGATAGTTTGTAAAAGATGAGACATAAAATCATTTTTTTTTTCAAAAGTCAATTTTTTTTTTCCAAAAAAGACATGGCCAAACACAACTCTAATTTCAATTTCAACTCTAACTTCGAAATTTTTTAAATTTTCATGGTCAGACGACTACTAATAATCAACCTCTCACACTTTCATATTGAAGCATCTGTACACCTTCTTATCACATGTTCGAACATCATAATCTCACTTTACACATCTTTATCTTTTATTGAAGTCACGCCCACCTTCTTCCAAATACCTCATTTCTAACTCTCTCTCTTGATAAGTTTCCACATTCATCTCAACACCCCATCTCCGCCAGGTGAAAATATAAATTAAGACAATTAACAGTCAACTGCGTGAAGTGAGTAGCATGATTTGTTTTTTTATCACTTTCTCCTAAAACCCTAAACCCCAAATTCCACCACCCCCCAAATCACCAAAATGCGCATTTTCCATTCAATTTCAACCAAACTCTCACATTCAAATTCCACCTTCAAATCCCTCACTTTGTTTCCTTCCCTGTTCCTCCAATCCCCAAAACAGTTCTCACAATCAACTTCCATACCCAAAAAACAACAACGCATTCGCGACCATGGCTTCGATGACTACATGGAAGTCGAAAAGAAAAACCGCAAAGTCATCAAATTCCAAGATCTACTTCTTACTCAACCAAATTCAATGATCGCAATTTCTCGTCTCGACATGCTTGCTCGCCGTTTCGGGTTCAAACAGTACGAAGCAGGGAAATTTATACTCAAATTCCCTCATGTTTTCGAGGTTTTCGAACACCCAGTACAGAGAATATTGTATTGTAGGCTTACTCGTAAATCATTGCTTCAAATTGAGCAGGAAAAACAAGCACTTTTAGCTCAATTGCCGTTAGCTGTTACGCGTTTACGGAAGCTTTTGATGCTATCGAATACGGGGAGGTTAAGGTTAGAACATGTTAGGATTGCGAGGAGAGAATTTGGTTTACCTGATGATTTTGAGTATTCGGTTGTTTTGAAGTTTCCGGACTATTTTAGATTGTTTGATGCGAAAGAGACGAGGAATAAGTACATTGAGGCTGTTGAAAGAGACCCGGGGTTAACTGTTTGTGCTGTGGAGAGTGTTAGGGAGAGGGAGTATAGAGAGAAGGGTGGGGAAGAAGAGAATGTGCGGTTTTCGTTTAGAGTGAATTTTCCGCCTGGTTTTAAGATTGGCAAGTATTATAAGATTGCTGTTTGGAAATGGCAAAGGTTGCCTTATTGGTTGCCGTATGAGGATGTATCGGGTTATGATTTGAGGTCACTCGAGGCACAGAAGAGGATGGAAAAAAGAGCAGTTGCGACTATTCATGAATTGTTGTCATTGACTGTTGAAAAGAAGATTACTTTGGAGAGAATTGCGCATTTTAGGTTGGCGATGGATTTGCCGAAGAAGCTGAAAGACTTTCTCCTTCAGCATCAGGGGATATTTTATATTTCGACGAGGGGTAATCTTGGGAAGTTGCATACGGTGTTTCTCAGGGAGGCTTATAAGAAGGGAGAGTTGATTGTGCCAAATGATTTGTATTTAGCTAGGAGAAAGCTGGCTGAAATGGTTTTGATGAGTCCAAGGAAAGCCGTTGTGGATAGAAGATTGGTTAATTATAGAAAACAGGACGACAATGATGAAATAGCTGACCACGTTGAGAATGGAGGCGATCATTCAAACACTCAAGAGACAGTTAGACAAGATTCGGAAGAAGAAAGCATGGATTCTGATGAAGATTGCAATATTTACTCTGATGACGATTGCAGTATTAACTCTGGGTATGCACACAAGGAAGTCAATAATGATGATGTTACTGATGATGCAGAGGACACTCGTGTCACTGAGTAACCGTACTTAGCCCAGCTAGAAAGGTCGTTATGGTGGTTCTTGATTAGAGCTCTTTAGGTGTTAATTTATTGGAATATCAGCTTATTCAGTTGAATGTGATTTTTTAAAATTGTTAATCTTCAGGTACTTGATATTGAGAGTTCTTTGATTGCCAAATGAATTAGCGGATCTCTATGTAAAACTTGACTGTTTCAATTGTTACAAGACAGCACTGATGTGAACTTGTACCCCTGGCAGTTGGCACTTAGGAGCTGTTCAAGTTCTTCTTCCTTTGAGATGCAATGTAAGTTACTTCTTTCATGTTTGTACAATCTGTTTATTATTATAGAAATTAGGTTTTGTTCTGCTTTTATTATCTTCACTTGTCATGCTATGATTCCATCAACATAAGGGATAAGAAATAGTCTCGAGTGTATATGTTAGTGTAAATTGCCTTTTATCCCCAAAAAAGAAAGAGAATAAGTGTGTGTATTATGCATTTCATTATGTGTGTTATAATTTGGCTCTGCTAACATCTTATTTCATGATTAAAGAGACCAAGGGTGGTTCAAAGTTGCGATAGCGCCTGTAGTTTTGCTCTGCCTAGTTATTTGCTGTTCTTCCAGAGCCGAAAAAAGAAAAGATTGCGTTGCGTCCTCCCTTTATCCTGTTTCTTTACTTCGATCGTCCTAATTATGCATTTATGCCGTTTTCTTCACCTTTCTCATACAAATATGTAGAAATTAAGGCCTTGCATGTTCTGGAAGCTCATGAAAGTGCTTTATGTTTAACTACTATCCTGATATATCTTTTGATAACGTACACTTCTTAGTCCTACATAACATTCCATGGTGTTTTCGATCTCGAGATCTGAACTTGCTGATTGAAGCTATTTCTAGGTAGAAAAGCTTAGGCTTGATAAGCACTTGTTAGATTGTCAACAAAATATAAACAGTGTTTTACAGTGCCAATTTGATCATAGACTACTTTGGTCATTGGTCTTTTTGTGCTCTCTCAAAAATCTTTGGTGGGGAAAAAGAGGTGCAGGGTTTTAGGGGGTGTTTGGATTATCTTTTTTAAGTGACTTATAAGCCAAAAGCTGAAATTAGGTAGCAACCAACTTTTGGCTTTTTCTTTTTCTACTTTTTAAGCCTAAGTGCTTAAAAACACTTTGTGTCTTTGCCAAACACCTCCAAAAAGTGCTTAAAAACCAAAAGCACCTGAAAATAAGTCAATCCAAACACCTTCTTAGAGTACTTCCGGAGGAGTATAGCGTTCTTATAAAAATGTCCAATTGCTAAACAGTTGATCTTGATCTTAACTAATTTAATTTCATTATCCCTTCATTCCATCTACCAAATGGAGTTCTTCCCCCTTTGTGTCACTCACCATTCACAATCTTGATTGATTTCAATTCTCGCAGTTAGGTTCAAACCATCATTTTATCTTGTAGGACAAGCACTTGTGCATATTTAGGGTCCAACCAGAAGGAACTCATTGGGGGTGAGGTAGTTGGAGACAGAAACAATGAAGATAGAGAGGTATTGTGGATAATCATATTGATTCCTAAATAAATAAAAAAAAGACAGTGGTGGTGTGGCACAGTGACAGTAGCTTTGGCAACAGTGATGGTGGAAACGGTAAATGGGCAGACCGTCTGTGTTTTGGCAGGTTTATTCTGGTGCGACCACTGTTATTTTTAGGTCTTGATAGGTCTTTTCTGGAAAAGAGCATACAACGAGAATCACTTGTATTGGCAAAGTCATCTCATTTTCCATTGTTTGTCGTTTATTAGTTTAACAAGAGTTTTAAATATTTCACTCCATTTTCTTTATGATTTAACCGCTGGGCTTTATTTCCATTTACGGTCTTGTTGTCATTGTAGCTGGAAGAGTTGAAGAATTGTTGAAGTGTATCAGGTGAAAAGATGAATATTAGTCTTCATCTTTTCAGATGATCCCGTTGATGTTCAGCGAAGAGAAAAAGTAAAGGACGCTATGCGTTATGCCTGGAGTTCATATGAAAAATATGCACGGGGCACCGATGATCCTCAAGCCGGGTTATTGCATCTAATAGATTTTCCTTGCAGAACATCACCTTTTTGCCATTGTATTTAGTCATTTAATAACAGGTCACACATATCTTTCGCAGAGGCATCTCAGTAGGGCTTTTAGATGCTTTACCTGTCGATTAATGTTCTTCTATCTTCTTTCTCTATTATCTAAGGTTTCAAGTGACTGTAAACAATTTGTATGCTTTACATTTAAGCTGACAATTTAACATCATACTTTTCTCATCCTTTAATATTTCGTCAGAAGATGTTGGATCAAGCTTTTTTCTTTTCTCATGCTTTATTTTTATGAATTATTGAACAAACGCAAAATCATCTTTAGGTGAATTTTGCTTTTAAGAGCTTTTTGAAAGTTATGATAAAAAGAAGGAAACATGTTTTAGTTGAGGCGAACTTGGTATTTTGGCTTAACTTGCATGGTTTCCCGGTGAGATTTGGTTAATTTTTCGCTGAGAATAAGTTAAAGAGTGATTTTATAATAGGAAATGGTCAAAATTGCCCTCATTAAATAGTAGAGGTGTACTTTTGATTCAGTTATTATAATATAACAACATATTCCGCATAGTTTCATAAGTTCGGAGAAAGTAGAGTGTGTGTCAATTTTATCTCTACCTTCACAACAATCTAACCATTCATCTTCCAGCCTCAAATTTTCTCTCAAACTCCACCTTGAACCTACACCAAAATCCCTCAAATTTGAGACATGAATCCTCAAGATATATCTGATTTTCTGTAAGAACATTCACTCGAAATGAAGCTCCTTTGTGGAATCCCGAAATTTGCAGTTTATTTCAAGTTTTGATGATGACTATAAGCTTGCGTTGAACTTGAAATAATCAAAAGTCTTGCGGAAATAAATACTTACAATCATTTGGTTTGGGAAAGAGTTATTCCGGGATAATTTATTTCATCATTATAGTGTAAATAGTGGAATAAATAATTTCAGTACTAACTAATACCTCACATAAAAAATGAAATAAAATAATACTTACTTCATTTTATTTCAAAATTATCTATATAAATTATTCACTTTAAAAGCATGACCAGAAAATAGCACTAAAATAATCTAAATAACAGATAGATTCTTCGCAGAAATACGTTTGGCTACATGTCAATTTAGCACCAACTAAAAAAACTAAAAAAAAAAAAAAAAAAAAAAAAAGGAATTAGTACACTGACAGTTCCTTCGTACGCCCTAACGGCTATTGCAACTAACTAACTTTCTTTTTTAATTTAATTTTCATTATCCCTTCATTTCCCAATATGAATTTCTCCCTAATATGTCTAATTAACCAATCTCGATCTTAATCAATTTTCAATTTCGAATTAGTAAAGGTTGGGAAAATGGGGAGGAGTAGATCATCGTCGGCGAATATGTGGAAGTACATGAATCCATCTTATTATTTGAAACGCCCACAACGTCTTGCTTTGCTTTTCATTGCTTTCGTATTCGCTACTTTCTTCTTTTGGGATCGACAAACTTTAGTCCGTGATCACCAGGTGCGTTTTTTCTATACCTCTATAGTTTGTTTTTGTTGAACGTCATAATATAAATGTACCTCCACGTGTAAATAAATAACATGTATCTGAGATCGACCTTTATATGGGTTACAACAATATTCCGTATGTGCAATACTTGGTGTGAATTGCAGAATCGCGTGAACCATCGTGAAAACAAGTTGCCCCCGAAGACATTAGGCGCATGGGCGGAGCCACTTTAGGCGGAGGGTGGTCCGGTGAAAATTATGTGGTGTGCAAAGGTTAAATATTAGCTATAATGAGTGTGTATTTGATTTTATATACCATTTGCCAAATTTCTGGCTCCGCCACTGCCTGGGCTGCACGCACCGCGGTTCCCACCACACATCGCAACACTGTAGTCAGTAGGATAAAACTACCCTGTGTTATGATGGTGTAAACCCAGCTCACGTTCCCCATTGGTGGGTGAACAGTTCGGCACTTCTGCCTGGATGGAGAATTTTTCATCGTGGTGGGTCCGCCGGTGGAAATGGGTGAGGCGATTACAAGGTGGAGAATTGAATTTTCACCAATAAGGTGAAGGTTCAAGTAGATAACCAATTGCGCTACTAAGATTTCCCTCATTGTCACTTTATTTTCTTGATTGGGGTAGGGGAAGGGGAAGGGGAAGGGGAAGGGGAAATGGGGAAAAGATTATAAGGTGGGGAATCAAACCCTCACCATTAGGTTGAAAGTTCACGTAGACCAACCAACTGAGATACTAAGATTCGCCTCATTGTCACTTTATTCATTTCGCCATCCACATTCCTTTCTTTGATTTTCTTGATAGTAGAATTAATATATCATTTTTTAAACTTATTTTTGATTCTCTAGTTGATAGTTTCTGTTTTAATATTGAGCAAATATTGCTTATTTACAACAATAAGAATGAATGTCTATGTTTGTCTTGCTTTGTTACAACAATAAGAATGATGTCTATGTTTCCTTGGAGAATCGGTGTTCCCGTTGGTAGAATTGAGTATTTGAGTGCCCAGCCACCCAAAATTTGAGGTACCTAAGACTTGTATATTGTATATGACTATCTGTATTAGTACTAGTCCTCCTTAATTTGATAGTCAATATTTTGGAAGATTCAAGGTAGTTCAACTTCTTACTGGAATTGTTATCTGTACTTTTGTCGTAGATCAGTTGTAGAATGAATTGAATTAGACCTTACGAATTACTTTAACAAGTCCCTTCTCCAATCAAATAATTAGTCATCAATCCCAACACTGAGCCATGGGGATTTAGGAGTTCTTAGTGAGATTTGATTTTTGATTATGAAGACTGTTAAGATATCTAGGCGTTCATTTTAGAAATCTTCTAGTTGCTGCAGGACAATACTTTTGAGGTTCTTTGAGATAATTGAAACAAAAGTTGTGTTAAGGCGGAAATAACTCCCTTGATAAGGTTATCTCGTATGGCAACAAACAACAAAAACAGCTACACCTTAATCCCAATCTAATGAGGACTTTTGAGGAAGTGTGGCTGCTGGTATTCGTGCGCAGGTCCTTACTATGAAGTATAAGACTGTTAATGGAATGAAAGGAACGATACTTCTCATTGATTGTAGACTGAGTATATATAAATACAATACAACAAAGAGATAAACTAAGAAAAGGATAATACTTATCTATATACAAGAGTCCTAAAGAGAAGGAACTACTAAATTTGAAATTTAAAAAATAGGAGTTGATTTTATCCTTTATTACGCCCCCGCAAGTTGGTGGTGTCAACAACACCCAACTTGGAAAATTGTTGTACAAAAGTGGCTTTGGGGAGTGGTTTTGTGAGTATGTCAGCCACTTGATCAGCTGAGTGAACATGATGTACTTCAATATCTTTGTTCTGGACCTGTTCATGAACAAAGTGGAAATCAGGGAGTGGTTTTGTGAGTATGTCAGCCACTTGATCAGCTGAGTGAACATGATGTACTTCAATATCTTTGTTCTGGACCTGTTCATGAACAAAGTGGAAATCAATGGCTGCATGCTTCATCCTACTATGGAAAACTGAATTGGAACAAATGTAAGTGGTGCTTATGTTGTCACAGAAAACCTGCGGAACCCCCTTAAGTGAAAGACGAAGTTCGCGAAGAAGATTTGTGAGCCAGTTGGTTTCTGCAACAGCAGCAGCCACACCTCTGTACTCAGCTTCTGTAAAGGATCGAAAGATTGAGCGTTGTTTCTTTGAGGACCAGGAAATTGGTGTGCTGCCCATGAAAATAACATATCCAGATGTAGAGGTGCGATCTTCTGGATCACCAGCCCAATCCGAATCAGAATAAACAACCAGACGAGAATCTGGAGCTTTTGCGATCCGTATACCATATTGGCAGGTCTGATGAAGATAACGAAGTAATCGCTTGACTGATTTCCAGTGACAGTGACATGGATTGTGCATAAATTGAGAAAGCTTGCTAATTGTGAAGGCAATATCAGGACGTGTAAAGGATAAGTGGTGCAACTTTCCAATTACCCGTCGATAACTATTACCATCAGTTGAAGGATCATTCACCGAAGTTGTCAAAGTGGTAGTTGAAGTCATAGGTGTAGGTGCTCCTTTACAACCTATCATGCCAACGTCATCTAAAAGATCCATAATATACTTGTGCTGAGACAAAAAAAGACCATCAGTAGAAGAGATAACCTCAACGCCCAAAAAGTAATGGAGTTGTCCAAGGTCTTTCAAAGAGAAGCGATTGGAAAGACCATCTATTATATGACGAACCCCCCGAATCTGATTTCCAGTGATGATTATATCATCCACATAGATAAGAACATAGACAGTGAACCCAAATTTATGCAAAATAAATAAAGAAGAGTCAGATTGAGACGTGGCGAACCCAACAGTTAACAAATAATTTTTGAGCTCGGTGTACCATGCTCGGGGAGCTTGTTTCAAGCCATAGATCGCTTTGTTCAGCTTGCAGACATGGGTGGAGAGGCTTCGATCTTCAAAGCCTGGCGGCTGCCTCATATACACTTCTTCCTCAATACGTCCTTGTAGGAAGGCATTATTTACATCAATCTGATGGATAGGCCAGTTGTACTGTGTCGCAATAGTAAGCACCAACCGAACAGTTACTGGTTTGACTACCGGGCTAAAAGTCGAATTGTAGTCTAATCCCGGACGCTGGGTAAATCCCTTTGCAACAAGCCGAGCTTTGTACCTGTCAATGGAACCATCAGATTTATGTTTTATACGAAACAACCACTTGCAGTCAACCACATTCATCGAAGGAGCAGCTGGAACCAAATCCCATGTATGATTCCTAACAAGGGCATCAAATTCAACTTTCATGGCTTCTCTCCAGTGAGGGTGAGGACATGCTTGTTTATATGTACGAGGAACAAATGGCAAGGAAAGTTGGACGCTAACACTAAACTGCTTGGGTTTGAGGTTATTTGTTTTGGAGCGTGTGACTATGGGATGAGTTGAAGTGGTCACCACAGGTGAAGGAGTGGACGGAATCAAAGAAAGTGTGCTCTGGAAAGGGTTTTCATTGGGTGATTGAGAAGGCGGGCTGGGGGACTGGACAGTGGAAGGAAGTGGCATCAATGAGATGTTTGGTTGTGGACGATTTTTGCGTTGATAGGTGATTAATGGTTTGGATGATGGTGGTGGTTGAGTATTATCAGGTGGGGGTGGAATTGCAGGTGGCAACAAAGGAGAATATAAATTTTGAGAATTACCTAATGCAGCGGAGACTCCTTCTGGTGTGGCAGACGTTGAGCTGGGTAGTGGAGACTGCACGGGCAAAGCATCTGGGAGTGGATGACAAGAGTCTGAACTTGACGGTTTATGATTCAAAGGTTGAACATCAGAACAAATTTTCCAGGCAATATTATCGCTCTGTTTGAGTTTTAAATTGGAAAACATATTTTGAAAAGGATAGGTATCTTCCAAAAACAGAACATCCCTTGATAAGTATAATTTATTCCTGACGGGATCAAAACATCGGTGGCAATAATGTTTATTAGAAAATCCTAAATACACACAGGGATTAGATCTTGGCTCTAATTTATTTTTGCCATATGGTTTGAGCCATGGGTAGCATAAACAACCAAAAACTCTAAGGGATTCATACGTTGGAGACTCTTGAAATAGAATTTCATAGGGACATTTATTTTGTAAATTTGGAGTTGTTAGACGATTTATAAGGTAAACTGCTTGGTGACAGGCAAAACTCCAAAAAATCGGGGGCAATGAGGCTTGGTGTAGCAAGGTTTTGGTCGTCTCAATAACATGCCTGTGACGGCGTTCAACTAGTGCGACTCTTTGGGGTGTGTAGGGAGGGGTCACTAAGTGTTCAATACCATGACTTTTGAGATATGATGATAAACCTTGAAATTCACCACCACCGTTTGTATAGAGAGACAAAATTTTGGTTTGAAATCGTCGCTCAAGTAAGGGATGTAAAGCTTGAAAGACATCAAGAACTTCCTTTTTTGATTTTATAGTGAACAACCACATGTATTTCGAGTAATGGTCAACAAATAAGACATAATGTCGCTTGTTATCGATTGACAAAACAGGAGAGGCCCCCCATAAATCGCTATAAATAATTTGCAATGGTCGTTTACTTTGCAATGAATTTTCAGAAAAAGGTAACCTGTGCATTTTATTAGAATAACACGAATTACAAACTGAATTGGTTCTAGAATGTGAAACTGGAAGAGAGAACTGATGCAAAATCCTATTTAAAATACGATGACTAGGATGACCTAAACGCCGATGCCACAGGTGTAGAGGAATGACAACATTGCATTGTGGTGAATGATGCTCACTGCCCGACGGCCACTCATACAACCCATCTCTATTCTACCTGCGAAATAGAGGCGCCCCCGTACTCAGATCCATCACAAGATAAGAAAAAGGAAAAAATTCAATGGAGGTGTGGTTATCACAACAAAATTTAGAAACAGAAATAAGGTTATTTTTTATATCATGAGAGCATAAAGTATTGAGAAGCTTAAATTGCTTATTTGATGCACTTATGTTGGTGTTACCGGTATGAGATATTGGAATGTTGCTACCATCTCCCATTGCTATCTCCTCTGGACCGTGGTAGTTTTGCACATCAGTGAAGTTTTGAACATCTGCGGCCATATGATGAGTGGCGCCAATATCAACAATCCAAGGAGCCTCTTGAGTTGAAAGCTGAGCAGCATAGTTTGCTCGGGCTTGTGGGTGATTGTGTGATCGGGATCTGCAGACTTTGGCAGAATGACCAGGACGGTCACACAACTGGCACTTCTGAGTGTTGTCATATCGTTGTTGTTGGTTATTTTTTCCACTATGTCATGGCTGGTTGGTGTTGGGGAAATTTGCACTGTGACGCCTGTTGGAGTTGCTGTTTCCTTGGAGAGGATGCGTGTTTGAGTTGTTTCCTTGGCGAGGATGCGTGTTTGTTTTTTGTGCAATAGCAGCAATAATTGGTGATGATAATGGCTTCTTTGCTTCTTCATGTTTTATAAAAAGTTCATGATCAAGCAACTTTTCATAAAGTTCTAGTTAAGAGATAGTAGAGTCTCTTGCACGGATCGCAACAGATATTTCACGAAATTCTGGGCCAAGTCCAGTGAGGATTTTGACAATCAATTCCTCATCAGACACAGGAGCTCCAGCAGTGGCAAGTTCATCACAGAGAGATCGAACTTGGTGTAGATAATCAGCGACGGGAAGGGCTTCTTTCGAGAGACGAGCAAGACGATCACGCAAACTAAAGATTCTTGTTTGCGATTTGTTGGCATAGGCAGTGTGCAAAGCATCCCAAGCAGCCTTGGCGGTGGATGCAGCGGCAACTGTAGCAGCAAGTGTAGGATCAACTGAGGCCAAGATGGCGTTTTGAATAAGCTGATCTTGGCGATACCATGAAACAAATTCAGGATTTTCGACTTCCTGATTATTCTGGGCGACTGTGCGAGTAGGGGCAGGGCAAGAACCGTCGAGATGGCCATAAATGTTGTGACCACGCATAAGCATGGACACTTGTGCTTTCCAGAGGGAAAAATTGTGGCTGCCAGTTAGTTTGATTGGTAACTGGGTGACAGAATTGAACTGGACAATTGTGGTCTTGGCATCTGAATTTGTTACAGTTATGTTTGTGGCCATTTTGATGGGAAGAGTGGGAGGGATCAAAAGAATTATACTCGTGAGAGTTAATTGGCTCTGGATACCATATGAAGTATAAGACTGTTAATGGAATGAAAGGAACGATACTTCTCATTGATTGTAGAATGAGTATATATAAATACAATACAACAACGAGATAAACTAAGAAAAGGATAACACTTATCTATATACAAGAGTCCTAAAGAGAAGGAACTACTAAATTTGAAATTTAAAAAATAGGAGTTGATTTTATCCTTTATTACTTACGGCCAGAACTTGGAATTCTAATAAACCAGACCTATGTTGAAAATAGAGATGCAACGAGAGAACTCCCTCAGGGTCACTATCCTGGTATTAGCCTCTCCCAAAAGCACTGTTAACTTAATAATATTGATGGGATCTGGTCCATCAATGCTGGTATGATCTCATCTATGGCTTATCACTTTACCCGAAGAAGGTAGATAGTTTAGCAGTTGATGCCTCATTTAATGAAGTAGGGAAGGTTCAGTTGTATTTCCAGGATAGGGAGTATGACGTTCTTTTTTCATCAAAAAGGGCAGCTTGGTGCACTAAAGCCCCCGCTATGCGCAGGGTCCGGGGAAGGGCCCCACCACAAGGGTGTATTGTACGCAACGTTACCTTGCGTTTCCGCTAGAGGCTGTTTCCAAGGCTTGAACCCGTGACTTCCTGATCACATGGTAGCAACTTTACTAGTTACTCCAAGGCTTCCCTTCAACGTTCTTTTTCTCATCATGTTGAAATTTATGTTCTGTTATAATCCTTAGGAAAAGAGATATTGACTGGTCGTCTGGTGATTTGTTTAAGTTTCTAAGTGAGTACCTGCATGTGGGTTTACTCTCACTCTTTTTCCCCTTTGCTCCTTCGATAAGATGTTAATTGATATCAACCCAGAACTTTGGTTTAGGGATAAGATTGAAATGTGTGATGTGTGGATTAGGCGCATGTCGCAGGTTCGAACCATACTGCAGATAAAAGCATGGTTTTTAACTGGAGAAGAATAGAGGCGCTACTCATTATGTTTTGACCTGTGCGTCAATGGCTCTCGGGGAATTTCTTGGTTATAAAAAGAAATGTAATTGAGTTCTTCTGTCTTGCATGTGGTCATCAATTAGTTTTCAAAAGAACCCAAGTAAACTTAAGGCTTTCTGTTCATTGATTGTCGGTAACCTGTGTAGGTTGGTTTCTAGCTTGTAGTAACAAAGTTCTAGTCATGTTTGATTCTTAATCCCCTTCAATTGGTATAAGTTTTCTTCTACTCTGTCCTGTGATCTTTTTGTGATGTAGAAGTTTATTGATATATCTACTTTATAAGCAAGCTAGTGGTTCTTAAAGCAGTTATGATTGGGACATTTTGAAGTTTTAAATTCAGTTTTTCTTGCAATTTTTCAAAGAATATGTGATTTTGCAGGAAGAGATCTCCAAGTTGCATGAAGAAGTGATGCGGTTGCAAGATCTGGTAAGCAGTTTCTACACTTCTTTTCAAAGTCTGTCCTGGTATGTTTAATTTTCAACTCTTCTATAAATCTTGGCTTGTTGGGAAATCTTTACTGCTACAGCTTCTTATAATTTGGTGATATATACTATATAGCAATTCTCCTCCTTCCAACTGAATAAAAACATTGTTTAACTAGTTAGAAAGGAGAAACCTGATCCCAGTTATCAATTCTTGCAATTAGGTTCAACTATTTTATCTTGTATGAAAAGTACTTCGTGCCTATTAGCGTCCAACAGGAAGGAACTTATTGGGGTAGAGGTAGTTGGGGACTGAAACAATGAAGATAGAGGTGGTGTGGGTAATCATATTGCTTCATTTAAAAAAAAGATGGTGATGGTGTGGCCAATAGGTTAGGCAGCAGTGAAGGTGGACGTGTTGGAGGGCGGGTGGAAGGAATAGATGGGGGGTCTGTCTGTGTTCTGGCAGGTTTGGGCTGCGGTGACCAATGTCTTTTTTAGGGGTTGGTAGGTCTTTTTCGGAGAAGAGCATGTATGAACGTCACTTGTTTGGGCAAAGTCGTTTCATTTTCTATTGTTTGTTGTTATTACTTTCAAAACACGTAGGGTTTAATTTTAGCTCTTTTTCTTCATCATGATTTAATTGCTGGTTTGTTTCCATGTATGGTCTTTGTGGTATTGTAGCTGGAAGAGTTGAAGAATGGTCGAAGTATATCAGGTGAAAAGCCTAATTTTAGTCGCAGTGGTGATGATGTGGGGAAGAAAATGAATTTCTTAGATGATCCCGTTGATGCTCAGCGGAGAGAAAAAGTGAAAGATGCTATGCGTCATGCCTGGAGTTCATATGAAAAATATGCATGGGGCCATGATGAACTTCAGGTAGGGTTGTTGCTTCTAATAAGTTTATTTTGTACAAAGACCTTTGCTCCATTGTATTTAGTCATTTACCAGTCGTCTCTTTGGCAGTGGCATCTCAGTAGGGCGTTTAAATGGTAGTAAACAATTTGTATGATTTACCTTTAAGCTGACGATTTAAACTGCGAGCCTTCATATTTTTCTCATCCTTGAGTATTTCATCAGAAGATGTTGAATCAAGCTTCTCTTTTCTTTTTTTGCTTCATCCAAATCGTAGAATAGTTTAGGTTCTGAAATGTAATTTCATCATTTTTGGTGTATTTTTTTCGATCAAGACTTTTTTGGAGTACGTTTTAGGTTTTATTTGGCCTCAAGTTGAGGAATAAGCTATACCTACCTAGATATCTCTCTTATTTAATTCTTTCATTTATACTAAATAATATCTTTTACTCAAGATTATTGATAAAAAAGATTAGTCTTCAAGGGTTTCTAAAATGTCTTGACTTGCGTTTAATCTGTTCGGATTATCCGTTGTCCTATCTTGCACTGCTTTTATTATTGGTTTTGCTGTCTTTGGTGCTAGGCCATTTGTGTGCCCTATATTTCCTGATATTTAGTTTTTGTTGCTATCTTAGTTTAGTTTTTGTTTCTATCGTAGTTTAGTTTTGTTTCTTGCTTTGTTTGTTTTTCTTGAGGGGTGGCTTTGGGCGTCGATGACAGGGTAGGTTCATGTCCGAGGGGTTTGGGCCTGGGGACGGGCGTTAGGGTGGGGGAAGAGGGGAGGACTAGTTTGGGACTGGGGGCAAAGTATGGTGTTAGGTCGGAGGTGGGGTGGGGAGTGAAAGGTAGACGTGTTACTATTATAGATAGGGTGAGGGTGGGGTCTTGGAACATAGGAACCCTTCAAGGTAAGTCAATAGAGTTGGTGAAGATTCTTAGAAAGAGGAGGATTAATATTGCGTGTGTTCAGGAGACCAAGTGGGTAGGGTCTAAGGCTAGGGATGTGGATGGATACAAGCTTTGGTACTCGGGGAGTGATAGGCGTAGGAATGGAGTAGGCATCTTAGTAGATGAAGAACTTAGAGGGCAAGTAGTGGAGATTAAGAGGGTCAACGATAGGCTAATGACGATTAAGTTAGTCATTGGGGGGTGTACTTTGAACGTGTGTAGTGTTTATGCGTCTCAGGTGGACTTGGACGGGGAGGAGAAGAAGCAGTTTTGGGAGGCTTTGGACGAGGTGGTAAGAGGCGTGCCTAGCTCTGAGAAGATTGTTGTAGCAGGGAATTTCAATAGTCACATCGGGGTGGTACCGAGGGGCTATGGCGATGTGCATGGGGGTTATGGTTTTGGGGAGAGGAATGATGAGGGAGTTGCTTTATTGGATTTTGCGAGGGCCTTTGGGTTGGTAGTAGTGAATTCGAGCTTTTCGAAGAAGGAGAATCACCTGGTCACCTTCCGAAACGCAATAGCTAAGACGCAGATTGACTTTCTGCTGCTTCGGAAGGGGGATAGGGTGCTGTGCAAGGATTGTAAAGTCATCCCGAGTGAGAACCTTTCGACCCAACACAGGCTTCTGGTGATGGATTTGGGCTTAAAGAAGGATAGAAAGAGGAAGGGAGGGGAGGGGCGTCCTATAATTAAGTGGGGGAGGCTTGACTCCGGTTAGTGCGTTGGAGATAGGGGAGAAGGTGGCGGAGATGGGGGTGTGGGAATGTAGGGGCGACGTGGATGGTATGTGGGATAGGGCTGCTAGGTGTATCAAGGAGACAGCTAGAAAGGTGTTGGGTGTCTCGAGGGGCCGGGCCGGTCAGCGGCAGGGGGATTGGTGGTGGAATGAAGAAGTAAAGAAGAAAGTGGAGACTAAGAAGGGGGCGAATGCTAAGTTGGTTGAGAGTACGGATGAAGAGGATAAGCGGGCTAGTAGGGAAGAGTACAAGTTAGCTAGGAAAGAGGCTAAGTTAGCAGTTACGGCTGCTAAGATGGCAGCTTTTGAGAGCTTGTATGCGGGGTTGGAGGAGCCAGGTGGGGAAAAAAGGTTGTATAGGCTTGCTAAGGCGAGGGAGAGAAAGGGTCGTAACCTAGACCAAGTGAAGTGCATTAAGGGGGAGGATGGTAGTGTGCTGGTGGAGGACGCTCATATTAAGAGAAGATGACAGTTGTATTTTCACAGACTTTTGAATGATGAGGAGGACAGGGACATTGTGCTAAGGGAGCTGGAGCACTCAGAGAGGTGTCGCGATTTCAGGTATTGTAGGCGTTTTAAGGTGGAGGAGGTCAGTGAGGCTATTAGGAGAATGCGGAGGGGTAGGGCGACAGGGCCAGACGAGATCCCTGTAGACTTTTGGAAGTTTGCGAGCAGGGCTGGTTTAAGGTGGTTGACCGAATTGTTTAATGGCATTTTCAAAACTGCAAAAATGCCTGAGGCATGGAGGTAGAGCACCATGATTCCTCTATATAAGAACAAGGGTGACATCCAGAGTTGCAACAACTACAGGGGTATTAAGTTGTTGAGTCATACTATGAAGATTTGGGAGAGAGTGGTAGAGCAGAGGTTGAGGAAGATAGTGTCTATTTCGGAGAACCAGTTTGGCTTTATGCCCGGTCGCTCGACGACGGAGGCAATTCACCTGGTGCGGAGACTGGTGGAGCAGTATAGGGAAAGGAAGAAGGATCTCCACATGGTATTTATCGACTTGGAGAAGGCATACGACAAAGTTCCTAGGGAGGTTCTTTGGAGATGCTTGGAGGTGAGTGGGGTCCCGGTGAGGTGAGGATGGCGGGAGGAGATTCTGAGCATTTTCCGGTCCTGACAGAGTTGCATCAGAGATCGACTCTTAGCCCTTTTCTGTTTGCTTTGGTGATGGATGTTTTAACGCGGCGTATTCAAGGTGAGGTGCCTTGGTGCATGCTTTTTGCGGATGATGTAGTGTTGATTGATGAGACGCGGGGAGGTGTGAATGATAAATTGGAGGTTTGGAGACAAACACTTGAGTCTAAAGGGTTCAGGTTGAGTAGGAGCAAGACAGAGTATATGGAATGCAAGTTTAATGACTTGAGGCAGGAGGACGAGTTGGTAGTTAGGTTGGACTCTCAGGTGGTGTGTAGGAGGGAAAGTTTTAAGAATCTCGGGTCCTTGATTCAGGGAAATGGTGAGATTGATGAGGATATCTCCCACCGGATTGGAGCAGGTTGGATGAAGTGGAGGCTAGCCTCGGGAGTGTTGTGTGATAAGAAGGTGTCGCTCAAACTTAAAGGAAAATTTTATAGAGTGGCAGTCCGTCCGGCCATGTTGTATGGATCGGAGTGTTGGCCGGTAAAGAACGCCCATATCCAAAAATTGAAGGGGGCGGAAATGCGGATGTTGCGTTGGATGGGTGGGCTTACTAGGAGTGATAGGGTTAGGAATGAGATTATTCGGGAAAAGGTTGGAGTGGCTTCGGTGGAGGACAAGATGCGGGAAGTTCAGTTGAGATGGTTCGGGCATGTGAGTAGGAGGGGCGCGGATGCCCCAGTTCGTAG
This sequence comes from Capsicum pubescens, assembly GCA_030864215.1. Classification (NCBI taxonomy): domain Eukaryota; kingdom Viridiplantae; phylum Streptophyta; class Magnoliopsida; order Solanales; family Solanaceae; genus Capsicum; species Capsicum pubescens. Next base: position 51,541,775 of record CM061543.1, on the reverse strand, counting down.
GTGTGAGAGACTGACTTTGGATGGTTTCAGGCGGGGTAGGCCGAAGAAATATTAGAGGAAAGTGATTAGACGGGACATGGAGCAGTTACAGCTTACGGAGGACATGACCCTAGATAGGACGGTGTGGAGGACGCGGATAAGAGTAGAAGGTTAGTGCCTGCGGGTGGGCCGTAGTCGGAAGCTAGGAGAGCTTTGGGGTGGGGGTATTGTGGGTGAGGGTGCCTTTGGTTTGTTAGTATAGGGTTCTACTGTGTGGGTGCCTTATTTTTATTGTTCCACTGTGTTTCATACTTTATTATGAATTTACTTATTATTCTTTGTCCTGAGCCGGGGGTCTATCGGAAACAGCCTTGCTACCTCTCCGGAGGTAGTGGTATGGACTGCGTACATTTTACCCTCCCCAGACCCCATTGTGTGGGAATACACTGGGTTTGTTGTTGTTGTTGTTGTTGGTTTCTAAAATGTGTCCAAAAAGGAGTTACCTCAATATTTAATTATGTAAAAAGTGAAGTCTCAAATATGAACAATATCTTGTACTGAAGATTACTGGTTAAAAAAATGTTTTGTACTCGAGGGTTTCTAAAATGCATCCAAAAAGGAGTTACCTCAAAATTTAGAAATGTAAAAGTAAAGTCTCAATTTATTATTGCTCCTACTTCACAATTTTTCTCCAGATACTCTCACTTGACATGGAAGGTGAAATTTCGGTCATTCCAAAGTGACCACCTCTGTAGCTAGAAATCTTTCGTCTTTACTTTACTTCAAGTTTTTCTTTTTGTGATTCATCTAACGGAAAATTCTATGATATGCTTTTCACTTTGTAATATCTCATTTACCCTTATGTCCACTCTTTGAGTAAACATGATGAAGTAATATATTATTGTTTCTCCCATCACTTCAGTTATTTTTTGGTTCTGCTTTGCCTTGAGCCGAGGGTCTATTGGAAACAGCCTCTCTACCCTACCTCAAGGTAGGAGTAAGGTCCGCATATACTCTATCCTCCCCAGATCCCTCTTGTGGGATAATATTGAGTATGTTGATGCATCTCAAGGATCCTTTCATGTTGAACTACAGTTATGGAACAGTAGGAGTTATCTTGATGTCGGAAGATTATTCACACAGTTAGATTCTCGAGAAGTTCATCAAGAATTTTGACTATCCTTGTTAATGGAGATAGCACACTGAACTTGTAAGATCTTACTATGTTAAAACTTTGAGGGAGGAGCATTTGGTGCAATCAAAATTGGAAACTTAAATTTTCTGCATTTAACTTCATATATTAAACATATCATTCATGTAGAAAGTAATTAAGCACTTACAATAAGTATTTTGTTGCACAAGATCTTTCTTATTCTTCTTAAAAGGCCTCTGAGGTAAAATCTTGGGGAAGTTTGTTTATGATTAGGGTATTTAGGGCTCTACTTCTGAGCAATAATAGCTTTATGCTGAACAAATCTTATTTTTGATGGAATTGCTAGCTTCATATATGATTTTGTAGACTCTCTACTTCCATTTTCTTTGTCTTCGGTTGACTGAAAATTTGATTTAAGAAAAAACTCACCCAGAAGCCTATTAGCTTTTCAAAATTTTCCTGAAGTACCTTAGAGGTGGAATTAGACGGTCGAATTTACGAAGAGACAGGGGATCTATGTGGAATTAATTCTCATTGATCTTTTATGGAGATATATTATTTTATGACAATAAGAAAGAAAGTGACATGTGGCAGATAATTCTCCTTTTTACTTATATTTCATTTTAAATCTAAGAGGCTGATAAATTCCCTTGATACTTTCTGCTTCTGCTATGTGCTTGTGGTACGTTAGATATTATATCCTCTGTTTGACATGGGCCTGTAACAATTTGATTGTCGTGCTAAACTTTTGCAATGCCAGCCGCAAACAAAGAATGGTGTTGACAGTTTTGGTGGTCTTGGTGCAACATTAATCGATTCTCTTGACACACTATATATCATGGGCTTGGATAAGCAGTTTCAGAGAGCTAGAGAGTGAGTTTATTATTTTCTTGCTTCTAAAAGCCTTGAGTTTATCTTGCTTATCCTAGGTTGAAGCTTTATTTATGTGAATACCAGATTTGTGTATGTGGACGTCCCATCTTCTACTTTTATCTTATTTGTTGGTGATCCTCCTCTGCACACAATATTCATGGTTGTGTTTGGCAATATTACTCATGGTTTTTTTTGTTTTGTTTTGTTTTGAATTGGGGTTTGGGGAAAGGGAAAATGGCGGAGGGGATTACAAGGTGGGGAATTGAACCTTCACCCCAACAAGGTGAAAATTCAGGTAGCCAACCATCTCAGCTGCTAATATTCCTCGTACTCATGGTCTCTGGTTTGTCCTAAAGAAGAAAACGAATTGTTAAAAGTTTATTTAAATATGAAAACGAATCACCAGAATCAAGTAATGATGTATGTGATACAGCTAAAGTACATCTTGAGTTAGTAAGATCTTCTATACTTGTTGAGTTGTTGTCATCTCTTTGATTAAAACTTGCAGTAAGTGGTGGGATCCATCTTGTAATCAGGGGTTCATCCGAACCCCCTTCGACAGAAAATTATACTATTTTTACGCGGTCAAAAATATTTTTATTTATATATAGTAAATGTTGAATCCCCTTCGACTAGTCCGTATGTTTACTTCTGAACCCCCTCAATGAAAATCCTGGCTCCACCACTGCTTGCAATTATCCAACCTGCCACCTCCTCAACACCTAATGTCCCCAAAGTCCTCACCCAGAGAGAGACTGATTAGAGTTCTGTGTTTCCTTGGATTATGCATATAATGTGTGGCATCTTGACTTCCCAAAATCATTGAAGTGTTTTTTTATCTATGAAACAATATTGCCAAGTGGAAGACATTTGTGACTTTCCATATTTTTGTGCTTCACTTAAGAGTTTATTGCTTGTGCTAACAAGAACTGATGGCAGGTGGGTTGCAAACTCCCTGGATTTCAACAAGGATTATGATGCCAGTGTTTTTGAGACAACCATAAGGTTGCTTTATAAGGTTTAATATGCTTTTGTAATGAGTTTACTTAGATTTCTGACACCTTCCATTGGCTTTGATGATTTGTTTCTATGTGCTTCACTGATTAAATTCTATGTAATTCAACAACAGAGTTGTTGGTGGACTTCTTAGTGCGTATGATCTCTCTGGAGATAAGCTTTTCCTAGATAAGGCTCAAGACATTGCTGACAGACTGTTGCCTGCATGGAATACACCCACTGGCATCCCTTACAACATCATCAACTTGTCACATGGGAATCCACATAATCATAGGTGGACTGCGGTAATTCTGAACTCTACCAATTTCAAGTTGATTTTCCCTGTAGTATAGCTCAAGTATCTCATTCTGCGCATTATTCTAAATTTTATTTGACAAAGTCATTGATGCTTTACCCTGCACCCATCATCCATGAAGAGCATGGAGGGGATCCCAGCTTGAGAGAAGAGTATTCAAAAGGGGAACTGCCCGAACAAAGAATCATGCGTTACCTTGAGAAATTATACCTTGTTTTCTCTCTCTTTACCGCATCCCATCGTTATTTCTCCCAACCGACTCCAGATTGCTGGGAGAAACATGTCCGCTGCAACCTAGCAATTGCAGTTCTCTAAGAAACTGTCCCATGTATTTTCGGCTTGTTTATGCAGCCTGTTATCTTTTAATGATGTCAATAGCAACAAGAAGATACCCAGTGTAGTCCCACAAGTGGGGTTTGGGGAGGATAAAACTTACTTAGACCTTACACGTACCTTTTGCGGGATAGAGAGGTTGTTTCCCATAGATCCTTGGCTCAGAAGAGAAGATATTTGCGGGGTAGAGAGGCTGTTTTAATCTAAGTTGCTCGGACTCTCCAAAAATGTTGCCGCACCCGTGTCGGATCCTCCAAAAATGCACTGCTTTTGAAGGATCCGACACACACCCGATGACATTTTTGAAGAGTCCGAGCAACATAGGTTTTAATGATGTCCTTCTGCTGAAATTTCTCCAGTGTAATCTGACTCTCTTCTTTATAAGTGCTGTTTATTTCTTTTCTTCCGGGGATACTAGGGAGCTGCAGGGTGAGGGTGTTGTGCATCCACTGGGAGAACTCGTTTCATTACTTTTTTTTTTTCTTAGAAATAAACACTTGGACAGAGTCCTCTTTGCATACCAGTGACTATCTTTGGAAATCTGAATTTTTTAGGGTCTGGCATGTAATGTATAATTTGCAATGCACAAACACATTTATATAGTGATATTTCTGGAGTTCTAGCGTACATTTGCTGAAACTATCGTGCTCCCTGTTCTCAGGGTTATAGTATCCTGGCAGATTCTGCCTCTGAGCAGATTGAATTTATTGCGCTTTCACAAAGGACAGGAGACCCGAAGTATCAACAAAAGGTATTCCCCAATAGTTTTCAAAATATAATAACTTGATAACTACTAAATAAAACTACAATATCAAGTGGGCACTGCAGAAGATTGATTAAGCTACACATACTCGAATCAATGTTCAGCTAGTGACCGAATTGCATAAAATGTTCTATTCCAGGTGGAGAAGGTTATCTTAGAACTTAGTAGAAATTTCCCAGATGATGGTTTGCTTCCAATACACATTAATCCAGCGGGAGAGGAGGTTGAGTTTGTATACTCCACTATAACGTTTGGGGCCATGGGGGACAGGTGAATGGCCTTTCATTAGCTTTTTCCATATGACTTACCTGATAATCTGAACTGGGAAAGGACTGGTATCACCCTATCCCTCTGTCCACTGGCATTTAGTTTTCCTTTGCTTCTTTTGTATGTTATAGTAAAAAATGTTGTTTCAGCTTTTATGAGTATTTACTCAAGGCCTGGATACAAGGAAACAGAACAGCTGCTGTGGGACGCTACAGGTAAGAAGCTAAAGTATAAATTTTCTTTATTTTTCCAGTGATTTTATGTATAAACTAAGGTTAGGATACTTTGGCGGTCCTGAACCAAGTCTTTTGTCATGCATCATGCCCTAACAAATAGAAATGTTATTCAAATGTTTACATATATCGACCAAGATACCCAAGCAACAAAGACATGTTATAGACAGAACATGAAAAGAAAAAAAGCACTATTGAGGAGAAACAATGACAACTTGCTGAAGAGTTGATGTAATCTTTATACATTAAAGCAAACCTGAATTATTAGAGCTATCTATTATTAGACCATTTGATATATGTGTAAATATCAGAAAATATTTTTATGTGTATAAATATATATTTACTCTGATATATGTATAATGATCAGAGTAAGTTTGATTAAATTTACTGCTAAGTAACTGTTCTGCTATTTTTCATGAAACTATTACTGCTATATTTAACATCATTCTGATAAATGCACAATTTCCACCTGAGCTGCCTGCGGAGCATTAATGAAGGTAGCTTTATATACTCCCATCACTTTCTCCTGAAAGTACAAAACTTACAATCTTGATTAAGCATAGAGTACTCTTTTGGTGTTGCATTTTCTTGCTCTTGTTACATCTTCCAAGCATCACTTTAACATAGCTCTAAAATTTCAGATATAGCAATCCCAAGTTTCAAACATTTTTGTTTTCGTACTGGTCAAACTAGATTAGTCAAAACTATTAGATTTAGTGGAGGATGTCCTTATGGCTATTATCTTTGATTAGTGGATGTAAGCTGTTTTGCAGAAACTAATCAGAAGACCAAAGAACTGAGCTTTATGGCTTCAGTGCTTCTTATTGGGTAGTATATTTCCTTTGAGAAATCCAAAGCTAGCTCCGTATGCTTTACTGGTCTGAAGTGGAGGAAGATGAAATTGGTTATTGTTTGAAAGATTTGTGTTTTAATTGCATAGTTAGAACCAAAAGGATCAGAAATGTGGACCAAGTCAAAGTATGTCTATGCATATATCCTTTCTGAAGTTTTAAATGTGAAGGATGTGGATGTTCTTTTACAAATATTTGCAATCTCAAGCATATCAAAAATAAAATTCTTCTATTTAATTTTCCAAACAGAAAAATGTGGGAGACATCAATGCAAGGTCTTTTAAGCTTGGTGCGGAGGACTTCTCCATCATCTTTTGCTTATATTGGTGAGAAGCTTGGAGATCTTTTAAACCACAAGGTGATGTATAGCGTTCAAATGGGTAGCAGGGAGTTCTGGTCATGTGTGTTATTCTTAAATCTTGTTGATACCCTTCTGTGAATTCTGTACAGATGGATGAACTTGCATGCTTTGCTCCAGGAATGTTAGCTTTAGGTTCTTCTGGTTATGGTCCTGACAAGTCTCAGAAGTTTTTATCACTGGCAGAAGAGGTATTTTTGAACTTGTAGAGCACCAAACTCTGGTCTGACTTAAGTTCCTTGTCAAAAAACAAAAAACTATGGTCCGACTTAAGTTCATATCCGACCATCAGTCTGTCACGAAGTTTTGCATCAACTTTGGGCATGAGGTTCAGCAACAACAACAACGTACCCTGTATATGCCCACCAAGTGGGGTTTGGGGAGGGTAAGTGTACGCAGTCCATACCACTACCTTAGATGTGAGATAGAGAGGCTGTTCCGATAGACCCCCGGCTCAAAATAAAACAATCTAGACAAGCAATAGTAAAAGAACAAGATACAATATAAATCAACATATCCAATAATACCAAAACAAGATACACCAAGTAATACAACAAAAGATACAACATCCTACACCCATACTAACCTTCTACCCTAATTCACCTCCTCCACAACTTCCTATCCAGGGTCATGAGGTTGTTTAGATTAAATTGGACATTATTCTTCCGACTTTGATTTGCTTTTGTTTATTTGGTGGAGCTACAAGTTGAAGCATAAAATAACCTATGCCATATTCTGGATTCAGATTCTTTCCAGCCGCCTTTATTAATCCTAAGTTGGGTAGAGGCACATTTTGAATGTTTACCTGGTTTCATTAAACTAAGCATTTCCATTCAGCTCTTATATGTCCAGACTTAATTTAACCTTCTAGCGTCCTGTTACAAATAAAAGGGTGCCTTGGAAATAAGGCACAAAGGATCTGTACTGGGCTTAATTTATCAGATAGTGACTACTTGCACTGTTTCTCTTTAGAAGACAATGCTTGAGTAATGCTATTTTACTGCTCTTCTGGCAGCTTGCTTGGACTTGCTATAACTTCTACCAGTCAACTCCTACTAAGTTGGCAGGAGAAAACTATTTCTTTGGGAAAAGCCAGGTCGAATTTGCCTCTTAGTTTATTAGCACATATTTGTCATTGTTGTTCGCTTGTGCTGATAAAGTACTTGTGGTTGTTTTTCCTCTATAATGCTTTTCAGGATATGACTGTTGGCACATCGTGGAACATACTACGGCCAGAAACGGTCGAATCCCTGTTTTACCTCTGGCGTTTGACTGGAAACAAGACATACCAAGAGTGGGGTTGGAACATATTTCAGGCTTTCGAAAAGAACTCGAGAATAAAATCTGGATATGTTGGACTTAAAGATGTAAGTACTAACTCAGATTCTTTATCTCTAATTGATGATGTTTTTTTTGATTGATTCATCTCTTTAAATTATCTCAGTTGACCTCTTTAAGTGTGATATATGCCTTTTTTCTGGGATAACCTAGAAATCCTTGAGGACCAATGGTGCATGGTTCAAAAACTCGGTGGATAATGGGTCCGCCACTCTACTGGATATATCCCTTATTGTTTTCCTTTCAGTGTCTGCAGCGTTGTCTCCTTTTTGAACGTTTGCAGTTCTTAATGAAGACAGTGTGTTTTAATGTCACTGTTAGTGTTAAGTATCCCACATCAGAAAAGAGATGGATAATTGGTCTCCTTATATGGACTTGGACAATCCTCCCCTCATGAGCTAGCTTTTGAGGTTGAGTTAGGTCCAAGATCTATTTCTCTTTTATGGTATCAGAGTCAGGCCCATCCCAAATCTTTATTCACCGATGTTGGGCTCCTTATATGGACTTGGACAATCCTCCTCTGGATAATTGGTCTCTGTGCGGGGGAGTGTTGGACTTGGACAATCCTCCTCTGGATAATTGGTCTCCGTGCGGGGGAGTGTTAAGTATCCCACATCGGAAAAGGGATGTGCGGGGGAGTGTTGGACTTGGACAATCCTCCTCTGGATAATTGGTCTCCGTACGGGGGAGTGTTAAGTATCCCACATCGGAAAAGAGATGGATAATTGGTCTCCTTATATGGACTTGGACAATCCTCCTCTGGATAATTGGTCTCTGTGCGGGGGAGTGTTGGACTTGGACAATCCTCCTCTGGATAATTGGTCTCCGTGCGGGGGAGTGTTAAGTATCCCACATCGGAAAAGAGATGGATAACATCGGAAAAGGGATGGATAATTAGTCTCTTATATGAACTTGGACAATCCTCCTCTGGATAATTGGTCTCCTTATATTGGACAATCCTCCTCTCATGAGCTAGCTTTTGAGGTTGAGTTAGGTCCATTTCTCTTATACTGGACAATCCTCCTCTCATGAGTTAGCTTTTGAGGTTGAGTTAGGTCCAAAATTCATTTCTCTTTCAGTTAGGAAGATATGTCTTATGATACACATTCTTATGGTTTTATGTACCATAATTGGGATATACATATGCAAGTTTGTGCTTTTCTCAAGGGCGGCTCAAGCATATATTCGTAGCCTAAGGCGAAAATCAAACGGAGGCCTTAAATTTTTAAGAAAAAATAACTTTTTTTAATTCACTCTATTTTCAAAATTATATAATCAATTTTTTTCTAATCATTCTTTTTTAAGTAATAATATAATCAATACATTTAATCTTTCTTGAAACATAATACTCTAGATATATAAACATCTTCCAATAATTCTTTCCTTTTATATAAAAAGTTTATTTTTTCTATAAATAATATTTAATTTTTAAAAAAAATATATAATATATTATCGTAAAAAATGAGGCCCCTTAAATTCGGGGGCCTAAGGCGGCCGCCTATTTCTTTAAGAGGTAGAGCCACCCCTGGCTTTTCTATATTTACAATGGAATAACCTGGGGCTCCTAATTGGTGTTTTTCACTCTGATGCTTTTTCCATTATCTGACATTTATGTTTTAGCGGTTCAGATCTGAAAGGATTCAGTGATTTTAATATATAATCCATCTATCCTGCTTAGACTTCTGTTTTCTCCTTTTTACCTCATGCTGATGCTTTCTTACCCTTTACCTACTTCTATGGTTCTTTGTTTGCATAATCTTGACTGTTTGGCTGGTGCAGTTGTACTCTACTTTATAACCTGAGCAATGTTTCATAAGTTGAATTTATTTGTTGAGATGCAAATTTGAATCTGAATCTACTTTCTCTAGAAAACATGTCAAAATGCTTAAGCAACATAGAACCTTTCTATTCAGGAGACAAGTCCTATCCTCTCATCCATCCTTTTCCAGTCCCTGGGATTCTCTGAGATTGCAAGCTCTTAATGCCGCACAAGTGCTGACAAAATTTCGAATGAGTTTCACTTGGCCCAGTGTCACTTACCTGATACTTTCCTGAAAGTTGTTACATTTGTCATTTGGTGTTATTAAGATTTTACAAACAACCACTGCCTCTACATTTCAATTTTCACCAAAGAACAATAGGAATGAGTAACATGGTTAGGGAGGTGCTGTACTTGATACCAAGGAAAATGACATTTTTTTTAGAATTTAGGGAATAGGGCACATTATATGGGAAACTTTCGTAAAAATAAATTAATAATCAAATGAATTTTACCATAGGGCAGCCCGGTGCACTAAATTTCTTGCTATACGCAGGGTCCAAGGAGGGGTCAGACCACAGGGGTCTATTGTACATAGCCTTACCTTGCATTTCTGTCAGAAGTTGTTTCCACGGCTTGAAAACGACCTCCCGGTCACATGGCAACAACTTTACCAGTTACTCCAAGGCTTCCCTTCAATCAAATGAATTTTACTAATTCTCCAAAATGGTTGGAAAGTGGATCATTCCTTGATCCCTCGTTACCAAAATTGTTTTTTCCTATTTTGCAGAACATGAGATTCAATGATAATTTGGACACCTGGTTTTGCTGTTTTTTCCCAGGTTAACACTGGTGTTCAAGACAATATGATGCAGAGCTTTTTTCTCGCGGAGACTCTGAAGTATCTCTATCTTCTTTACTCACCCTCTTCAATCATTCCCCTAGATGAGTGGGTTTTCAACACAGAGGCTCACCCCATCAAAATTGTGACCCGGAATGATCGAGCAATGAGTTCTGGAGCTGGTGGAAGGTCCTCAGTTGGACAGCAAAAATCATACAGGCCGCCACGGAGCAGGAGAGAAGGCCGATGGTAATAAGTAGGTTCTCACAGGTCCTCACTAGTTTAGTTGTTGATTCAGTATTATGGGATTCAATTGCTATATTACTTGGCACTTATTCAACCAGATTAGCGGGATTTATTGGACTGATGCCAAAGTTGGGAGGAAATGATCTCCTGTGACCACTTACGCTTACACGTGATGAGTACGTTAACATAGCTATTTTTAGTTTTATTTCTTACATTTCCTTAAAACTGCCAAATGTATTCTAGTAGAGGGCATTTGGTTGCAGGTAGCTCTACGATTTTTGGGGTTGACGAGTATCAACGCTTACACGTGATGAGTACGTTAACATAGCTATTTTTAGTTTTATTTCTTACATTTCCTTAAAACTGCCAAATGTATTCTAGTAGAGGGCATTTGGTTGCGGGTGTAGCTCTACGATTTTTGGGGTTGACGAGTATTTGTATATCATACTTCATACCTTGTTATTCTTTCAAAAGAAACTAGATACTGGCACGGGCTCAATATGCTGCTTTTCAGATATTATATGTTATTTTTTTATTTAAATTTATATGATACTGATTAATATTTGTGAAAGTCAATAAGATTTGTTATATATAGTTTTAGATATTTTAAGTTGTTAATTATATTATGATTTATACGACTTTCAACGTAATTTTCAAGTAATATCCCTTTATCCTAATTAATATGACATCGATAACTATTGTAATCTATAGTACTTTTTCGACGTTGTAATTTACTATTTTAAGCTATTTGCTATTCTTGTTTAAACTTTCATGGTATTAATAGTGAATTTAGACTTTCAAAGTAATTAGATTTTTTAATTATTGTAATTTAAATTTATACGACTTTCAGCATAATTTTCAAGTTGTATCCCTTTATCCTAATTAATATGACATCGCTAAATATTATAATCTATAGTACTTTTTCGTCATTCTAATTTACTATTTTAAATTGTTTGCTATTGCAATTTATAATACTCTTCTTGTTTAAACTTTTATGATATTGATGGTGAATTTAGACTTTTTAAGTAATTTAAGTTTTTAATTTATTGTAATTTATAATATTTTTAACTATTACAATTTAAACGACACTGGTATAATTTCGAGAGTAAACCAAATAACACGATTGAAATAGCGAAATCAGAATGTCTTGAATAACTCACAATAACTAATTACAAGTGATATAACAAAATTGTTATAAAAAAAATACTTGTGAAAATTTTTTAAGTGGTCTCACATAAGATGCCAAATTAATTTAAAACATCAAGAATTAATTTATCATTTTATGTTTATTTCACCTTTTATAAAATAAATATTATCAATTTTTAAATACTTAGATGACTCATAATCGTTAATTATATGTGATATAGTAAAATTACAATTGAAACAGCTGAAACAACCATATCATCCATATCATTCATATCATAAATGTCTATTTTACTTTATAAGTGTCTATTTTATTTTTTAAAAATATTATTATTTTTTTAATAAGTAAATGTCATATAATAATTATTTAGGGATGATAAAATAAAGAGATAATTACATAACTTAGCCAATATTGACTTCTAATTACCTTATTTAGCCTAGTTTCAATTAATTACAATCCATAGCCTCCTCTTGCCTATTAATTTTTCATAATTACAATTCATAGCCTCTCTTATTTATTTTTTTATTTTTCTCTATTTTCTATTACTTTCCCTTTTTTTTTTTTCCTTTTCATTTTTTTTTTTTTTTTTTTTTCGTTTTCTCTTTCTTTTCTTTTTACAATCTTTTATTTTTCATAACTATGTTTCAATTTTTCCTTTTTTGTTTTCTGTTTTCCTTTTGTATTTTTTTTCTTTTTCTTTTTTTTTTGGTCTATTTTATATTACTCTTTTTTTTTTCCTTTTTTTTTTGTTTTCTCTTTCTTCTTTCTTTTTTCAAATTTTTCTTTTTTGTGTCTTTTTTTTTATTTTGTCTTTTTTTCTTTTTCTTTTTTCTTTTTTTCTCTATTTTCTATTACTTTCCATCTTTTTTTTGTATTTTTTCTCCTTTTTTTCTTTTTCTTTTTCTCCTTTTTTTCATTTGTGCGAACTATCAAACACAAATACAAGTGTGAATTATGTTTTAATTTTTATTTTTTTTTCTTTTGTATTTTTTTTATTTTTATTTTTTCTCCTTTTTTTTTGTCTATTTTCTATTACTCTTTTTCTTCATTTTTTTTTTTTTTTTTGTTTTCTCTTTCTTCTTTCTTTTTTCAATTTTTTCTTTTTCGTTGTCTTTTTTTCTCTTTTTCTTCTTTTCCTTTTTTTTCCTTCTTTTTTTTAAATTTTTTCTCTATTTTCTATTACTCTCCCCCTTTTTTTTATATTTTTTCTCGTACTTTTTCTTTTTATTTTTCTCCTTCTTTTCATTTGTGTGAATTAGCAAACACAAATACAAGTGTGAACTATGTTTCAATTTTTTCTTTTTCGTTTTCTTTTGTACTTTTTTTCCTTTTTTTTTTGTCTATTTTCTATTACTCTTTTTTTTTTTTTTTCTTCATTTTTCCTTTTCCTTTTTTTGTTTTCTCTTTCTTCTTTCTTTTTTCAATTTTTTTCTTTTTCGTTCGTTTTTATCATTTTGTCTTTCTTTTTCTTTTTCTTCTTTTCCTTTTTATTTTTTTCTTCTTTTTTTGCTTTTTTTCTCTATTTTCTATTACTTTCCTTGTTTTTTTGTAATTTTTCTCCTTTTTTCACATTTTTCTCCCTTTTTTTTTTCCTTCTCCTTTTCATTTGTGCGAACTAACAAATACAAATACAAGCGTGAATTATAAAATATAAATACAAAGGCGAATTATAACATACAAATACAAGTGAAAACTATAAAATACAAATGCGAATTATAACATATAGATACAAGTGTGATCTATCATTTGTACTTTTAAAATTATTGAAAGAGAACAATTGATTTTCTTTTTACAAATACTTGTTTGTATTTATTTATACGAGTTGTATTTATTGATACAAATAAATACAATTCAATTTTTTATAAAAATACAATATATATAAATACAATATGTATTTGTATTTTTAAAATCATTGGTTTCATTTGCTTGTAATTGTATTTGTATCAAGTGATATTTGTTTATTAACACATACGAATAATAATTTTGACATATAAATACAAAACGGTACATTTGTATCAAATGATACATTGCATATGTATATATTTTAGAATCAAGAAAATATAATTAATGCATTTACTTGTTTGTATAAAAATACAAATGATAAATTGTGCATAATCACGACTAAATACAATATGCAATCAACTTACAAATACAAAATAATTCTTTAAAAATAAAAAGACATCTAGAATACAAATACAAATATAATCTAAATATACAAACACAATAAAATCATAATACAAATATAAGCCAATATAATATACAGTCAATTATAAAATACAAATACAAAACAGTTATTTAAAATACAAGTATGAATTATATAAAATATAAATGATGGTGTGAACTAACAAATACAAATACAAGTGCGAACTATAAATACAAATATAAACGCGAACTACAAAATACAAATACAAGCGCGAACTTTAAAATACAAATACAAATACAGTTGTATCAATGAATACAAAAATATAGATGATGGCGTGACTACAAATAGATAAACAATTATGGTATTTACGTTATCATCAATGACTTGTGCTCGAGTAGTTACATTTTTAAAAAATACAAAAAGTATAAAATAGAACAAAAAAAATGATAAAAAAAATAAGTACAAAAAAGAAAAGAAAAAAAAAAGTGAGATAGAAGAGAGAAAAAAATATAAAAAAAACTAAAAAAATAAAATAGGAAAAATTAGAAAAAAGAAGAAGAAAAAACGAGGAAAACACGAAAAAGAAAAAATATATAAAAAAAAATGGTAGTGTTTTTGGCAAGACTAAATATGTAGTGTATTTATGTTTTTATGAATACAGACCACTGAGTAAAAGTGAATACAACGGCTGTGAATCGAATACAACAGCTAAATGGTACTGTATTTATATTTTATATGAATACAGACTATTGATAAAATCGAATACAACGGCTATAAATGGTAATTATGTAAAACATGGCTATGAAATGTGAGTTTTTCAATAAAATGTGGCTATTTTTGAAAGATTCCCTAAAATAAAATCTCGGAGCAAGCAGACAGCTCAAAGTAGCATGTCGCTGCTTCCAACTGTCTGCCACTAGCGCTTATATATATATATATATATATATATAGTAGTAATACAGTAGGAAAGTTCTTATATACAAATTTTGAAGACCGGGTAATTGTATCCCTTAGATGGTTTGTTTGAGATTATACGAGCTTCTTCTCATGCTCTTTTCGGCCCAATTTAAGCAGGGGGTGTTTGACATGGTATAAAATTCAATAAAGAAATACTTTTAAAATTTATGATTTAAAATAAATTAAGATATTGTGTGTTTAAAGATTATTTCATTAAGAGAAATGAGAATTAAAATTTAATACAACATTGAAGTAGGTGTATACAGAGAACCAAATAGTAACTAACGGGATTTAAAGGTTAATCAAATCTTTTACAAGTCTTTCTACTTCATTAGACTAACAATACACCTTGTTTATTGATTTTCAATTTATAATTCTTATATATTTACTAAATTTCTCTATATAAATATTAAATCCGCACGAAAATTACTGGGTTTTCGGGAATCCTCCACACCCAGACTTTAGATCCGCTCGGCTGTATAAAATTAAGTGATGTGTTTAAAAGAATATGATGTATCTGTGTGGATCAAAGAAGATATTTTTTTAATAATTTTTTTTATAAAATTAAGATAGAAAGTACTTAGCTGAAAAAAAGTTTGGGATTTATGTAGTACTAATTTTAATTGAAAGAAAGGTTGTGGCGCAATGGTCCATTGACACGCCGAGAGCCAACGGCCCAAACATAATTAGTTCACAAAATTTGAACAGCGTTTTTTAGGGAATATGCCCCTTTCCCTTTTGGTTCATGAAGTATCAATCTCTTGTCTTGATGGGACTTCCGATTCTCAACTCTCGCTTTCATCTCTACAAACTCCATTTCACCTTCCAACAATGAGCTTCGACACTTCACATTCACTCTACAATCTCAAAACCCTAACGCCTTAGCGAAGTACCAAAGCTACTCTAATTTTTTCCACGCATTGATGCCTACGCCTCGCGTTCTCTCTGCTCTTCGCTTCTACCGCCATCATCGTTATCAAAGCTCTCATTCCTATTCCCTCTATACAGCACTCGACAAAGTTGACTGTGATGCTTTTCACACTTGCTCATCGGAAACTCGAGAAGAAACTAAGCCTCATTTAGATACTTACAATAGATTTCAGTGCAATCCGTATTCTCAGTTCATTAGAGGTCAGGGGACTTCACCGTCTTCATTGGCATTACGCAATATATACTCGGTTAATTCTTCGCGAAATGTAGTATCGTGTTCGATTTCCAGAAATAGTAGTCACCTGTTCTTCAGCCGCGGTGAGTATTTTTTCATACCAATTTCGGAGCAAGATATTTGCTCCTGTACTCAGCTGTAGCTCAAAACAAATAGAGTTTCACTGTGTGTTTTATGAAATTGCTCTTTGCAGGTTTGATTACCAGAGCTAAGAAGATTAAGACGATAGATGTGGTGGACGATCATGGGTAACGTGTGTTGTTCTCCTCATTTATGATGTTCCTTTTGTTTTCCTTTTTACACACAATCGAATAAGTAGTCTTGCTGTTTCTTAGAATCTGCAAATTCAACCTTATTATGTTGTTAGCATAACAAATCCCTCATAGTTTCAGAAAGAAAATCCTCGTATATGTCTGGTGAATTATTATCTGATCCTTGTGCTAGTCTCTAGTTCAACCAATAACACAGGTCATTTTGCACCTGTTTTTTTTGGAATGTAGTAGAGTCATTTAAAGGCTTCAAGAAGATGCAAGTGTTACAAGGATAGATCAGTTAAGCTCACAAAAATATGGATTTGTAGCTTCTTTCTAAACTATAGAACTAACAAAATCGATTTTGTTCAAAGGTCTTATCTATATGTAACTTGAGACCCTAAAGTGGGTGATACTTTGAAGTTACGTTTTCCACCACTACCACTCTCTATCCTTCTTTCTTGTTCATCGTTATATATCCTTCCCCATAGGGCAAGGGAAAGGTAAGTTTCTAACTTTATCCCTATTTATTCAGGATGTGGTCTTTTTGCTTGGTTTTGGAGTTCATTAGATAAAGAAGAGTTGCCGCTGGGTTGGAATACATGAATGACTAGACATGAGTATGTTGAAACATTAGAAGTAAAACAACCAGGGAAAACATGATATCTTGTATAGTAGCTAGGTTTTCTAAAATTAAATTGTAAAAGTTTTTTTAACTTTACCCATTGAAGACCCCATCTCAACTGTGGTAATCATGAGTTCTCTTTAGCCAAATTTTAGGTTCATGTGGCCAATAGGACAATAAATAATACAAGTATGTCTACTTATGTTCTGCCGGGGATAGTTGATTTGTTGAGGTTATAAGAGTGACAATCTGGAAATCTTGGGTTTGAATTCTAACTACAACACAATGTAAGTCTGTGTTTCTCAAAGCTTCTTGAAAGAAAAAGCGAAATAAAAAGCAACAACTTTCATGGGGCTTGAAGCGAAAAAAGGGAAGTTAAAAACTTGCTTATTTGAAATGAAGCTTACAATTAATAAAAAATTCAAAAAAAAAAAAAATACATCTATGAATTTAGTATCATGATGATCAAATTGCTATTAAGATTGCTAATATCAATATCTAATCACGATTTAATCCTACCCCTCAAAGTTGAGATTTGAGTACAGATTTCAAGCATCCTCTTTGTGTTGTTATTTATAAAATTATACATTACTATTTCAAAAACATAAATTTTAATAACCGACATCTTTTGTTTGAATCACTTTGTACATTATTTTGAAGCGGATGACTTCACCCATGAAGTGATAACTTCTTATCGCACATCACCTCATCTCTTTAAGCAAAGAGATTATGCATTTTAATAACACCGATGTATCTAAAAGTGAAAAAATGAGAAGTGCAGCACACAATTTATGGAAATTAAGAAATATCAAACATCTATATATTAATATAACAAAACTTACATTACAGTTAAAGTAACTAATATTTTCTTTTGTTTACATTTATGCAACTAATTTCAGCATCACCGACCTTTCTTGTTCATATTGGTTAGGGAGTTCTCTCTGCACCACTGGGTCAAGAGTTGAGGCTGGTAGGAACAACAACAACAACAACAAACCCAGTGTATTCCCACAAAGTGGGGTCTGGGGAGGGTAAAATGTACGCAGTCCATATCGCTACCTCCGAAGAAGTAGAGAGGTTGTTTCCGATAGATCCCCGGCTCAAGATAAAGAATTGTAAACAAGGTCGTAATGAAACATGAAGCAGGATGGATGGCATAACAGAAATAAGGAACAAGAAATAATAAAATAGAAATTAGCGAAATACGAAATAAGAAATAGGACACCTACCTAGTAGTAACTAGTAACATACACACACAGCCCAAGGACACAGTCATAGGATTACTAATCCGACTACACAAGAGCTCTCCTAACTACTTGCTACAACCCACACACTCACACTAGCCTTCTACCCTTATCCGCGACCTCCACACCTTCCTATCTAGGGCCATGTCCTCAGTAAGCTGTATCTGCTCCATGTCACGTCTAATCACCTTCCTCCAGTATTTCTTCGACCTACCTCTACTCCTCCTGAAGCCATCAAAAGCTAGCCTCTCACACCTACGAACTGGGGCATCCGTGCTCCTCCTCATCACATGCCCAAACCATCGCAGCCTTCCTTCCCGCATCTTCTTCTCCACCGGAGCCACTCCTACCTTCTTCCGGATAATCTCATTCCTAACTCTATCCCTTCTAGTAAGCCCATCCAACGCAACATCCTCATTTCCGCCACCTTCAATTTTTGAATGTGGGAGTTCTTGACTGGCCAACATTCCGCACCATACAGTATGGCCAGACGGACTGTTACTCTGTAGAATTTGCCTTTAAGCTTAAGGGGCACCTTCTTATCACACAGCACTCCCGAGGCGAGCCTCCACTTCATCCAACCCGCTCCAATACGATTTGAGGCATCCTCATCAATCTCGCCATTCCCCTAAATTATAGACCCAAAATACTTAAAATTATCCCTCTTACAAACATCCTAGGAATCTAACCTCACCACCACTTCGTTCTCCTGCCTCAAATCACTAAACTTGCATTCCACATACTCTGTCTTGGACCCACTTAACCTGAACCCCTTAGATTCAAGGGTTTGCCTCCAAACCTCCAATTTCTCATTCACCCCCCTCCCCCGCGTCTCATCAATCAGCACGACATCATCCGCAAATAACATACACCAAGGTACCTCACCTTGAATACTCCGCGTCAACACGTTCATCACCAACGCAAACAGGAACGGACTAAGAGTCGATCGTTGATGCAACCCTGTATCGATCGAAAAATGCTCTGAGTCTCCTTCTACCATCCTCACTCGGGTCTTCCCTCCATCGTACATGTCCTTAATAGTTCTGATGTACGCCACATGGACCCATCTCACCTCCAAGCATCTCCAAAGAACCTCCCTAGGGACTTTGTCATACGCCTTCTCCAGGTCGATGAACACCCTGTGCAAATCCCTCTTCTTTTCCCTATACTACTCCACCAATCTCCTCACCAAGTGGATTGCCTCTGTCGTCGAGCAACCAGGCATAAATCCAAACTGATTCTCCGAAATGGACACGACCCTCCTCAATCTCCGCTCATCCACCCTCTCCCAAATCTTCATAGTGTGAATCAACAACTTAATACCCCTATAGTTGTTGCAAATCTGAATTTTACCCTTGTTTTTATATAACGGAATCATTGTACTCCATCTCCAAGCCTCAGGCATTCTTACAGTCTTGAAAATGCCGCTAAACAAATCAATCACCTTAAACCTGCCCCACCAGAATATTTCCAAAAATTCATCGAAATCTCATCAGGTCCCGCGCCCTACCCCTCTGCATCCTACGAATAGCCTCTCTGACCTCCTCAACCTTCAAACGTCTACAGTAACTAAAATCATGTCTTTCCTCCGAGTGCTCTAGCTCCCCTAACTCAATGCCTCTGTTCCCTCCCTCGTTCAAAAGTCTATGAAAATACTCCTGCCATCTCTTCTTAATGTGAACATCCTCCACCAAAACTCTACCATCCTCTCTCTTAATGCACTTCACTTGATCGAGGTCCCGACCCTTCCGCTCCCTAGCCTTAGCAAGCCTATACAACCTCTTTTCCTCGCCTTTCTTCTCTAACCCCGCATACAAGCTCTCAAACATAGCTGTCTTAGCTACCGTAACTGCTAACTTAGCCTCTTTTCTTGCTACTTTGTAAACCTCCCTATTCATCCGCTTCTCTTCATCTTTACTCTCAATCAACTTAACATATGCGCCCTTCTTAATCTCCACTTTCTTCTTTAATTCATCATTCAACCACCAGTCCCCCTTATGCCGTCCTGCTCGACCCTTCGAAACACCCAACACTTCTCTAGCAGTCTCCGTGATGCAGCTGGCAGCCCTATCCCACATAACATCCACGTCCCCCCTACTCTACCACACCCCTATTCCCGCCACCTTTTCCCCTATCTCCAGCGCACTAACTGGTGTCAAACCACCCCACTTTATTATAGGTTGACCTTCCCCGGCCCTTCTCTTCTTGCTCCTCTTGATAATTAAGTCCATTACCAAAAGCCTGTGTTGGGTCGAAAGATGCTCACTCAGAATGACTTTACTGTCCTTACATAAAACCCTATCCCCCTTTTCAGCAGCAGAAAGTCAGTCAATCTGAGTCTTGGCTACCGCACTTCGGAAGGTAATCAGGTGATCCTCCTTCTTCGAAAAGCTTGAATTCACTACCACCAGCCCAAAGGCCCTCGCAAATTCTAGTAGAGCAGCTCCCTCACCATTTCTATCACCGAAACCAAAACCTCCATGCATATCGTCATAGCCTCCCGGTAAAACCCCAATGTGCCCATTGAAGTCCCCTGCTATGACAATCTTCTCCGAGCTAGGCACGCTTCTCACCACCTCGTCCAAAGCCTCCCAAAATCTCGCTTTCACCTCCTCTTCTAAGCCCACCTGCGGCGCATAAACACTACACACATACAACGTAAACCCCCAATGACCAACTTAATCGTCATCAACCTATCACTGACCCTCTTAACCTCCACCATCTGCCCTCTAAGCTCCTCATCCACTAAGATGCCCACTCCATTCCGACGCCTCTCACTCCCTGAGTACCACAGCTGTACCCATCCACATCCCTAGCCTTAGACCCTACCCACTTAGTCTCCTGAACACACGCAATATTAATCCTACCCTTCCTAAGAATCTTCACCAGCTCTACGGACTTACCCTGAAGGGTCCCTATGTTCCAAGACCCTAACCTCAACGTATCTTCTCTCACCTCTTGCCTACCTCTACCACCCCTCACCGAACCAGCCCTAACACCCGACCTAGACACCACACCCACCCCTGCCCTCCCCTCTAATCCTAATCCTCTAATCCTACCTAACATCGAGCCGGCGGAAACCCTAATCCCGCCGGCGATAGCAGTGACGAGAGGGACACAGGGGAAGGGAGAGAGAAGGGGATAGAGAGAACTGGGGAGAGGGAGTACCTTACCTGTTGCCGGTGCGTCTACGCCGTCTCCGGCGTCGGAGTCGGCGTCGAAGTCAATCGCAGTGAAAATTTTAGTGAGCGTTAAGTCTTGCAGAACGTTAAGTTACCATAACTAACAAAAATCCGCTGGTAGGAAAAGTAAAAGAATAAAATAAACTAATTTCAGCATCCAATGTACAACATATTAGTCCAAGTCTTGAAAGTTACAATTCAAAGAAGCAAAAAACTCTAGTTGGAATCACTTTTGTGCACCATTGCTTGAAGGAAAGCTTCTTTAAAGTGCATGGCTTCACTCATGAATCATTATCCCCTTGCTTCCCATTGTTTCTTCGGTTTACACCCCTGGCCTCCAAGAACCTCCCTCAGTACTTTGTCGTACGCCTTTTCTAGGTTGATGAACATCATGTGTCGGTCCCTCTTCCCCTCCCTATATAGTTCCACCAATCTCCTAACAAGATGGATGCCTTATGTAGCTGAACGTCCCGACATGAACGCGAATTGGTTCTCGGAAATAGATGACCCCCTCTTCGCCCACATCCCCACCAACCTCTCCAAACCTTCATAGTGGCTTTGCATTTAGTAGCATAGTACCTCCATAGTTGTTGCAATTCTTATGTCTCCATTGTACAAGTACAATAGGATCATTGTACTCCACCTCCATTGTTTGGACATTTTTGCTGTTTAAAAAACGACATTAAATAACCCAGTCTGCTACTCCATACCTGCCTTGCCTGTGCTCTTCCAAATTCCACCAGAATCTCGTCTGGTCCAGTCGCGTCGCTCTTCCCCTGTGCATCCTTCGAAGCACGCTCATAACTTCCTCAGCCTCTATACGCCTACAATGCTCTAAATTGTTACATCTCTTGGAGTACTCCAAAACTCCCAGCACAATCAAGATGAGTTATCAGCGGCACAGTTTGTTAACAGAACAGTTAGGTTAAGTTGTATATTTTGACTTATATAAGAGAAGATTTATGGAATTGATTTTCCTAAAGAATAATTACTTTGGTATTTTGGACCCAGCCACTATGGTACTATCTTAGTATCTACTATGTTCAACTGGAACTCAGTTATCTTATTGCAAGTAATTTAATCATCATTGGAGGTGTTGCTCAGGGAGGTGATAATTCCATAATCAATCAGGTGGCACTCGGCAACATTAAATGGATTTCTACATGGTGGTTTAATTTGGTCTACATTTGGTTGGGCATAGTAGTGGTTCACATTGGCAGTGGATAATGACTTGCGTCTAAATTATTAATAGTTTCTCTAGATAAAACGTTTACTTCAAAACCTTCTCCTGTACAATCGTGACAACCGGTGTTGATTAAAAAGGATAGATATTTCTTAGCTAAAACTAGGAATCTATATATTGTTTTACCATGTAATTTCTTCTTTTTCTTTATTCTCATAGCCAGAGAGCAGTCACAACAGCTTTATGGTGCAATTTTCTTGTCTTCTCCCTGAAGTTTGGGGTCTGGTTTGTCAGTTCCAGCCATGTCATGCTGGCTGAAGTTGTGCATTCAGTTGCAGATTTTGCAAATCAGGTATTGCTCATTTTTCAAACCCACATGGCCTGGTCTGGCGAAGTTCCATCTTTAATATTTCATCAATCAAACAAATCTTGATTGCTCGCTGTGTAGGCGCTTCTTGCTTATGGTTTAAGTAGCTCCAGACGTGCACCAGATGCTATCCACCCGTAAGTCCCAATACCTTGACATTGCAGGCAGACCGCCCCCCCCAAAAAAAAACTTTTTTATTGTATTTGAACAGAGAGCACACTTAAAATCTGTATTTTGCATTGCAAAATGAAATATCTACCACTGATTTGGTGAATGTGCTGCTGTATCATACAAGATAATTGTTTACAATATCAAACACCTTATGAACGAAAGATCTTACACCTCCTACAGGGGAAAAATTTCTTTTTTATCTGGTGACATGTGTTTCCGAGGCTTAGAGGCTGATGAACTTGTTGAACTTATTTTTATCATTGCAGATATGGCTACTCCAAGGAAAGATTTGTCTGGTCTTTGATATCTGCTGTTGGTATCTTTTGTCTTGGTTGTGGTGCTACTATAGTTCATGGAGTGCAAAACTTGTGGACTTCTGAGGTACTTTAATTAAAATACTGTGATCCATCATCTGTTGTTGAATACTGTCTTTCCACATCAGAACTTTATTCTTTATATGTATTTGTTTCAGCAACCTGCAAATATTGGATATGCAGCACTGGTGATTGGTGGCTCATTCATTATAGAGGGTATGAATTCTTCTCTAATAAATACAAGTAGCTAGAATGTTTGTTCCTTTTATGTTTTTTACCCCTCATCTCACTCTACGTATTCTTTCCGGACCCTGGATTTCTTTTAGGTATTTCTCTCGTTGTGGCTATACAAGCTGTCAGAAAAGGAGCTGCTGCTGAAGGAATGACAGTGAGAGATTACATTTGGCGTGGCCATGATCCTACAGCTGTAGCTGTCATGACGGAGGTGACCAACATGCTTTCTTGAGCTCCTACTCATAATCTCTTTGTCAGTGATGTGTAATGTGATGTTCAATTTGTAGGATGGTGCTGCAGTTACAGGCCTAGCCATTGCTGCTGCATCATTGGTTGCTGTAAATGCCACCGGAAATCCAATTTATGATCCCATTGGTTCCATTATAGTGGGCAACCTTCTAGGAATGGTATGTGATGCTAAACCTTAAACTTGTCCTGAAATTTAGGCATTGTAATCTATATGTATATTTCAGTGTGTCAGCATAATTCAAAAATTTGAGTTCATGACTGAAATGATGATATCTCATATGAATGAAATGATGATTTCTTACAAAATCAAGTTCATGAATGAGATAAAATATTGAGTATTAGAATGAATGAATCAAAATGCAGTGGGATCGATATTGATTATCCATATAGCCAATTCTAGCTAGATATGGATCAAGTGGTTGTTGTTCTTAGCTCTTGTATCTTAATTATGAAGTCAAGACTGGTGTCGAAGTAACTTGGGGAACTGTGAGTTAGCATATAGGAGATGCTGATTGAGAAAAGTGAAATTTGAAGACCCATCTCACGAATATGCTTTCCAGTGTTAGTGATGCACTTTATGTGATCTTGTTGTGATTGGTACGGCAACTGATGACATAGTTGACTAAACTTGGTTGTCAGTAATAATTGTCTGATGCCTTTACATTTTCCACCACCTCTTTTGGAGTGGGAGAGGATGGAGAGAGCATGTTATTTGCCTGTAATCTCAAGTTTAAGTTTTGAAAAAGGGGAGGCTTATTATGTAACAGTGCAATTTGAAATGCAGGTTGCTATATTTCTGATTCAGAGAAATCGCCATGCTTTGATTGGTAGAGCAATTGATGACCATGACATGGACAGGGTTCTACAGTTCCTGAAAAACGATCCAGTATGTAGTTTCTGAATCGGTCTTCTTTACGATCCTTTTATCCTAACTAAACCATCCAAACTGTATGTGCTACAGGTTGTTGATTCCATTTATGATTGCAAAAGTGAGGTGATTGGACCTGGGTTCTTTAGGTTTAAGGCCGAGATAGGTGATGGGATCTGGTTCTTCATTTCTATTCTTCAGTTTCTTTAAGGTACACCTTCTAATATGTGGCTTTACATTGCAGACTTCAATGGCGTAGTGCTGGTTCAAAATTATCTAGAGAGAGCTGGACGTGAAGAGTGGGCTAAACAGGTTATTAGTTTTGCATGCAAACTTCTTAATTCTTCCACCACACCACCCGTCATTGGGGTTGGGGAAGAAAAAATGCATCCCGTTTTTGCATTTCAATAGCTGACAACAGCAATGGAGTGATAATGTTATAATATGAGTAGGAGAAGGAATAGTGACAGATCTGATTTGCGTAGGGTCGTGCCATCATTCCGACCCCACCCATATAATTTCTCTTTTTCAGTAGGGCTGTGCCGTCATTCCGGCCCTACTCATATAATTTTTGTTTTCAATTAGGATTCTGTATACTATTCCTTCTCCTACTCATATTCTAAAAGATAGACTTCTTCATCTTTTCTAAAATAGAAGACATTTGATACTTCTTTACCATGCATATCTGGTGACAAGTCTTTGGTGCTATGTTTGTGTTTCTCAAGATGACTTCTTTAGGAAGATGTAACAATAAATGAATAGATATTCTTAGAGGATAAAGCCAAATTGAAAAAAAAAAAAGAAAAAAAGAGGGATCAGGTGGATCTGATGTGTATTATTAAAGATAGTGATTCATCATATTAATAATAATGAAATACAAACATGTTCACTTGTTTGTGTAAAACAGATACATTAGTCTGTCCTGGTTTGTGTAAAATTCTTTCAGTTGGCATGGTTGATTTAACTTGCATAGTTTATTGGTAGTTGCAGAATAGTTTGGAGTACTGTTGGAGTTGTGTAATGAAAAATAAAATCATGATTAAAATTCTCACTATTAGATTAGCTTTATATTGGTAGTTGTATAACAATTTAAGTTTTGGAGAACCTTCTCAAACAAAATTGAAGTTTTTGGAAAAGCAGCTGTAGTGACAAAATCATGATTGAAATTTTGAATACTAGATGAGTTTTAAGTTTTGAAACTTGCAGAATTGTTGGATATTATGATATAAAGAAATATGTTTAATGTTTTGGGACATCCTAATATAAAAAGATCAAAATTATTTTGGTAAAAGAAAATGGATGAGAAGTGCTAATTTGTATGTTTGTGCTTCATAGTTCAAGCAACGGCCTCCTGTACCCTCAGCTGTTCATCTTTCCTTTTGGTTTTTAACTTACACTTGATCAATCTGCAAGATTCTTTAAAGCCTACTCTCCTAGAAAGCCTGTCGTATCCTTTATGTAGTCATGTCATTACCACTTACCAGATGAAAGAGCGCATCTTTTCTTAACTACATGATTTTGGCTCAAATATCTAATTCTGGATTTGCAACTCTGCTAAGCTGACCTAGCATGTGACTGATACTAAGGATGAATTTTCTTCCATCATAACAAAATTTTTGGTTTAAGTTGTTTGCTTCTATCCAAGAAAATCTGAGCTATTTGATTATACCTGTGCGGCTTAGAGTTCCACCAAGATCTGTAACACACACACATGTATAACAAAGCTTCATTGATGTAGGAAAATCTGCAAGTTTCTTGACCTTGCTGAAGTGATGTAATCTCTGCTTGGCATATTCTTGAAGTTCCGTTACCTCATTTCTATTTGATTTTGCCGCGTACGGATGACATATTTCTTGAAGTATCATAACTTCAACTTGAAATATGACAACAAATATTGTTTCACTTTCTTCTTCACCCTAGGGGCCCATGTTGTCTGCAAGCATTATTGATGTATAACAACCAGTTATTTTATTGCTGTATAACAGTCAGTCATTTTGTCTTCTCATGTTTAGTTTCGGGAAGCTTCAGAGGATAAGGATGATGCAGCATTACTGAAACTGATGTCAATTTATGGTATGCTAACTTTGAAAGTATGATTATGAATGACACCTGTTACATGCTATGAACCTCTCTTCTTTCTTGGCAGGTGAGGAAGTTGTCACAGCACTAGGGAGTGAAGTTGATCGGCTAGAAAAGGAAATCCAGGAAATAGTTCCAGGCATTAGGCATGTGGACATTGAGGCCCATAATCCAATTGGGCCATCCCCATGAGTATATACTTAATAAATACTGTGCTATGCAGAAAATTTTTGTTCAAACTATAACAGAATAGGATACACAAATGATGAATTATTGGGATATCATTAAGTTTGGATGCTCCCAAGGAACCATTCTCTACACTGACAGCTGCGTAGAACTTGTTTGAAGATAATGATCCTCTGCTCGTCTTTTTCCTTGTGAGTATAAAACGAAGCTTTTAATCATTTCCGGTGATGATTGTGCAAGTGGAAGGCAACTCCTGACGTATGAAAGGTGCCTTGCAGAGATTTGATACCCATTTTAATCATTTCCGGTGATGATTGTGCAAGTGGAAGGCAACTCCTGACGTATGAAAGGTGCCTTGCAGAGATTTGATACCCATTTTAAGCGGCCAGCTTAAAGAATGGCTCCTAGTTTACTACCCTCAACTCTCGAAGTATTATGTAATGTGTGAACATTAGAGAGTCCTCAGATGTCTGATGGCAATTCAAAAAAGAAATATTGAGCCTTCCACTATGGATGATTAAGATTGTCTAGTGATAAGAGCGCAACATGATGTACGGGTTTGAACCCTGCTTACAAACGCCTTGTATTTTAGTCAAGGGAGATGGTGAAATGACAAGCGTCATCATTCACTAGTTTCACCATGGTGTACTGGTACTCTGAGATTTCTCGATTGTCGAAAAAAAATTATGGATGGTTGGTTCAGATCTTCACAGTTTCCACTATTTCCTCCTGCAAATTGCTTACTGGTGCTAATACTTATCATCAAAGGAGGTAGATAGTCATTTTTTTTGTTACTATAGTTCTTTAGCTAACCAATATTTAAGTACATTTTTCACCAAATTATTTTTTGCCACGTTGCATTTTAATCTTCTATATTTACATCTTCACACTCCATAATGCTTTCAGTTGCTAGTATTTGATACTTTTCACTTTTAGGACCGACGCCATTTAGATTTGCCTTCCTCATAAGTTTATGGAAACTAAAAAAAATTTGGTGCTCCTGAAAATAATTGAGGAATCACACACAAATACAAGTCCTAGATAAAAATTGGCATTTTAAACCCAGAAGTGTGTGGCAAATTTTAGGCCTAAGAATAATAGCACTGCATGGACAAATTTTTTCTTATTTCTATATTAACTGGAAATTGTAGTGTTGGAGAATACAGAAGATTTGAGATAGTAAGGTCATAGTCTGTCTAATTGCACTATTTAGAAGCAATAGTCCATTAATAAGAAAAGAGTTTACAATTATCATCACAAAAAATTTGAAGCACCAAGAGTTCTTGTTTGAAATAGCTCTAGTGACATGTAAAAGAATCTGTTCTGCAAATGTTAAATTCAACAATATTCTGACTATTTCCGGGCCTGATCTTTTCCACCAAGACCTCTATAAATGGTAGGCTTAATTTATATGAACCAAACCTGCGTTGTCTTACAAACAGAAGTGCAACGAGTACGTAGAAGAAATCCCATTTCAGTCATCTGTATTATCAGAAGCCTTTCTTCAAAGCGAGCTAGCAGAAACATGAATAGGCAAAGTGGTTCTTCTTCGAGACATAATGGGATATGTAATCTGTTAAAGTAGCAGAGGCCCCAGGAATATCAGCTGGAACAAGTATCTGTGTCTTTCCAGAACCGATTCTCTTACCAGCCACATTGGCATAAAAGAGGCCTGAGATGGCTGGTACGAAAACATCACTCTCAGAACACATGTAAAAGTCGATTACTTTCTCCAGTTCAGAAGACTCTGAGTCGAGAAATTTTGCCTTTTTATCAATGGGCATTATGTTTTCCTGCAGTTATGATTTCGGAGTAAATAAAACAGATATTAAAAGCACAAACATGGAAGCATATTGATTCTTTTACTTCCTAAATGTTAAATCCAAATAAAGACCGGAAACATTTATCATAATCTGAAATATACGACAGTAAAGCAAGTATATAGAAGTGAAAAGTGAAACAGTAAATACATAGGAAAGAAACCGGACCTTTGTATATGTTTTAGGAAAGAGATCCTTCAATGCATTAAGGCTGCTATCCCACCTTGATTGAGTCAGATATAGAGTCGTGTCCTTGTTGAAACCAACTTTTCTCAAGAACATACCTATCTCCTCTGGACCATAGCAGCTCTTTGATTTAAGAGCACCGTCTCCTTGGCAACTCTTTTTCTCCAATATATCAACCCTCAGATCCACTGCAATAAACTGTCCCTTTGACTTTGCACTCAAAGTTCTTAAGCGCTCCACCATGGACTCAACGACTTCATTGACTTCTGGTTGAAGCTCTAGAGTTCCAAACACTGCTGTGCATGCAATTGAGTCGGTATTGCTCTTATCTTTCATTTTTTTCATGTTCACCGAAGGAAAGTATGTTGCCAGCCTTATGTTTCCCTTAGATGTGAAAACTGGCTCAATGTTTTCAGCAATATAATCTTCAGAAACCCTATTTGGAACCTTCACCGCAGCAATATTTCTTGCTGAGACTTCAGCAGGCCGAGTTTTTGCTACTTTGACCACCCCATTTAGGTTTCTCACGAAGTGTTCAACATCATAGATGTCTTCAAAGTTCCTGAAAGTCACAAAAAGCCTTCATGAATCTTCAACCTCGATGATATGAATACTAGAAAGGATAAAATTTACAGATGATCAGCAGTACTAGAAAGGATTAGGTTTTGAAAGAGATCTTCAAATATTCAGCAAACTATATATAATACCAGCTTTTACTCTATAATTTCCAGCCCCGAAAGGGTATAGTTCCGCAGAAAGAAACTTCAACAAGGAAAATGGCTCATGAAGGTCATATCTAGTGTCCTCAAAACTCAATCTCCAGAGTTACCGGAAGAAAAAAGCATAAGAAAGTGTGAACTGTCTGATACAAGTTGGGGAACTGAAGATGAATTGAAGCACAGCTGGAATCAACAAATTAGTTAGAAGTAGTTAAATTGTATTAGAATTCAAAATTCTGTTTTTATTGTTCATTGCAGTTATTACTGTAGCATTGCAGTTATTACTGTAGCTCAAGTCACATGGGTAGTTAATCGGTTAGAGAGTTAGTTACAGCTGTCAAGTGGGATTGTTAGCTATAAAACCAAGCATCACTGGTGTAATCATTCATTCATGAATAATATCTCAAGTTTCTCTCTTCTATATTCTCTCTATAATTTCTTTTTCAGCTTCAATTCTCGGATTAATCCCGATTTAGCTATCATCTTCTTCGAGCCTAGCTCCTAGATTAACAATTTCCAGTTGCGAATCCCTTTAAGTGCATCAGTGTCTGATAGGGTTTTAAGTGCAATTAACTGACAATCTTGTCCACACATATACACATAACATATGTAATGGGAAAATATAATGACAAGTACAAATTATTATCTTATGGACCAAAGAATTGAAAAGTTGCAATTAATTGAGAGAGAGTTTGTGGGAATTGAGGTGTGCTTGTTGCCTGCAGTAAACTGCCTGTTAAAGCAACGCGAAGCACTTACTACACTACTTGAGTTAGTGATTAAGCATGCCTTGAGTGGGGCCTTTAAAACACTACTCCAAATGCACAAAAGAGAAAAGGAGAAGTAGAAGACAGAGAAAAACTTGGCTAAGCTTCGTGCCATGTGCATGATCGATCAGCTTTTTAGTGATCATCGGCAAGCTCTTCCAAACTGAGACTGGAGTGAAAAAAGAAAAATAGAGGAACAGATACGGAAATAAAATAATGGAGATTCTGAACATAGAAACACATGCATCGTCATGGCTCATGGCTCATGAGTGAGAGTCTAGTTTCTATCTGGGAAAATCAGGCACGAGAAATGTGATGTTACAAGGGCTTATACAGAAAGAATAATTCAAGTAACCTCAATCAATGTCAACAGAAATACACATTAAATTCCTTAAATAATTTTCATTTGAAAAAACACTAGAACTCTACAAGAATGACAAGATAGGGAAAACAGCATAGAGAACACTAACCTCTTATCCCCAGGTTCGCTCCCCCTGATGTCTGGGATTACAAGAGTTGCACGAAGATACCTTGCTACTATCACGGCATCAGCAATCTAACATGGAAGTCGCCACAAAGAAGAAGACAATAGAAGAGAAGAAAAAAATAGATGCAACTCAGTTTACATCTTAACTCATCCTGAAAACATTATATGAATCTGCACTTTGCGGACAGCATAAACAGATAGGAAAAATAATGATGTAATACAAGGAAGTGCCACATATTAATGTTTGATTCCTCCAAATTAATTCTATTAATGTTTGATTCCTCCAAATTAACTTTATTAATGTTCGATTCCTCAACCTACCAGGAATCAATACAGAAATAACCATGACATAAAGAATATAGCAATATCAAGTAGTCGCTTAGAGCACCCCTACATAAAAGAATAAACGCAACTCACATGTTCTAGTTGAAATATTTGTATGTCGTGGAAGCTAGAGCACTTATGCATACAATCATTTCAGAAACAAACAGACCAACTAAAAACGTTAAATTGGACAACTGAACTTGACAGTTATTAACACCTATAGAGTTAAAAAGGAATGAAGTCTCAAGTGTAAAAGTAAACAAAGACGCAAGAAAATGGGTGTTCAATGTGGTTCGTTCACTATAGGCTATAGCTAGTTATGCCTCGTATATTATAGCTTTATAAGGTTTTCGGATAAAACATGAAATGCTGCATGTTGTGCTCCTTTTACAGTTTTTAACACTTAATTGAGTAGGGGAAGAATGGTGGTAAGTCCTACTGTTAAACGTTCCATGGATCATCCTAAACATTAGTAAAATCAGTACAGCCAACGCCGATAACATCATAAGCAAACTTGGATATATCGTTTGCAGTAAACAAATGCTTGACTATAAGATATATCCTAGAGTTTGACATTAGTTTGTTAGGTAAATTGATGAACTCACGGTGTAAAACTAGTTGGATACCTGAGAGACATGATATTCAGGACCATTAGTGAGTGAGAAGGTAACAAAACCTTGTGACTGTTCATCTTCTTCTGTAGGGAAAATCATAGAATAAGGGATGTAACAAATGCTTGAAAGAAATTAAAATAGTAAAAGATAACCTTAAGAATTGAAAGTAATTAGATCACTCACGGAGAACTGGTTTAGTCCAACAGGGCTTTAGTGATCCGCTATCCTTTATCCAAGGGCCAGTTTCCAGGCTCTGCTTACTGATACTATGGATAGATATATCAGAATCCACCTTCATCGAGAAAGAAAGAGTCAAAGAAAATCAGAAATGTCTAAACAATAGAATCAATCAATCAAACAAAGAATATCACGTAATCAAACGTTGACATTAGACCCTGT
Organism: Capsicum pubescens; assembly: GCA_030864215.1. Taxonomy (NCBI): domain Eukaryota; kingdom Viridiplantae; phylum Streptophyta; class Magnoliopsida; order Solanales; family Solanaceae; genus Capsicum; species Capsicum pubescens. The sequence goes on along the minus strand of CM061543.1, from coordinate 51,509,791 downwards.
TTTATCTGCACACATTTTTTTTGGCGTAATCTTATAGAATCTCCAATTACAGAAATTATCACTTTAGCTAAAGCTAAGCCAGAAAACTGTGAAGTTTCCTTGGTAATGGCTGTGAAATTTTGCTGCAACTGCCCGCCTAAAGCTGATGAGAGATTTTTGTTGATTGAAAATACTAGAAAGCGTTTGATCTCATATCTGGTGAGCTTTCCAAAACAAGTTAAATACTACGTGATTAGATTCATCTCGAACAATATAATAAAATCGAGAGGAGTTAATGGTCAATAACACACTAAGTATCCATTTTTTGAGTTCCATACCTAAACTATTAGGTGTTTGAGTTTCCTACCTGAACTATCACTAACTATTCAGCAAAACCCGTCTAAACTCCTAAATGTTCACTTTTCCTACATGAACGTTCAGGTTTGAAACTCAAACAATTAACAGTTTAGGTGTACTTTGACAAACAGTTGGTGATAATCCGGGTAGGAACCTCGCACACTTGATAATTCACGTATGAAACTCCAAGAACCGAGTTACTTTAGGTTTGTTTTTCACCCTTCACTCAATCGAAAAACACGCTAACATGGAAAATACTCCAAGAGATAAAATCTGCAGCAGCTGGACAAAAATGGCTAAACAAAACCAAAAAGTAAATATCAATCAACAAAAGGAGTGCAATAATGCAGTTGGAAAATCCAACCAAAAAAGGAGCATAACATCAAATAAACTTAAAATCAAAATTTGCAATATTATTGCTCGGACTCTCCAAAATTGTTGCCTCACCGGTGCCAGATCCTCCAAAAATGCACTTGGTAACATTTTTTGAAGAGTGCGAGCAACATAGATTGAGAGTATGGAGATAATTACAGGAAGTGAATAGAAGTGGTCTCTCATGATCATGTTGCCAAGCATTACGAACATAGTAACAGTAAGCACACCAGCCACAATTTGTCTCGGATCCACTGCCATTTCTCACCGATCCAAATATGGAAGAAGTTCAAAGTGCACAACGTGCAATGATCAACATTCAGTAGCAACTAATAGTGCAAATGTGGAGAATGATTATGGAGTTAATACTAACATATAAATGAATGAATGAATGATTTGCAACTAAAAATCCGGCGGGACAAATTACTATATTTGGTTATAAAAGTAGAATTAGGAGCCCCCAAGTGTGCAGTGCTGTTTGTTGTGGAATTCTAATTACCAAGTTGGACTAAATTAGGGCCAAATGGGATAAGAACACACTGACAGAGTGGCGCTGCCCACTTTATTTGTTTTTATTTTTGAGGTATAATATACTATTTTTATGGCACCGACACTTGCTTTGAAAACGATTCAGCGCCTAAACTATCTCTCCAATCTTAAAATTTCAACTCTTAATTTTGAGCATATATTATGTAAAAAAAAAAAATACTAAAGTCATGACTTATTGAGCATATAGTATGTAAAAAAAATTAAAAAAAATACTAAAGTCATGACTTATTTATTGATGAAAAAAAAAAAAAAGGAAAGAATAGTGCACTAAAACTCCCATGATGCACAAAATCTGTGGAGGAATGAAGGAAGAGGGTTTATGTTATGAATGGGCCGAAATCAATCATGGTCAAGCAGCCCAATACCACATTAAGTGGTTATGTGTGGGATACAAGTTAATAAATAGTACATTCTAGGAAAAATAGACTTATGAAAATTGTGATAATTGCTTAGGCAAAGATTATGCTTCTCATTTCCAATTCTCTCTTGGCCTCTCATCCCCTTCTACTATTATTCCTCTTCTTCGTACTGTAATTTTTTCTTTCCGTATTAATCAAAGTTGATTAGTTTTGTTCACTTTGTGTATTGATTGTTGAGTTGAGAATTTGGGTTCGTTACAGTTTATTAAACGCAATCTTATCTTTTATTTCCGTTGGAGGCATATAAAAACTAGCCTGTATTTTTTCGTTAATTTTTTATGTGTTTTAATTTCTTTTTTATTTAATTTAAGTATGTAAGCATTTTTCAAAAAATTAAATGCTTACTTTGTCATTCTAACTTGTCATTATTCTGTGGAATTTTTTTAAAATTTTCTTTTGGGTTGGGGGGGAGGGAGGGGGTAGATTCTCTAGAAAAATTATTAGTACTCTCATTATGTAAATTTTACCAGCACATTTTATTTTTTTAGTCTGATTAAAAATGAATGAGATTCTTTTTTTTTTATTTAGAAATAAATTAATTTTAAATTCTTATTTTATCTTTATTGATGGTGCACTCTGTACTATTGATATATATATAATAATGACATTTGTTGTTAATGATTTATCACCAAATAAGTGTCAAAAACTTATTCTAGAATTTAAACCATGAGTATTGGAAAAATATTTATATCTAATCAACTAATATCATATAAATCGAGTAGAAGGAAGTACACTTATATTTATCTATCTGCATTCTCTCAATTTCAAATTAAAAAAAAAAAGAATTAAACGGCTTGAAGTACAATAATCAAACTTAGGGTGTGTTTGGTATGATGAAAAATGTTTTCTTATTTTTCCTTATTTGGTTGCAATAAAATGTTTAACAACTCATTTTCCTCAATTTGAGGGAAAATGACTTCCCTCATGATCCAAGGGAAGTCATTTTCCAGAAAATGACAAATGTAACTTATGACCTCACCCGCATCCCTCTTCTCCACCCCAACAACACTCATATTTACATTCTAACTTGTCATTATGACTTATTGATGATGGTTTAACATTGAATGCCTTCGATAAATAGCTAAACCATTGTTAATGAGAACAAAGCTTCATGTGTTGGTCTGAAATATGATATTTTGAATACTATAACACTTGTATGCATTAGATCAATAAATTATGATTATTTCTTCCCTCTCAATTGGTTCAAGATCGGGAATCAATTATTCCATCTAATAATTTTGATGTGCTGTATACGATTAATGAATATACCATAATGCACAAAGATGGATTCCTCAAAGAAGTAGAGGATGTATGTTAGTTTTCCTAACATAAGGGGGAGATTATAAGCGCTATAAAATATGTTAGGAATTATCACCAGATCCTCATCCAAAAGATAATTTAAGTTAAATGTCGGAAACATCTCATACTATTTTTATGGCACCGACACTTGCTTTGAAAACGATTCAGCGCCTAAACTATCTCTCCAATCTTAAAATTTCAACTCTTAATTTTGAGCATATATTATGTAAAAAAAAAAAATACTAAAGTCATGACTTATTGAGCATATAGTATGTAAAAATATATATATATCGACTTTTTATTTAAAATACTTTTTACATAAATTAGAACCTACAGCTTGTTAAATCCAAAATATTTTAAAAGTACACATGCAACAACGTTATAATAAAAATGCAATTTTAAATTTTAAATTCTAATGACGTCATGTAACGTGGAAGAAGCAGAACAAAATCTAACCAGCAGAGTTGCACGTCATCTCCAGGGTTGGATAGATGGAAATTTTAGAATTGTACAATTATTTGTTAGAAATTAAAATAAAGAAATAGGTAAAAAAAAAAAAGGAGAAGACCATCAAAGGAGAAATATATTTTCTCCATCTCAAATTATTACATTTTTCTTTTACACATTTCTTATAAAATACGTTAGTTAAAAAGTATTTTTAAAAATTATTTTAACTTCATCTATATCTTAAAATATAATTCTTCTTCATTAAATATTTACTTTATTAAAGTATTTATAATAATTATTATCAAAAATAAAATAAGAAACTATAATTAGTTTTATCTTACAATTTTAAAATAATAAATAATTTAAAATAGTTAATTCTAAAAATTATAGTAATAGATAACTTGATACGAAGAAAGTATAGTTCATGTTATAAATGTATTTACATTATAGTGAATGTTTATCAAGATCTACTTTGATATCTATTAAGATTTGAGCATCCGTCTTTTACTCAGACTAAGAGTAAATTTTTCCTATAAATAGAGGGTTTTGTTCATTGTATTCACAATCTAATGATCTTTCATCTCTTAAGAGATCAAGAAATAAGAATCACTCTCTCTATTCTTTCTACTCTTCTTTTTTGTTCTTTATTATTTTATAACACGTTATCAACACGAAGCCTCTTACCAATTGAGATTTGTACGAAGTCTCTTACCAATTGAGATCTGTTCGCACGAGACTTTGCAAAATAAAGTGAGATTATAAATCTGAAGGATTTCAAGGTTAGTAATTCTTTATGCTATCTTTATGCTAGCTTTCTTTTGCTACTACTAATATAATTATTATTGAATTTGAGAAAAAATAATTGGTTTGGAACCATTTATATTTTAAATTTATTCCTCAAGAACAATATTATCAAAAATGATGATAATATGTTGGGTTCAAGTCCCATCGATTCATGCCTAAGACGCCTTTATATGGATCAAATATTGAGTTTGAATCTCAATACACCATATTAATGATATTGTGATGGCTAAGGAAAAATAATGGGTGTTTGATGAAAAGTCATGAAATTCGACCCATTGAATATGTTCCATTCCATGAAGTGAATGTGGTAGTAATATATGATAAGTCTGAAATATGACAAGTTACTTCATTCTTGAGGTGTATGTGGTACCAGTGCATAATATGTCTGAAAGAAAACAAGTGATTAAATGCACGAATATACGCATGGAGAGACAATATGATAATGATCATCAAAAGTGATGATATTTTCACACGCTTATATGATTATAAGATATGCTAGAGAAAACAAATTCTCTACATCATATGTATGCCTCGATTTGCTTTTGAAGTAGCAAAATCTTGAAAGAGGTTATAAGCTATCATAATTTGATAGGCTTAAGACACGATTATATTCTATTCCTGGGGAATGAGAAACTTATTAATGCAAACGTGCACTTGATTGTGATTGTATCACAACTCACCTCCGAAAGAGGTTGAATAATTTTGAAATCTAATTCTGAAGTAGTAAATCTGAAATTTATTCATGTAATAATAAATCTGAAATTTACTAAGGAAAAAATGCATGTCATGGTAAACTTGGAGTTTACTAGAATAAAAGTTCATAAATTGATATGAACGATTGTGACATCTCAAAAATATACATGTATTGAAGAACTAGAAGATTCTTCAAGAACTATTTATGTCGTTTGTTCTCATAATAAGTTGGTTGGACTAACTAATATTGGGATTGGATCCCTTCAAATCTGAAAATTATAAAAGGTAAATAAGGGTCCGTTCACCTATCATGTGATATGTTGAAAAAATGCATCAATAAGACGATCACATATACATTCATTGTCAACTTGCAGTTTGACATTTATAAAGTTGCTTGCTCAATAAAATTGAGTTAAAAACATAATTTTCAAATTGTGCAATCAAGAAAGTTATCTTGATGATGATGGTTTAGCATTGAATGTCTTTGATAAATAGCTAAACCATTGCTAATGAGAACAAAGCTTCATGTGTTGGTCTGAAATATGATATTTTGAATACTATAACACTTGTATGCATTAGATCAATAAATTATGATTATTTCTTCCCTCTCAATTGGTTCAAGATCGGGAATCAATTATTCCATCTAATAATTTTGATGTGCTGTATACGATTAATGAATATACCATAATGCACAAAGATGGATTCCTCAAAGAAGTAGAGGATGTATGTTAGTTTTTCTAACATAAGGGGGAGATTATAAGCGCTATGAAATATGTTAGGAATTATCACCAGATCCTTATCCAAAAGATAATTTAAGTTAAATGCCGAAAACATCTCATATTAAGCGCAAGTGCTCTTATTTTGTGTTCCTAAAGGACAAAGTCTATGCATGCATGAAGCGTGGTAGACTAATCGGTTCCAAATGAAATAGTCCTTGAAAAATAAGGAGCAAATAATCATAATAAAAAGGCAATGAGCTCTTGAAGAGCCTACGACATAACACTTCATGAAACCTTATGAGAGGTTCATGTACCTGAAAATAATGAAGTGATGAGATCTCAAAATGCTATGTCGCATTGTGAACCGATACTAAATGATATATCATCAATATCTTTGACACAATATTGGCGCAATATTGTGAAAGATTACGAGGATCTTAATTCTACGTTAATTTAAGTATGCTGACGTAGAAACATTTATCAAGTGACATGAAAGGATGCATCTTGGTAAGTGAAAACTTATTTGATTTGCAGTCCAGACACTTGAAGATGTCACACATAAAATGTTGAATATTGTCACTTTGACAAAATTTGTATGAAAACTTCTTTAAGGATTCAAAATATAAAAGTTTCTGGGAAATTTATTGATAATCCTTATATTGTATAAGCTTATAGCTTGAAAATTATTGAAACTCTTGGAGAGTTTTCAAAAGCAATAAGATTATTTGCTGAAATGAGAAATATACCAATTTGGATTGGTTATGAAGTACCATATCTTAGTATAATTGGTGCACTGATGTATCTTGTAAAAAACTACAAGACCCAATATAGCCTTTCGCTCAATTTGTTAGCAAGGTATATTTCTACTCCTACTAGGAGACATCGAAATGGGATAAGATACATGAGTTTATTTTATTCTAAATATTGCAGTCTCAATCTTACTGGTCATACTGATGTTGAGTACTCATCTAACCCGCATAAATCACGGTCTCAAACATACAATATGTTCACATGTGGGAATACTGTCATATCTTGGAGATATATAAAGCAGTCTATCGTAGCTACTTCATCGAATCATGTTGAGATAATAGCTATTCATGAAGTAAACCGAGAATGTGTATGGTTGAGGTCCATGATGCATATCATTCGAGAAAAATGTGGTGTGAAATATGACAATCTACCCACAATTTTATACAGAGATAATTCAGCATACATAGCACATCTTAAGGGGGGATTCATAAGTGGAGATAGAACGAAACACATTTTGCCAAAGCTTTTCTACATACATGAGCTACAAAAGAATGATGATATTAATGTGCAACAGATTCGTTCAACTGACAATGTGACTGATTTATTCACCAAGTCTTCTCCAATTACAACTTTTAAGAAGATGGTGCACAAGATCGGGATGCAAAGGTTCAAGGATGTTCTCATTAGGGGGAGTTAATACGCGCTGTACTCTTTTTTTCTTATGAGGTTTTGTCCCACTGGGTTTTCCTTGTAAGTTTTTTATTGAGGCAACCGAAATGCATATTATTAGAGATGTGTACTCTTTTTCCTTCACTAGATTTTTTTTCTACTGGGTTTTTTCTAGTAAGGTTTTAACGAGGCACATTATCTATCAATTATATTTATATTATAGTGAATGTCTATCAAGATCTACTTTAATATCTATTAGGATTTGAGTATCCGTCTTTTACCGGAGTAAATTTTCCCTATAAATAGAGGGGTTTTGTTCATTGTATTCACAATATGATGATCTCTCATCCCTCAAGAGATCAAGAAATAAAAATCACTCTCTCTATTCTCTCTACTCTTCTTCTTTGTTCTTTATTATTTTACAACAGTTCATTTGTTTTTTTTTTTATGGACAAAAGAAAAGACATTATAAAAGAGGACAGAAGAGAAGGCAAAGGTTGTTGAGTGATGTGGATTGGCTGCCTCGCAGAAAACTGGCGCCCAATGTAAAAGGTTAGGTGTCAGCAATAACTTGACTATTTTAATTTGTAACTTTTACTGATATAATGTTCGAATCAATTAATTTCTTAACAACAAAAAATGAAGATTCAATTGGACAAAGCAAATGACTAATGACATTTTGGGGTATTACTGAATAATATGATGAGATGAATCAAAAGTTTCATATGTGAGTTTTGAAAATGAACACTTATTGTATTTAAAAGAATGTCTTCTTTTAACGACAGCTATAGAATATGAATCCGAATTAATCAATTCAATAAGTTATGCATATCGTATATGTATTAGCAAACAAAAAGAAAGAGTGGAGAACATTTTGGCTCTTGCACTCTGTTCTAGTTTCAGTCCTATAAATTGTTCCTTTGATGGTATAACTACAAATGTTTCTTGTACTCACACTCTTTCTTCTTCACTTTAGTCTATCTATGTTGGTTGGGGGAGGGGGGGGGGGGGGTGGAGGGGGGGACTTCTAGATACATTATATACTTGTGATTTCTGTTTTCTAAATGGGGAGAATATCCTTTTTCAATTAGGTTACTTTACCTTTACCTTTGCCTTTTTCTTTTCTTACCTCAACACACTTATTTCTTTCTACAAAATCAATCAAATCCACCTCAAATTATGAAAAATGTTAGTTTCAAACAGTATATTCTAAGTATAATTCTTGATATATGCTCCTTTCATTCCAACTTTTTAATTTTATTCCATTTGTTTGAAAAGTTGAAATAAAACTATTTTTGAGTACCATTTTATTCCAAAAGTGAATTTAATTGTTAACCTTTTTATATGCTTCTGTAGAAAATGGATATAATTCATTGAAATACAAATAAGATGATTAATTTGGAACGATTAGGACATCTCAATATCCAAGTTACTAATGGACAGTTTGTCATTTGCGATTTTTTTTAGGTGGTACGAAAATTGTATTTGGGATAAAGGAAATTAATGACAAAACTCATCATCATCGTCATTGTCTCCTGTCATTTTGGAAATGTTGTCACGAGCGTCTATCTCGAGAACCTCTCTATCCAAAAAAAGATAGGGATAAGATCACGTACATCCTACCCTTCTAAAACCCCACCTGTGAAATCACTCTTAAATGCGCAACTATAAATTAGAAGCCATAAAAAGCACAAACATCCATGGAGAAGTGGCAATAGTAAGAAAAGAGCCTAAAAATGACAATATATACACTTGTTAAAACTTACATACCAAGAGCAAGCTACAAAACAACAGATACCAAAAGAGTTGACACAATAAAACAGCAAACTAGCTTGATTGTGGCTGAGAAGATAAATACTCTTTCACCATCAATATTTCACCGCATAGCTTTTTAGGCACTTGTTGCAATGCTTTTCCTTCTTGCCAGGCTTGCCCTACCATCACTCCTGGCCCCGCATGACGTATGTATATGACAATCTCATCGTTAAATGGCCATGGATGCTCCGCTGATATGTGAAAACACCTCAATTAGGTAGGTAATTAGACTGCACTTCCTTAGTAGCAACTCTTCACAATCTATCGAGGAAGAAACCTACCGGCAACTAGTAGATTTGGTAGCTGACAGTCAGATATGACAGTGAAAGCAAGAGAAGCATTTAAAGGTGTCTAAGGTTGACCTACCCAGAAACTTCATGCATAACATTTTTATTGGTAATGTTTGTGTCATAGAGAACATAGTGGGATCATAGGGTCCATGAGATTTACCAACTAGACAAGGTTTGAACTAGTCAACTTGAAAATACAAAAAGAAAATAAAATCAAAATAACCGTAGCACTCACTATCAAGACTGGTAATTCAGGATATGTAAAGCAGTAGGAAAACAATAGTTTAACAGAGGTTCGGGTAGATAGTCCACTTAAGTGTAAAAAATAACTATAAAGCACAAACTGCCTATGAGCAATACAGGGTTTACATGAGAAGTCGTTTATCCCTGTTAAACAAGAAGCCTGATGCAATAATTCTCACCTGGTTTAGGGAAACCACGAGGAAAATCAGGGAGATCCAAGGTTCCATCTTTGAATTCATATGCCAAATCACAAGGCTCTTCTGTCGACATCACTTCTTTGAGTTCACTAACCGTAAAGTACAAAGGATAAAAGGAATTTGAGAGCCCAGAGAAAATCGATTCACCTGCAAAATGTGGATGATTGGTTAGGAAAATATACTAGGCATTCAATTGTGCAGTAATCATATCATTATTTAATCAGTGAAAAGTGTGGAACCTAATAAGCTGTTTATCGTATGTAACCTGATTCTTAGATATTGTTTGTGACCATTATCAGACATATACTCCATCCAATTCATCTTATGTGTCTTGGTTTGACAGTTTGACTTAGGCACGGAATAAGATTTTTGAACCTTGTGGTCTTAAACTAAATATGTGTGTAATGTAACAGAATGGCCATTGAATCTTGTGATTTAAAACATGTCATGTGGGATGTTGCAATTAAAGAGTTAGTAAATGGCCATTGAATCTTGTGGTTTAAAATATGACATGTGGGATGTCGCAATTAAAGAGTTAGTGCTAAATATAGAAAAGTGGCGACCTTTTTTAAACGGACTACAACAAAAAGTAAGATACATAAATTAAAACTGGGGTGGGGTGGGGCGTGGGGGGTTATGATATACCTGAGATTGTTGTTTCTAGTAATAAAACAAAATTTCTAAGCAAGAATAATACTCAATTTATAAACAGACAAGTAACAAACTGCAAATGAAGTCTCAAGATACTACTCTGAGTAACAGAATGCAAGAAGTTTGAAACAAACAACTATCATCTCTAGAGAAAATATTCACAAAAAAAAATTGTTGGCATATAGCTGAAGATAGAACTTAATGAACGTACTAATGAGTCGCCCATATGCCTGCCCATCACCGGTGCGAAATACAACCTGGCATTAAAATTATTTCAAGAGCTCAATTGTTAGCACCAAATTACCAAAGTTGAACGCCTCAAAAACTCAGTTCAAAAGACACCGGTTAAGGGGTATAACCTTTTTGAAGAAATTTAACCAGGCAATCTGCAGTGGACCTGTTCACATTTCAAAATATCTTAGCCATTCACTGAATATTGAATTGAAAATGACATACACTGGTACGTTACTAACAGCTAGTAGTATACAAGTCCTGTTGGAGAAGTAGGACAGGCTGCACTACGGATCTAAGGATCATATAGCACAACCATCAAACTCTCCCTCCATGACTACCCTACATCCCTACCTCACCCCTAATCAAATACATGTACAGATGGATTTTGAATTATCAACCGAACTTCCTCCAAGTAAATATGACTTTCAAAATCTGGTAACATCTAACGGCTTGAAACTTCAAATGCTACGGGCAAACAGAAGAAAGACCAGACAACCAATATCGGCTAAACCTGGACAAAATTTTATCACAGTCCAGTATTATTAGAAACATAAATCAGAGCATAGAGCAATTTGGATCATGAAATGACAAAAGTCAAGATAAGTAACCTCCGCTTGTTCGGCACTTCCAAAATTCAGCAACTGCTTCACTATTTCCAGTTGCTAGCAAGCTTGATGCACTTTTCTCTACCAGTTTTGGATTATTGTACCGTGTGCCAGCTATCCCCCAAGCTTGTGATATCAACCTGCTTGAGTTAAACAAGGATATGAACATTGTAACACTATCAATTGTGTGCAATCTTACGTTACATAAGCTGACTTCCCATAGGATGGGTCACTTTTGAAAGAGACGGAAATCTCTTGAAGTGTGGGACACAATGATATGTTTTTGAGATGTAAAGATATGTAATGAACATAGCAAGCTTTCCCGGAGGGGTGAGGAGGAGATGATCATGCTTTTGCTTATAGCTAGAGATCCTTCCCCACTTTAAGCAATTGTCAACATATTCACGGTCGGTATGTGTTCTAAGATTCTATAAGCTAATAAAATTTATAAAAACAAGTCTTCATAAATTTTAACCATAAATCACAGAGCAAAAGGATGGCCTGAGGGGTTTAGCTAGTACGGGGAGTATATCTCAAGATGTTTTAATAACTACGAACGCACGTATTCTCTCCAATTTGTACAGCTAACATTTACTTTCCTCTAATCAAACGTTTCATAGAATAAAAGCACTTCTTTCAAGAATTCAAATTTAACCAAAATGTTATTTTCCTTATGATACTGGTCTAGCCTATAAATAACATCTTACCACTATAGTATATAAGTCAATGTATCCAATTAAACTATATGCTCAATCAAACTACATCATATAAAAGGGCAAAGGGGAGTATTCTCTGCTTCATGAAGCACAAGTCATAAAAGCAAGTGGATAAAAGGAGACCAAGTAACAGATAAACCTTGGGTTAAGCAAGGGTAACAGCCTGTGCCGCCTTTCCTCTGGAATATCCTCAATTTTCTTCCTAACCTCAACAACAAATAACAATATTAATGAGAAATGATGAGTCAAGAAAATTATTTAATTGCTAAAATGGACCTTACTCTTCTCCATGAAATTTCTTATTGTTTAATTAGTTTTAAACAAGCGGATACACTTGAGTAAAGAAGACAATCAGAGATCACCTCTCTGCTTATAAAGAAGAGTGAAGAGTCAAAAACACACCTACACTATCCCAATCCTTCGAGTTCCCTAGCTAAATTATCACAAACAAACCTCAACTATCAATTGTTCACTTTTCCTACCTAAAACATCTCCATGTTCAGGTAGTAAAAGCGAACAACTGATAGTTGAGACGTGTTTTAATAAATAATCAGTGATAGTTCGGATAGCAAACTTGCACGCGTGATAGTTCAGTTAGGAAATACTTTTAGATGTACTTTTGACCATTTTACTCTATATTTAACTGTAGAGCAAGGGCTTTACTAATCGTATCGAAGCAATTCAGTAATATTTACCAAAGATACGCGGCGGGATTATAAGAAGATGGGTCCAATGGAATAAGCTCCATGGGCGGGTCAAGGAAGGTGACAACATCTTGTTCATCCAAGTACACTATCTTTCCATTCGGTAAAACTTGGTAGGGCTTTTCATCCCACGGTGATGCAGAGCTAGAAAATGAGGACGAACTTGCTCGTACAGTTGCGCTGTGATTTGCTAGACGCGAAGTTGACAGAGACCTTAAACTGCTCGACGGAAGAGGTTCCCCGAACTTGGTGGAACGGAAATGGAAAGATGGATGCCGAATTTGGAAAGTGGTTGATTTTGGGGAGAAGCAGATTGATGGCCCGCTGGGGGCAGCTGCTGCTGCTTGAGGATACTGCATTGTGAATGCCCAGGTTTAGCAGAGTGAAAAGTAAAACCATTGTTCAATACCACATTAGTTGAGAAAGTTAAAAATGGTTGACAAATAAGTTTTTAAAATTAAAATTGGTGATAATTTTCATCAACTTAAGTTTAATTTATTTTAATTAGTGATTAAAGTAAATTAGAAGGTAAAATATAACCTTTTAAACTTTTCAAAAGTCCTTAAACTCAAACTTTTGAATTTTAGGATTTCTCCCTTTTTTCTAATTTTTCAATCTTTTTTTTTCCTTTCTTTCCATCTTCTTATTTTATTTTTCTCTCTTTATATTTTCCTCTTCTTCCATCTTCTCTTCTTTTCTTTCTTTCTCTTTTAGTTTGTTCTTCTTTTATTTTTAATCTTCATGAATTATTTTAAAAAAAAAAAAAATTGAAAAGAAAAATTTTATTTTCTTTAAAAAAATGAATGAAAAAACAATTCAGCAATTATGAGAGTTAATTCAATAACTATCATAATTATTATAACAATTATGGTAATTGCTGCAACAATTACTATTAATTATTGTGTTACAATAACTATCGAAATTGCCGCAACAACTTCGATACTCATTTAATTTCTGGAAAAATATATGTTTGGAGGAGGAACTCATGAAAAAGTGATATTTATGATAAAAAAAAAGGTACTGGTGTTGGTGGTGACGCCGAATGAGAAGATGACATTTGTTGCGGTATTGACAGCGACGATGGTGGAGGAGAAAGAACAAAAATAGGCGATAGTTATATAGAGGGAGGAAATAATGGTGAATCTGAAAGATGTGACAATGATAGTGATAGTGATAGTGGAGGAAGATGAGGTGACAGCAACAACAACAGCAAAAAGGATGTGGAGGAGGAATGGTAATGATGGTGTAGAGATCTTTGTGTAAATATGGTGTAGAGATCTTTGTGTAAATATGGTGTAGAGATCTTTGTGTAAATAATAAATTTTGAGGATTTTAAAATTAGTGTCATTAATATTAATATTAAAATTGTCATCTCTACTCAATATTTAAGACTTGTGCGACTCTTTTTTAGGTTTGAAACTTTTTTGTCACCCTTAACTAATTTATACAGTTGAGAAAATTAGTTGTCAAGTTTAGTTTATCCGAGTCAATTTAACAAATTCTTAAAACTAAATTAAATTAACTTCGTATTTTATAACTAAAATTGAAATATTTAAGAACTATAAAAATATATTATAAACTATAAGTTTATACATTATAATGTGATTAAAAAAGTATATTTTAAAATATTATTTCAAAGTTCTATGCTGTAATTTTAAAGGAGTGAAACCTGAAAACTAATGAAGAAAATACTACTACATAATAGCAATACAATTGTTATTGTAACATATTACCTTATCTCTTTTTCCGACTCTTTTACTTGTAAATGAGTTTGTATAAAAGGAAATTAGTGCATAAAGTCTATCTTCAGATTATAATTTATTTGTTTGTTTTATGTTTGGCCATGTTTCTTTTATACAAAAGTGTTTATTTTCAAAAATATTTTTGAAAGAAAATAAATATTTTTAGAGAGTAATAGAAATTAATTTTTAGAACTAAAAAGAGTAGCTTCTTAATTATTGGTCAAATACAAATAGCTTTTCACGCATCAAAATAAGTTATTAATTTTAAAAATACTATTAACATCAACATTTTTATTAAGGAAAAATAATATAAACCTACACCTTAATCGATTATATTTACATAAATTTTCATTGTTACAAAATTATTATAAAAATTTCAACTACTTATACATTTTCATTGAATATATCGAGAGCTAATTATGTATTTTAATATATTTATAATTTAAAAATTTATATCTTTACTAAATATATTAAGATTTAATTATGTATCTAAACAAATTTAAAATCAAAACTTTTTAGAATTTTCTATAATTAAACTTCAAATCATCATAATGTTTGTTTTCTCTTTTATTAAACACTTTTGGTTTTTGCTTCATCTGGGTCAAGTAGTGCGAGAAGTAAATTTGTCCCATTTCCATATATTGACAAACAGGAGAAGATATTCAGCTGGGAGGTACTCATCTCATCGGTGACAACAAATGGCTTCTAACGCAGCAGCGCCATTTTGGAGATCGGCAGGGATGACTTACATAACACACTCAAACCTATGCGCTAACCTGCTCAGAAATTGCCTCAAAGAGCCTTACAAGTCCGAAGCTTTGAGCCGTGAGAAGGTCCATTACTCCATCTCTAAATGGGTTGATGCCAAGCCTCAGAAACCAAGTAAGCCATCACGAAACTCAGTTTTTTCAGATCTTTTGTTTCCCACTTAATTTTTTTTCTTCGGATTCTGTTATTGCTAATTAGTGATGGACATTTTGTCCTAGGAAGTCGTAAATTAATTAAACTCGCAAATTTGAGGGATTTTTTCCCTTGTAGGGAGTAGTAAATGAATTAAACACGCAAATTTGAGTGATTTTTTTCGCTTGCAGGGAGTAGTAAATGAATTAGACCCGCAATTTGAGTGATTTTTTCCCTTGTAGGTAATAGTAAATGAATTAAACTCGCAAATTGGTTGTATTTAGTTTTTTCTTTTTGAGCAATTTTTTTTTTTCTCAGGACCAAATCTCATCCTTGTTGCGACCACATATCAGCAATTGTGTTCTGTTTATGTTGAGCCAAAACAAAGATGCCAGGAAAGAGATCTTTGAGGCTCTCACCATCCATTTGTCAGCTCAAAAAATAGTTTTTCTACTGTTTAGAACCTTGACAGTGGACTGATTATTGAGGAAAGGCCAGAAGATTCTGATAGACTTCCAAAGGCTAATACCATAGGGAGTATTTACCTCTTTAGTCATCCATTTGTTTGGTTCCTCATACTTGCTCTTGATCACCGTACCCCAAAGTGCTTGGTCCTCCTGATGGTACCTCCATAGCCACTTCACCTTCAAAGCTTTGCTCTGGTTTTTTAGGTTCTTGATGCCTAAGCCATCTTGTTTCTTTCTTCTAATGATATTCTTTCATTTGACTAAGTGAAATCCTTTCCTTTCCTTATTGCCTTGCCACAAGAAGTTTCTTCTGATTTTGTCCAACCTCTGAACTATTGACCGAGGCATATGGAAGATAGATAACATATATGTAGGAAGAACATCTAGAACTGAATTTATCAGAGTTAGTCCACCTCCCAAAGATAGATATTGGGATCTCTATCTAGCTAATTTCTTTTCACACTTCTCCAGAATTGGGTTCCAAATGTCTATGGACCTTGATTTTGCACCCAGAGGCATGCCCCAGTATACTGATGGCAAATCTCCCACCACTCCTCCCAGAATCCGAGAAAAATGATCCATCTCTGGAACCACATTAATTGGGTACAAATGGCTTTTGTTCCTATTTATATGGAGCCCAAATATGGCTTCAAAGTAAACCAGTTTAAGTCTTAAGATCAACAATTGCTCCTCCTCAGCCCCACAAAAAATTAGTGTATCATCAACATACTGCAGATGTGTGATTTCCATACTGTTTCCAGCAACTTTGCTAACTTCAAATCTCTGAATTCTTCCCGCTATCTTGGCTATATTCAACATGTTATTTAGCCCCTCCATAGCTATGATGAACAAGAAGGGGGATAGAGGGTCTCCCTGCCTAATCCCTCGGTGTGCATTGAAAAAACCTTCAGGTGAACCATTGATAAGCACAGAAAACTTCACAGTTGACATACAAAACTTGATCCACCTGATCCATCTCCCACCAAACCCCATTTGTCTCATTTGTCTCAGCACACTTAGAATGAATTCCCAATTCACATGGTCATATGCTTTCTCAATATCAAGTTTGCATAATATACCAGGTTTACTTTGGGACACTCTAGAATCAATTGGTTCATTAGCTATGAGCACTGCGTCCATTATCCGTCCACCTCTGATAAACGTCATTTGTTGCTTGTCTACCAACTTATCCACAACTTTCTTCAACCTTTTTGTCAGTACGTTGGAGATCAACTTGTAAAAGCTTCCAATTAAACTGATGGGTCTGAAGTCTTTGAGCTCCTTTGCTCCTATCTTCTTAGGAATCAGTGCTATGTATGTTGCGTTATAGCTTTTTTTAAATATCCCAGTTGAATGAAAATTGTGAAAAGCCTCCCTAATGTCTTGTTTAATTATCTCCCAGCATGTTAGATAGAACCCCATTGTGTAACCATCAGGTCCAGGGGCTTTGTCAATAGCGCACATCTTTAAGCACTCAAAAACTTCATGCTCCTCGAATGCTGCTTGCAGTGCCTCTTTCTCATCCTCTGTGATGGTAGGATGATTGCTAATATTTTTAGAAGGTCTCCAGCCTTCAGGTTCTGTATATTTCTTGTAGAAGGATATGACTTCCTCCTTAATTCTATTAGGATCAGATATGGTCTCTCCCTGCACTTCCAATTGATCAATGTGATTATATCTTTTGTGGGCATTAACACTTTGATGGAAAAACTTTGTATTCCTATCCCATTCCTTGAGCCATAAAGCCCTTGATCTTTCTCTCTAGGCCGTTTCCTCATTCTTCAAACACCCCCTCATACTCCATGAACAGTGTTGCTTTCTTGGCAATTTCCTTCTCCGTCAAGGCTCTAATATTCATCTGGGATTCTAGCTCAGCCATCTGATTGAGAAGGTTGTTCTTTTGTAATTTCAAATTCCCTTGTTCATGTCTACTCCATTCTTTCAATTTCCCTTTGAGAGCTTTGAGTTTACATGCTAAGATGTAGTTTGGCCTCACATAAAATTCAAATTCACTCCACCAATTCCTGACTTTTTCAACAAAACCTTCTTGATTCAACCATCACTTTCAAACTTGAAGTAGGATCTAGATTGCTCCCCGTGTCCACAAAGCAAAGCTATTGGGACATGATCAGAGGTCACTCTTTGCAGTGTAGTCTTCTTTGCAGTGAGTCTGCTTTGGATTACTGAAGAGATTGTTCCATTCTGTGGAAACCATTATCCTGTCTATTCTTGATGCAGTGGTATGGTTATCACCTCTATACCAGGTATACTTTCCACCAGTTAGCTGTAGATCAATGAGGTCCAGGTCCTTAATGCAATTTGAGAACTCTCTCATTGCTGAATTTCTCCTGCTACAATCCCTTTTTTCAGAGGCAAATCTACAGACGTTGAAGTCACCACAGATAGCCTATGGTCCATCAAACAGGCCTCTTACATCAGCCAATTCTTACAAGCCTCCTCTCCACTTTACTGTTAGGAGCATACACACCAGTTATGTGACAATCAAAATTACTCAACTGAGCCTTGAATTTGCAAGAAAAAGTATAAACTCCAACTTGTAAGATTTCCCCTTCCCAGATTCTAGAATCCCAAAGTAGTAAGCTTCCTCCTCCGGTTCGACTGGCCTTCAAACATGCATACTTGATCCATCTCCCTCCCCAAATTTGCTTAATTAACTTATGTACATTGCCTTCTAATTTGGTTTCCTAGAGACAGACTATGTCTGCTTTCTAATCCCGAATCAGACTTTGTACCACTCTCCTCTTCCCTTGCTCCTTTAACCCCCTAACATTCCATGAGATCAATTTGATCTTCATGGAGTATTCCGAGAGCTCCCTTTCCCCTTGCCTCTGTCACCATTGCTTTTGAATTTGACGTGAAAAGATATCAGATTCTTTAACTCTCGTGCTCCTCTGTTTTTTGTTCTTCTAACTACTCTCGATTGCTCCATTCTTCTTGCTTGCCTGCTTGCATCCACCCGCCTAAGGAGTTGAAGTGCTTCCTCTTCAAACCCCTGAAAATCTACCCCAAACATCTTATGGAGTTTATGCAAGTTTTGTTGAACCCACTCTGTAGCTTTCCTCTCCATTTCAACTAGAGCTTCTTGTTGCTGCGTACAAAGAGGTTTAGTCGGGTCATCTTTCATGCACCTCGACTAAATCCATAGATACCTGTCACCTCCCACTAGCGACAGATATGAGGTAACTCTGTCCACCAAGGCTAAGATAGATGGCAAGAATCGCCTCGTGTTTTTTTTTTTGTCTCCGTTGAGATTCGAAGTTGTGACCTTACCCAATTTATTGACACTAGGCCACACCTTTGGGTGCTTTCTTTTTGAGTGATTAATAGGGCAGCATTATGTTCATATGGCAGGATGCAATAAGATTCTTGTTGATATAATTAACTTTGTTGGATGTCTGTCGGAGTTGTTCTCTAAACCGTTCTATTAATCAATAGGAGATTTCCTCAATTCTTCTCTAGAACCAGTTGGATAATGTACATGTCTTATAACTAGGGAGAGAGCAATAATCTCCTTAGTTTGGGTAATTGTAGTATTTCTCTTGTAGTTTCTTGTCCTCAGATTTCTGTTATTATCTACCATCTGTTGTACTTCGATTATCACACTATGTTGTTGTAGTTACTATTCTTTTTTAGGATGCGTTGTCATTCTTTTCTAATATGCTTTTCCTTGAGCCGAGGGGTCTATTGGAAGGGTAAGGTCGGAAATTACTGGGTATGTTGTTGTTTGGAAATGTCTATCCTTTTTCATCTCTTAACCTGAAAATGTAGGGGTCTATTGGAAGGGTAAGGTCGGGAAATTATACTGGGTATGTTGTTGTTTGGAAATGTCTATCCTTTTTCAGCTCTTAACCTGAAAATGTTCAGATTACCAAGGAGTTGACATGACAATGATTTTAGTGGTTTGTCTAACCCAGGTGCTCTTTTGGTGGATTATGAAAGTTTTAATCTTTCTGACTAGCATGTGGATATCAACTAAAATTTTAAATGGTTGATAATTAGCGGGGTAGACTTTTTTGTGCGGAGAACCATGCTTCATTAGAATTTGCAGATGGTTTCGGTGATGTTTGCCTCTCTAAATTGCTCGTCTGAACTCATTCACTGCCTTCAAATATTCCCAACTCGTGGTTGTCTAGTGTTGATCATTTCTTTAATACTGTCCACTGGCTTGCCTACTATTCTTATGCTCTTTCTTGCTTATTTTTCCCCTCTTCTGAAAAGATTATCTATTCTCTCTTCTAATCATTGCTGTAGAGTGTGCGGCCTGGTGTCATTTCATCATATCTTTACATTTTGTGTTCTTAACATTTTAAGATGAGATGTTTCAGTTTCATGACATAATTTATGCCATCTCTTTTCCCTGTTCCAAAAAGAACCAACAACTGTTTCTTCTCGTTTTCCTGTTTTCATTGTACAAGGTCTAAAAGGACCATTATGATGACACCACGGGCCACTGCCGATTGATATTAATGTGCATGATTGATGTACCGAGATGCTTCTATTTGTGTTTATACATGTTCTTTAATTGGAATAACTTTCGCACATGTTGAAATTCATAATCAAATGAATTGTATTTGTGTAAATTAGATAAGTAGACTTTTGTGCCTCCCTTGTATCTTTAACAAATGTCATGTCTGCATTGTCATGTGATGTATGCACTTCTGATAATATTAATTCCATATTTCTACTTTTTTTCAAAAAATGTTTTGGATGAGGGGACGGGGCACGGAGGATGTTATTTGCACTATTGTTTTATCACGATTCTAGACTTTGCTTTCTGCTTAGTGATAAACATTTCTGCTGGTTTTTTAACAGCCATCCGCTCAGATTCTCCTGACGAATGAGAACAAGGTTGGATCTCAGGCATTATTTCTTCTCTCAACTGAATTTTCTACTGTCCTGGAATTATCTATGGGGCATATCTGATGGAGCTTAAGCCGATAGAACTTGATTTATACATGTTGGATGGAATTGTGATAATGTTTATTTTTAGAATCTGCTTCTGTTGTCATGTGAGTTATTTCCATTTTTAAAGGAAACTCGTCCAGGCTATCAAAATGTATCAATCCCATTGTTCACATGGTTAATTTAAATCATTGAGCCGTTGAAGATTGTCTTGGAACATTACAGAAAATAACTGTCTTGGTCATCTAAGAAAACTTGTGAGTGGCTTCCTATGTTCCAAGTTAATATAAAAAGGGTAAGAAGGAACCAAAGGGTTTAGTAGAATTGCTTTATGCTTTATCTCTTATGAGTTGGAAATAAGTTTGAGGCTTGATAGAATATGTTAATGCATGGACCCGAGGGGTTTTGATACAAGAATGATAAGGAAAGGCACAAACATAGACCAAAACAGTCCACTAGTTTGAAGAACCGAGGACCCCTTTGGTGACCACTCTCGGATACAAGAACAAGAACAAGAAGGAGGAGTTTACAAGTGTTTAACACCAAAAACAGCCAGCCACCAAACTATATTAACAACAACAATCCACACGGCTTCACTTCTACAATACAAACTACAAAGTTACAACAAGATAAAGATAGCAAGATTGCCAAGTGGAGAATCTTAAGAACCCAAGAGCCTACACACTACAATCACCTATCTCTTACAATGACACAAGAGAGGAGTCCACCACTCAAGCACCAACGTATCAAGCAAAATGCAACACAAAAATGATTCCACACTTGTGCAATGCCCTAGTTTCGGTTTTGGAATCCCTCTCAGAGAGAGAAGTGTTCTTTCAATACCTTAAAACAACTAAAGAGCTAGAAACCCTATAATGTTTCATTTATATTACATTACAAAATAAGAGACAAAAGACTAAAGGGCCCTTTCATTAATGGGCTCTGAACCGCCCATTAAGTGCACTTTAGGGGCGGGTTTGAGCCTTCTTCACACTTGAGCTTGTGCACCCTTTTAGGTGATCTTCAAAATACTCAAAAAGTGTCCAAGGTCATGATCGTACTCGTATCATCCTCTCCATCTTGAGAGGAATTTGCCCACAAATTCATGACCTCACCTCTTTTACAAAGGCACTTCACAATCTCCTTCACACGGCCACACATCTTCTACATCTTCCTCGCCTTGCATTTTAACCTCTTCTTGCTCTCCATCTTGAGGCTTACCATCAACCTTAGCCGATTCAATTACTACTTCTTCCCCAAGATAGTACAATTTTCCCTCCTCCGGTTTGGGCACTCACTAGCCTTGTGCCCCCACCCTTGGCATTTGAAGCATTGAAATCCCTTGGAATTGGAAGTGGAAATTGGTTTACCTTCATACCTAATGGACTATTTTGGGGAAGCCTTGGTGCTCTCGGTTTGGACAACCATGAGTGAGCTCTCTTTGAGCTCCCTTTCAACCTCCAATGCCGCTTGGAAGATGCCATCAATGGTGTCGAACTTATGAAGTGTCATGCGAGTGGAGATGTCTTTATTCAACCCGACTTTGAAGCGCATGATGTCATGACTCACTTGTTCTCCCCGGTGATCTAGTTTCAACATCAATTGTTGAAATTCGTCGTAGTAAGCCATGACACTCTTGCTCCCTTGCCTCAAATTGTACAATTTAGCAAGGAGCTCATGTCTATAAATCTCGGGCAAGTATCTTTGCTGCATAAGTGTTTTCAACCGAAACCAAGGAGAAACTTGTCCGCCAATCATCTCATTCCCGCACCGTTTAACATACTTCCACCATGTATTAGCATACCCTTCGAAGTGGGCTATAGCATAACAACTTTTCTTTTCTTCGGTGAGATTATTAAGTTGGAAGTTCTTGTCACAAGACGACTCCCATGCAAGGTAGGCTTCGGGATCACTCTCATATTTGAAAACGGGAAGGCTCACTTTGATAGAATTGAGACGTACATCTCGATTTGGATGGCCATCTCTCACCTCTCGGCCTAACTTCCTATGTCTACCCCTCATTCTTTCTTCCCTCAAGTAAACATCATCATACGGCCCATAACCATCATGTTGTCCTCCCCTGCCATAGCCCTCAACATGGATGGGTCTATTTGGGTTAAGTGGAGCTTGTAGTGGCGGGATTGGATTTGGATAATGAGGTCTTTGGTCAAGTGGAGTTTGGATGAGAGGGTTCGGGTTTGGTGGTGGTATTTGGGTTCCAAGCCCTTCTTGTTGAACTTGGTGGAGTGGAGGATGGTTTGGTCTATCTTGTTCTCGGCTTCGGGAGTAAAGATTGGTTGGATTTGTGGCAATTGGTGGATATAGCATTTGGTGCAAGGTCTCGGGAGTATTAGTTGGAGAATTGTTTTGAGGGGTGGAAGGTTGACTCCTTTAACTTTCTACACGTTCTAATCTCCCACTCAGTGATGCCACATCCGTATCTAATTTCTCAAGACCCACATTCAACCTAGCCACATCTCGGGACATAGTTTCAAGGCGAGCCAAAATGGGATTGATGGCATTATTGTCCATTGTTTGAGCATTTGAAGCCTCGGGTTCCATTGTGGTTGTACGGAAAATAACCCTTCAAGTTATAGTCCAACAAAACACCCAATCAGTCCACAATGTCACACACAACAATACAATACAAATCCTACAAAACAAAACACACGTTAGTTCAAAACAACCTCCCACAATGAGGTCCCACCTTCAAGTTTCTTCAAACTTAAACTCAACAATGGTGGATGGCTCGAATAACTTCCAATTTAGCTCAAATTCAAACCCTATACTCCTATAGTGTTACAGAACACAAATCTAACACTAAAAACACAAGAAAAACACAAAATCAAAAACTCAAAATTTGACCTAGGGTCAAAAACGGGTTTAGTATTTTTTTTTTTTGGGATTTTCAATTTGACACTTCTTTTGTGTTGGGATTTTCAATTTCTGGACTCTAATAGTGTTAGGGAACAAGGATTTAACACTAGAAACACACAAAAATCAAGTTTTTTTGAAAAACCCTAAAAACGTGAACAGTAACCTTTTTTTTTTTTTTTTTTCTTCTTTTTCACTTTTTTTAATTTTCAAGATAACAATGCATAGATTGATTTTGTTGGAACAAAATCAAACCTTGCTCTGATACCAAATGATACAAGAATGACAAGGAAAGACACAGACATACACCAAAACAGTCCACAAGTTTGAAGAACCGAGGACCCCTTTGGTGACCACTCTCGGATTCTAGAACAAGAACAAGAAGGAAGAGGTTACAAGTGTTTAACACCAAAAACAGCCAGCCACCAAACTATATTAACAATAACAATCCACACGGCTTCGCTTCTACAATACAAACTACAAAGTTACAACAAGATAAAGATAGAAAGATAGACAGATGAAGGTATAATCTTAAGAACCCAAGAGCCTATTCCACTCTTGGACCCTTAATACTACTCACTACAATCACCTATCTCTTACAATGACACAAGAGAGGAGTCCACCATTCAAGCACCAACGTATCAAGCAAATGCAACACACAAATGATTCCACACTTGTGCAATGACCTAGTTCCGGTTTTGGAATCCCACTCTCTAAGAGAAGTGTTCTTTCAATATCTTAAAACAACTAAAGAGCTAGAAACCCTATAATGTTTCATTTATATTACATTACAAAATAAGAGATAAAAGACTAAAGGGCCCTTTCATTAATGGGCTCTAAACCGCCCATTAAGTGCACTTTAGGGGCGGGTTTGAGCCTTCTTCATACTTGGGCTTGTGCACCCTTTTAGGTGATCTTCAAAATACTCAAAAAGTGTCCAAGGTCATGATCGTACTCGTATCAAGTTTGACATTTAGTTGGAAGTAGTGTTATCAAAAGAGAATAGCAAAAAAAAGTTCTAAGGTCCATTGAGGCTTTAAGCGCAACTAACATATAAAACATGCTCTTGAATGAAAAAAAAGAGCAAATATAGAAAAAATACAAATATATCTGTTTAGTCCAAGATTAATAATTATAAGCATGATTAACAACTATATGGACAGTAAATTGAAAAAGAATTATGATAAAGTTAAATATCAATTGTTTGTGTAGCCTCTTCCGTGGTGAGGAAAAGCATGTCTTAGAGCCTTGATGACAACACTAAGGGGCACATTAAGCGCAAAATGCTCAACATGTTTTGCGCTTCGCTTCAAGGCTTAAGCGTGCCTTTGACAACGCTGGTGGAAATAGCACACCACATGATGCAGATGCATGTCACGGGTTCAACAACACTCGTGGAAAGAGCACACCACGTGATGCATGACTTAGACGCATGTCACAGGTTCGAACTCAATGATCGACAAAAACCTAGTGTATTTAAGTGGAGTTGGGTAGAAGTCCGAGCCCATCATTCACTAATTTTTGAACCATGGGCCACTGACCCTCGGGCATTGCTTGATTACCAAAAAAAATGAATATGTTAATGCAAGGCATGATAGATTAGGTTTTCCCTTCGTCCAACTTTTTTGACTTAGAATTAGATTTCTCTTTCTCCTCATCGAAAACCTTTGCTATGGCAGAAATTTTGTGCCATAGTGAATCATCAGTTAATAAGATTTCACGATTCTGATAAAGGAAGATGAGGAAGAATACAAGATAACAAGAATAGAGGAACCTGCTGATGCACCAGCTATGATGAAAAGGCCCTTAAAACTATCTAGTATCCAGTGTGAGGCTATCAGACGCTATTCCATCTTTCTGTGGAAAATCTGTTTCATTCCCAAAGTATTTCTGTATTACATTATTCATAAACTCTCCCTCCATCATCTTCAAGACTGCTCTTGAGATGTCAGGTACCAAAGGTGATCCTTATGGAAATACCTTCCATAAATGGTGGGGAAAAAATGAATTAGTTCGAGTAAAAGTATAACTTCAGTTATGGAACCTTTCCAATTAAATTATGCAGAGAGAATCTTACGAATCCAAATCCAGTAGTCATATAAGTCTGACCAACTTTCCAATTATATTGTATTGTTCTGATAATATAACATTTGAATAGATTGTATCGTTACATAAAATGAGACACTTTGTTCTTACACAATAATAGATTTATCAATATGATACTATAAAATTCAACAAAACATTGCATTTAAATTAACAACACAATACAGTACTTTCCCTCCTCAATTTATATGACACCTTTGCCTTTTTAATCAGTCCCCAAAAAATAAACAGCACCATTTTAATCCTTTTAGTAAGATGATCTATAGTTATCAACAACAACATACCTAGTATATTCCAACACAAGTGGGGTCTAGGGAGGGTAAGTGTATACAGTCTATCCCTACCCCAGAGGTGAGATAGGGAGGTTGTTTGATAGACCCCCAAGTTTGATTGCTATAAAATGATCCATAAATGCGTTAGATCACAAAGTTGCCACGTAAAATGGGACATAGGTAGTACAATACAATGGGTAACAACCATCCAAAGTTAGATCCATCAAATCTAGTTCTGAACTGCCGGCCAAGAGTTACAAAGTTAAAATGTCTCTATTTAATGCTTTCATGAACTGAAGTTGTAGGTTCCGTTGTAGAGAACCCTTCATCTGAAGGGGATGCTCCTAGACCGTTGGAAATTCTGATTTCTGGGCTTTGCGAAGGAAGATCGGGCAATACTTCAGTGGAACCTTCACTTGCTGCGAACAGTACTGTAGTCATTTGGCTTTCTTCATTGCGTTCAGATGGCTTTTCTGACTTAGAATTGGAGTTATCTTTCTCTTCATTAAAGGCTTTTGCTATTGCTGAAAGCTTTTGCCCTATTGAATCATCAGTCGCTAAGATTATTCCTCTGTTCTGATAAAGGAAGATGAGAGAGAATACGAGAACAGCAGAAACTGCTGATACACCAGCTATGAGGAAAAGACCCTTAAAACTATCTACTGTGAGGCTATCAGATGTTCCATCATTCTGAGGACAATCTGTTTCATTCCCAGAGTATTTCTGTATTCCGTTTTTTGTAAACTCTCCTCCCTCTTTCACCTTCAAGACTGCTCTTGAGAAGTCAGGTACCAAAGGCGAGCCTTTTGGAAATACCTGCAAGAAATTGTGGAGACAAAATGAACTAGATTGAGTGGAATGCATAAATGTCAGTTTTGGACCCTTTCCAATTAAAAGATGCAATGAGAATCTTACAAGTCCAAAGCCAGCAGTCTTGAATGTTGGACCAACCATAATGTACTTCTTGCAGTACTTGTTGAGGAAGAGTCTGAGATAAGGTAGTTCATCAATAATTGCGCCAACACCTCCGTTTTTACTTCCTCTTGAGAGGGCATCATTATACTCTTCCAATGTACTATAACTTCTTAACTTAGAGCTGTCAAATTTCATGCGGTTCAAGAAGGCTCTGACAAACGAACCTTTTTGATACCCAACATATTCTCCATTCTTAATGAGATCATTGAGGTCTTTTATAGTAGGTTGAAGCTGTTGCACTGTCAACATAGATGTTAAGCTGGCTGTATAACTTGATGTCAGCACGAGGACCACGAAAACCCACACAATTAGCACAAATCTTGTCAAGTTACTTGTTACCTTCTCTTCTGCAATAACCAGCCATATATATGATTTGTTGAGAAACAAGGAGAAATCTTAAAATTTTGGTCTATTATTTGCTTTGAGTTGGACTTACTATGAGCAAAAACAAGAGTTGAGAAGGAAAACCAGAATATCATCCCGACTTGCTTGTGTTTGGGTCCTCGAAACTCTTCGTTTGCACGATGTTCGAGTACCCAAACCACAAAACCAATGAAGATGAAAAATGCTCCAGTTGTTATCCAAAGCTCGCCCTTTAGAGGTTTCAAGAAAATCCAAGCATTCTTCCTGTCATCATCCTTTACTGGTACAACTGCAGAAATACCTGACTCCGTAAAAGGTAATGTGAAATCCACATACTTGGATCGGCTCGCTAAATTGGTCACATCACCTACAACTGCATCATATTCCTGGTTCAAGGCAAACAATGATTGTTGCAGTATTCATGGTTGGTCTTCCTCGACCAATCCAAAAGCAGAAAGTAATGAAAGTCCCAAAACGAGTATATAAAGGTATTCCAGCCAAAGAGGTCAATTTACCTTAGAAGAGACTTTATAATCAATATCATCGTAATCTTGAGAAGTGGGCCTATCTGGTATTTGAAATGGAATAAGTCTATAGGGGACCGCGTACGGCATAAAATTGATGACTTCTATAAAGATATCTACACATAAACCAGTTGCAACTAGTGTTTGTGTTTTTGAATATCTTTCCACTTTACTGAATTCGTCCAACAATACATTGACAGGAACTCCCACCCTTAAACTTTTTCCACTTGTGGGTATTTCCCAGCCTCTCGGAGCTATAGTAGATTCACCGGGCCAAATGATGGCCCCTAGTTGCTCATTAATGCTCTTAGCTCTTTTACCATTCACCTTTAGTTTATACGAAATTCCATCTTTCTCTGTCCAGAATCCAACACTTCTCTCTCCGTTCCCAATTATATTCACAATCTCATATGGGGATGGCTGCAATTCTCCGCCAACGATGTGGAAATCACCACTTAGGCCTGTTGTTAGTTTTATGTTTTGCATAGAGTGAAGGAGCAAAGATCCCAATTCCGAGGTTCCAAGCGCATCTAACTCCGTTAAGTTCTCCCTAGTGTCTGATTTCTTGAATTTTGGGATGGCAGTGACACCCACCTTCTCTACTGCTTTGGCTAATGCTGTGATGCCATCATACGCCCATAGTCCGAGGACATTGAGTTCAATTGGGTCCATATCTGGATACTCTTGACTAAATCTCCTACTCCATCTTTGCGTGAAATTGTTAAGCTCATTTGATCTCGGAACATAAGGCTTTATACCCAGAACACCTTGCATTGATGACTCAATCACTGAATGATCTACCGAGGCTAGAAGACTCGTTAGCACATCTGTGATGATCCATGCATATCCACTGCTCATCATCCCGGCTTCCTTGGCCATGAGGAAAAGCCGTGAAGCAAGATATGGTTGCAAGTGCACGACAAACACCCTGGTCTGCTTTGTCTTCAAATTGTATAACTCCTTGAGGATTTGATCATCATTGGCTGAAGGAGAAATGACACTTCTATAGGAGATTAAAGTGTTGATTTCTTGCAAGGCATCAGTCAGATATGGAACTATCCCCGTTCCATAGGAGCTATCCTCATAAATTACTACGACCTCGCTCCAATCATAGTTTTTAACAACTGCTGCAATGGCCCTAGTCTGACTGGAAGAAGGAAGTGCTCCTCTAATGAAGAACGGGTTTTCCTTGACTGAAAGTAAAGGACTTGTTGCTGGAGAAATGATAGGGACTTTTGCTCTTCTCCCCAAGTCAGCGACAAAATCAGTTTGTGTAGACATCTGTGGCCCATAGATAGCATGTACTTGGACATCCTTTAGCAAGTATATGGCTTCACATACACAATCAGACTGTAAGAAATTGCATGAAGGGAAAACCAAAGGGGAAAAAAGAAGAAACTTTTAGAAAAAGAGTGTCTTGTGCAAATTGGGCATAACTAACTACCAGAGTATGTTTGATAGCTTGTTTGGCCAAAGTACTTATTTTCGAGACTCATGCAGCAAAGAGAGGAAAATATGCTAGTTTAACAGAAGTAGATCATGGAGCTGAATTTACCAGCGGATGCTGCTTCAACATCATCTTTCTTGGAATCCCTCAAGTGAGGGACTATCCTAAGGGCGCTGCGACTAGCAGTGGCATGGTAATCTTCAAGTGCTAGTAAGATACATATGTGCGTTACCTTTGCCACATCTGTTTCCAGATCAAGAATTATGCCCACATCCATCTCTACACCACTCTTTTTATTATCCTCACATCTTATTGGTATTATGTAGTGGTTGCTTATAATGAATACAAATTGAATCAAAAGTATTAGGAAGTGGCATCTTGGACTTCTCATTTGCGAAATCTGGGCAAGTAATTTGAGAGTTGGGCAAGCAGTTGTGCTTGTGCAAGTAACCAACTCTGAGTCCAAACCATAATTCTTAATGTAGAAAGAAAGGACAAAGTTGGAGTTTTCAAAGAAGAAAGTAGTTCCATGATTGATTAAAATGCCTTTTTACTTTACTAAATCATTTAATTATTTGAAGATAAGCACAAGCCCTTTTGGGAAGTTCAGATGGAACTGTGTTCATTTATTTTATTTTTGGTGTAAAGAAAGGTAGTGGACACAGAATCTCTTGTTGATCTCATAGGGCCCTTGTAATATGTAAAATTGTCTTGCACTGCCTTAATACAAGCTATTGTCCCTCTGCTTATCTTCTAATTAAGGCCACTATGTGGACCTAGAATTTAAGTTTTATAGATTCAATATTTAAGATTTTTATGATTGAACTCATTTTGTCTTTAAATTTCTGGGTTATATTTACTATTTATTTCAATTTTAGTGAATCTTTACACACAAATTTGTGCACCGCTTACTGGGTTTAGATGAATGATAATAGCTATAAACACGGGATTTGGCCATTCTTCGCCTATTATTTACTACTCTTTAATTAAGTTTGAGCGAATATATGATGAATTTATACTCGTTACGCGTGTTTTGTTGTGTAGGACGTGTTTTCAAGATAACGAATGAGTTTGAAGCTAAAATAAGTGATTTGGGACTTTGAAATCTGAGTAGAATTCCAAGAAAAGTAATCAAGATCAAGTTTGGGGGTTCAAGGACTTACAAACATGTATAAAGCAATGTGAAAAAGAAGAGATTCGGAGCAAAAAAAAGTAAAACGGAAAGGAAAAAGAAAGTGGGGAACAGAATGATTATGGCCTTCATCCGCCATTAAGATAAAAATAAAGAGATCAATTAAGAGAGAAATAAAAATGTACTTTAGAGAGAACTGACAGCATCAGCGAAGTGAAGGAGCAAAATTAATGCAGTGTCCATGCCGAGGGTCTATAAGAAATAGCCCCTCTACCTCCCAAGGTAAGGGTAAGGTCCGTGTACACTGTACCCTCCCCAAAGTCCACTCCTGTGATTCCATTCGGTATGTTGTTGAGATTTCCTCAATTCTTCGCTAAAATCAGTTGGATACTGTACATATCTATAACTAGGCAGAGAGCAATACTTTCTTTGGTTTGAAAAAGTCCATCTTTTTTTCGGTTACCAAGGAGTTGAAATGAAAATGATTTGAGTAGTTTATCCAGTCCAGTTGCTCTTTTGGGGGATTATGAAAGCTTTACTCATTCCTACTTGAATGTGGATATCCGTTAAAACTTTGGATGGTTATAATTAACGTTGGAAGACTTTGTGGTGCCGAGAATCAAACTTATTGGTTCTCATGTGATGTATGCGCTTTTGAAAATATTAATTCCGTATTTCTACATACATTTTCTTTTTATGTTTTGGATGAGGGGATGGGCGGGGCATGGAAGATGTTATTTGCACTATTGTTTTATCACTATTGCAGGCTTTGCTTTCTGCTTACTGATAAACATTTCTGCTGGTTTTTTAACAGCCATCCGCTCAAATTCTCCTGAAGAATGAGAACAGGGTTGGATCTCAGGCATTATTTCTTCTCTCAACTGAATTTTGTACTGTCCTGGAATTATGTATGGTGCGCGTCTGGTGGAGCTTACATAAAACATTGATATGCAAATAATATAGCAGATAGATCTTGATTTATACTTGTTGGATGGAATTGTGGTGATGTTTATTTTTAGAACCTGCTTCTGCTGTCAAGTGACTTATTTCGAGTTTTCAAAGGAAACTTGTTCAGGCTATCATAGTGTATCTATTCCATTGTTCACCTGGTTAATTTAAATCGTTCAGCCTTTGAAGACTGTTTGGAACATAACAGAAAATAACTGTCTTGGTCATCTAAGCACACTTGTGAGTTGCTTCCTATGTTCCAAGTTAATATTAAGGGGTAAGAAGGAACCAGATGGTTGAGTAGAATTGTTTTATGCTTTATCTCTTATGAGTTTGAGCTGAAAAAATTAAAACACTGAACTACTTACCAATACAACTTGCATCCCAGAATGTTTTTCGAAACCAAATCTTTTTACTTTAAATGCTAGGGCTGCCTTAAAATTCAGGGCTTGTAGTTTAAACTCTTTTATTTGTTCACTCCTCCAATACAATGCTCTGGAAATAAGTTTGAGGCTTGATTGAATATGCTAATGCACGGGCCCGAGGGCTTTGGCGTCTAATTGAAAGTAGTGTTATCAAAAGAGAAAAACACAAAAAAGTTCTGAGGTCCATTGGGGCTTTAAGCGCTAATCTCATATAAAATGCAGACTTTAATGTAAGAGCAAATGGAGAAACAATATAAATTTATATGTTTAGTCCAAGACTAATAATTGTAAGCATGAATAGCTGCTACATGGACATAAAAATTGAAAAAGAATTAGGATAAAGTGAAATATCAATTGGTTAGTGTCGCTTCTTCTAGAGATGCTCATTGGTGAGGAAAAACATGTCTTAGAGCCTTGATAACGATACTAAAGGGCACATTAAGCAAGGGAAAACACTTTTAGAATAAGAAAGATGATATAGTGGATGATTTATGGCCAATAAATGGTCAGTGATTGTTTTAGATCACAACTTTGCTACATAAATTGGCACACAGGGAATAAATAATACAATAGGTGACAACCATCAAAGGTTAAATCCATCAGATCTAGTTCTGAAGCTGCTTCTTGACGCAAATATCAAGGCCAAGATTTGCAAAGTTAAAATGTCTATGCATTGGTTTCATGATCTGGAGTTGCTGGTTCTGTTGTAGAGGACCCTTCATCAGCAGGGGATGCTCCTAGGCCATCGGAGATTCTGATTTCTAGGCTTTGTGAAGGAACATCGGGCAATATTATAGGGGAAACTTCACTTGCTGCGAACAGTACTGTAGCTGCTTGGCTTTCTTCATTGACAGAATTAGATTTATGTTTCTCTTCATCAAAGGCTTTTGCTATTGCAGAAAGCCTTTGCCCTATTGAATCATCAGTGGCTAAGATCCCTCTATTCTGATAAAGGAAGATGAGGAAGAATATTAGAAGAGCGGAACCTGCTGATACACCAGCTATGAGGAAAAGGCCCTTAAAACTATCTACCGTGAGACTATCCGTTGTTCTATCGTTCTGTGGACAGTCTGTTTCATTCTCAGAATATTCCTGTATTTTGTTTTTCGTAATCTCTCCTTGCTTCATCATTTTCATGACTACGCTTGAGATATCAGGTACCAAAGGTGACCCTTTTGGAAGTGCCTGCAAGAAATTGTGGAAAAAATAATTAGATTGAGTGAAATAGTATAACTTCAGTTAAAAGATGCAGAGAGAATCTTACAAATCCAAAGCCAGTAGTCTTGAAAGTCTGACCAATCATCATATACTTCCTGCAGTACTTGTTGAGGAAGAGTCTGAGGTTAGGTTGATCATCATAAATTACAGCAACACCTCCATTTTTACTTCCTCTTGAGAGTGCATCATTATACTCTTCCAATGTGCTATAACTTCTTAACTTGGAACTGTCAAAATTCAGTCGCTTCAAGACGTATTTGACAAAGGAACCTTCTCGATACCCAACATAATCTCCAATCTGAATGAGATCATTGGTAGGTTGGAGCTGTTGCACTGTTAACATAGATGATAAGCTGGCTGTATAGCTCGATGTCAGCACCAAAACCACGAAAAACCACACAATCAGCACAAATCTTGTTAAGTTACTTGCAACCCTCTCTCCTGCATGCAACAACCAACCATATATATGATTGTTGAGAAACAAGATAAATTTTAAAGCTTTCATCAAAAAAAGGATAAATCTTAAAGCTTCCTTTGAGCTAGAAGACTTACTATGAGCAAAAACGAGAGTTGAGAAGGAAAACCAGAATATCATCCCAACTTGCTTGCGTTTGGGTCCTCGAAACTCTTTGTTTACACGATGCTCGAGTACCCAAACCACAAAACCAATGAAGACGAAGAATGCTCCAGTTGTTATCCAAAGCTCGCTCTTCAGAGGTTTCAAGAAAATCCAAGTCCTGTCGTTATACTTTACTGGCACAACTGCAGAAATACCAGATTCTGTAAAAGGTAATGTGAAATTTTCGTACTTGGATTGGCTCGCTAAATTGGTCACATCACCTACAACTGCATCATATTTCTGAATCAAGGAAGAATGATTATTGCAGTATTATGGTTAGTCTTCCTCACCAAAGCAAAAGCAGAAAGTAAAATAAGAAAGTCCTGAAAGGAGCATGTAAGGTATTCAGCCAAAGAGGTCAATTTACGCAAGAACTTGGTATTACCTCAAAAATAAGATGATCATAGTCCGGAGAAGAGGGCTTATCTTGTATTACAAATGGAATAAATTCGTAAGGGACATCATATGGCAACAATTTGATGACTTCTTGAAAGAAATCTATACTCAAACCAGTTGCAATTTCTGTGTTTGAACCTCTTTCCACTTTAGTGAATTGCTCTAGCCCTCCATTTACAGGAACTCCAACGCTTAGCTTCTTCCCACTTGTGGCTATATCCCAGCCTTTCGGAATAATAGTAGATTGACCGGGCCAAATGATGGTCCCTAGTTGGTTGTTATTCGTTTTAGCTGTTTTACCATTCATCTTCAGTTTATACAAAATGCCATCCTTCTCTGTCCAGAATCCAATGCTTCTCTGTCCTGTCCCAATCATATTCACAATCTGATATGGAGAAGGCTGCAATTCTCCATTAGCGATGCGGAAATCACCACTTAGACCTGTTTTTAGCGTTATGTTTTGCATAGAGTCAATGAGCAGATATCCCAATTCTGAAGTTCCAAGTGCATCTAAGTCCGTTAAGTTCTTTCTAGTAACAGCTTTTTTGAATTTTGGGATTGCAGTATTTCCCACTTTTGCTACTGCTTCTGCTAATGAGGTGATGCTATCATATGCCCATAGCCCGAAAACATTGAGTTCTACTTGGTCCATGTCCGGATACTCTTGTCGAAATCTTTTTCTCCATCTCTTGGTGAAATTGTTAAGCTCGTTTGATCTTGGAACATAAGGCTTTATACCAATAACACCTTGCATTGATGACTCAATCACTGAAGGATCTAACAAGTGCACATCTGTGATGATCCATACATATCCACTGCTCATCATCCCGGCTTCTTTCGCCTTGAGGAAAAGTCGTGAGGCAAGAAATGGTTGCAAGTGCACGACGAACACCCTGGTTTGCTTTGTATTCAAATTATTTAACTCTTTAAGGATTTGATCTTCATCGGCTGAAGGAGAAATAACACTTCTATAGGAGACTAAAGTGTTGATTTCCTGTAAGGCATCAGTCAAATGAGGAACTATCCCGGTTCCATCGGGACTATCCTCATAGATTACTACAACCTCCCTCCAATTGTAGTTTTTAACAATTGCTGCGATGGCTTTAGTCTGACTGGTAGAAGGAAGTGCTCCTCTGATGAAGTAGGGATTTTCCTTGACTGAAAGTAAAGGACTTGTTGCTGGAGAAATGATAGGGACTTTTGCCCTGTTCCCCAAGTCAATCACAAAATCAGTTTGTGTAGACATCTGTGGCCCATAGATAGCATGTACTTGGACATCCTTTAGCAAGTATATGGCTGCACATACACAATCAGATTGTAAGAAATTGTATGAAGGGAAACCAAAGGGGAAAATATTAGTCTGACAGAATTAAATTTACTGGCGGATGCTGCTTCGACATCATCTTGCTCGGAATCCCTCAAGTGGGGTACTATCCTAGTGGCATTGCGACTAGCTGCGGCATGGTAATCTTCAATTGCTAGTAAAATACATGTGTGCATTACCTTTGCCACATCTGTTTCCATATCAAGAATTATACCCACATCCACCTTCATAACACCAGTGTCATTATTTTCACCTCTTATTGGCATTACGTAGTGGCAAAAGCTAATAAGAATACAGACAAGTTGAATGAAAAGAATAAGGAAGTGGCATCTTGAATTTTTCATTTGAAAAAATCTGGTAGAAAGTAGTCTGAGAATTGGGCAAGGAGTTGTGCTTGTGCAAGCTAAGTAAACCACCTTGCAAAGACTTCAATCAGCAAAGACCTTGACCAATGTAGACAGAAAGGACAGAGTTGAAGTTAATTGCTTCTGTTCTCCTAATATATAATTTCAGAATCAAGAATTTGATAGACCATGATTGCTTATTATGCATTTTTTACTTTATTAAATAACTTAGTTATAGTAAGCTTATATGAGGATAAATATTTACCTAAGTTGTAAACGCTATTGTCTCTCAGCTTATGCATAGGGTTGAATACGGAAAAAACTTACCCGTACCCGGTGATGTGTCATTTTCTTTGACTTTACCTCCATCTAATTCTACACAAATTAATTCACCCCCGATCGGGTTATACACCTAATTAATTCAATTTATCTTGATAAAGTGATTTAACGAAGTAATAATAATATACTATTAAGATTTTTCCGTGAAATAGCCCCTCACCATCCTCTCTCCCAGTTATGCACGAAATGATTAATGCATTCAGCTGTTGGAAGTCAAAGTAAACGGTAAACACTGCATTTTTTATTGGTTAGTAAGTTACCTATTCCTCCGTTTCCCAATAACTTGTGTTTTTTTAGCTTGTACACACCACTTAAAAGACCACTCCTTGCTAGAAAACAATTCTTTTTTTTTAAACTTATCCTTAATAAATATCTTATAAAAGATGGAACTCTTTAATAGTTTCTGTTCACGTAGAATTCTTTTTATTTTAAAAAGGTTAAAATTGATAGAACATCGTTAATGTCTTCTTAATCTGAAACTTCATTTATTTAGAAACAAAATAAAAGGGCCAAAACACCGCTTATTTAGGAAATGTTATCAGGGCTGGCTATACCGTAAAGCCGCTAAAGCAATGGCTTGGGGCTCCAACTTTTTTGGAGCCTCCATTTTTAAGTTAGAAGATAGTTCTCAAGGGTAGCATATCACACACCAATTTTAACGATAATATCTATGTGATTTTAAAATATTTTTATTAACTGACAAAAAAATGCACGCATGTTGCACGAAATGCATATAAGATGTACGTACGTTGCACGATATGCACATGCGCCGCACAAGGTGCACATAAAAACTAATTTTGTTAAATATATTTAAAATTTTTAATTAAAAATTAACTTTAGGCCACTAAATTTGTGGAGCCGCAGTTGAATGTTACGTTGGAATAAACATTACTAATATGTGTAAGGGAAGTCAAAGTTGCTTTCTTTATTATCCACCTGTCACTTTCTCACATTACTGTTATTCTTGAACATCAAAATATAAATTTAACAAAGAAGATCATATAAGAAAGATCTCACTCCTATAATTTACATAACACCATTAATAAGAAAATTGCTAAAAGCATGGGCGGAGCTACGTTGCTATAAGCGTGGTCAGATGAACAATCTTCGTCGAAATTTTTTCTTGCATGTATAAATTAAATATAATTTATTTTGAATATCTATTAAAAGCTGAATAACCTTGTCATAAAAAGCAGCAATAGCCTATCAACTAAAGATGTGCAGTTTCATCCAATAATTTCTTTAAAATATGAACACCTTGACAAAAAACCTGAGGCTAAAAGTCTTACGGTTACTATATGTATGTATAACAGATACAAATGTAGTCATACAGGGGTTTGATAAAGAATAACACCCGTACATATATGTCAGATCTGCACAAATTTTAATTTGATTGAAATTGTTATGAAGATGGTAAAAAATTATATTTAAAGTTTTGATGGAAAAGTAGTGGGAGATTCACAAATATTTCCTCTTTTAATTTGTTTGTTTAGTAAAATTTAAATTTAATCGGAAGAGAATCTAAACTTGAGGAATACCTAATTAATGTTATAAAACAAGAAAGGACAACAAGAAGAAGAGTAGAGAGAATAGAGAAAGTGATTCTTATTACTTCTCTTGAGGGATGATATACAATGAAGGAAACCCTTCTATTTATAGGGGGAATTTGCCCCTAGTTTCACACTAAATTTGAGGAATACCTAATTAATGCTATAAAACAAGAAAGGACGAGAGAATTTGCCCCTAGTTTCACACTAAAAGACAACTACATCAAATCCTGATAGATATCAACTAGATCTTATTAGATCTTGATAGACATTCACTATAATGTAAATACATTTATAACACTCCTCCTTGAATGTCTAGATAGATAATGTGCCTCATTAAAACCTTACTAGAAAAAATCAGTGGGATAAAAAATCTAGCGAAGGAAAAAGAGTACACATTTTTAACAATACGCATATCGGCTGCCTCATTAAAATCCTTACAAGGAAAACTCAGTGGGACAAAACCTCGTAAGAAAAAAAGAGTACAACGCGTATTAACTCCCCCTAATGAGAACATCCTTGAACCTTTGCATCCCGATCTTGTACACCATCTTCTTGAAAGTTGCAATTGAAGGAGACTTGGTGAATAAAACAGCCACATTATCACTTGAACGAATCCGTTGCACGTTAATAGCACCATTTTTTTGGAGCTCGTGTATGTAGAAAAGTTTTGATGAAGTGTGCTTCGTTCTATCTCCTTTTATGAATCCATCAAGATGTGTTATGCATGTTGCATTATTTCCGTATAAAATTGTGGGTACATTGTCACATTTCACGCCACATTTTTCTCGAATGAGATGTATCATGGATCTCAACTGATACGGGAATAATCACGGATATGGACTTAGGAGAGTGCGCGTTGGATCCGAGCCTTGGCATGTGCAATTGAAGTGTAAAAGAGGCCCAAAATGCACCCAAATCAGCCCATAAATTACACTAGATGGGTGCCCACTCTTTGAAGGGCCATTTGGTCATTTTAAATTATATTTTGTAATAGTTATAAAAGGAACATTGTAGGGGTTTAGACTTAGTTTATTGATGATGTTGTAAGTCTTAAGACATTGGAAAACACAAGTCCTCTCTTCTCTTTGGAGGCAAAACCGAAACTAGGATACAACAATAGGGTGGATTCTCTTTTGTTGTTGTTTGCTTGGAAACATTGATGCTTGGGAGGTGGATTCCGATCTTGTGTCTTTGTAAGAAATAGGTTTATTGTTGTGTGTAGTGTTAAGGGTCCAAGATTGTCCATTCTTGGGTTCTTAAGATTATACCTTCATGTGGTCTATCTATCTATCCTTTTACCTTTTTGATACAAGTATGATCATGATCATGACACTTTTGAGTATTTTTGAAGACTAGTCACTAAAGGGATCTTTTGTCATTTCTCTATTATTTGTAATGTTGTATAAATAGAACCTTGTAGGGTTTATTTTCTTAGTTTTGATGCTTGATATTGTAAGAACACTCCTCTTAGAGAGAAAGACTCCAACCGAAACTAGGGCCTAACACAAAGGTGGAATCGTTTGTGTGTGGTGTTTTGCTTGATACGTTGGTGCTTGAGAGATGAACGCCCCTCTTGTGTCTTTGTAAGAGTTAGGTGCGTGTTGAATGTGGTATTAAGGGTCTAAGAGTGGAATATGCTCTTAGTTTCTTAAGATTACAACTTCATTGTGTCTAACTATCTATCCTTGTTTCTTGTTTTAGTTTCGGTTTTCCATGTTTTGTTGTTGAATCTGTAGGTTCTTGTTGATGTACCCATGTTGTTCTTCATTATATTGTATTAATACAGTTTGTTGGTGGGCTGATTTCGTGTGTAAACACTTATTATTCTCTCCATTCTTGTTGTAAGTAGCGAATCCGAGAGTGGTCACCTAGATAGTCCACGATTTCTATTCTTGTGGACTGTTTTGGGTGTTTGCTTTGTTGTGTTCTTGGTCATTCTTGTATCATTTGGTATCAAAGCAAGGTTTGATTTTGTTCCAACAAAATCAATCTTGGGATTGTTACCTTGAAAATCAAAAGAAAAAAAAGTTACTGTTCATGTTTTTAGGGTCTTTCAAAAAAACTTGATTTTTGTGTATTTTGTGCGTTTCTAGTGTTAGATCCTTGTTCCCTAACACTATTAGAGTCTAGAAATTGAAAATCCCAACAAAAAAGAAGTGTCAAAATCGAAAATCCCCCCCCCCCCCAAAAAAAAAAAAACTAAACCCGTTTTTGACCCTAGGTCAAATTTTGAGTTTTTGTGTTTTTCTTATGTTTTTAGTATTAGATTTTTGTTCTGTAACACTATAGGAGTATAGGGTTAGAATTTGAGCTAAATTGGAGGTTATTTGAGCCATCCACCATTGTTAAGCTTGAGTTTGAAGAAACCTGAGGGTGAGATCTCATTGTGGGAGGTTGTTTTAAACTCACGTGTGTTTTATTTTGTAGAATTTGTATTGTATTGTATTGTTGTGTGTGGAGTTGTGTATTGATTGGGTGTCTTGTTGGACCGTAACTTGAAGGGTTATTTTTGGTATAACCACAATGGAACCCGAGGTTTCAAATGCTCAAACAATGGATAATAATGTCATCAATCTCATTTTGGCTCGCCTTGAAACTATGTCCCAAGATGTGGCTAGGTTGAATGTGGGTCTTGAGAAATTAGATACGGATGTGGAATCAATAAGTGGGAGATTAGAACGTGTGGAAAGCCAAAGGAGTCGACCTTCTACACCTCAAAACAATTCCCCAACTAACACTCCCGGGACCATGCACCAAATGCTATATCCACCAATTGCCTCAAATCCAACCAATATCTACTCCCTAAGCCAAGAATAAGATAGACCAAACCATCCCCCACTCCACTAAGTCCAACAAGAAGGGCTTGGAACCCAAATACCACCACCAAACCCGAATCCTCTCATCCAAACTCCACTTGACCAAATACCTCACTATCCAAATCCAATCAAGCTCCACTTAACCCAAATAGACC
Organism: Capsicum pubescens; assembly: GCA_030864215.1. Lineage (NCBI taxonomy): Eukaryota > Viridiplantae > Streptophyta > Magnoliopsida > Solanales > Solanaceae > Capsicum > Capsicum pubescens. Next base: position 51,469,423 of record CM061543.1, on the reverse strand, counting down.
CATCCATGTTGAGGGCTATGGTAAGGGAGAACAACATGGTGGTTATGGGCCGTATGATGATGTTTACGTGAGGGAAGAAAGAATGAGGGGTAAACATGTGGAGTTAGACCGAGAGGTGAGATATAGCCATCCAAACCGAGATGTAGGTCTCAATTCCATCAAAGTGAGCCTTCCTATTTTCAAAGGTGAGAGTGATCCTGAAGCCTACCTTGCATGGGAGTCGTCTTGTGACAAAATCATCCAACTTAATGATCTCACCGAAGAAAAGAAAAGTTGCTATGCTATAGCTCACTTTGAAGGGTATGCTAATACATGGGAGTATGTTAAACGGTTTAGGAATGAGATGATTGGGGGACAACCTCCTCCTTGGTTTCGATTGAAGAACCTTATGCGGCAACGGTACTTGCCCGAGACTTATAGGCATGAGCTTCTTGCCAAATTGTATAATTTGAGGCAAGGGAGAAAGAGTGTCATGGATTACTATGATGAATTTCAACAATTGATGTTGAAACTTGACCACCGAGGTGAGTAAGTAAGTCATGACATTGTGCGTTTTAAGGTTGGGTTAAACAAGGACATCTCCACTCGCATGACGCTTCACAAATTTGACACTGTAGATGACATCTTCCACACGGCTTTATAGGTTGAGAAGGAGCTCAAAGAGAACTCATTCATGGCTACCCAACCTGAGGCCACTAAGGGTTTCCAAAAACATCCTCCAAGGTATGAAGGTAAATTGAATTCTACTTTCAATCCCAAGGGGTTTCATTGCTTCAAGTGTCAAGGGTGGGGGCACAAGGCTAGTGAGTGCCCAAAACGGCGGAATATGATCCTAAGGGGGGGGGTATATTGTACTATCTTGGATAAGAAGTGGGCATTGAGTCAGTTAAGAATGATAACAAACCGCAAGATGGAGAGCAAAAAGAAGCCGAAGTGCAAAATGAAGAGTATGAAGAAGATGTATGGCCGGAAGAAGGAGATTGTGAAGTGCCTTTGTAAAAGAGGCGAGCCCGTGAATTTGTGGTCAAATTCCTCTCAAGATGGAGAGGATGATACAAGTATGATCATGATCATGACACTTTTGAGTATTTTTGAAGACTAGTCACTAAAGGGCTCTTTTGTCATTTCTCTATTATTTGTAATATTGTATAAATAGAACCTTGTAGGATTTATTTTCTTAGTTTTAATGCTTGATATTTTAAGAACACTCCTCTTAGAGAGAAAGACTCCAACCGAAACTAGGGCCTAACACAAAGGTGGAATCATTTGTGTGTGGTGTTTTGCTTGATACGTTGGTGCTTGAGAGGTGAACGCCCCTCGTGTGTATTTGTAAGAGTTAGGTGCATGTTGAATGTGATATTAAGGGTCTAAGAGTGGAATATGCTCTTAGGTTCTTAAGATTACAACTTCATTGTGTCTAACTATCTATCCTTGTTTCTTGTTTTAGTTTTGGTTTTCCATGTTTTGTTGTTGAATCTGTAGGTTCTTGTTGATGTACCCATGTTGTTCTTCATTATATTGTATTAATATAGTTTGTTGGTGGGCTGATTTCGTGTGTAAACACTTATTATTCTCTCCATTCTTGTTGTAAGTAGCGAATCCGAGAGTGGTCACCTAGATAGTCCACGGTTTCTATTCTTGTGGACTGTTTTGGGTGTTTGCTTTGTTGTGTTCTTGGTCATTCTTGTATCATCAACCATACTCATTCTTGACTTGCTTCATGAATAACTATTATCTCATTATGGTTCGATAAAGTGGCTAGATAGACTGCTTTGTATATCTCCAAGATATGACAGTATCCCCACATGTGAACACATTGTATGTTTGAGACCGAGATTTATGCGTGTTAGATGAGTACCCAACATCAGCATGACCAGTAAGATCGGGACTGCAATCTTTAGAATAAAATAAACTCATGTATCTTATCCCATTTCGATGTCTCTTAGTAGGAGTAGAAATATACCTTGCTAACAAATTGAGCGAAAGGCTATATTGGGTCTTGTAGTATTTTACAAGATATATGAGTGCACCAATTGTACTAAGATATGGTACTTCATAACCAATCCAAATTGGTATATTTCTTATTTCAGCAAATAATCTTATTGCTTTTGAAAACTCTCCAAGAGTTTCAATAATTTTCAAGCTATAAACTTATACAATATAAGAATTATCAATAAGTTTCTCAGAAACTTTTATATTTTGAATCCTTAAAGAAGTTTTCATAGAAATTTTGTCAAGTGACAATATTCAACATTTTATGTGTGACATCTTCAAGTGTCTGGACTGCAAATCAAATAAGTTTTCACTTACCAAGATGCACCCTTTCATATTACTTGATAAATGTTTCTACGTCAGCATGCTTAAATAAACATAGAATTCAGATCCTCGTAATCTTTCACAATATTGCACCAACATTGTGTCAAAGATATTGATGATATATCATTTCGTATCGGTTCACAATGCGACATAACATTTTGAGATCTCATCACTTCATTATTTTCAGGTACATGAACCTCTCATAAGGTTTCATGAAGTGTTATGTCGTAGGCTCTTCAAGAGCTCATCGCCTTCTTATTATGATTATTTGCTCCTTGTTTTTCAAGGACTATTTCATTTAGAACCGATTAGTCTACCACGCTTCACGCATGCATAGACTTTGTCCTTTAGGAACACAAAATAAGAGCACTTGCGCTTAATATGATATGCTTTCGGCATTTGACTTGAATTATCTTTTGGATGAGGATCTGGTGATAATTCCTAACACATTTCATAGCTCTTATAATCTCCCCCTTATGTTAGAAAAACTAACATACATCCTCTACTTCTTTGAGGAATCCATCTTTGTGCATTATGGTATATTCATTAATCGTATACCGCATATAAAAATTATTAAATAGAATAATTGATTCCCGACCTTGAACCAATTGAGAGGGAAGAAATAATCATAATTTATTGGTCTAATGCATACAAGTGCTATTGCAATATATTATATTTCAGACCAATACATGAAGTTTTATACTCATTAACAATGGTTTAGATATTTATCGAAGACATTCAATGCTAAACCATCATCATCAAGATGAATTATCTTGATTACACAATCTGAAAGTCATGCTTAACTCAATTTTATTGAGCAAGCAACTTTATGAATGCCAAACTGCAGGTTGACAATAAATGTATATGTGATCATCTTATTGATGCATCATTTTAACATATCACATGATAGATGAATGGACCCTTATTCACCTATTATCCTTTTCAGATTTTGAGGGATCTAATCCTAAAATTAGTTGGTCCAACCAACTTATCATGAGAACAAGCAACATTAAAGTTCATGAAGAATTTTTTTAATTCTTCAATATATGTTCAATACTCAGTATGCACATCTTCGAGATATCACAATCGTTCAAGTCAACTTGTGAACTTTTAATCTAGTAAACTCCAAGTTTACCATGATATGTGTTTTTGCTTTAGTAAATTTCAGATTTACTATTATAGGAATAAATTTCAGATTTACTACTTCAGAAGTAGATTTCAAAATAACTTTTCTCATTATTCAACCTCTTTCGGAGGTGAGTTGTGATACCATCACAATCAAGTGCACATTTGCATTAATAAGCTTCTCATTCCCCAGGAATGAAATATAATATGCATTGATTTTCTCCTGAAGTAGCAATATCATGAAAGAGGTTATAAGCGTATCAAATTATGATAACTTATAATCTCTTTCATGATATTGCTACTTCAGGAGAAAATCAATGCATACATATGATGTAGAGAATTTTTCTCTAATATGTCTTATGATCATAATATGCGTGCGAAAATATCATCACTTTTGATTATCATTATCATATTGTCCCTCCACGCATATATTCGTGCATTCAATCACTTGTCTTCTTTCAGATATATTATGCATTGCTACCACATACACCTCAAGAATGAAGTAAGTTGTCATATTTCAGACTTATCATATATTGCTACCACATTCACTTCATGGAATGGAGCATATTCAATGGGTCGAATTTCATGACTTTTCATCAAACACCCATTATTTTGCCTTAGCCATCACAATATCGTCAATATGGTGTATTGAGATTCAAACTCAATATTTTATCCATATAAAGGCGTCTTAGGCATAAATCGATGAGACTTAAACCCAATATCTTATTTTCATGATGAGTCGGAATTATAACCCGATGTACTATCCTTTTGATGCAAAGAAATTTGAATGCACCATCTTACCATTAATCTTATATACCACGTAAGTTCATACCTGGATAGTTATCTAGATGTTCATGGTTCGCTTCAAACCTTTAATAACTGCATAAAATTTTAGGCAAACAAAAAATCTCCACAAAAAGTGTTCAACATACACATGTAAAAGAGAAAGGATGAAGGAACTCCTCCGGATCATTAAAGTGATTAGATCATTGGGTACCCGCAGGCCGTAGCTATTAATTTGCCAATAGAAAATTAAAATAATGAGTTGATTACCACGTTCTACAAGACTACAACCAAGAAGCTAATTTCCTAATAGGTTAATTAACCTTTTAACTTCAATCAAATATCACCAAACAAACTACTATTTGTATGGACAGTTTCCAGAAGTCCTATTTTATGCCAGAGAGTATATGGGCTAGACTTGATGAAAACTGAAAAGTGGACCGCTGAGAAATTTCAAAAGACGAGCAACCAAGCAACATAACTATAAATAGATAAAACCAAAAGAAATAGATACCATCTATAATACAAATATACGTGTGGCAGTAAATACTAACATACCTGATTAATTACCTATATTTTTGGTTACATTGTTTTCCAATTCTCCACAACATGGGTTCAAAAGAAGTTTAACTTAACCTTAGTTAGATACTTCGTGCTGATAACGTGTTATAAAACAAGAAAGGACAACAAGAAGAAGAGTAGAGAGAACAGAGAGAGAGATTCTTATTACTTCTCTTGAGGGATGATATACAATGAAGAAAGCCCTTCTATTTATAGGGGGAATTTGCCCCTAGTTTCACACTAAAAGACAAATACATCAAATCCTGATAAATATCAACTAGATCTTATTAGATCTTGATAGACATTCACTATAATGCAAATACATTTATAACAATAAATTAATTATCAATGGAAAAGAGAACCCGATCTCTTATTTTTTGTTAAATGCTATTTCTGTTTTATTCCTCAATCTCCTTCAAATAGGAAGTCTTAGTACAATAATAGTAGGTCTAATCCTTATGAAATCTAGGTAAAATAAATCTTAGTCTAGAACAATAAAGATTTAGATCCAGAAGCTACGTTTGCCTACACTCTATTCTTTCCAAACTCCACTTTGTGGGATTATTTTTAGTTTGTTGCTATTGTATATAGAAAGCTAACAAGCATTCAGAACTCATCGAACTATGGTCAAAGTTGCTACAACACACTCCAACTTCACAGGTATTCTATTATCTTCTGAACTCAATTTTATCGTATTTTTATCACACTTTTATTTGACATGACAATTTTTTTATTTACATAAAATGGACCCACATCAATGGTGCCATGTCAGCCAAAAAAGTTGACAAAAAATGTCACGTGAACACAAAATATGTTAAAATTGAGTTTATACAAGATGCTATACTCAAAAAATTATAATTAAATACTTAATTTAATTGACTTCCCTTCATGCATACGTCTTGCCACCAAACACATCCACAGGGGCAGCTCTACCCTTTCGAAAAAAAGGCGTCCGCCTTAGGCCCCCAAATTTGAGGGGCCTCATTATTTTAAATAATAATAGATTATAGATTTTAAAAAAATTATTAAATACTATTTGTAGAAAAAATAAACTTATTATATAAAATGAATTTAGAATGAGCTTGATATATTTAGTCGAGAGTGCTGTGTCTCAAGAAATTAATGCATTGACTATATTATTAATTAAAAAATAATTATAAGAAGAAATCTATTATATAATTTTAAAAGTAGAATTTATAAAAATAATTAATTTTTCTAATAACTTAAGGCATTGATTTTGACCTTAAGCCACAGATTTGCTTAAGCCGCCCCTGCACATCCGCAACACATTCAAAGAAGCAAATATCTGTTGCTCTTCCTCTTGAATCTTGATACAAATGCGATGGCCAAGAGTGCCAAAATATCCTCTTAAATCTTACTTATGCATCTAAAATCTTGATACAAATATTATGGCCGAGAGTGCCAAAATATCCTCTTAAATCTTGCTTATGCACCTACACTTTTGATATAAATATTATGGCCACGAGTGCCAAAATGATAATTTAATCTGGTCCAACTTTTCTAATGCTAGCGCATCAGTATACAATCTATCCAAAGTTGTTCATAATTGCAGTAGCAGTTATGTGTACCATCTCTCTACATTTGCCTATGTAACAGGTTCTTGAACTGGAGTTCCAGGTTCTGTTGTAGAGAACCCTTCATATGGGGGTGATGCAGTTCTTTCTGGGCTTTGTGAAGGAAGGTTGGGCAATGTTTCAGGGGAAGATGCAAACGGTGTAGTCGGTTGGCTTTAATTGATTCTTAATTTTTTTAACTTTCTCTTTTGATAATTACTTATGTTGTCCTTGCTTAGAAAGGGCTTCAACCCTCTATTCTTTACTAATCCAAATTTTTGCTTTAATTGATTCTTAATTTTTTTAACTTTCTCTTTTGATAATTACTATTAATCTCTTGATACGAGTATTATGTGTATCCCATATCAATGAGCACTAAATTTTAAATTGTCAGTAATAAAAATATATATAAATAGTAAATTGTTTTAAAAACTTAAGTTTTAAAAATGATTTATTATCATGCTAAAGTTTTTTTAAATTTAAAGATCAGTTTAATGTTTCATCAAAGTTCACACTAAGTGAAGATGACTATATTGAAACTATAATTTTAACTCTTTCTCAATTATATATCTATAACAACATATAAAGATAATGAAATATGAATATGTTGAAGTAACGATATTAGATGGTTTATACAAAGTTTGATTTTTTAACAAGATTTTTTTTTCTCAGAGTTTTAGAGTAAATTTCTCTTATTCATAAAAAAAAAGTTGACTAATTAGGTATCTTGAATCTCAGACTATCTTGAAAGAGAATATAACTAAATATCCATATTCGATTAATTAGTATATAAAAATAAGAAAAAAGATAAATAATTCGAAATGTAACTCAAAATTTTAAAAACCGACCCGTTAATTCAGTGGACAATTTGGCACCCGGGACTTAGGAATCTTGGATCAGCCTCTGATGGCAAACAGTGCCAAAATATCCTCTTAAATCTTGCTTATGCACCTGAACTTTTGATATAAATATTATGACTACGAGTGTCAAAATGATAATTTAATTTGGTCCAACTTTTCTAATGCTAGCACATCAGTATACAATCTATCTAAAACTGTTCATAATTGCAGTAGCAGTTATGTGTACCATCTCTCTACATTTGCCTATGTAACAGGTTGTTGAACTGGAGTTCCAGGTTCTGTTGTAGAGAACCCTTCATATGGGGGTGATGCAGTTCTTTCTGGGCTTTGTGAAGGAAGGTTGGGCAATGTTTCAGGGGAAACTGCAAACAGTGTAGTCGCTTGGCTTTTTTTATGAAGGATGTTGTTTTTCAGTGATACTAACGGTTATCGGATTATTTTTTTTGGTCTTGATATTTTGTTGTCATCTCTAGATTACTTTTTTACTGTGAGTTCTAGATCTTTAGAATCTAGTTGTAGTGTGTGGTTGTGCTTTATTTCAGCACAACTTAAGGGATAGGTTCCCAGATTTTGAGGGATTTTTCAGCCCATACGTTTTATATATTTTTTTGTTGTATGAATGAAAAATCTGCACTACTTCTTAGATTTTTTCTCTCTTTTTTCATGTCTGTTTTTTCTCTTTCTCTCCTTCAATTGGCATCAGAGCAAGATTGATCTTTAAGGGACTTTTTTTCTAAGAAAAACACAACAAAAATCACCCAACAAGCTTAACTTGTTCAAGTCTCTTTCTGTCCAGTTCTTTTTTTTGACATGGCTTCCATCAGTCCTTCTCTTTCACCTCCTATCTTTAATGGCAAAAATTACCAAGTTTGGGCTGTAAAGATGAAGACATACTTGAAAGGTTTTGGTTTATAGAAGTATGTTGAGGAAGACAATACTCCAGAACCTTTGAGGGCAAATCCCACTCTTCAACAGATCAGAAATCATGAAGAAAGATTGCAAAAGGTCCAAAAGCCTTGTCTTTCATTCATGCAGCCGTCTTCGAATCAATTTTTACAAGGATAGTGGCATGTGAAACTGCCAAAGAAGCTTGGGATATGCTGAAGCAAGAATTTCAAGGGAGTGATAGGATAAGATAAATGCAAATATTGAATCTAAGAAAAGAATTTGAGATGTTAAGGATGAAAGAGACTGAAAAGGTGAAAGATTATATTGATAGGATCATGAAAATTGTTAATCAGATTCGATTGTTGGGAGAAAAAGTAGAATAGCAAAGGATTGTTGAGAAGGTGATGGTGACACTACCAGAGAAGTTCGAAGCAAAAATCTCCTCAATAGAAGATACTTGGGATATGTCTCATGTCATGTTGAATGAACTATCCAACACTCTTCAAGTTGTGGAGCAAAAAAAAGCTTTTAGAGAGGAACAGAGTTCAAATAAAGTTGCTCTTGTGGCTGCTCAAAAGTCTAAAGCTCAGTCTGATGGTGAATTAAAAGGAAAATTAAATAGAAGACATGGCAAGGAGAAGAAGGAGCAATATAACAACAAAGGAAGATATAGAAGATCGAAGCATCCACCTTTTCCCTATTGTAAAAAGACCAATCATACAGAGAAGTTTTGTTGGTACAGACCCAGAGTTCAATGCAAGGTCTGCAAACAGTTTGGTCATGTGGATAAGGTCTGCAAAATAAATCAAGCCTGACCAGCTCAAGCGCAGCAAGCTCAAGTTGCTGAAGATGTTGAAGATCATGAAGAGAAATTGTTTGCTGCTTCTATTATTGGAAAACGCAATATAACATCTCAAGATCATGATGTGTGGCTTATTGATAGTGGATGAACACATCATATGACAGCTAACTTGAATAACTTTGAACGTTTGGACAAAAACTATTTTACCAAACTCAGAGTTGGAGATGACAAACTCTTAGATGCAAAGGGAAAACGAGCAGTTGCTGTTCAAACTCCCTCAGGTATAAAGCTTATTTTTGATGTATTATTTGTTCCTGAAATTAGCCAAAGTCTTTTTAGTGTTGGTCAGTTTCTTGATAACAATAATGCCCTGTTATTTAAAGATAAAACATGTGAAATCATAGATCCAACTGGTATAAAATTGCTCACGGTCAAAATGCTCAATAGATGCTTTCCCCTTGATTGAAAACATTCTGATATTGGAGATTATGTCGGCATACAATATGATAGTTATGTATGGCATAAAAGGCTTGGCCACATCAATTTTAAGTCTTTAAAAATGATGCAAAATAACGAATTTGTGACAGATTTGCCTTCCATAAATGAAAACTCTAATGTATGTGGAGTTTGTCAAATTGGGAAGCTAAGTCAATCACCATTTCCTATGAATCAAGCATGGCGAGCTACTAAAAAGCTCCAACTAATACATATTGATGTGTGTGGACCTATGAGCACTCCTTCTTATAATGACAACAAATACTTTCTTTTATTCATTGATGACCTTACAAGGTTTTGTTGGGTTTATTTTTTGAAGCAAAAATCTAATGTGTTTGCCGCGTTTCAAAAGTTTAAAGCAACTGTTGAAAATCAATGTGGCTCTTTGATAAAGATCTTAAGGTCTGATAATGGGACAGAGTTTACTTCCAATCAGTTTAAGAATTTCCTTCAGAAAACAAGAATTCATCATCAACTTACTGTTACTTACACACCACAACAAAATGATGTAAGTGAAAGGAAAAATAGGTCCATCATGAATATGGTTAGGCGTCTTTTATTTGAGAAAGGGTTGACTAACGTGTTATGGGCCAAAGCTGTCAATACCATTGTCTATCTCCATAATAGATTACCGACGAGTGCTATTGAAGGAAAGATGCCATATGAAGCATGGATTGGAACCAAGCCATCAGTCTCACATCTTAAAGTGTTTGGTTGCATATGTTACTCTTACATTCCTGAAGTTAAAAGGGATAAACTTGATCAAAGAGCCGATGTTGGAATATTTGTGGGATATAACAACACTTTTAAAGGCTATAGGATTTTAAATACTATTTCACAGCAAATACATGTGAGTAGAAGTGTTAAATTTGATGAGAATGCTTCGTGGGACTGAAAGAAGATGGTTGTTTCTCCTTTACAGATCACTAATCAAGAACAAAGTATCCAAGAAGAATAATGAATTCCAGATGAAAAAGATTCTGATGATTTCGTGGTAAGAGGTACCAGATCAATTAAAGATATATATAGCAGATGCAATATTGCTATATTGGAGCCAACAAGTGTAGACAATGCATTGTAAATTCCAGAATGGAGGGCTGCCATGGAGGAGGAGCTCAATATGATTAACAAGAATAATACATGGGTACTTGTGCCTAAACCTCACGATAGACAGGTTCTTGGAACTAGATGGATGTTTAAGACTAAGTTGAACTCGGATGACACGCTCAACAAGTACAAAGCGAGGCTGGTCGTAAAATGTTACGCCCAACAACATCGAATTGATTTTCTTGAAACCTTTGCACCAGTTGCAAGGTTTGACACCATCAGATTGCTTCTTGCAGTTGCTGCATACCAAGGGTGGCAAGTATTTCAACTGGACGTAAAGTCTGCTTTTCTTAACGAGTTTCTTGAAGAAAAAATTTATGTAGAGCAGCTTGAAGGTTTTAAAGGATTTGGTGATTAGGTATACTTGTTGAGAAAAGCACTTTATGGCTTGAAGCAGGCACCTAGGGCCTGGTATGCACGAATTGATAGTTACTTTTACTGAATTTGGGGTTCAATAGAAGTTGCAATGAAGCAATCTTGTATATCATACTTTAAACTGATGAATTTCTCGTAGTTTCCCTCTATGTTGACGATCTGGTGGTGACTGGCAGCAACACAAAGTCTATCATAGACTTCAAAGAGTAAATGAAAAAGGTTTTTGAAATGAATGATCTAGGAAAGATGACTTATTTCTTAGGAAGGAGGTTAGTCAATATTCTCAAGGAATTTTTATTGCACAGAAGAAATATACTACCGAAATATTAAAGAAGTTTTTCCTTAACAAATGTAAACCAGTAAGTATGCCTGCAGTTCAAGGAGAGAAACTAATGAAAAAGGATGAATCCAATTTGGTTGATGCTTTATTTTTTTAGAAGTTTGCCTGGTTCTCTATTGTATCTATCTGCCACGAGGCCTGATATTATGTATGTAACAAGTGTGTTGTCAAGGTTTATGCATTCACCAACTGAAATTCACCTCAAAGCAGCAAAAAGAATTTTGAGGTACATTCAGGGCACCATTGATTTTGGTCTGTTCTACAAAAGAACCAGATTTATGAAATTATTGGGGTTCACTAATAGTGAATGGGCTGGGTCACAAGATGACATGGAAAACACTTTTGAATATTGTTTCACTCTAGGATCAGGTGCCATTTGTTGGTGCACAAAGAAGCAGGGGTCTGTGGCTCAATCAACTGCTGAAGCAGAGTACGTTACTGCCTCAGGTTCTGTTAATCAAGCTTTATGGTTGAGAAAAATTTTGAGCGACTTGGTGTTTCAGCCAAGTAAAGCAACAGAAATCCTTTGTGATAACAAGTCTGGAGTTGCTATGGTAAAGAATTCAGTCTTTCATGGAAAGACTAAACACATTAAAATCAAATATCATTCCATTCGAGAAGCTGGAAGAGAGAATGAAGTTTAGCTTTTGCATTGTCGTGGTGAAGATAACTAGCTAATATTCTTACAAAAGCATTACAAAAACAGAGATTTGAACTTCTTAGAGCTAAGCTTGGAGTAACCAGCAACACTTGCATCAAGGAGGAGTGATAAAGGATGCTGTTTTTCAGTGATGCTAATTGCTGTAATCTTGTTTTTTTTTTGGTCTTGATATTTTGCTGTCATCTGTAGATTACTTTTTTGCTGTGAGTTCTAGATCTTTATAATCTAGTTGTAGTGTGTGATTGTGCTTTATTTCAGCACAACTTAAGGGACAGGTTCCAGATTTTGAGGAATATTTCAGACCATATGTATTATATATATTTTTGTTGTATGAATGAAAAATCTGCACTACTTCTTAGATTTTTTCATGTTTTTTTTTCTTTCTCTCCTTCACTTTTAGTGCCATCATCCAATATTTCTAACTTACAACTACATTTATCTTTCTCTTCGACAAAGACCTTTGCTATGGCAGAAAGCTTTTGTAATATTGAATCATCAGTGGCCAAGATTTCCCTATTCTGATAAAGGAAGATGAGGAAGAATATAAGGAGAGCGAAACCTGTTGATACACCAACTATGAGCAAAAGGCCCTTGAAACTATCTAGCGTGAGGCTATCGGATGTTATAGCCATTCCATATTTTTTGTTCGTAGTCTGTTTCATTCCCAAAGTATTTTTGTATTACGTCCTTCATAAACTTTCCCTCCATCACCTCCAAGATTGCTCTTGAGATGTAAGGTACCAAAGGTGACCCTTTTGGAAATACCTGCAAGAAATTATGGAGAAAATGGATTAGATTGAGTGAAATCGTATGACTTTATATATAGAACCTTTACAATTAAAGATGCAGAGAGAATTTTATGAATCCAAATCCAGCAGTCTTGTAAGTCTGACCGATCATAATATACTTCCTGCAGTACTTGTTGAGGAAAAGTCTAAGATAAGCAAGTTCGTCGATAATTGCACAAATACCTCCATTTTTACTTCCTCTTTAGAGCGCATCATTATAGTCTTCCAATGTGCTATAATTTCTTAACTTTGAGCTGTCGAATTTCATGCGCTTCAAGACGTCTTTTACAAAGTACCCTTCTTGGTATCCAAAATATTCTCCACGCTTGATGAGATCATTGAGGTCTGTTATAGTAGGTTGAAGCTGTTGCACTGTTAACATAGATGTTAAGCTGGCTGTATAACTCGATGTCAGCACCAGAACCACGAAAACCCACACAATTAGCACAAATCTTGTTAAGTTACTTATTACCCTCTCTCCTGCAACAACCAGCCATATATATGGTTTGTTAAGAAACAAGGAGAAATCTTCAAGCTTTTTTATACTATTTTCTTTGAGTTTGATACTTACTATGAGCAAAAACGAGAGTTGAGAAGGAAAACCAGAATATCATCCCAACTTGCTTCCGTTTAGGTCCTCGAAACTCTTCATTTACACGATTTTCAAGTACCCAAACCACAAAACCAATGAAGACGAAGAATGCTCCAGTTGTTATCCAAAGCTCCCCTTTTGGAGGTTTCAAGAAAATCCAAGTATTCTTCCTGTCATCATCCTTTACTGGCACAACTGCAGAAATACCTGACTCTGTAAAAGGTAGTGTGAAATCCACATATTTGGATCGGCTCGCTAAAATGGTCACATCACCTACAACTGCATCAAATTCCTGGTTCAAGGCAAACAATGATTATTGCAGTATTTTTGGTCGGTCTTCCTCAGCCAAAGCAAAAGCAGAAAGTAGATACCAAAGCATGTAAGGTATTCAGTCAAAAAGGTTAATTTACCTTAGAAGAGACCTTGTAAACAAGATGATCATAGTCCGGAGAAGTTGGGTTAACTGGTATTTGAAATGGAATAAATTCGTAAGGGAGAGCATATGGCAAGGATCGGATGACTTCTTTGAAGACATCTGCACTTAAACCAGTTGCTGTTACTTCTTGTTTTTTTGAATCTATTTCCACTTTAATGAATTGTTGCATCCCTCCTTTGACAGGAACTCCAACCTTTAACTTCTTTCCACTTGTGGGTATTTCCCAGCCTTTTGGAGCAATAGTAGATTCACCCGGCCAAAAAGTGTCTCCTAGTTGCTTATTATTACACTTAGCTGCTGTTTTACCATTCATCTTCAGTTTACATGAAATTCCATCCTTCTCTGTCCAGAATCCAATGCTTCTCTCTCCTTTCCCAATTATATTCACAATCTCATATGGGGAAGGCTGCAATTCTCCATTAGCAATGCGGAAATCACCACTTAGACCTGTTTTTAGCGCTATGTTTCGCATAGAGTGAATGAGGTGAGATCCCAATTCTGAGGTTCCAAGTGCATCTAAGTCTGTTAAATTCTCTATAGTATCTGCTTTTTTGAATTTGGGAATGGCAGTGTCACCCACTTCCTCTACTGCTTTTGCTAATACTGTGATGCCATCATACGCCCATAGCCCGAAAACATTGAGTTCAACTGGGTCCATGTCTGAATACTCTTGACGAAATCTCCTTCTCCACCTCTTGGTGAAATTGATAAGCTCATTTGTTCTCGGAACATATGGCTTTACACCAAGAACACCTTGCATTGACGAATCAATCACTGAAGGATCTACCGAGTCCAGAAGACTCGTTAGCAGATCTGTGATGATCCATGCATATCCATCGCTCATCATTCCGGCTTTGTTTGCCTTGAGGAAAAGGCGTTGGGCAAGTAATGGTCTCAAGTGCACAATGAAGACCCTGGTCTGCATTGTCTTCATCTTGTATAGCTCAGTGAGGATTTGGTCATCATTGGCTGACGGAGAAATAACACTTCTATAGGAGACTGAAGTGCTAATTTCCAGTAAGGCATCAGTCAAATGTGGAAGTATCCCCGTCCCAAAGTGCCCACCCTCATAGATGACTACGACCTGCCTCCACTCATAGGTTTTAACAATTGCTGCAATGGCTTTAGTCTGACTGGAAGAAGGAAGTGCTCCTCTGATGAAGAAGGGATTTTCCTCGACCGCAAGTAAAGGACTTGTTGCTGGAGAGATTATAGGGACTTTTACTCTCTTCCCTAAGTCAATCACAAAATCAGTTTGTGTAGACATTTGTGGCCCAAAGATTGCTTGTACTTGGACATCCTTTAGCAAGTAGATGGTTGCGCATACATAATCAAACTGTAAGAAATCGTATGAAGGGAAAACCAAAAGGGAAAAAAGAAGAAAATTTTAGGAAAAGAGTGTATCCTGTGCAAATAGCGCATGAATAACTAGCTACCAGAGTATGGCTGCTAGCTTGTTTGCCAAACCTCTGGGAAGCCAAATGTACTTATTTTAGAGATTCGTGAAACAAAGATAGAAAGACATGCTAGTTTTAAGAGAAGTAAATCATGTAGCTGAATTTACCAGCGGATGCTGCTTCAACATCATCTTTCTTGGAATCCCTCAAGTGAGGGACTATCCTAATGCCACTGTGATTAGCAGTGGCATGGTAATCTTCAAGTGCTAGTAAAATACATGTGTGGATTACTTTTCCCACATCTGGTTCCAGATCAAGAATTATGCCCACGTCCACCTTTACAACACTAGTTTTATTATCTTCACCTCTTATTGGCGTTACGTAGTGGTAAAAGCTAGTGATGGAGACAAACTGAATGAAAAGAATTAGGAAGTGGCATCTTGGCCTTCTCATATTGAGAAATCTGGGCATGTAATTCCAGAGTTGGGCAAGCATTTGTGTTTGTGCAAGTAACTACCTTGCAAAGATGTTCTCTACTGCTCTTTCAAATGGGTGGTCAGGACAGATAGCTTCAGTAGCAGGGAATTGCACGTAACAATAAAGGCCTTGACTTATGAGTCCAAACCATAATTAATGTAGAATGGAAGGACAAAGTTTGAAGTTTCAAACAAGAAAAATAGTTGAAGTTAATGCTTCTGTTCTCTGCAGTTGCTAAACTTTTGGTGGGTCATTTGAATTATGTATTGGAAAAGTCTTTAGAGACATTCTTGAGGTATAGTTCGTGCTAAAGGACGTGTTTACACGACAAGTTTTACCTAAGATCAACTTTCTAGGAACGAATTTTGGCGAAGAAGGGAGTGACATTTACCAAAGCAGTAGAAGCCATTGTCTGCCAGTTTATCTTTCTAATATAGCATGGCTTTATCTACGCGTTTTCAGTAAATTGTTTGCACATCAAGCAGCAAAACAGGGTGAATACTTACCCATACCGAGTTATGAAATTTAATGAAGTAGTAGGTAAGAATTCAAATTAAACAAATGTTATGTATTTTATTGATTTGGTATAAACACTTGTTGCGAATATATTTCCCACCTCCTAGACGTTATGCATGGAATGGTAAATGCAGTTGCGGGTTGAAGTCAAGAAGTAAACAGTTAACACTGTATAGATGTCTGATTTGTAATAGGAAGCTGCTTAGTAAGTTAAGAATATTGAAGGAAAGGTGTCTTTTAAGTCTTGAATAAAGGATTGGTGACATTGACCAACTTAAAGGGTCAAACATCATTAGAAAACTTGATTAAGTTAATTGTGGACTTAATTAATATTTTTAAAACTTTCTAATCTTTTCAAAAATACAACTCAACCCACACCTCTCTTCAATCTACATCAACTAGTCTCTCTCTTCTCTCTCGGCAGCTTCTCTCAACTCTCTTCCAACCAACAGTTCTGCAAAATTCCCCCTTCAATCCCCAGCGACTTCAACCTCCGACGAAAAATAGTTGGTCGAGTTCCCTTTCAACTTTCAACCGTCAATCGACGTGAAGACTTCTCCGGCGATAACAACTTTGAGTTCTTCGTCGTCCCATTTTCTTTTTCACAGGTAAAAAATTATGAAGAAACAGAGGAGCTTGAGCCAACTACTCTTCTAGTATTGAAATGTGCACTGAATAAAATCCTAATTTCTGGCATTTCTTCTTCTTGTTGTCTTACTGTTGATTCAGATTTGTTGGTGATTTTTGTTCAAAGTTGATGTTCTTAGTGTGTGTATGATATGTTGGTGTCGCAGGGTTGATTTATTGTTTGTCTTGGTAAAAATGGTGTTGCAACAGATAAAAAATCTGATGCAACAGATGAAACATCTAATGCGACAGATGAAGACATCTGATGCAATAGATGAAAATATCTGATGCAACTATGAAAATCTGATGCAACAAATAAATAATCTAACAGATCATTCATTTGTTGGGACAGACGACTCTTCTGTTTGAAAGAAATCTAAACAATAATGATCCAACAAATAACTCATTTTGCAACAGATGAGTGATATGTTTCAACAGTTCAGTGATTTTTTTATTGTCTCCAGCGGTTTACTCATCCGTTGCAATAAGTCGGTTATATGTTGCAACAGATAACATACCTGGTGCAACAGTTCAGTAATCTATTTTATTGTCTCCAACAGATTACTCATTCATTGCAACAGGTCAGTTATATGTTGCAACAGATAAACTACCTGGTGCAACAGATATATGATCTATTTTTACTATTTCCAACGGATTACTCATCCATTTAAACAGGTCGGTTATATGTTGCAACAAATAAACTACCTGGTGCAACAGATATGTGATCTGTTTTTATTATTTCCAATGAATTACTCATCTATTTCAACAGGTTGGTTATATGTTGCAACAGATAAACTACCTGGTACAACAGATTAGAGATCTGTTTTTATTATTTCCAATGATTTACTCATCCGTTGCAACATGTCAGTTATATATTGCAACAGACAACATACCTGGTGCAACAGATTAGAGATCTATTTTTATCGTTTTCAACGCTTTACTCATCCTTTGCAACAGGTCGGTTATATATTGCAACAGGTCGGTTATATATTGCAACAGATAACATACCTGGTGCAATAGATGTGTGGTCTGTTGGAACTGTTATTTACCATTGTACATGTTAGATTTACTGTTATTCCTTTTTAACGATACATTAATCAATTATAATCTATTTTTTGTTCCTGTTAATTTAAGATAATATGGCTTTCAAAAGAAAAGAAATCGAATCAAGTCCAAGTAAAGGAGCAAGTGCAGCAGATCGACTACATCCACCATTCTATGAGCTTGCTTTACAAGCGTTATCTTAATCAGGAGCAGAAGATAATAAACACGGGGAGGAGGAATGTCTCAAAAGAGATGATCCAAATGCTAATAGCCCTTCCGCCGAAGAGTTGGTCAAAACCTTCAGCATTGATCATTATCCTGTGAGAATGCAGTGCGATGGTGCCACATATTTAACGGGTGATTTCGTGGTTAAGTCAACCACGGAAAAATCTTTCGATGCCTTCAGAAAAATACTTCGAGAACAAATATTGGATGCTTATTTCTGGAAAAGCTGCTTTGGGCAATATCTTGATTTGCCGGAGGACAACAATGCTCGTTTCTAAATGAAAATGGTGTACGATCTTCTCAAGCGTAGGTTTATGTATGAAAACAAAGACAAGATGGATGGGGTGTGGATAAATTATTATGGCATGCCTGTTTATTTTGGTTGGAGAAAGTTTGTCATAGTTACCGGACTAAAATGTTATCCTCCTTCTCCTTTTCAAGTTATACCTACTCTGACCCAAAAAAAAAGCACCCCGCACACCTAAAAAAGGCAAAGGCAAGTCGAGTAATCGTGATGATCTGGTGTCGATTGTTGGTCCAAGCTTCAAAAACAAAAATTTGATAGAAGCGTTGAAAGGTAAAGGAATCTCAAAGAAGCACAAGCAATCATTGTGCTTGGTTTGGTTTGTACATAATATTCTTTGGGCGAGAGACGTTAACAACAACATAAGCGTTGGTTTAATAAAGCTCTCCGAGGATCTTGAGGCATTTAACAGCTATCCTTGGGGTTATGAAAGCTTCAAAATGACTGTTCAATATTTGTTGACTCCGTTAACGCCAAAGAGAGTCAACTTATATGGCTTTCCATGGGCCTTCATGGTAAATATTTTTTTTATCATGATATGATTCATCATTTTTTTTATTCAATAATGCTTTTGATTTATTGGTGTTATGTTATAGGCTTGGACATTTGAAGCCATTCCTTATTTGAGACAACAAGTGAACTACCAGGAAGAAGTTTTCTGTCCAAAAATTCTGAGATGGTTGTCGACCAAAATCGATAGAAATGCAAAATTTCTTAATCTTTTCACTCCCCAAGGAAGCAGTAAGTTCAATTCTAATCAAGTTTTTATTTTAATTAATGATTATTTTAAATAATTTTATCATCATTCTAATATATGTACCAATTTATTTTAGATTGTCCATCTGTGGCTTGTTCCGACCAACCGAGAGTTGAAGATGCCATTTTTTTTACTTTACGGTCTGTGCAACCTTTATCGGACCGTAAGGTCGTTGATAGAATAAAAATGGAATTGTTTGGAGCAACAACCATCACAAGAAAAATAATTTTGGAGGGTGGGCTTATTGTTGTTGACAATGGTAGTCATAGTGGTAGTGGTAGTGGTGCTGCTATTGGGGATAATGATGTTCCTCTTACCATTTTTAAAACAACAAGCCATTATGATTATGATCACACTGGTTGTACAGATTTTTCTTCAGATTTTGCCACATCTAGAGAATATTCTGCATACAAATGTCAAGGTTGCAAGGTGAAAACGATGGAGTGATTAATGCTATTAATGTACTAACTTCTTTTGTAAAGGAAATGGCATCTAATAGGGGTGTCATTCCATCAAAGAGGATTTCATATCCATACACTTCACTAGAGATCAAGGCGGCTAAGAGGAGAACAAAAGATACTTCTAAGGCATCATCAAGCATCGAAAAAAACAAAATTACAATGCCTCTGTCTTTGTCTTGCGCCTATGTTCAGTGTGCAAGGGCCACAAGAGAGCAGCATGAGCCGAAGAAGGTGAATGTACATCACCTGTTCCAACAGATGTTACATCTGCTGAAAATTATCAAACAGATATATACATCTTTTGCAACTGTTGTCTAACCTGGTGCATCAGATTCGTTATCTGTTGCAACAGATGAGTCTTATGTCGCAACAGATGTTCATGTGTTTAAAATTATCGTACTGCTCTAATTTACCTGTTCGAATTTGTCCCAACAGATGATCCATTTATTGCAACATAAGGCTCATCTATTGCAACAAATGGATAATTTATTGTATATTTGTAATTAGCATTAACAATTCTGGCTTTCCAGGTGGATGTCACAATAGAAGCCACTACTGAAGAATATAATATCACAGTTGATAATCCATCAACTGCTTCCAAAGAAGAAGAAAATCTAGAGCCTGTCAGTTCGAGAGAACGGAAGAATTACCCATTTTAAGGGTTCAACATCTTGGATGAGGCTCCAATAAAACTAACAAAGTTGATCAATAACTATTCAGAATGGATTGTCGATGGGTTGTTAAAGCATCATGTCGGTAGGTACATAAATCAATTTTTAAAGATATTAGTTTATACTATTCTTGTTGTAAGAATGTGACATTAACACATATAAATCATCATGTAGAAAACAAAATGACGAACGCTACAAAGTGAACGAATCGAGTGTTGGCCCTGATATGTTCGACTTTATTGTTGCACTTTTCAGAATGAAGAATTGGTTCTATTTGATGTCACAGCCCCAAACTTGTTGGAATGATGAGGTTTAAATGTCATACATATTACTATTAATTAATACTTTATTTAATTGCATCTGCGTATTAATTTTTTCATCACGTAATTCAAAATATTTGATAATATGTGCAGTACATCGATGTCATTTTTTACGACCTCCAAAAGAAGGCCAAGTTACAAATACAAGAACAATACAGATACACGACAGAAAATTATTTGTACAAAGTTTACATCAATAATGCCTACGATAGGTATTGTCAACAACAACCGAAAGTTTCCAGAAATAAGGAATGCTTAATCAACATCATCAAAGGTTTTAGCATTTCGGCTGACTTACGTTGGCATTTGGTCGACGAAGTGTACATCCCAATCAATTGTGGTGATGAATTCCATTGGGTGTTGGCTGTCGTCGTTCTAAAAGAGAGGCGCATCCGAGTTTATGACTCGATGTCGCAAAGGAGACATTCCGGGCCATCGTCTGAGATACAAAAGCTGGCCAAAATATTGCCTACTTACCATGATATGAGTGGCTTTTTAAACCAAAAGGTTCGTACTGATTGGTCGACGATTGAAGCATACCGAGATAAAATGGCTAATTCATTTGATGAACAATATGTTGAAGGAATTGCTCAACAAACCATTGGGAGCCTGTAAGTTGAAGTGTCATGAGTTAGTTTTATTTTACAAATTTCATAACGCTTGCATGAACTGCAAGATATGGATTATCTATTTTTTTATAATACAGGGATTGTGGTTCTTTTGTTGCCGCCTACGCCGAGTATTTGAGCGATGGATTACAAGTACCAAATAATGGAACAGATCGATTATATGTTACAGGTCTTCCTACTTTTTTTATTTGCTCCAACAGATTACCGATCAGTTGCAATAGATAGATTATATGTTACAACAGATTATATATCTATTGCGACAGACAAACTGGGAACATCTGCATACCGCAACAGATCACCAACCTATTCCAACAGATAATCAATCTTTCATAAAGGTACTATATCTGTTACGATAGATATAAAATCTGTTGCATTATAAAAATTTAACTTGGCCAGACATAAAAATTATTGCCACTATATGTAAAGTGAATTGGCTTGAAATAAAAATTTGTTATCGTGTTCGTCTCTGTCTTTGTACATATTCTTCTTTATACATGGGCTCTAACCATTTAGTTAGTACCCCATATGCCCAGACCCATTGCATCTTTCCTATAACGGTGTCACACACATCGATCATTTGTGTGCCGGTCAGCAAACACTCGATGTATGCAAGCGAGTACGGCCCGCACGCTGCACCGGTTGTATTTTTTGGGAGCTGGATGTTCTTATTTCGACCTTCAAAATTCCATGATTCCTTTGTCAAGACTTCACCCGGCAAATGATCCATCAACTTACTCTGCGTCAATAACTTGGGCAACAACTTCAAGAGTGGCTGCATGTGGGTTAAAAATGTTTTCTCGCTAAAGACGGGTAAGTTGCAGTCATAAACCTTAATATTTCCCTCATATAGTAGTATCTCAACAGCAAGAAAATGTTTGACTTCCACGTTAATGATTGCAAGGATTCTCTTTGCCTTGGTCCAGCTTTTGTCGTATGGCTATGACCTCTTTTCTCTAACATATTTAATCGCTTATTCATCCCATTGGAATATAGAAACTAACTCATCAAATCTCGGGCCATCGGAATCAGCTAGCTCACGGAGATTAGCGTACCTATTCTTAAAATTATTGTAGAAGTTGAGGTCCATTATCCTATCGGCAGCATCATAAGCATCCGAGTACGCTAATTGCCTGCCCCTCATGAGGCACAAAATTCCATCAACATACTGTGGTATAAGAAGATAATTTTTAAATGGTTTAGTAATTGTAAAGAATAAAAACACAGTGGAAAGAATCTGATGCAGAGGATTCTCTGAATCAGTTCACAGATTACCTAGCCAACACAACTTATGCAACAGATGTGTATTATGTTGCAACAGAATACCAAGTTATTGCAACAGATTGCACATCTGCTGCGTAGATTCTTCTTCAAAGAGTAGATTAGAAGGCTAGGTTATCAAAAGTAAACTTACATTGTCCTCATACCACACGCGCATATTTGTCATATTCGTGAAGATTTTGGCGGCAAATGAATGCATGGTGTATTTTTTTAACCTTTTTCTTCATGAATTCATCCAGTTCCTTATTCTTCTCCTTTCCAAGAGCCGTAAATATGTCCACCTTCTTCGGCGGCCCCTGAACTTCAACAACTCTTAGAGTGGGAGGAGTTGCAATTTTTGCTGATTTCAGAACGGAGAGAATTTGTCTAATTTTTCTTCTCTTCCTCCTAACCATCACTGTAGGAGTGCATGGCTCCCCCACCTCATTGGATAGTATGACACCCCTCCTGGATTTCAACTCCTCGGCAGCTTCAGCAATAGCCTCTAGCTTTTCAAGGAGTTTATCCTCTCTGTCTTTGCACACTTTACATTTATAATGAGAACATAAGGGTGAGGAAGGGTGAGAGGGATCACTGTAAGGGTGGGAGGGACCAGTGTAGGGGTGAGAGGGAGGACCTGTGCAAGGGGTGTTTTCAAAAGTATTTATTTTTTGCTGAGCACCAACATGCTCATAATCACGACTGGCAGCAGCAACAACATCAGGATGGCTGCTACCATCACAAACAACTCCACCAGCAACACCTCCGGAAGAAGCACCCGGATCTGTTGCAGTTTGAGGTTGGTTGTAAAGAGCTTCAACATTAGGTTGACCTTGCCTAACTGCTCTTCTTATGGATGTTGCTCCAGCCAACTCCTTCTTTATTAACTCCACCGTTGGGTTTTCTTTGGTATCAAATAGACCCAGAGTAAGAAAAGAAGTCATCCCCAGCTCATCAATGGTAGGCACGATCCATGGATACATAATCTATAAAAAAAAAAAACATGAGACATTTAAATCATATAATAATAATTTGCAGTTAGTTGGGTTACATGGGGCTCGGGTTACATGGATGTTAACATAGCCAACTTATGCAATAGACGATCTAGCTTCCGTAACAGCTGATCTATATGTCGAAATAGATTGATAATATGTTGCATCAGATTACCCATATGTTGCATAATTTGCATAGATAGGTAATCTGTTGAGTAGGGTTCATAGAACCAGAGCAAAGGATGGTTAATCTGTTGTGAAATATGGATCGTCTATCGCAACAGATTACCCATCTGTTGCACCAGTTGCAGTTGACGGGTAATTTGCTACAACAGACGACCCATCTGTCGCAACAGATGGAACATCTGTTTCAATATCTTTCTTTAAGGAAAATTATTTTAGTTGCATGAAGACGTAATGCATCATTAGGAGGGTTAAAGAGATTAGCCTCCTTAATATATTTTTTGATGCTCTTTGTTGCAGCCAACCACCTAAGGATCCTTGGATGAGAAACCTTATCTGGGTAATCCTTAAACTGCTTTCGGAGGGGAGGAATAGCTTTACATGCCCAACCCTAAAAAATATAAACAGAAAGCAAGCAAAAAAAGTCATAATAACTATATTCAATATAAATTAATAAATTAGTAAAAATAGTGATCAATTTTACCATGAAAGCCCAAGGAAAGCCGTATAATGTGGTCGTCTTTGGCTTTAACTTTTTCAGTAAATATTCGACAGTCAAGTAGTAGCTGTCATGAAGACAAATCATCTTCTAAATAATCAGCAAGCGCCAACTAATCATCTTCTAAGACTTTCATGACGTCTCTTGCCAATAAAACGGAATGGACAAACCAAACTAAGCATAATTTCTTCCAGTAGTTCTTTGGTATGTTTTTATTCTCGAGATCCGCCATCAAATCCTCTACTCTGTAGCTAGGTCCAACAATGCCCAACAACCCATATTTTTTTACCTTGCGTTTGTTGGACCCTTTGTAGGGTGTTTCCTTGATGAGAAGTTCTTCTGGACGATCGCATCTCAAGTCCGTCACTATGGCAAACTCTTTCAATCCAAAACAAACCGGCATGCCACAGTAGTTGATCCAGACTTCATCCATCTTTTTTCTGCCCTCCTTCGAACCTTCATCATCCCCCGTATACTTGATCCTACACTTGAGAAGGCCATATACCATGGTCATTGGGAAATGGAGAGGGCGGGCCTCAAACAGCTCAAGAAAGTATGCAAAGCATCTCTTCTTAAAGAGTTCATCTATGTTTTCCTTCTTCATAGTACTCCTAAGTTCATTAAAAGGTTTCCCCAACTACATTTAAGTACAACATCACAAAATACTGCGTTAGGGATATTCATCGACATCGGAACTCGAAACCCGTCGATACTAATAGTTTTGACAAAATCATGCTGAGATTTCGATATTATTTCACCCCCCATTGGTGAGAAGGAGTTATCACTTTCCTCAACTTTATTTTGCCCTAACTGAGATTGTTCTGAAAGTTCCTCCGAATCTATCTATACTCTAGCCTTTTTTGTTGGGTGGTTAGAAGTTGATCTACTTTCAGTTTCTTTTCTTTTGGAAGACATCTTTTAACTACAAATAATAGAAAAATAAAAAATACATTGCATTTGAAGTCTGCATAATTTTTTTGAAAAAGGTAAGACAAAATTTAATAAATTATTCTACATCACATTACAAAAAAAATACTCCAACGAAAAACCCATCAGTTGGAACAGATGGGGAATCTGTTTGATCTCCCAACAGATATTCCACCTATTGCAACAAATGCATAAATTTCAATAAATTATGCTACTCCACATTACAAAAAAATACTCCAACGGATAACCCATCAGTTGGAACAGATGGGAAATCTATTTGAAGACCTATTTAATATCTCCCAACAGATCTTCCACCCATTGCAACAGATGGACCACCACCACAACAACCAATGCCACCACCAATGCCATCAAGACCACCATTAATTCCACCAATGCCAACGCCAAGACCACCGACACCACCACCAAAAAACATAAATACCGACACCACCAACAACAGCCACCAATAACACCACAAACAATACCACGACACTCAACAAAACACTGAGAGAAAAACTAGGGTTTTCTCGGGTGCTTTCTACTTTTTTAGCATCAAAACTCAAAATTGTTAGCCCATTCTCGAAGATAATACAACTAAAAGTCTTCTTTTTCATCATTAACTAAAAAGCCCTATTTTTTAGAATAAAGAACAAATGTAGAGCTCTTCTTGAACTTTGTTACCTGCGAAGACAGAGAAAACAACGGATACAGGTAGGAATGAAGTCAAAAATAACAACTATATGTGGTCGTAAATGGGAAGAAAATCGACCTGTTTTGGAGGGTTGAGCAATATATTAAATAGTTGTTGTTTGTATTGTTGAGTGAGAGAGAGAGAAATGGATGATTTGTAGGGGTTGATTTGTAAATTTTAGAAAAGAATGACAAGTTTTGAAATTGTTAATTTGGTCCGAATTGATCTTAATTAGTTTTAAAAATTTTAAAACATATAGTTTTTAAAATATTAAGTTAATGAGAACCTATTTCAACTCAGAGTGATCGATCGACGACTCGGGTCGGGATGAATGTAATACCAACACCATGCAATTGCAAAGACGCAATTGGATTTGTAGTTGACCTTGTGAGCTCATTCATTCATCCCTAGTTCCACATAAATCAATTTAGGTACTATCACCATCTTAACATTGAGTTGATGAGAACTCATTTTAACTCAGAGTGATCGATCGATGACTCGAGTCGAGATGAATGCAATACCAACTCCATGCAATTTCAAAGACTCAGTTGGATTTGTAATTGACCCTGTGAGCTCATTCATTCATTCCTAGTTCTACCTAAATCAATTTAAGTACTATTATTATCTTAACATTGAGTTAATGAGAACTCATTTCAACTGAGAGTGATCGATCGATGACTCGGGTCGGGATGAATGCAATACCAACACCATGTAATTGCAAAGACTCAATTGGATTTGTAATTGACCCTGTGAGCTTATTCATTCATCCCTAGTTCTACCTAAATCAGTTTAGGTACTATCACCATCTTAACATTGAGTTGATGAGAACTCATTTCAAGTCAGAGTGATCAATCGACGACTCGAGTCGGGATGAACATAATACCAATATCATGCAATTGACAAGACACAGTTGGATTTATAGTTGACCCTGTGAGCTCATTCATTCATCCCTAGTTCCACCTAAATTAATTGTAATGAAATCTATTGCAACAAACGACTGAGCTATTGGAAATTTTCAAACAAATATTCATATTTGTTACAACAGATTACATATCTGATTTAATTATCAAATAGATATTTGCATCTGTTGTGACAGATGACTGAGCTGTTGGAAATTTTCAAACAACTATTTATATCTGTTGTAACAGATGACATATCTGATTTAATTAATTATCAAATGGACATTTTCATCTGTTGTCATAGATGGATGAACTGTTGGGATCTTTAAACATATATTTGTATCTTTTATAACAGATGACTGAGTTGTTCGGATTTCTAAACAGATATTTATATCTGTTACAACAGATGGAATATCTGTTTGAATTTTTTTTTTTAAAGCAAGCTTCTGTCCGAGTAGATAAAGTAGTACTTACTACCAAATGCGGTAAAAAATATTTATTGAATAACTCAAAAGTTAGTTCATTGAGCAGTCTTATCTTGTCCTTTCAATGTCACTAGTCTTTCTCGTGCTCCTTAAATTATTAATGAAATTAATGAATATTAATTAATGAATATTGAAAACCCCCACGTCTACGTACACAATACATCTATAGAAATTATCTCATCTTTCCTCCTTCAGCTGCAACCCTAAATTTATTTTATTCAACTCTCATTTTTTCTTTCTCTCCTCTTTAGGATTATCACAACCTTTTTTCTCTCTTTTCTTTTCTCTTCCCTTCTCATAAAGATTCTTTCGAATCTAAATCGATCCATATCTTTCCTCGACTAAAATTGCTATTTTGATCCCCTTTTGACATTAAGGTATGGTTCATTATTGCTCTTTCATTCTCGTCTTCTTCTTTGCAAGTTATTTACATCTGTTTTTTTATTTAATTAATATTTACCTATATCATATTTATTTAAAAAAATTGAAGGAACTTTTAAGTGTTGAATAAATAAACCGAGAATTTTTATTACAATATGCGAAAAAGTCATCTGTTGAGAGAAGTTTAAAAGCCTTGTTGGCAGTATCATTTTCTTGTATGTATTTTATTTATTTCTTTATTGTTGATACTGTTATAAATTTTGTTGGTGGGGTTGGCGTTGTTGGAACTTGTGGTGTGGTGTTGTTGATGGTATTGGAATAAAGGATGTTGCTTCTTTGTTGTTGATGATGTTGTTGGAACAAATGTTGTTGTTTCTTTGTTGTTGATATTTTTTATTTGTAGTTTATGCTATTGTTGATGTTGTAACAGATGGAGAAACTGTTGGAACAAATTAAACCACCAGCAAGGCTGATTTGATGTATTCCAACAGACTCTACATTTGTTGCAATAGACTTCACATCTATTGCAACAGACTCCATATTTGATGCAACAGACTCTACATATGTTACAATAGATGGATAATGTTCTTTCTGTGACATTAATTTTTTTCCTCTTCTTTATAGATATAAGGAACTGAAAGTTGATCAACTTTTGCCCGACCATCACTAGAGGCTGCAGTAAAGATGGGTTCGGAGGAATAAGTTGCATGCAGATGAAACCACTTCATATGTGGGAGGTATATATTATTGATAATGTTATCGTGGAAACACATATAGAGTACACTGATTTTGTGAATGTTGTTTTTACCGATTAGTCATAGATCATTCAAACAAGATATCTGCAATTTTACAGTTAAGTTTGGTAGGTTCGAATTGATAAGGCTGAGGGACCATGAATATGGTTTTGATACCCTGTTAAGATTTAATGTCGATTGTTGCTCATGTTTATTTGTCAAGCATTGTGAAGGGATCTAGTTTTGGTGTTATTGTAAAGAGATTCAATAGCGATTGGACTAACTTTTAGGGTGAATTGGGCTTCTAAAAGTCCTTCAAAGCCTAGCACTGCATCTAACACTAATAAAAAACCAATATAGTTATTGCCCTAGCCCAAATTTATATGGTTGGGTTGCTCGGGGTGATGATTATATACCAGAAGGTGCGGTAGGAGAATGCCCTCGAGGGAAAATGGGTGGTTGATGAAAGACTATATCATCTAAGAGCTAATTGAGGAGGAGACATAAGGTAGCAAGGAACTTTTAGGAAATCTGGCCAATGAAATTATCTTAAAACATGAGAAATCTGAATCAAGTGCAAATATGAAAGTGCATCCGGTAATGAAAAATCCGTTTGTTGTTTCTCTCAAAGAAAAATAGTGCAAATGGACACTTTGCTAGGGAGCTGCGACTAGGTACCATAGTCGGGATTATCACCTAGATAGCAAATAGCAGAAGAGAAAGAAAGTCGCCTTAAGGGAATCGAGGGTTAAAATATTGTATAGTAAGTCTAGAAATCTATAATTGGAGAAGAGCGATCAACAGAAATGCTGAGAGATTGAGCTCGTTTGATTTTTCCACCAACTCGGGTAAAGTTTTTTGATAGGGTAATGATCCTGGAGTTACATAACGTTTGATAGGTTTTATAGAGTCGATTTAGAGAAAATGTTACGTAACTCCTTACTTATTAATTTATCAAATCTCTTGAAGGTTAGTTGACAAAGCTGTATTGAGAAACGCTCGATAAAAGTAAGTTGTTCAACTGTTGGGACCACATCTTAATTGTGCATCAACATATTTTGACTAAAAACAAACACAGAGACCCTCTATGTATCCTTTAAGGCTTCTGAAGAAAGTTTTCTGAAGGCCTTTTTTAATGCCACAACTTTGAAGGTAGTGTTCCTGATCGATCTCACAAGAGATCAGGAACTCTATACCAATTTTAAAGACAACAACGACCAACTTGAATGTAGAATCAGCAAGCTGGAGGTAAGCTTAAAAATTATCAGAATTCACATACTACAACAAACATCTAATATTCTCCAAGGAATGTTGAAAGCATGCTAAGGCAAGAAAACCCAATCAATTATAACCATATTGCTAAGGAAGTAATGATACTCAATTTTTCTTTCAATCTCGTTTGTGGTTCCGATCAGGTCAACAATAGTGGACATAATTGGAACCACAAATAAGAAGGCATGGGATGCAATTTAAAATTCAAAAATTTCCGCCTTCACTTAGCTTCCTTACTTTAATTGCAGTTGTTGTTGGCGCAAGTTTTCTAGACTAACTGTACAATATTTCAACCCTCGATTCCCTTAAGGTAGCTTTCTTACTCGTCTGCTATTTTTTATCTAGGTGATAATCCCGACCACGCTACCTAGTTGCAGCTCCCTAGCAAAGTGTCCATCTGCATTATTTTTATTTGAGAGAAACAACAGACGAATTTACATTACCGGATACACTTTCATATTTGCACTTGATTCAAATTTCTCATGTTTTAAGATAATTTCATCGACCAGATTTGCTAGAAGTTCCTTGCTACCCTATGTCTCCTCTTCAATTTGCTCCCAGATGATATAGTCTTTCATCAACTCTCTTTTCCCTCGCAGGATTTATCCTTCGGCTCCTTCTGGTGTATAATCATCTTCTCCAACAACCCTTCCATATAAATTTGGGTCAGGGGAATTTTAATTGGTTTTTCATTCTTGTTTGATGCAGTACGAGGCTTTGAAGGCCTTCTCGGAGGCCAATGCACACTTAAAGTTTAAGTCCAATCACTACTGGATCTCTGACACCAAATATTAATCCCCTCTTAAAATTTGACATGCATAAACACGAGAAACAACCGTCAGTAATTCGTAACAGGGTGTCTGCACCATCAAACTTAACTGTACAATGCAGGATCTTATTTGAGTGATCAGTGCCTAATCGATTAAAAACTGCATTCACAAAAATATTATACTTTGTGTGTGTTGTCCTGGTGACCTTATCAGTAATATATACTTAACTCCCACACATATGATAATGGATCCATATGTACGCACCTTATTTTTTCTAGTCCATCTATGGCTTAAATTGAATAAAAAGATGACTAGCTAGTTGCAACAGATGTCACATCTGTTTATATTGTCAAACAATTGGAGATATATGTTACGACAGATGATCAACCTGTTGTAATATATGACATATCTGTTGGAGAAATCAAATAGATATATACATCTATTGCAACAGATTATTAATATGTTGTAAGTTATCTAACAGAAGGAATATATTTTGCAACAGATTACCCATCTGTTAGATTTATTTTAAAGCAATTTTCTTTTCTTTTCTTTCCAAGATACAATAATTTATAAATAGGTCCCTCCTTACAAATATGGATGATCTGGATTCGTACAAGAAGATTCATATCGAGTCCTTGCGGAACTTCAAAGGCAGTTTGATGAACTCCAGTGAGATTTGGCTGACTTCGGAGCAAGGCTGAGGAGGGTCGTGTTGCTGCCAGATGAAAAAATTCTAATTGACAATAATAATAATAATAATAATAATAATAGTAATAATAATTAGGTAATGTTTTTTATTTTAGCGTATGTATTTTCCTCCTTTTGTATATCGGATCTACCCAAGAGATTCAAAAATCTATGTTTCATTTGGTGGTCGACTTTGAATTTTTAATTCTTATTTAGTATTTAATTATTATTATGTTTATTCCTTATTGTCAACATGTCGACTGTTGGTGGTAGGGATTGAGCAATTTGTGTCAACAGAGGTTAATCTAATGCGATAGATCGATCATATGTTGCACATGCGGTTATTAATAAAAAAAGTTATTGTTGTTATTGAGAGGGTGAAAAGACATTCATGACTTTTCGATTATTTAATATGAAAAATGGTTCGTAAATAAATAATAAAGAAATAAATGATAAACACAATTTACAACAATAAAAGAACGGTTGTTTAATTTTAATAACTGATCGTGACTTTTCACCATTTTTTTAAAAATTATTTATTATATAATAAAAAAAAGTCACAATATTGAATTAATTAACTTATATGATAAAAAGGTGAAGAGTCGTGACTTTTTATCTAAAACAAAAACACATCACATACATTCAACTGTATTGATGATGCATCAAATTTTCCATCTGTTGCGACTGATGTATTGATTGTTAGAAGAAATGAAAAAAACTACATTAAAATAGATCATTTATTTGTTGCTACATATGGTATATCTGTTGCAACTGATGGTTTATCAGATTCAACAGTTATACAATCTGTTGCCAGAAAATAAAAATAGTTATTATTTTATTAAGAAATTGAAAAGGTATTTTTTTTTAATTTATAAAATAAAAAAGTCAGCAAATTTGGATTAATGATATGATGATAGTTTTTTTTTAAAAGTAGATTATATGTTGCAACAGATATATTATTGATGCAACAGGTTCTCTATTGTTGCAACAGATGATATATTTGTTGTCACAGATAAGTTATCTGATGCAACCGATATAGAATCTGTTGTCACCACTCAATAAAAACGGTTCTTGGAAAGAACTAATTAATAATAATAAGCTGAATAGTCATGACTTATCACAATATTTCTTAATTTAATTAAGTCATTACTTTTCACAGTAATAAAAAATGTAATTAATAAATGAAGGTGAACTGTTAGATTATATGTTGCAACAGATAGATTATCTGACGCAACAGGTTTTATATATGTTGCAACAGATGATATATCTGTTGTCACATATGAGTTATCTGATGCAACAAATATAGAATCTGTTGTCACAACTCAATAAAACGATTCTTGGAAAGAATAATTAATAATAATAATCTGAAAAGTCATGACTTATCATAATATTTATTTTTTTAATTTAATAAAAAATGTAATTAATGAATGGAGGTGGACAGTAGCGCCTTTTTGCCTTGCCTCTCATTCAAATTCAATCCTCTATAAATAGGTCCCTCCTTATTCAATCGTTCATTCAACTACACTCTATTTATTTATTGCATCTCGTCTTTCATATTACACCTGCACTTCCACCACTTTCTCTTCCCTAACTAAGGTAAGTTTAATGCTTGCCAATTTGCCAATTTGTAGTTTACGTTGTATTACATTTGGTTATTCTTAAGATCTTTACTTTTACTTTTAAATTTTTTGTCAATTCACATGTGTTCTAGATTATGGCTGACCCAGTGTGGGACGTTGCTTTTCTGCAAGACGCCATGAATGAATTTCAGAATCAAGTTTGTGACCTGCAATGGGAACTGGGAGGAATTAAAGAAAGAATGTTCTGCGAGATACACAGGCTGAGGAGGGCCTTGCTACTTTCGGTTGAAGATTGGTCGGCTGGCAACAATGATAATGATAATGATAATAATAATAATAATAATAATAATAATTAGATTATTATTTTTATTTTAGTCTATTATATGTATTTTTATTTGTTTATGTTTAATAAAAAAATTATGGTTGATCTTTGTCGTTTTAATCCATATTTAATTTTCATTCTGTCTATTATCTTCTCAACAAACATGTCGACGATTCGACGTAAAAAGGAATAATTTAGATCTACAGTAGCAATAGCAAGATTTATCTATTGGGCTTGTGACAGGGGTTGATGTGTTGTTCAAAATAGATTACTCATATATTGCAACAGATAAGAAGTTTGATGCAACTGGTAATCAGTCTGATGCAACAGATAAATAGTCTGTTTCAATAGATGACTAGTTTGTTGCTTGGCTTTGCCGTTTTAATTTGTACTCCCTCCGTCTCAAATTACCCATCCTAAATTGAGATGCCACATTGATTAAGAAAAATAATTAATAACATGTCTAGTTTACCATAACTCACTGATCAGTTGGTAGGACAGTAGACGTTTTTGAAATAACCATTGTTTGCTATTCAATCTAAATTTCATAAATGATGTTTCCATTTTAATTTGAAGAAAAAATGATTAATGCAAAGAGTAAAACATGGATTTTTTAAATTTTTTCTTGATTAATGAAAAAGACAAGTAAAATGAGAAATCAAATTAGGAAATTTGGGACGGGTAATTGGACGTAAGGAATAATTTTGAATCCAATAGCAATAGCAAGAGTTGAAACATATTGGTTATCTGATGGGTTTGTGGTAGGGGCTGATTTGTGTTGTTCCAAACAGATTAATCATCCGTTGCAACAGATAATTAGTTTAGTACAACAGATAAACAGTCTGATGCAACAGATAATAAGTCTGATGCAACAGATAAACAGTCTGATGCAACAAATAATAAGTCTGATGCAATAGACAAATAGTCTGATGCAACAGATAAATCTTCTGATGCAACAGATTACTCATCTGATGCACCAGATGATTGATCTGTTTAAATTGTGGGCACTTATGTCGGATTCATGATCGGGGTTCTATCCATTATTAAAAAAATAACAGTGTACCCAGATGACAAATACGAATAAAAATCATAATTTTACTTACCAAAGTCACCTATGAAGTAATGCCAAAGTGGAAAGTGATGTAGGAAACAAAATTTGACCTGAGAAATTGGTCAGAGCAGTAGCGCTGTACCAACAACAACAATACATGGTCGACAAGAAAAAGATGAAGATGATAATGAAGTAGAAGATGATGATAATGAAGTAGAAGATGATGAATAAAGCAGCAAAAATAATGAACAACAAAAATCGCTAAGAGAGAGAAAACAACAATTGATGAGAAGAAAGAGAAAGACGCTTTTTTTTCTCTGTTTCCCATTATTTAGGTAAACATTGAGATCAAAGTGTAAATTTAAAAACTTGTGGGGTATTTTCAAACTTTCTCAACTTTCTTAATCCATAATAAAGTAATTATCACATCCACTCAATAATTAAGACTTGTGTCACCCACACCTCATTTTAAAAGTCTTTTGTCACCTATAGCTCAAAGCCCCTAGTAAGTTACGTATATGATGTTGTAATGAAAATATATATGGGCTCATGATTTTCTTACATGTGCTCCTTAACCTTTCATTATTTATGTTTCATAAATACGGTGGCTATGATCTGTTGTTATTGTTGTTCGTATCTTCGTAGCACCTCCATAACATATTTACTCCGTGAAGTTTAAACTGAAAAAAGAAAGATCAGGACACTAAAATTGAAATTTCTAAAGTTTAAGTTGAAATTTTTTTAAAGTTTAGGTTGAAAATTGAACTTAGGACACTGGCCCGGACATCACGGTTACACAATGTTGTGAAATTTTGAAATGAAAAAAAAAATTGATCTTAAGGATATAATGTCTTGAAGCTTGAGAAAGCGGAGAAGAAGAACCAACATCTATTCACTATTAAGTTATGGCTAAACATTAAGGGGTCGTTTGGTAGGCCGTATTAGGAGAAATAGTCCATGTATTAAGTGTGGTATTAATTAATACTATGTTTGGTAGAATTTTGATTCAATGTATTACTAATACCATGTATTAGTTATACACCTTACATGGTATTATAGGGTGTATTATTAATACATCACATATGGTAGTATTAGTAATACATGGATTTTAATACCATGGGATTAGTATGTATAAAGATAAGAATATCCCTCAAATTCTTTTAAATATTTTTTTATTTTTTTAATTTTATTTTTTTATATTGGTACTAATAAATTTATTCAAATAAATTAGTTTACAAATTTTAGTATTATTTACAAAAATGTCCTCAAATTTCTTTAATTTTTTTTCTAAATCTTTTTCAATTTATTCAATATGAGTTACTTCTTTTCAATTTATCAACATAATAATATCCCTCCAAATAATTTTAGTTATAAAAAAAACTACTCCATTAACTCAAAAAAATATTTATTGGTCAAAATCCGAAAACAAATTGCATACAAGCTTTAATTTTGTAAATAGGATATCCATATATAAAAATAATTTTTCTACTTGGTTTTAACACTCTATAGAATATAATTTTATTTTAATAATGATTTTATTGTCTCATCCAAAAGTTATGCGCACCTCCCCCAACTTAAAAACAACACAAAGTGGGAACAACAAGCAAATGATGAACAAACAAAGAAAAGATTAAAAAAAAAGTATTTTTTTAAGTGGATGATTAAATCTTAAAATTCTAAAGGAAATAATTAGTTATATTGTTAACTTTTTTATTTAAAAAATAGAATAATAAACTTTTGCAAAAAAACAAAAGCACAAAGTTATAATATGTCGAGGGTATTTTTGTAAATAAATAATATTCTTTTTAAAATATAACAATACATATTGCTTTTAATACATCAAACCAAAAACTGCATAAAAAATAATCCCAGTAATACTAATCCCAGTATTACTAATCTCTACACTATTAATCTCAGTATTACTAATACAACATATTCAGTATTATCTTACACACTCTACCAAACGAGTCCTTAAATGATTTGTAAGCGTTGGGTAAGACACAAACAACTGTCCAAAAAATTGCTACCTTGTGCTATTTTCACCTTTATTTTACACTTCAAGGATTTGAAAATAAAACACACAATTTTTTTGTTAGTGTCATTTTTTTCTATTTAAATTATATAAAAGATAAAAATTATGTCCTCATTTCCTCTTAAAAAAAAGAAATTAATGAAAGGAAACCAAACATAAAACTTTCATTCTAAAAATTATTGTATCAATTCTATTTTCTTTTGAATTTTTTCAGATTTCAGTTGTATGGTTTCGATGCTAAAACTATAGGGGAAGAGTTTGAAATCTTCTAAAGTTAAAAGAAAATTTAGAGTACTTATGTAGAAAAAGTATTTTACCTTTTCGACATACTATTGAATCGAAATAGATTGTTGAACTCTCTTATTTTGATATTCATAAATTTTTTAATTGTAGTCATGAATTTTGTTAAAATTGTTAGTGGAAAAAGGTACAATTATATTTCACAAATTGAAAATAAAAGATACTTTATTTATCTCAATAAAGAAAAGTAAGCAACAAGAAAAATTAAACAAAAAATACAAAATGAATAGAAATAAAAAAAAAAAAAAAAGGAAAAGTCAAAGAAAGCGACTACAATTAATGAAATGACTAAGAAATGGAATGTTAAATTCATGGGTTATTTTCGTGTCATTTATTTCAGTCGGGAGGCTGTTTTTAATCTTTTTCTTATAAAATACTTTTTTTATGTTAATTTATTTGTCTAATTTTAATTTGACATGAAATGTAAGATAATAAAGAATTTTTTTTGAACTTTGTGTTAAATTAGTGATATATAAAATGTATTAAATTTTTTAAAATTTTATAATCTTAAATATAATTAAAAAAGAAGTAAAAGAACAACAAAAGTAAAATAAAATCAACAGAAACAACAAAAAAGCGGCGACAATTATCGAAATGGCTAAGAAATGAAATTTTAAATTCATGGGCCATTTTTGTATCATTTCTTTCAGTGGAGAGGCTATTTTTGTCCTTTCCCCTATATAATACTTCTCCTATTTTAATTTAGAACTTTGGACAAAAGTAAGTCATTTTTTAAATCAATTCACAAAAGTAATATATTTTTTTTTAAACTTTACCAAACTAGTATAAATATTGTTTCCCACGTATTATGCTTTAAAAAAAGTTAACGAATCAAAAAGAGCTATGGATGACGTTAAAATAGAAATCGTTACTGTCAGTAACGTTTTTGACATAAAACGTTACTGTAGGTAACGAGACTCTGCAACTTTGTCATATCAGAATCTTTATACAAATCTGATGATAAACTCGTTCTGTCACTTTTTGGAATGTCGTTTTTTGTTAATTGTTATTGTCTGTCACATCATAGAGCTAAAACGTTATTGACGGTAACGTTTTATTGGTAAATCAATCATCAAGATTCCAACTTTGCAGGTCCGTGATTTTATTCGATAGAATGTTACCCATAGTAACGTTTTTATCTTAAAAAGTGACTACTGATAATAATTTTTATGTCAAAAATTCTGACGCCATAAAATTTTAACATTACTCGGAGTAACATTAAAGCTAAAACGCAATTGGCAGTAACAAATTTAACGTCAGATTTGTACAAAGATTCTAATATAGCATAGTTGCAGAGTCTTGTTACTCATAGTAACGTTTTATGTCAAAAACGTTACTGATAGTAACGATTCCTATTTTAACGTCATTCACCTCTTTTTGGTCCGTTAGCTTTTTCTAAAGCATAATACATTACTAAGAACAACGTTCATACTACTTTGGTAAAGTTTCAAAAAAACATATTACTTTGTTGAATTGATTTAAAAAATAACTTATTTTGGCCCAAAACTCTAATTATTTATTTGCCTAGTTTTAATTTGACATAAAATATAAAATAATAAAAAAAGATTTTTAAATTTTAAACTGAACTAGTAAAATGTATTACAATATTATTTTAAAATATGAAATATATTAAAATACTTTTAATAGTATGATCTCAAACATGCTACATGAAAGATATATAAAAAGAAAAAAAAAAAGTTACCAGAAAAAAATATTTTCTTCTTGTTTCGTTTGGAAATGAACTAAAGAAAAAAAAAATAGTACAAAGAAAGTGAAACTCCAAATGGAAAAATTGCTAGCTTATACTTGTAACAAATAGTAGTAATAGTACAACTGTAAGAACAAATCAAGTCAATGAACAACATCTTCATACACCTACTGGACAAAAGCTCAGTTGTTTGAAGCATTTTCTCAAGCACCTGCGGGACAAAGGTTAAAGCCTGTGTTCCTCAGACTCTTTGAAATGTCGGTGGGTGCCTGTGAGATTAAGTAGCGAATTTTTGAATAATTCGGAGCGGATGCAGCATTGAAAGTTAAGAATCAGTGGAACTTAGGCTAAAACAAACACCAACAGAAAGCATAGGAAAAATAGCATAGAGAAGGGAAGCAGAGAATCAAGAACTAGGTGCAAACAGAACCAACAGGACTAAAGGACAGCCTGGTGCACTAAAGCCCCTGCTATGCGCGGGTCAAGGGAAGAGGAGATATTAAGAGATACATAATGCTTTCCTTCTCAAATATTCAAGGTGCAATTTTTATCTCTTTCAGAATTTTAAAATTACATAATCTGATTCCTTTTACTTCATTATGTTGTTCATGAACCAGGTCAGCTGATTTTTATTTTTCAGTATTATTTGTATTTCAACTTTGTGCTGTTGTTTATGGATAGCTAATCATTAACTAATATGTTGTTCTTGAGATATGAGCATCCTATTCCTCTTAGTTTTGGATATGTATTTTTGTCATTTAGGATTCAACCTAAATGATGTATATGATCCTGTGTTGCTTCATGTTTTTTTGGTCCATTATCTTAGTTTCCTCTTTGTACGTGATCAACACTTTGTAATCGACATTGTGGTTTACTTCTTCCAGGAACTTTATGTCAAACTAAACACAATAGCTGCATTGATTCTCATTGATACAAGTCTCGAACTCTTGACCTAGTGTGGAAGATTTTAAATCATTTAATCTACCACTAAGCTAGAGGAAGACTCTTTGCAGTAACTAGTAAAGTTGTTGCCATGTGACCAGGAGGTCACAGGTTCAAGCCGTGGAAACAATCTCTTGAAGAAATGCAAGGTAAGGCTGCGTACTATATACCCTTGTGGTTCGGCCCTCCGGACCCTAGGCATATTGGGAGTTTTAGTGCACCGGGCTGCCTTTTTTCCCTTTCTAAGCTAGAGGAAGACTCATAGCTGCAGATTTGTTGTAAGGACAAAATTTGCAACAGTGATATTGATGAGGATTCTATAAACTATCATGTTGTGGATTTTTCAAGTTTAGAGTATAATTATGAATTGTTGATTGGACTGTTAGCAAGTGTATTTTTCAGGACTCACAAACCACTCCATCCCCTCTCTGATTCCTCTTATTCTACTAACTAACAGAAGGTGGAGAAAAAGAACAGAAAATCCATTTTGCAGTTTGTTCCTTTAAAAGTTGCACATTTGTTTCTCAGCAATCAAATTTGTAAATTTTGTTGGATGATTTTAATTATGCTTATGTTGGAGTCCCACATCGGTGGGTTAAAGGGTCCTTGGTCTCCTTTATGGTCTTGGGCAATCCTCCCCTCATGAGCTAGCTTTTGAGGTTGAGTTAGGCCCAAGGTCCATTTCTTTATCATGATATCAGAGCCAGGCCCACCCAGTTCATTGTTTCCGATGTTGGACCCCCCGTCTTATATTGTCCACACTCCAGATGTCCAGCCCTGGGCGTGCGGAGGGTGTTGAAGTCCCACATCGGTGGGTTAAAGGGTCCTTGGTCTTTTTATATGGTCTTGGGCAATCCTCCCCTCATGAGCTAACTTTTGAGGTTGCGTTAGGCCCAAGGTCCATTTCTTTAACAGCTTATGGCACCTTAATTGGTCCATTAGCATTGATAAGTGATGTTCCGCTCCTATTCCTCTGAAATCTTTCATGTGCCCACCTGAAAACCTTGAAAAAAGAAAAACAGAAGCAAATGCTTCCTTATTTACTGGGTTCTACTTCTGAATCAGTAATTTCAACACAACTACAGAAAAAACAACATACTAGTGCAATCCCACAAGTGTGGTCTGGAGAGGTTGATGTGTACATAGCTTCACCCCTTGCTTGTGAACTGTGACAGTAGGAGACTTTCTCATAGACCCTCGGCTCAGGTAAAGCATATCAAAAATCAAGTATGTATAGAAAATACAAAAAATTCAATACCGAACACATATACTAGTGGAAAAAAAAAGTAGAATTTCCATGAATATTAAATTCTAAACTCATAATTTCAGAAATGCAACGAATTCAATCTTAAGAACGTAAACGCTGAACCCATCATATCTGAATTTTGGAGCTGGCTCTTGATACAAATATTATGGCCTAGAGCGACAGGTTATAATGTCATTTGGTCAAACTAACCCTATTAGCTCATCTCTATACGGTCTCTTGTAGGGCCCTTCTAAATCTTTCATCAATTGCCCCTGTAATGGTTTCTTGAACTGGAGTTCCAGGTTCTCCTGTAGAAAACCCTTCAGGTGCAGGGGATGCTCCTAGGCCGTCAGAAATTCTGATTTCTGGGCTTTGCAAAGGGAGGTCAGGCAATACTTCAGGAGAAGCTTCACTTGCTGCGAACAGTGTAGCCGTTCTGCTTTCGTTGCCTTCAGATGTCTTTTCTGTCTTAGAATTAGAGTTGTCTTTCTCTTCATCAAAGACTTTTGCTATTGCAGAAAGCTTTTGCCCTATTGAATCATCAGTGGCTAAGATTTCTCTATTCTGATAAAGGAAGATGAACAAGAATATGAGAAGAGCGGAACCAGCTGATACACCAGCTATGAGGAAAAGGCCCTTAAAACTATCTAGTGTGAGGCTATCAGATGCTATAGCCATTCCATCTTTCTGTGTACAATCTGTTTCATTCCCAAACCATTTCTGAATTATGTTATTCATAAACTCTCCCTCCATCACCTTCAAGACTGCTCTTGAGAAGTCAGGTACCAAAGGAGATCTTTTTGGAAATGCCTGCAAGCAATCGTGTTGAAAAAATGGATTAGATTGAGTAAATTTCTGTCGATGGTATAATTTCAACTACGGAACATGTCCAGATGCAGAGAGAATCTTACGAATCCAAAACCAGCCGTCTTGTAAGTCGGACCAACCATAATATACTTCCTGCAGTATTTATTGAGGAAGAGTCTGAGATAAGGTAGTTCATCAACAATTGCACCAACACCTCCATTTTTACTACCTCTTGAGAGCGCATCATTATAATCTTCCAATGTGCTGTAACTCCTGAATTTGGAGCTGTCAAATTGCATGCCTTTCAAGACGTCTTCAACAAAAGAACCTTTTTGGTACCCTACATATTCTCCATTTTTTATGAGATCATTGAGGTTTGTTATAGTAGGTTGAAGTTTTTGTGCTGTTAACATAGATGTTAAGCTGGCTGTATAATTTGATGTCAGCACCAGAACCACGAAAACCCACACAATCAGCACAAATCTTGTTAAATTACTTGTTACCCTCTCTCCTGCAATAACCAACCATATATTATGATTTGTTGAGAAACAGGGATAAATCCTAAAGTTTTGTCTATAATTTGCTTTGAGTTAGAGACGTCGTACTATGTGCAAAAACAAGAGTTGAGAAGGAAAACCAGAATATCATCCCAACTTGCTTGCGTTTGGGTCCTCGAAACTCATTGTTTACACGATGTTCGAGTACCCAAACAACAAAACCAATGAAAATGAAGAATGCTCCGATTGTTATCCAAAGCTCGCTCTTTAGTGGTTTCATGAAAATCCAAGGACTCTTCCTGTCATCATCCTTTACTGGCACAACCGTAGAAATACCCGACTCCGTAAAAGGTAATGTGAAATCTACATACTTGGATCGGTTCGCTGAAATGGTCACATCACCTATTACTGCATCATGTTTCTGGTTTAAGTAAACACTGGTTAGTTCAGTACTTGTGGTTGGTCTTCCTCTGTTAAAGGACAAGCAAAATAAGAAATTTCAAAGGGAGCCTGTATGTAAGGTATTCAGCCAACGAGGCTAATTCAAACAAGGATTAGATATTACCTTAAAAAGGAGTTTATAAACAAGATCATCATATCCTGGAGATGTGGGGTTATGTGTTATTGGAACTGGAACAAATTCGTAAGGAAGAGCATAAGGCAAAGATTGGATGACTTCTTTGAAGACATCTGCACAGAAACCAGTTGCAATAACTGCTTGTGTTTTTGAATCTCTTTCCACTTTAATGAATTCCTGCAGCCCTTCTTTGACAGGGACTCCAACCCTTAGCTTCTTCCCGCTTGTGGGTATTTCCCAGCCTCTCGGAGAAATAGTAGATTCACCAGGCCAAATGATGGCCCCTAGTTGATTATTATTACTCTTAGATGTTTTACCATCTATCTTCAGTTTATATGAAATTCCATCCTTCTCTGTCCAGAATCCAACGCTTCTCTGTCCTGTCCCAACTATATTCACAATTTGATATGGGGATGGGTGCAACTCTCCATTGATGAGACGGAATTCACCACTTACTGCTGTTTTTAGCGCTGTGTTTTGCATAGAGTCAAGGAGCAGAGATCCCATTTCAGAGGTTCCAAGTGCATCTAAGTCGGTTAAGTTTTCTCTAGTTTCCGGTTTCTTGAATTTTGGGATAGCAGTGTTGCCCATTTTTGCTGCTGCTTTTGCTAATGTGGTGACGCTATCATATGCCCATAGCCCGAAAATATTATATTCAACTGGATCCATGTCTGGGTACTCTTGACGAAATCTCTTTTTCCATCTCGTGGTGAAATTGATAAGCTCATTTGATCTTGGAACATAAGGCTTTATACCAAGAACACCTTGCATCGATGACTCAATTACTGTAGGATCTACCAGGTCCAGAAGACCTGTTAGCACATCTGTGATGATCCATGCATATCCACTGCTCATCATCCCGGCTTCTTTGACCTTCAGGAAAAGGCGCGAGGCAAGAAATGGTTGCAAGTGCACGATGAACACCTTGGTCTGCATTGTATTCAACTTGTATAGCTCCCTCAGAATTTGATCATCATTGGCTGAAGGAGAAATAACACTTCTATATGAGACCAAAGTGCTGATTTCCAGCAAGGCATCAGTCAAATGTGGAAGTATCCCGGTTCCGAAGGAGCTATCCTCATAGATGATCACAACCTCCTTCCAATTATAGTTTTTAGCTATTCCTGCAATGGCTTTAGTCTGGCTGGAAGAAGGAAGTGCTCCTCTGATGAAGAAGCGATTTTCCTTGACGGAAAGTGAAGGACTTGTTGCTGGAGAAATGATAGGGACTTTTGCTCTGTTCCCCAAGTCAATCACAAAATCAGTTTGTGTAGACATTTGTGGCCCAAAGATAGCTTGTACTTGGACATTCTTTAGCAAGTATATGGCTGCACATACACAATCACACTATAAGAGATCGTCTGAGCGGAAAACCAAAGGGAAAAACGAAGAAAATAGAGTAAGATATGCTAGCTTAACTGAAGTAAATCATGGAGCTGAATTTACCTGCAGATGCTGCTTCAACATCATCTTTCTTGGAATCCCTGATGTGAGGGACTATCCTAATGGCACCATGACTAGCGTTGGCATGGTAATCCTCAAGAGCAAGTACGATAGATATTTGCATTACTTTTGCCACAACTGTTTCCATATCAAGAATTATACCCATATCCACCTTTACAACACTAGTCTCATCTTCACCTCTTATTGGAACTACGTAGTGGCAAAAGCTAATGATGGAGACAAGTTGAATGAAGAGAATTAGGCAGCAGTATCTTGGATTTTGCATTTGAAAAAAAACTTCTGTAGCAAATAGTCTGAGAGTTGGGCAAGAAGCAGTTCTGCTTGTGCAACTAATTTACCACCTTTCTGAGATGTGTGTAAAGGATCTCTCAACTGTGTGGCTCTAGATATATGGCTTCAGAATTAGGGAACTTCATAAACTTGGACCAGTAAATACTTTACAAGCCTATAATTAGATAATGTAGAAAGAAAAGTCAAAGATAATGTTTTCAAAGAAGAATTGAGAGAGGACTTCTCATACATTCCAAACCATAAGTTAGTTTCTGCCTCAATTTGACCCAATAAAAAACTGACAAAACGAACACTGACCAATTCATTTG
Organism: Capsicum pubescens; assembly: GCA_030864215.1. Lineage (NCBI taxonomy): Eukaryota > Viridiplantae > Streptophyta > Magnoliopsida > Solanales > Solanaceae > Capsicum > Capsicum pubescens. Next base: position 51,425,393 of record CM061543.1, on the reverse strand, counting down.
GGTGAATTTGGAATGGTGCTTATTTTACACGGTTCCAGTTTATACTTGGTCAGTAGTAACTTGCTTGGACTCCAAATAATGAAACAACACCCACCATTGGCTCCCGGGGCGGATTCAAGATATTCACTGGTGGGGGGTGGGGGTGGGGGGTTGAAAAATCAAAACGTAAAAAATAATGCAGTCCCTGAGAATCAAATCTTGGACGCTGGGGGTGCATTTCGAATACCCCGGATCGCCGGGCTAATGTTTTGCATGTTGTTGTGAAAATTCACAATTTATATATGCACATAAACACAAAAAATATATCCCATATATTACATGTAAATTTTTGCCAAGGGGGTTCGGGTGAACACCCTCCCACCCTTGATTGGCTCATTGACACTGTTATTGTTAATACAAGAAGATGCTGATAAGGGAAGTTGCCTATGATACATGATTTTAGTTTGATGGATTCAATCTTTAGGTTCATGCCACTGAGCCCTTTACACTTTAAAATTATGAGTTCATATTCTATTTGTATTTATTAAAACTTTAGTGATTTTTCACACATATATTTTTATGCCCCGGGGCGGTTTGGTCGTTATCTGCTAATTGATTTTGATGTTCTTATCATCTAGCACCGGCATTATAAATTCGCCACTCCTAGATCTTTCTTTCTTATTAAGTTGGGATTTGCAGATTGCTTCTTATCACAACATTGAATAAGTTAAGATCTTATGTGTTAATTTTACTCTTTTGTTCTATTATTGTAACATAACAAAACTACCTCATTGAATTTATTAAAAACGGATGCATTGACTTCTTTAATGCCACATATATAACTTCGTTAAATATATCCCCTACATATGTTGTGATGACAAAACAAAGGAAAAATAAAATTGCAATAAGAAACAACTAGGAAAAAGTAAGGGTTAAATCCATCAAATCGAATCATGGAGCCACCTCTTGATGCTAATACTCCGGCCAAGAGCGACAAAGATTTGATGTAATCTGATTTAACTAATCCTAAAGCTAGCTCATCTCTGTACAATCTCCTGTAGTTTCCTGTTCAGGTGTGTCACAATTAATGGTAGCTGCAATATGTATCATCTCTCTTCAATTGTTCCTATGCAATATGGTTTCTTGAACTGGAGTTTCAGGTTCTGTTGTAGAGAACCCTTCAGGTTCCGGGGATGCTCCTAGGCCGTCGGAAATTCTGATTTCTGGGCTTTGGGAAGGAAGGTTGGGCAATACTTCAGGGGAAGCTTCAGTTTCTGCAAACAGTGTAGCTGTTTGGCTTTCATTGGTTTCTGTTTTTTCTGACGTAGAATTAGAGTTATCTTTCTCTTCATCAAAGGCTTTTGCTATTGCAAAAAGCTTTTGCCTTATTGAATCATCAGAGGCTAAGATTTCTCTATGATGATAAAGGAAGATGAGGAAGAATAGGAGAAGAGCGGAGCCTGCTGACACACCAGCTATGAGGAAAAGGCCCTTGAAACTATCTAGCGTGAGACTATCAGATGTTACAGCCATTCCATCCTGCGCTGGACAATGTGTTTCATTCCCAAACCATTTCTGCATTATGTTATTCATAACCTCTCCCTCCACCACCTTCAAGACTGCTCTTGAGACATCAGGTACCAAAGGAGATCCTTTTGGAAATGCCTGCAAAAAGTTGTGGGGAAATAAAAGATTAGACCATTGACGAAACCACTAACCACTCTAAATAAATGTAAAACTTTCTGAAATAACAGTGCAGTGCAACAATCTTACGAATCCAAAGCCGGCAGCTTTGTACATTGGACCGACCATAATATACTTCCTACAGTGCTTGTTGAGGAGGAGCCTGAGATAAGGCATTTCATCAACAATTGCACCAACACCTCCATTTATACTTCCTCTTGAGAGGGCATCACTATACTCTTCCAATGTGCGATAACTCCTCAACTTGGAACTGTCAAAATTCATGCGCTTCAAGACATCTTTGACAAAGGAACCTTCTTGGTACCCAACATATTCTCCAGTCTTGATGAGATCATTGAGGTCTGTTATAGTAGGTTGAAGCTGTTGCAATGTCAACATAGATGTTAAGCTGGCTGTATAACTTGATGTCAGCACCAGAACCACGAAAACCCATACAATCAGCACAAATCTTGATAAGTTACTTGTTACCCTCTCTCCTGCAACAGTAATATATATGATTTCTTGAGTAACAGGAGAAATTTTAAAGTTTTCGTCTATAATTTTCTTTGAGTTAGAGACTTACTATGAGCAAAAACAAGAGTTGAGAAGGAAAACCAGAATATCATCCCAACTTGCTTGCGTTTGGGTCCTCGAAACTCTTTGTTTACACGATGTTCGAGTACCCAAACAACAAAACCAATGAAGACGAAGAATGCACCAGTTGTTATCCAAAGCTCTTTCTTTAGAGGTTTCAAGAAAATCCAGGCATTCTTCCTATCATCATTCTTTACGGGCACAACTGCAGAAATACTTGACTCAGAAAAAGGTAGTGTGAAATCCACATCCTCAGATCGGCTAGCTAAAATGGTCACATCACCTACAACTGCATCATATTCCTGGTTCAAAGCTAACATTGATTATTTCAGTATTTATGGTTGGTCGCAAAAGCAAAATATAGATAAGAAATCCAAAAGTGGAGCATGTAAGTGAAGTATTTAGCCGAAGAGGTTAATTCAAATAAGGATTATACATTACCTTAGAAGTGATCTTGTGAACAAGATCATCGTAGTCTTGAGAAGTGGGTATGTGTGTAATTTGAAAAGGAATAAAATCGTAAGGGACGGCGTATGGCAAAGATCGGATGACTTCTTCAAAGACATCTGGACCAAAACCAGTTGCAGTTACTGCTTGTGTTTTTGGATCTCTTTCCACTTTAATGAATTGCTCCATCCCTCCTTTGACAGGAACTCCAACCCTTAATCTCTTCCCACTTGTGGGGATTTCCCAGCCTCTCGGAACAATAGTAGATTCACCTGGCCAAATGATGACCCCTAGTTGCTTATTATTAGTTTTAGCTGTTTTACCATTCATCTTCAGTTTATGCGAAATGCCATCCTTCTCTGTCCAGAATCCAACCCTTCTCTCTCCTTTTCCAATTATATTCACAATTTCATGCGGGTATGGCTGCAGTTCTCCATCAATGATATGGAATTCACCACTTAGTCCTGTTTTTAGCTCTGTGTTCTTCATAGACTCAAGGAGCAGAGATCCCACTTCTGAGGTTCTAAGTGCATCTAAATCTGTTAAGTTTTCTCTAGTGTCTAGTTCCTTTGATTTTGGGATAGCAGTAGTGCCCACTTTCTCTACTGCTTCTGTTAATGCGCTGATGCCATCATATGCCCATAGCCCGAAAACATTGAGTTCTACTTGGTCCGTGTCTGGATACTCTTGACGGAATCTCTTTCTCCATCTCTTGGTGAAACTACGAAGCTCATTTGATCTCGGAACGTAAGGTTTTACTCCCAGAACACCTTGCATAGATGACTCAATTACTAAAGGATCTATCGAGTCCAGAAGACTCGTCAGCACATCTGTGATAATCCATGCATATCCACGGCTCATCATCCCAGATTCTTTGGCCTTGAGGAAAAGGCGCGAGGCAAGAGCTGGTTGCAAGTGCACTATGAACACCCTTGTCTGCATTGTATTCAACTTGTATAGCTCCCTGAAGATTTGATCATCATTGGCTAAGGGAGAAATAGCACTTCTATAGGAGACTAGAGTGCTGATTCCCAGCAAGGCATCAGTCAAATAAGGAAGTATCCCCGTTCCAAAGGGGCTATCCTCATAGATTACTACAACCTCCCTCCAATAATAGTTTCTAACGATTTCTGCAATGGCTTTAGTCTGGCTTGAAGAAGGAAGTGCTCCTCTGATGAAGTAGGGATTTTCCTTGACTGAAAGTGAAGGACTTGTTGCTGGAGATATGATAGGGACTTTTACTCTGTTCCCTAAGTCGATCACAAAATCAGTTTGTGTAGACATTTGTGGCCCAAAGATAGCTTGTGCTTTGACATGCTTTAGCAAGTATATGGCTGCACATACACGATCACACTATAAGAAATTGTGTGGATATCTTTTTAAAATATAACCTAAGAAAAACGTATGGAAAATTATGTTGGACTCGTGCTGCAGAGGAAGTAAGATTTTGATGCTAGGTTAAAGAGTTGTAAATTATCGAGCTGAATTTACCTGCGGATGCTGCTTCAACATCATCTTTCTTAGAATCCCTTAAATGAGGAACTATCCTAATGGCACCGCGACTAGCATTGGCATGGTAATCTTCAAGTGCTAGTAGAATACACGTGTGCATTACTCTTCCCACATCTGTTTCCAGATCAAGAATTATTCCCACATCCACCTTTACAGCACTAGTGTAATTATCTTCACCTCTTATTTGCCTTGAGTAGTTGCAAAAGCTAATGATGGAGACAAGTTGAATGAAAAGAACAAGGAATTTGCATCTTGGATTATGCATTTGAAAAAAAAATCTGGTAGCATGTAGTTTGTGTCTTTGTGTGTTAGGCAAGATGGTCCACCCTTCAAAGATGTGTCTAAAGCTCTCTTAACTGTGTTCTTCTATCATGGAACTTCATAAACTTTCCAATAATTAATAAGACCAAACTCCATAACTGCAGAAAGAAAAGTCAATACTTTTCACAGAATAACAAGTGGTTGAAAATATTTGTTTGGTTATTGAGGACTAATCACACATGCTACGTACACACCATGCTAGTAGGCTTTCTCCTCAGTTTGACCAAATCAAAAAACTGACTAAATGCATATATAGTGACAATATTGGTTGGTACACTCGTTCCCCCCAAAATGCCCAATGACTATCTAGAGGATGTTGTAAAGACTTACCATATTTTGGCAAAGGAAAGGTCAGTTACAGATAAGTTGAAGAGACCATTGTATCTATGACTTGATAAGGTTAGCTATGACTAGTAATCTTATTAGCTTACGCGTATCAGTTTAGAATTGGTCAGTGTTAAACTTGCTTGCTAACAAAGTCCTCAGTCCAATTGACAAGTATTATTAGGACATAGGTTCGTTTGTGGGAAGGGAATATTGGAATGAGGATGGTTGGGTTCTGGAGATGATTAGTTAGGTGGCAGTGTTATTAATTGTTAATGCAAGAGGAACCTGCTTGGAGAATTACATATATGATGTTCAAGTCGTTGTCTTCCATGCAGTGGTGGTCCTATAATCTTTCATTACTCACTTTTTCAAAATAATGTTAGTTTTTAGATTGGACACTGTGTTAAGAAAACGGCATGCTTTTAGAAAATAAAACGTGTTTTTACTAACTTAACCTTAGTTAAATGTCTTGAAAAAAGTAGTACTTTTTCCGGTTATTTTTACTAGTCACGTTTACATTCAAGAGTCAATTTAACTAAGCTGAGTTAGTTCAATTAAGATTAAACAATATTTTAAATTTATAAATTTAAATATTCGAAAATTATATGATAAATAATACCGTAAGTTGCAACCACTCTCATATTAATATGATTAAAAAATATATTTTAAATTATTGATCAAAGTTTATGCCCGTTTGACTTTTGAAAAGGGATAAATGGAGGGAGTTGCGCATTAACGATATCTCGATTATGTAAAAAACTGTTTCTTCAAATAAAGATGAAATTGAAAGAAAAAAAAAATCTTAATTTTTTTAAAAATATCATTTATTTTGAAACGAAATAAAAAAGCGAAAACTCAACTTGTTTTAAAACAGGAAAGTAAAATGTTTTGTTTCTACCTTGAACTATACACGAAATTGCTGAGAGACACCAAACTTTAGAAGGGTCCTATTACCCTGGACTAATTTAAATCGTATTTTCGGCAACCTTAGTGCCTACGTGACACATCAGTGAATCAACACTGAATGTTCACATATGTGCCACGTAGGTACTAAGTTGTCAAAAATACGATTTTAATTAGTCCAGGGATATCTTAAAATTCAGATATATCTCAACAATTTCGTATATAGTTTAAGGTGGAAACAATGGATTTTCTAAAGTATTTATGATCCATAACTAAGGTCGTTATCTGTTAGGATCACATGTAACCCTATCCTTTTCTTATTTTATGAACGAAATCCTGCAGTCCAAAAGTAAGTCATCATCTTAACTTATAATTTATACTATATATTTTTTTCTACTGACTACGTCATTTGATGCATTGAAATCTTTCATGCCGCGTAACTTCTTTAAACTATATATCCTCTACTAAATAGTGATTACACAGACAAATATAAAACTACAGTTGGAAAAGAAAAACAAATAAGAAAGCAACTTCTATTATCTTTTAAACTTGTCTTTGTTTTTTTTTTTTTTATAATCGTGATGTTCTAATTAATTTTTGTGCATCTCGATTAAATTTACAGGAAATCTATCACCTCCATCTGCAACAGATATCAAGTAACTCTGTTCTCCAAGGCTAGAACAAATGGGAAGAATCATCTAGTATTTTTTTTGCCTCTGTTGAGTTTTGAACCTGCTATCGCAAGTTCTTTTTTGCAATACTCCCTATGTTTAAAAAATAATGACCTATTTTGAATTGTCATAAAATTAAAGAAAATAAAAAAATCTTTTGAATCTTGTGATTTTAAATTAAAGTCGTGTCACATGTACCAAAATGTTCTTTAATCTTGTCGTCTTAAACATGTTATGTGAAAAATTGAAATTAAATAGTGTCAATAAAGAAAGTGTCATTCTTTTTAAAAAAATTAAAAGAAAAGTAAGTTTTTCTTTTTTTAAACCGAGGAAGTAATTTTTATTGGTATCAAAATGGCAGCAGCACTAGTTTGCAATCTTTCTGTTTTTTGGAAAACTTTTTTTTTTTTTTTTTGGTTTGCGGAAACATTATCTGCACATAGTGAAAGAAATATGATATGATTTTATGTGCATCCAAACGTGTGACTTAGTTGTTTTTTCTATGAAAATTCTTCAAATAGTGAAAAAAAATTCCTAAGACGTAAGATTGATAAATCACATATCTTTATGTATATTTATAAATAAATGTTTCTTATTACAAATTTTTAAATAAACACAATTTTTAAAGATCTATTAGTCAATAGTAGTACTATCTAGTTATTCTTTAATTTAATATCTTTTCAGGCTGCACATAAGTCTGTTTTTACAAAAAAAAAAATTATGACTCAAGTTTACATTTTAAAAAATAAATTTATGACTCATGATTTAGAATCTCAAATGATCATATATTTTTTATTTCAGAATTTTTATAAGTCTAAGCTGTTATTGACGGTGGCGGATGTAGAATAGAAGGTGTGGGTTCTCGGGAACCCACACCCGCTATCGTAAGGCTTAAAATTACATAGAAAAATCGTCAAAAGTTATAAATATTAATAGATGGAAATCCATAACTAAATCAAGGAATAACTTAGTGGTAGGAAAGAAGCCATTGGGAACCCATAAGCTTGAAATTTTGGATCCGCCTCTGATTATTGAGAATGGAGCATCCTTTTTCTCTATGTGTTTTCCTTTTAAAAGTTGCATTTGTTTTCCAGTAGGCAACTTAGCAGATTTTGTTGGTTTGTGCTTATGACATACCAAAGTGATGACAAAAACAAAGCAGAAATAAAGTTGAAAAAGAAACAACAAAGAAAAAGTGACACATTTGTTGTGATGGATAAAGGGAGATAATCTTGAGATAAATTTTCAGTACTTCTTAGAGTCCGTTAGGATAGGGTTAAAAAAGTAACTTTTTAAACTTAAGTGATTAAAAACTTAAAATAAGTGTTTATAAATTAAGCAGATGAATGTTTGGATAGAAGGACTGAAACTAAAAAAAATTGTTGATGTGTTTGGTAAACAAATGTTGTTAAACACTTTTTAATTGTCAAAATGATTTAAGTGTTCTTAAAGTTGTTAACATCATAAATAAAGTGAATTATTTATAAATTTTAGTTCTAAAATAATTTTTTCGAGTAAACCTTTGATGTATGATGATTCGTTGAAAACAAAGGAGAAAGATGAAGAAAAAGTTGGAGGAAAGAAAACAAAGAAAAATCATATATTTAAAGGCTAAAAGTTTAGGGTATTGTTGGAATTAAAGGAAAATATAAGAGATAAAAAAGTAAATGTTTTGATCAAACCTAAAAGAATTTTAATCTAAAAAGTAAAAAAATGAGGTATCCATCTTCTCAGTTTTTGCTCTTTTTAATCAGTTTTTAATTTTATTAAACACCTAAAAAAGTTTAAAAAAAAATATTAAAAGCTGATTTGATCAAATTTTAATTCTATCCAAACGGACTCTTAATCTATGGGCTCTTAATCTATTACAGTATTTTATTACAATATTTTAAATCACTTATCCTAGGATGAAATAGTTAAAATAACAAAAATACTCCATCAAGCCCTTTATAAAAAGCTAAATAAGGTGGTTATTGTTGTAAACAAAAAATTTATCCTTAGAATTTATACAATACATATTATTCTGATACAACACATCAAACAGTCAATAATAAATAAAACCAAGGATAACTAATTCCAGCATAATAAATCTCAACATAACCAATCCAATCCTAACCTGTCTTCAAACCAAATGTCCCCCAAGGGTTAAGTACCCTAAAACTAGCTAATTTCTGTACAATCTCGTGGGGGGGAATTCAGGTGTGTCACACAATAGTGGTAGCAACTATATGTGGCATCTCTATTCTATTGTCCCTGTGATGGTTTCATGAGCTGGAGTTCCAGGTTCTATAGTAGAGAACCCTTCAGGTTCCAGGGATGCTCCTATCCTAGGCCGTCGGAAATTCTGATTTCTGGGCTTTGCAAAGGAAGGTCAGGCAATATTTCAGGGGAAGAAGCTTCACTTGCTGCGAACAGTGTAGCCGTTTGGCTTTCATTGGCTTCTGCATTTTCCGACTTAGAATTAGAGTTATCTTTCTCTTCATCAAAGGCTTTTGCTATTGCAGAAATCTTTTGTCCTATTGAATCATTAGTGGCTAAGATTTCTCTATTCTGATAAATGAAGATGAAGACATATATGAGAAGAGCGGAGCCTGCTGATACACCAGCTATGAGGAAAAGACCCTTGAAACTATCTAGCGCCAGACTATCAGATATTATAGAAACTGCATCTTTGTGTGGACAATCTGTTTCATTCCCAAACCATTTCTGAATTATGTTATTCATAAACTCTCCCTCCATCACCTCCAGGACTGCTCTTGAGACGGCAGGTACCAAAGGAGATCCTTTTGGAAATGCCTGCAAGAAGTTGCGAGATAGATCATTGAGCAAACAACATGCATTTTAAATATATGTTAACACTGTCTGAAACATCAGCGGCGTGTGACAATCTTACAAACCCAAAGCCAGCAGCCTTGTATGTCGGGCCAAACATAATATACTTCCCACAGAACTTGTTGAGAAAGAGTCTGATATAAGGTAGTTCACCAACAATTGCACCTACACCTCCATTTTTACTTCCTCTTGAAAGGGCATCATTAAAACCTTCCAATGAGCTGTAACTTCTGAACTTGGACTGGTCAAATTTCATGTGCTTCACGAAGACGTCTTTGACAAAGGAACCTTCTGGGTATCCAACATATTCTCCATTCTTGATGAGATCATTGAGGTCTGCTATAGTAGGTTGGAGCTGTTGCACTGTTAACATAGATGTTAAGCTGGCTGTATAACTTGATGTCAGCACCAGGACCACGAAAACCCACACAATCAGCACAAATCTTGTTAAGTTACTTGTTATCTTCTCTCCTGCAACAACCAGTCAGATATATGATTTGTTGAGAAACAAGGATCAATTCTAAAGCTTTTGTATATAATTTGCTTTGGGTTTGATACTTACTATGAGCAAAAACAAGAGTTGAGAAGGAAAACCAGAATATCATCCCAACTTGCTTATGCTTGGGCCCTCGAAATTCATTGTGTAAACGATGTTCGAGTACCCAAACCACAAAACCGATGAAGACGAAGAATGTTCCGGTTGTTATCCAAAGTTCGCTCTTTAGAGGTTTCAAGAAAATCCAAGCATTCCTCTTCTCGTCATCTCTTACCGGCACAACTGCAGAAATACCTGACTCTGTAAAAGGTAATGTGAAATCCACATACTTTGACCGCCTCGCTAAAATGGTCACATCACCTACAACTGCATCATAGTCCTGGATTAAGCAAACATTGATTATTGCAGTATTTAAGGTTGGTTGCAAAAGCAGAAAACAGACAAGAAAGTCCAAAAAAGGATCATATTAATAAGATACACAGCCTAAGAGGTTAATTCAAACAAGGATAATATATTACCAGAGAAGTGATCCCGTGAAGAACATCATCATAGACCGGAAGATTGAGGCCATTTGTAAATGGAATAAATTCATAAGGGACAGCATATAGCAAAGATTGGATGACTTCTTTGAAGACATCTGCACAAAAACCAGTTGCTGTTACTTCTTGTGTTTTTGAATCTCTTTCACTTTAATGAATTGCTTCAGCACTCCTTTGGTAGGAACTCCAACCCTTAACTTCTTCCCGCTTGTGGGTATTTCCCAGCCTCTTGGAACAATAGTAGATTCACTGGGCCAAATAATGGCTCCTAGTTGCTCATTATTACACTTGGCTGCTGCTTTACCATTCATTTTGAGTTTACACGAAATGCCATCCCTCTCCGTCCAGAATCCAATGGTTCTCTGTCCCTTCCCTACTATATTTACAATCTCAAATGGGGATGCCTGCAGTTCTCCATCAACGATACAGAAATCACCGCTTAGTCCTGTGTTTAGCACCGTGTTTTGCATAGAGTTAATGAGCAGAGATCCCACTTCTGAGGTTCCAAGTGCATCAAAGTCCGTTAAGTTCTCTCTAGTGTCTGGTTTCTTTGATTTTGGGATAGAAGTAGTGCCCACTTCCTCTACTGCTTCTGCTAATGCGGTGATGCTATCATATGCCCATAGCCCGAAAACATTGAGTTCTACTTGGTCCGTGTCTGGATACTCTTGACGAAATCTCTTTCTCCATCTCTTGGTGAAACGGTGAAGCTCATTTGATCTTGGAACATACGGTTTTACACCCAGAACACCTTGCATTGATGACTCAATTACTGAAGGATCTATTGAGTCCAAAAGACTTGTCAGCACATCTGTGATAATCCATGCATATCCATGGCTCATCATCCCAGCTTCTTTGGCCTTGATGAGAAGGCGTGAGGCAAGAAATGGTTGCACGTGCACGATGAACACCCTTGTCTGCATTGTATTCAACTTGTATAGCTCCGTAAAGATTTGGTCATCATCGGCTGAAGGAGAAATAACAATTTTATAGGAGACTGAAGAGCTGATTTTCAGCAAGGCATCAGTGAAATGAGGAACTATCCCGGTTCCATAGGGACTATCCTCGTAGATTACTACAACCTCCCTCCAATCATAGTTTTTGATAATTGCTGCAATGGCTTTAGTCTGGCTGGAAGAAGGAAGTGCTCCTCTGATGAAGAAGGGATTTTCCTCGACCGAAAGTGAAGGACTTGTTGCTGGAGAAATGATAGGGACTTTTACTCTCTTCCCCAAGTCAATGACAAAATCAGTTTGTGTAGACATTTGTGGGCCAAAGATAGCTTGTACTTGGACATCCTTTAGCAAGTAGATGGCTGCACATACACAATCACACTATAAGATATTGTCTGGATATCTCTTTCAAAATAAATAAACAAAAAGGAAAATTAATATCTTCGAGAACAAGAAATTATATAGTGCAAATAGGGCATGAATGACTAAACTGCCAGAGTACGTCTGACTCGTGAAGCAAAGAAAGTAAGATAGGCATGATAGGTTAAGAGAAGTAAATCATGGAGCTGAATTTACCAGCGAATGCTGCTTCAACATCATCTTTCTTGGAATCCCTCAAGTGAGGGACTATCCTAATGCCACTGCAATTAGCGGTGGCATTGTAATCTTCAAGTGCTAGTAAAATACATGTGTGCATTACTTTTCCCACATCTGTTTCCAGATCAAGAATTATGCCCACATCCACCTTTACACCCCTGGTTTTATTATCTTCACCTCTTATTGGCGTTACGTAGTGGTAAAAGCTAGTGATGGAGACAAACTGAATGCAAAGAATCAGGAAGTGACATCTTGGACTTCTCATTTTGAGAAATCTTGCTAGTAATTTTTTGGGCAAGAATCAGTTGTGTTTCAGAGATGCGTCTTCAGTATCAGGGAATTCCATGGACTTCTATCAGTAAATAACAAGGCCAAGCCCCTATAAATGTAGAAAGAGAAGTCAAAGATTAAGTTTTCAAAGAACAAATAATTGATTATAGAGCTACAACAGGTTAGTAAAGCTTCCTCCTAAATGAACTCAGTGACAATTTATTTAGTTGACCTATTTTCCCTAATCCGTAATTACTTTTTATTCCACTTAATGTTGACTACCTAGGCAGGGATGAAGTTCAGAAATAGCTCAGCATAGACTTGGTCAGTAGTAGCTTGCTTGCACATCAACACCCCCTGGTTATAAAATAGGAAAAAATACCTAAATTAGCATACTCAAGTATTAAATTGCAAAAAATAGCAACACTTTTATCAAATTATATTTTTTAGCATATGTATTTGTATTTTTGTAGCAACAATTTGCAAAAATACAAAATATATATTGATCATAAGGCAGTAAAAATCATATGTATTTGTAGTTTTATAGCAACAATTTGCAAAAATATAAAATATAACTTGCTATATTATGTAATTATAAAACTGTTGCTATGAAACTCATAATTAAGGGAATAAGTATGCTATTTCTGAATTTTGCCCAAAATAAAAAATTCCGAGATAGCATCAGCCCATCGTGTATGGGAATGAGGATGCAGTTTAGTTAACTTGGACGGTTGGATTTTGGCATAATACACAGATTAATTTGACCTAAAATCACATTTGTTACCTTCAACTTTAGGTGTGCATCAGGGGCAGCTTAACCCTTTGGGGAAAAAGGCGGCCGCCTAAGGCCCCCAAAATTTGAGGTCTCATTTTTTTAAGTAATAAGAAATTATAAATTTTAAAACATATACTAAACACTATTTATAGAAAAAATAATTTTTTTATATAAAAAAATTTAGATGAAATTTGATATATCTAGTCCAGAATACTATATGTTAAGAAATTAATGCATTGACTCTATTATTAATTAAAAAAAATTATTAGAAGAAATCGATTATATATTTAAAAATAGACTTTATAAAAATAATTATTTTTTCTTAAAAACGTTAGGCCTTTGTTAGATTTTGGCCTTAGGCCACGGATTCGCTTGAGCTGCCCCTGGTGTGCACAAGTAGATGCTTAAACTTGTATAAAATTGAACAAGTACACATACGTCTTATGTGTCATAATACACGTAGGACACCACGTAAGATAAGAATTTTTTACGTAGGATGCCACATAGGATGTGTGTGTCTACTTGTTCAACTTTATACAAGTTTAAGTGTCTACGTGTGCACATCCAAAGCTAAACGTCATAGATGTGATCTAAGCGCAAGTTCACAGTCATGTTTATGTACTGTGCCTTCAATTTTTGTGTGTGATAATTATATATGTAGGTGTCAACTGTCAACTTATAATCTTTAATTACTCCATTCTTCTGTTTCAAACCATTAAGAAGTTTCGAAACTTTGAATTCGAAAATCTTATTTCCAAAATTGTTTTATTTATTTAATTGGGTGGGAACTCCCTCTACTTTTTGAAATCCACAAATCTTGCTAAATCATGTGAATGTTATCCAATTTTTGTACTGCTAGGAAAAAAAATCTCCAAAATAAAATTATTACAAACATGATAAATTTATTTCTCTAATCTTTTTTATCATGTCGGAATACATCCATGTATAGAGTGAATTATTACTCTCTATGTCTCAATTTATGTGTAGGTGTTTGGTTAGACACAAAGCTTAAAAATGAAAGAAACATTTTCTAAACTCGTAATCTAACATAAGTTGTAAATATTTGTGTAGCTATAATTTCCTCTTTGAGGATAAAATGAAGATTTTAAATTTCAATTGTTACTAATGTTTTCAACAAATTTTTACATGAAAAATAAACTTCAACCACAAATAAAAATATGAAGAAACGATAATTTTATTGATAAACGAGGTGATTACAAATCTGTTCCTCCCTTGATTCTTTTCTCGATTTTCTCCGTAATTCGAGAGCCGTTAGTGGCTTATTTCTCGAACATAGGATAATGGAGATCCTGATCATTTTACGAATACCCATCAGTTTATTGGATATTCAAGATACCTATTTTAGGGAATATGTTACCCTTTAAATAGACGAGATTTAGGGTAAAGTAGCCTCTTAGAACTCTAACAGAATTTGGATTGTTCTTGAAGAGTCCCACAAATTTTAGATGTCTACAAATACCCCTACTTTAAGGCTTGTCGAAGTGTAGATTTGATGACGCGTCTTGAAGTACCAATAGAGTTTGCATCTTTATGCACCAATAGAGCTTCCATCTTTATGCGGTGGCTACAGATTTACAGATTTGATTTATGAGAGAAGAGATGAAGGGTAGATTTGGTCCACAGGGCGTGCCAATTTGTTTTCAACATAATTTAATTCATAGAAAATAAACTATGAAGAAATAACAATTTTATTAATAAACGAGGTGGTTACAAATCTGTTCGATTTTTTTCTCGATTTTCTCCGTAATTCGAGAGCCGTTAGCGGCCTATTTCTCGAACATAGGATAATCTCTTTATGAATATCTTTTTTTCTCGATTTTCTCCGTAATTCGAGAGTCGTTAGTGACCTATTTCTCGAACATAGGATAATCTTTTTATGAATATCCCATGATTTTGTGGGATATTGAAGATCCCGATCCTTTTACGAATATCCATCATGATTTTGTGGGATATTGAAGATCTCGATCTTTTTATGAATACTCATCAGTTTATGGGATATTCAAGATACCTATTTCAGTGAATATGTTACCCTTTAAATAGGCGAGATTTAGGGTAAAGTAGCCTTCTAAAACTCTAACAGAATTTGAATTGTTCTTGAAGAGTCCACACATTTTAGATATCTACAACTAAATATAAAAAATGCATTATTTTCGTGGAACCAACTAAAAATAAAAAGGGTGTCACTGTTGAAAATGAAGAAGAACATGAAAAATTTTCGTGTGTATTTTTATTGATCACTGTACACTTCAATATATACAATTATGAGAAAGAAAGTGCAACTATTTTCTGTACACCTGTCACTATGCTATAGGCTAAGTCCTAACAATCCTAACAACTTGTGCAAGACAAAGAATAAAGAATATTCCTCTCTATGTACACGTATTAACATTCGTCTTTAATTAAGCCTAATAATTGTGATTTGAAAATAACTCTTTTGGAGCCCAAAGAACCATTCTTCTTCATCAACTCATCATTTGTTTTTTTTTTCAAACTCGATTCGTTCCTTGAGCTATATGAGAAGTGTCTGAAGATGTTGATTCTGGATTTGAGATCCTAACACCCCCCACAAGTTGGAGGGTGGTGAAATAACCCCCAATTTGTCAATAAGGGATCGATGAACTGGTCCAGAAAGGGGCTTTGTAAACAAATTAGCCAATTGAGCAGTTGAGGGTACGAAATTCAAGAAAATAAGCCCGACAAGGTATTGTTGCTGCACGAAATGGCAATCCAGTTCCACGTGTTTGGTGCGTTCGTGGAAGACTGGATTTTTAGCGATTTGTATAGCCGCCTGACAATCCGAGTGAAGAGGAACAGAGAGGGGTGAAGGAACACCAAGATCATCAAGCAATCGAACTAGCCACGTGATTTCTGCCACAACCCTCCGCTTAGAGCGGTACTCAGTTTCAGCAGAAGAAAGGGACGCCAAAGACTGCTTCTTGGATTTCCAGGAAATGGGTGAACCTCAAAGAGTGATGTAATAACCACTGATTGATCGTTTGGTGTCTGGGAATCGCCCCCAGTCGGAGTCACAAAAAGCAATTAAATCAAAAGATGAACTAGAAGAAAAGAAAATACCCAAACCAGGATTTAAGAGCAGATAACGGAGACATCTTAAAGCCGCATCAAAATGAGGTTATCGTGGGGATTGCATGAATTGACTAAGATGTTGTACTGCAAATGAGAGGTCTGGGCGTGTATGTGTGAGAAAATTCAATTTTCCCAGTAGCACTCGATACACAGTCGGGTTGGGTAAAAGATCCCCTTCATCAATTCGAAGGCATGTGGTTGGATCCAAAGGAGAAGAAACCGGCTTGGAGTCAATGCAACCAAACTCATTCAACAAATCCAAGGTAAATTTTCTCTGTCCTAAAATGATACCCTGAGGCTCTCTGATGATTTCCATTCCTAAGAAATAGTGAGCAACACCTAAATCCTTTATTTTGAACTCAGAATTGAGAAACGACTTAAGGGATTCAAGTTCTGAAGGATCATCCCCTGTTAGCAGAATGTCGTCAACATAAACTGCTAGTATAGATACTCGTCCTTGAACTTTCTTGAAGAAAAATGAATAGTCATTGAGAGAATGTGAATATCCTTTGAAATTCAAAGCAGCAGTTAGTCGAGCATACCATTGCCTTGAAGATTGACGCAAACCATATAGGGACTTATTAAGCTTGCATACATATGAGGGACTAGGTGCCTGCATTCCATTAGGAAACATCATATAGACCTCTTCCTGCAAATCACCATGTAAGAAGGCATTATTGGCATCCAATTGTGAAATATACTAATTTTTCTTCACTGCAACAACCAAAAGACATCGAATAGTTATCATTTTAACAACAGGGGAATAGGTCTCGATAAAGTCTATACCCTCTCTCTGAATGACCCCTCTTACAACTAGTCGTGCCTTTAATCTTTCAACTGTCCTATTTTATTTATACTTGATTTTATAGACCCATTTGCAGGGCAATGCCTTCTTACCTGTAGGCAATTGAACTACATCCCACGTATTATTTGCTTTAAGTGCCTCAAATTCCTTGGACATGGCAATCTTTCATCCAGGATGTAAACATGCTTGGGAGTAGGAAGTGGGCTCAGTGATAAAAGAAATCGAATTTAGAAGAGACTGATTAGTGCAGGAAAAATCAGAGAAAGGAAGAGAATAAGGAGAAAGAGTAGCAGCAAAATAGTGTTGCATGAGGTCAGTGAGAATGACCGAATTACAAACATAGTCATTTAGATATTTAGGAGGATGATGAACTCTTGAAGATTTTCTAGTGGCTACAGGTTGTGATTGAGCAACTGGCAGTACTATCTCCTGATGTAACTCAAATGAAGGAGAAAAATGAGCTAGACTGGTAGGTGATGTAGTAGGGGAATCTGATTTATCTGATAGGAGATCATTAGGAGTAGAGAGAGGTGTAAGAGAAGAAGAAGGCTCTGTAAAGTCAGGAATAAATTGAGTGAAATGAAAAGTAGAGAGGGTAGAAGAAACATCTGAAAAAGGATAGATGTTTTCATGAAGACTACATCCCTTGACAAAAAATTTTTGTTTGAAGACAAATCTAAAACCTTGTATCATTTCTTCCCAAAAGGATAACCCAAGAACACACACTTGATTGATCTAGGGTCCAATTTTGACCTATGCACAGGTAAAGTGGAGGCGTAACAGAGATAACCAAAACACCTTAAGATAGAATAGTTAGGTTCCTGTCCAAGTAACATCTCATAAGGAGTTTTCATGTTTAGAAGTTTTGAAGGAAATCTGTTGATCAAAAAAGTTGCAGTCAAAAGGCATTCTCTCCAAAAATGTGTAAGAAGTTTGGATTTAAAGAGAAGAGCTCTAGAAACTTCTAATAAATGTCGATGCTTCCTTTCCACTATTCCATTTTGTTGCGGAGAGGAAACACATGATGTTTGATGTATTATCCCTTCAGAAAGTAAAAAATTAGAGGCTGCCTTACTACTGCCTAATTCTAGAGCATTATCACTTCTAAGAATTTTGACTTTAGTGTGAAATTGTGTTTGGGTCATAGCCAAAAATTATTTCAAGATGGTAAAAGCATTAGATTTGGTGCTTAAAAGAAAAGTCCATGTAGCTCGACTATGATCGTTTACAATGGTGGGAAAATATCTAAACCCATCATGTGTTGGAGTTTTGTAAGGACCCCATGTGTCAACATGTACGAGATCAAATATATGTTTAGACTTTGTGACACTGGATGCATAAGATAATTTAGTTTGTCTCGCCTTTGCACAAATATCAAAAGGAATGAAAGTAGAATTAACAGAAACAGAACAAATAGACTTCATATTAGAAAAGGGCATGTGACCAAGTCTACAATGCCAAGTGTTTACATCAATCGAAACTGCTCCTAGAAACAAAGAACTATTGGAAACTTGTGCTCTAGCACTTTGATTACAAGAAAAATTGATAACATTGCTGGAAGAAGGAAAACTAGCTCTAGGCTTGAGTTGACTGGTACTAGCTGAATGCAGAAGATATAGCCCTTTACTGACTTTACTAAGAACCAGTGGCCTCTTCATTGAAGGGCCCTGCAGAATAGTACCAAAAATAGAGAAAGTGAGAATTGATTTGAACTGTAAACATAATTTGTAGACTGACAACAGATTGTAATGGAAACAAGGGACAAAGAGCACATGATGAAGTGTGTATCCTGGTAATAAAGAAACAAACCCAAATTTAAACACGAGAGCTCTAGTATAATTAGGAAGATTGACATATATAGGTTTAGGAAGCGTTTTAACATCAAACAAGAAATTAAAATTAGAGGTCATATGCTCGGATGCACCAAAATCCAAAATCCAAGAAACTGAATTTACAGAAACACTAGTGTAAGATCTAGGAGAGGTAAGGGATGTGATACCAACACAATTAACAGTAGCAGCTTCCTTTGTATTGTTAGAAACCTCTGCACCTAGCTTCACATGTTGCAAGAGTTGGTAAAGAGTATGATATTAATCCTGAGTCATTGGTTTGTCCCCTGAATTACCCCTATTTTTCTCAAGTGAGTAAGCTGCATTGCTTTTAGCTGAAGGACCCAACCTTTTTGACTTAGTGAATTTAAAATTAGCAGGAAAACCAATCAACCTATAGTAATTTTCAACAGTGTGATTTGTTCTTTTACAATAAGAACAAAATAATCCAAAGGTATTTTTCTTCCCTTCAGCAATAATCTTTCTGTCATAATTGGGTTTTTGTCTGCCAAACGGTTGCTTAGAAGGACCAACAATATAGTTAGAAGAACCAATAGCATAGTTATGACCAGAGTAAGCCTTCTTAGAAGCATAAAAAACAGTTGCACCTGGGTGCTGTGAAACATGAACTTACCTTTGTTTTTCATCTCTGATTAGTATAGAATAAGCATAATTCACCGAGGGTAGAGGGGATAAAAGCAGTAAATTGCTCTGAGGTACTGCATAAGCCTCATTAAGCCCCATGAGGAACTGAATAAGCCTAGCATCCTATTCAGATTTGTGTGTTTTGATCTTACCTCCACAAGAGCAATCACAGGTACTAGTTTGACACATATCAAGGCTATCCAGCTCGTCCCAAAGTCTTTTCAACCTTGTGTAATATGTAGAAATGTCCAAATTTCCTTGTGCTAATTTACTGATCTCTTTATGCAGCTGATAAAAGAGAGGTCCATTACTTTGGCCAAACCTTTCCTCAAGCTCCTCCCAGATGTGTTTTGCTGTTTTTGAGTACAAAATAATTTCAGCAATCTCCTTTGAAAGGGAGTTCAAAAGCCAAGAAATAACCATATTGTTGCATCTAGACTAAGATTTGTAAGATTCAGAGGTAGTACTCGGTGGACCGATTATTCCATCAATGAAACCAACTTTATTTTTTACTGATAAAGCTATCAATATGCCCCTGCACCAGCTACCATATCCTTTACCATAAAAAATGGTGTTTACAAGAACCATACCAGGAGAGTTTGAGGCATGAAGATAGAAAGGATGAGAGCTGTCTAAGACTTCATTGAAGTTGCAGCAACACTAGTGGTGCTATGAGCTGAAGGAGTTTCTGTCATGGGAACCAAAAAAAATGAAAGAAAAGAATGAAGATAGCAGAAGTATTTAGGATCAAATTCCTACTTCTCTGATACCATGTTGAAAATAAAGAAGAACATGAAAAATTTTCGTGTGTATTTTTATTGATCACTGTACACTCCAATAAATACAATCATGAGAAAGAAAGTGCAACTATTTTCTGTACACCTGTAACACCCCGCATTTTCAAACTAGAAATCGAATCATCATTGTAACACCCCGCAAGAATCCTCTACGTGTTAGCTCCTAGTAGTATGCTCATAGAATTGAAAACAATAGAATTTTTTTCTAAGTGTAAAAAGGGACTTAGAATCATTTTGAGTTTCCAAACTTCGGGAATTTTACTTTCGACCTTCCCAACCTCAATTTCTTGATTTTTTATTGATATACGATAGGGAAAGTCAATAGTACGTCTTGGGCGCATTCCGGGCGTATCTTGGGCGCATTTCAGTGGCATAACTCACTGGTTTGAAATGCTCCCGCATTTCGGGCGCATTTCAGGCCTCAATTTTAAGGTCAAATTCCAACGATCATAACTTCCTGTATATAATGAACTGAGAGAGCTTCTATATATCAAATGAAATAACTTTGAGTCTTATTTCCAATGAAATTAGTTTCATCCAAATCCAACATCTGAGTAAAAAGTTATGCCCAATTTACTTCAGCCTATCAGCCTGTCAACTGAGGGACAACTACGACCTTGTTTGTTTCCTTAGGGGTATTTTAGTTCTTTCACCCATCCTTTTAACATCTTAAACACGGGATTTTAATCCCAATTGACCAAAATATGGTCATTATCTTCAAAATT
The DNA here is from genome assembly GCA_030864215.1 of Capsicum pubescens. Lineage (NCBI taxonomy): Eukaryota > Viridiplantae > Streptophyta > Magnoliopsida > Solanales > Solanaceae > Capsicum > Capsicum pubescens. The sequence goes on along the minus strand of CM061543.1, from coordinate 51,404,585 downwards.
CTCAAGAACAACACCCTTTAGTCCCAAAACAAAAATCAAGATTCCTCAAAATTCAACCGTAGAAATTCAAAAATAATTCAAGATTCGGGATACCCATTGCGAGCGCTACAAGATGCACCCATCAATCGTACGTATAGCATCCCAAAAGCTAGAGTTCATTCAAAAGTTTCTAATTTAAGGTGCGTGGGGTTTTTCCTAAAATCTCATGGGCATAGAAATCATGTTTTTAAGAAAAGGGTTTCGAATTTATGAATAAATTCATCTTTTAGAAGCATTAATGATATTGTTTTGGCCTTTAGGCCTTCCCTCCAAAGTGATTTGAAGTTATATATATATGTAAGCATATGTTTTAAGGTTGATGATTGAATTGAGAGCATGGCTCATGAAAAATCCCTCGCTTATTATGATTTTTCTTTACTTATTATATGCTATGGATTGTTTTGAATGCATCTTGAAAAGCATTATATGAAATGCCTTTAGTAGTGTTATATTTGGATTATGATTTTGATTTCAAAAGAGAGGGTAGTTTATATTGATAAATGTTGAAAATATTCATATAATGAAAAGAGTTGCATGGTTTGTAAAGATTACATGACCACCACTTGTTCATGGAAAGGATGAGAATTTTTGCATAGTTTTGACTTATGATTTCGGAACATGAAATCTCTTATACTAATTGCATGTTTGGATGGTCTGAACTGAGTTTTAGTGAAAGAATCATGCATGATGCATTATGGCTCAGAAATAGGACTTGCAAGTCTTGGTGTGACAACACCAATTCAGATAATGCCATAGTAATTCAGAACAGAATAAAATGCATGTTTGAAATCAGATTTTTCAGATGTTGAAACTAGAATAATGCATGATTCATAACAGGATAAAATTGGGCATAAAGAGAGCTTAGGTGGCTCCCCGAAGAGGGCATGAGTTTAGACAACTCATTGCCCAAAACTGTGATTTGTCGATCCGGGTATATTATTATACGCTGGCTTAGTGCCCTGTGGCGTATCAGACTCAGACACTCCAACCCTTGCGGCACACTCGGGTTGGGGGCTTCCCCACCGAGTCAATGGCGGATTTCATATAGCCCGTGGAATATCAGACTTGTAGGGGAGTGCCACCTGACTCAGAAGTAATACAAAGGTCAGAAAAACTGCATTGACAGAAAGGTTTTATGATTATCAGAAATGCTCGTGTGTTTTGAATTTATATCTTTCATGATGTTTTACGACTCGCTCTCAACTATTTTATTTACATAAAAAATTTATTTTGGATTTGCTCTGCGTAGCAGTACATTTGTATTGACCCCCTACCTCCCAGGGTCTAAAGCTTAGTTCAGGAGTCCTGCTAAGCCGTAGAGTTTTCAAACAGCAGGGATGTGTGCCGTTGGTGAGCCTTCTTTATTCCAGAAGGCCTATGTCTTCCAGATTATGTCACTTATTATGGTTTTGGTCTACTGGGGCCTTGTCCCAGTTTTCAGATAGTTGTTATTTTCAGATGTAGTAGAGATTTCGCAGACCGGTTCAGATGTTGTTTAGTTGATATTGGGGATTTATCCTTCATTGTTAAATTAAATCCAGAGTATGACCATGTTTCCATATTAAATTATATTTCCGCATCTTCTTTTATCGTATGAATGTTGTGCATGATTACCAGATATAGTAGGACGTTCGGGCCTTCATGGTTCGGGATGTCCGTCACGGCCAGGACCCCGGTTCGAGTCGTGACAACACCTGTCACTATGTTATAGGCTAAGTCCTAACAACTTGTGCAAGACAAAGAATAGAGAATATTCCTCTCTATGTACACGTATTAATATTTGTCTTTAATTGAGCCTAATAATTGTGATTTGAAAATAACTCTTTTGGAGCCCAAAGAACCATTCTTCTTCATCAACTCATCATTTGTTTATTTCTTTTCAAACTCGATTCGTTCCTTGAGCTATATGAGAAGTGTCTGAAGATGTTGATTTTGGATTTGAGATCCTAACACATAAATTGCTCTAAATATATTTTCCTAAGAACCATAAACACTTCTGCTACGAAAAAGGATCGTAATAAGAAAGCTCAATTTTTCGCGCTTTTGCTACAAACAAACAATCCTCTTCGGATGGTTCGTCCAAACTTTAGAGGAGGTAAGTGCAATTCTGACTATTCTATTTTTGAATTTGTGGTCAAATTTTCTAGTCTTCTATCCAATACATTGTTACTTTGGTCCATTCAACAGTCGTTTGGTTCTCCATAACCTTCCAAAGTCTAAGAACTGGGATTTGAATATTATTTTTTTTCTCTGAATCTCCAGAGACAGAAAGAGTCTTTGGTCTATTCCTCTCGTGGAATGGCGTCTATCAGTATATTTGATTGCCATTTTCCTGAGCAACAGCTGAAGCAAATCCAGAGATATTTTCCCCGTAGAACTACATTCATCTTGCGACCTCTAGCAGCCGCTGGATCTTCCTCGTTCATGATGGCACCATATGTGGCGGAGCTAGGAATTTGGCGATATGTGTGCAATTTTTTTTTCTCAGTTGTGTTAAGAGTGTGCAAAATTGATTAGACACATAAAATAGCTAACATTTTGCCTTTGTACACCGCATAAATATCCAGCAAAGGTTGTGCGCAGGGCCACCCTCCTTTGTCTAAGGTGGCTCCGTCCATGCCATACTAGACTCGACTTCATAGATTAGTCGAGTCTAGTATGTTCATTCATGATATGAACTTGGTAAATCTTTCTTCTGTTGGATATTTCATTTCTGAATTTAATGAAACTTATTCTTGAAGAATTTTACCTATGATATGAGTATATTTCATTCTCTTCCTCATATGTTATGAATTGTGTCAGGTAGCTGATTCACTCACACAAGTTAAAGGATCAAGACGTGACATGTTTCTTTGTAACAATCACATCTAACGCTGGTCTGAATCTGTCATAGATATTTGATCCCTCGTGACTCAAAGGCATCCACTAATTAAGGAAGGGGACAGTCACATATCTCATTGCAGAGAACACATAAAACATGGATATGAATGCAGAGAAAATAATAATTGTTCCCTTCTCAAATATTCAAAGGTATAATTTGTCTTCCAGAATTTCTTTTTCTGTTTATGTTTTGCTTTAATAGTTCTTATTTGTTTCTTAGTAGGCAAATTTTGTTGGATTGTGCTTATGGAATCTTAAATTGGCGCGAAACTACTGCTAGTGATGTTCATGCCACATATATAACTTCGTCAAATTATATCCCTATATACATAGTGATGACAAAAACAAAAAAGAAATGAAATTGAAAAAGGAACAACTAAGAGAAAGTAAGGGTTAAATCTATCAAATTGAATACTGGAGCTGCCTCTTGATGCTAATATTCTGGCCGAAAGCGACAAAGATATAATGTAATCTGGTTTAACTAACCCTAAAGCTACCTCATCTCTGTACAATCTTAGTAGGGCCCTATTCAGGTGTGTCACAATTAATGGTAGCAACTAGATGTGGCATCTCTATTCTATTGTCCCTGTGATGGTTTCATGAACTGGAGTTCCAGGTTCTGTAGTAGAGAAGCCTTCAGGTTCCGGGGATGCTCCTAGTCCTTCAGAAATTCTGATTTCTCGGCTTTGCAAAGGAAGTTTGGGCAATGTTTCAGGGGAAGCTTCACTTGCTGCGGACAATGTATCCGTTTGGCTCTCACTGGCGTCTGGATTTTCTGACTTAGAAGTAGAGGTAACTTTCTCTTTGTCAAAGGCTTTTGCTATTGCAGAAAGTTTTTGTCCTATTGAATTATCACGGGCTAGAATTTCTCTATTCTGATAAAGGAAGATGAGAAAGAATAGGAGAAGAGCGGAGCATGCTGATGCACCAGCTATGAGGAAAAGCCCCATAAAACTATCTAGCGTCAGACTATCAGATGTTATAGCCATTCCTTCTTTCTGTGGACAATCAGTTTCATTTCCAAACCATTTCTGAATTATGTTATTCATAAACTCTCCCTCCATCACCTTCAAGACTGCTCTTGAGAAGTCAGGAACCAACGGAGATCCTTTTGGGAATGCCTGTGGGAAGTTTCACAAAATATAAAGATTAGATCGTTGAGTAAACCACAAACCATGATAAGCATATGTAAGCATGTTCTGAAGCAGTATTGGAGTATGGAAATCTTACAAATCCAAAGCCCGCAGCTTTGTATGTCGGGCCGACCAAAATGTACTTTCTGCAGTACTTATTGAGGAAGACTCTGAGATAAGGTAGTTCATCAACAATTGCACCTACACCTCCATTTATACTTCCTTTTGAGAGGGCATCGTTATACTCTTCCAATGTGCTATAATTTCTTAACTTGGAGCTGTCAAAATTCATGCGCTTCAACATGTTTTTGACAAAGGAACCTTCTTGGTATCCTACATATTCTCCATTTTTGATGAGATCATTGAGGTCTGTTATAGTAGGTTGAAGCTGTTGCACTGTTAACATAGATGTTAAGCTGGCTGTATAACTCGATGTCAGCACCAGAACCACGAAAACCCATACAATCAGCACAAATCTTGTAAAGTTACTTGTTACCCTCTCTCCTGCAACAACCAACCATACATATGAATTTCATGAGAAACAAGGATAATGTAAAGCTTTCATATGTACTTTGACTTGAGTTAGAGACTTACTATGAGCAAAAACGAGAGTTGAGAAGGAAAACCAAAATATCATACCAACTTGCTTGCGTTTGGGTCCACGAAACTCTTTGTTTACACGATGTTCGAGTACCCAAACCACAAAACCAATGAAGATGAAGAATGCACCAGTTGTTATCCAAAGCTCACTCTTTAGTGGTTTCAAGAAAATCCAAGCATCCCTCCTCTCATCATCTCTTACTGGCACAACTGCAGAAACTCCTGACTCTGTGAAAGGTAGTGTGAAATCCACATACTCTGACCGGCTTGCTAAAATGGTCACATCACCGACAACTGCATCATAGTCCTGGTTCAAGTAAACATTGATTATTGCAGCATTTATGGTTGGTTGCAAAAGCAGATAATATATAAGGAAGTTCCAAAAGGACCATGTTTGTAAGATATAAAGTCAAATAGGTTAATTCAAACAGGGATTATATGTTACCTTAGAAGTGATCTTGAGAACAAGATCATCATAATCTGGAAGATTGAGGCGATCTGGTATTGGAAATGGAATAAAATCGTAAGGAACAGCATATGGCAAAGATTGGATTACTTCTTTGAAGACATCTGCACAGAAACCAGTTGCAGTTACTGCTTGTGTTTTTGGATCTCTTTCCACTTTAATGAATTGCTCCAGCCCTCCTTTGACGGGAACTCCAACCCTTAACTTCTTCCCACTTGTGGGTATTTCCCAGCCTCTTGGAACAATAGTAGATTCACCGGGCCAAATAATGGCTCCTAGTTGCTTATTATTACACTTAGCTGCTGTTTTACCATTCATTTTGAGTTTACATGAAATGCCATCCCTCTCAGTCCATAATCCAATGGTTCTCTGTCCTTTCCCTACTATATTCACAATCTCAAACGGGGATGCCTGCAGTTCTCCATCAACAATACGGAAATCACCACTTAGTCCTGTTTTTAGCACCGTGTTTTGCATAGAGTCGATGAGCAGAGATCCCACTTCTGAGGTTCCAAGTGCATCTAAGTCCGTTAAGTTCTCTGCAGTGTCTGGTTTCTTGAATTCTTTGGTAGAAGTAGCACCCACTTGATCTACTGCTTCTGCCAATGCGGTGATGCCATCATATGCCCATAGCCCGAAAACATTGAGTTCTACTTGGTCCATGTCTGGATACTCTTGACGAAATCTCTTTCTCCATCTCTTGGTGAAACTGTGAAGCTCATTTGACCTTGGAACATAAGGTTTTACACCCAGAACACCTTGCATTGATGACTCAATTACTGAAGGATCTATCGAGTCCAGAAGACTCGTTAGCACATCTGTGATGAGCCATGCATATCCACTGCTCATCATCCCAGCTTCTTTGGACTTGAGGAAAAAGCGCGAGGCAAGAGCTGGTTGCAAGTGCACGATGAACACCCTTGTCTGCATTGTGTTCAGCTTGTATAGCTCCCTTAAGATTTGATCATCATTGGCTGAAGGAGAAATAACACTTCTATAGGAGACTAAAGTGCTGATTTCCAGCAAGGCATCGGTCAAATGTGGAACTATCCCGGTTCCATAGGGGCTATCCTCGTAGATTACTACAACCTCCCTCCAATCATAGTTTTTGATAATTGCTGCAATTGCTTTAGTCTGGCTGGCAGAAGGAAGTGCTCCTCTGATGAAGAAGGGATTTTCCTTGACCGAAAGTGAAGGACTTGTTGCTGGAGAAATGATGGGAACTTTCACTCTGTTCCCTAAATCAATCACAAAATCCGTTTGTGTAGACATTTGTGGGCCAAAGATAGCTCGTACTTGGACATCCTTTAGCAAGTATATGGCTGCACGTACACAATCAGACTATAAGATACTGTCTGAACATCTCTTCAAAATAGGAAAATCAATGTTTAAAGTAATAGCTTAGGGAAAAGATAATCTTTTGTGCTCATAGGCATGAACTACCAGAGTCTGCTGAATCAAAAAAGCGAAAGATAATGCTAGTTTAACTGAAGTTAAATCATGGAGCTGAATTTACCTGCGGATGCTGCTTCAACGTCATCTTTCTTGGAATCCCTGACGTGAGGAACTATCCTAATGGCACCGCGACTAGCGTTGGCATGGTAATCTGCAAGAGCTAGTAAGATAGATATGTGCATTACTTTCCCCACATCTGTTTCCAGATCAAGAATTACGCCCACGTCCACCTTTACAGCACTAGTGTTATTATCTTCACCTCTTATCCGCCTTGCGTAGTGACAAAAGCTAGTGATGGAGACAAGTTGAATGAAAACAATTAGGAATTGGCATCTTGGATGATGCATTTGATAGCTCTGGTAGCAAGTATTATGTGGAGTTGGGCATGGAGCAGTTGTGCAGAATAATTATAGGGAACTTCATAAACTTCCCTTTAATTAATAAGACCAAGCCCCATAATTGCAGAACGAGAAGTCAACGTTTTCAAAGGACAAATGTGGCTGAATGTATTTGGTTGGTTATTGAGAAAGAAAACTTTTCACACATGCTATACCCAAATAAAAAGCTGACTAAATGAACACACTTACAAAATTGATTTTGCACTCATTAGTAATTCGCCCCTAATATATACCCAAATACTTACTCTCGACCACTTTACTTGTCATCCTTATAAAAATAAATGGTCCAAAATATTTGTCCACTTTAATTATAAATATGAAGAGATATAAAGATGGTGCAAAACAAAAAAGTACTTATTAAATTAAAAGAAGTAAAGTAATAAATAAGAATAATTTAATCAAATTATCTTTTATTTAGTTCTTTTCTTAAGGAGCGTGTAACAGAAAAAGAGAAGTGACTTTTTTATATAGTTGTGTCAGATGTCTGACAATCTAGACGATATTGAAAGTACTTCCCATAATTTGGCAAAGGGTGGAAGTTTGGAGCTAAACCATTGTTTATATTGACCAAATATTGCCAGATAGGATTACGCGTTTTCAGTTTAGAATTGGTCAATACTTCTTTCCCTCCTTTTTAGTTGACATATTTTTTGAGATGAAGTTCTTCATCACATGAAAAAATCCGTCTCATTTTATGTGTCATGATTTAATTGGATACGAAATTTAAAAAAATGAGAAAAGATTTGATAATTTCTATCAAATTATTGAGTCGGAGGTCTATTGGAAACAACTTCTCTACTTCTTATGGGTTTGTTGTTGTTATCAAATTGTTCTTTATTAAAAAATGTACTACTATTATCTTTAATTAATTAAATGAGACCTTGTAAGTGCGAACAATAAGGGTAAAAGTGAAATTGTATTTTTAAATATTTATCAAATAAGAAAAAATGATATTTTTTTTGGAACGAATAAAAAAAAATGACGACACATAAAATAGAATGTAGAAAGTAGTACTTTTCTTATAATCTTAGAATATCTAAATTTTAATTTTGACATATAAATTAATTTAATTTAATTTTAAAAATTAATTAAATTAATTCTCCAAAAATAAAACACGACAATTAAAATGGAAGGAGCTAGAAATAAGTTGTTTGCACACCAAATAGGGACACACCCCAGTCAGAATGGAATATTGGAAATTAGATGGAAGAAGAAATTAATTAGGACGGTTTGGCGGCGGTCGATCACCTTTCATTATCTACGATCCATAACTATGGTCGTTATCTGCTATGGTCACATATAACTATACCGGTCAAACTGGCCGGCCCAGCCCAACTTACTTACAAAAATCGGCTCGGTTTGATTCGGTCCGTCAGCCCACGGGCGATAGGGTATCGGGTTCCGGATCAATTTATTTTTGGTTTGTTAATCCGGCTTGGATCAAGCACGGTCCAGGCCCGCCGGTTATTGGCCCGATTATTTTTTTTTTTTTTAAAATAAACAAATGGACTAATTTACTATAAAGTATTATTAATTTATTATATTAAGTAACATATATTTTATTTAAAGAAGTACATATATTTTATAAGTGTACGTATATATTGAATGATACGTATATATGTGTATATATCTTCTATAGACGTATATATGTGTATATGTTATATAAATTAGTATATAACTATATATATAGTATGTGTATATATTGTAGTATATATATTGTAGCATATTTGATTTAAAGTAGTACGTATATATTGAATGATACGTATATATGTGTATATATCTTCTACAGACGTATATATTTAACGTATACATGTGTATATGTTTTATAAATAAGTATATAACTATATATATAGTGTGTGTATATATTGTAGTATATAAATTGTAGTATATTTCATTTAAAGTAGTACGTATATATTGAATGGTACGTATATATGTGTATATATCTTCTATAGACGTATACATTTAACGTATAAATATGTATATGTTTTATAAATTAGTATATAACTATATATATAGTGTGTGTATATATTGTAGTATATATATATATATATTGTAGTATATTTTATTTAAAGTAGTACGTATATATTGAATGATACGTATATATCTGTCTATATCTTCTATAGACGTATATATTTAATGTATACATGTGTATATGTTTGATAAATTAGTATATAACTATATATATAGTGTGTGTGTATATATTGTAGTATATATATATTGTAGTATATTTTATTTAAAGTAGTACGTATATATTGAATGGTAAGTATATATGTGTCTATATCTTCTATAGACGTATATATTTAACGTATACATGTGTAAATGTTGAATAAATTAGTATATAACTATATATATAGTGTGTGTGTGTATATTGTAGTATATTTTAATTAAAGTAGTACGTATATATTGAATGATACGTATATGTGTATATATCTTCTATAGACGTATATATTTAACATATACATGTGTATATGTTTTATAAATTAGTGTATAACTATATATATAGTGTGTGTATATATTGTAGTATATATATATATTGTAGTATATTTTATTTAAAGTAGTACGTATATATTGAATGGTACGTATATATGTGTCTATATCTTTTATAGACGTATATATTTAACATATACATGTGTATATGTTTTATAAATTAGTATATAACTATATATATATAGTGTGTGTGTATATTGTAGTATATTTTATTTAAAGTAGTACGTATATATTGAATGGTACGTATATATGTGTATATATCTTCTATAGACGTATATATTTAACATATGCATGTGTATATGTTTTATAAATTAGTGTAAAACTGTATATATAGTGTGTGTATATATTGTAGTATATTTTATTTAAAGTAGTACGTATATATTGAATGGTACGTATATATGTTTATATATCTTCTATAGACATATATATTTAACATATACATGTGTATATCTTTTATAAATTAGTATATAACTATATATATAGTGTGTGTATATATTGTAGTATATATATTGTAGTATATTTTATTTAAAGTAGTACGTATATATTGAATGGTACGTATATATGTGTATATAGCTTCTATTGACATATATATTTAACGTATACATGTGTATATATTTTATAAATTAGTGTATAACTATATATATAGTGTGTGTATATATTGTAGTATATATATATTGTAGTATATTTTATTTAAAGTAGTACATATATATTGAATGATACGTATATATGTCTATATCTTCTATAGACGTATACATTTAATGTATACATATGTATATGTTTTATAAATTAGTATATAACTATATATATAGTGTGTGTATATATTGTAGTGTATATATTGTAGTAGATTTTATTTAAAGTAGTACGTATATATTGAATGATACGTATATATGTGTATATATCTTCTATAGACGTATATATTTAACGTATACATGTGTGTATGTTTTATAAATTAGTGTATAACTATATATATAGTGTGTGTATATATTGTAGTATATATATATTATAGTATATTTTATTTAAAGTAGTACATATATATTGAATGGTACGTATATATGTGTATATATCTTCTATAGATGTATATATTTAACGTATACATGTGTATATGTTTTATAAATTAGTATATAACTATATATATAGTGTGTGTATATATTGTAGTATATATATTTTGCAGTATGTGTTTTATTTAAAGTAGTACATATATATTGAATGGTGCGTAGATATGTGTATATATCTTCTATAGACATATATATTTAACGTATATATGTGTATATGTTTTATAAATTAGTATATAACTATATATATATATATATATATATATATATATAGTTATATATTGTAGTATATATATATATATTGTATTATATGTTTTATTTAAAGTAGTACGTATAGTCGTATATATTGAATGTTACGTATATATGTGTAATTGTGTATATGTGTATAGATTTTTTAAATTCTAATGTAGTATATACTATATATATATAGTGTATATATATTGTTTAACGTATTTAAAATGTATATAGGTGGGTATATATAGTGTATATTGGAAAATAAATTGGTTTTTGATTGAGTTTGACTGAATTTTTAATCGGGTTTATGTGGGTTAGACCGGGTTGGGCTAAGTGGGTTGGTTCAGGGTTGTTTTTAAAATTTTTACTGTTGACCCGGCCCCGGCCCGGCCCCGGCCCACTTAACTACAACCCGAATCGGCCCGGCCCACAACCCGGCTAAACTTAACGAGCCAGTTTCGGGTTGACTCGGCCCGACCCACTTAACACCCTTACATATAACCCCACCCATTCATACTTTATGCAATATAAAACGAAGCATCTTATGTTAGATGAGTTTAAGTTCTGTGCACCATTAGTGCACAAAATATTCTACACTATCAGTTAATTTGATTTGCTATTGCAGGTTTTCCAATTATTTACATCAAAATTTAAAAAGAAAAAGTTAGGTATAGCAAGTCAAGTTTACTTGATAGTGTAGAATATTTTGTACACTAACAGTGCACAAAACTTAAATTCATGTTAGATACAATCTAAATTGGTGTAAACCTTCTAAGATTTATGCTTCGAGGTTAATACAAGAGAGTCCAAGTCATGACCATCTTAAAGATGCCAAAACACGCTTCTTTTGGAGCTCCACTAGAACAATATCATGTGTAGATGATAACTTGAAGTGTGGAAGTAGCTATATTTGATAATATCATCCAAGAGAGTATTGAGCAACATCTATTTGGAAGATAGTGTGGAGTCTACGAGGTCCAATGAAGCAAAGGAAGAGTATATGTGCCAATATATGGCCATTTGGCATTTAGGGGTCACTTTTGAGCTCATTTTGTAATAAATTTGGCTATAAATAGCAAGGTTTTCTCTTTTCTTAGAGATATATGATTGTTGATGAAAAATACACTTGCGAATGCTTATAATAGTTTGTTGGTAGCTTTCTTGTTTCTTTGACACGTTGGTTGTGAGGGGTTTAATCTCTCTCTCGATCTTCGTAGGAGTTAGGTGCTTGTCTAGGTTAATTGTTTAAGGACCTTTGGTTTAATATATCGTTGGTTTATTTACGATTCCTCTTCTTGTGTCTATCTTTTATCCTTTTACTTATTGTCTTTCGATTTTCGTATTTGTCTCATATTAATTGGTAGTTGAGTCGAGCTTTGAATCGTTTTCATGATTCTAATTTTGGGTGTGGTATTGAAGAAAAATAAAAAAATTACAAAAAAAAAGAAAGGAGTTTCACGTTTTTGGGTTTTCTCCAAATGTTAAGGGTTGATAAGCATTGGGGTTTGTACCTGTACTAAAAGGAGCTCAGATCTTGAATATGGGGTGAATCCGAGTTAAAAAGAAGGAGTTATGTACTTTTGAAGATTCATCTTGTTCTTGGTGTTCTTTCATAAATTCTTATTTTGTTAACGAAAATCTTTCAAAAGGTGTGTATGATCCAAAAGAAAGAAAGCAACAGTGTTGGGTATTGGAACAAAGGAATATTCAAAAAGAAAAAAAAATATTTTAAGAGAGAGAGAGTGCAAAAGAGCCCATAAAAAGACCAATTTCGAAAGCTCTTATTGTGCTGACCCGAGCCATTTTCGCCCACACCTACCCACATAAATCAACGCCTGCATATGCACGTCACTATGCAAGTAACTTTCTATGAACACAAGATTGAGTCACCACACAAGTGACTTTCCAGCAACACTGGATTGACCTGCGAAGAGTTACCTGTGAGTGCAGCCCTCACCTATGGCCGTACCTCACTCAACAGAGGTCAATAAGTTCAAAATTCAATTTTCTCAGGTTCTAAGCTTTTAGTTTCATTTCCTTGATTCTTAATCACTTTCATTGATTCTTAAAACTAATTTTCAACTAGTAATCACCCTACTTAGTTGTGATTAGTTCTTGAGTCCATTTTCTTTTTTGTCTTTTTTCTTTATGGATGTGTGTATTTTTTATATTTTTTTTCTTAGTTAATTTCTTGATTCGTGTCCTTTTAGTTTTGATCGAATCATCTGTATTTGCTTCATTCCCTCTCTCGTGTATACGAAGAATAATAGGTGGAGCAACCTTTGATACCGTAGTAGAAGTTATCATGAGGTTGCAATAAGATGTGAATGAATTGATTAGGGATTGGTTACACATGAAATAGATGATGACAAATTTGAGGTGTCTTACACCCTAAGACACCTCAAACGAACAAAACACTTTCACTATCACTACTCCAGGAATCATTTACCCACATTGTGCTCCAAGACCTCAAGAACATGTTCCATTACATGTTCTATCAATCCAAGTCCAATTTGACAAAAACCTTTCCACCTTAGGTCTTCTAACCGCGACGCTAGCAGTTTACCTAGTATCGCTCTTTTTCTTGTGCAGGTTTATGATCAAATACTTTCAAAGGAGGATGCAAGGAGAGTGTCTTGTGAAAATATTCTTAAAGGCCTACCGGAGTTCTTAACAAAGGATTCCAAATTTGGAAAGTGTGATGAAAAGTCCGTAAATTATATGGATTTGAGGTCAAATTCTTTTAAAAAAAGTAAGGATAATACAAGTCAAATCGGTGTCAACCTTCTAAGATCTATGCCTCGAGGTCAACACAAGAGAGTCCAAGTCATGACCACCTCAAAGATGCCAAGATGCGTTTAGAGTACCCTTTTGGAGCTCCCACTAGAACAATATCATGTGTGGATGATAGCTTGGAGTGTGACAGGAGCTATATTGGATGATATCATCCAAGGGAGTATTGAGCAATATCGTATTTGAAAGATAATCGGGAGTCTACGAGGTCCAATGAAGCAAATGAAGAGTATATGTGCCAATATGTGGCCATTTGGCATTTAGGGGTCACTTATGGCCCATTTTGTAATAAATAGCACATGAGTATATGATTTTTGATGAAGAATACACATGCGAGTGCTTACGCTAGCTTATTGGGAGCTTTCTTGTTGCTTAGACATGTTGGTTGTGAGGGGTTTAGTCTCTCTCTCGGTCTTCGTAGGAGTTAGGTGCTTATTAAATTAATCGTTTAAAGACCTTTGGTTTAATTTACTGTTGATTTGTATACGATTCTTCTTTTTGTATCTTATTTTATCTTTTTACCTTATTGTCTTTTGATTTTCATAATTGTGTGTTTTATTTTCATATTTCATCTCATATCATATGTGTTGATTTTTATAAATTATTTTTATTCTATCTGTTTAACAAAACTACCTTGTTTGATGGAGACCACTATTTTGAGCTAAAATATCTCAAAAGGCCAATGAAATTTGAAATACACCAAAAGGGTTGGCGCCCAGATTTTTAATTTTTTATTTTAAAAACTAAAGCTCATATTTTTTTTTTTTGTAGAGTAGAGATGCATTTATAAGTAAAAAGAGTTTTTTACAAAGCAAGGCCTAATCAGGCACAAAAACATAACAAATGGGACTAGTGTTCCCATTACTTGTTACAGTTTGGGAGAGTGATTTCCCTTTAAAATTTTCCCAAAAAATGAATCCTACACTAACTGGCAGTGTTGCAAAAACACGGAGTTTATAGAAAAAGTCACGCTTAGAGCCTTGCTTTGACAGCATGTCAGCTACCCTATTCTGCTCCCTGTAAGTATGGTAGACTAGAGGATTCCCCAGGCTCCCTAGTAAACACCTACATTCATTAACAACTGAATCATAGAGTAAGTTACCTTGGTGAAACATTCTTATGATTTCCATTGAATCAATGCAAACTTCTAATGGTTTGAGATTTTGTTTTAATTCTAGCTTGAGGCCCTCTTTGAGGGCCATGAGTTCCATGAGATTATTTGTGGTATGGGTAAATTTCTTGCTGAAACCCACCACCCAATCTCCTCTGCAGTTCCTGATGACTCCCTCAATCCCTCATTTCTCAGGGTTTCCCATACAAGACTCGTCAGTATTTAGTTTAAAGAAATTGGGGTGGGGGGGATCTATTTAAGAGTGATGGTAGTTCTAAGAGTAGACATTGTGGTTGTTCCCAGGTGGTGGTATTCCACAGCTTCAGCATGAGGTATGCTGAAACAAGGCTTAAAGATAGTATTTTAGAAGGTGTTGGCATTTCTCACCTTCCAAAGGTGCCATAGGCAGTGAGGTAGAAGGGTACCCCAAGGAGTATTAATGTCAAAACTATGCTTGTGCAATATTGTCCAAGTGGTAGACCAGTTAGGTTCGAACATGGAAAGGTGAAGAGGAATGCTACTTCTATATTTATGGAGGAGTTGAAACCAGAAGGTCTTTGCTAGTCTGCATCCAAAGAAGGTGTGATGTTGATCTTCCTGGGTGCAATTGCAGTAGTGGCACTGAGTATCAACATTGATGCCTCTTTTGTACAGAGTGGTTTTAGTGGGAAGGCTATTGTGGTGCATAAGCCACATGAAGGTCTTAATCTTATTGGGGACTTTAAGTTGCCAAATCCAGGTGGAGGATTTGTGGGATCTTTGGTGTCCCCTCCTACTGGTGGTAATGTACTGATAGGCACTTTACAGGAGAAAGTGCCATCCCCCCTAAGTCTTCAAAGAAGAGTATCATGACTTAGATGGGTGCTCTACATGAAAATGTTTTTCATAGTGTTGGTAATGTTGGGAGGGATATCAAAGGGAAGGGTAGTAAAGTCCCATCTTCCATCTCTCCAGATATCTTTAACCATAACTTGGCTGGGGGGATTTGTGTTAGGACCTTGGATAATTGAGGTGAGGGAGGACATCCCAAGGATCCATCTATCTTCTCAAGCATTTACTTTAGTGCCATCCTTTATGGCCCAAAATAGGGCATCCTTACAGAGGTTCCAACAGTTAGTTATGTTGCACCAAGTCCTGGAACCCTTGTTGTAGCCCTTTCTACTAGTCCCATGCTTAGCAATGAGGGTGCTGGACCATAGGGAGTTGGGTTTGAGAACATCCTCGAACTCAGGTTACAGAGGAGGGTTTTATTCTTGATTGCAGCCCTTTGCATACCCAACCCCCCTCTTCTCTTGGGAGGGTGATGGCGTCCCATTTAAGAAGGTGTAATCTTTTTTTAACATCAGTGGTGCCCCAAATGAAGTTCCTTTGGGTTCTGTCAATCAGCTTGTGAATGGTGCTAGGAAGCCTGACGTATTGTATAATGTGGTTAGGGATGCTGGCCAGGGAAGATTTAGCAAGAGTAACCCTACCAGTCATGTTGAGAAATTTAGTCTTCCATCCAGCCAACTTACTTTTTAAGTTATCAATAATGAAATGAAAGTCTCCCCTGACAGGGTTTTTTATGAAAGATGGAAAAGCCCAGGTATTTACCAAAGTCATTGGAGGATTGGATGCCCAGGAGGGTAGATAGGTTCTCCTGCTAAGCTAAACTACAGTTTTTTGAGAAGATGACTTTAGAATTTGCAAAATTAATTTTTTGGCCAGAGTGAGAGTTGAAGCTGAGGAGGATTATATTGATGGTATGGCAGTTTTTTGCATTAGCTCTAGCAAAGAGTGTAAGATCATCAGCAAAGAAGAGTTGGGATATGTGGAGGCCTCTCTTAGAAATGGATATAAGTGTCCATTGGAGGATATCAACCTCAGAGGTGATTTTCCTAGACAAGAGCTCCATACAGAGAATGAAGAGGTAGGGGGACATAAGGTCCCCTTGTCTAATGCCCCTGGTTGGGTTAAAAAGGGTGGTCTTCCCCCTATTGACCAGAATAGAAATAGAAAGGGTTGATATGCAAGACAAGATGAGTTTTATGATGTTTTGGGGAAATTTGAAGAAGGAGAGGACCTGTCTAATAAAGGACCATTCAAGCCTATCAAAAGCTTTTTCCAAGTCAATTTTGAGGAGCATATTGGACTTCTTTCCCTCCATTTTGGAGAAGTGGCTGACATACTCCTGAACAATGATTGCATTATCAAAGGCTCTTCTCTTAGCCAGAAAATTGGCTTGCGAGGGGTCAATGATGTTGGAAAGAAAGGGCTTGATCCTGGTAGCTATGATCTTAGTGATGATTTTATATTGGGTATTGCAAAGCCCAATGGGTCTGATGTTCTTTAGAGTTATGGCATTTTTGCACTTAAGGATGAGGTAGAGGTAGGTGGAATTAACTCTGGGATTAATAGAATAAGAAGTAAAAGTATCTTGGCAAAACTTCACTATAGGAGGGCCCAAGGTGTCCCGAAATTTCTGGTACACAAAGGGATGTAAGCTATCTAGCCCATGGGCTTTATTTAGTTTGAAGGAGAAGACAACTCTTTTGACCTCTTCAGGGGAAGGGATGGCTTGTCAGAGATCATGGTTAAAAGAGTTGATGGATCCCAGAGTAGAGGGGTTTAGTTGTGTATTGAGGTACCCTAAGGTATGCTCAGTGGTGTAGAGTTTAGCATAATAGTTGGAGACAGTAACGGCAATATCCTTCTGATGGTAGTGCCAAGTGCCACTATCATCCATGATGGAATTGATTCTATTCTTTTTTCTCTTATTGAGAGTGGAAGTATGGAGGAATCTTGTATTAGAGTCTCCTTCAAGCAATCAAGAGATCCTGAACTTGAGCTTCCAGAATTCATTCTCTAGGTTGAGAATATGGTTGAATTCCTTCAGTAGAGTGTGTTAAAATCCATGGAGGAAGGGCTGCCTAAGATAAGAAGAAGAGAGGAGTGATCAGAATGAGTCCTAGGAAGGTGGGTGATTGAGGCCTCAGGGTACATGTGGATCCACATGTCATTGGCTAGACATCTGTCAGGCCTTTCTAGAATAAGACCCTGTTTATTCCTATACCTCATGTTGGACCAAGTGTATTTGCTACCCCTGAAACCTAAGTCAATGAGCTGACAGTGGTTTAAGAAGTTCATAAACAAGTTAGTTCTATTGAGGTTTATCCTAGAGCCTCCAAATTTTTTAGAGGCTCTGAGTACCTCACTGAAATCACTTCCAACTAGCCAGCTCTTACCCTCATGGGTAATGTAGGTACCAGAAAAAGAAGAGAGTTGGTCCCAAAGAGTAATCCTAGAGTGAAAGTCAGTGCTAGCATAAATAATGCTAACAAACTAAGAAGAAGGAGGGGAGCTAACCTGGACTTTGGATGAATATCCTGGGAGGAAATGGAGACAGAGATTATAGATATAGAGTCTTCTCTCCACATGATGACAAGACCTCCAGAGTTTCCATTGGCTTTAGACTGGATGTGGTGCTGGTAGCTCAACTCATCACAGAGATTATGATGGTCGATCATCTTAGTTTCTAGCAAAGCAAGGATGCACGGTTGGTGAATATTGACCATGGCTTTGTAATGCTTTCTGAATTCAGCATTCTTAGCCCCCTAGCATTCCACACTATGCAGTTCTTCATTTTCAGGTGGAGAGGGTGGGGTGGCTCTGGTATTGTTACCTTGTCCTTTCCTTGGGGTTGGAGGTGAGTGCTAATAGGGAGGCCTTTCTTTTTCTGCTGAATGGAGTCAGGGTGATTTTGAGGGTCTCTTCTCTCATAGGGCTTGCTGTATTTATTCTTAGACCTAACTCTGCCAACTCTAGTGGAATCAGAATGATCACTATCTCCTGAACTGGCTCTGTGAACTCTAGATTTAGAGGTTCTACCATGTCTAGGATCTCTATTCTTGGGATTCTGAGTTAGGATAGGAATTCCTTCATATCCCTATTGCTGGCTCTCAGAGCTTCCAAGGAATTCAATCTCTTTACCCTCTCCAGAGTGAGGTGAGAGAATGTTATGGTCGAGGAGGTGACTATGTTGGAGATATCAAGAGCTCCCCAAAGGGAGGTGCAAAGATGGTCCCAGAAGTATCATTGCAGGATCTCGAGGAGGAAAAAAGGAGAGGCTCAGGATCAGGTGATTCATGATTCTAGCTAAGGATTCCGTGGTCAACTCCTCTTGAAAGGGTGAGTTGATCACTTAGAATAGAGTGGCCATCCAGACGTTGGACCCATATATTTGGATACCCTGGTTTAGGCTCGCCATTGTCAGTTGTGCTAGATACCGAGGGTCCTGAATGAGGATAGTGATATGTTTCTCCTTCCATTCCAAGTGAAGGGGTACAGTTTGGTTGGATAGACAAACTTCCAACCATGAAGTTGGTTGATGGTTCGGCGAAAGAGGAGCTGTTGTGATGGTTATTTGGTTGGAGTTCGAGGTGTCCATGGCTGTTTTCTTGAGTAAAGTCAGTCATGCTCTCCTCAGAATATATAGAGTGAGGGGAGGTGGGGGAGGAAAGCTGAGGTGTTTTCCCATGGGAAACATCACCAGCATTTAATGCACTGTCTGTATCTTGGACAAACTTCATTATATCACTGCGAGAAGTGAAAAGGTTTCTCGCCATCAGGACTTTAGGCTCATCATTGCCTAAGTCCAGGTGACTAGGAGGGGCCCCACTTTGAGGGACTTCATTCTTTTTTATTCCCATAAGAGTGGGGGGATTTAATTTAACAGAAGGGGAATTAAGAGATTGAGGGTTAGGTTTTCAGAAGGCAAGTAGGCCTTAAGATTGGGCCCCTTAGTAGTGGTAGAATTGGGCCTATGGGCCATATAAGTATTTATTTGGCCCATAACAACGCTGGGTGGGCATGCCTGATTCTTTTTGGGCCTCTTGTCCGTACTGATAGGCCTTGAGGATTCTTCTTGGGTCAGCCCAGTAATGGCAGTGCCCTTTGGAGGAGGCCTGATGGACTCTCCCAGCGCCGTTTCCGGTGGGTTAGGGTTTAGAAACTTACCTATGACCACATCGAAGGTTTTGACCTTGACGATGGGTGTTTCTCTCGGGTTAGGTTGATGGTTTTTTAGCCCCGATTTCTTCTTCTTGGCAAACGTCACTGTTTGCCAATCTGAGTGTTTCTCAATTGATGGTATGTTCTTCGACGTGGGAGAGATGGTCGTTGATGTTGTTGCTTCGCTTCCGCTATTGAGTGGGTTTTACTTTAGCAAATATGAGCAATTGCTTGTTGTATGTCCAAGCCGGCCACAGTTCTTACATAGAAAACTTTCTCCTTCATATAGAAGAGGCTGATTATGACGATTGATGGAGATTGAAGCTATTACCGGGGTGTTTAAGGGGATCTGGACGTAAATTCTAGCATACCTTCCTCTTAGGCCGCTGATGTGTATGTATCTACTTTTAACAGGGTCCCAATTTTTTAGCCAATCCGATGAAGGATTGAGGCATCATAAAGCTTTGTGGGTAGGTATGGAAGCCTTACCCAAATGACCGTTGAATCCACTTTAGATTGACTAGGTACGAAGTTGGGTTCCCACATCCTTACAAAGATGAAACTACCGACTATGAACCAGGGTCCCCCTTGAAGGATTGAGGATTGACTTTCCGATTTCGAAAGCTTTACAGTGAAGAAGCCTAGCCCCAGATCTATGAGGCACAGGGGTTCTGATAATTTCCACAGGTCATCCAGTTTTCTCTCAAGGTATTGGTGGTTGAAATTCCTTTAATAGTCTTGATGATGACGGAGTGGATCCAAGGCACGTATAATCTGACTCTGTCTTCCTCCGATAGTAGAATGTTTCTTTCGTCGAGCTTTGGGTCCTCGTTTCTGCTGGGTTTTGGAGTTCCCATAGGAGTTAGAGGTGGGGTGATTTTCCCAGTCACGATGTCTTTGTAAGAAAGTGGAGGTTTTGCCATGAGAACCTCTTTTGAAGAACTGGTTATTGGGGGATTGGGTAGGAGGCATGAGATTAAGGTTTCGTCCATAGCGGTGTTGGTGCCGATGGTGAGAGAGAAGAGTAGAGAGACGGAGGTCTTTCTCTCTCTTACACATATATTTAATAAAAGTAAACAAGCTCATACTTAGTATAGTAAGAAAATAGAAATGTGAATGAGCACCAGAGCTGTGTATAAATAGAATCAATTCGAAGAAATTTGAATAATTGATTTGAATTATACAATTTGAATCGATTTATAAATTTAATTTTAGAGTATTTCGATTTTACGAATCGAATGATTTTGGGTGTTAACAATTCAAATTGATACATATATATATATACACATATCTTACTAGATGGTTTATACCATTCTTTAATCCAAAGACCTTTTAGCTATGCAAAGACATTTAACTCCTGCCTTTATGGTAAGGAATCATGCAGAACTCAAAGAGGAAAACCTAGGATGGTAATTAACTACAAAGAGTTAAATAAAAATTGTATTTTTGATGGATATTTTATTCCAAATAAAAATAATCTAATTAACCTTGCTAAGGGAAAAAACTCATAAATTTAGCCTTGGAATTTATATGGTATTGACTATTATAGTCTTTCCATTTTTTAGATTTTGATAAGAAACTACTTCTTGGAATATGATCATATATATATACATATATACATACATATATATATATATATATATATATATATATATATACACACACATATATATATATATATATAGATTTTACAAACCTAAAACTGACAATAGGCCATGCTCACATTTAGAGTATTTTAATTATAAAATCTTGTCATTTTAAATATTTCCTCCATTCTTAAGTACTTATTATCTTTGTTAAAAATAAATATTTTATAACAGTTGTCATTTTAAAAAGGACATAATTAGTTATTTATTTTTACTTATATCATTAGTCATGAAGAAATATTAATATACTAGTACATAGGGTTGGGTATTCGTTTTGTTCAGTTTGATAGTTTAATATCGGTTCGGTTTTTTAATTTTTGGATTGACAAAAATGACAACCGTAGCCAAACCAAAATAAATTTGGTTCGGCTCGGTTTCTACAAATTCGGTTCGGTTATTTCGAATTTTTATTTCGGTTTTGAAGATTAAAGTAGTGAACCTCTCTTTGTTATAACTGGACATTTAAAATTAATGATTTTTCTTAAAAAATATTTTTTTTCAAACCTATTTTTCATTCCCAGATATAAATAACTCAACATGGATGAAACTAAATGATATAGCCATAAGTTTAACATAATATATAACTTCATTATGCATAAGTTGCATAAACAGTCGAAACTCGAAAGAGTGGTCACTGCCGGAAAGACCACAGTCGGCATTGTAGACTGCAGCCCACTGTGGTCGTCTGGCCGACTGGTCGCCGACTCAGGTGTCGTTGTACAGACGACGATCTCGGCGGCGGTCTATGGTTCGATCGATTGTTCGACTATTTGACTGATGTATGTTGTTAGCTGTATGCGGCGTGCTATTACTTATTAGTTATTAGGGTTGCTATTATATATTTATGTTATATTATTATATATTAAATATTATATATATATAATGAAATATGTATATTATATATTTATTAGTTATTAGGGTTGCTATTATATATTTATATTATATTATTATATATTAAATATTATATATATATATAATAAAATATGTATATTATTAATTATTTATAGAATTTCGGTTAATCAGTTTATCCGAATTATTTTTTTGAAAAATCAAACACCGAATTGTTTAATCGAATTTCAAAAATTAAAAATAAAAACCGATCCGAAAAACCGAAAAATCAAATCAAAATTAAAATTTCGATTTGGTTTTTTGATTTTTTCAGTTTAAACCAAAATATGTCCAGCCCTACTAGTACATACATAACAGAAAGGATAAATTACACAAATCCCATACTTAAGAAACTATATTACCTAATATTCCTTACTTTTTAAAAATTTACATAAAATTTCATTTTTCAACTTTACTCTTGATACTTATCAAGAAAATCCTACATTCTATTTTTACTCCACCATTAACTTATTCAAGATTTCCTTCCCTAAAATATCTCCCTAATTATTAACAATTAAATTATCTTTCTTCGTGATTTTCTCTCTAACATTAATGCTTAAATCATCTTCTTTCCTGATTTTTTCTCCTCCATTAATGCATGCAACTTTTTTTTTTTCATCTCCTAAAATCTCTCCCATTTTTTTTTTTAAATCTATTGATACATATATACATTTATTTAGTTATTCATACATGTTTATTCTTTTAATGATGATTCATATGAATGATAAATATGATATCATTATATAGGTATTATGATGATTCATACGATAGATACATTTTATATGATTTTAGCGGTTGATACATATGATATTAATGGGTGATACATATTGTATTATGGTGATTCATATGGTAGATAAAATTATTTATTTCAATTATTGGGTTATTCATATGATATTAATGGGTGATATATATGATATTATGTTGATTCATATAGTAGATACAATTATTTATTTCAATTATTGGGTGATTCATATGATATTAATGGGTGATATATATGGTATTATGATGATTCATATGGTAGATACAATTATTTATTTCAATTATTGGGTGATTCATATGTTATTAATAAAAGGTAATGGTGTAGTCAGTGTAGAAAACAAAAGTAATAATATTTTAAAAAAAAGACTAAAAGCAGAATTGAAACATAATTAACATTAAATCTAAAAAAAAGAGACTAAAATTAAAGACGAAAAAGGAGAAAAAAAAACATATCTTTCATAATTAAAGACGAAAAAAGAGAAACATAATTAAAACACCTACATTAAATCTAAAAAAATAGAAAAATTAGATATTTTTCCTTAAATAAAAGAATATAATGAATAAAAGAGAATCTATTACTTCCTTAAATAAATATCTTGTTAGTTTCAAATGTATCACTTTTTTATATGTATCACCATATAACATATGTATCATTATTTCAAAAAATTAGGATAAAATGTAATTAACAAAATAATCGAAATTTTCACTTAAAAATTAAGAGATTTATGTAAGTTACCCCTTTAAAAAAAACTAAAAGTCGCCTTCTTGTCGACTCATTTATAAGTACATCTTTTAGATTCCATTTAGTTAGTCATAGCGAACTCGATGACTAATCAATGTCCATTTTTATATACTTTCAGGATGATATTTGTAATTAAAACAAAAGTTAGGGAGATATTAAAGAAAGTGTTACCCCACAAATGATGCCCGACAAGGATAGGATGTAAAGACCTTACTTTTATCTCTGTGAGTTAGAGACACAGTTCTATAGGGTCGTTTGGTAGAGTGTATTGATAAAACTAATGCATGTATTAATTAATGAGTATTGTCAGTACCTTGTTTGGTATGTTTTTCGGTTTATGTATAACTAACACTCTATTATGTATTGAGGTGTGTGTTAGTAATACACACCATTTTATATGTATTAGTAATCCTTTAGGATTTGATCATCATTGGCTGAAGGAGAAATAACACTTCTCTAGGAGACTAAAGTGTTGACTTCCAATAAGGCATAAGGAACTATCCCGGTTCCAAAGGGGCTATCCTCATAGATCACTACAACCTGCCTCCACTCATAGGTTTTAACAATTGCTGCAATGGCTTTAGTCCGACTGGAAGAAGGAAGTGCTCCTCTGATGAAAAAAGGATTTTCCTTGACCGTAAGTAAAGGACTTGTTGCTGGAGAGATTATAGGGACTTTTACTCTATTCCCTATGTCAATCACAAACTCAGTTTGTGTAGACATTTAATTTGTGGCCCAAAGATAGCTTGTACTTGGACATCCTTTAGCAAGTATATGGCTGCACATACACAATCAGAATATAAGAAATTGTCCAAACATAGGAAAACCAAGGGAAAAGTGAAGAATCCTGAAAGGATTCAGTTCTTGAGTTCTTGATTTCTATAATTTTTTATGATAGGCAAATTGGCACATTAAATGC
This sequence comes from Capsicum pubescens, assembly GCA_030864215.1. Lineage (NCBI taxonomy): Eukaryota > Viridiplantae > Streptophyta > Magnoliopsida > Solanales > Solanaceae > Capsicum > Capsicum pubescens. Next base: position 51,379,994 of record CM061543.1, on the reverse strand, counting down.
ACTTTTTTTTTCTGGTTAAAGTAGTGGATTTATGTTAATAACAAATTAAAGAGCGTCATTACAAACAGTGCAACTCCTTAGAGTAAATAAGTTCTTAAAGCGAGCCAAAATATTACTAGTACTAGTAGTTTGCCTAACAGATATAAGCCATAAGAACTATCCCTCTAGCAAAACAAAGCAAAATAAAGGAGGGGTAGGCAGAAAGTTAAGTTCTCCAAAACATGCTCGCTTCATTCCTTCCATAGCCAAATTGTCTGCAGCTGCGTTGGTTTTCCGTAAAGGTGTGCCCAGTCAGAAGAAAGATTACTGGTACTACCGATTGGACAATTTAATCATCTTTGACTTCACATAACACCTCGCATTGAAGTGGATGCGTGAGATACGGACCCGGGTTTAGAGGTTTGTTCTGGCAGGAAGATTTCTGGACCTTAAACTCGCCATTCAGATCAAAGGTGCATGTAGACACCAGAGAATGCTGGTTCCTGGAAGAGTAGAGGATAGCCACAAAGAACCTTTGACATGGACCCTTCTTTCCTAGATAACGAAGAGAGTAAAAAGCACGTTTATCGTTAAGAACATCTTGGTGAACAGTGTTTGTTACGTCAACCTCACATGTTATTGTTCCTTCATCAACTTTATTGTCGGGGACGGACTCCAAATCACGAATGATTAGCAAAAATTGTGACTTGTTCCTTTGGAACGAGTACAAGTGATTTTCTACGATAACAAGATGATCCCACCGAGATAATGACAAAAGATGACGCGTGAGAGGTTTCAATGGTTTTCCAATGGTTATAGGTATACCAAGTCTGATCCTTGAAGCTGAAAGCAAGAAGAATGTAGCCGTCACGCAACTTTACATATAGAGTGGTCTCGTTTGAATGACCACCGTCAACAATCAGAGTGCCAAGTTCATAGTCAATTGCAGGATACAAAATAGTATTGGGTTGAGGTAGTGAAACCCATCCTTTAGAAAGATGACTCATATTCAGCATCTCAAAGTGTGGCTGTCCGCCATTGGGATTATCAAAAGAGATCACATAAAGCTAGTGATCAATGAAGAAGACGAGTGGGAAACACATGGGAGCTTTCAACTTTGGGATGTCGTCCATCCATTTCCTCTTGGGAATGTCATAAACTTTGATTTCGAGAGGATAAAATAAAGGGAAAAGGCTCAAATATGCACTGAACTATTAGAAATGATTCATTTATGTCATCCGTTAAAAGTTGGGCTCATTTATGCCATTGCTGTTACAAAACCGGCTCATTCTTGCCATTACTTTTTTAACAACCGGTTTTAAAAAACAGTCTTGCCACGTGGCAGCTTATTAGAGGGTCACGTTAAATTTTTTTTTTTTATCCATTAAAAAGAATTCATGCAACTTTTTGATCCATTGAAAATTAGTTTGATCTATACTTTTAAAATTTGATTAATTTTTCATGAATATATTCTTAAAACATTTTCGTTCGATTCGTTTTTTTTGTCATTTTTGACATATTAAGATTGTTTTCATATTTTACCTTTAATATTAATTATTTTTTTCTTCAAATTAATTTCAAATTAAATACAATAGTAAACATCATTTAATAAATATATTATAATAAAATAGTTATTTTAATTGACGGGCGAGTAACTAAAAGGGAACAGAGAAAGTATACACTCCACGCTTTTTATCACTTTATTTTTATTTTTTTTAAAAGATTCACGTTAACTAAAACTTTTATCATTTTTCAGTTGAAACTGAAGGGATATATAAACATCAAATATTATTATTATTATATTATTAATAGTTAGCTTCTCATTTTGCCAACTCTACGTATACTATATATGTCGTCGCCTTCCTATTTTTGCAATGATAAATGATGATGCATAAAGTGTTACGTACAAATGTTGAATGCTGATTAGGGGCGGCTCAACCCTTTAGGAGAAAAGGGGGCCGCCTAAGACCTCAAAATTTGAGGGGCCTATTTTTGTTTAGTAATAATAAATTACAAATTTTAAGAAATATATTAAATACTATTTATAGAAAAAAGAAAAATTTTATATAAAAAAATAAAACGCAAGACCTCCGTTTGATTTTTGCCTTAGGCCATAAATTTGCTTGAGCCGCCCCTGATGCTGATGATGTCATTCTATGCTTAATAAAAAAATAAAAAAATAAAAAGTTACTTACATTCGGCTGACAAAATATTTCATGTATGCTAAGACCTACTATATGCTTAATTAGAATAGCGTTTGGTTATAAATTATAGTAGTAGATTTTAGAAAAAAAATTCTTTAAATATTTGTTTGATCATGAAAAATTAATCAAATTTTAAAAGCATAGATCAAATTAATTTTTAATGGATCAAAAAATTGGTTGGATTCTTTTTAATGGATCAAAAAAAAAATTAAAAAGAATTTTTTTTTTAAAAAAATAAAATAAAAAATGACGTGACCCTCTAATAAGCTGCCACGTGGCAAGGCTGTTTTTAAAAACCGGTTGTTAAAAAGTAATGGCATGGATGAGCCAGTTTTGTAACGGAGATGGCATAAATGAGCCCAACTTTTAACGGAACATAAAGGAGCCATTTCTAATAGCTCAGTGACATATTTGAGCCTTTTCCCTAAAATAAATGACCATCATCATCTAATTCGGCGTAACCAACAAAATACAATTTACCGCCACCAGCGGTATGTCCCAATTTCATTTTAAAAAACAAGGTCCGTTGGTAGGAGACAATGAAGTAATTGTTGTTGAATCTAGAAGCAGTAGTATCGACAAAATCTTCATCTTCTATAAAGAAGATTACAGTGGATGACCAATTCTCGTAATTAGACGGCAAGTGCCGAATCGATTTCCCATCTATCAGCAGCATGGCTGGCTATCTCTTCTTTTTATCTACCTCCTAGTCCTGAGGTGTGCGTGAGAGACAGACTCGCCGTAGTTTTGGTGACTTGGGGTCTAGGGCTGCCGATCCGATCTCAACAAACAATCTTATCTTATGTGTCACATGATTCTATTTATGGTAAATATTCTATTTAAGGAAATAGAATTACACAAGGATTTTACATGTTTCAATTATGGTAAATATAATTATTGTGTCCTTGTCAAAACGAGAAAATCCTTGAGGTTTGGAAGTTGGAACACCTAAAGGCCTATGGAGCTTTATTCTATATAAGGAGAAGATCAACGCAATTCTAAGGTGTTCATTGCATGCGAGCATGGGAGGAACCACCTTATGGTTAGAGGGATTCATCCAAATTTTCTTTGATGAAAAACTGTACTATTTATACATAGATAAAATTATTTTTTATATGTATATAATTGATGTTGAATATATATATAAAGATGTTGAGTTCGAAATTGGTGGGCGTCATGCGAAATCTTTTTGTTGCAAATTATAGATGTAATAATTCAGACAACAAAGAAAACTATAATAAAAAATATATTATTTGATATAATTGGTCAACGGGCCTAAATATGGAAACTAAATCTAAATGTTTAAAATTAAGTGGAAGAAAATCTCTCCCTAAATAAGACTCTTTCGAGGCTACATTGTGAATAATATTGTGTTATGGTATAAGAAGAAGGATACTCAATTTCTAAAGATACAAAATCTTTTCTCTAAGAAAGAGATGAGTCTAATATGAAAAAGAATTATAATTTTCTTTTTGAAAAGGTAAAAATAATTATGTTATTAATTTGACTTTACTCTAAAAAAATAAAAAATTCAAATATGGTTAGAAAATCAGGATAAAACACCCTTAACAAAAGATTCTTACGAGTTGTGTGATAGTATAGTTATTTAGTTAGGACCAGTTAGGTAGTAGAGGGTATTAGAAAAATAATCCATGTATTAAAGTGTGGTATTATTTAATATATTATTTGGTAGAAATTTTAGAGTAATGTATAACTAATACATGTATTAATTATACATCCTACATGGTTGTATAAGGTGTATAAATAATACATCCTATTTAGTGGTATTACTAATTCATGAATTGTAATGCATGGTAAATATGTGTAAAGATAAAAGTGCCCTCAAATTCCTTTCTTTTCTAAACCTTTAATTTTTTTTTTTTCAATTTATTCAATGTGATTTATTTCTTTTCAATTTATTAAGATGATAATTTTCCTCCAAATAATTTTAATAAGAAAAACTACTCCATTAACTTAAAAAAATACTTATGTTTTAGTAAATGGTCAAATCTCGAAAACAAGTTGCATGATTGCATACAAGCTTTAATTTTGTAACTATGCTATATCACAAATAAAAATAATTTTTCCGTCTAGCTTTAACACTCTATGCAACACAATTTTATGTTAATAAAAATTTTATTGTCTCGTTCAAAAGTTACACGTATCTTCCTCCAACTTAAGAACACCACAATCTGGGAACAATAAACAAATGATGAACAAATAAAGAAAAGATAACAAAAAAAAATAAAATTACTGCAAGTGAATGTTTAAATTTTGAAATTTCAAAGTAAGTTATTAGTCATATTGTTGATTTTATTAATTCTTTGCAAAGAATAATAAAGCTTTGCAAAGAAAATACACAAAACTTTCTTAAAAAGAATAATAAAGCTTTGCAAAAAAAAAATACACAAAGCTATAGTATGTCAGAGTATTTTTGTAAACAAACAACATTATTTTAAAAATATAACAATATATATTGTTTTCAATACATCAAATCAAACACTGCATAAAGAATAATCTCAGCATTACTAATCTCGGCAATACTAATTTCAACATTACTAATACATCCTATTCAGTACTATCTACCAAATGAATCCTTATAGTTATTCTATTGTGGTTATTTGTGTGTGTTAATTGGTGAGGCTTGCAACAAGAAGTATGTTTGGCTTTTTGAGAGAGTTGTTGCTAAGAACAGTTATAACTAATTGTTTGTGTCTAGGTGCTAGAGTTAGCTTCTTTGATTATTGAATTGTAATCATAAAACCTGGTTGATTGAGTTTTTAATGGATTTTTGGTCGTGGTTGTTACTCCATGAGTTAGGAGTTTTTTCCACGTAATTGCTTGTGTGTTTACTTATTGCTTAAACGGTTAAACCTCGCTCATGGAAGAAGCATCTTTTGTGCTTAGTATCGTGTGCATGAATAACTAACTCCCAGATTAGGTTGAAAACAAAGAGAGAAAGATAATGCTAGTTTAACAGAAGTAAATATCATGGAGCTAATATTACCAGCGGATGTTGCTTCAACATCATCTTTCTTAGAATCCCTTAAATGAGGAATTACACCACGACTAGCGTTGGCATGGTAATCTTCAAGAGATAGTAATTAGAGAGATATGTGTGTTATTATGTTCACCCCTTATTTGCCTTGCGTAGTTGCAAAAGCTAATAATGGAGACAAGTTGAATGAAAAGAAATAGGAATTTGCATCTTGGATTATGCATTTTAGGAATTAATTGGCAAGAAGGCAGTTGTGCTTGTGCAAAGCTCTCTTACCTGTGTGTCTAGTTATAGAAACTCCGAGTGCCGCAGCTAAAATAGTCCAAAAACTTGCACCATTGCACGGCAAGGTAGGGGCGGACCTATAGCCAAACTTTTGGTGCTCTAGCGCCCATTAAATTCGATGTAGAGTAGGTATAATTATATAAAAAATGTAGAAAATTTAGTATAAGATTTAATTTAGAAAAGCAACCAGTAGGCCAAGATGGTAGCTGGGTGCTTTAATTTTCAAACAGACCTTAAAGCTTTGAATGTCAATATGTGCGTTCGAACCTTTCGTACACCCACGACCCTTAAATCCTTGGTCCGCCACCGCAGCAAGGAGTAAAATATGAGCTTTAACCGTTGGCACGATGAGTTCCTTTGATAATATAGGTGCCACGCTTAATATTTATACCATTTCTTAAACAGTAAAACCTGTCTATAACCTCTCTATAGTAGTATGTAGCGTATGTCCGGAAATTTTATGACCGCTATAGTAAATACGATTTTTTCCCTTTTAATTAGATAATCGCACATGAAATTTACTATGTGCATGATGTTAATGATGATTACCTTAGATACATTGGAATCAGAGGCGGACCTATGTTAAGTTTTGGGTGCTCCGACACCCATTAAATTCGAAGCGGAATAGGTATAATTATATAGAAAATATACGAAAATTGGTATAAAACATATAAAAGCACCCACTAAAACAAAAAATTGGTTAGATGCACTGACATTTAGGTTGATCTTAAGTTTCTCCATTGGTAAGGGCACCTCATTGAGGGATTTTTTTTTTCCATCTTTTGATCTTTTAAGCACCCATAAATCCTTAAATTCTGGATCCGTCAATGATTGAAATTCTATACATAATATATTTCTTATAAAATATTATTACATAATATTTAACTATGGTTATTATTATTAGATAGTTTTACAAAGAGTGTACTGCTATAATGAATATCATTGTTGTGAGAGAAAAGTAAAATATAACACTAAAATCGATTGTATGTCAACAAAATAAGAGGATGACTAATGTAATTAAGAATCGGATAAACGATCAGTTTACTATTCTAGGAATAATAAGAATAGAAAAATAAAAGTAATCTAATCGTCGTCCAGAAGGTGATGACTTTAAAAAAAAAAATCACTGTTGCCATTAATCTATGGCTTGACGATTTGTCCTTTTGGTATTTTTTGATTTGAAAAAGTGGCTCTTTATCCGAACTCTCATTTGATGCATTTCACTTTTTGAAGTTGAAATCCAAAAGAAAAAGGGACAAAGAACTCAACTCTCAACAAACAAATTGTTGTGAGGGCTCACCCAAACGGCCATGCATTACCATTTGCTTTTTAATTTTTCTTAGACTTAACACAACTTGGCTTTTATATACACACAACTTGGCTTTTTTATTCCTTCTGAGTCGTAGTGAATTACACGACTCGTTTGACTTGATATTTTACTAGTAATGGCAAAGCATATCTTGCACAAAGGTGCAATTGCTCCCCACCCCACGTATGGGGTGATCCTTTTACTCCATATATGTTAGAGTATGTGCCCTACTGATCAGTGACTTTAACGTACGGGTTGTCTATGGATGGAACGGGTTGCCTGACGTATTCCAAGAAAGCAGTAAAACAAGAAGTAAAGAACACAATGATTTTTATGTAGAAAATATCCGGCTCAAAAAGATGTAATAAACCACGACCTGTACCTACAGGATTTAACCCCAACTTCACTAAATAACTCTGAGCCCCAACAACAACTAATTACAAAACTCTTGTAACAAACAATTAGGAATTATAATCTCTAATTCCTATACCTCAATAACTGAAATTATAAACTCTAATTCCTACAACTCAATAACTGGAATTATAAACTCTAATTCCTGTAACTCAACAATCATCCTTGACTGTTGAACCCACTTCGAGTTATCCCAAACTTGAAGTTAACTCAACTCAGTATTATTCCTAAACAATCAATCTAGGTAGACAATAAATTACAACTCAATAAGAACAATACATTTAAATTGACTCATGAACTGTAAAGCTTAATCCTGTGAAGCAGGTTCGTCAATTTGTTCCTTTATACTGGCAGCACTTGAATCTTCAGTCAGAATTCTCTCAATTATGAACTTTCTCAATTTGATCGTATTTAGCCTTTTCTCTCTCTGTAAGTGCACAGGTTTCTCTGAATGGTACATATTCTATTTAAGCACAACTCTCAAAAGAGTTCCTTAGTTCAAACTCCTCCTTTAATCAGACCTCTCATTGCATAGAGTTCTACTTCAAGTGAGACTCCTTCTTCAATTCCAACTCTTATCTTCTTAGTGTTGTATTCAAACTTCAACTCTTTAAATCAACACATGATTATTTCCTTGAGTTTATCTGAATTAACCACTCATCTGGTCCTTCCTTAATTTTTGCACGCTTGTCTTTAATCATCGATGATTTTACTACAAGTTCAGCTACATGAGATAGTGTGTCTGTGAACCATCTTGACTAACATGTTTCATATCACTTTGTCAGTTTGTCAATCATCAAAACTGCAACGTACCCAACAAATTTTTCCCTTTTTTATGATAACAAACCTTTTGTCTTTGTGCATTCAAACATCTTCACCTATAGACACTAAAGTATAAAACACTAGAATGAAACAAGTTAGTCAATGGGTTATAAACATTGCACAACCCTCGTATCTTTCCCCTTTTGGCATCATCAAAAAATTATTTCAATGCAATAATATACTAGCCAACGTGATTTGTTATGCTATTCATGGTCACTGGGGCTATCACCAAAATAATCAGACAAAGACTTTATCCAACATAGTTATATATTAAAGAGAGCAAAAACATGAGTCAATTAAGCAAATGTAATCATTCCATTTAACTGCCAGAGCATGTTCCACATTAAACCTAAGCTAGTACTGAACAAAGAAAAATAACTGAGCATTAATCAAAAAGGAATACGGTATAAAAGTGGGACATAATTAAGGATATGAAGAGTGGGGAACAAATGAGGAAGGTGGAACAGGTGATATCAAATGTGTCAATTGACGAATGAATAAAATATTTTCATTCCTCAATCAATCAAGGTCAAGCTTCAAAGTCATGATCCTAGCCTTAAGAACCTCTTATTCCACTTCATGATTGTCTTGTGCAGCTTCTAGTTTAGATATTTTTTTCCAGCTAAATCATTTCTTTATTATCAGTTTTTTCAAATGAGTGTTAGCCCTCAGCAGCATGATTCATCTATTCAAGAACATCCATTGTTATTTTATAAGTCAAACTTGAACTAGGACTGAGAAGTCGCCCAAAAATAGCCAATTAGGAACTAAAAGAGAGAGCATGTCCCTATTTATTCTTCAGAAACATATGTTGCATGTGATTGATGATCAAGTAAATTCATGATACAAAAATTGATATTTGGATTAAGAGAGAAGAAGAAATTTCTGGTGTAGGATTAAACACATTTATGCACAACCATTTGGAGAGAATCAAAGAAAGTTTGGTCAATCAATTTATCAACTTTATAAGACAAGGAGAGGATGAAGTGTGGGGAATTGAACAAGTGTGCTCAAGTATTTCAACTTAGACAGCCTATGCTTATGTTAGTGTAGAACATACCCGATAAGAAGAACTTTATGATCACAATTGCTTGCTTGTACCTAATTTTCTACTCAATCTAATACAAAATTAGGTTAGAAGAGTAAAAAATCTAGAATTGGGACACATAACTAAATGTGCAAGACTGAATGGAATAAAAATTTAGCTAATAAGATTAAAATGAAAAATGGTTATTCTAGTCAATCATTGAGGGGAGTTCATGCAATTTTAATCATCCCCAAGTATAACCTACTCCTTTCAAAATGCTCTCTACTCAGTGCCTTTGGTGCTTCTCCATTCAATTAAGTAACCCATATAGTCAATATTTTTATAGCCCTCAAGAGTGAAATTGTTTTCCTTTGAATACCATAGTCTCAAGCCATTGATTCCTATGACATATCTCAAGATTCTTGTGAAAACACCAATTCTTATGAACTACCAATAAATTATCATCAGCTTGAGTTAGTGTTAATGATGCATCAATTTCTTGATTTGTTGTTCCCCTTGTCAATATGCCCTCAGTCTGTACAATAGATGGACCAGGTGGTACAACATGTTTCTGTGCATGCTCATCAGTTTCACTGTCATCCCCCCATTTTTTTAAAGAGGATCCCCCTTGCTTCCCCCTTACATAAGCAATCCAAATCTGACCATCTTTAAAAAAGCTTTTGTTTTAGTTTTCCCAATCTTTTCAAATCTAGTAATGGTGCTTTTTTTACCATCTCCAAAAGATCCATTCCCCCTTTAAATGTGGTAAGTGAAAGAAACTTTATTTTCTTCCAGTCTTATGACTTGAGCAAGCTCTATCCATGTACTAATTCTTCTTGTCTCTTTTCACTCTCACCTGCAAAACAAATTAGGGGTTAACTTTAGAAACCCAGATAAACTTGGGTCCTTTCTTATGAGAAAAAAGATGAATGAGGTTCCTTCTAGCCCATCGAGGCAACAGGTTATGTGACCTATTTCTCTGACCAATTTTGACCTTCTTGTTAGTTTGTGCTAACTTAGAACCAGATTATTTTGGTAGGCTTATGCTTCTTGATTTGGTTTTTGTTGCAACTGGACATTCAGTGGTTGGATGTCCCAGGTTACCACAAATATAAACAGATCTTTAATAGCATTAGAACTTTTATAAAAGCCTGACCCAACCTTTTCATTGTGAGTTCTTTAACATAGATTATGAACAAGTCTTGAAGAATGTGTCCATCTATTAGCCCTTTCAAGATCAAGTTTCAATCGAGAAACTTCTTGACTTAGTTGACTAACCTTTTATTTTTCACAAAAATATTCATGTTTAATCTTAGTCAATTCTGACTCAATTTTTTCTTGTTCCTCACTTTTGATCTTTTTTTCTTTTTCAGAAAGAGATAATTTTAGAACTTCAAATTTGAGGGTCAGGTTTGATGAATCAAATCTGCTAACCTATTCCTTAAAAGTGTAGTTTTCCTTTTCAGCAGTGTTTTTACAAACCTCTAGATTGATATAATCAAACTTTAGGCTTGCTAGACTGCTGAAGATTTCATCCCTATCAATTGTTAGTTCTTGAAAATCATCAATTAAAGCACTTATTAAAGAAACAAGTTTTTTTTTTTGGAAATAGATGCAACTTCTCTTTGAGTTTAAAAATACTTACCTCATATGTTCCATCATATTCTTCTATGTCTGAATCTCCAATAGCCATGAGAGCAGTTTCATCTTCTTCATTTGATTCATCACTTTCAGATGACCTAATTAGATCTTTGATGTTCATCTCATAAGTCTTGAAATTATCAACTAACTTATCAAGGGACATTCTAGTGAGATCCTTAGCTTCTCTTATGGTTGTAACTTTGACATCCCACTTAGACTTTGGTAGGACAATCAAGACCTTATCTACCTGTTCCTCAATAGATAAAACCTTTTCTAGAGATGATAACTCATTTACTAATAAAGTTAACCTAGTTATGATTTTTTGTAGTGACTCATTTTTCTCTATTTCGAAAGCCTCATATTCAGTGAAAAGTGATGCAATTTTGAATTTTCTCACTTGTCTAGTACCTTCATGTGCATTCAGCAATGCATCCCAGATTTGTTTAGCAGTGTTACAATTAGACACTCTATTGTACTCGGCTGGATCAAGACCACAAATAAGAATATTTTTGGCTTTTGCATTCTTTTATAGTGCAACAAGAACTTCTGGGGTGAATTCACTCCTTACCTTTTTCATTTGTTTTCCATCCACTAACTTCATGGGAATTATTGGTCCATCAGTAATTCTGTCCCATAATTCATAATCTACTCTTTGAAGATACGTTTTCATCCTAACTTTCTACTACATGAAGTGAGAACCATCAAAGAGTGGAGATCTAATAGTGGATTGACCTTCACTGTGACTAGGTGGTGAGGAATTCATTATAGTGATCTTTGTCTTAGGTGTTAACCCTTTTTAAGACAGCCTTTCTCTAATACCACTTGTTAGAGTACGTGCTCTACTGATTAGTGACTTTAACATAAGAGTTGCCTATAGATGGAACGGGTTGCCTGACATGTTCCAAGAAAGTAGTAAAACAGAAAGTAAAGAACACAATAATTTTTACGTGGAAAATACCAGGCTCAAAAAGGTGTAATAAACCACGACCTGTACCTACAGGATTTAACCCAACTTCACTAAATAACTCTGAGCCTCAACAACGACTGATTACAAAACTCTTGTAACCAACAATTAGGAATTATAAACTCTAATTCCTATACCTCAATAACTGGAATTATAAACTCTAATTCCTATAACTCAATAACCGAAATTATAAACTCTAATTCCTATAACTCAACAATCACCCTTGACCGTTGAACCCACTTCGGGTTATCCCAAACTTGAAGTTAACTCAGCTCAGTATTGTTCCTAAACAATTAATCTAGGAAGGTAATAAATTACAACTCAATAAGAACAATACATTTAAACTGACTCATGTACTGTAAAGCTTAATCCTGTGAAACAAGTTCGTCAATTTGTTCCTTTATACTGGCAACACTTGAATCTTCAGTCAGAATTCTCTCAATTATGAACTTTCTTAATTTGATCATATTTAGCATTTTCTCTCTCTGTAAGTGTGCAAGTTACTCTGAATGATACATCTTCTATTTAAGTACAACTCTCAAAAGAGTCCTTCTTTATTTCAAACTCATCCTTTAATCAGAACTCTCATTGCATAGAGTTCTACTTCAAGTGAGACTTCTTCTTCAATTCCAACTCTTGTCTTATTAGTGTTGTAGTCAAACTTTAACTCTTTAAATCAACACATGATTATTTCCTTGAGTTTATCTGAATTAACCACTCATCTAGTCCTTCCTTGACTTTTGAACGCTTGTCTTTAATCATCGATGATTTTGCTACAAGTTCAGCTACATGAGATAGTGTGTCTGTGAACTAGCTTGACTGACATGTTTCATATCACTTTGTCAGTTTTTCGATCATCAAAACTGCATCATACCCAATAATATAGATTATCCAGCTAACTCAATAATGTAGTTGAGTGTTTTCTATACTTTTTTTTAGAACCCCAAGACTTTGCCTCAAGGGTGAGTACTTTGTGGTAACCTTCTTACTGTGCAATAGCTTGCAAACCATACGGGAGATGTAAACTGCACTAGAAAAACCTCATGCTATGAGGCCATGATTGTAAAGGTTTTATGGAGATATAAATTTCCACTATACCCCAAGGAAATACATTTTAAGGATCGGAAGATTAGTTTGTGAGAATTATAGGGACAAAGGAATGGGAAATACACTCAGCCAAAAGTTTTCATGAAATGATAATCAAGAATTTGTTTAAACAACTTCTCATAAGGTGAGACATTATTGAACGAGGGTGTTGGTGTTGGGTTTGAAATTGAGAGAGCGTCATGCCGAAACTTATAGTTTATAGATGATAAATCAGATAACAACGAAAAACAAATACTAAAAATAAATTGTTAATATGGTTTGGTCAAACGACCTACGTATTAAAAATAATATTGCAAAACTTCAAAACCTATTGGATGAAAATCTCCCCCTAAACAAAACTCTTCAAACGACTACATTGTGGATGTTATTGTGTTATGGTATGAGAAGGGGTCATCTATTTATAGATGTCCAAAAGCTTTCCTCCAAGAAAGAGATTTGTCAAATATTGATGAGTTTTATATTTTTCTTTTAGGAGAAGTAAAAGTAATTATGGTAGTATTTTGACTTTCCTTCAATAGAAAATAAATCTCAAATTTGGTAAGAAAATCAGGGCAAAAACCCTAACAAATATCCCCTTTTTGACTTGTCTTTCTAGCAAAATATTCGTGATCCTCCTTCTTCACACGATCTTCAGATATCACTGTTGTTTGACATGCTTAAAAATGGAGCCCTTTTGGGTTAAGAATGTATGAGCCATTTTTGAATTAAAAATATTGAAGCCCTTTGTAGGGTTAAAAGTGAACTTTATTTTCAAATATGTGACAGCAGGATTGTTGAAAATACTCCTGAAATTTCTTCTCCACATGTAGTTTTTTTGAACTTTTATTTTAGATGAAAAAAATCTTCATTATCACCAAGTTGGTTACAATTTGATTTGAAACAACTTTGAATATGTCTTTATTAATCTCGTTTCACCAAATCATTGGATCTTTGAACCATACTCTCTGATACCACTTGTTGGATTCGCAATTGAGAGAGCGTCATGCGGAATCTTATAATTTGCAAATCATATAGATGATAAATCAGATGACAACGAAAAACAAATACTAAAAACATATTATTAATATGGTTTGGTCAAACGACCTACATATTAAAAATAATATTTCAAAACTTAAAAACCTATTGGGGGAAAATCTCCTCCTAAACAAAACTACTCTTCAAACGACTACATTGTGGATGCTATGTGTTATAGTATGAGCAGAGGGTCATCTATTTATAGATGTCCAAAATCTTTCCTTCAAGAAAGAGTTTGTCAAATAAGAAAGAATTTTATATTTTTCTTTTAGGAAAAGTAAAAGTAATTATGGTATTACTTTGACTTTCCTTCAATAAAAAATCAAACTCAAATTTGGTAAGAAAATCAGGGCAAAAATCTTAACAGTTGGGATACGATTTATAGTGTTAATCGCATTAGCAAAAGCATGATCCAAAAAGGTGAGACGAAGGGATGCATGTGCGAGAAATGTTAAACCATTTCAACAATATGGCGATGTTTTATTTCGACAGTATCATTTTGTTAATAGGTATGGGGAAAAGATAAGTGATGAACGATCCCCTCTTGGGAAAAAAAGTTGGATAAATTCCTATATTTGCCACCCCAATCATATTGTACCACTTTTATATGATGCTCAAAGAACTTCTCGACCTGAGTTTTAAAGCGTAAAAATATTGTATAAACTTCATTTTTGAAACTCATAGGAAATAGCCATGTAAATTTGCTAAAGTCATCAATAAAAGAAACATAATAACGAAATTTATTACTAGCCAATTGTGGAGTAGGACCCCATACATCACTATGGATCAAATCAAGAGGAAAACTAGAACTAGAACTAGAATTAGAAAATGGCAATTTGTGACTCTTGCCATATTGGCAAGAAGAATAAACATTAGACCAAGGACTCAATTTGACTGGTAAAGAAAGACTCCTAATAATACTATTGACTGCTCGTAGAGACTAGTGACCTAAACGACTGTGCCATAGATCAAAAGATAACTTGGAGACATAGAAAGCCTGTGATTTATTTGAGGAAGAAGGTTGGCCGAGTAACTGGGTTGCAAGGAGACGATAAAGGCCATGCTCAAGAGTCTCACGCAGTAGTACTTTCCCCACTGCCCGATCCTTCACAAAACAAAAACAAGGATGAAACTCAAATATAACATCATTATCAGAAGTGAACTTGGCTACACTAAGCAAATTCTTGGTAATTTTAGGCACCAATAATACATTAGATAAATGTAAAGATCGACTAATTATAGGTAAGATAGCATTACCAAAGTGAGAAATTGTCAAACCTGTGCCATTACTAACATGAATTTGATCGCTTCCCAGATACTCTCCTCGTATTTCCATATTCTGCATATCGTTAGTTAAATGATGAGTAGCCCCAGAATCTGGATACCAATCGAGTCTCCAACAATAGAAAGTTGGCAATGAGAGCAGCCATGTGTGATTCGAAAAGAGCTTGATAGGCATGGTCAAAAGGATGGTAGAAAACCAGGGCGGAGTGACCAAACTTATGGAAAACTTGACACTAATGTTAGTTGGATGAGTTGGTGTTACGACACCGACCTCATCCTCGTCTAGATCTGCCACCATAAGCCTGATTATTATTGACATTAGTAGGCATTTTAAAGGAATTATCATTCTTCGTATTGTTGGACTGTCTAGTAGACAAGTTGTCTTGGCTTAATCCTTGTTCTATACTTGTCATCTGCTCCAAACGATACTCTTGACTTAAAAGTAAGCCATGGAGATCGACTAATGAAATTAACTCAGCCCTAGTAGCGACCAAGACAACCGTGGCATCATATTCTTGTTCAAGTCCTCTAAGAATATATAAAATAAGATCATCATCAGTGACAGGGTGTGCCGCAACCGCGAGATTATCGTCACAAGTATTCATCTTTTGAAGATATTATGCCTTGGATGAGTTGCGCGCCTTTCTTTGTGGTTTGTAATTGCAACCTTAGTTGCATTATCCTAGCCTTGGATTGTGATGCAAACAACGTCTCAAGTGTCTTCCAAACAGCCTGAGAGGTTATACAACCGCCTACTAGGCCTAAAATCCCTTCGGTGAGGGTTGAGAGAATCCAACTCAATAAAAGTTGGTCTTATTTGATCCATAAATTGTACGCTGGGTTGATAACCACGTCATTTGAGGTTCTTCAGAAGAGCTATTTGGAGTTAACTTTGGAGGGCATTTGTACGTACCATCCACTTATCCCTCAAGTTCGTTACCCCTTAGAATTGGGAGAATTTGTGATTTCCATACAATATAGTTATAACGGTCAAATTGAGAAGATGGGACTGATTAATGTTGGTTGCGAGCGACGAAAAATTTTGGAAAGGGGTTTGCGAGGTGATATTGATAATTAAGGGAAGTGCCATTGTGGGACGTGAGTCTTCGCAAGGCTCCGATACTATGTAAAGATTTTATGAAGATATAAATCTCGATGATTATTCACGGAGGAGTTCTTCCTCAATATATACAAAATGCTATACAAAGTATAGTTGAACACCAACTCTCTAAGAGATAAACTATACAATTTTAATCAAATGTAAGTACATAATATGTGACTATTATGGTGTTCTAACAATGATTGAGTGAAAGACAAAGGCTGAATTTGATCCTAGGTCTCCCAAATGGAAAACCCACCTCCCCATCACTCAACTATGCCCTTGCCGGCGAGTGCTTTCCATGTTAGTCATTAATTATTTTTGTGTTTTCTTGTTACTTCTAATTGTTATATGATTGTTGGAAAAAAATGGACTTCCGAAGCTGTATCAAATAAAATTCAAGTGGGAAAAAAATTGCATCTTTATGCAAGATACGCCTTGCCATGATTAATTAAAAAAATTAACATCAAATGAGTCGTGTGACTCACTACCACTTAGAAGGAAGGTTCTCATTTAGTTACCTAACATAGCAATATTTACCAATTGTTTGCAAAATAAATGATTAACCATCTCTCAGAAAAGGATCCGATGTTGTTTACTTTTTACTTAAAGCTCTTTTTTTTATGGATTTGAATTTATTTCTTTAGCTTCAGTTTCCTTTCTTGATTGTCCATAAATGGTATTGTTAAATTTAAATAAAATTCTTTGAGCTATTAAAGCTTAATGGTAAAACCAAAAACTAAATAGATCACTTTTAGAAAAAAAGGAAAAATGAGGAAGATTTAACTACTTAAGGGCTAAAAGAAAATAGAAGCTTATTTGATGCACTCAACAGAAAATTAATCGATTCCAGGAGTTGAACTCGAGGAATAGAGTAGCTATCCAGGGCTCTAATCCGAGAAGATATCCAAGATAGAGAAAATTAGGAGAAGAAGAAGTGAAATGTTATTATCATGAATGAATATGTAGTATTACAAGTTGATATTTATAGTAGTTGTATCTAGTCTTAGCTAACTATCTACTAATTCTGTAACTAATAGATTGACTTTAACTATTTTGTGAACTTTCCACTGTACAACTGAATTCTAACTAACTAATAACAACTTGCACTTCTAATTAACAACTTACAACTTGCTCTAACTAACTAATAACAACTTGCACTTCTAATTAACAACTTGTAACTTGCATCAATACCCTTCCCATGAGAGCAGACTTGTCCTTAAGGCTGGAATGTGGGAAACCTATATTGGACATCAGTGAGGAATTCCCAAATAGCCTGGTCAGCATCAACGTCAGTCCATTTGATAAGCACCTAAGCAACAACCTTATTGCCTCATTTCACTATTCTTTTTTCCAGCACAGCTTCAGGCAATGGATAATAAGGGCTGGAAAGATGAAAGACAGGTGGATGATTGATGACTGAAGGAACCTCATGACACCTTTTTAACTGAGACACATGAAAGGTGTGATGAATTAAAGAATCAGCTGGCAACAACAACTTGTAGGCTACCACCCCTACCTTAGCAGCAATAGGGTAAGGACCATAATACTTAGCAGCTAGTTTATTGTAAGGCCTCACAGCAATGAAAATCTGTCTATAGGGTTGTAGCTTCAAGTAGACCCAATCTCCAACCTCAAAGCTTCTATCAGACCTGTGCTTATCAGCTAAAGATTTCATTCTCTGTTGTGCCCTCTGTATATGGAATTTCAGAAGGCATATAATAGCCTCTCTGGCAGCTAAGGAACTATCAGCCATTTCTACTGATGACTCTCCAACCAAATAAGGAAGATGAATAGGAGGTCTTTGACCATAAAGCACCTCATATGGAGAACATCTAATAGAAGAGTGATAAGTAGTATTGTACCACCATTAAGCTAGGGGTAGATAGTGAGGCCAATCTTTAGGACTATCAGAGCAAAAACACCGCAAGTAAGTTTCCAAGGTCCTGTTTACTACTTTAGTTTGTACATCAGTTTGAGGATGGTAAGTTGTACTTCTTTGCAACTGAACTCCTTGTAACGTGAACAACCCTTGCCAGAACGTACTGAGAAATATTGGATCCCTATCACTAGTTATAGTGGTAGGAATGCCATGGAGCTTGAATACATTGTCCAAGAAAGTTTGAGCTACTTATTGTGCAGTGTATGGGTGTTGCAAACTCATGAAATGGCCATACTTGCTCAACCTATCCACCACCACCAAAATTACCTCTTTTCCCTGAACTTTAGATAATTCTGCAATGAAGTCTAGGCATATATCAGTACACACACCCTCAGGAATGGGTAGTGGTTGTAAAAGACCAGGATATGCAGCAACATCATACTTATTTCTCTGATAGACATCACATTTATTGATAAACTCTTTAACATCCCGAGCAAGAAACTTCTAGTAGAAAAGAGATTGTAACCTCTTAATAGTAGTGTCCATACCAGAATGCCCTCCTTGGCTAGAAGAATGACACAACTCAATGATAGTTTTCCTCAATTCTTGATCTTCTCCAACCACTAATCTGCCCTTCCACCCGAGTTGACCATGACACCAGGTAAAGAACTTAAAAGGCCAATACAGCAATTTAGTAATCAATAGTTGCAAGGAAATATCAGTAGACCAAGAATCCTTGATCTTGTCATATAAAGGGTCATTAGGAGTGAGGAGGGAAATAGCCAATAATTCAGAAGTAGGCATTTTGGACAAGGCATCTGCAACCTTGTTATCCACACCATTTTTGTATTCAATAGAGAAATCAAAAGCCATGAGCTTGGAAATGCCAGCAATTTGAAAATCAGTGTCGATATTTTGTTCCAACAAATGCTTTAGTACCTTCTGATAAGTTCTAATAATGAAGAAATTATTCAGCAGATAATGTGACCACTTAGAGACAGCAAAAATAAGAGCAAGTAATTCCCTGTCATACACAGACATTGCTTGATGTTTGAGAGCTAATGATTTACTGATATAAGATACAGAGTGTCCCTGCTGCATTAGAACAACCCCAATACCCTTTCCATTTGCATCAGTCTCAACGACAAATGACTTAGAGTAATCAGGCATGACCAAGACAGGTGTAGAGATCAAAGATTTTTTTAGCTTTTCAAAAGCTGCAGTACATTCTTCATTCCAACCAAAGTTATCCTTCTTAAGCAGATCATGCAGGGGTCTACATATTGAACCAAACCCCTTGATAAACCTCTTGTAGTAGCCATCAATTCCTAAGAAACCCCTCAATTATTTGATATTATTAGGCACAGGCCAACTGGACACTGCAATAATCTTTTTAGGATCAGTGGACACACCTTCAGCACTAATAAAATGGCCTAAATACTCTACCGTAGGCACCCCAAATGCACATTTAGACATTTTAGCATATAATTGAAACTTTAGCATCAGATCAAATACTTTCTTGACATGCATAATGTGATCAGTCATGCACTTTCTATAGATAAGGATGTCATCAAAGAAAACCAGAACTGTTTTCCTTAGCAATGGTCTAAATACTGAGTTCATAAGGTTTTAGAAGGAAGAAGGGGCATTGGTAAACCAAAAGGCATCACTAGAAACTCATAGTGCCCTTCATGAGTTTTAAAGGCAGTATTGTGAGCATCCTTATCATACATCTTCAATTGATGATATCCAGCTCTAAGGTCAATTTTAGAGAATACAACAGCTCCTCCTAGATCATCCAAAAGGTCTTCCATAATAGGTATTGTAAACTTATCCTTAATTGTTGACTGGTTAAGCTCCCTGTAATTAATACACAGTCTCCAACTTCCATCTTTCTTACCAACTAGTACAACAGGAGAAGCATAAGGACTGGTGTTATGTTGTATCACACCCTGATCTAATATCTCTTGTACAAGTTTCTCTATAATATCCTTTTTTACTCTTGGATATCTATAAGGTCTCTTGTTAACAGGACATGCAGACTCTACCAATGGAATTCTATGATCAAACTTGCCTCTATGTGGTGGTAATGTGGTAGGTAATTCAAATATATTGTCATATTGTTCAATGAAAATTGAAAAGTCTGGTGGAATTGAATTACCTTGTTCAGCCTGAATATTATAACATTGACACCCTTATTCCATATCAGTCAACAAGGACATCATAAAGAATTGAGTTTCTTCACATTCTATTCTGTTAACTACCTTTGATCTTGTTGTTTTAAGAGGTTGACTAGACCCTCTCAATACATGTTTCTTACCCTTGTATCTGAATTTTATGGTCCTGTTCTGAAAATCAAACAACATACTGTCCAAAGTGTTCAACCATTGCACTCCCTAAACAATGTCTACATTTCCCAATGGTAACAACAAAAAAACAGATGCAAATGTGGTACCTTGTATCAACCACTGTAGATTCTTACATACTGAAGTTGTTTGTACTTTTCTACCATCAGCAACACTGACTGACTGAGCCAAAATTGTACTTGGTTTTCACCCTAACTTCTAAGCTACATCCTGGTCAATGAAGTTATGTATGCTACCAGTGTTAATCAAGACTTGCAAGGGTCTTTTCTCATGATACCCAGTCACTCTAATAGTCTGATAGCCAGTTACTCTTGTAAAAGCTTGAACTGACATTGTCATGAGTTCATCTAACTCAATCTTATCATCCTGATCGTTAACCTTCTCATCCTCTTCAATAAGCATTTCATCTTCTAATATGTCCATTATATATATATGTCTGTTAGTATTGCATTTGTATCCCAGCATATATTTCTCATCACAAAAAAAGCATAAACCCTTGGCCCTTTTCTCATCTATCTCAGTTGCAGTCAACCTTCTTCCGTTCCCATTGCTACTAAATTTGTTGGTTTTATTAGCTTGGGTTTCCACTAGCTTCTTGTATGTATTAGCAGGAATCAGTGCCTTTTGATAGAAGAGAGGTTTTGCTTGATTGAGAGTGAGCAAGATAGGTGCAGATAGGGGCTTTACAACAGATCTCAGACCCCAAGATTTAGCTTATGTTTCAAATACTTCATCCTGCAATCTTATGATTTTATAAGCCTGTATTAATGTCTTTGGAGCTTGGATCCTTACAGCCTTATTTTACTCTGGTTTAAGCCCCCCTAAATAACAGCTAATAGAGTTTTCAGTAGACAAATTCACCTTGGTCAACAACCTATCAAATTCAGCTTGATACTCTTTAACACTACCAGTCTGAGTTAAGTTTTTTAGGTCTTCCATAGGATCTTCAAATTCTTCCCCAAACCTCTCATTCAAAGCAATTACATACTCAGTCCAAGAAGGATCCCTCAAAGAATTTCTAACTTTCATGTATGACCTATGCCAAGCAATGGCGTCCCCCTTAAAATAAATAGCGACTATTTTAACCCTTTGATCAAAATTAGTTTCATCCATATCAAAAAACTAATCCACTTAATACAACCAAGTCCTTAAATCTTGACCTCCAAATTTAGGGAATTCTACTCTAGAGCATCTAGTAAGAAAATTACCAGAGTGATGATTGGCTTTGGGTCTGTAGTCATGCTGAACCTCCACAGAACAAGCACTATCAGCTAAAGATTCTGCTCTTCCAGCTTCCTTGTCGTTTGCTTGAATGCCCAACCTATTCATAACCTCATTAATTTCACCCAATTCCTTATCATCCTAGGAATTGCGTTCATTCATGGTGGTCATTCCGTCCATGAGTTTCTGTAACTTTTCTTGAATTTGAATCAATTTCTCATCCATTTCTCCAAAAGCTTGCTCTTGATTCTTGTTTTAAGTGACTGGCATGCCGAGGAATGTCTTGCTCTGATACCAAATAATGCACTCAACAGAAAATTAATCGATTTCAGGAGTTGAACTCGAGGAACAGAGTAGCTATTCGGGGCTCTAATCCAAGAAGATAGCCAAGATAGAGAAAATTAGGAGAAGAAGAAGTGAAATGTTATTATCATGAATAAATATGTAGTATTACAAGTTGGTATTTATAGTAGTTGTATCTTGTCTTAGCTAATTACCAATAATTCTGTAACTAACAGATGGACTTTAACTCTTTTTGTGAACTTTCCACTGTACAACAGAATTCTAACTAACTAATAACAACTTGCACTTCTAATTAACAACTTGCACTTCTAATTAACAACTTGAAACTTGCTCTAACTAAATAATAGCAACTTGCACTTCTAATTAACAACTTGCAACTTGCATCATTAATTGTGTGCGTGAAATGTGAAGGCATGCATGCAGGAGCATTATTGGATATTGATGGCACTTTTAATCAATGGGCGCTGCAGTGCTAATATCCAATGCTCTTTGAATATATAATACTAGATTATGAGCTTGCAGCTATCCCTCCGGCCTCTTTTTTCTTCGTCTTGTACATAATATCGTACAAAAATTGAAACTGATACGCACGTACTAGTCAATCTTATGCACACTATAACAAATTTCTGCTCACCTATTTTATCTGATTGCAGGTTACTGATAGATGCGTCAGCAACTCAGATCTTAGCTATATTCATCATTTAGTTGACTCACTGGCTAAGTTTGGCTAGCACCTACCTCCTTCAGTATCAGCCTTGGATACGCTATTTTACCCCTCCCCTCCGATTTATGTTTTTATAATGCATTGAATAAGGACCATTCTGATTCCCGTATGGCCTGGTTGGTCCTTGCACCTGCATATACTACTTCTTTACTTTCTCCTCTTCTTTAAAAACTAAAATACTTGGCTTTCTCATAAAAAAATAAAAAAATTAGACAGCCATTAAAAAGTAGTGACTTTCAATTCGAAAATGATATGTTTTGCAAAATTATTAATTTATTTGGATTGAATGTTGTTGTGAACAATTGAGAACATCCTATGGAGTTTGTGTTTCAATTTTGTATATCCTATGGAGTTTGTATTTCAATTTTGCGAGAGTTTGATGATAGAGATAAAGATTGGTTTCGGTTGGAATTTCAAACTAAAATTCAGAGAAGGGGATATAAATAGGTTGTGATTGTATAGCGTGACATACAAACTACATTGCATGTGGTATGCTTTTACCGGATTCTATACAACAACAAAAAATTATATACAAATTATATGTTAAAAGTGAAATTCAAGAGGGGGGTTGAAAATTTTTGTGAGTCGACTATTGACTCCTCACAGTCGACTTGCCTGCAAATCAGTATACTTCACAAAATAGATTAGATTTGAAACAATCACATAAATAAATGACTGGATTTAAAGTAAAGAACACAAAGATTTATCTGGTTTGGAACACCAATATGGTGCCTACTTTATGTCCCCTCGGGTTTCAAGGTTTTGTTAGATCTTTTAATGTTCGGCTCGAGTACAATGATGAGAAACAAGTTTCAAAGACTTATTTTGTTCTTCAGATCTTGTGACACGGCTTCAGTTTGTATAATAAAGTTGACTCAATCCTAATCTTTATATATCAATTATAAGCCAAAGATTATAAATCTTTGTGAGACTAAGATTGAGATGCTTTAAGGTTTCTCCTTAAAGTTACGTAAATATATCTTGTGCTTTGTCCTTTTATAGTTTTCTGCCGCATCTACTTCTTTTCTTTAAAAGGAAACTCAAGAGATTTCTTATCAATCAAGGATTTGGGTTGATTCTATGATTGAGGAAGTTTGCACCTTATGGTATGTTCATATCAGATATGTCCATACTTGGTGCACTTTTCCTTTATCACACCCATACATATCCATATCAGATATGTCTATGCAGAGGGTATGATCTTCTTTCCTTTGGTCTTTCCATGAAAGTCGTTCAATCGCCACTAATCTTGTTGTTCAGTGAGATTTCTGATTGATGTGTTCCATATTCTGTGCCTCCTTTATAGTTGGATGATTCTTGCAAGATACCTTCCACCATTAGATATTTAGATGAATATCCTTACCTTGTGTCCATCAGTTAGAAATCCTTAAATATCCTGCATATTTTCATCATTAGTTTGTCATTATTAAAACATAAAATTAGGAGGCTAGAAATCTCCCCATTTTTTATAATGACAAACATTAAACATCAGTTAACTTCCCTGTTGAGGTAGATGGATGGATCCCCTGTCTTCCTACCTTAGTGGCTATAGTTGACTTTCTTGTCGTGGCAATCGACTAGCTCCCTTGTCTTGTTGACTGATGTAATCATCTTCTCCCTCTTTTGACATAATCAAAAAGACCAAAACAAACAGGTAAAATTATGATTAAGAGTGGCAAAAATGTTAGAACAAGAGTGTAAAATATTTTTATACAGTACAGAGTATGAGATGGGATAGACCCCCTTTTGAATACGAGATAAGAGTTTAGTGTTTGGCAAGGAAATAGGTAAGAGTGTTGTGCATGTTGGAGCAAAAGAAATCATTGGATTTCTCAACACTTTTGGTGAAGTTGGATTACGAGGTCTGGATGGAGATTCCAAGCTCATTGGAGGAGGAGGAAGTCTCAGATTTGATGGAGTCAACCTATGAGAACATTTTGTTAAACAACTTTACCCCTTCCCATTTAAAACCATCGAGGGATAGTCGCACTTTGCCTATGTCGATACTGGTCTCCTTGGTCAGTTGTATTATCTTGGCAGTCGACTCCTGGATGCTGACTATTCCTTCATAAATAGTGGTGAGCCTGTCTTTGATTTCTTCAATATCCTTAGATACATAGAACGTGGGGTTAGTCATAGACTTACTTACCTTGGGTGTGTCAGGCCGGTTTTTGGCAGAATCTTTTCTACACCATTCATTGTCAATTAGAAATTTGCCCATGCTGGCAAACGTCTTTGAGTTATAAATGGTAGAGACTTCTACCACTGGATAGGCTGAAAGGTCAATTCCATAGTGAAGGAAAATCTGAGTGATGAGCAATCCATAGGGCAAGTTGGCTGAGGCGTGAGCGTCGGCTATATTTTCTGTTATGTATTCATGGATCTAGGTACTCCAATTAATTTTGCACTTCTTAATTATGTAGTAGAGAACAAACATATCTCCGTATGTCACATTACTGAGAGATCCCTTCTAAGGAATCAAAGTGGTTGCAATGATGTGAGCCAAAATTCTATTTCTAAAGCCGAGGGACAGAGGGCCAAAAGTGGGACCATTTGAGTTAGGATCTGAGACAACCTTCTTTGCTTTGTCAAAACTAACTTCAAAATTCTCTAGCCACATGTCGTTCATGAATGGAACAATGCCTAAGAACTTGGTATCAAACCCTTTCTCGAACAAAAAGTCACTGAGAATAAGACGGGTTCCAAGGATCAGGGTTTCCAATCCGCCACTGTCCGAGGATAGGAGAAGGTTGGCATAGAACATGCGGATAGGATCTTCAAATACCTCATAGTATTGAAAAATCTTGGTCTTTGAAAAAGTGATTGATATTGTAGTGAGATTCCTTTAGGTGAGAGAGATTGATGACTTGGCCAGATACAATAGAGCAGTTTTTAAAGGTGAGAAACTTTTCTTTGTGAGTGCAAGTCCAGAACTTGTGCATGTCCTCTGGAGAAAGAGAATCCAGATGAGAGGACCGTCATTTGTTGGAGGAGGAAATGGGGCTTGGAGCGGTTTGTTTTTTGGAGACAGTTGACTAGAGCAAATAGAAAGAAACTTTATCTGAGGATTTGAAGAGAAGGATGGGGTCGAAGTTATTAGAATTTTGGTTTGTAGAAGTTTTGGTGAGATTAGACATTGATTGAATTCTAGTCATGGTGGAAGAGAATGGAGATGGATGGGTATAAAAGAAGTGAGATAGAAGATGAAGGGATGGGGTTAAAAAATAAGGTGCAGTGGACATGGGTTAAGTTAGGGGATGAAAGGGCAGGGGAGTGTTGGGAAGTGAAAAGACGCAAAGATAGTAATGATGATGGAAGAGGAAAAGGTGGCGCGAAAAGAGGAGGATATGAAAGGAAAGGACGGGGGTTAAAGGATATCCGACAGATTTTGTACCAAAAATAGAGATTTTTGAAAGACTACTTTTTTGGATAAAACTGACGAAAAAATTGAAACAAAACAATTTTTTTTTTCCAAAAATAAAACTCATAATTCATTAATACTGAGAATACCAAGTCTTTTTCCAAGGTAATAAAATCTCTCTTCCAACAAAGGTTTCTTAAAAATATATTCCAGTTGATTTTCGGAGTCAATAAATGTTAATGAAAAATCATCATTTTCTACATGATCCTGAATAAAATGATGCTTAATATCAATGTGTTTGGCTCTAGAATGATGCACAGTATATTTAGATAAGCTAATAGCGCTGGTGTTATCACAAATTATGGGAACAAATTCAAAAGACAAACTTAAATCAAATATTTGATGCATAATCCATAAAATTTGAGTACCAAAACTTCCAACGGCTATGTATTCAGACTCAGTTGTTGAAAGGACAACTGAAGTTTGCTTCTTGTTGTTCATGAAATAAAGGCATCACCAAGGATTTGAAATGTACCACTTCTTCTTTTTCTATCACTTTTATCACCTGCAAAATCAGAGTCTGAATAGCCAATTAAATCAAAATAGGAAGAGCCAGGGTACCCAGTGTCTTGATTTTTGATTAGGTATCGAATGATTCTTTTAACGGAAGTCAGATAAGACTTTTTGGGAGTCGATTGGAAACTGGCACACTTACACACACTGAACATGATGTCTGGTCAACTGGCGGTCAAATAGAGTAGTGATCCAATCATTCCCCTATACATCTTCTCATCAACATCCTTTCCAGACGAGTCTGAATCATGGCTTGTGGATGGACTCATTAGAGTTCCATAGGCCTTTCCTTTCTCCATACCGAATCTTTTGATGAGTTCCTTTGTGTACTTAGCTTGACTGATGAAGGTACCTTTGGGAGTTTGTTTGATTTGTAATCCCAAAAAGAATGTGAGCTCTCCCATAAGGCTCATTTCAAATTCTCTTTTTATCAATTTAGAAAAATTCTCACACAAGGAGATGTCAGAAACTACAATTGAGAAAATGTCTCCTTTTAATTGACGATTATCAAAAAATTAGAAAATATTACAAAATTTATATTAACCACATTCAATATAAGTTCAATACACATAAGGGCTCTAACCATATTTCGACTTATGATCAATCCATAGATATCGATAGAAAATAAATAGGCACTCAAAATACGTACATGCTCGAGCATCATTAAACAAATCCTTATCAATCTCGACTCCTTTCAATATGAACAACAATTCAACCAATTTAATTGACTAGTATATAATAAGTATGGAACAACGAAATATATTGGTACTAGATTGACCTAAGATGATAGCATCAACATAAATCTACACAATAAGAAGATTTTAATCGAGCTTCTGTATAAACAGAGTTGTATAATTTTTACCTCTCTGAAAATTATTATTTAGTAAGAAAGTACTCAATCTCTCATACCAAACCTTTGGAGCTTGTTTGAGACCATAAAGTGCTTTTGATAATTTAAAAACATGATTTGGAAAAGATGGATATTTAAATCCCGAGGGTTGTTTTAAAAAAACTTCCTCATGAATGAAATCATTTAAAAGACATTTTTTACGTTTATTTGATATAACTTAAAATATTTGATGGCAACAAAAGCTAATAAAATTTAAATTGATTCTAACCTTGCCACGGGGGAAAAGGTTTCATCATAATCAATACCTTCTTGTTAGGAATAGCCTTGAGCTACAAGTATGGCTTTATTTCTGATAACCTTACCTTCTTCAATCAGTTTATTTCTGTAGACCCATCTAGTTTGAATTACTGAGCAGTTCTTAGGTCTTTTAACCAAAGTCTAAACTTGGTTTCTTTCAAACTAGTATAATTCTTCCTGTATAGCTTCGACCCATGATTTATCTTTGAGGGCTTTATCGGTCTTCTTGGTTTAATTTGAGATACAAGGGCAACAAATGCTTATTTTCTCAATGATACAGTTATTTTCTCCCTGTCATCTGAATTTTCGATGATGAATTCATTTGGAAGCTAGCATTATGTTTCCATTCTCTTGGAACAATCAGTTTCACTAATTTTGTTATGGAAATCAACTCTGGAGGGGGTATAGTCGACTTGTCTTATGATGGCTCAGAGGTTGTGCTAGCATTTTCTTTGGATTGTAGATCACTCACATATTATTCATTATTATTTAAACTCATAGGGGGTGATTATATTAATCAAATACAATATGATAGATTCTTCAACACATAAAGTTCTTTTATTGTAAGCTCTGTAAGCATGACTAGTGGGAGAATACCCAAGGAAAATACCTTCGTCACTTCGTGGATCAAATTTTCCCAATTTAGTCTTACCATTATTGTGGATAAAGCATTGCATCTAAAAGGATGGAATTAGCTGATGTTTGGCTTATTTCCTCTCCAGAGTTTATAAGGCGTCTTTTTTAGAATAGGTTTGATCATGCATCTGTTGATGATGTGACACGTTGTGCTTACTGCTTCTGCTCAAAAGTGATCTGGGAGGTTATGTTCTAACAATATTGTCCTGGCAGTTTTCTGGAGAGGCCATTTTTTTCACCCCACTACACCATTTTACTGAGGAAACCGAGGTGATGAGAAGTGCTGAGAGTACCCGTTCTGAGCACAGTACTCCTCAAATGCTTTCTTTTTAAATTATCCTCTGTGATCGCTATAAACATAAGTGATGAGGTGTCCAGCTTCTCTTTGTACCTTTCTAATTCCAATCTGGACAACTTCTCAATGATATGAATACTAGCATGCCCAAGTTTTTTGTGCCACAACCAAACATCATTGGTTTGCATAGTAAGGCAGGTTAAAGTAGAAAAATCAGTATTATTTAGAACATAAATATTATCAACGCATTCACCAATGAGAGAGATGTCTCTTTTGTCCTATTTGATGGAGCAAATTTTAGCTTTGAAGAAGACTCCAAATTCGGCGTTACACAGCAACTGATGCTGAGAAAGTTATGCTTGAGGTCGTCTACCAAATACACTTCAGCAAACTCATATGAGGAGTTGAGCCTTACTGAGCCGACTCAGATGACGTTGCCTTTAGCGTTGCCACTGAATCTGAATGATACCCCATCTATTTTCTTTAAAGTAGAGAAATTTTCCTTTTTTTCCAGTCATGTGTCTGGAACATCCGCTATCAATGACCCACATTCCCTTCTTATAGCTCTTGCGGACCTATTTCTGCGAAATAAGAAAATTAATTTTGTTTAGGTACCTAAGTGGTCTTGGGTCCTTGCAGGTTAGATGTGCTTCCTTTGTGCTTCCAAACCCACACACACTTAGGCTTATGCCTGCAGCTGCAGGATTTGTTCCCTCTCTTTCCATAGATGAAACAGACAGGTCCTCCAGAGGAGAAAGAGGTTTTGGATAATTTAAATGATTCTGATGAGGAACTTGAATTATTTTTAAAAGAGTTCGATCTCATGAAATTGTTACTTAAAGATTTCATAGTACTATTTAATTTTATTTTTACATCATCAAGCTCTTCATGAAGTAAGTTGATGAGTGGTGAGTTTACCACTCATTTGCACTAAATAATTGTGCACACTACTATGATTTGAAGATCTAAGTGAGACAAGTGGGTGATTAAATGCACTAAATCCCATATTTTGTAGGCATACAAACTAGAAGAATGAAAGATGTGGACTTAAGCTAAAATGGACCAAATAAGGGAAAAAAGTGTAGATGAAAGACCTGGAGAAGTCACGGGCCTCAGTTACCGCGATCACGGTCAGTCAAGCAAGTCAACAAGCCATGATCATGGAGTCCTCATTGTGGTCACGTCAGCCACGATTGTGGAAAAGCTTTTGCGGTCGCGACAATGCGGAAATTTTGCCCAGGGCTGTTCTGTCATTTCACGTGGTCGAATTCAAATTCTTATATAGGCTAAAACCATTTCTTCTTTAGGTATTGCATACCATTGTAACACTTTCGAAATTGAAGAAAAAAACCCTTAATTGGGCAAGCTTTGAAATTAAACTTTGAGGCTTAAATTTTAGTGTTTGTGAAGAATGGATGCTTTTGACAATTCTTATGGTATATCTTTCTCTCCTTTCTTCATGAGTAGCTAATTATTTTGGTCATGAGATTATGTTGAAATAAGCTACAATTGTGAGTGGGTGATGATATGTTTGTATGATTTTTAGTTGTTGAATAGGGGTTCTACTATTGCTTGATCTTAATGGTTAGAATTTGTGAGTGGAAACCCCAAATATCCAAATGGGTTTGTTGTGTGAAAACCCCAAACTCTAAAAAACCTTCATCATCCTCGAAAGAGGGATGTGAGTGAACTTTTGGGAGCCCATAGCTTTCTTAAAAAGGGGCTATATGGGGACAAACCAATAGTGGACAATTGAGAGTGTGGCTCACTACCTTTTGCTATCTTAGAAATAAGGGTAAATGGAGAGTGAGTTATGTTACGGGCATTTTCCTAGAAATAGGGATGCCTAATTGAGGTTTTGGGTGGTTATTATTAAAATAATTGTTAGGTGCTCGAAAGATCCCATGAGTGACATCTTTGGGGATTTATTGACAAACTAGCCTCGAAGACTTATGACCTAGCCTATCGTGTATTAAATGGCTAGAACTCTTACTAAAACATCATAATCTCATGCACACCTTTCCCTAGGTAGACATAATCCCAAAATTCCTCCTAAATCAATATTTAAACCAAAAAGTATTATTGTAGTGTGTTGTTTGACTCTAGATTTATAAAATCCACTTCCAAACCAAACCCCCCCATTTTACATTATCTGAAAACCCCAAACTCTAAAAAACCTTTATCATCCTCGAAAGAGGGATGCGAGTGAACTTTTGGGAACTCATAGCTTCCTTAAAAAAAGGGCTATAGGGGGACAAAGCAATAGTGGACAATTGAGAGTGTGACTCACTACCTTTTGCTATCGTAGAAATAAGGGTAAATAAAGAGTGAGTTATGTACGGGCATTTTCCTAGAAATAGAGATGCCTAATTGAGGTTTTGGGTGGCTATTATTGATACACTTGTTAGGTGCTTGAAAGAGCCAATGAGTGACATCTTTGGGGTTTTGTTGACAAACTAGTCTCAAAGAATTATAACCTATCCTACCATGTATTCAATGACAAGAACTCTTACTAAAACATCATGATCCCATGCACACCTTGCCCTTAGGTAGACATAATCCCAGGATTCCTCCTAAATCAATATTTAAATCAAAAAGTGTTATTGTAGTGTGTTGTTTGACTCTAGACGTATAAAATCCACTTCCAAATCAAACCCCCCATTTTACATTATGTGTTTTACATTGTATACACTCCGGGTATCTTGTTAGTAATCTTAGAACTCACGAGAATCAAAATCTAAATTCTCACTCCTTGTGGATTCAACTCCAATGAAAGTTGGGATATTGACAACAATCGTCCTCCACCACTTTATATGTTATAGGTGAGTGTTATCAAAATGACATTGTTGTCGGGGAGTGAAATTTAGATTTTACTTATGCGGTGTGATTTTTACTTTGGATATACCCATTGTGGTTTTCATTTATATCGGTTGTTGTTTTTGTTGTTGCGTAGGTAATTTTAGTTTAAATGAAACAATGAGTGACAATGCTAGTCACTCGAGATCTTTCGATTGACCTCTTAATGATGAAGGGAAACTCAATGACGTGGGTTGTACAAGTGTCATTTGTTACATATGTGACACTTATGTTGCATATGTTGCAAATGAAGGGAATCTTTGGGGGAAAGCTTATGAGGATCCCAACCTTCATTTGAAGAAATTGTGGAGGTGTGTGCACCATTTTACATCGCACACATTACTCAAGAGTCTATCCGTCTTTTTCTTTTCCCATTCTTTCTAACGGGCGAGGTGGTTTTGTGGCTTCGTTCACTCCCAGCCGATTCAATCACTTCTTGGGAAGAATGTACCATAATTTTTCTTGATCGATACTTCCCACCGTCCAAAGTGCTCCAATTGAGGGATGAGATCATCAACTTTAGGAAATTGAATGGGGAGCCTTTGTACGAAGTATGGGAAAGATTTAACAAAAAACTAATGCTATGTCCAAACCATGAGGTCTCGGAGAAGATGCTTCTCCAAATCTTCTATCGAGCCCGTAATCCTCTCAAAAAAATTGTGGTGGACAAAGTGGAGGGAGATTCCCTTGTGAAGTTGCATTATCATGCAGCGATGATTTTACTTGAGGAGGTTACTAAGCAAAAGGTGGTATACCTGAGATGTCGAAGTGCCTAAAACCTTTCCCACTACATCCTTGGCCGACAATGAACAAAGAAAGAGAGATGAGGAGAGAGAGGAGAATATGGAAACAATGATAACTTAATTAGAGATTTTGACGAAACATGTGATGGGTGCACCCAAAAAGGTGGTGAATGCAGTGGAATCCAAGGCCTATGATGAGGAAGAGGCCAAGAAACTTTATGAGGATATTCGGTAGTTGACAAATTATTCGGGGGGTTCCCGACCCGCCTATCAATGGCAAGGTGGGAACCAAGGTTAAAATGAAAGGGATATAGATTGTGATTGTGATTGGAGGGATAAAGAACGTGACCATGATCATTGTGCGCCTCCTTATGACCGGGTGAAAAAAAATATGAGCACCATCGACCCCAACAAATATAAAACCAAAGATGTCTTGGCAAGGATTTTGATGAGAGTGAAAGGAACAAAAAAATGGTCCGTGAAATGAAATGAGATATTTCACAACTTAGTCAAACCGTGGTGTCCCACTTCGCCTCTATTAAGCAATTGGAAACTCAAATCGGGCAAATTTCCACTCAAATAAATACTAGGCCAAAGGGTGGTCTTCCTAGTGACATTATGTAAACTCGAAGAATTAAGCTCAAGTTTTAGCAATAGTCGCTAGGAGTGGGAAGACCCCTGGTAATCACTTGAAAGAAGACGTATGTGAAAAGATGCCTAAGGAGAAGTAAAAAAAGTGCCACCGAAATCTCAAAAAGAAGAAGATGAAAAGGAACCGGTGGAAGTTGATGAAGATGTGGTGAAAAATGAGAGACCACAAAATAATGTGATGCCTAAAATTCAAGTCCCTCCCTCGTTTCCTTAAAAGCTACAAATAAAAGAGGAGGAAGATAAACTTAAGAAATTCATGGCCAAGCTTAGCAACCTCTCTATCAATATCCGATTGTTTGAACCAATCTAAGAGATTCTGGGATATGCCATGCTCATGAAGAAGTTGATGTCAAAAAAGAAGCTCATAGAAGGTGACACGATTGAAGTTACCCATGGTAGCCATATTGCAAAAAGAAGGAAGACCCCGGAGTTTTTACCATCCCTTGTACCATCAAAATATATATATTTGCGAAATCTCTATGCGGCCTCGGTGTGAGTATAAAACTCATGCCTTTTGCCATTTAAAATAAGCTCGTATTGGGCGCCGCACCCCAACTCCATCACCTATGTGACTTTTAATGGCGGATCAGCCTATCAAGAGTCGATCGGGATTTTGTTTGATGTTCTAGTCAAAGTGGACAAATTTATACTTCTGGCGGACTTCGATTTTAGATTGTAAAATGTACTAAGAGGTTCCCATCATTCTTAGTCGACCTTTCTTAGTCAGTAGAAGAGTCATTCTTAGTCGACCTTTCTTAGTCACAGTGCCCACATTTGCATGGATTAGTTATTTTTCCCTTAGATTTCTTCTTTATCTTTATTTTACTTATGGCAGTATCGGACGAGCTTTTCCCTATGATAGATTGAGTGACAACATTTTTAAGGGAAAAACGTCGTGATTAGGTTTTGAGTCATAGATGCAGGGGATGTTTGAGTACCCATGGCATCAAGATCATAAATGCAAGGAAAATCTGAGTACCTATGACATTTTAAATTTGGGGATCACACTCATACCTATGGCGAAGTATGAGTAACCATAAGGTTTGCCCGTATGAAAGCCAAGATGTGAGAAAAATACTTAGGTTATTGCTATAGTTAGCAAATCATGCATGGTGAAAATGCAAAGCAAACACCCCGCTCCATTAAAAAAATTTCAAAAATCAAGGGCATGGACGTGAGCAACATTTTGTAACAAAAAAATTTCTCTTTTTGTGACTCCAAAATTTTGGTTTGTGAAAATTGATAGATACTCCATTGTGTCTCTAGTGGGAGGGGCAATTGAGCCTCCTAGGCAAATTTTGCATATCATGTGTGGGCAGCTTATTTAACCAAATCTCATGTGTACTTGTACCATCTAAAGCTTGCCCCATTAGTCTATCAAGACTAATTTTGATTGTACTTGGCTAGGAAGATGATCTTAGGCCATTTTTGTGATAATGGAAGTCCACTCTAGCCTAAAAAGTCTACCTTTGCATAGATGTTATCCCTAGTTACCCACTTTGAGCCTTTAAACCTTTCTTTGAAAAACACCTTACAAGCCGTGAGCTTTTCAATCTTTAACACTCTTTTGAACCCTACCTTCCTTGAACTAAAAATTACAACTTGAGACTAAAAGTCTAAATTGGGGGTGGTGATGATTGAAAGAGGTAACTTTGGGCCACGAAGTTGTAAGTGAATGCCTATGAGTTTAAGTATTGAGAACAAATGAATAAGAAAAGAAAAGGATACAACTAAGGAAAAAGAAGCACAAAAGGTGCAAGAAAAAGAAATAAAAAAAATGGGTGAACTAAGGAAATAAAAAGTAGTCACATGTGTAAAGAGTGAAAACAAAAGAAGTGGCCCATGATCAAAAGTTTGATGGAATAGTGTGATGTAGATGTTCAAGGAGGGTGTAGCCATGTTGTTCCTAAAAGATATCCTACCCTACCCCGAACCTACATTATAAGCTCAAAAAGTCCTTCGTGATCTCCAACCAAGTATTATCATTGTAGTGGCAATTGAAAAATAGGGGCAAGCCTATGGCATGGTACTTGTTAGCATCGAGAGTTCTTGATAGAGAGTGTGTTTTACACTTAAATTTCTTGTTACATAATGATGACTTGGTGTGTGAAATTTTTTTCTTTATGAGGAGGCATATAAATAAGTCGAGGTGGGTGATTTTATCATCTTCCGATAAATGAGGCAAAAAGGAGTATAATATAGTTGAGGTCAGAGGTGAGTCATTTTTAGAGTATTAGTGATTATTGCATGATTGCTCTTTAAAGTCTTTTGCATCCTTCAATATTGCATTTTATGTCGAAGGGTATCGTTAAAATTATTTTGCCCATGTGTAAAGAGCTTTTTGTGGTGGTAATCAAGTTGAAGTAATTGTGATCATTGAGTAATAAAATTTGGGCATACATGTGCATTGTCTCTTGGTAAGAAGTAGTGTTGCTTGAGCACAAGCAAAATGTTTAAGTTAGGGGTGTTGATGAGTGGTGAGTTTACTACTCATTTGCACTAAATAATTGTGCACACTACCATGATTTGAAGATCTAAGTGAAACAAGTGGGTGATTAAATACACTAAATTCCACATTTTACAGGATACAAGCTAGAAGAATGAAAGATGTGGACTTGAGCTGAAATGGACCAAAGAAGGGGAAGAAGTGCAACTAAAATATATGGAGAAGTCACAAGCCTCAGTTACCACAATCACGGTTAGTCAAGTAGGTCAACAGGCCGTGATCGCGGAATTCTCATTGAGGTCGCGTCAGCCGTGATCGCGAAAAAGCTTCTGCGACCGCAACTATGCAGGAATTTTACCCAAGGCTGTTCTGTCATTTAATGTGGCTAAATCCAAATTCTTATATAGTCTAAAACCCTTTCTTCTATGGGTATTGCATACAGTAGATGATCCACCTTGTAATCAAGGGTTCATCCGAACCCCTTCGACGGAAAATTATACTATTTTTATACTATTTTTACACGGTCAAAAATATTTTTATGTATATATAGTATATGTTGAACCCCCTTTGACTAGTCCATATGTTTACTTCTGAACCCCTCAATGAAAATCCTGACTCCGCCACTGATTGCATACCATTGTAACACTTTTGAATTTGAAGGGAAAAAATCCTAAATTGGGCAAGCTTTCTAATTAAACTTGGAGGCTTAAATTTTAGTGTTTGCGAAGAATGGATGCTCTTGACAATCGTTATGGTATATCTTTCTCTCTTTTCTTCATGAGTAGCTAATTATTTTAGTTTTGAGATTATGTTGAACTAAGGTGCAATTGTGTGTGGGTGATGATGTGTTAGTATGATTTTTAGTTGTTGAATATAGGTTCTACTATTGCTTGATCTTAATGGTTTGAATTTGTGGGTGAAAATCCTAAATATCCAAATGGGTTTGTTGTGTGAAAACCCCAAACTCTAAAAAATCTTCATCAACCTCGAAAGAGGGATGTGGGTGAACTTTGGAAACCCATAGCTTTCTTGAAAAGGGTTATCAGGGGAGGACCTACGTTACAATTTGGGGTGCTCTGTCACCCACTAAACTCGACGCAGAATAGGTATAATTACATAGAAAATATACAAAAATAGGTATAAAATATATAAAAACACCCACTCTAACAAAAAGTTGGTTGGGTGCACTGGCGTTTAGGTTTATTTTAATATGCTTCACTGTAAGTGTTGACTCGGGTTCGAACCTCATTGAGGTCATTTTTTTATTTTTTCTTAGCTTTTAAATTTTTTAAGCACCCACTATTCTTAAATTTTGGGTCTTCCACTGAGGGTTATATGGGGACAAAGCAATAGTGGACAATTGAGAGTGTGGCTCACTAGTTTTTGCTATTTTACAAATAAGGGTAAATGGAGAGTGAGTTATGTTACGGGCATTTTCCTAGAAATAGGGATGCCTAATTGAGGTTTTGGGTAGTTATTATTAAAACAATTGTTAGGTGCTCGAAAGAGCCAAGGAGTGACATCTTTGGGGTTTTATTGACAAACTAGCCTTGAAGACTTCTGACCTAGCCTATCATGTATTCAATGGTTAGAACTCTTACTAAAACATCATAATCCCATGCACACCTTTCCCTAGGTAGACATAATCCCAAAATTCCTCGTAAATCGATATTTAAACCAAAAAGTGTTATTGTAGTGTGTAGTTTGACTCTAGATTTATATAATCCACTTCTAAACCAAACCCCTCCATTTTACATTATGTGTTTTATGTTGTATACACTCCGGGTATCTTGTTAGTAATCTTAGCACTCACGAGAATCTAAATCTAAATTCTCGCTCTTTGTAGATATGGAAGTTCTTAAGAGGAGCATATAAGTAAGGTATTCGTCAGCCAAAGAGATTAATTAAAAAAAGGATTGGATATCACCTTAGAAGAGATCTTTTCAACAAGATCATCATAGTCTTGA
Source organism: Capsicum pubescens (assembly GCA_030864215.1). Classification (NCBI taxonomy): domain Eukaryota; kingdom Viridiplantae; phylum Streptophyta; class Magnoliopsida; order Solanales; family Solanaceae; genus Capsicum; species Capsicum pubescens. Next base: position 51,342,679 of record CM061543.1, on the reverse strand, counting down.
GAAATCTTTCCATGTGTTATTGAAAATAGAATAAATTCGAAAGGGACAACATATGGCAAAGATTGAAGGACTTCTTTGAAGACATCTGGAATGAAACCAGTTGCAGTTACTGCTTGTGTTTTTGAATCTATTTCCACTTTAATGAATTTCCCCAACCCTCCTTTGACAGGAACTCCAACCCTTAACTTCTTCCCACTTGTGGGTATTTCCCAGCCTCTTGGAGCAATAGTAGATTCACCCGGCCAAAACATGCTTGCTAGTTGCTTATTATTACACTTAACTGTTGTTTAACCACTCATATTCTTACATGAAATTCCATCCTTCTCTGTCCAGAATCCAATGATTCTCTCTCCTTTCCCAATTATATTGACAATCTCATATGGGGATGGTTGCAACTCTCCATCAATGATACAGAATTCACCAGTTAGTCCTCTTTTTAGCGTTGTGTTTTGCATAGAGTCAAGGAGCAGAGATCCCAATGCTGAGGTTCCAATTGCATCTAACTCCGTTAAGTTCTCTCTAGTGTCTGCTTTCTTGAATTTTGGGTTAGCTGTAGTGCGCACTTGCGCTTCTTCTTTTGCTAATGCAGTGATGTTATCATACGCCCATAGCCCGAATACATTGAGTTCAACTGGGTCCATGTCAGGATATTCTTGATGAAATCTTTTTCTCCATCTCTTTGTGAAATTGCTAAGCTCATTTGATCTTGGAATATAAGGTTTTATACCAAGAACACCTTGCATTGATGACTCAATCACTTAATGATCTACTGAGTCCAGCAGACTCGTTAGCACCTCTATAATGATCCATGCATATCCACTGCTCATCATCCCAGCTTCTTTAGCCTTGAGGAAAAGGTGGGAGGCAAGATGTGGTAGCAAGTGCACGACAAACACCCTGGTCTGCATTGTATTCAAATTGTACAACTCCTTGAGGATTTGATCATCATTGGCTGATGGAGAAATAACACTTTTATAGGAGACTAAAGTGTTGATTTCCAGTAAGGCATCAGTCAGATGAGGAAGTATCCCGGTTCCAATAGGGCTATCCTCATAGATTACTACAACCTCCCTCCGATCATAGTTTTTAACAATTTCTGCAATGGCTTTAGTTTGGCTGGAAGAAGAAAGTGCTCCTCTGATGAAGTAGGGATTTTCCTGGACTGAAAGTGAAGGACTTGTTGCTGGAGAAATGATGGGAACTTTTACTCTATTCCCTAAGTCAATCACAAAATTAGTTTGTGTAGACATTTGTGGGGCAAAGATAGCTTGCACTTGGATATCCTTTAGCAAGTATATGGCTGCACATACACAATCAGACTTTAAGAGATTGTCTAAACATAGGAAAACCAAAGGGAAAAGCAACATTTTAGAGAAAAAGGGTATCTTTTTTCAGAGCTAGGTCAATATTCCCAGATAGGATTATGAATTTTTCAGTTTAGAATTGGTCGGTAGTAAGTTGCTTGCGCACCAACGAACAGGCTAGCACACCCAGCATTCTGATTATTTTTTTGATTTTTCCTTTTTGTGGGACTGGAAATATTGGAAGTTCTATTATCTTTCTTTATTTATGATCCATAACTATGGTCGATCATTATCTGAGGCAGATCCGGAATTTGGAAGCTCCGCGAGTGCCACAGCTAAAACAATTTAATAAAATGAACACAACAGGATTAGAATTTGCACAGCAAGGAGTAAAATATTAGCTTTTAACCGCAGCACTATGAGTTCCTTTGATAATATATTGGTGCCACACTTCATATCTATACAATTCCTTATACAGTAAAACTTTTCTACCGTGACAACATTTGTGTGAAATTTCATGGTTGGTGATATTACATCTGTATACTTGAAATTTTGCTACGTGTATGAAATGATGATTGTCTTAATTATTTTGTTATTTTATTTTATACATAACATATTTCTTACTAAATATTGTTGCATGATATTTAAGTATGGTTGTTATAGAAAGGTAATTTTATAAAGAATGTACTCATATAATAAATGTCGTTGTTATTATAAGCAGAATGTTGTGATAGAAAAGCAAAATATAACATGAAAAAATGATTTTGGAGAACATCAAGCAATTATAATGAAATACTGTTATAATGAGGGCCAGCTATTGAGAGATTTGACTGTATATATATACAGATATACACATATACATATATCTTGAGAGTTTATAACCTCATCCTTTCATATTTTATGCAATCTAAGGATCCGTTTGACAATGTGATATGAAATATTTGAGATAAAGTTGAAGTTATGTTTGGACATGCAATCTAAATTCCTTAAACTGTAATTTTTTCTTAAAAAATAAAAACCTCATAAATTGTGAAAACTATAAAAAAAAATTGAGTTGTTATACAATCTTACCGAATAAGACAAAATTCATAAATAAATTGGTAAATGTGGTGGGTAGATATAATATATCTACCAACATATGGATCTTTTTGTAACATGTACAAAACATAAATATATCTTCATGTCTGTTTATAGATAAATGATTGTGATTACAAACTTTTAAGTACATATAATTTATAAAGATCCACTAGTCAATAATAATAATAAGAATTTATTCTGTAATATAATTTTATAACATGGTACAAACTATTTCTTCAGACTGGACATGAGTCTCTCTCTTTTTTTCCTGCAAAATTTAAAAAGATGGTTTTTCTTTACAAAATATAAATTTGTGGGTAATTTTGTATTTAAAAAAGTTGTAATCGTGATTTGAAATCCTAAATCATAATTTTTTTTTGAGAATTTGAAAGTTGTTCTCATGAGATGAAATGTCATATCCAAAAGCCTACTAAAACTAAGCATCTTATGTTTGTCGTCCTCTCGAGTGGCCGAGAGTGTTTATGTTAAGATGCGTACCTACTGATTTTACTAATATACTCTATTAGTTGCCTATCAGTGAAACAAGTATGCTAACGTTGTTCACTTGAGTAGAGTAAATAAAGAGACAGTGTTTTTACGTGAAAAACACCTGGCTCAAAAAGGTGTAAAAAAATACGACATGTACCTCTACAGGATTTAACCCCTTCTTCACTAAAACTCTTGAGCCTCAACAGTCAACAAATTACAAGACTCTTGTAAACGAGGAATTAAACTCTAACTCCTATTTCTACAATAACACAAATTTTCCCAAGATGAGTGTTCCCAAGTCTTCGAGTTCCCCAACTTGAAGACAATAGTCCACAATTCATTACAACTCAAGAACCAACCTATTACACAAAGCCTAAGACTGTAAGTAAAGAAATAGGTTGTTCATATGACTCCTTCAAGTTGTAGAACAGATTTGTTTATTGGTTCTTTTTTTATTTTTTGCACGAGTGCAACTCTTTTTGATAGTTTCTTCTATTTAAGCCAACTCTGATGATGTCCTGCAGATAAACTAATCTTTTTTTTTGCAATAGGAATCTATCAGGTAGTTTCATTTCTTGTTGCATTGTATCTCCTTGACAGAGTAGGACTCCTTTATTTGCTCAATCTTCAAGTGTTGTGTTTATCTTCCTTTCAACCTCTTTTCTGCATATGATAAGCGTTGAAAGCATATCTAAATTTCCTTGCTTATCCACTCCTGACTTTACGCATTATCAGCCTTGCATCTACTTCAATGTTCTTCACATGTGAGGACCATCATGACTAACATGTTTCACTAACATAGGTCAATCATCAAAACTCCTTTTCTCTAACAAATTTTCCCTTTTTGATGATGACAAACCACACAACACATGTTTCACAACATCATAACATCATAGCAATACTTCTAAAATTCCTGACATACTCAATAAAGGAATAAAACACAAGAACACTAGAAAATAGGTTAGTCATTGAGTTATAAACATTGCACAATCTAATACTTTCCCTTTTTGACATCATCGAAAAGCAAGGCCCAAAGTAAAAAAAAATTGTTTAATAATCCATGGCCAAATCAAAATTTTAAAGCAAAATACCAACATGCATGAAGTAAAACATAAGCAGAACACAAAAAGCAATCTAGTCCATTTAATTCAGAAGCAAGATACAACTAAGAGTACCAAAAACTGATAAGGAAGAAACAGCAGAAACAAAGTCAATCCTAGGTACTAAAGAGGTAAAGGAGAGGAAACAGGGGGAATGAGGGTAATCAACTTTCGCATGATTTCAACATTTTGTAGCTCTTTCACTCTCAACGGTATCTTGAAGAGAAGCAATATGAGCTTGAAGTGCCTGTTTTTCAGTATCATGAGTTGCTTAAGAAGCCTCTAGTTCATCCTGAGCAGCCTCCAATTCAACAGTTTTAACTACAAGTGCATTCCTCAAACGTTGCACAGGATTATCAGCACTCCTTATTGAAACAGGTAGCTCCATATGGTTCACAGTCCCTATAACATCTTTGGTGGTCTGCATAGACCACACTTAGACAGGCACTTTAAACTCTTTAAATATAGGGTTGAGCCAAAATTCATAAGGGAGAGCATGACCATTCACCTCTTTAAGGAGAACCCTTTGCATGTGTTGTAGAATAATCCTAGGCAGATTAATTTTCACCTCAGTATCCAGCAACTCCATGAGAGTAAGATAAAGAAAAATAGCTACCGTCCTTCTTTCCTTCCTAGGGGTGATCATCTTGTGAACAACATCAAAGTAGAGGCGATAAAGAGAATACATCTCTCTCTTGAGAACTCTACGATGATTGACCAGTTGAGGATTTCCAGAAAACTTACGAGATATATCAAGGGCTGATGTAATATTGTCAAGAGGAGACCAAAAGACCTTAACATAGTGACCTTAACCCCTGGATAAAGGTATAGAATTCTAGCAATATCAGCAGCATAAAGATTTATAGTAATCCCTCGAACAGTGGTAGAAAATATCTCACCAATAGCAACCCTATTGGTATAGAACTCATAGACCTCAAGTTTGGCGAATTTCCTTTGTAAGTCACCTTAAAGAAATAAGTGTGACCACCCTTGGACCTCTAATTTGGTTAACATCACATTCATATCAGCACCCCCAAATCCACTAACAACACATCCTCTAGCCATCTTATGTTTTTAAAAATGCAGATAATGGTCTGTAGGAGAGTCCTGATTGGCAAAGAATTCATGAAGCTCAAAATCTGAATCTAACTCAGCAGAAGTATCAGGAGGTGAGTCAGACTCAGAAGAATCAGAGGGAACAAGTTTGGTAACTTACTTCTTCGAACTGGTAGATAATTTTTGTAGAGTGGGTTTGGAAAATGAGGAGGATTTTGAGGCAGGGGTGGACTTTGGCTTAGATGAAGGTATAGGAAAAGCATAGGGTTTTGGAATTGTGTGTTTCACCATCTTGCCTTTACGCAATAAACAAAGCAGTACATCTAGAGAAGAGAAAGGAGGAGGAACAGATGTAGCAACACGTTTTCTCTTGCTTTCTTGAAGGGCTTCATCTAAGGAAGCTTCTTCCCGTTGTTTTTTCCCATGAGTGTGAGGAGTTCTAGGAATGGTTATAGAGAGACTAGGCTCAACAGAATTTTGATCTTCAACAACAATGGGAGAGGGAGAATGCTTTCTCTTCAAGTGAGACCTTGATTTTCTTGGAATCAAACTTGCAATTGAAACATCATCGGGATCAACAATTTGGAGAGGAACAAGAGATAGTAAAGTGGGTTTAGGAATGGAATGAGAACAGGAAGAAAATTGAGAAAAGGGGATTTTGAGATTTTTGAAGGCGGCGAAATCGGATAATTTAATTGGAATGGTAGGTGGAATAGGAGGTGTTATGTTAGTAGTGGGATGAAAAATGAGAGCCGTAAATAAATATGTAGAAGAGGCTAAAGATGGAGCTGAGGATGATGATGCCATAGTGAGAAGAAAACACTGAGTATTTCTTGTTTATGAGATAGTGAATGAATGAGGTGAGAGGGAGAGAGAAACGAATATAAAAGAAGGGAAAAAAAGTTGAAACGTAATGGATAGGGATTTGATGGGTGGCAAGATAATGATGAAGAATTGCAATGGTGATGGGATTGATGTGGCAGTATTTTTGAAAAAAGTGAACTCTTAAGATTTGGCAGTTTTAGAAAAATATAAGGGACCAAAAGGGAAAACTTGTTTCTCCTTAGTCAATTTTAGATAGACTAATAATCATACCTGGACTCTTGGACATTTTGAATAAAATTGCTTTAGGTGTTCCAACATTACTATAAAATTCAAATACATGAAGGTTAGATCACTCAAAATTCTGGAATTACGACACACAACTAAATGTGCAAGACTGGATTAATCAACAAAAACTCAAGAAGTCATCAACTTTTCTAGTCAATCATTGAGGGGGATTTATGCAGTCTTAATCATCCCCAAGGCTAACATATTTTTTTCAAAGTGTTCCTTGCTTAATACCTTAGTGAATATATCAGCAATTTGTTCTTTAGTGGAACAGAACATGATTGATATAAGATCTTTTTCAATATTATCTCTAATAAAGTGATGTCTAATATCAATATGTTTAGTTCTTTTATGTTGAACGGGATTCTTTGCAATATTTATGAGATTTGTATTGTCACAAAAAATAGGAACACATCCAACATTCATACCAAAATCCACGAGTTATTGTTTAATCCACAACAACTGAGCACAACAAGATCCAGCAGCAACATACTCAGCCTCAGCAGTAGATAGTGCTACTGAGTTCTGTTTCTTCGTAGACCAGGTAATGAAACATGATCCAAGGAAGTGTGTCATGCCTATGGTACTCTTCCTGTCCAATAAATATCCTTCATAGTTAGGATAAGAATAACCTACCAGGTTAAAATTACTACCTTTAGGATACCATAGACCAAGATCATTTATTCCATTGAGATATCTAAAGATTCTCTTCACAGATTGCAAATGAGATTCTTTAAGATTTGCTTGAAACCTTGCACAAAGTCTTACACTGAACACAAACTGAACACAATATCAGGTCTGCTTGCTGTGAGATACAGTAATGATCCTATCATTCCTCTATATAGTATATGCTCCAAATCAGAACCTATTTCATCCATATCCAGTCTTGTGGCAGTGGCTATTGGAGTGTTGATCTCTTTTGCTTCTTCCATGGAAAATCTTTTGAGAAGTTTCTTGACATACTTTTGTTGATGAATCATGGTTCCAGATGTTGTTTGCTTGATTTGTAATCCTAATAAATAGTTTAGCTCCCTCATCATACTCATCTCAAATTCACAACTCATGAGGTTTGCCAAGTCATGTTCATGTTTGTATATCCAAAGATAATATCATCAACATATACCTGCAAAATCAACATATCTTTTCCATTAGATTTCAAGAAAAGATTATTGTCAATTTTACCTTTAGTATGACCATGCTCCAAGAGAAATTTTAACAATCTTTTATACCAAACTCTTGGAGCTTGTTTGGGACCATACAAAGCCTTGTCAAACTTGTATACATAAACAAGAAACTCCTTACTCTCAAATACTGGTGGTTGTCTAACATACATCTCTTCCATAAGAATCTCATTCAAGAATGCACTCTTAACATCCAGTTGATAGAGAATGAATTTCATATAAGCAGCAAAAGCTACAAGAAGCCTAATTGCTTCAATTCTAGCTACAAGAGCAAAAGTCTCACCAAAATCTATGTCTTCTTCTTTATTGTATCCTTGGACCACCAATCTTTCCTTGTTCCTTATAACTGTTCCATGCTCATCAACCTTATTTTTGTACACCCACTTAGTCCCAATCATTGTTCTATATTTTGGAAGAGGAACTAAGTGTCATACTTTGCTTCACTCAAACTGGTTTAACTCCTCTTACATGGCTATGATCTAATCAGTATCAAAAAGTGCCTCATTCACCTTCTTTGGTTCAATTTCTGATAGAAATGCTTTGAAAGCACACATACTCCTCAACCCTAACCTTGTAGTGATCCTAGAAGTGAGATCAGTGAGGACATTTTCAATAGGATGAGATCCTTGATATTTGTATCCTTTTGGAACCAATCCTTATGAATTACTGGAATCACTGTGATTATTCTGAGTTGGGGTAGTTGCAGCTTCAGTTCCCCCTGTCAGTGTGCCTCCAGAATAAATTCCCCCTGTCGAGGTGCCTCTAAGTTTGACACCTTCAGTTGATGGACCATGTTGAGCAACTTGTTCCTCATAATCACTTCCTTCCTGTATGTTAGTCTTAGCACAAAATTCATCAAATACTACATGCACACTTTCTTTAACACAATTTGTTCTGTTGTTTAACACCCTATATGCTTTGCTATGATGTGAATATCCTATGAAGATTCCCTCATCACTCTTAGCATCAAATTTTCCCAATTGATTTTTCCCATTATTATGAATGAAACATTTACAACCAAATCTTTTGAAATGAGAAATATTAGGCTTTCTTCCTTTTAGTAATTCATAGAGAGTCTTTTCTAGAATAGGTCTGATCATGCATTTATTTATGATATATACAACAGTACTGATTGACTCAGCCTAAAGGTTTTTAGCAAGATTTCCTATAAGCATCATTGTTCTATCCATATCTTCTAAGGTCCTATTTTTCCTTTCTACTACTCTATTTTGTTAAGGTGTTCTGGGAGCAGAGAAGTTGTGATCTATACCATTTGAGGAACAAAATTCTAAAAACTTAACATTTTCAAATTTTGTACCATGGTCAGACCTCATGGAAATTAGAGAAGTACCTAGTTTCTTTTCAATTTTCTTGATGAATATAGTGAAGACATCAAAGGTATCTTCTTTGGAAGCTAGAAATAATATCCAGGTAAATCTGGAATAATCATCAACAATCACAAAAAATATACTTTTTTCCTCCTCTGCTTTGAACTCTCATTGGTCTACACAGATCCATATGGATCAGGTCAAGGCACTTGGTTGTGCTGATATGGTTCTTTGACTCAAAAAAAGATTTGTGCTTCCCCCTTACACAGGCACTACATACCTTTTCTTCCTTGAACTTGATTTTAGGCAAACCCAATACCATATCTTTGGAAGAAAGTATGTTTAATTGTTTTAGACTTGCATGTCCAAGTCTCATGTGCCAAAGAAGGGGATCATTTTCTATAGCACTTAGGCAGGTCAGCTTTGTTCCTGGCATTGCCATTATGTTAGCTTTGTACATATTCCTGTATCTTCTTGCAGTGAGCACAATCTCCTTGGTGTCCATCCTCTAGAATTTGACTCCTGCAGAAGGAAAAACAACTTTGCTACCTTTATTACACAGTTGTGATATGCTAAGTAGGTTGTGCTTCAATCCTTCCACAAGATAGATATCCTCCAATGCTCTTGATTCAGATGTGTCAATCTTTCCAACTCCAGTAATGACTCTCTTTTTGCCATCACCAAAAGAAACTCCTCCTTCATTTATTTTGAAGAGTGAAAGAAAATTTTTCTTATTACCAGTCATGCTTTTTGCTTCCTTTCACCTTCTCCTGCAAGAAATCAATGGTTAGATTTAGGAACCCAGACAAGCTTGGGTCCTATTTTATGAGTAAATGGATGAATTAAATTTCTTCTAGTCCATGCAGGTAACAGGTAACGTGACCTGTTTCTCTGGCCAGTATTAGTTTCCTTTTTCTTGGTCTAAGAGAATTTATTTGCCAGATTTAGACTGCTAGATCTGGTTTTGGCAGCAAAGGACATTTAGTCGTCGGATGTCCAAGATTACCACAGATATATCACAAGTCTTGAGGATCATCAAGACTTTTGTGAAAACCCAGACCTGCTTTTTCACTGTGATTTCTTTCACTCAACTTATGAACAATTCTTGAAGAATTTGTCCACTCGTTTGCTCTTTCAAGATCAAGTTTCAGTTTAGAGACTTCTTGACTCAGTTTATTCACCATGTTTGTTGCATCATTACACTCTTGTTTGTATTTGACTAATTCAAGTTCGACATTTTCCTGTTCTTTACTCTTGACCTTTTTTCTTTTTTTAGTGAGTGTCAATTTTAGGACTTCAGACTTAAGATCATTGTTTGAAGAATCGAGTTGCGCAACCTATTTTTTTTAGAATGTATTTTTCTTCTTTAACAGTGTTCTTGCAAGCTTCTAAATCAATGAGGTCAAATTTTAGACTTGCAAGACTGTTGAACAACTCATCCATATCAGAAGTTAATTCTTGGAAATCATCAATTAGTGCACTCATCAAGGAGACAAGTTTAGTTTTAGAGAATAAATGCAATTTTTCTTTAAGTTCAAGTATACTTACCTCAGAAGCATCATTATCTTTTTCCAAGTCTGAATCTTTAATAGCCATGAATGTTGTTTCATCGATTTCATCACCATTTGAATCAGATCCCCAAGAAGCTACCATAGCATATTCTTCCTTTTGCTTTTTTTCTTTCAATTCTCTTTCAGCCCTTTCCTTTCTCCAATTTATTTCCCAGACAGTACAATCCCTGATTTGATGGTCAGTCTTACCACACTTGTAGCATCCATTTGGATTTTCATTGGACCGTTTCTTGCTACCTGTTCCCTTTTTCTTTTTAAAGAATTTGTTGAAGTTTTTAGTTATTAAGGCAATTTGTTCCTTGTATAGTTCAATTTCTTTATCACTGTATGAAGCCTTCAAAGCAAAGATTTTCTCAGGGGCTGCTTGTTCTTTGATTCCATCAATTTCCATTTCATAAGTCCTTAGATTTCCTACTAGTTCATCCAGTGTCATATGTGTGAGATCTTGTGCCTCCCTAATAGCAGTTACTTTAACATTCCATTTAGATTTAGGCAGTACCCTCAACACCTTTTCAACTTGTTCCTCAACAGATATGACTTTTCCCAAAGAGGTCAACTCATTTGTCAAAGCATTAAGCCTTGTCATCATTTCATGCAAGGATTCATTCACCTTCATCTTAAAAGCTTCATATTCAGTAAAGAAAAAAAACTCTGAATTTTCTTACATGTGAGGTACCCTTATGAGCATTGACTAGGGCATCCCAGATTTGCTTAGCAGTGGTACAGTTTGACACTCTGTTGTACTCAGCCGGTCCTAGTCCATAGACTAAGATGTTCTTAGCCTTAACATTTTTCTTTATGTCACTAAGTCATCAGCAGTAAATTCATTTCTTACCTTTTTGACCTGTTCACCATGTTCTAACTTCATTGGAATAGTAGGACCATTAGTGATCCTGTCCCACAACTCGTAGTCTTCTCCTTGAATAAATATTTTCATTTTGTCTTTCCACCGGATGAAGTGAGAACCATCAAAGAGTAGAGGTCAAGTAGTTGATTGACCTTCACTGTGACCAGTAGGTGGTGCGGAATGCATCATAGTGATCTTTTCTTAGGAGTTAATCTTATTTAAGACAACCTCGCTCTAATATCACTTGTTAAGATGCGTACCTACTGATTTTACTAATTTACTCTAGTAGTTGCGTATCAGTGAAACAAGTATGCTAACGTGGTTCACTTGAGTAGAGTAAATAAAGAAACAGTGTTTTTACGTGGAAAACACCTGACTCAAAAAGGTGTAAAAAACACGACCTGTACCGCTACAGGATTTAACCCCTTCTTTACTAAAACTCTTGAGCCTCAACAATCAATAAATTACAAGACTCTTGTAAACTAGAAATTAAACTCAAACTCCTATTTCTACAATAACACAAATCTTCCCAAGATGGGTGTTCCCAAGTCTTCGAGTTTCCCAACTTAAAGACAATAGTCCTAACTCAGTTTATACTTCACTAAGACTAGAATTAAATTTATTACAACTCAAGAACCAACCTATTACACAAAGCCTAAGACTCTAAGTAAAGAAACAGGTTGTTCATATGACTCCTTCAAGTTGTAGAACAGATTTGTTGATTGGTTCTTTTTTTGTTTTGTGCATGAGTGAAACTCTTTTTGATAGTTTCATCTATTTAAGCCAACTCTGATTATGTCCTGCAGATCATCTAATCTTCTTTCTTCAATAGGACTCTATCAAGTAGTTTCACTCCTTGTTGCATTGTATCTCCTTGATATAGTAGGACTCCTTTATTTACTCAATCTTCAAGTGTTGTGTTTATCTTCCTTTCAACCTCTTTTCTGCATATGATAAGCATTGAAAGCATATCTGAATTTCCTTGCTTATCCACTCCTGACTTTACGCATTATCAGCCTTGTATCTACCTCAATGTTCTTCACATGTGAGGACCAGCATGACTAACATGTTTCACTAACATATTTCAATCATCAAAACTCCTTTGCTCTAGCAGTTTATATAAAGGACCAAGGAGAATTCTATCTTAAAAGAGGAGGAGGAGGAGTTGGAGCTAGCTTTAAGGGGTGAAATCAAATGATTACGAGATAAACAATGAGACAAAGGAGAACATTTAGACAATTCACTTTGAGTACAGGTAAGTCTGTTGGTAGAAATTCTTCAAGGAGTATTATAGTTTTTCACCGAGGGGCTGGATCAAAGTGATTGTAGCGAAGAATTGATCTGAAACGACGTACTTCGGATATAGACATGATAGAAAAAATAGAATATGCGCTCAAACGTTCTTTTCGAATAGCTCCAGTACGATGGATAGGAAGAGATAGGGGGAGGGGAGTTCCGCCAGAGAAAATGCAACACGATAAAGAGTTCGTTCCGCAACATATGATCCTTGAATCAAAATCAACCATGACTATCATCTACGGTCCATTTTCGTTCTCTTCCCTGACCGGGAAGGGAGACCCAAGAAAGTCGAGATCATGTACCTGACCGAAATATATGCAAAAGACCTATTCGAGGTCAAAGATCGAGATTATATGGATCGTGACGATCCTTGATCCATTGGGGGATTGGCTGAAACGAGGAGCTTGGTTCCTCGAGAATCAGCATACCACCACGGAGAACATTCCTTGAAAAAACCTCATACTCTTCTTCCAGATCTCGAGTCGAGGGGTTTTATTTTTTTATTTTTTGTTCTATATGTGTAGCAAAACTATCTCATTTGATGGACTCCCGAGCCTAAAGCATTACCTTTTCAAGCCAAAATACTAAAAGGCCAACGAAATTTAGGATACACCAAAAAGCAAAATTGTCAAGCCCTCGACGACAATCGCATGGGTTAACGAACAGGTAAAACGAAACTGAAAGTTGTCACTATCGGGACGACTCATTTAATCAAATCTTAAGTTGTATGTTTAACCATCCAAACATTATAACGCAACAAAATGAGGGTTTCAATCTTAAGTTTTATGTTTAACCATCCAAACATTATAACCAACAAAACATTATAACATAGCAATATTTACCAATTGTTTGCAAAATAAAGAATTGGGTTTCAATTTCCCATTTTCCTCTCCTTCTTCTTCCTTCCCCATTCACCATCTCTCAGAATAGGATCCAATGTTGCTTACTTTTTACTTAAAGCTCTTTTTTGTTTAAATGTATTTGACTTCATTTCTTTAGCTTCGGTTTCCTTCTTGATTGGCCATAAATGGTGTTGTTATATTAAAATAATATTCTTTGAGCTATGGAAGCTTATTAATGGTAAAAAACAAAAACTAAATAAATCACTTTCTGAAAAAAAAAGGAAAAATGGGGAAGATTTAACTACTTAAGTGGTAAAAGTAAATAGAAGCTTATCTGTGTGCGTGAAACGTGAAGGCATGCATGCAGAAGCATAATTGAATATTGATGGCCCTTTCAAATTTCAATCAATGGCTGCAGTGCTAAAAAAATATTGACTTGCAAAATTGTTAATCTATTTGGATTGGATGTTGTTGCAAACAATTCTGTATATCCTAATGAAGTTGAATTTCAATTTTGTGAGAGTTTGATGATAAAGATTAAAATTGGTTTCGGTTGAAATTTCAAAGTAAAATTCAAAGAGGGGGACATAAATTGGCTGTGATTGTATAGCGTGACATACAAACTACATTTTATGTGGTATGTTTTTGCCGGACTCTATACAACAAAAATTTGGTATACAAATCATATGATATGTTAAAAGAAATGTTGCTACATTTCGAAACCCCCAAATCTCGTCAAATCGTATAAATTTTATCCAATTTTCGTATAGAAAAAAATCCCCAAAATAAAATATAGTACATGTGATAAATTTATTGAAACTTATAGTCGAAAATAAATTATAGATATTTATATAGTTATAATTTATCTCATTAAGGATATAAAGAGAGCTTTAAAGTCAAAAATTACTAAATATAGAAAGTTGTTATTAATTTGTGACCGATTAAGAACAAAAATATATCACATAAGTTGAGATAGGGGAAGAAATACACACAAAACTTAGGGTTTTGGACATGCGATTTCATCTCGTATTTGAAAGCATGATATGAAATCAACATTTGGACAAGCTATTTGATCATGATTTTCAATCATGAGATGAAATCTTAAATTCTCCAAAAACATTAATTTAAAATTTTCATATCATAAGTTTTTTTTTTTTTCACAAAAAAAAAATCCACGATTTTAAATTTTGCAAAAGAGGCTCAGACTCATCGTAAAGAGATTGTAGGTATCATGTGAAGGAATTATATTACAGAATAACTAGTCAGTCCCTCCATTTTTTATAAGTGCTCATTTTGGATTATGATTTTATTATTAAATAAATATATATTTAAGCCTTCAAGAATACTTTGATCATAATCTTCATAATATGCACTTGAATTTAAATATAATAATGAATGTCAACTTGAAAAGAAATGAAATTTAATTGGGGGTAATTTTTATCTTTAGTTTTCTAGAAGTGAGTAGTTTATTAAAAGGTATGCCCAAGTCAAAAAGGGCGCTTATTTAATAACAGAGGAATCGGAGTACTATTATTGTTGATTAGTGCATGTTTATAAAATTATTTATACCAGAAAGTTTGTAATCATAATTATTTTATAAAAAGAATAAGGAAATATGCAATTTATTAATGTGATGTCTTAGCATATTAAAATATCTTATTTATGAATTATGATTTGACATTGATCATATTATATAAGAATTGAAAAAAAGAAAAAAAAAATCCCACAACTTAAAATATCCAAATTGCATATTCAAGCAGAACTTGAACTTCATCAATTTCAAATAATGATTTCATATCCACCCGCTCTTTAAATGTATGTGTAATAACAATCCAAAATTTACCATTTGGCCACAGATATCCCAAATAATATTTAGGAAATTTTTTTGCAAAAAGTGTCTGGCCATATAATTTATCATTATTTAGCAAATATTTTTCACAAATAATTCAAATTTCAAATACTAGAAAGAATTAGTTTTTGGTCAAATTTTATTATTTGAAAACTTTTAAAATTTTAAGCTTTACCCCAAATTTTATATTATATAAAAATAACCATCATTTACTAATCTCAACTTATATCTATTTGTCAACCAACCTCATCAATAAAATAAGATTGGTCCATAGCACTTGCTAAAAATAATGTAAGTTGAAAAAAATGAATGAACCTTTGTGAATTGAGAAAACTTCTGTAGCTCCTACAATTATGTGTAAAATTGTTACATGAGTCCCGAGAGAATCAACAGGGACCTGAATCAAAATCAGGAGAATGTATATGGATATGCAGAGGATATATGGGGTTTGGGACTAAGCATTTTGGAATTCTATTTGGGAAAGTTTCCGTTCTAAATGGGGAACTGGTGGAGTGTTATATGCGCCATTTGTATGTCTCAGCCACCGGAGTCACCGGCTACTGCTTCGCCAGAGTTCAGGGACTTCATAGAGTGCTGTTTGCAAACGGATCCTTGTAGGCGGTGGGCGGTGGAGCAGCTGGTGCACCATCCTTTTATAACTCAGTATGCACTGAAAGTGGAAGCTGTGGATTGCCCCTAACTTATCAAACATCCTAATCAAAAGTTGGTGCTGTTTTGGGACTTGGGATTGTTTTACTTTTGGTAAAGATTTTGGATTAGTTGTATCTATAATATTCTTATCTGTAAATTAGACTTTCACTTGTTCATACTGATACCAAAAGATTTGATCATAATTTTCATTCAAAGAGATAAAAACTCAAAGAAAAGACTTACTGTATGTAAATTGGCACACTCCCTCCAGAAAAAAAAAGATAGCAGTCCTACCCGTGGCCGAGTTGGTTGTGCATTGTATTTCTCAAATGGGTGTCTCAGGTTCAAAATTTCCCGTACGTTTTTAGCTCTTTTGTTGGTTTGCAAGTTATTATAGTGAAGCAGGTTTTTACCCAATGGCACTCGAAGAATAGCGGAGCGGATTTTACCTTATGCACATTCGAAAATAGCAACTACGAGTTTCGTTTTTATATATATCTATATATAAATGATAGTAACAATCCTAAATTATCAGTTATCAATGTATTTCTGCGTGTGTTATTTTTGAAAATAAGTTAGTAGTGAAACTGAAATGTACTTATTGTCCCTCCGTTCTAATTTATGTGACTCATCTTTAGTCATGTAAAAGAAATATTTTTTAGTGACTGAATCATCCCAATGGAATCTCTCATTAGTCCACCTGAAAACCTTGATGAAAACAGATGCAGGCACTTTCTCATAACTGAACCCATGAATTTCAACACGGAATGGAACATAAATATATGTGAAAACTTAGTAATCTTTCAATAAAAATTTTAAGTTCTGAAGCCGTATTACAAAAGTGCAAGGAATTCAACTGTAAGAAGTTGAAGGTTAAAACCATCAGGTCTAAATTCTTAGAGCCGCCTCCTAAAAGCAAATATTAAACCTAGCTCATCTCTCTTCGATTGTCCCTGTAATGGTTTCATGAATTGGAGTTCCAGGCTCTGTTGTGGAGAACCCTTCAGCAGCAGGGGATGCTCCTAGGCCGTCGGAAGTTGTGAGTTCTGGATTTGGTGAAGGAAGGTCGGGCAATACTTCAGTAGAAGATTCATTTGCTGTGAACAATGTAGCCGTTTGGCTTTTATTGCCTTCAGATGGCTTTTCTGACATAGTATTAGAGTTGTCTTGCTCGTCGTCAAAGACCTTTGCTATTGCAGAAAGCTTTTGCCCTAATGAATCACCAGTGCCTAAGATTTCTCTATGATGATAAAGGAAGGTGAGGAGGAATAGGAGAAGAGCGGAGCCTGCTGATACACCGGCTATGAGGAAAAGGCCCTTAAAACTATTTAGTGTGAGGCTAGATGCTATAGCCATTACATCTTTCTGTGGACAATCTGTTTCATTCCCAAACCATTTCTGTATTATTTTATTCATAAGCTCTCCTTCCATCACCTGCAAGACTGCTCTTGAGATGTCAGGTACCAAAGGAGATCCTTTCGGAAATGCCTGCCAGAAGTTGGGGGGAAATAAAATTAGATCATTGAGTAAACAACAAACCATATTAAACAAATGTAAACACGTTCCAAAACATCACTGGAGTGCGACAATCTTACGAATCCAAAGCCAGCAGCCTTGTACGTCGGACCAACCATAATATACTTCCTGCAGTACTTATTGAGGAAGAGTCTGAGATAAGGTAGTTCATCAACAATTGCACCTACACCTCCATTTTTACTTCCTCTTGAGAGGGCATCATTATACTCTTCCAATGTGCTATAACTTCTGAACTTGGAACTGTCAAATTTCATGTGCTTCAAGATGTCTTTGACGAAGGATCCTTCTTGGTATCCAACATATTCTCCAGTCTTGATGAGATCATTGAGGTCTGTTATAGTAGGTTGAAGCTGTTGCACTGTTAACATAGATGTTAAGCTGGCTGTATAACTTGATGTCAGCACCAAAACCACGAAAACCCACACAATTAGCACAAATCTTGTAAAGTTACTTGTTACCCTCTCTCCTGAAACAACCAGACATATATATGATTTGGAGAGAAACAAGGATAAATCTTAAAACTTTCGTATATAAATTGCTTTGCATGAGAGGCTTACTATGAGCAAAAACGAGAGTTGAGAAGGAAAACCAGAATATCATCCCAACTTGCTTGTGTTTGGGTCCTCGAAACTCTTTGTTTACACGGTGTTCGAGTACCCAAACCACAAAACCAATGAAGACGAAGAATGCTCCAGTTGTTATCCAAAGCTCGCTCTTTAGAGGTTTCAAGAAAATCCAAGCATTCCTCCTTTCATCATCCTTCACCGGCGCAACAACAGAAATACCTGACTCTGAAAATGGTAATGTGAAATCCACATACTTGGATCGGCTTGCTAAAATGGTCACATCACCTACAACTGCATCATATTCCTAGTTCAAGCAATCAATGATAATTTTAATATTTATGGTTGATTCAGTTAAAGCAGAAAGTGGATATGGAAGTCCCAAAAAGGAGCATGTAAGTAGCTAGTTTCAGCCAAAGAGATTAATTCAAAAAAGGATTGGAGATTACCTTCGAAGAGATCTTGTAAACAAGATCATCATAGTCTTGAGAAGTGGGGATATGTTCTATTGGGAATGGAATAAAGTCGTAAGGGACGGCGTATGGCAAAGATCGGATGACTTCCCTGAAGACATCTGGAATGAAACCAGTTGCAGTTACTGCTTGTGTTTTGGCATCTATTTCCACTTTAATGAATTGCTCCAGCCCTCCTTTGGCAGGAACTCCAACCCTTAATCTCTTCCCACTTGTGGGTATTTCCCAGCCTCTCGGAACAATAGTAGATTCACCGGGCCAAATGATGGCCCCTAGTGGCTCATTAATACTCTTACCCGTTTTACTGTTCATCTTCGGTTTATAAGAAATGCCATCCTTCTCTGTCCAAAATCCAACGCTTCTCTCTCCTTTCCCAATTATATTCACAATCACATATGGGGATGGCTGCAATTCTCCTTCGATGATACGGAATTCACCACTAAGTCCTCTTTTTAGCACTGTGTTTTGCATAGAGTCGAGTAGCAGAGATCCCAATTCTGAGGTTCCAAGTGCATCTAAGTCCGTTAAATTCTCTCTAGCGTTTGCTTTCTTGAATTTAGGGATAGCAGTAGTTGCCACTTCCGCTATTGCTTTTGCTAATGCAGTGATGCTATCATACGCCCATAGCCCGAAAACATTGAGTTCAACTGGGTCCATGTCTGGATACTCTTCACGGAATCTCTTTCTCCATCTCTTTGTGAAATTGCTAAGCTCATTTGATCTTGGAATATAAGGTTTTATACCAAGAACACCTTGCATTGATGACTCAATCACTGAATGATCTACCGAGTCCAGAAGACTCGTTAGCACATCTGTAATGATCCATGCATATCCGTTGCTCATCATCTCGGCTTCTTTGGCCTTGAGGAAAAGGCGTGAGGCAAGATATGGTTGCAAGTGCACGACAAACACCCTGGTCTGCTTTGTGTTCAGATTGTATAACTCCTTGAGGATTTGATCATCATTTGCTGAAGGAGAAATAACGCTTCTACAGGAGACCAAAGTGTTGACTTCCAATAAGGCATCAGTCAGATGTGGAACTATCCCGGTTCCATAAGAGGTATCCTCGTAGATGATTACAACCTCCCTCCAATCGTAATTTTTAACAATTGCTGCAATGGCTTTAGTCTGGCTGGAAGAAGGAAGTGCTCCTCTGATGAAGTAGGGATTTTCCTTGACTGAAAGTGAAGGACTTGCTGCTGGAGAAATGATAGGGACTTTTACTCTGTTCCCCAAGTCAATGACAAAATCAGTTTGTGTAGACATTTGTGGGCCAAAGATAGCTTGCACTTGGACATCCTTTAACAAGTATATGGCTGCACATGCACAATCACACTGTAAGAAAGTATCTGAAAATCACTTTCAAAATAGGGAAAACAATATCTTAGAGAAAACGAGAATATCTTGTGCAAGTAGGGCATGAATGACTGACTAGCAGAGTAGGTCTTAACTCGTGAAGCAAAGAGAGTAAGACATGCTAGTTTAACAGAAGTAAATCACGGAACTGAATTTACCAGCGGATGCTGCTTCAACATCATCTTTCTTGGAATCCCTCAAGTGAGGGACTATTCTAATGGCACTGCGATTAGCGGAGGCACGGTAATCTTCAAGTGCTAGTAGAATACACGTGTGCATTACTTTTGCCACATCTGTTTCCAGATCAAGAATTATTCCCACGTCCACTTTTACAACACTAGTTTTATTATCTTCACCTCTTATTGGCATTACGCAGTGGTAAAAGCTAATGATGGAGACAAACTGAATGAAAAGAATTACGAAGTGGCATCTTGGACTTCTCATTTTGAGAAATATGGGCAAGTAATTTGAGAGCTGAGCAAGAAGTAGTTGTGTTTGTGCAAGTAACCACCTTTCAGATATGTGTCTAAAGCTCTCTAAACTGTGTGGCTCTAAATATATTGCTTCAGTACAGGGAACTTCATAACCTTCGACCAGTAAATAAGAAGACCTAGCCCCATAAATGCAGACAGAGAAGTCAAAGATGAAGTTTCAATGAACTAACAGTGACAAAATGAACTCAGTGACAAAATTGATTTAGTTGACTTATTTCCCCAATCCTAAGTACTTTTTAATCCATTTAATGCTGACTATCTAGTAGGGTGAAAGTCCAGAAATAGCTCAATTTAGACTAGGTCAGTAGTAACTTGCTTGCACACCACAACAAACACACCAACAACCACCTCTCTGATTGGCGAAAGTAGTTAACATCAACAGTTAGGTTTTGAGATAATTATATATATATATGTTGGTGTCAATGCCATTGGCTCATTGTAATTGTTAATGCAAGAGGAAGCTGCTTGGGAATTTACCTATGATGTCGAATTGAACATATTACATTATTACTGCTTGTCTTCCACGCAGTAGTAGGTCATAAAATCTTTAATTACTCATGATCCATAACTATGACCTTTATTTTTTTGATGAAGGATCTATAATTGTAGTCTTTATCTGCTCTTGATTTCTTATCTCCTAGCAACTGCATTATAAATTCAGTACTACTAATTATCTGTTGCCCTTTCACATATTGTACGTAGCAATATTATGTAATCAAAAAATAAGTTGGCATTTTATGTGCTAATTTCTCTTTTTGTTCTATTTTGTTACATAACAAAACACTTCATTTGAGCTTCTTAAAAACGGTTGCATGTATTGAATTCTTTCATGCCACATAACTCTGTTAAATCATATCCCCCTCGGCCCTCCCTACCTAGATATGGTGATGACAAAAACAAAAACAACAACAAAATTGGAAAAGCAAAAGAAAAAAAACAAAAAAGTAAACAGATGGTATTTCTACCATCTTTTTTCCATTTTCTTCTCAATTTGCAATATTTTTGGTTTGTGCAAACATTATTTGCAGATGTTAAATGAAATTTGATATGGTTATATGCATATGATCCTCTAAAATATGATAATATGGTTTGTTTATTTTAGATGATGACATAGTTTTACTACTTTCAAAAAGGCATAACAAATATGACCCTAAACTTGACATCAAATTATAATATTGACCTTAAACTTTGACAGTCAACAAGTAGGCCCTTTAACTATACAAAATCTGAACAAATAAATACTTCGATCTTGCAACTTACATGCGTGTACCTCACTTGCGCCTATGTGGATTAGTAATCCACTCATACGGTGTCACCTCATTAAAAAGGCTGACAAAAGAATTTTGTCTTTCCATTAAAACCACGTCGTTTTACCCATTGACAAAAGAATTTTGTCTTTCAATTTTAAAATATTTTTAATATTTAAATTTTAAAAGGTAAATTTAAAATAGTAAAGTCTATTATTATTATTATTATTATTATTATTATTATTATTATTATTATTATTATTATTATTATTATTATTATTATTATCCACAAACTCTGCAACATCTCTCTTCATCCCACTCCACCAATAGATCTCCCATAAATCGCGGTACATCTTAGTGGCCCCTAGATGAATAGAGTATCGCGCACCATGTTCTTCTGCAAGAATTTGCTGCCATAAATCATCTACACCTGGAACACACAGACGACCCTAATTAAGAAATCTTCAATATTGTTTTTTTTCCGCAATGACAAAAGAAATTAGATGTCATTTTCATCAATGAGCTGAAAACAATGGAAAAATAATAGCGAAAAGCCATTTAAATATATAAAAAGAAATTAGTAAGGGCATAATAGTCATTTAATCATTTTTTTATCGTTGGGAGGCTCAAATTTTAACCGTGACGCGCTCAGTTTTGCGTGTACACACGCATTTTACCACATAGGATTGAAATGTTTATTTGTTCAGGTTTTATATAGTTAAAGGATCTGCTTGTGCACTGTCAAAGTTTAAGGTCAATGTTATAATACATAAATATGATCCTAAACTTGACACCAAATTATAACTTTGACCTTAAACTTTGATAGTGCACAAATATGACATTTTACTATTCAAAACTGCACAAATAGGACCTCCGATCCTATGTGGCAAAACGCGTGTTGTACACGCAAAACTGGGCGCGTCGGGTTAAAAATTTGAGCGTTCCAACAGAAAAAAAAGGTAAAATGACTATTATGCCCTTACTAACTCCTTTTTATATATTTAAATAACTTTTCACTATTATTTTTTCATTATTTTCAACTCAAAGATGAAACTATACTAATAATAAATAAATAAATTATAGTTTTAATAAAACGTTATTAAATAAAGTTATTAAATTAACGTTATTAAAATATTATTAAATTAACGTTATTAAAATATTATTAAATTAACGTTATTAAAACGTTGTTAATAAAACGTTATTAAGGGCAGTAGTAGTATATTAAATTAACGTTATTAATAAAAGGTTGTTAATAGTAGTAGTATATTAAATTAACGTTATTAAAACGTTATTAAGGCAGTAATAGTAGTATATTAAATTAGTAGTAGAATAATAATAATTATAATAAGGGCAAAGGTACAAATATACCTTCGAACTTTGATAAATGGTACAAATATACCCTCCGTCATACTTTGGGTACAAATATACCCTTACCGTTAATGAAAAGGTACAAATATACCCTTATCACTAACGGTGGGACACGTGTCACGATCGTGTTCCTCCATTAGTGATAATGGTATATTTGTACCATTTATCAAAGTTCGAGGGTATATTTGTACCTTTTCCAGTTTTATAATTTACTTTCTCCGTTCCATATTAGTTGATCATTTTGTTAAAAATAATTATTTTATATTAATTTTCCATTATACTAAATCAAAAAAGCATTGATTAAATTTAAATTATATTATCCTTGTAGTTAATTCATTCTGAAAGTCTTCACATTTGTTTATAAAGTTTTCAAAAAAAAATTATGGTGTAAATTCGTAAAAGAAAAACTTACCAAAATATACTATATTTAAAAACTTTTACCATTTATAGTTGTATAATTTTAATATATGCATAATCTTACTATCTAATAAGAAGGAAAGGCTACAGAAGCAGGCAACTCTCCGTCAGCAAGCCTGCTACTCCTGTCTGCTTCATCAGCTACTTGCTTCATGATTTTACTATATCATCTCTAATTAATTATTACAAGTCATTTATGTATCAAAAATTAATAATATTTAATAAAAAATAAATTATATATTTTTATTTTAATATATATATATAATTTTACAAAGATTAATTAATTCGACAAATTAATAATAGTAATAACTAACTATTCTTTGATGACAATATTTTCACTTCAAACATGAGCCTATTATTGAATTAATTAATCTTTGTAAAATTATATATATATATATATATTTATTAAAAAATAAAAATATATAATTTATTTTTTATTAAATATTATTAATTTTTTACAAAAACAGACTCATGTTTGAAGTGAAAATATTGGCATCAAAGAATAGCTAGTTATTACAATTATTAATTTATCGAATTAATTAATCTTTATAAAATTATATATATATATATATATATTAAAAATAAAAATATATAATTTTTTTTATTAAATATTATTAATTTTAATACATAAATGACTTGTAATAATTAATTAGAGATGATATAGTAAAATCATGAAGCAAGTAGCTGATGAAGCAGGCAGGAGTAGCAGGTTTGCTGAAGGAGAGTTGCCTGTTTCCGTGGCCTTTCCCTCTTATTAGATAGTAAGACTATGCATATATTAAAATTATACAGCTATAAATGGTAAAAGTTTTTAAATATAGTATATTTTGGTAAGTTTTTCTTTTACGAATTCACACCATAAAAAATTTCTTGAAAACTTTATAAACAAATGTGAAGACTTTCAGAATGAATTAACTATAAGGATAATATAATTTAAATTTAATTTATGCTTTTTTGATTTTGTATAATGGACAATTAATATAAAATAATTATTTTTAACAAAATGATCAACTAATATGGAATGGAGAAAGTAAATTATAAAATTGAAAAAGGTACAAATATACCCTCGAACTTTGATAAATGGTACAAATATACCCTTATCACTAATGGAGGAACACGATCGTGACACGTGTCCCGCCGTTAGTGATAAGGGTATATTTGTACCTTTTCATTAACGGCAAGAGTATATTTGTACCCAAAGTATGACGGAGGGTATATTTGAACCATTTATCAAAGTTCGAGGGTATATTTGTACCTTTGCCCTTATAATAATAATAATTATAATAATAATAATAATAATAATAATAATAATAATAATAATAAGGGCAAAGGTACAAATATGCCCCTAAACTTTAACAAATGGTACAGATATACCCCTCGTTATACTTTCGGTACATATATGCCCTTGCCATTAATGAAAAGGTACAAAATATACTCTTATCACTAACGATAAGGGCATATGTGTACCCCAAAGTATGATAAAGGGTATATACGTACCATTTATCATTGTTTGAGGGTATATTTGTCCTTTTTTCATTTTAATTTTTTATTCCAAATAATCAACCCAAACCTACTAATCGACCCATTACACCAACTACCCCACCCAATCTATTTTAAAACCCAAGAGACGCCTATCTAACATTCGCGTTTTTCACACCTATAACGATATCACACAAAGATTACTCAATTCGATCCATTAATCTATCATGTTTATTTTTTTCATGCCCTTACACGAGTACTCTATTTGTGTCATTTTAATTATATATTTTGAGAACTAAATATATCAAAAAGAACTATGTCTGAGGTTGTAGTTGAAAATCATTACAAATTTTTATTTGTATTAAAAGTTAGCTTGAATATTTTTCTAGTTAAAGTGATTGTTGGTTTAAAATGAAGGAAGGTTTAACTAAATAATCATCTAACAAGCGGCAAGAAAAAAACAATCATAAAAATAAAAATGAAATAATTTTAACAAAAAGAATAAGTGTGAAAATGAAAATATGTAATAAAAAGACACTATTAATTGTCATGATGATAATTTCATTTCACGAAAAAAATTAAAATATCAACAGAGTCATTGAGAGGACTACCAAAATTTCAAGATCTCATCATATTGTATAATGTTGGCACGAAATTACATGTTATGATTTTTATTCTTTAATAAAAACATTGGTCCATAAGTTTAAATTTTTCAAAAATAAAAATCTATAATTTTAAATTTTACAAAAATAGACTCATGTTTGAAGTGAAAATATTGTCATCAAAGAATAGTTAGTTATTACTATTATTAATTTATTGAATTAATTAATTTTTGTAAAATTATATATATATATATATATATATATATATATATATATATATATATTTATTAAAAAATAAAAATATATAATTTATTTTTTTATTAAATACTATTAAATTTTTAATACATAAATGACTTATAATAGTTAATTAGAGATGATATAGTATAATCATGGAGCAAGTAGCTGATGAAGCAGGCAGGAGTAGTAGGCATGTCGACGGAGAGTTACCTGGTCTTTCCCTCTTATTAGATAGTAAGATTATGCATATATTAAAATTATACCGCTATAAATGGTAAAAGTTTTTAAATATAGTATATTTTGATAAGTTTTTCTTTTACGAATTCACACCATAAAAAACTTCTTGAAAACTTTATAACTAAATTAGAAGACTTTCAGAATGAATTAACTACAAGGATAATATAATAAAAATTTAATCAAAGCTTTCTTGATTTAGTATAATGGACAATTAATATAAAATAATTATTTTTAATAAAACGATCAACTAATATGAAACGGAGAAAGTAAATTATAAAAATGGAAAAGGTACAACTATACCCTCGAACTTTGATAAATGGTATAAATATACCCTCCGTCATACTTTGGGTACAAATATACCCTTATCACTAACGACTGAACGCGATCGAGACACGTGTCCCGCCGTTAGTGATAAGTGTATATTTGAACCTTTTCATTAACGGTAAGGGTATATTTGTATCTAAAGTATGACGGAGGGTATATTTGTACCATTTATCAAAGTTCGAGGGTATATTTGTACCTTTGCCCTAATAATAATAATAATAATAATAAGCAAAACGACGTCGTTTAAACTTATAGAATCAAAACGACGTCATTTTAAGTTCCAGATCAAAAGTTCACCCAGTCAGCCCTTTTAATGACGTGGTACCATATGATTGGATTACTTATCCACGTAGGCGCAAGTGTAACTCACGCATGGAGGTTGCAAAATCGGAGGTCATATTTGTTCAGGTTTTGAATAGTTAAAGGTCCTATTTGTGCACTATCAAAGTTTAAGATCAAAGTTATAATTTAGTGTCAAGTTTAGGGTCATAATGCCTATAAGAAAAGACAAGTACATAGGATTTTATGTATCATCCCCAGTATGTTACAACCTGAACTTCAGACGAGCTATGAGTAATTCTGACTATTCAACTCTTGAAACTGTGGATCAAATTTTATAGTGTTCTACCTATTTCATTTCCTCTACTTTAGTCCATTCTATCAGTGTATTTAACAATAACAACAACAACAATATACTCGAAAAAAGGTCAGAAGTGGAGTCATGGTGAGAATAGAGTATGCACAAGACTTACTATTAGTGTGTTTATTAGCCATATTGACCCTAACAAGAGTTGAAGGAAATCTATCTTTCAATGTTTCTCTTTATACTGAGCTCGCGTGTGTCTACTGTATACATAAAAATAATTTTAAATGCATATGAATATAGTGTAACTTTATGAGAAAGGGAATTTAAATAAACCTCCTCAGAGCTACCCGACTCCACCATGAATAAAAGGGGTATGGGATTAAGCATTTTGGAATTCTACTTGAGAAAGTTTCCTTTCTCTTTGAGGATTGGTGGAACTTCACAGGGTGCTGTTTGCAAAGGGATCTTTGCAGCAGTTGGTGCACCATCCTTTTATAACTCACAATGAACTGAAAGTTGAAACTGTGGATTGCCCCCCAACTTATAAGCAAAGCTCAAATATGTCATGAAACTATTAAAAATGATTGATTTATGTCATACGTTATAAGTTTAGCAGTTTGGCTCATTTATGTCAGTATTGTTAAAGAAAAGTTGATTATGCCATTATTTTACAATGGTGTTTTGCAAAACCATTTTTGTCACATGACCTCTTATTAGAGTCGAATAAGACCATTAAATCAACCAATATTACTTTAATCAAAATAAAAAATCATACCCATTAAAATAAAATTCGACGCAATTAATGGGTTCGGTTTTTATTTTTGATTAGTCCAATTTTTTATTTTTAATAAATTTAAATTTTTTAACTGTGTGGATCAAGTTTTATTTTAATGAGCCCGGTTTTTAATTTTTATTTAAGTAATATTGGTTGATTTGAATTTGGTAATGTGGACCTCTAACAAGAGGTGACGTGACAAAAATAATTTTGCAAAAGTCACCGTCACAAAACAATGACATGAATGAACCTTTTTTTCTTTTTGTAAGCAGTGTGACATAGATGAGTCGAACTTTCAATGAAAATAACATAGATAATTCAAACTTTTATTGAATGACATAGATAAATCATTTCTAATAATTCAATTACATATTTGACTCTTTTTTCTTCATTAAATTACAACTACTAATCAAAAGTTGACATCTGCATCACTTAGAGTAAATTCCTTATATTGTCACTCAACTTAGGGAAATATCCCAATAAAGTAATTTATCTTTTTTTTTGTTCCAATAATATCATCAAACTTTACGCATTTTTCTTAAAGATCAATAATTGCTAAAAGTGACTCAAAAGATGAGAGAAAAATGATCAAAAAAGTCTCTTAAGTTTGAATTTTGAATTTAAATGATCCTTATTAGTTAACAATACGAAATATCAATAACCTTTCAACTATAAAACTTAGTGAGTACAATCTTCTTTCAACTTCTAACTGCGATATTAAATCTAACGACGTCCACAAACAATTGCAATTAAAATTGTTAGAAATAAGCTTATATGTACTTCATTTATTTGAAAACTTAGGAGTTCAATAATAAAATAACATTCTATATTTATTTATTTAGGATTAATCTTTATTTTTGTTAAAATAGTTCAAGTTAGTTGTTAGTTTCTTCTACTCCAAATTATTGTGGAAAAAAAATGATAATTCATAAAGAAGAAGATGAATTCCGAGAAAATTGAAGGAAAGGTGTCTTTTAAGTCTTGAATGAAGGATTGGGGGTCAAACATAATTAGGAAACTTGATTAAGTTAATTGTGGACTTGATTAATAATTTCAAAACTTTCTAATCTTTTCAAAAATACAAATCAACCCAACCCACACCCCTCTTCAATCAAAATCAACCAGTCTCTCTCCTCTCTCTCTCGACAGATTTTCTCAACTCTCTCCCAACCAACAGTTTTGCAAATTTCTCCTTTCAATCCTCGACACTTCAACCTCCGACGATAAATAGTTGGGCTTTGAGTTCCTTTTCGACTTCAACCTTCAATCGACGTGATAGCCTTGCTCTCCGGCCACAACAGCTTCGAATTCTTCATCGTTCCTTTTTCTTCTTTCACGGGTAAAAAATTATGGTCTTTTTAGTTTTAAAAAAAAATGAGGAACTTGATCCAACTTATCTTATAGTATTGGTTAACAATTTCAATATTCGTTGCTTTAATTTGAAATGCGGTCTGAATAAAATCCTAATTTTTGGTATTTCTTCTCTTCTCTTTTCGAAGTGAATTATGATTTTTTGTTGTTGGTTGTATTTTTTTGAAGTTTGATTTTTATTTTTTGTGTTTATACAAACAAGGGTTGATTTGTTCTGTTCTTATTCTTGATAAAAATGGTGATATTGTTGTTTTTCTGTTGAACAAAATCATGCTATTATTTTTTTCTCCAATAGATTATCCATTTGGTGCAACATATTAACCATTTAATGCAACAGATTTATCATATGATGCAACAGATCAACCATCTAATGTAACAGAGGAACCATCAGATTAAAATTCTGATGCAACAGATTAATCATTTGATGCAACAGAGGAACCATCGGATAAAAAATTTGATGCAACAGATTTATCATATGATGCAACAGTTTAACTATCTGATGCAACAGATTAACCATCTGATGCAATAAATTTACTATCAGATGCAACAGAGGAACCATCAGATAAAAAAATCTGATGCAACAAATTAACCATCTGATGCAATGAAGGGACAATCGGATTAAAGATCTGATGCAACAGATGAATCTCCTGTTGGATAAAATCCTATCAACTTTTCCAACAAGATATGTCCAAGACTTGATTTTTCTAATTGATCATTCATCTGTCGCGATAGTCGATCCTTCTGTTGGAAGAAATATAAATAATATTGACTGTTGATAACTGTTCCAACAGATTACTCATGTGTTGCAACAGATGTATTACCTGTTGCATAGACCATTCATCTTTTTCAACAAATGGGTAATATGTTTTGTATTGTCGCAATAGATTACTCAGTTGTTGTTGTAGGTTAGTTAACTATTTCAACAGATCACTCATAAGTTGCAATAAATGTGTGAAACAGATGTGTGATCTGTTGCACATACCATTCATCTTTCTCAACAAATGAGTGATATATTTTGTATTATCGCAACAGATTACTCAGCTATTGCTATAGGTTATTTAACTATCCCAACAGATCACTCATATATTGTAACTGATGATGTTGCAATAGATATGTGATTTGCTGCATAGACCATTCATTTTTCTCAACAGATGAGTGATATATTTTGTATTATTGCAACAGGTTATATAACTGTTCCAACAGATCACTCATATGTTGCAACAAATGTGTGATCTATTGCACAAACCATTCATCTATCTTAAAAATGAGTGATACATTTTGTATTGTTGCAACAAATTACTTATCCACTACAACAGGTTAGTTATATGCTGCAACAGATATACTACCTGGTGCAACAGATTGGTGATTTGTTGGAACTGTTATTTTACTATTTTTCTTGTTAGATTTACTGTTATTCTTTTTTAATGATGCATTAATCAACTATAATATATTTTTTATGTTCCTATAATTTTAGATAATATGGCTCCCAAAAGAACAGAAATCGAATCAAGTCTAAGTAAAGGAACAAGTGAAACAGCTAGGCTACATCCACCACTCTATGAGTTTGCTTTACAAGCGTTATCTCAATCAGGAGCAGAATATGATGAATACGGGGAGGAGGAATATTTTAAAAGAGATGATCCAAATGCTAATAGCCCTTCCACCAAAGAGTTGGTCAAAACCTTCCGTATTAATCATTATCCTGTGAGAATGCAGTGCGATGGTGCCACAAATTTAACGGGTGATTTCGTGGTTAAGTCAGCCATGGAAAAATCTTTTGACACCTTCAGAAAAATACTTCAAGAAAAAAAATTGGATGCTTATTTCAGGGACAGCTGCTTTGAAAAATATCTTGATTTGCCGGAGGACAACAATGTTCGTTTTCAAATGAAAATGGTATATGAACTTCTTAAATGTAGGTTTATGTATGAAAATAAAGATAAGATGGATGAGGTGTGGATAAATTACTATGGCAATATTCCTGTTTATTTTGGTTAGAAGGAGTTTGCCATAGTTACTGGACTAAAATGTTATCCTCCTTCTCAAGTTATACCTATTCTATCCCAAAAAAACACCCCGCACACCTAAAAAAGGCAAAGGCAAGTCGTGTGATCATGATGACCTGGTTTCCATTGTTGGTCCAAGCTTCAAAAATAAAAATTTGATAGAAGAGTTGAAAGGTAAAGGACTTTTAAAGAAGCACAAGCAGTCATTGTGCTTGGTTTGATTTGTACATAATATGCTTTGGGCGAGAGACATTAACAACAACATAAGTGTTGATTTAATAAAGCTCTCCGAGGATCTGGAGGTGTTAACATCCATCCTTGGGGTTATGAAAGCGTTAAAATAACTGTCAAATATTTATTGACCCCGTTAGCGCCAAAGACATTCAATTTATATGGTTTTCCATGGGCTTTCGTGATAAATGTTTCTTTCTTTTATTATGATATCATTCATTTTTTTTACTCAATAATTATTTTAATTTATTGGCATTATTTTATAGGCTTGGGCGTTTGAAGTCATTCCTTATTTGAGACAACAAGTGAACTAACAGGAAGAAGTTTCTTGTCCAAGAATCTTGAGATGGTTGTCGGCCAAAACTGATAAAAATATAAAATTTCTTGATCTCTTCAACCCCTCAAAGGATGCAATAAGTATAATTATAATTAAGTTTTTATTTTTATTAATGATTTTTTTGAATGATCTAATCATCATTCTAATATATGTAATGATTTATGTTAGATTGTGCATCTGTCGCTAGTTTCGACCAATCGAGAGTTGAAGATGTCATTTTTTATTACTTTACGGTCTGTGCAAACTTTATCGGACCCTAAGATCATGGATTGAATAAAAATGGAATTGTTTGGAGCAACAACCATTACAAGAAAAATAATTTTAGAGGGTGGACTTGTTGTTGTTGATAGTCTTAGAGGTGATGGAGTTGTTGGTGGTGGTAGTGGTGTTGCTGTTGGTGCTAATGATGCTCCTCTTACAGTGTTTAAAATAAACCATTATGAGTATGATCATACTGGTTATACAGATTTTGCCTCTCCCAGCGAATGTTCTGCATGCAAATGTCAAGACTGTAGGGCAAAACATGATGTAGTGATTAATACATTAACTGCTTCTATAAAGGAATTGACATCTAAGGGGGTGTCCTTCCATCAAAGGGGATTTTATATCCATCCACTCCATTAGAGATTTAGGCTAAGAGGAGAAGAAAAGTGATTTCCAAGGCATTATCATGCATCCAAAAAAGTAAAATTGTAATTCCTCTGTCCGTGTGTTACACTGAGCAATGTACAATATCCAAAGGAGAGCAACACGAGCTAAAGAAGGTGAATATATATATTTGTTTCAACTAACAAACAGACACATATTTGTTTCAACAGATGACACATCTACAGAAAATTATCAAACATATATATATATGTTACAACAGTTGACTAACTTGTTGCACCAGATAAAGTATCTGTTATAACATGTCTCGTCTGTTTTAGAAAATCAAATAGCTCTACACACTGCTTTTATTGGTACTAACAAATGACCTATCTGCTACAACAGATGAGTTATATATTGCAACAGATGGTTCATCCATTGAAAATTATCATACAGGTCTTCCTCTTGTAGAAATTTGTCCCAACTGTTGATTCATTCTTGCAACAAAAATATAATCTATTTGGGATAATTTAAATAGGAGGAAGACCTGTTTGATTTGCTAGAACGGATGAGCTATTCTTTTCTATTTTGTTGTATATCCGTGATTAGCATTGACCAATCCTGGCTTTCCAGGTTGATGTAGAAGCTATTGCTGAATAATATTGACAATATACTACTCTTTTTATGGAAATATGGAGAACAGAAAGCGCAGAAACCATACATAAGCGACAATAAAGATCCACGACGATCAAAGCCGAATTTCATAGCACCAGATGAAGAACAACTTGTTCATATTAAGTAGATCTTTATAGCTTGAGTCTGTCAAAGTAATAACCTGACCCCTCCTTGGGAATCCTTGGCATCAATACTTAAATTATTGATGTATTTGTTGAGATCTGTACCCATAACAATTTTTTTACATTTCATTTATTCGTTGATTTATTTCAGCTAATTTTTGAAGGCTTCGATTTATTTTATTTTGTTTATGAATTTTATTTTTTCCTTACATTTGAACTTATTAATTGAAATAGAATACTAGATTCAAATATTACAACAGATAATGTATTTGTTGCAACATACTACACATCTGTTGGAAAATATCAAAGAGATTTAGATATATGTTACAAAAGGTAGTTAATCTGTTGAAATTTATCAAACAGGTCTTTCCACTGTTGCAACAGATAGACTTAGGTAGAAACATTGACATAATGCAACAAATGACCAACCTATTGCAACAGATAAACTATATGTCAGAACAGGTAGAATATCTGTTACAACGGATGAAGAATCTGTTGCACTATATATAAAAATTCAACTTTTATTGGACATAAAAAATTGCCACTACATGTAAAAAAGTGAAAGTGAATTGAAATAAAAAAGGCGAAATCCATCGACAGTGTTCTATTCAAATACCAAAAATAAAATAGGCATCAAGTAGACAATGTTCATTTTAAACACGTAAAATAAAATAGGCATCTAATGTGTCAGTTTGGCACTTTTTGCCCTATTGGTTTCTTGCGTGTAATTAACGCAGCCAAGGCTCGTTGAACCCCCATTTTTGTTGACTTGGCGTCTGATTTGGCCCCCAATGGTCATTTCTTTCCCCCATTGTCTTCTATATTCATCTTCCTCCTAAAATTTAACTCTAAATTCCCAAATCTTCTTCTTCATTATCATCTTTTTTTTTATATCCAAATTATTTGCATTTGGTCTTTCTGTTCTTCATTTTTTTTTTCATTTTTTCCAACTGAGCTTGACAATGTCGAGCGCATCTTTCACTGTTTTCTATGATAAATTTTTTTGATATTATAAATGCGTTCATGAAGCTCTATTGAAGACTTCTTGTTGCGTAGCTTCTTCTTCATGGATTATATTAGAAGGCTAGGTTAGGAAAAGTAAACTTGCCTTATCCTCGTACTACATACACATATCTGTCATAGTCCAAAATTCTTGAGGGAAAGAGAGGCATGGGGTAATCTGGTGTGCCTCGCTTGGCATTCTTGGCCTGTCGCAAATCTCTCTTCTCTTTGGAGCCAATTTCCGCGTATATGTCCACCTTCTTGAATGGCCTCTGAACTTCAACAGCTTTTGGAGAGGGATGAGTTGCAATTTTTTTTATTTTCGACTGGAGGGTACGTTGCTAATTGCTTTTTTTCTCCTCTTAACTGCCATTGTAGGAGTGTATGGCTCTCTCACCTTCTTGTATGGTATGACACTCCTCTTGGATTTAAATTACTTGACAACTTTAGAAATAGCCTCTACTTTTTCAAAGAGTTTATCCTGACTGTCCTTGCTCTCTTCGCATTTGCAATGAGAACACGAGGGTGAAGAGGGGTAAGAGGGACCTGTGTAGGGGTAAAAAGGGGTGTTTTCAAATATATTTATTTTTTCTTGAGAATCAACATGCTCATCATCACGAGTGGTAGCAATATCAGCATGCCTGCCACCAACACCAACAACTCTACCAGAAAAAGCACCCGGATCTGCCTCAGTAGGTTGGTCATAAAGAGTCTCAACATTAGACTGACGTTGCCTAACTGCTCTTCTTATGGCTATTGCTCCAGCCAATTTCTGGTTTATTAACTCCACCATTGGGTTTTCTATAGTATCAACACGACCTAGAGTAATATAAGAAATCATCACCGACTCCAGCACATTAGGCATGATCCATGGATGCACAACCTATAAAAAAAGACAGATACATTTAAATCATATAATATAATAATTTTCACAATTGGGTTACATGTTACCACAGTCAACTTCTGCACAGATTAACAATATGTTGCATCAGATTACCCATCTGTTGCATAGTTTGCAGTAGATGGTTAAAATCCATTTGAGTCAGGTTCAGAGAACCAGAGCAACACATGGATAATATGATGCAAAATATCAATCATTTGTCGCAACAGATTACCAATTTGTTGCACCAGTTGCACAAGACAGATAATCAATTGGGTTGCATGTTATGCAACAGATGATCTGTATGTCGCAACAAATTAATAATATAGTACATCAGATTACCTATCTATTGCATAATTTGTAGTAGATGGTTAATCTGTTAGGAGTTGGGTTTAGAGAACCAAAGCAACAGATGATTAATCTGATGCAAGATATCAATCTTCTGTCGCAACAAATTATCTATATGTTGCTCATTTGGCACAGGACGGGTAATCTGTCATAACAGATGTCCCATCTAGTGCTTCAGATACAACATCTGTTGCACCAGATATAACATCTATTCAATATTTTTCATTGAGTAAATTATTTTACTTGAAAAAGACGTATTGGATCATCTGGAAGGTTAAAGAGATCAACCTCCTTAATTTTTGGGTTGTTCTTTGCAACCAACCACCTAAACATCCTTGAATGAGAAACCTCATCCGGGTAATTTTACCTTCTTTTGGAGGGGAGGAATGGCTTCAAATGCCCAAGCCTAAAATATATAAATAGGAAGCAAGCAAAATAAGTCATAATAACTATATTCAATATAAATTAATGGATGAGTAAAATAAAAATAGTGATTAATTTTACCATGAAAGCCCAAGAAAAGCCCAAGCCTAAAATATATAAATAGGAAGCAAGCAAAATAAGTCATAATAACTATATTCAATATAAATTAATGGATGAGTAAAATAAAAATAGTGATTAATTTTACCATGAAAGCCCAAGAAAAGCCAAATAATGTGGTTGACCCTGAGGATAGCTTTGTCGGTAAATTTTGAACAGTCAATTAGAAGTTGTCATATCCCAGGGATAATTGTTGAATTTATCAAAATCCTCAGCATGCCCCAACAAATCATCTTCTATGACCTTGTTGACGTCTCTTGCCAATATAACCAAATAGGCAAACCAAACTAAGCACAATTGCTCCCTGTACTGCTTTGGTATGGTTTATCCATGAGATCGATCAACAAATCCGATGATTTGTAGCCACGTCGAGCAATGTCAAACAACCCATCTATTTTTTCCTGTTGTTAGATGACTTAATCTGTTTGATAATTTACAACAGATGGGTAATCTGTTACAACAAATGACCTAATCTGTTTGATTAAATCTAACAATAAAGACATCTATTGCAACAACTTGAACATTTGTTTAATACAATTTTAATCGAGTTTGTATGTTCAACTACTACCTTAATTGATAAATCTAGGATTAGGTATGAGTTCTCATAGGGTCAACTACAACTTTAATTGAGTCATTTGGCAATTGCATGATGAGATGGTATTGCGTTCCTCCCGACCAGAGTCGTCGATCGATCTCTCTGAGCTGAACCGATTCTTATTACCTCATATGTTCAACTAATACCTTAATTGATTAATCTCGGACTAGGGGTGAGTTCTCATAGGGTCAACTACAATAGATGACATCACCTATTTGATAATTTACAACAGATAGGTAATCTGTTGCGATAAATGACTTAATCCATTTGATAATTTACAATAGATGGGTAATCTGTCGCAACAGATGACTTAATCTATTTGATAATTTACAATAGATGGATAATCTATTGCAATAAATGACCTAATCTGATTGATAATCTACAACAGATGCGTAATCTGATGCAACAGGCTGAACATTTGTTTTTATACTATTTTAATTGAGTTCATATGTTTAACTAATAGCTAAATTGATTTGACATTGCTCCCTTCTATTGTAAATTATCAAATAGGCGATGCCATCTGTTGTAGTTGACCCTATGAGAACTCACCTCTAGTCCTAGATTAATCAATTAAGGTATTAGTTGAACATATAAGGTAATAAGAATTGGTTTACCTCAGAATGATCGATCGACGACTCTGGTATAAAGGAACGCAATACCGTCTCATCATGCAATTGCTAAAAGACTCAATTAAAGTTGTAGTTGACCCTATGAGAACTCACCCCTGGTCGTAGATTAATCAATTTAGATATTAGTCTAACATATGAACTCAATTGAAATTGTATAAAACAACTATTCAAGTTGTTGCAACAGATGTCTTTTCTGTTAGATTTAATTAAACAGATTAGGTCATTTGTTGCAATAGATTACCCATCTGTTGTAAATGATCAAACAAATTAAGTCATCTATTATGATAGATTACCCATCTGTTGTAAATTATCAAACATATTAAGTCATTTGTCACAACAAATTACCCATCTATTATAAATTATCAAACAGATTAAGTCATCTGTCGCAACAGATTCCCCATCTATTGTAAATTATCAAATAGGTGACGCCATTTGTTATGGTTGACCCTATGAGAACTCACCCCTAGTCCTAGATTAATCAATTAAGGTATTAGTTGAACATATGAGGTAATAAGAATCGATTCAGCTCAGAGTAATCGATCAATGACTCTGGTCGGGAGGAACGCAATACCGTCTCAACATACAATTGCTAAAAGACTCAATTGAAGTTGTAGTTAACCTTATGAGAAGTCACCCCTAGTCCTAGATTAATCAATCAAGGTATTAGTTGAACATATGAGATAATAAGAATCGATTCAGCTCAGAGTGATCAATCGACGACTCTGGTCGGGAGGAACATAATATCGTCTCATTATACAATTGCCAAAAGACTCAATTGAAGTTGTAGTTGACCTTGTGTGAACTCACCTCTAGTCCTAGATTAATCAATTTAGGTATTAGTTGAATATATGAACTCAATTGAAATTATATAAAAACAAATGTTCAATTTGTTGCATCAGATTATGCATTTGTTGTAGATTATCAATCAAATTAGGTCATTTGTTGCAACAGATTACCCATCTATTGTAAATTATCAAATAAATTAAGTCATCTGTTACGACAGATTACCCATCCGTTGTAAATTATCAAACAAATTAAGTCATTTATCACAACAGATTACCTATCTATTATAAATTATAAAATAGGTGATGTCATTTGTTGTAGTTGACCCTATGAGAACTCACCCCTAATCCTAGATTAATCAATTAAGGTATTAGTTGAACATATGAACTCAATTAAAATTGTATAAAACAAATGTTCAAGTTGTTGTAACAGATGTCTTTTTTGTTAGATTTAATCAAACAGATTAGGTTATTTGTTACAATAGATTACCCATCTGTTGTAAATTATCAAATAGATTAAGTCATCTATCGCGACAGACTACCCATCTATTGTAAATTATCAAATAGGTGATGCCATCTGTTGTAGTTGACCCTATGAGAACTCACCCCTAGTCCTAGATTAATCAATTAAGGTTTTAGTTGAATATATGAGGTAATAAGAATCGGTTCACCTCAGAGTGATCGATCGATGACTCTAGTCTAAAGGAATGCAATACCGTCTCATCATGAAATTACCAAAAGACTCAATTAAATTTATAGTTGACCCTATGAGAACTCACCCCTGGTCCTAGATTAATCAATTAAGGTATTAGTTGAACATATAAAGCAAAAAGAATCAGTTTAGCTTAGAGTGATCGATCGATGACTCTGGTCGGGAGAAACGCAATACCACTTCATCATGCAATCGTCAAACACTCAATTGAAGTTGTAGTTGACCCTATGAGAACTCACCCCTAGCCCTATATTAATCAATTAAGGTATTAGTTAAATATATGAGGCAAAAAAAATTAGTTCAGCTCAGAGTGATCGATCGATGACTCTGGTCGGGAGGAACGTAATACCATCTCATCATGCAATTGCCAAAAGACTCAATTGAAGTTTTAGTTGACCCTATGAGAATCACCTCTGGTCCTAGATTAATCAATTAAGGTATTAGTTGAACAAATGAACTCAACTGAAATTGTATAA
The DNA here is from genome assembly GCA_030864215.1 of Capsicum pubescens. Lineage (NCBI taxonomy): Eukaryota > Viridiplantae > Streptophyta > Magnoliopsida > Solanales > Solanaceae > Capsicum > Capsicum pubescens. Next base: position 51,303,990 of record CM061543.1, on the reverse strand, counting down.
AATAAATGTTCAAGATGTTGCAATAGATGTCTTTTTCTATTGGATTTAATCAAAAAGATTAGGTCATTTGTTGTAACAGATTACCCATCTATTGTAAATTATCAAACAGATTAAGTCATCTGTTGCGACAGATGACCGAGCTTTGGAAATTTTCAAACAAAAATTATCATCTATTGCACTTAGATGTTTTAATATTCCTTTTTAAAGCAATTTAGGTATTTTCTGTCCAAGATTAAAAAGATAAAATACTAAGACAGTAAAAAATATTACTTGAATAACTCAAAAATCTCCTGAGTACTCGAGTAGTCTTATCTGATCTTTTCAATGTCACCGTTTTCTCGTGCCCCTCAAAAGTTATTAATGAATATTTAAAACTCATATCTAGAATACTCTCTCCTTCAGCTATAAGGTAAGACTACACTCAACTCATCTATCTCTCTTATTTATTCTCAATTCTTTTTCTTTTCTTTTTTCTCTCTTTTCTCTCTTCTTTCGGATGAGGATCCTTTTGAATTTCAACCGATCAATATCTTTTTTCGACTGAACTGGATATTCTGATCCCTTTGCTTTTTTGACATTGTAGGTATGGTTTACTATTGCTCTTTTCATCTCATCTTCTTCTTTGTATGTCATTTAAATTAGATATTTACATCTGTTGCTATTAATGATTTACCCATTACCAGTTTCCTATTTATTGAGAGAATTGAAGGAAAAGTCACTTTTAAGTCTTGAATGAACGAATCATTGTTTTTATTAAAATATGCAAAAAAAATCATCTATTGGGAGAACTTAAAAAGCCTTATTATCAGTATAGTTTTTATTATGTCTTTTGTTTGTTACTTTGGTGGTGGTGTTGTTGGGGGTGGTGGTCGTGTTAGAACATGTGGTGTTTGTGTTGTTAATGGTGTTGGAACATATGATTTTGTTTCTTTGTTGTTGGTGGTGTTGAAGCAGTTTTCTCAATTGTTGCAACTGATAAATCATCTATTGGAACAGATGGAGCAACTGTTTGAAAAAATCAAACCAGTAGCAAGGCTTGTTTGATTTATTCTAACAGATAACCCATCTGTTGCAACATGTCATCCATCTGTTGCAACAGATGCCTCATCTGTTAAACATATGGGTAATCTATTGCATCAGATTGGTCATTTATTTATTCAATCAATTTTGTGTTACCCTTTTGTACAGACGGAGCAACTGTTTGAAAGAATCAAACCAGTAGCAAGGCTAGTTTGATTTATTGCAACAGATGACCCATATGTTGCAACATGTCATCTATCTATGGTAACAAATGCCTCATGGTTGAACAGATGGGTAATATCTTGCATCAGATTGGTCATCCGTTGATTCGCTCAATTTTGTGTTACCCTTTTGTAATGTTCTTTTTGTTCTTATCTTATTTGACATCAAATGTATTTCTCTTGTTTGCAGATAAAAGGAAGTGAAACTGGATCCACTTTTGCCCGACCAGCATTAAAGGCTAGAGTAGAGATGAGTTTGGAGGAATAAGTTGCTTGCAGATGGAATCACTTCATATGTGGGAGGTATGTATTACGGATCAACCTATCGTGAAAACACACATCTAGTATAATGATTTTGTAAATATTTGTTCTTTCCCTATTAGGCGTTAATCTTTCAAATAAGATATGGAATTTTACAGTTAAGATTGTTAGGTTTGAACTGGTAAGGCTGAGGGACCAAGTAGGTGGTGTCGATACCCTGTTACAACTTAATGACCATTTATGCTCATATTTTTGTGTCAAGTTTGGGAAAGGGTTCAAGTTTTTGGCGACAATGTAAATATCCAATAGTGATTGGACCAATTTTAATGGCTCAATGAACTTCTTGAAAAGCCTCCAAAGCCTCGCACTGCAGTGAACAATGATGGAACCAATAGAAATTCCCCTGGTCTAAATTTATATGGATGGATTGCTGGAGGAGACTATTATACAGCAGAAGGTGTTTGGGAAAATACCTGTGTGGGAAGGGGGAGGTTAAGAAGGCCATATATTATCTCAAACCTTGTTTAAAATGAAACACATGGTAGGAAGGAAAGTGTAGAGAAATTGGCTGATGAAATTGACACAAAAAATGAAAAAACTGAATGAGCTGCAAATGTGAAAGTGCATCCAAAAATGAAAATCAATCAGTCATTGAAGAAAAAGAAGAATGGTCAAGAGAACTGGAGCAGTTCACTTTGCTAGAGACTGCAACTAGCGAGCGTGGCCTCAATGAAGACCCACAAAATATAGGACCAGAAGTCTAAGGAAGTAGCTTCGTGAGCACAGAAGGTGGTAAGATTGTTGGTCGAAATTGAAACCTGAACCAACCTCTCCTGAATTAAAAATATGGGATCAACCCAAGGTGGCAATTTCTCAAGTTAAACTTGCATCCCATGCCTCCTGTTTATAGCTCTGGTCAAGTCAAAGGCAGTGGAAACAACAAGGCATGGGATTTCTACCCAACTTCAGACCTTTTGTTTCTACTGTCATTGACTTGATCATAGCCACAAATAGAAGGCATGGCATGAAAGTTAGAATTCAGAAATTGATGCCTTGGCTTTCCTTATTTTTAATTCAGGAGTTGTTGGTTCAGGTTTCAATTCTGACCGAGAATCTTACCAATTTCATGTGTTCGCAAAGCTGTTTCCTTAGAGTTCTGGTCCTGCACTTTGTGAGAGTCTTCATTGAGGCCATGCTCGCTAGTTACATTCACTAGCAAAGTGTCCAGCTCCCGTCCTGTTGACCATTCTTTTTTTTCTTCAATGATTGATGGATTTTTATATTTGGATACACTTCCACATTCTTCTTTATTGTTGATAATTTACAACAGATGGGTAATCTGTTACAACAAATGACCTAATCTGTTTGATTAAATCTAATAATAAAGACATCCAGTTTTTTATTTCTCATGTCAATTTCATTGGCCAGATTCGCTAGAAGTTCCTTACTCGCTTCCTTGTGTTTCCTCTTAAACAAGGTCTGAGATGATATATGGCCTTCTCCACTACCCCCTTTCCTCACAGGTATTCTCCCAAGCACCTTCTGCTGTATAATAATCTCTTCCAGCAACCCATCCATATAAATTTGGACCAGAAGAATTTATATTGGTTCCACCATTGTTTGCTGCAGGGCGATGCTTCAAAGGCCTTTCAAGAAGTCCATTGCGCCATTAAAATCGATCCAATCACCATTGGATATTTACACTGCCGCCAAAAACTTAAACTCATCCCCAAACTTGACACAAAAATATGAGCATAAACCATCATTAAATTGTAACAGGGTATCGATACCACAATCTTGGAACCCTTCGGCCTTATCGGTTCACACCTGTCAAACTAAACTGTACAATACAGGATCTTGTTTGAAGAATCGGTGTCTAATCGGTAAAAAACTGCATTCACAAAATCATTGCACTTTCTGTGTCTATCACGGTATCCTACTCAATAATAAATAACTCCTACGTATGAAAGTGGATCTATTGCACGCACCTTATTCTTCCTACCCCATCAAGACATGTCAGACAATGTTGTTTATTCATCTGCACGCAATGTGATAACTATTAAAAAAGAGTGATGAAGAGTCATGACTTTTTATCTTAATACAGTTGTTGAAAGAAATTAAAACATCTCCTCCAACATATGATCCATCTGTCGTAAAAGATAATCCATATGTTGTAACAGATGTCTCATCTGTTGCACATACATAGCATCTGCTGTAATAGATGATAAATCTGTTGTGACAGATGGACAATCTGTTGCACCAACTCAATAATAACGGTTGTTATCAAGTCTCAAATCATTTTGAGAAGGTGAGAAGTATTAATGTAAAAGAAAAAGTTGCGACTTTTCATAGAAAACAAAATGCCAGTACAGCAGTTTAAATGTAATTAATACAATGGATCTAAACAGTCGTGTATTTTGACCTGTTTAAATCTACAAGTCGGTAGTATACGTTGGCATTACATTTGGTCTTTTCTTTACTTTTGTATCTATATTTTTTGTCAATTCATGTGTGTTCTAGATATGGCTGATCCTGTTTGGGACATTGCTATTCTGTGTGACAGAGTGCGGGAACTTCAGAGGCAGGTTAATGACCTGCAGTAGGAGTTGGGCGTTGTGAGAGCAAGGATTCTCTAAGAGATTCGCAGGCTGAAGAGGACCCTGATGCTGCCGGTTGAAGATAGGTCGGCTGGCAATAATAATGATGTTGATGATAATAATAATAATAATTAGAATGTATTTTTTGTTTTGGCGTATATATTTTAATTTTTCTATATCGGATACAATATCTAATGTATTTTTTTTTGTTTGATAAAAAATTTATTTTTAGTCGACTTTGGATTTTTAATTCTTATTCAATTTTTATTTTGTCTATTTATTTTAAACATACATGTTAATTTGTTGAGGTTGGAGGTAAGGAGCAATTTTGAATCCAGCAGCAATAGCAATTTTGACTTTTGAGTTCTTTCAACAGATGGACCATGTGTTGGAATAGATTGGCTATCGATTGGGTTTCTGTCAACAGATTATCCATCTGTTGCGATAGATTTGTCATCTGTTGGAAGAAAATATTCCGGTTTGATGAACTATAGTGTGTTTTTCAGCTAATATCCATCCGTTGCAACAGATTGGTAATCTGTTGAAAATAATTGTGGTATGTTGCATTTAGTTCATGTTTTGCCTCTTTTTATTGATGCATAAGTTATTAAAAAGGATATTTTATGCTAGAAATTTTGGCTTTTGAGTTCTTTCAACAGATGGACCATGTGTTGGAATAGATTGACCATCGGTTGGGTTTCTGTCAATAGATTATCCATCTGTTACGACAGATTTATCATTTATTGGAGGAAAACATTCTAGCTTGATGAACTGTATTGTGTTCTTCCAGCTAATATGCCCATTATATGTCATTTTATATTTTTCTACCAAATAATATTGAGAGGAGTGATCGTAAATTTCAGTTCCATATTTTAAAACGTATTGAGCTCGAAGCGCTGCTATAGCGTGTGGACAGGGTATTTTGTCCAAGTCAAAAGCTCTGCACGTACAAGATCTTATTTAAAGATTGACCGTGGCAACATCACCATCACCGGTGATACTGAATTTGTAATTTTCTATTTGTTGAGATGATAATCTATTCCCCAGACTGACGTTCATTGATATTATTTTTTCAATTTCTAAAACAAATGGGGTTCTTCTTAGGCCATCAAACTGCACACGCCTTTCGTTAAAAAATCGGCCATACTTCTTGCTTATTACTTCAAACAGACTCTTGATGGCAAATTCTCTTTCATCGCCAAACAATGAATTCACCGATTCAGCTATGTTTGATGTCATAATATTGAACCTATACAAAAAAATCACTTAGTACAATATCATACTAAACTTGTAACTCAAACAAGACATTAAATTCATAAGAATGTACCTATTTGCCAGAGAGAATGCCCGGCTCCATCTCTCAAAACCGACACGTATGAGATGTTCTGCTGCCTTAGGATACACATCCGCTATTTGATTGAAATGGTCTAAAAACTTCTCTCTACTATATGTTTTAGTTGCTCTATAAAAAAGGGTTACGACCTTTTCGTTGTGATGGTTGATCCGAATGTTCTCTTCAAGATGTCTGATACAACAACTAAAGTAAGTTGAAGGGAAGAAAATTGAACCCATCTTTGGAATACTTGGATGCCTATCTGAAATAAAACACAACTCTTCGGTATCTTCGACGCAGCTTTGTAGTTGTTCAAAAAAAATCCATAAGAGGCATCACATTCCTTGTCTGCTACACAAAAAGCGATAGAAAAGATGTGATTCTCCGCATCCTGCGGCGCCGCTACTAGCAGAACTCCATTCTAGCTCCATTATACCTACTCCTCAAGAAGGTACCGTCAACGGCTATGTCTTTTCTCAAATGTCAAAAACCTTGAATCCAAGCACCATAGGATACAAAAAAGTACTTGAACCTTCCATTTTCATCAAGATGCAATGTCATCTTACTTTTGAGATTTGTGGACTCAATCATGTAGCGGTAGGCATCCAGGATTGCATACCCATGCTTGTGTGTCCCCCTAACCAAGTCCTTGGCAATCCCCATGGATGTATATATCTTCCAATAACTGACCAGGACACCCAATTATGTAAGGAGTTGATTGGCCATAACCCTTGTTGAGGGACTTTTCCATTGGGGAAATTACTCCTAAATATTCACCGAGGACCTTTGTCGTGGCATGAGGATTTTGTCCCAAAATATGCTTCGAACCATATGTGTGATACTTTTCATGTTTATGAATGACGAATCTGTCAGAACTTGTATATTTCACCGCTCTCAACTACCACTTGCAGTTCGGATTTGCATATTTGAAGCAAAAGATACTGCTCAAATTAATCACCTTCTTTATTCTGAAATCTTTTTTCAAGCAAGAAATAAACAAAGTGGTAGATAGTTCATTCTTGTCCTTGAATGACATTCCAATAAAAAAGTCGGTCCCATCGTCTTGAAGATTTCCAGACTGTGTCGATCGAGAAGAACTGCCCATCGTATTGGTCACATCAATGGGCGTAGGTGTTTGATCATCATATGAAATATTCATGTCTAGATCATCCAACCTATCATCAAAGATGTCTTGTTGTTCTTCTTCTTGTACGTTCTAGTTCTCATTCTCTCTCGTCTTTTCAACCACGTACACCCTTAACACCGGCCTGGATGAATCACTAAGATAAGCATGCAAACGAACCTGATTGGTTATCTTGAAAGGAAGTACTCTCTGATTTTCAAAGGAGCTGTATATGTAGCTGATGACGAGTTCTTGCGGTTGACAATTCAGTCCATAATAGCTGATGATTAAGTTCACAAAATCATCATAAGAAACATTACTTTGGACTATCATAGCTATCATCTCTAGCATTTCACCCTCCTTCCAACGCCATACATATCGATTGTTCTTCTTAATCCATTGACCATGCAATCCACCCCTATTGTTATTGATCCCTCCATTAGTGGTACCTAAATAAAGTCATTTGTTAAAAAAATAGTTAATAGTGATTACATAGTGTCATAATATGAATTAGATAGATGTATAATCTGTTGCACCAGGTAAGTGATCAATCGCAATAGATTACTTACCTGTTGGGATTCATGTTACTCTCCTGAAGCTGATTTTAACAGAAGAGTCATCTATTATAACAGGTGAAACATCTGTTGCAACAGACTATACATCTGTTGCAACAGACGATGAGTCTGTTGGAACGAGTACAGGTTCTGTTGCAACAGGTTATTAATCTATTGCAATAAATATTTACCCTGTTGCAACAGATAACTAGTTTGTCAAAATTGAGCTTAGGTTCTATTGCAATAGGTCACTAATCTGTTGCAACAGATATTTACCCCTGTTGCAACAGATAACTAGTCTGTTGCAACAGATGACACATCTTTTCGATTCAACCACAAACATGAATCCAGTATATCTCTTCCGTTGCATCATATGGATCATCTGTTACAACAGTTGATTGATCTGTTTAAACAAATATCTCTTATGTTGCATTCATGTTCGCATGCTATCTATTGTTGAATAAACAACACAATAACAACTACCCAAATGACAAATTCAACTAAAAATCATAATTTGACTTACCAAAGTCTCCTGTGAAGTAAAGCCAAAGTGGAAAGTGATGTACAAAATAAAATTTAACCTAAGAAATTGGTCAGATAGAAGCAGTAGCGGTAACAACAACGGCAATGGTCAACAAGAACAAGATGAAGATGATAATGAAGTAGAAGATGATGATAATGAAGCAGAAGATGATGAATAAAGCAGCAGCAACAATGAACTGCAAAAATTGCTAAGAGAGAGAGAGAAAACAATAATGGATGAGAAGAGAGAGAGAAACGCGCCTTTTTTCCCTCTGTTTCCCATTATATTAGGGAAAATATTTGGATCAAAGTGTAAATTTAAAAAGTTTTGAGTTATTTTAAAAAATTTCCAACTTTCTTAATCCTTAATAAAGTAATTGTCACATCCACTCAATTATTAAGACTTATGTCACCTACACTTTATTTAAAAACTCTTTTGTCACCTATAGTCCAAAGCCCCATGAATTCCTACAAATAAAAAGAATAGGGTCTCTAGCTAGTAGAAGAACCATATATAAATAATTTAAAGGATTTTTATTTTAAAAAAATAATGCATATTAACGAATACCATGATAATAACATCAATCATTCACTATCAAATAAAATTAGGTGATTTTATATAGCCATTTCGTAACTTAAATTTTTTTTAAGGTTTCAATATTATTTTTATCAGTCTTGTGATATTGTTTCAGAGAAAATGATATAGCCTCGTCAACTTGACTGTAAAAATTGAATACACTTACCAATTTGGACAATAAATGTACTTCTTATTTATTTCATTTAAAATACAACTACCTATTTTAAGCTCTAATTTAACATTCTTTGTCTTTTTAATTCGTTTTTAATATTATGATTTGTGTCATTTTAAATTATATTATGCACTTATTGATAAACTATATTGAAAACTAATTTAAGAAGTACAAAAGTAAAAATAATTGGAGGCCTATTAATGGTTCATGTAAAAAATAAGGACTATTTAAATTCAAATTTCAAACTTGATGGACTATTTTGGTCATTTTTTGAGTCACTTTCAACAATTATTAGTTTGTAAGGAAAATGCACAAACTTGAATGATATTATTGGAATAAAAAAATGATAAATAACTTTAGTGGAACATTTTACTAAGTTTAGTGAAAATATAAGAAATTGAGTCCATCACTTATGAAGTCGTGCTGTTTTTGGACTTGGATTAATTTGTTTTACTTCTGCTAATGGCTTTGGATTACACTCTATTCGGTTGTATCATGTTGTTTTACTTTGATAATTATAGTGTATCATGTGTTGGATTGAATTGTTTCTAGTCATACTATATCGTCTTATTAATTAGTCTATAGTGAAATTAATAAACATGTGATTGTTATCACATTCTGAGTGTGACATCACAACTGTAGCTCAAAATAAAATAATTTTTAAATTCTATTCTGAAATTATTATTATATCTTATCCTTGTAAGTTGTAAGTTGAAACCTAACAATCTAAACTATGGGTGTCAAACGGGCCGGGTCGGGCCAACCTGGAACCGGCCCTTCCTTTTTAACCGGGTTGAGGGCCGGTTAAGGGCCGGTTTGGAGGCTATCCGGGCCGAGCCGGGCCAAACAGTAAAAAAATTAAAACTCACCCTAACCCGGTCCACTAACCCAACCCGGTCAAACCCGGTTAAAAAATAAAATAAATAATCCAATATACACTATATACACTCCAATATACAATATATATTTTTAAAAAAATATATAAACAATTACACATATATACGTACCATTCAATATATAATTATATATGACTATACGTACTACTTTAAATAAAACATATGCTATAATAGTATAATATATATATATACACTACAATATATATATATATATATATATATATATATATATATATATATATATATATATATATATATTTATATACTAATTTATAAAACATATACACATGTATACGTTAAATATATACTACTTTAGAAGATATATACACATATATATGCACCATTCAATATATATGTACTACTTTAAATAAAATATATACTACAATATACATATATATATATACAACAATATGTATATATATATAGTTACATACTAATTTATAAAACATATACACTTGTATACATTAAAGATATACATCTATAGAAGATATATACACATATATACGCACCATTCAATATATATGTACTACTTTAAATAAAGTATATACTAATATATATATATATATATATATATATATATATATATATACTTACATACTAATTTATAAAACATATACACTTGTATACGTTAAATGTATACTACTTTAGAAGATATATACACATATATACGCACCATTCAATATATATGTACTGTTTTAAATAAAATATATACTACAATATACATATATATATACAACAATATATATATATATATAGTTACATACTAATTTATAGAACATATACACATGTATACGTTAAAGATATACGTCTATACAAGATATATACACATATATACACACCATTCAATATATATGTACTATTTTAAATAAAATATATACTACAATATACATATATATATACTACAATATGTATATATATATAGTTATATACTAATTTGTAAAACATATACACTTGTATACATTAAATATATACATCTGTGGAAGATATATACACATATATACACTTCTATAGAAGATATCCAATTTACAAAACATATACACATGTATACGTTAAATATACACTTCTATAGAAGATATATATACGTGTATACGCACCATTCAATGTATATATACTACTACTTATAAAATATACTACATTATATATACATCACAATATATATATAGATATACTTATATACTAATTTATAAAACATATACACATATATACGTTAAATATACACTTCTATAGAAGATATATACACGGTATACGCACCATTCAATGTATATATACTACTACTTATAAAATATACTACATTATATATACATTACAATATATATAGATATACTTATATACTAATTTATAAAACATATACACATGTATACGTTAAATATACACTTCTATAGAAGATATATAAACAAATATACAAAACATATGCTACTTAATATAATAAATTAATAATATTTGGTAGTAAATTAATAACATATTAGAAGTAAGTTTTTAATTTAAAGTACAAAACTAGAAATTCAATTTAAAATTTTAAATCGTTAAATGAAAAAATATAAAAAGCAAGGACTAAGGAGTGAATGAATTTGGGGAATTTTATTGATTGCAAAATGATCCAAAATTTATAATTTACATGAATGAAAAATCTATAAATTATGCATCATTTTTTCCAAATCATTCATGTTAATATTAATGGGAACTTGCATAGGATAGTCGAAGTCAACGGGGGCAAAACCATGCATTGGACTTGATTTTGCTGAGTTCTCCTGTGAAGTCATAATTTCTTCAAGTTTCAGCTCGTCGCTCGGCTCCGGTTCCATTCCTTGGTTTCTTCTTTCCGCTCTAATCCAATCTCTGAGGCAAACTAGAACATTCATTACATTGCTTCCCAATGAGTGTCGGTTGTCTCCAAGCTGCTGTCGTCCCTGACTAAAGGCGCTCTCTGATGCAACGGTTGACATTGGAACATTCAAGATATCTCTAGCTAATCTTGAAAGCACAAGATATTGTGTTTCATTACTCCTCCACCAATCCAACGTGTTGATCCGTCGTCTGCGATCCTCTGGTGCCGTCCGAAGATAATATTTCAGCTTTTCCCGATAAGTTGATGTGTAAGTTCTCTCATCAACACTGTTCCAACAATTTAAATCATAAAACGAATCAGAAAAAACACTATGTACCGGCCTTTTAGAAGATGATGGCTCCTCGGGAGGATGAGGAGCGACAGTTGGAGTGATATTTGTAGGTACGGCTAAATCAAATAAATCAGCATAGTAATTATATAATTTTTCTATGTAATCCTTTGCATCAGCCGTAGCCGTCCACAAATCAGGTTGTACTTGTTCAGAATCATGGTTAGTATTTATTTCTAAGTTAGTATAAATAAGAGTACTAAAGTGACACATATTATTATATTTCATGCACGGATTTAGCATAGCACCAACCAAGTAAATAGGGAGAATCGGGAAAAAATATTTTTAAAATTTCGTAAACATGGCGTCAACAGCTTCTTTATAACCTTCTTTATTTTTATATTCTTTGAGCAAACCAGAAATATCGGCTATATATGCCAAAATATTACAAACAATAGGATAATAAGCACCGGAAAATTTAACCGTAGCTACATAAAAATTTTCTAAAAACTTAACAAGATCATTAATTACAACCCAATCAGAATTATGTAGCATGCAATCAACAGAATCAGCAAATGAACCGCAATGTTGGTTAAAAGCTAGTGTAATAGGAATTCTATATTTATAACAAGTTTTTAAAAATTCATACGTAGAATTCCATCTAGTATCAATTTCCTCAGGCATCAAAATCGGTGTAAGTCCATTTTCTTGACATTTAACTTTAAATTCTCTAATTCTCGATCTACGATTATTTCCTTGAATAAAACCAACAGCAAGGCGAATTTTTTCAATATAAAACTCAAAAAACTCAAGACCATCTTTTACAATTAAATTATATATATGACATGCACACTTAATATGAAAAATTTCAAGCAAGGGCGGAGATAGCGTAGATTTTAATTTTTTTATGGCAGTGTTGTTGTTAGAAGCATTATCAAAAGCAATACATAAAATTTTATTTTCGATACCATAATATCCGGCAATTTTAACAATAGAATCAGCAATAAATTGTCCAGTGTGTTTACGATCTTCATCATATAAAAAAGCAAGAATACGTTTTTGCATCACGAAATTACTATCCATCCAATGACAAGTAACGGTTAAATAGTCATTTTTATTTACAGCACGACCAAGATCAGAAGTTAGGGACAATCTACATTGAATATTTTTTAACAATGTTGATAAATAAAAATAATATTGTGAATGAAGTCTAAAAATATCAGACCGACAAGTAGTTCTAGGAATACCGTTAAACATAGGATTATAAATTGCTTGTATATAACGAATAAAGGCATCAGAAGAAGGAAAATTAAAAGGAAAACAACCCACAGCTACCATTTTAGCTATTTCTTCCCGGTCCCTCAATTTATTATACTTCTTCGCTACGTGACCGGTTGCTGGGTCCATTCTAGTTTGCGTTGGCCCACCAACATCCCCACCACCTTTTACAATATTTAACTCTCTTTTGCGATCTTCAGCTACATGTCTCATTAACGTACCCGTACCCCCTTACTTGCCTCCACTTCTATGCTTATATATTTGTTGACAAATATTGCATTGCACCTCAATATCTGATATACGTTCAAAAAATTGTCATGCAATACTAGTTCTTTTACGAGGTCTTGGGGAACTGGGAGCACGGGGAGGGAGATTAACCGATTCAGATCTAACGTTAGCATCTCCTACTGCGGGTGTCTCAGCAATATTTTCATTATCTTCGTCTAAATTAACCGCATCTACTTCATTTTCTTCTTCTATACCGTAATTTTCCTGAGCTTCTACATAATCCATATCGTGAGCACCTATACCTATTTCTTCCTCAAAAGGTGTACCAAGCGGTACCGGAGGCGAAGGCACACGAGTATATCTATTACTTGAACTACCTCTACCGCTAGTAATTCGCTTTTTACTACCACTACCGCTTCCGGGACAAAAAAATTTAACACCTTTAGTAGCGAGGTTTCTTATTTTATCCATAATATAAATTAAATTAAACTAAAAATATTCAAAATACACAAATATAATAAAATTAAATATTAAACAATTAATACAATAAATAAAAATTAAACGTAAGAGATGGAACGACAATACCAAATTTTGGAAGTATCCGAAGATTGCGACTTTAGAAACTTCCGCTCGTACTTTGTAAACGAAAAATTAAAAAATTAAAGTGAACACTTTAAGAAATTAAATATATTGAATATTTGAGAATTGAGAATTGAGATTTGAGAGAGAATGAGATTTGAGAGAGTGAAAAATTGTGTGAAAAATGATTTGAAGTTGTAGGGTATTTATAGATTTTTTTTTGGGATTAAAAAATATTTTTTAAAGTTAATTTTTTTTTTTTAATAAATGGGCCCAAACTAGCCGTTTGGACCCAAAAACGGCTATATAGCTGTTGGGCCAACGGCTAGTTTGGCCCAATTTTTATTTTTATTTTTTTTAAATAATGGTATCCTGGCCGGGCCGATTAACCGGCGGGCCTGGACCGGGTTTGGTCCGGGCCGGGTTAGCCGGTTCAATTTAAAAAAAATAATCGGCCCGGGACCCAGAACCCTAAAGCCCTAGGGCTTACCGGACCGGGTCAAACCGGATCGGGCCGGGTCGGGCCGGCCCACTTGACACCATAATCTAAACAAATAGAAAGAAATAGAGTCTCTTCACTTAACTGAACTCCTTTTTCGGTTCCAACATAATTGTCATGTCTTGTTTCATTACAGTTAATTTTAACCATTTTCAAAAAGCTAATTTGGAGTAGCGTAATTCAAATTTTAAAATTAAAATTTGAATATTCAAAAGCTATATGAAAAGTACTATAAATTACAATTCTCATATAAATATGATGAAAAAATACATCATAAATGTTGGTCAAACTTATATAGTTAGACTCCAAAAATTTCTGACAGGTAGTTTGGAACGGAGGGAGTACTATTTTGCCTAACATCGTGAAATAGTAATATGCATTTTGGAATTAATATTCATCTTTGTTCACTTAGCAATTGTTATAGTATTTCAGAACAAATTGATCCACTATTTTATTACACATTCTTTCCTCAAGTAAATTACATAATAAAAAAGATGATAGGCTATCTAACAAATTTCTTTGTTGGTTAGCTTTCTTATTCATCATCCCTGCAGCCTTGTTTCTCCAAAAAATACTGTGTCTCAAAGTGATCTTATAGAACTCTTTCTTGTGTTTTCATGTGCCCCAAAAAGACTCCAATGGACCCATTGAATGAAAAAAAAAAAAAAGAACAAATTAAAGAAGTGAAGTGGTAGGCACATGATCAGCAGGGAAGAATATATATAATTGGAATTTAATGATGGGAGCCAATTGCAAAACAAGGGAAACAACATAGGGAATATAATTCATGTGACACGGTTTGATCAGACAGGGAGTTTGAGAAATAATTAGGGACGAAGATTTTGTTATATATATTTACCAGATTTCCTTTGTTAAAGTTATTCTTTTCTTCAAAACGAAGATTTAATCGACCCATTAAGGGTAAAATGGATGGTGTCATCAAATAGTTGTAACGATGACGTTCTCCTTGTGACGGTTTAAAAAAGAAAGGGTGACACGTAAAGATCGTTGAACGGGTAGTAAATTAATTAGTAGGTGTGCGTATATATAGAGAAAAGAGGTATATTTAGAGAGTAAGCTAGCTATAATTTATATTGTTGTGATCGATCAGTTAGAGAAATGCATGGTGAATTGATCAATTCAATCATCCCCTTGAATGTACCAGCAGAGAAGCATGGTAGCACAACGTCGTAGAATGTAAATCCTGGCTCGTTGTTCTTTAATCAAGGAAGCACACTTTCTTGAAACCCCATTGTTCTTCTTCTTGGATATTGATCTACTACCCATGTAACTTGAAGTATTAATAATCTTCACCTGTTGTGTCATGATTATATCTTAATAATGATTCCTCTTTGATTACCTGCAGCTCAGATAATAATTATACTAAACGAGCAAGAAAAGGGGTGCGCTGCACCTGTGGGAAAAAGGGAGAGGAGAAGTCAAGTATTTATACAAAGATAAATTCTTAGTAGTCTACAAGTTGTTTGGGTGGAAACAAAGAGGAGCAATAAAGTATTAAAGCAAAGTGTTATGTAGTGGCAATATTATTAAAAAGAAAGAAATATTTTGCAAAATTGGGTCATTTAACTAGTATATAATTACTTGATTATTCGATAACAATGACTAGTTGGTTGCTATCATAAATTAAAGTTCATTATTAATTAGCACTTGATTCCTAGAGCAAATTAGGGATATATAGCAAGAAATAGAATTAAATGCAAGTGGTGATGATTGTTGTTTGTTGCATGAGAAAGGGAGGACTGATTCACTTGGACAACCTGTACTGTCTGCTAAATCACTGTATGGTGGGGTCCACATTTCTTTTGCTGGTGTCACTATGTCTCTCGATAAGATGATTGTTCAGTTAACCAACCTATCGAGTTGAGATACTAAGGTTCTACAATCTCCTTGTATTGATTTTCAATTTTCATGACTCACTGTGTTCTTAATTAGTTACTGATATCGTGGAGTATTTTATTATATAGTTGTTTTGTCCGTGAATAACAAGTCGATAAACTTAAATGTTCAACAACAACATATATATATATGTGGTCTTACAGGTGGGGTCTTGAAGGATGGGTTATACCAGACTTTATCTTATTCTTGTAGAAGGATTGTTTTTGATAAATCCTCGGCTCGAGAACGAGTTTTGAAAGAAGAGCAACATAAAAGGGCAATGATTAAAAATATAATGAAGAAAGAAAACTATCCATAGTAAAACAGTATAGGTAACCAAAATAAATGAAACAACAGTAGTAATTAATAAATCGAAAGATAATTAAGATAATGTTAACGTAAAATTAGTAATACTGATAAGGAAAAAATACTTAATTGTATGTATATCCTAAGAAGATAAAGGAAGTTCTTCTAATTGCTACCTAAAGATGATATTGCGTTCCTTTTTCATCTTAGAAGAGTGTAAGTGATCTATACGCATTAACAATGTAAAAAAAAAAAAAATCATATCATCACTTATTTTTAAAAAAATAATTATACGTAATTTTTATTTAAATATATACTCGACAACCTTATAAAAAAGGGAAGTAATATTTATTTATAGCATGTTAAAGTATACTAGCAATATTCTTTTAAAAAATTGTACCAACAATAATGTATCCATTTTCTTTTATTTTCTTTAAGTTCCTTGTTCTGAATATCTAACAATATCCCATTAAGCAACTGAAATGGATCGGAGAATATATTTCAGGTAATATAATATTGTAGAACAAGAGCAAAGGCACTTAATTGGTTATTAAGATTCCAACCTCCAATAACGATACATCAATTTTGGAATATGTGATGTGGATGCTAAGCATGAAATCTGTGGCCTAATCTTCTTAATTATGCATGCATTATGAATTATGATTACCTAACTATTTCGAGCTCTAAAAGATATATACTCTTTTCGTTTTATTTTACTTGACTCCTATATTAAAAATAAATATTCATTTTATTTGTCTATTTAATTAGCATATCAAGAGAGTTTATTACATATTATTAGTAAAGTTGTTTAATAAAATAAGCACCGAACTAAAATTTTCTTAAAAAATGTGTTTGATCAGCTAAGGTCAAATACTATAAAACAGAGGAAGTATAAGGATTTTAAATGATGTTATGCTTTTGTCTGGTCTTGGGACAACATAAAATCTCAATATATTCACTTGTCCAAAATCTTCCTACTTAATAATCAACGATTGTTGGTTATTGGAGAATGCATATTTAATTTCTGTATATCTAAAATATTGTCATCAGTGACTAAGAAGATATGATACACAGCTGGAACAATCAGCATCACTGTGATCGAAATTGATCTTATGCCCATGTGCTTTTTACGTTTTAGTTGATTTGTAAGATTAGTTTTCAAGGCATACTTTAATTATTTTCTCTTCATCGGAGAATTACTACTTAAAAGAAATAAGAATTAACGACGAAAAATATTTCGTAGTTAAACAGTAAAAATTTCATGCTAATTTCATTTAGCTACGAATTAGTGATGGATTATAATAAAAACTATAATTAGGAGCATTTTAGCAATGAGTTAACTGGGGATTATCAATATATTTCATAGCTAATTCCATGTGTTTTTTGTAGTGAATCTCTTATCGTTCATCGTCTTGGCTATTTTTGTTGTTTTTGGTTTATGTTGACTTGACATAAACCTTAATTAAGAAAATCTTATTAGGTGTGTATTTTTAGTCAATTCTTGCCAATTATTATGATTTATAGTACTTTTTACTTACTTAATTTTTAAATATATAAATTTTACTCAAAAAATTTAAAAAAATCATTCCAAAATTCACAATTAAAACTAAATTTTTTAACTCTCGGAATCGAAGATAGGAAGAGTATGGGTTTTGGGCTGGGTGCTTTGAAGATATGCACAGGGGCGGATCTATTAAGGCCCGTGGGGGTGGCACGTCATCCGCAAAGTTCGACGGAAACACTGTATATATAGCTGTATATATATAAGAATATAGTTATATATTAAATCTGCCACCCACAATAACAAAGTGTTATCTAGTGCGGGTGGCAGAGTGTTGCTTTTGTGTCCTCAAGGTTGTGTGTTTGAACTCGGCTAGTAATGTTATCTTTTGACTTTTTTTTTTATTTAATTGTTTAAAAAGTTAAAAGGTTTAATAAAATATCTCTCATTAAAATAAACAAAAAGCCCTATTTGGCTATTTCCAATACCAAATCAGAGCAAATCAAAACTCTCTCTTGTTCTTGACGGTTGAGGTTTGTTGTTGCTGCTCTGCTTCCTCTCTCTCTGGTTGCTTCTTGCCCTCTTTGTAATTTGTTTTGAAAAATTATTTTGTTTTTCTTTCTTGAGCTTAGAAATTCAAATTTGGAATTATCTTGATTTAGGAGAAAGTATTCTAATTTTGTGAATTGAGATGGAGAATTTTTTCAAGAAGGTTAATTATTCTCAATCAAGTTCTAGTAATGTCAATGTCAATCGTTCTTATCTTATAACTGACCTCGATTTGGGTTCACTTAAAACCGATCCGGGAGAAAGAAGACCTATTTCTGATTATGATCCTCGAATACGAGATGAAGTGAGGAAATATTATATTGAAAAAGGGTCCTGTCAACCTGTCTTGAAACCATATCCTTCAAGTGAAATAGGAGGTAGAATGCGTCAATTTGCTTCAAGTTGGTTTAAAGGTTCACATTCGACTTGGTTGGAGTATAGTGTGGAGAAAGATGCCGCATATTTTCTTTGTTGTTATTTGTTCAAATTAAAAATGAATTTGTTCATGAAACTAAGGGTTATTTTTATGCATCAAAGGGTTTTAGGGGTTGGAATAAGGCTCTTGAAAGATTTTGTTTACATGTTGGTAAAGTTAATAGTGTTCACCACAAATGTTACAATAAGATGTTAGATTTGTCAAATCATCGTCAATCAATTCAAGTTGTTCTTGATAAACATTCTCAAAAGGCAAAAAGTGAGTACAAAATTCGTTTGGAAGCTTCAATTGATGTGGCAAGACTTCTTTTGTATCATGGATTGCCTTTTCGAGGTCATGACGAAAGTGAATCTTCAACTAATCAAAGATACTTTTTAGGATTTTTGCGGTGGCATGGAGACAAACATCCGGATGTGGGAAAAATGATATTAGAAAAAGCTCCACAAAATGATACTTTGACTTGTCCTATGATTCAAAAGGATATTGTCAATGCTTGTGCGAATCCTGTCAATTCTTTCTCTAACTTTGACAAAGATAGAATCATGACTTTAGTGAAGTGTTATCCAAATGAGTTTGATGATGGAAAGCTTCGAGATTTGAGTTACCAACTTGATACTTTCATAATTCATATGTGAGGTGGTAATTCCAAATTCTCCAACTTGCAAGGAATTTGTGACTTGACAAAGGCATTAGTTGAGGCAAATCTTGTAGAGACTTATTCACTTGTTTATTTACTTGTGAAGTTGGCTCTAATTTTACCCGTTGCTACGGCAACTGTGGAAAGAGCATTCTCTTCCATGAAACACATAAAAAATGAAGTGCGAAATAGTATTGATGATCAATATTTAAATGATTATTTAGTATGTTACATAGAGCGTGATGTATTTGCAAATGTAAGTAATATTGATGTCATCGTTGATCGTTTTCAGAATATGAAAACTCGTCGTGGACAATTGTAATGAATTATGGATATTATATTATGATATTAGTAATATTATTGAAAGATTAAATTTTGTCATTTTATTATTGTTCTTTTTTATTAATTGGTTGATTAATTGTTCTATAGATTGAAAAATGAATAATCAAATTAATTTAATCGATAAGTTTACTTGACAGTTGGCACCCAGAGAGTTCGGATCCTGAATCCGCCTCTGAATATGCATTATTATTGTTCCAAGGAATTTGCAGTGTTATCTCAAAAAAGAACAGATAAAATACTAATACTAGTACTAGTGTAATATACTTTTAGTGAACGAACAAAGTGTCGATACAATGTTCAAGATTATCTTTTTCAGAATTTAGGTCACATTTTACGTTTTATAACTTATAAGTTAC
The DNA here is from genome assembly GCA_030864215.1 of Capsicum pubescens. Classification (NCBI taxonomy): domain Eukaryota; kingdom Viridiplantae; phylum Streptophyta; class Magnoliopsida; order Solanales; family Solanaceae; genus Capsicum; species Capsicum pubescens. The sequence goes on along the minus strand of CM061543.1, from coordinate 51,283,993 downwards.
TTCTGTCTTATCCAAGTACGATGAATATATATCCACAAGTGCAGCCGTGCAGGAAAAGGAGCGTTGTAGTAATTTTTTTAACGAAGAACTATTGAATAGGAGCGATGCTAGATAGGTCGAGGGGGTTCGATTCTCTTCATTGAAAAATCACATTTTTTATATACATTTTGAATTGTTTTTTTTATATACATATAATAGAGATTGAGTCCCTTTTGATTTAGTGTGTTTGCTTCTTTATATTTTGTATCTCTTGGTGAAAATTCTGACTCCGTTCATTAATTTTTTTCCGCTAATCCGTCTAATTAGATACATTAATTACGACACAGATTGATTTTATTTTAACTACACGTTTCGCTAACTTTTTCTTGTCACATGCATTTCATTTCACGGGTCAGTTTAATTTGACAAATCTTCTGAGTTAAATTGAATTACTAAATTAATTTAATATTTAGATGTCTAACAATTATGCAAAAAATAATATAAGTTGTAATTTATCTTATATTAATATAAGATGAAAAAATTACATCTCAAAATATTAGTGAAAATATCATATAATTTGACTTTCAAGAGACGAAACGTGACAAATAAAATGAGCTGAGAAATTATAGAATCATATCCCAATGCAAGCAGCGAATCTGCAAGGTCACCACCTTTTTTAGTTGTTCTCAGTCTGGTCAATTAATTGGCCCTTCTAAACTACAAACACAAATTAATTTCTCTTACTAATTCAGATAGATTTTTTGGTACATGTCATGCTTGCAGTGGTTGTTGGTAACGTCCAACAACAACAACAACAAATATTCAGTATAATCAGATAAAATGAGATGGGAGAAAGGCAATTAAAATGCACGCAAATCTTACTTCTACTATTTCAGAGATAGATAGGTTATTTCCGATAGACCGATTGTTGATAACGTCCAAATTAAGAAAATGATGTTGCATCTGTTGCGATGATTAGAATATGTAGTGGACAACTATAAATAGAAGATCAAGTCATAATTATGTTGCCCGAACATATCCAGACCAGAATACTCGTCACTTTTAAAACCAAGAACGAACTAATTTTGTTAGGTTATTTAATTTTACTCTTATTATTAACATTAATCAAGTGAGCATTTATTGAAAAGAGATTATAATATGGTGAGAGATCAAGGAACAAATTAAAACAAGCGTGAATAAGTTGAATTACACTGACGGTTATACTTTCTTTAAAAGTATGTACGGACAACTACTGTAGTAATTACATGAATGTATAATTATTAGAGTAGTAATTGCATGCCTTTATAATTAAACAATATAGTAATTACAGTCTGCTAGTTTTTTGACAGAACTAAGTCTTTATACTGATGGGTTTAGTAACCTGGAAATTAAATGACCCAAGTAACTAATTACACTAAGTGCAAAATGTACTCTGATAATATATATAAAAATTCTTTACACTAGGAGTAATATATAGTGTAAAGACTAGGAAAAAACACACTGGATCAAGAATTAATACAAAATAAAAGGGGCGTGAGGTGTAACGTAAGCATATGAATCCTACTTAATCCTTTTTATGGGGTATGCAAGATAACTCATGACTTCACATGAAAAATAAAACAACATATCGGTGACATTATAAGTTTAATTTGGACACACACACACCCCTCCCACACACACACACACACCCCTCCCACACACACCCCTCCCACACACACACACCAGAAAATTTCAGAAATAACTTATAGGTGATATTATACGTTTGGGGTACAGCCCCTCCCCCCAGAGAAAATTTCAGAAATAACTAACTTATATATGATATTATAAAATTTCAGAAATAACTAACTTATATATGATATTATATGTTTGGCACTCCCCCTCCTCCAGAGAAAATTTCAGAAATAACTCACTTATACTCCCTCCGCTCTGATATTTTTGTTTGCATTCCCTTAAGAAAATCATTAACTAAAGGTAAATTTGACTAAATTATCCTTATTTCTTACTTCTTTTACTTAATACTCTTATTTTTACACTATATTAATATCTCTCTTTATTACCAACATGGGTTGTGGCGCAGCAGATGGGGCTGCTCCACCCTTAACCAGAGGTTGAGGGTTTGACCCTGGGCATGAAGAAAACTCTGTTGGGAGTGCTACCCCCCAAATGGGGCCCTAGCTGACACGAATTCGAATTAGTCGGGCTCCAATGCGGGTACCGAACACTAGATGGGAAACCAAAAGAAAAAAAAATCTCTCTATATTTATGACTAAGGGTAATTAAAGGTGAAAGAGCACAAGTAATTATGTCTTAGGGTAGTCTGATGCACTAAAGCTACCGCTATACGCGGTGTCTGTGGAAGGGCCCTACCATAAGGGTGTATCTTACGCAGTCTTACCTTACATTTCTGCCAGCAGAGGCTGTTTTCAAGGCTTAAACCCATGACCTCCTGGTCACATGGCAACAACTTTATCAGTAACTCCAAGGCTCCCCTTCCAAGTAATTATGTCTTGTTTTTCTAAAATGACAAATACTTCCTCCGTCTCATTTTACTCGTCCCAATTTGACATTACACATTGATTAAGAAAAACAATTAATAACGTGACTATTTTACCATAATACCCCTATTAAATGATGTTTATATTTTAATTTGGAGAAAAAATAATTAATACTAAGGGTAAAAAAAGAAAAAAAATTGTCTTACCTTGATTAATGAAAAATGACAAGTAAAATGATAAATTAAATTAAGAAATTTGAGACGAGTAAAATGGGACGAATGGAGTATTATGGAATATCTATTTTAATAAGAACGACAAGTATTTAGAAACGAATGGAGCAGGTGATATTATATGTTTGACACTCCTCTCCCCCTTTGCAGAAAATTTCATAAATAACTAGCTTAGTATTAATTTAAAATCAAAGAATAAATAATAATAATAATTTAGTCAAATTATTTAGTGGGCCGATGGGTGTAAGTAGTTTAAAAGTTTGAATTCCGAACTAAACCCGTGACTCCCTCCCTCCCTCACATTTCTTTCTTGCCCTTTTTTACCGATCATTCCTTCTTCCCTTCTCCACAACGCCAACTTTACCATGCAATTGCTCCAACTTTATCAACGTTAAACTATTAACTACACATTTTGCTTTGCATTATATTTAATAAATTTCCAATTTCCTCAACTGTTCCTCCATTAACGCAAATCTACAGTCAGTTTTACTGACGATATACATTAATTTGTATTCCTTGATCACATGCATTCATGTAGAACATATATACGTGTGAAAAAATTTAAGAAATTTATTGAGGAATAGTCAACAATTTTTGTTCTTTCTGGATGACCTCATTTCCACTCTAATATGATTTATTAATTTCATTCTCCTATTATTAAGAGGATTACTCTTTTTCATTTTTTTTTTATGAAAAGTGAAGGGGTGATAATTAATCCTTATTGTTTCGGAGCTCATAAGTGGATTTAACAATTCAAATTATATTGTTGGCTCCATCCGCCTTTGCGCCAAGCTGAAAATTCGAATTAATCGCTGATATTCGAATATTTGGGTTTCATGTTGTGGTTATGAGGGGGGTGAGCATGGTGAAAATGGTGGCCCTATTACTCTTCGTCATTTTACTCAGCCACAGCTTCGCCAATGCCGATACAGATTCTTCTGACGGTCAGTTTTTATTTCTTCTATCTCAATCTATATGACATATTTTTATTGATATATAAATATTTAATGACACTATCCACTTCTTTCTTTGCTTTTTTAATTTACCTTAAGATAGTTTTTAAACATTGCAAAATTTCTTTTGTCCATTTTTCCCCACCAGTGTCTGGCACTTTCTTCGTTCCAAAATTCTTGTAGCAATTTCCTTTTTAGAGGCAGACGATATGAACTTTGATCAATATTGTACGATATATTTTTTTTCTCATCATATGAATATGAGAAAAATTGAAATTATAGTACTTTCTGTCTAATTTTTGACTATCTAAAATTTTAATTCTAAAATATTAAATTAATATAATCTAATTTTACTTTAAAAATTAATCAAGTTGACTATCAAGAAATAAAATGTGACAACTATTTGGAACAGAAGGAGTACCGGCTTTTGAGACGTCCGATTAATCCGGATTCCATGCCACGAAAGGGGTGGGGAAGCCTCCCTACTAAATTATTTTTCCATTTCAGGACTCAAACCGGAGTTCTTTAATTAAAATGAAAGAATTTTATTCATCCTAGCACAATTCAACTTAGAACTACTTTTATGGACAAACACAAACATCTCTTTTATTAGCAGTTGCATTGCAATTTGCGATGCATCTTCTCTTTATATGTTGGTTAGTTAATAAAATTGAATTGCTAGCAAGATTGCTAATTTTCACTGAAAAGCCTGTCCATAATCCAAAGAGTTCACACAACAGGATTAAAACTTGTGGTTCTAAACAAGCCATGACATTGTTGTGCAAATACAAATTTAAACTTTATCCTTATTGTTAGGATTCGGATAGAATAAGCAAACCACAAGTAAAAGAAAACAAGAACAACACACAAATTTACGTGAAAACCTTTGCGGGAAAGACCACGAGCAGAGGCAGAGGAGGTTTCACTATAATGGAAAGAGAGTACAATGTGGAGAAGCTAAATTTTTTGAATAATAAAATAACCCACTAAATCGTACTTATATATTACGTGCGTACAAATAGGTCCTAGGCCCAAAAACATAAAGGTCCATCAACCAGAATTCGGGTCACAACTCTAACAATCTCCACCTTGACACGAATTCTAATTCAGAACTCAAATCAATTTCAAGACAAACTCTCCATCTTTTCCACAAAAACCCCTAAGGGCACATTTAACAGCTAACACTAACGAAGTCCAAGCAATGCTCAAACTTGGCACTTGGTAGTGTCTTGGTCATCATATCAACGGGATTATCATGAGTACTAATCTTGCTCACCACAATATCACCACGAGCAATAATTTCACGCACAAAATGATACCGAACATCGATGTGTTTTGTCCTCTCGTGAAACATCTGATCTTTCGTAAGGAAGATAACACTCTGTCTGTAGGAAAAGACCGTAGTAATCTGTAAGTCTTTGCTAAGTTCACCAAACAGACCCTTCAACCAAATAACTTCCTTGAAAGCCTCTGTAATAGTCATGTACTCTGCCTTAATAGTTGACAAAGCAACCGTAGTCTGTAAGGTAACTTTCCAACTAATAGCACAACCACCAATGGTGAAAACATAGCCTGTAAGGGACCTCCTTTTATCACGATCTCCTGCAAAATTAGAATCAACATACCCGATTACTCCATCTCTATTTCACCCAAACTGCAAACAAACATCAGCAGATTCATGCAAGTATCTGAAAATCCACTAAACTGTTTTTCAATGTTCTTTGCCAGGATTTGCCATATATCTGCTAACTGCACTGACGACATAAGATAAATCTGGTCGGGAACACACCATCGCATACATAAGAGACCCGACGGTACTAAAGTATGGAACTCGAGACATATAGTCACGCTCATCATCTGTTTTTGGAGATAAAGTGGCCGAGAGTTTGAAGTGAGCTGCCAATGGAGTACTTACAGGTTTGGCATTGAGTTGCCAATGGAGTACTTATAGGTTTGGCCTTTTACGTATTGAACCTGTGAAGCACTTTCTCAATATACCTTTTCTGACTCAAATATAACTTACACTTTTCTCTATCCCGCATAATTTCCATGCCAAGGATCTTCTTTGATGCTCCTAGATCCTTCATCTCAAACTTCTTACTGAGCTGGGCTTTGACTTTTATTATCTCTTTCATATCCTTTGTTGCAATCAACATATCATCAACATACAAGAGAAGATACACGAATGAACCATCACTTACCTCCTTAAAGTAGACACAACTATCATAGTTGCTCCTTTGAAACATATGAGAGGTCATAAAAGAGTCAAACCTCTTATACCACTGCCTAGGCGACTGCTTTAAGCCATAAAGAGACTTTTTCAACAAGCATACATAGTCCTCCTTTCCTGAGACGACAAAACCCTCTGGTTGCTGCATATAGATATCCTCCTCAAGTTCTTCATGTAAGAATGCAGTTTTGACATCCAACTCTTCAAGCTCAAGATTATGTATGGCCACAATACCAAGCAATGCTCGAATCGAACTATGTTTTACAACTGGAGAAAACACATTTGTGAAGTCACTACCTGAAACCTGACCGTAACCTTTAGCAACTAGTCTTACTTTGTACCTAGCATCTTCAACTCCCGATGTTCCTTCTTTCTTTTTGAATACCCGCTTGCAATGGACAACTTTCTTATGTTTAGGCAATCTCACCAAATCCCATGTGTCATTCTTATAAAGTGATTCCATTTTCTCCTACATAGCAATCATCCATCGGCCGGAATCATCACAACTAACTGCCTCTGAGTAAGAAGAAGTATCTTCACCGGAATCAATACCTTCTGCTACACTCAATACATAAGTAACCAAATCAGCTTCAGCATACTTCTGAGGAAGTCTAATATCTCTTCTAGGCCTATCTTTAGCAATAAAATATTGTGGTGTCACTGGTGGTGAAGAAGAAATAGTACCACTCTGTATCTCCGGGATAAACTAAGAAGTAGGCACTCTGCTCCAATCTGTAATTTAACATGGGTGCTTGACTTTTGCTGATTCATGTCACTAAGCTCATGTGGGGGCGAAACACTAGATTCGGATGGAGCTCGAAGCATGACAGTTTCATCAAATACAACATCCCTGCTAATTGTAACCTTTCTATTTTCTGAACACCAAAGCTTATAACCTTTAACACCAGGCTTATAACCCATAAATAAACACTTGACAGATCTAGGTTCCAACTTTCCATTATCAACATGAGCATATGCAGGACATCCAAATATCCTCAAATTAGAATAACTAGCAGGAGTACCAGACCATACATCTTGTGGAGTCTTTTTATCAATTGCAACTGAGGGAGAGCGGTTAATAAGAAGACAAGTTGTGGAAGTAGCTTTAGCCCAAAAAAACTTGGGTAAACCAGCATTAGAGAGCATACAACGCACCTTCTCCATTATAGTCCTATTCATTCGTTCGGCCACATCATTCTACTGCGGAGTATGGTGAACTGTCAACTGCCTCACAATTCCTGCTAACTTACATAAAGCATTAAATTCATTAGAACATAACTCTAAACCATTATCGGTCCGAAGGCGTTTTACCTGCTTTCCTGTCTGTTTTTCAATCATAGTCTTCCACTCCTTGAAAGTAGGCAACACATCATTCTTTTGCTTCAAAAAAAACACCTAAAATTTTCTGAATAGTCATCAATAATAGTCAACAAGTAATTAGCGCCTCCTCTAAAAGGTACTCTAACAGGACCCCAGAGATCAGAATGAATGTAATCAAGTGTGCCCTTAGTTGAGTGGATGTCTTTAGTGAATCTGACTCTCTTCTGTTTCTCAAAAATACAATGCTCACAGAACTCCAATTTGTTAATACTCTGCCCATCAAGAAGTCCTCTCCTGCTTAGTTCAGCCATCCCATTTTCACTCATATGCACCAGGTGCATATGCCAAAGTTTAACAACGTCACTTTCTGATAGAGAGGAGGTAGAAGCGGTTGTATCACCTATAACAGTAGAGCCTTGTAGGACATACAAATTTACAGACTTTCTCTATCTCTTCATCATAACAAGAGCACCTTTAGTAACCTTCAGGACTCCACCTTTACCAGTGTACCTATAATCGTTCGAATCAAGGGTACTCAAGAAAATAAGATTTCTCTTCAGGTATGGGACATACCGCACATCACCAAGTGTCCTCACAACCCCATCAAACATCTTGACCCTGATTGTTCCAATACCATCTATCTTACAAGGTATGTTATTTCCCATCAACACTGCACCTTTAGAGACTATTTCATATGTTGTAATTCAATCCCAATTATGACACATATGAAACGTGCAAGCTGAATCAAGAATCCAATCCTCACAGGGTTTGGAGTTACCATCAAAAACTACAAAGATTTCTCCATCACTACCGCCATCTTCAACAAATTCTCTGGTTGGTTTTCCTTCGGTTTTGGAGCTTCTATTTTCTCTCTATTCTGTAACTTTCAACACTCGAATTTGATACGGCCCTTCTTATTGCAGTAATTATAGGTTTTGTTTCTATTTTTAGATTTTGACCTATTTCTGTCATCACTCCTGATACAAGACTAAGTGTGTATCAAGAGATTCAAGCCAACACAAGAGCAACAAGCTGAACAACAAGGTGCTAGTGAATCGAAATAGGCCACTCACGGCTTCACTAGACTTTAGATTTAGTTTTGAGCAAGAAAAGAGATGAACACAAGAACAACAATGCTAGTGAATCGAAAAAGCCCTGCACGTCTTCACTAGACTTCAAAGACCAACAACAATACAATGTTAACAAAAGAGATGGATAGATAGTTTGACATACAATATTCAAGAATCTAAGAACCCTAACCACATGTAAGGACCCTAAGATTAATGAATGTTAACACCAAACTCTTACGTTGACAAAAGAGGGACTTTACCTCCTAATCACCAACGTATCAAGACAACGATGCAACACAAGTGATATCCACACTTGGGCAGCCCTAGTTACGGATTGGTGGCTTTTCCAAGACCTACAACTAAGGGGTGTTACACTCCTCACACTAGAGAGAGAGTTTGTTTTCCTTCAATAAACAACTAAGTCCTAAAACTCTATTTTGTTCTATTTATATTACATTACAAAAGAAGACAAATGACTACACTACCCTTAATGAGAGAGGTGGCCATGGAGTGCATTTTGGGCAAAGTGAAGTGACCAAAATGCCCTCAATGAAGATGGCCCAAAAACTGTGAGCTATTAAGTGTCCAAAATCGTGAATCCTCAAGTTTTCAATGCACCAAGCAATCTTTCACTCACGGCATTGATGAATGATATGCTCAACGGTAGGCTCAAAATAAGTCTTCCTTGCATATTCTTGTGCCCTCGGGGTGACCAAGTATTAAGCCTTTAAGTGATGGTCTCCAATCATGTCTTTAAAAATTAGGGTGGCCATTTGACTTGTATCATTCTCCACTTCTTGAAAAGGATTCGACCTCGAATCCAAACCTTGCAAGAACGAAGAGAAGACAAACAAGCACCACATCCTCATGACATGCGGGTTACAGTTAGTACAATAAACAATATCAACATGCCAAGGAGGTACACACTTGAGATATAGCCACACATCCTTGACTTTAATCACGAAGGGCTTAGCAAAAATATTGCAAAGGGGTGGTGCCCTAATTGAAAGTAAAGTCCACGCAACACATACAACAATATCACTCAAACAAGTGGACCGACCAACAACTATCCGTCTTTCACACACTAAGAAGTTATCGGGGTCAAATTGAAGACTTAACCAAGGACTTAGGTCTCGGCCACTCTCATTCTCCCCTAGGGTGTCATCCTCAAGGTTAAGCAAGCTCTCTTTATCACCATTGGAAATATCATGCACAAAAAGTGGGTTGAGAAAGGTGTTCCACAAGCCAACTTCAAATAAAGGGTTCTCATGCATGCACTTACTACTAGTTTCAAAATATCCACTAAGAATATGCCCAACATAAGAAATACTTAAAGAAGAAGTAGATGGAATTTCTAAGCACGCGTCACCTTCTCTTTCAAATGAGCAATCCTCACTTAGACAAAAACCACCACGGGCAGCCAAGGGATCACAAGCAAAACCATTTTTACCAAGGCAATCACAATTCGGGTTTCCTAAACAATCAAGCACATCAAGGTCTTTTCCACCCGATTGATCATTGTCCACATTCTTACTAGTTTTTGGCAACTTATATACAAATGTAGACTTACCTTGTTTTTCACAAATGTCAACTAGTGTGTAAATACTCTCGCCACTTAGTAATGGAACCTTAGTCAAGTTATAAGTGCTAGCACTAGATGGACACAAATCATTCTCACGCGGAGAATTAATTTCGTCATCTAAAGGATCAACTAGTGTTTACGTACCTACAACAAGAGTTTGGTCCTCATGTGACCTAACAATACCAAGAGTATCACAAAAGGGAGACTCAAGCACCTCTACCCTAGGCAAAGCCGCAACTACACCCACTTGGCTCCTACTAGCCACAACACAATATTCTAAGTCTATAGGAGTGTAGGGAATAGCGTTTTTACCTCGTAGCTCACATGAGTTATGGACTTCCTCTTGAAGTGTGTCCGGGCAGTCCACTTGCACCCTTTGACCTACCATACGATCTAACCTTTCATTTGTCATAGCTAGGTCTTGGGACATAGTGTCAAGGTAGGCCAAAATGACATTGGTGGCATTGTTGTCCATGGGTTGAGAGGTTGAAGCCGCGGGTTCCCTTGCAATTGTTCCTAAAAAAATGAAAAGAACAAGACTACAAAGCAAAACATAAGTTAGTTCGAAACAACCTCACCACACTCTCACACACTTGATCGTCTCACACTTAGATTCACAAGTGTTGCAAGTCGGCTTGTAGTTCGTGATGAGTCGAGGGGTGAGTCTACTCCTTGGTCGGAATGGATTCTTTGTTTGAAGACTCAAGAAAAGTAATGTCCGAACTTGAACCAAGAAGTACTATGATTTTAAAAATGACAAAAGTACAAAAGAAACGTAGACACGAACAATGGATTCAAAGGACTAATTGACAATCTAGTAGGAGTTTACTAGTTTGTTAATTAGTACTAGGATCAATTAAACGAAATGAAGGATCAACAAATAAGAAACTAAGAAATCTAAAATTTGAGCTTAAATATGTTGCGTGAACAGTAAAATGTGATGACGTGGCAGCATGTAATGGTTGCGATTTTAGACAAGTTGTTATTTTCCAATTTGGAAGTCTTGGTCAATTTTCAATTTGGGGAATTGGGGAATTTGTTTAAGGAGGGAAATTCAAACAAGTCTTGGAGCCTTTTTCAACTTCAAGTTTCAAGACTTAACTTTCTTGTACACCCTTAAAACATGGCCCCTTGTATCATGGAAAGTTGTTGGATAGTGGCTGTTAAAGTCTTTGGTGATTGAGGAGTCTTGCAAGACTAACAAATTCTTACACCTTTTCCTTCACCTTTTTGGATCAAATAAGCACTTTATTTTTAACAAGGTATGAAGTTTGTGAAGAACATCAAGAACTATAACAACATTCACTAAGAACAACAACAACAATCTCAAGAACAACCAATAATTTCCACACGGCTCCTCCCAAATCCACAACAACAATATCTTCAACACTTGGCCAAGACAACTACAACTTCAACAAAAATGTTCTTAGGCCACCAATTAACAACAATATCATGTGGTCAAGCTTACAACAACAATAATTTGAAGACTACATGGCCAAAATAGTCCACTACAACAATGTTCAACAAGAAGCGGCCAAGTCTTATATTCACAACAACACCAGCACTTCAAGCTCAAACTTAGATATAGACTCAATGTGTTAGTGAAGAACAAAACTAACACTTAGAGATAACAAATACAAGTAAAAATCTTGGCCAATACACAACAAGAACACAATTTTCGGCCAAGAACACAAGATGGACAAATTGCTCTTTTTACTGGAATTTTCAGTTTCCAACAACAATTTTTTTTTTTGAATTTTTCAAGAAAGCTAGCCCAAGATTGATCTTGTGGGAACAAAATCAAGCCACGCTTTGATACCAAATTATACAAGACTAAGTGTGTATCAAGAGATTCAAGACAACACAAGAGCAACAAGCTGAACAACAAGGTGCTAGTGAATCGAAATAGGCCACTCATGGCTTCACTAGACTTTAGATTTAGTTTTGAGCAAGAAAAGAGATGAACACAAGAACAACAATGCTAGTGAATCGAAAGAGCCCCACACGTCTTCACTAGACTTCAAAGACCAACAACAATACAAAGTTAACAAAAGAGCTGGATAGATAGTTTGATATATAATATTCAAGAATCTAAGAACCCTAACCACATGTAAGAACCCTAAGATTAATGAATGTTAACACTAAACTCTTACGTTGATAAAAGAGGGACTTTACCTCCCTAATCACCAACGTATCAAGCCAACGATGCAACACAAGTGATATTCACACTTGGGCATCCCTAGTTACGGATTGGTGGCTTTTCCAAGCCCTACAACTAAGGGGTGTTACACTCCTCACACTAGAGAGAGAGTTTGTCTTCCATCAATAAACAACTAAGTCCTAAAACTCTATCTTGTTCTATTTATATTACATTACAAAAGAAGACAAATGACTACACTACCCTTAATAAGAGGGGTGGTCGTGGAGTGCATTTTGGGCAAAGTGAAGTGACCAAAATGCCCTCAATGAATGAATCCTCAAGTCTTCAATGCTCCAAGCAATCTTCCACTCACGGCCTTGAAGAATGATATGCTCAACGGTAGGCTCAAAATGGGTCTTCCCTGCATATTATTGTGCCCTCGGGGTGACCAAATCTTGAGCCTTTATGTGATGGTCTCCAATCATGTCTTCAAAAATTAGGGTGGTCATTTGACTTGTATCAACTCCCAGAATTCCTCTCACGAGTCCTTCCTCCTCGAACAATGAGACCATCTCTTTGAGTCACCGACCCATTCACAAGATGCTTCATCTTCTCTTTAGAGAACAATGCATCATAGACTTCATCAATCGTCAAGGTATCACGACTATATAAAATCGTATCCCTAAAGGTCGTGTATGATGCAGGCAACGAACACAACAAAATCAACCCTAAATCTTCCTCATCGTACTTAACTTCCAGAGTCTCTAAATCAGAGACGATTTCTTTAAAGACAGATAGGTGATCTTCCAAAGACGCACCCTCAGACATACGATGGGAATAAAGTCGTTGTTTGAGATGCAACTTACTTGTTAGGCTTTTCATCAAGCATAAAGATTCTGGTTTCAACCACAACGCAGCTGCAGTGGTTTTCTTCAAAACATCCTGTAGAATCTGATTGGATAAATGAAGATGGATCTGAGATAGAGCCTTGCGATCCTTATGTTGTTTGTCCTCGTCCGTCCACGATGAGGGCATCTTATCAAACCCTAATAGAGCATCGTCCAAATCCATTTGCGCGAGCATAGCCCGCATCTTAACCTGTCATAACGAAAATCTGGTGTTGCGATCCAACAGCGAAATATCATACTTCATGGTTGCCATCCCCGAGAAAACAATTAACCAAACTCTGATACCAGTTTGTTAGGATTCGGACAGAATAAGCAAACCACAAGTAAAAAAAATAAGAACAACACACAGATTTACGTGGAAACCCTTGCGGGAAAGACCACGGGCAGAGGCAGAGGAGGTTTCACTATAATGGAAAGAGAGTACAATGTGGAGAGGCTGAATTTTCTGAATAATAAAATAACCCACTAAATTGCACTTATATATTACGTGCGTACAAATAGTTCCTATGCCCAAAAACATAAAAGGTCCATCAACCAAAATTCGGGTCACAACTCTAACAGTTATTTTCGAAATATAACAATGCAACATTCCTTTTGGAACAAACTAAAAAGTTTGGACTGTTAAAAGGTAATTCTTTTCGAGCTGTTCTTAATCTCTGTGTGAGTGTGACTGTTTGTGTTTTTATATTCTCAATGAAAGACGAACTAGAATGAAGCTGAAAATTGAAATAATTTTGTTAAACGGAGACTATGATTTTCAGCTTCTGCCCTGAGAGTGATGTACAGTTCTCTAAATTCACCGGGGCAGCTTACGAAGTGGAGTTCATCAGATGGTGATCCTTGTGGAGAATCCTGGAAAGGCATAACTTGCTCAGGCAATAGAGTAACTGAAATGTATATTTTCTTTTCACTTAACCAATCATTTTTTAATATGCAATTAGTTAATTGATTTGTCAAACGCTGATTTTCAGTTTTCATTTACATTTTCCTTCAGCCAGATATCTGGTCTAGGACTCTCTGGATCAATGGGATACCAATTAACGAGTCTAACATCCCTGACCAACCTGTAAGATGATCAATGGCTTCAATTACTATTTCCTTATTTGTTTCGTTATTTGTATTTTATCCTAAAATGTTGTAATTTTCAGCGACATAAGCAATAATAATCTCGGAAACCAGATACCTTACCAGCTTCCTCCAAATGTGCAGAGACTGTATGTGTTTTTTTTGTGTTTTTTTTTTTTTAACTTTATAAATATATAGCATTCTAAGAACTTGCTTTGTAATGCAGTAACCTTGCTGGTAATGGTTTTACCGGTGGCATACCTTATTCCGTTTCACAAATGACTTCCCTTCAATACTTGTAAGTGAATTTTTAACATTTAAACTTACCTGTATAGTATCATTAGGCTCATTGTTCTGATTTTCTCTCGTTTTTACGTGCCTGATTGTAGAAATGTCAGTCATAATCAGATTCAAGGAGAACTGAGTGAAATTTTTGGATCACTTTCTTCTCTCAACACATTGTAAGGCCTTGTCTCCATTTCACCCTTTTATTGTGCAAACTGGTATTACCCCGTTGTGATTGAGACTTTCGATGTATCATGTGCTATTCTCGGTAGATTAATAGAACATCCCTTCAGTTATCATGTGAATTCTTGCCACCAAGTGAAAGATCTAGCGTTATGCTTTTAAATTTTGGCATTTTATAGATAACGATGGGAAGGGATTTTATCCTTGACCTGATACATGGTAAGTGTCGTGCAGGATTGCCACTAAACTTCATAGAACCATCAATATATATCGGCCTTTGACGTGCATCTTTTCTTATTCTTGGTTGATTCCATTTATGTTATATCCCATGTTGCTTACTTTTGATTGTTTACATTTTATGCTTCAGGGATATCTCTCTCAATTCAATGACTGGTAAACTTCCGCAAAGCTTCAAGTCACTGACTAGCATGAAGAAAATGTAAGAACAGTATCTTCTGATTCTTTGTTGTACTATAGTGGTCCAGTGTCATTAAACTTTCTTGTATTGTGCTGTGCAGATACCTGCAGAACAACCAGTTTACTGGAAATGTTGATGTCCTCGCCAATCTTCCACTTGACGATCTGTGAGTTATGCACATCTTTGTGTTGTGTGTGTGAATGTTATCTCTAAATGTTCCATTTCTAGGTTTCAGTTACTATATTGTTTGTAATGCTGATTCCTTTATGCTTAGGAACATTGAAAACAATCAGTTTACTGGTGAGATTCCTGAGAAGCTAAAAGGGATAATGCAGTGAGTGACAAATTATTGTTCATACATGAAAATTCATTATAGAAAATAACTTTCTAATGCAATTCCTAATTTGTGATACAATTTATAGGAAATCTAATAGCAACACTAAGAGCTCAGGGCCTGCGCCTCCATCTCCACCTGGTGCACCCCCTGCGAAAAAGTCCACTCAAAGTCACAAATCTGGAGGCAATAGCAGCCCTTCTAGTGGTAAAGATGGCAGTCATAATGGTGAGAAATCTGGTATAAGCAGTGGACGCGTTGCAGGCATAGTGATATCACTTTCAGTGGTTGGAGCAGTTGCAGTAATCTTCATTGTCAAGAAAAGACGCAGAAAGTCCTCAACAGACATAGAAAAACTTGACGTTGAGCCATTTGTTCTCCAGTCACAGAAAGTACAAGGTGTATAATTTTATGACGTTTTCTTTTGGTCAGTTTGAGAGAAAATAGCTGGTCACTTTCACTCTTTACTTTCTTCAATATCTCAACATTTTGTCCGCATGTTATCAATCTAATCTTACTTATCTTGGCTGTTAATATGGAAAATGAGATTTGCTGCTGGACTGTAGCCTTTAAATGGCTCATAAACCATTAATGTCGGCTTGCAAGGGATTTTCACTCATAAAAAGGAGAATTAGAATATCAAGGGCGCTCAGTAAATCTTTTGGCGAGTTAGAAACTCAGCGCCCTTGATATGCCTTTTTTTTCCTGGATAAGAAAATAAATTCTTAAAATGCAGCTATCGAGCTCATCGTGAATTTTGGAAAATTAAGTGTTCCATTTGAACTCTCTGTCTTCCATATGATGTTCAAGTGAGCATGTCTATAATGATGAATTCTCTTTCCCTTTTGTAGTTTCGTTTGTAACTTGGTCTTGCATACTTCTTAAGCCTTACATCAATTGGTTTAAGTTCTGTATTGTCATTCGATCAGAAATCCAGCTTACGTTTTCCCTTCTTTAATTACTTGTAATATTGTTTTCAATCTTGTGCTAGTTTTGAAACCTGTATTTTCTATTCATCAATCTATTTTGGCTGCAGATGTGAAACTCAGCCAAACTTCATCCGCAACAAGCATGGACGCTACTGAAACTCCCACAGCAGTGACTCTAAAACCTCCACCTATTAATCATCATAAATCCGTTAGTGGAGATGACCTTTCAGCAAAACTCATTATTCTGCAGAAGAAAACTCGTACAACTGAAACAAAAGCTGTGCAATATTCAATTGCAGATGTACAAATGGCTACTGATAGCTTCAGCGTTGAAAACCTTATTGGTGATGGATCCATTGGGAGTGTATATCGGGCTCATTTTGGCAATGGCAAAGTAATATCTCTTTCTCATGGATACCATAAAAGAAAAAGAATCATTCTTAACAATTTGGATTCTTCATGACAAATTCTTTTGACTGATGCAAATGTAACTAATGGTTCTACAAGAAAAAGATATATCACCTCTGTTTGTTGTTTTAACTATTTCGTGTAGCAGCTAATGTTCAGTTTGCTCATGTAAGTGATTCTGATAGTTTAAATTCCCATTTTATTTTAAATATTGTAGGTTCTCACTGTCAAGAAACTTTAT
The DNA here is from genome assembly GCA_030864215.1 of Capsicum pubescens. Lineage (NCBI taxonomy): Eukaryota > Viridiplantae > Streptophyta > Magnoliopsida > Solanales > Solanaceae > Capsicum > Capsicum pubescens. The sequence continues at coordinate 51,267,223 of CM061543.1, read as the reverse complement.
TCATCTGAGCTCCGGAATCCTGAAGATTTTCTCAAGATGGTTCCTGACATATCCCAGCTGGACCATCCAAATGTAACGGAACTGGTTGGTTATTGTTCAGAAGATGGGCAGCACTTGCTGGTTCATGAATTCCACGAAAATGGTTCTCTACATGATTTCCTACATAAGATGGATGACGATAACACGCGACTAACATGGGATACAAGAGTCAAGATTGCACTTGGCACAGCAAAAGCACTCGAGTGAGTTTCATAATATACAAATTACCTTCATTGAACATCACATAATACTAATGCAACTTGGAGCAAACTTTTGTTTGCTTAATTTCTCTTTTTTTTTATGGTTATCTCACCTAATCTATAATAGATAGATCTTCTAGTATTTGATCCTTCATTATTTTTGGAGGAGGAACAAATTGATGTTGTGAAAGTAAATCGAGTGCCTCTCGAGTTATGATTTGTTTTCTTAAAAATCAAGAAATCTCAGAGAGCCAATGACGTATGGTTAGAAATTCAGTGAATAATAGGTTCGCTCCTCTACCTTTCTCCGCTTAAATATCAAGCTTTTGTACAGGGACTGATCCAGGATTTTCACTCAGGGATTCGAAAATTAAAGATGTAAAAAATAATGCAGCCCCTAAGAACCACTGAGCTAACCTTTTGCATATTGTTCAAAGGATCCAAAATCTCTATGTGTACATTAACACATAAAGTCTACCCTAAATATACAGTGTAATTTTGTTGTCAAGAGTGTTCGGATGAACACCCTCTCGCCCCTCTAGACCGACCCTGCTTCTACGGTACTAGGTTCGAATACAAAAAGGAATAATTTGAAGTTCTTGACATAGATGTGTTTCCACTAGACAGCTAAGCAGAGCTTCACAATAAATTTTCTATTTGTGATTTCCATTTCTCCAATTTTGACTAGCAGGTTTTGTTCGCTAGCTAATTCAGGCATCCTTTGCAGGTACCTACATGAAGCTTGTTCTCCATCTTTAGTTCATAAAAATATCAAATCTGAAAATATTTTACTTGATGCTGATCTCAATCCTCATCTATCAGACAGTGGGTTGGCAAACCTTATGGCTGATGTAGATCAGGTAATGCTTTGTGTTTTGCCTTCCTCTAAAGTGTTCTGTGGGATTCTTTTGAAAAATGTTATCATGCATATGCAACTCAGTTTCACATTAGACAAAATAGGCATAACTATCAGGGAGTCAATTTAATGTTTTAGATGAATGTCATGGTGAAGTGAAGAACAATTGTAAGAGACCATAAAGCAAAATGCGAGTAAATTTCACCGATGATCATTCAGCTTCATGTACATGACATAAAAGTCACTTTTCTATTTTTTGTTACATAAAAGTCGTTAAACTTAAAAGGTTATCACATAGAAATTACTTTTCTACTTTATATCACATAAAAGTCATCAACTTTAAAGTGCCTCACACAAAAATCATTTTTTTAGTTTTTTGGCACATAAAGTCATCCAATTTTGCTGAGTTTTTATCTTTTGCATTGGAAATATGACAAATCACTTCAAACTAGCTAGTTAGCTCAACATCAGTATTTTCTGAATGGCTTCAACTGGGATTTTTTTTGCTCCCTATAGGGATTGAACCATAATATAGAATCTGGATATGGCGCACCCGAGGCTGCAATATCTGGAAAATGTACTACCAAGAGTGATGTATACAGCTTTGGAGTTGTTATGTTGGAACTTTTCTCTGGACGAAAACCTTTCGATCGGTAAGTTTATTATATTTAAGCACCAATATATGATTATATTTCAAACCTAAGTCTGTTGAAAACAAAGAAAAAGAGATTTTAGACCACTTTTTATTATTATAATAAAATGTGTGCGCTCTTCTCATACTCAGCTCAAGACCAAGATCTGAACAGTCTTTAGTTAGATGGGCTACCCCTCAGCTCCATGATATTGATGCCTTGGAAAAGATGGTCGATCCATCGCTCACTGGACTCTATTCTATAAAATCTTTGTCCCGGTTTGCTGATGTTATTGCTCTCTGTGTTCAGGTATACTCCCTCTGTTTTTTAATTTACTTGAATCAATTTGACTTCAAATCATAAATCTGATATATGCCATGTATTCAATTTACAACAACGTTAACACTCCCTTAGATCACGCTCACTAGCTCAATGTTTGTGTATGTTGTGTCAGCCTGAGCCTGAGTTCCGGCCACCTATGTCTGAAGTGGTTCAAGCATTAGTCAGACTAGTGCAACGAGCAAACATGAGCAAGAGGTTACACAGTGATGATCAGGACTGAATGGACGAAGAGATGTTCAGGACCTGCTGACTTGTTCAACAAATAGTTCTCGTAAACTGTTTGATGTTTATGGAGACCCAGAATATCTTTTTCTGTAGAGTGTATTCAATTAAATACCACATGCACAATATATATATTGTCTGATCTGCTATTCATACACAAATTCTCTCTATTTACGCAGAACCTTATTACCACATATATGAATGGATACCATCGTTTGTACTATGTTCCCTGATATTGTTAGCTACGGGAGACCAGTTGACATATAAAAGACTTGGATTGACAGTCGACATATAAACGACTTAGGTTGATAATATGACAAAAATTACAATTTCACATTTGCATATCGAATGACATTTGAGAAAGAGACTCTTTTAAGTGTGTTATTTATACTCAACAAACCAAGCAGTTCTGCACCTGTACTATTACCTTCTGGCAACGGTTCATTCATAAATTGGTTTGGGGGAGGGGACTCCGGCTAATTGATGCCGGGAGGCAGTGGTCTATGATATTTAACAATTTATAACACCACTAAGAACGCGTGTGAAACTTTATGTTGGTAACACCCGGGAAAATAGTGCTGCTTGAAAAATTGAAGACAAGCAGAAGATAGAAGAAGGCAGGTTAGGACACAAACATTACTTAATGTTAGAACGATACAACAGCCCTACTTTGCCAATAAGATGCCTCCCTTGACAAACAAAAGCACCGACATCAGGCATTTCAATGCAGAAGTCGGTCCTGCATCTTTCTTGGCAACAATCAGAAGCACCGAGAGATAAATAAACAGGTAATAAAATCTTAGCGGACAGCATAAATCATCAAATTGAGTACACAGGATAACTAAATGGCAAATACAGCAATGTCAACATAATCATCAAATTGAGTACAAAGGATAACTGAAGGGCAAATATAGCAATGTCACTCCATTCCTGCCAACGCTCGATTGTTTGTACCAAAAAAAACGTAGTCCAAATTAATTGTAGACCATGTACTTTGGTGTTGCACTGAATTTCTGATATCCCTTAATGACCTTATTGACGGCATCTAAAAAGTCTTTCTCTGTAACAGTCTTCCTCCTTGCTCGAATAGCATACATTCCAGCCTCCGTGCACACACTTCTTATGTCGGCTCCTGGAATAAATAAAATCAATGAAAAGGTCAAAATACATCTCATTACTACAATATTTGGAAAATTTAAGCGATACATACGAGTGAAATTATAATTGTCCAAAAATAAATGTAAGTGAACGTATCAGTTATCACTTCTCTTTACACGAAAGTTAACCTTCTCTAGACCTCCATATTTGCCACCATCACTTCATCATATTGTTGAAATGCCATAGAGTCAGCAAAAGCAGCTAAACTTATTCACTCTTCAAGACAACCAACTTAATTGAAGTATCCTCCTCTTCCAAACTTCTCCTCAGTGTGATGCTACCTTAACTTTGGGTTTAACTAGTCAATGGACAAGCTCAAGGAGATCTCATTTCGTAAATACTCACCTTAAATTACTGCTGATATAAACCCATCCAACATTGTGGATACCAAACCAAGTAATCCAAGTTCTCGGTATGTAAAACAGCATAATCAGTGTCCCACAAAGTGGGATCTGGGGACAGTAGTGTACACAGACCTTACCCCTAAATCAGATCCTCGGCTCAAGGACACCACATTATGTATGTAAACCCCAATATTCATTCAACAGCACAGTTCAAGATTACATTAATAGACTACCTTAGAACAGATCCGAGGTTCTTTTTTTGTTAAATTTGTACATGTTCAAGTTCTGTCAAGAAACAAAAAAGCCCGCGACATGGAACAAAAGTAAAGTTGGATTCACAATGTAACAAGAAAATTTGGAATGAGAATAATAATGGGCGCCTTCGCTGTTATGCTATGCACAGGATACAAGCCCATATACCCAAGCAACTCCTGATTGAGACTACCAAAGGACAATACTCATTACTCCTTCCTCTCATTTTGACTCGGCACAACAATTAAGATGTGTATTGTGCAGTGTTCAACAAGGAAACTTGTGGAAGCTGCAAGTTAAGGTTATACTTCTCAAGAATGGGAAAACAAGCAAAGTTACACTTGAAGAGAATGGCACATCTTAAATTTGAATTCTGCTTATACTTGTAGTTGTAGTAGTAAACAAAATTTAAAGTTGTTGAACTATGTTTGGTAAAAAAAACATCAGTGTTAGAATTTAAATTCTCGGAACTTGAGAAATCATTTAGAATTGAATAATTTCTGAAATGTGTAGAAATTTTTGAGAGATTCAAAAGCTAAAAAGAAAATTGAGTCCGGGCATGGTAGATCTTCCCTTTCTAGAAAATTATTATATGTTTTGGGCAGACTTAAAAGGGAGGGCATTATAATCAGGAGGAAAAACTCTTTCATAGAACGCCATGCACAAGTTAGATATCAAATAAGAAATTGATGTTTAATATGCAACTTCTGGAGCAATATACATGAGTCATTCTATTATATGTCAATGCATAGAGATTACCTGTAGAGTTTGGACAGAGACGCGCCAAAAGTTCAAATCGGATATCACGCTCACAATTCATTGTCCGTGTATGAATCTTAAATATCTGGGTCCTACTCTCTAGATCAGGTAGACCAAACTCAACTTTGCGATCCAAACGTCCAGGACGTAGCAATGCTGGATCAAGTGTATCAGGCCTGCAAACAAATACAAAATGCATTACAGCAGTAAGCCACAAAAAACAATAGTCATGGATAAGACCCGGTTTGAAGCACTCAGTTATCATGCTGCAAATAAATCATGCAAAGGTGTCCCCGCAACCACAACCCACAAGAGGCATTACTGGGACGAAAAGCTAAAACAAAGAGAGAACACTAACCTATTAGTGGCCATGAGAACCTTAATATTCCCCCGAGCATCAAATCCATCAAGTTGGTTCACAATTTCAAGCATGGTGCGCTGCACCTCATTGTCTCCACCTACACCATCATCAAATCTTGCACCTCCAATAGCATCTACTTCATCGAAAAAGACAATGCATGCCTTCTTAGAGCGCGCCATCTGCCATACCAAAAATAGTCAGCAATCAAACTACAACAACTTGCTAAAAAAGTTGCCAACGCGGTTACTTCTGACCTGGAACAGTTCACGAACCATCCTAGCTCCCTCACCAACATATTTCTGAACAAGCTCACTGCCAATAACACGAATAAAGCATGCATCTGTTCGATTTGCCACTGCTCTAGCAAGCAGTGTTTTCCCAGTACCAGGAGGCCCGTAGCAGAGAACACCCTTTGGGGGATCAATTCCAAGTTTAACAAACTTCTCTGGGTGAAGCATGGGCAACTCAACAACCTGTAGTTAAAAGCAAAATTTGATTAAGCAGGCAAATATATCAATCAACTTTGCAGATGTAAAAAGATATAAATGCCAAGAAACAGAGTCAGAAAGATAACAAATAACATAATATACAATCATCAATACCTCTCGCATCTTTTCGATTTGTTCCTTGCATCCGCCAACATCATTATATGTCACATCAGGCTTTTCCTCAACGGTCATCATGGTAACACTAGGATCAATTTTGGGAGGCAATGGAATTTGAATCTGATATTTATTCCGATCAACACTGCAACAACAGCAATACGGTCAGAGAGACTCTGACAAGATTGGGTAAAGCAAGCTTTGGCTAGTGCAGTACTGTTATACTAAGTTGCTCGGACTCTCTAAAAATGTTGCCACACCCGTGTCGGATCCTTCAAAAATACACTATTTTTGGAGGATCCGACACGCATCCATAGACATATTTGAAGAGTCCGAGCTTTGCTGTTCCAGCTATAAAGCGTGAGAATATCCAACACTAGGTATCCCCAATACTAAAAGAAAACTAGGGAATGCAATTCCATCCACAACGATTTTCACGCTCAATATTGTAATAAAGTGCAAATGTCAAGCTTTGAGACCAACAATAAGCAAAAGGGGCACATTTTATCAGATTAGGTAATTCCACCAATCAAATGAGATAACATGCCTATTATGCCATGAGTGCTTCTTCAGCCACCATCAAGAAGATGAGTACTGGTGATTAAGTGAACAACTGGAGTGGAATTGAGCAGGCGCATGAAGCAAATGTACCAGCCAATCATCCTACCACTTCAGAAGTTCTTTTCTTTTCGGGATGTATGTGTGTATTGAGAGAGAGAGAGAGAGAGAGAGAGAGTATCTACCCCACTCGCATGCCTTCTTCTATATCAGTCGGTGAAACTTTGTCACCTAATCCAACAACGAACTGCAGGTATAAAATGAGCATAGTCAAAAGAGGTGATCAGAAACCTTTCATTAAAGAGTGAATCCAACAATGTTGCACAAACTTCTGTGATAGCTAAAACGCAGACCCAACCCAAAGAAAAAGAGTAAAGCCTTTCAGGCTAAACATAATAACTTTGAAAAAATCACTTATTAAAATAACATTGGAACAGTCCAGTTTATAATATCAGTATATTTTCTTAGAAGACGGATTGGAAAAATTAATTTACTTTTTTACTACTTAATGATAAGTGATAAAAAGATTTTCACGTGTTTAAATTGAACCTCAAAATTGTCAACCTTCAAAACTTCTTATGTCTTGTTAAGAAAAGCACTCCATAAGTTATAGCTCAGGTTTAGATTCTGAATCTCCAGTTTAACAGTAAACCTGGCTTCTTCCAGATACCCATACATTTCACCAATAGAGGTGTTGTTAGAAGCTCGAACTAAACCTAATACTATGCATATGATGCATACCTTTGCAATTTGCTTGACGTTTATCACGTATTTTGCATCTTCAGTGTTGGGGCTAATTATCTTTGTACATCTGGCAACCTGCTCCAAAAGAATTCAATTGAAGCTTCAATATACCTGAGTAATAAAAGAGCAACGGATCTGTATTTCCATGAAACACACCTGAAGAGGTTGCTCCTCCTGCATCATCTGTTTATCAGAAACCAGATCCCATTGACTTGGAGCAGCTAACCCAGTGTCAGACTCCTTAATACCTATAGTAAATTAATAAGATGTAGTTTATGAGAATGTGCAACAAAGAAACACAAGGCTCAACGAAAACAAATAGAAGTCCCTTTGCAAAATTTAATACAAAATCAACAAGAGACATAACAAACATACCGCATAAATCATTTATCTTTTTGGCCATTTCCTTGATTTCCTTTTCAGCTTTCTTTATGCTGGTCGAATAAGGTCCCAGGCCCTGCAAAAATGATTATATATTGTTGACAGGTAATGAGAATAATTTATAGATTGTGAACTTCCACTGAGCCAGCACTACAAAATATAATTACAAATTCAGCTGTCTCCAATCATATATTGCATTTCATCAACATCATGTACTTCATGTGGAAGGGTCATATCGCACCAAAAAGCTAGCAAGGAAACATCTAAGATAAAGTCTTAGTATGTTCCTCCTTTTACTTGATAGTTCTTCATATTTTTTTCAAGCCATACAGTCCATGTGGCATGAGGTATGATGTTCATGTAGTTAGTTGGGGAGAATATGTATTGGTTTTTTCATTCCTAAGAGTGAATGGAGAGCTTGAATTTATTTATTTTTAAAATCAATTATAAGCCACAAAATACAAACTAGAAAGCACAAAAGAAGAGCAAAAAGAGCAATGAAACATAAGTAATAAAATTGATCCTCTCAGACCATAAAAAGTTATAGTTTATGCTATGAGCAGCTCTCATCACGGGTCTCATAAGTGATTCAACAGTTCCATGGCTGCATACACAGTCAAGCTCAAAGGCTTGTTAGAAAGGTGGCAAGGGAGGACACCAAGGCCCCTATATTGATACTCCAAACATAACTTTAGAGGCTGTTACTAGAGGGTTGGAGCTACGCCCATAGGAAAAATTATTTCCCACTAAGGCATGCACCTTGATTGACTTTATTTCTCCCATTGAATCCGGCTTAGTTCCGATTATTTCATTATCCATAGGTCTATACTCCCAAAACCAATTCACTTGAGTGAGACATAAGGAGACTGGAATTTCCTGACAAGTTGCATTTAAGTGGGTTGAAGCTAAGCTCTTGTTTATAAAGACGAGAAGGGAAACATGTTCAATGTCATTTGATTGAATACAACAACACACCCAGTATAGTTCAGCAAAGTGGGGTCTTGGGAGGGTAGTGTGTACGCGACATTTTCCGAAAAGACACTCGCTTCAAGGAAAGAAAAGTCAAAAGCAAGTTCAGAGAAGATATAGCATAAGTACAAGAAATTGCATATAATAACAAAAACAGAAGATAGTAACAGGACACTGACTGCAATAAAATAATATGGTAGTTGAAGTACAAGAAAGTAGAAACACAGATCAAAACAGAAACTCGAAGGACAAGAAACTACAGAAGCAATATTGCTACTAGTATAAACGAACAACAACACAAGTCACTGTTACCTAGCCTTCTATCCTAATCCATGTCCTCCACAACCTCCTATTCTAAGGTCGATAAGTGAAAACTCCTCTATGTCTTTTCTAGTCACCTCCCCCAATAATTCTTCGGTCTACCTCTACCTCTCTTTAACACCATCCAATAGATAACAAGACTCTTTGGTAAACTGAAACTCCTCTATGTCTTGTCTAATCACCTCTCCCCAATACTTCTTCAGTCTACATCCATAGCCAAACTCCGTGCTGGTGCATCAGTACATCTCCAATCAAATGCCATGTCATCTGACCTAATAACGGATACAATAGCTTCGACCATAATGAACAAGGAGAGATGCTGCTAGCTGCTAGCTACACGCATCCACACCAAAAAAAAAAAAAAAAATCCACCTAAATCACTACCTTCAAAAGCTCTACAGTTCTCCTAATTCCGAATCCACAATAACATAACAAAAAAGTAAATAATTTTGCAATTAGGGTTAAAAATAAGGTTGAAGAAAAGGAAATATACATAAGTCTTGAGTAGAGCAATATCATCTTCATCGAGTGGCGGAGGATTCTTCTCGTCCTTGATCTCATCTTCGATATCTGCTGCTGGCGGTGCCATCGATTTCAGATGCGTTTGTTCCTTCCTTGTTCCAACAAAAAAGTTTTTTGTTATTTTTGTATTTCTTGAGAAACAAGCATAAAAAGGGTATCAGCAAAATGAGACCTTATGGGACGGATATTTCCAACCAATTGGATTGAAGGCCCAACTTATTCTTAAATTGTCCTTTCACCTTCTTTCGGCCCAATTGATAGTGTTAAAAGGGGTTATTTATTTCAAAAAATTACACAAATACACAATTTATTTTTTAATATTACAAAAATCTCATATATACATAGAATACTATGTATATATCGACCATGTTATGTATATTAATAGGGAGAGAGAACAAAGTAATTAAAAAAGTGGGAGAGAGTGTAATTACTTTTAAAAGGTTGGTATTTATGTTATTTATACTATTTATTTACGAGAATAAGCGGGTAGTCTTGAACTTTTCTATATAATAGAAGTACTGGTTTCGACTAGTGCTTCATCAATTACTATATTACCCCTAATTATTTTGTGATTTACTATATTATCCCTAATTAATTATTATAATTCATTTATATATTAGAATTAATAATATTTTTTTATTATATTACCCCTAATTAATTATTATAAGTCATTTATATATTAAAATTAATAATATTTAATTAAAAAATAGATATTTATGACGTTTGTTTCAACTGCTTTAACCGTGATTTTACTATATTATCCCCAATTAATTATTATAAATTATTTATGTATTAAAAAATCTTATTTCTATTATATAAAAGAGTTGGTTTCGACCACCTCTCATACAATTACCAAAAAACCTCTCCACTCCCACTTAATTACATACCATGCCCCAATATATAATAATTTTATTGTTTCATCATAATGGTTTAAATATTTAATATATTCTATTAATTTATATTAATTAACTATAACTACATATTGGAAGTAATTTTTATTTATTTATTTAATTGGCTATCATGTTCAAAACTAATTTGTTACCACGAATCACAATAATTAATAACTTAAAACATTTTAAAGACATATAGAAATTTTATTGACTCTCATTATTTTAGCAATGCCATATAAATTGAGATAAAAGAAAAAGTACGCAAATCATAATAATTAACAACTTAAGATATTTAAAAGATATATAAAAATTTTAGTTGGGTGGTTTCGACCACCTCTCATAAAATTACCATAAAAACCCTCCACTCCCACTTAATTACATATCATGCTCCAATATATAATAATTCTATTATTTTATCATAATGGTTTAATATTTAATATATTCTATTAATTTATATTAATTAACTATAACTACATATTGGAAGTAATTTTTTTTTATTTATTTAATTGGCTATCATGTTCAAAACTAATTTGTTACCACGAATCACAATAATTAATAACTTAAAATATTTAAAAGACATATAGAAATTTTATTGACTCTCATTATTTTAGCAATGCCACATAAATTGAGATAAAGGAAAAAATACTGCAAATCATAATAGTTAAAACTTAAAATATTTAAAAGGTATATAAAAAATTTAGTTGATTCTCAAAATTGTATCGAAGCCACATAAATTGGGACACAAGGAGTAAATATATTATTTGATAATTACGTAAAAATTATTATAAATTACAATAATTAACAAGTTAAAATACTTTTTTTTCTATTGTATGACCACCTCTCATAAAATTATCAAAAAATTCCTCCACTCCCACTTAATTACATACCATGCCCCAATATATAATAATTTCATTGTTTCATCATAATGGTTTAAATATTTACTATATTCTATTAATTTATATTAATTAACTAACTACATATAGGAAGTAAAAAAAAAATATTTATTTAATTGGCTATCATGTTCAAAACTAATTTGTTACCACGAATCACAATAATAAATAACTTTAAAATATTTACAAACATATTAAAATTTTATTGACTCTCATTATTTTAGCAATGCCACATAAATTGAGATAAAAGAAAAAATACTGCAAATCATAATAATTAATAATTTAAAATATTTAAAAGATATATAAAAATTTTAGTTGATTCTCAAAATTGTATCGAAGCCATATAAATTGGGAAACAAGGAGTAAATATATTATTTGATAATTACATAAAAATTGTTATAAATTACAATAATTAACAAGTTAAAATACTTTTTTAAAACTAGATAAAAGTTCTATTCAACTCTCAAAATTTTATCAGTGCAACATAAATCATGACAAAATAAAAAATTATCTTAATTAATTGCAACTAAATATTTAAAATAAATCAATTTTATTATTTTAATTGACTTTTATATGAAAAATTAATCTTTTTATTTATTTATTTATTTTAGTAAATTTAAAATTTAAAATTATTTTTTTCTTATATAGGAATACTAATATTTAAACTTAACTTTAAATTTTTAAAGTACAAAATTGATAAATTTAATTTAATAAAATAAATTTCTAATGAATATTTTCTTAGAATTTGTGTTGGGTCAAATATGTATCAAGTTAAAAAGAAATAAAGAAAAATATATAGTAAAATTTTATTATTGTGAAAGATTAATATAATGCACTATCTAATAATGTTTAATAATATCATATTTGCATATGCAAATATAGCAACCCGTATTTAATTAATATACTATTTCGGTGAATTATCGTTGATTAGTATTGGATATGATAAAATTATATTATTTTTTATAGTAATAACATAATCAATCACTCTTAATTAATTATTATGAGTCATCTAGGTATTAAGAAATAAATAATATTTAATGAAAAATAAAATAGACATAAAATGCGAAATTAACTCTTAATGTTTTAAATAAAATTTTCGTCTTTCGAACGATGATTTTACTATATCACTCCTTATTATAAGTCATTTATGTATTACAAAAATAAGAATAACAAAATGATATGTCAACATAAAATATTTGATTGACTATCAAAATTATATTAGTGTCACATAAATTGGGACGGGACCGAAGAAGATATAAAACAACATATATTATTTGAAAATGAAATAAATAGTACTGTAAATAACAATAATTAACAAAAAAAATTAAAATTTGACTGATTCTGCTGCTTTAATCGTGATTTTAATGTATCACCCACAATTAATTATTATAAGTCACTTATGTATTGAAAAATTAATAATATTGAATCCATATACTCAAAGGGCAAAAGAGTAAAAACACACAAGAGATAAATGTAGAGAAATCAAGAAACACCAAATGAATTATTAACATTTGTAACATTCAACACATTTCTAAATGTTTCCAAATTCTTCTTGAATCAACACATAATAAAAATAATAAATAATAATAATTACATTTTACTATATCATCCCGAATTAATTATTATGGTCATTTAAGCATTGTGCCACATAAGTTGAAATAGAAAAAATATTATAAATCACAATGATAAAAAAATTTAATTGGTTATCGTCGACACAAAACCCTGGACAAGGAGAGTAACATATATTATTCAAAAATTACATAAAATTATTATAAATTACAATAGTTAACAACTTAAAATATCTAAAAACAATTTAATATGTTATATATTTCAAAAAAATTACATGAAAAATACTAGAAATCACAATAATTAACAACTAAAAAAATTTAAAATATATAAAATATTTGGTCGACTCTTGAAATTATATTAGTGTCACTGAAATTGGAATAGAAGAAAAGCATTATAAATCACAATAATTAAAAACTTAAATTATTTTTAAAATATAATTGACTATCAATGCCACAAAAATTTGGACAAGAAAAGTAACGTATATTAATTTGAAAATTGCATAAAAATATTATAAATTACAATAGTTAAAAACTTAAATTATCTAAATACATATTAAAATAACATATGTTGAACTCATGCTAGATTTCGGATGAATCCTAGAAAACATATGCAATCCTTTTATTAAAATTTTTTATTTAAATACATCAAGATTGAAAAGATAAATAGATATCTTAATGTTGGGCCCGTGCTGACACGGGCCATGCTCCTCTTGTTTAATTATATGGGGTGGTTTGGTTTGAGGTATAAAAAATTTAAGGGATAAGTTATCCCGGGATACAATAAAAGGTCACTTAATCCCTTGTTTGGTTGGAGGGATTAATCCAACCCGGGATAACTTATCCCATCATTTCCCCCTTAGTGATAGGATAACTTATCCCATATACATGGTGGGATAAGTTATCCCGGGATAACTAATCTCGGTATTAGTTATTCCGGGATAACAGTTTTCCAACCAAACGATCCCTTAAGGTTATATTGGGTGTAATTCCTGGATTGAAACGGAAAGCGCAAAAGCACAAATAACTACTTTTAGGATCATATTTAAAGAAGGTAAAATTCATAAATAGCATACTTAAGATCGTACTATGAGATTAACAACAACAGTTTCATAATTACTTAAACTAGCAACTTGTATTTTGTATTTGAAAAAATTGTTGCTATAAAAATACATATACAAATCATTTTACTGTCTATATTTAACTCAACTCCATATTTAACTCAAATCAATTGAGTTAAATATGGTATAATTAGCCATGAATTAAATGTAGAGATTCCTTTTTTATTAAAACGTCTTAATTAACATGATTTCCGTTATTTGTTACCAACTGAAATCAAAATTCAAATTTTAGTTTCACATCATCGTTTTCATCCCAAAAAAATCAAATTCAACTGAAACTTCTTTTATTCAATATCTTCGAAAATTCAAATTAAACTATTACTTTTGTTGAAGGTATTTCATCGTAATATTATTTTCTTATATGAATTTCATCTGTTGTTTGAAATCGATCAAAAAATTTCTGTTTTGAATTTTTTTTTTAACCATTACTGTTATTTCGTTCAAATTTTTTTGAGCCATTACTGATGTTTCGTTCAAATATAGTGATCAAAATCGATTTTTCATTAAATTATTTTTGAATATTTTGAGCCATTAACGATTTTTCGTTAGAGTGATCAAAATCAATTTTCCGTTCCGTTGTACAATTTAACAATTTATTTTGTTAAATTATTTTTGAATATTTTGTAAACAAATTTCGAAAAAAAAGTAATGCAATAGTAAATTGAATTGATCGAACAATATAGTGATTAAAATCGATTTTTCAAGCTGCTCAAACTCAATTTTTTTTCTTTTTCTATTTTTTTTTATCTCTATCTTTTATTTTGAAAATACAAATATGTATATCACATACACATATTCAAAAAAATATACAAAATACATAGCCATACAGATCTGGATATGCATTTACAGTACAAAACATACATATGTATCTGCATATGTACTTACAAAAATACATATCTCACTCATATGTATATCTATAATCTATAATCTATCTATATCTATCTCTATTATATTAAAAGTGCGAAACCCTTATAATTAGCGTTTGTCCTTTTTACCCTTCATTAAAAACCTCCCCTTTAAACAAAATCGTCTTTTCCCCTTTTATGATATTAAATATTAATTTAAATTGCTAAATCCTATATTACATAGTTATTTACATTACAAAGTCTTATATTACAAAGTCTTATTCTATTTCAAGTAGGTAACTATGACGTCCAAAAATATCATAAATTGCAAAATTCTATATTACATAGTTATTTACATTACAAAATCTTATTCTATTTCAAGTAGGTAACTATGACGTCCAAAACTACCATCAATTACAAAGTATTTTGCAAAGTCCGATATTAAATATCATACATGGCAAAAATGGCAAAATCCTTTTCTAATATAAATGGCAAAATCCTCAAGTATACATGGCAAAAACGGCAGAATCCTTTTCTCATATAAATGGCAAAATCTTTCTATTCTATTTTAGGTAGGTATACGTTTGGTCCTGTATTCAACCCAAAAAAAACCCTTTCTATACATGGTAAAATCCTTCTCTAATTAAATTAGGACAAGCAAGTCCGTATTCAACCCCAAAAAAATATTCTTCTATAAATACAATTGTAGCTTGCTATTTTCTTCGTAGCATCCAACTGATTTATCTCCTCCTTTCTCTGCATCACCATCAATTTCGCTCCTATTGTCGTGTTGTTTTCTACATCACCATTAATTTTCTACGTCACCATTAATTTCTTCTTAGGTTTTTGAATATAATTTCTTTCAACAATTCACCTTTCATTTATAATTTTCCTGTTCCTATATTGTTTGTAATGTTAGAAATTAATTTAAACACAATATTAATTGCTATGCCATCTTAAAAGTTAATTTATTTTTGTTAGTAGATATCGGGAAAGAACAATTTAGACCAACAAACACATAGGGGAGGCATACTAACCAACGCATTGATACATATTCTGTATATGGAGGCTTAGAGTTGATCTCCTCAGCAAGACCAAAATCGGCAACATTAATTATATTTTTTGAAACCCACAGGTTATCTGCACAACCATTAGTATTATAGGAAATAGTCCCAAAGTTGGTGGACCTACACAGTAAAGGCTCGATCTTGGAGTAGGAAACCAAGATAGTGTAGAAGAAAGCGTTAGAATAGAAGACAAAGTAAAGATTAAGTCTACCACATCCTCAATAACCATTCCAGGAATCTATGAAATGGGGGAACGCAAACCATCAAAATCAAGTATAGGGTCCTGCTAACCTGAAACAACTCCTCCAGGAAACTCCTCCAGGCAAGGTACCCAGTCCATAAGAACCATTAGCATTTAAGAATGAGTTTTGGAATATAAGTTAAGTAGTTTGTACTTCAGGTACACAGAATCTGTATATTACAACACCAACTTCAAATTGAGTTCAAGTATAAACAAGAACACAATGAAGTATATCAAATACCCTCAACACAAGATCAAAATGATCTTTCCAAGAGGTGTATTTTATTTTGCAGAAATTAAGATGAAACAAAAAATAGCCAAGTCGTCTGAATTCACGGATTTTCCTTAAGGAAATAATCCCCCTCATTGTACCCGAGGTTGTGGAATTTTCCCTCCCAGGATAAAATGGCTAACTAGACCAACAGTAGCGGTACCTCAAACGGTTGGAATATCTTCGAACTCACAGAACGTTTTGAGTGATCACACAAAATATTTTTGAGACAAGAAGAGAGATTTTTTAATCTGAAAAAAATCATATTCAAACCTGTGGATGAAACCAGGTTTTTATAGCCACAAGATGCCTCTTCTGAAAAGTGGCAAAGGTTCATCTAAAAAGTGTAACCTTTTCTGAAAATTCATGTCTATTCGTCCAAACATTGTGACTGTTCTGAACAGGCATGCCATTTTGTGAATAAGTGTGTCAGTTCATTGAAACAATGCATCGGTTCTGAAGTAGTGCATCAGTTTAGTTTTGAAACTGTGCACCATTTCAGTGAAAAATTACATCAGTTCGAAAATTTATCTGAAGCATCTGTTCGAAATAGCTTCTGCATGCATGCTTTCGTAATGAAACTGAAATCATATAAATGGAGTATTAAACACAGAAAATATTTATTGCGTTACTGTTGATATTTTCGAAATTCAAATAAATTTTGTCCAAAAAGATAGATCTCATCGATCATTATCATTATCATTATCCAAATCCGAAGCCGACCCGAGCGAGCGACAACGACGATGGCGTGAGGCCTCTCTTATTTCTTGCCTCACTTACCATGTGGAGTAAGTGTTCATCATTATAAACACTCCAAAGTTCCTTTCTCCCACCAATGTGGAAGAATTAGTGAACTTTCTAATTTTGAGAGTACACTTTTCAAATTGGTGTCTCCTCTTCTCCACCATTTTTTTTATCCATTTTCCATTCGCACTTCTATGAACCCAACAATGTAGGCCTCACAGACATAGACCCAGTATTTCCCTTTAAACCACCATTTACAATGACATTAGAATTTCCATTAGTAGAATCCATAAATAACGATGCTTAATCAGTAAATGCTGCAGAGGTGGTGATCTCACCTTTTGGCAGGGCAGCTGGATAGAGTGGCTGGTAATACGAATAATGATATTATTGCGATCCATAAACTTGACCATCTTGCCCCAAAGAAGGGTCAGGCAAAGTAGCAGGTGAAAATGGATTATAGGGTGCATATCCATATCCATGATGATACATAAGTCATTGGTTGTCCCCATAGACTCCCTGCATTCCGACCAAATCAAAACCACAAACATAGACAAAAATCAATATTTGCCCGATCTAGAAAGCAAATCTGAACAAAAAAAAAACATGATACCAAAATTCCAATTCTGGGAAAAGGGTTCAATCCGCAAAAGATCTTAATATTGAAGAACAAAGACCAATAAAAAAACACAAAATATATTGGTTCTTGAAAGATTTATCCAAACGATATGATATTGAAGGTAATCCTAGATGATAACATCCAGGCATATGATATATCTTAGCAAAAATAGAGTTAATATTCTTAGACGATACATGAAAAATAAAACATCCAATGGAAAGACTCAGAAAACAAATAGGAAAATCGTATCACATACCTTTGCAATAGCCTGTCTCGAAATGCTTGACGATAAACTATGTTCCAGTGAAGAGACTGAGACTGAGACTGAGACTGACTGAGAATCCAATAAAAAACAAATCATAGTTCAGTTCCAAGCATTCCAATCCAACCATATTTATCATTTTCACCTGTAAGTGATACAAGAATGACCAAGAACACAACAAAGCAAACACCCAAAACAGTCCACAAGAATAGAAACCGTGGACTATCTAGGTGACCACTCTCGGATTCGCTACTTACAACAAGAATGGAGAGAATAATAAGTGTTTACACACGAAATCAGCCCACCAACAAACTGTATTTATACAATATAATGTAGAACAACACGGGTACATCAACAAGAACCTACAGATTCAACAACAAAATATGGAAAACCGAAACTAAAACAAGAAACAAGGATAGATAGTTAGACACAATGAAGTTGTAATCTTAAGAAACTAAGAGCATATTCCACTCTTAGACCCTTAATACCACATTCAACACACACCTAACTCTTACAAAGACACAAGAGGGGCGTTCACCTCTCAGGCACCAACGTATCAAGCAAAACACCACACACAAATGATTCCACCTTTGTGTTAGGCCCTAGTTTCAGTTATAGTCTTTCTCTCTAAGAGGAGTGTTCTTACAATATCAAGCATCAAAACTAAGAAAATAAACCCTACAAGGTTCTATTTATACAATATTATAAATAATAAAGAAATGACAAAAGAGCCCTTTAGTGACTAGTCTTAAAAAATACTCAAAAGTGTCATGATCATGATCATACTTGTATCATACTCTCCATCTTGAGAGGAATTTGACCACAAATTCACGGGCTCACCTCTTTTACAAAGGCACTTCACAATCTCCTTCTTCCGGCCACACATCTTCTCCATACTCTTTATTTTGTACTTCGGCTTCTTTTTGCTCTCCATCTTATGGTTTGTCATCATTCTTAACCAATTCAATGCCCACCTCTTCTCCAAGATAGTACAATCTACCCCCCCTTAGAATCATATTCCGCCGGTTTGGGCACTCACTAGCCTTGTGCCCCCACCCTTGACACTTGAAGCATTGAAACCCCTTGGGATTGGAAGTAGAATTCAATTTACCTTCATACCTTGGAGGATGTTTTTGGAAACCCTTAGTGGCCTCGGGTTGGGTAGCCATGAATGAGTTCTCTTTGAGCTCCCTCTCAACCTCTAAAGCTGTGTGGAAGATGTCATCTACGATATTGAATTTGTGAAGCATCATGCGAGTGGAGATGTCCTTGTTTAACCCAACTTTGAAGCGCACAATGTCATGACTTACTTGCTTACCTTGGTGGTCAAGTTTCAACATCAATTGTTGAAATTCATCATAGTAAGCTATGACAATCTTGCTCCCATGCCTCAAATTATACAATTTGGCAAGAAGCTCATGACTATAAGTCTCGGGCAAGTACCGTTGCCGCATAAGGTTCTTCAACCAAAACCAAGGAGGAGGTTGTCCCCAAATTATCGCATTCCCAAACCGTTTAACATACTCCCACCATGTATTAGCATACCCTTCGAAGTGAGCTATAGGATAGAAATTTTTCTTTTCTTCGGTGAGATCATTAAGTTTGAAGATCTTGTCACAAGACGACTCTCATGCAAGGTAGGCTTCAGGATCACTCTCACTTTTGAAAATGGGAAGGCTCACTTTGATGGAATTGAGACCTACATCTCCGTTTGGATGACAATATCTCACCTCTCGGTCTAACTCTCCATGTCTACCCCTCATTCTTTCTTCCCTCACGTAAACATCATTATACGACCCATAACCACCATGTTGTTCTCCCCTACCATAGACCTCAACATGGATGGGTCTATTTGGGTTAAGTGGAGCTTGTAGTGGCAGGATTGAATTTGGATAGTGAGGTATTTGGTCAAGTGGATTTTGAATGAGAGGGTTCGGGTTTGGTGATGGTATTTGGGTTCCAAGCCCTTCTTGTTGGACTTGGTGGAGTGGAGGATGGTTTGGTCTATCTTGTTCTTATCTTCGGGAGTAGAGATTGGTTGGATTTGTGGTAATTGGTGGATATAGCATTTGGTGCTTGGTCCCGGGAGTATTAGTTGGGGAATTGTTTTGAGGTGTGGAAGGTCGACTCCTTTGGCTTTCCACATGTTCCAATCTCCCACTTATTGATGCCACATCCGTATCTAATTTCTCAAGACCGACATTCAACCTAGCCACATCTCGGGACATAGTTTCAAGGCGAGCCAAAATGAGATTGATGGCATTATTATCCATTGTTTGAGCATTTGAAACCTCGGGTTCCATTGTGGTTATACCAAAAATAACCCTTCAAGTTACGGTCCAACAAGACACCCAATCAGTCCACAACGCCACACACAACAATACAACACAAATTCTACAATACAAAACACACGTGAGTTCAAAACAACCTCCCACAATGAGATCCCACCTTCAGGTTTCTTCAAACTCAAGCTTAACAATGGTGGATGGCTCAAATAACCTCCAATTTAGCTCAAATTCTAACCCTATACTCCTATAGTGTTAGAGAACACAAATCTAACACTAAAAACACAAGAAAAATACAAAATCAAAAACTCAAAATTTGACCTAGGGTAAAAAATGGGTTTAGTTTTTTTTGGGGGGGGGGATTTTCGATTTTGACACTTCTTTTTTGTTGGGATTTTCAATTTCTAGACTCTAATAGTGTTAGGGAACAATGTTCTAACACTAGTAGCACACAAAACACACAAAAATCAAGTTTTTTTGAAAGACCCTAAAAACGTGAACAATAACTGTTTTTCTTTTTCTTTCTTTTAACTTTTTTTTTATTTTCAAGATAAAAATCCCAAATTGATTTTGTTCGAACAAAATCAAACCTTGCTTTGATACCAAATGATACAAGAATGACCAAGAACACAACAAAGCAAACACCCAAAACAGTCCACAAGAATAGAAAAGTGGACTATCTAGGTGACCACTCTTGGATTCGCTACTTACAACAAGAATGGAGAGAATAATAAGTGTTTACACACGAAATCAGCCCACCAGCAAACTGTATTTATACAATATAATGAAGAACAACACGGGTACATCAACAAGAACCTACAGATTCAACAATAAAATATGGAAAACCGAAACTAAAACAAGAAACAAAGATAGATAGTTAGACACAATGAAATTATAATCTTAAGAACCTAAGAGCATATTCTACTCTTAGACCCTTAATACCACATTCAACACGCACCTAACTCTTACAAAGGCACAAGAGGGGCGTACACCTCTCAAGCACCAACGTATCAAGCAAAACACCACATGTTGACACCCAATTTTTGCTCTCCGCGCCTAAAAAAAACGTCTTCAGGTTTTCTGTTTGTTAAAGGGCACGAAGCATAATTTTCACATCTTTTTACAATTGCTTGATAAATTATTGATAATTATCCTTTCTTTAGGATTTTAATCAATTTGTTGTCATATTCTTATTTTTTTTATAATTTATTAATTTTTCTAATTTTAGGATTTTAATCAATTCATTATCATTCTTAACATTTTACAATCACCCGCACACGTGCACGACATGACGTTATATATATATATATTTACAGTATTTTTAAATTAATTATATTTTAATAATTTTAATATTCTTTACATTTTTTCATTCAACATCTATATTTTACAGTCCGCAAATGCTGAGTCAGATCAATTATTTTTGTGCAGTATAATAATTCGATGTCTTATCACATTCGAAAATGACTACACAATAATGTCTTGTCACGTCCGACAATAACCACTCAGTGTTGTCTTGTCACATCTGACAACGACCACTCAATGACACTACACTTTGGATAATTATTTTGTCCGTTGGTCAAAAGGATGAAAATCCTTTGACCAATAACTTAAGGACCTAAGGGTGTTCTATCATAAAAAGAGAGGACACCCCTTTATCCATTGGATAAAAGGGGTGCTCAATTTTTTGTATAAATAGGTGGTGGGAGGACACATTTTTATTTTATTTTTCTCTCTCTTTCAAAATACACATATATTTATTTTTTACAACTCATAAACATTTTTCCTTTGCAAACCCACACACATATTCATAAATATACAATCATATTTTATTTATTTCATTTTTCTATTTTTCTCTTCAAAACACACCACAGATATAGGACACAACACAACAATACACACATACACTGCACATATCCACATACATATACACACGCAAGTACACTACAGAGAGAATCATCATTTTTATCTCTTTCTCCCTCACAATTCTCTCCCTTTCTCCTTCGCTGTCCCAGATCCGGCGAGCTGTCCACCGGCGCCGCCCCTACACTCCCCTCTCTTCTGTACTCGGCAAAGCCCCCATCACCGCTGGTCATCTTCGACCAGCGGTTCTTCACCAAACCTCTAGCTATCAAAAACTCACCAGCGCCCTCCACTCTCTTTTTCCTTTTTGCCGCGCCACGTCGAAGTTAATCACCGGAGGGCGAGTCTCGAAACAACCACGAGCCACCACTGCCAGTCCCACAGTAACACCACCACCATTTTCTAGCCGTTGCTGCCTCCTTATCTTTTACACTGTCACACCGGAAATCATGGAGGTTCCTCCGGTGTTACCTCCCTTAAACACTAGATCTAAAAAATGGTTTTCTTCTCTTATTTGCTTATCATGTTATTATTCTCAATTGTTCTCATGATGTGTTTTGTAGGCCAGAATACTATTGTTTGGTGATAATGACATTTGTTTTATATTGGAAATGACATTTGTTTTATGTTGCTTATCATATTATTATTCTTTACAGTGAGATTTCTCCACTGTATTTATTTATTACACTGATAAAGAATAAGGTAATACACATTTTGGCCGATGAAAAATTATTATTAAATTGGGGCCTCCGTAAACAAAAGAGGATTCTACATATACAAATACGTAATAAATATTTTGGGCGATGATAAAACTTTATAACAACACAAGATTTTACAATTCATATCTTGGCAAGATGATTTAGGACGGCCAATTAATTGAGCAACCACTTCGTTGCAAGACGATTTGGGACGGCCAATTAATTGAGCAACCATTTCGCAGTCATGACATTATCTGAGCCCACTTTTTAACAAAAAATATATTTTTAAATATTTATACGCATACATACTTGTTCAATTTATTTTGATTATTTTTTATTTGTTACTAACATTCTTTTTTTAAGTGTTTATACAGGTTATTTTGAAATACTCGTCGGGAGTTGCAGTCAAAGGGGCCCTTAAATTTTATATTATATTTTATATTCTCACACTAGTACAAATAACAAAAAAAAAATTGAAAATTTTACTTTTTGGGTGCCGGGTGGGGATATTCTTTATTTACATAATTTCATCAATTTTAGGCAAAACTTAGGCTGTTAATATTTATATAAAATAATTAAGTTAATCAATTAATTCACATTCACATATTACATAGCTCTCTTTTAAAAAATGAATTTATATTTTACTTTGTGATTTTTGATTAAAAAATACTTTTCCTTTTTAGTATATAAAAGATACTTTTCTTTTTTTATACGTTACAAAACATATTTTTTCCTTTTACATGAAATCTTTATAGTTTTATACATACTTTTGTACATATTTTCATAACAATAAATTTATTTATATATTTAATACACATAAAACTTTATATTATTTAAATATTTATACCTCCTCCCTCTTTGATAAATTTAGTCTAGCCGGGTACTACACTAGTGGATTCTGAAGGATGTCTAACCCCTTCCCTTCGAAATAACTTGAACCCTTACCTAGAATCTGAACTGGTTTCGTAGACTAAAACACAAGTCATGCATTTTAATAAATAAAAAAGGTTTTCCTCATTTCCCTTAAAATAAGGTGGCGACTCTGTACAATTTTCATTCTTTTAGTGTCCATAACGTCGTGCTCGTTTCGACCTCAGGTAAAAATAGGGGCGCGACAGAATGACGACTTTGCTGGGGATGAGGAGACGTTCTAACCATGATCGACTCGATTTTCAATCGAGGGAGGTATTTTTACAGTTTTTGTATATGATTAAATTCTTTACCTATTACACTGCAGATTATGTGAATTTGCTCATAAATTCTTTGCATTTTTTTATCATTCTTAGTTTAGGATTTTTATTCTTTATTATGTTATTTGTTTTACATATTTTTATATCATGCTATGTGTGAAAGGACGCAAGCCAAATCCAAACTTGCGTTCCTTATTTGTTTGAATAACACTACTTGTTACTACTTTATCACTTGCATTTTTCTATCGAGTATTTGGCCGTACACAATTCACACACTATGGTACACGCGAGGGGTGTACTGCACTCCTCCGAACCTTCTTTGGATTCCTTAGTTTCAGAGTCGGTGCAGTTAGGTTAGTGCACCTTCTCACAAATATTCAGTCCCACTCTTGAACATTTAGGGAAAAATTCTACTCTAGTAATAGGTCATATTGCATATACCTTAGGCGGGATGGTCCAAGGTATCGTCTTCGCAACTAGGAAGCCACCCTTTCGTCAGAAGGTTATGAAACCTTTATGACATATTTTGTGTTAGAATTGATTCAGATAATCCAGAAATCGAACATTAATGGATTCAGAACAATCAAATTGGCCTTCTTTTACTCTTTCTTCATTCGACATTATTTTCACGTCAATAAACATAGAGTATTACCCAAACTCGCTTACATTTGACACCATTTTCACTAATACAGAGCATTGTTAAGACTCCGCTTCACAAATATCTTTCTCAAATTCCATGAAAGCCGAGTGTTCTAAAAATGCTTTGCTTTTGTTCGACTTTCTCTTCAAGTCCGCAGATAGGGAATGCCACTAAAAAACTCCACCTACGTCTAACTTCTTTTGATCCAAACTAGAGTGGAATGTCGTCAAGCATTCTTCCAATGTTTGATTCCTTTTTTTCGTCAACAGACGTAGAATATTATTCAAAACTCTACAATTATTTGACACCCTTCTTCAGGACAATGGATGTGGAATATTATTCATCTTCACCCACTTCTAACTCTTTCCAGCCAATGAGCGTGAGACATTGTCAATACTCATTTTGCATTCGATATCTCTACCACAAGATCCCCATTCATCAATAACGAGGCTTGAGATGCTCACTCTTTTAAAGGCATCATTTTAGCTCGCTTTTATCAATTCATACCGACTATATATCTTTATCGCCACCATCAAGGCCTCTCTTGGCCGCCCTTGTTGGATACATTCCCTCTTTAAGAAAAATTTAAAATTATTCTAAATCCAAAGTGTGTCAGAATCTAGATCTATCTATATCAGTTTACCTGAGCAAAGGCCTACCTCTGGAAAAAAGAGGCTCCACAATATAGGTTGCGCTTACTTGACATTGTTTGAATGTGCTTGTCCATTGACATGAACTAACTCTTTAACTTTTATTTATGCTTGCATTATCCCCTGAGAGAGGTTGATTGTGTTGATCGATCGAACTATCCGACTTAAGCTATATCCCAAGAATGAACACCAATGTCGTCAACTCGACTAGAAGTATTCCAACACTAGTAAATATATCAGGGACTTTCAAAAGACAAGACGATGCAGATAAGGATGGTTGTATTTTTATCTTGGAGCAATAACTCGAGACGTTAAGAGGAGAACTACACCAAGGAAGGGACCCCACACATCCGCGCCCTCCTATTTTTTCATCGCTAGAAACTCCAATACCTGAACGCTATCAGTTAGTACAACCTCCCACAATGACTGTTGATTTAGTAAATCCATCATCCCCATTCACACCCATCAACTCTCATAAATTTCTTCATTGCACCCCATATCCCAATGTCGTCACATCTTCTCATAATATTCAATAAACAAATCATGCTACTTTTCAAGAACTATATATTTCTCCAATGTACGTGACTTAGACTCCTATTTTCATCGTTGCCTGCTAAAGGTAGGCTTCCGATAAGTACAAAGACAAAAGAGAGGGATGACATAATCGTAAACGAGTTGCGTAATCTAAAGTGTGCAGTGAAATACCTCCAAGAAACTTAAGTCAGCGAGCATTTGGACTACGAAGATTTATGTATCCATCCAGATGTTGATTTGCCAGTCGGGTTCAAGCCACCTAAGTTTGATTTGTTTGATGGAACCGGGGATCCTCATACTCATTTAAGAGTGTATTGTGATAAATTGGTAGGGATTGGAAAAAATGAGAAGCTCATAATAAAGTTGTTCATTAGAAGTTTGTTTGGTGAGGCTCTCGCTTGGTACACCAAACAAGACCCTCGTCTTTTGCATAAATGAAGCGACATGGCTGAAGACTTTATGAATCATTTCAAGTTTAACACATAAATCGCACCTGATCGACTTTCCCTCATCAGTATACAAAAGAAGACCTCTAAATTATTCCAAGAATATGCTCGACGATAGAGGTACGAAGTAGGAAAAGTTCAACCACCGATGGACGAAAGTGAATTGAAAAAGTATTTTATCCGCAGTCGAAAGGGTGTCTATTTTGAAAAGATAATGTCCACGTTGGGGCAGAAGTTTGCCGATTATATCAAAATGGGGAATTTTATTGAAGAGGCAATTAACTCCGAAAAGATTAAGTCAACGAACAACTTGAGCAAGTCTACTCAATTAGAGCCCATCGAAGGAGCCAAAGAGGAGAATGAAGAAGAAATATTTGTTATGATACCACACCATTCAATACCTGAATCATCCCAATCACTTCAAAGTCCTGATAATGAACTGATGCAAATATTGAATCATACATTTCCTCACGTCTACAATATCTAACGAAATTACCTTCAACCCTAAGCTCCCATATATAAAAATCCATCATGATTATGTGTACCAATCCGAGTTTTAATTCTCCAAAATCAAACACCTTTTGCGAAAAGTAAGCGCAATCGAAGCCACACCTAATTTGTTAAACCATTAGCACATTTGTTTGAGAGACTGAGAGTTGCAAATTTGCTGCAAACCGAGATGGAAAAGATTCCTAACCCATTACCTAGATGGTTCGATGAACGAAAACAATGTGCTTTCCACTCTGGAGTTCAGGGGCAGAATACTGAAGATTGTAATAGACTAAGGCATAGAATTGAGTGTTTGATCAAGGATGGGGAAATCCAATGTGTCGTAGTGCAACTAAATACAAATAATGATCTGGTGCCCAATTATGAAAATGGAAGAGTCTATAAGACATGAGGGATGCCATTCTCCACGTCGAGATGGCAAGGCCTTCATATAAGCCACTCTACAGAGAAGCTCTAACTTTAGCGGGAATGCGATGGAAATGAATCCAAGTTGATCGACTCAAAAGCAGTCAATAGAGTCTTATGTTTGAAGGCACAAGATTTCCTTCTAATTATCATGTAACAGAACTACGTTCTGACCTGATTTCTCATGGTGAGATACGTAGGCAACCCTCATCAGGTTCGGTCGTACTTAAGTAGAATCATTTCCCCTTTTGTAGTTGGAACTACGTGTGACCTGATTTCCCTCGGCGGGATACGTAGGCAGCCTATATAAGGCTCGGTCCCTTTATAATACAAAATTCTATTTTTCCCTAACAAAAAGTAAAACTTGAACGCAACGGTATCTAGAAAACCCGACATGATCCATCAAGACTATCCCAAGATACGCAACGAAAAATCATCGAGAAAGTCTCTCCAAGAGACTGGGGAAAATTTTTGAAGACCGTTTCGAAAATCAACGAAGGCTAGGACGTTCAACTTGGAAATGTTACAATCAAGGTTGATTTGTACCAGATAATGCAAGATATCATTAAAGCTACAAGACATCAACGGGGGATGAATTGCTATAATATCGAGAGAAATGCACCCCTCCTCCCAAATTCTTTACTAAAAAGTTAGTGCCGTAACTGGATTAACCTCTTGGAGAATTCGTACCGTTAGACACGCTTTAAGATCGAAAGAGTTAAAGTGAAATAATCCTCGAATAGGTCGAAAGACGCCTGGATTTACCATCGAATACAATTCTCTATAAGCACATGCATGTCTAAATTCAACACACTCATAGTCAATAGAGACGTATAACTCAGAAGGTGGACATAACCCCAACTCCTCAATTCTCATTGTGTCACAACCTACTAAACATTCTTTCTTTTGCTATTGCCGTTTTTCTCTTATTTTGGTTACATTACTTGCACGACAAGACTCCTCCCTTTTTTTACGAGACTTGCACTAAAAGTCTAGTAATCGTTGCTTACTTGTTGACCAAGCTATTCCCTGTGGGATCGATACCCAACCCAGGTTGGGTTCTATATTTGCTAACGACCGCTTTACACTCCTACGAGAGCTGTAGATTGAGCGTTATCAAAAATTGGCGTCGTTGCCGGGGAAAAGGTGGTGGTGGGTATGGATGTGTTCTCTCCACGGTTTTTTTCTCATCTTGCTTCCGTTTTTCCATTTTTTCAGGCTGCACGTCACTGGGCGTGACGTCCTTGACGTCAGGACTGGTTGTTGCGGCATCTCCTCCTTTTGCGTTATCATCCATGTCCGCAACTTTGTCAACCACTTGATTTCCTTTTGCTGATGTTTCCAGCACCTTACCACTTCTGGTAGTAATGGCCATGCATGACCCATCATTCCTTGGGTTTTGCACAGTATTGCTAGGTAAAGTGCCAGCCTTTCTTTGATTGAGTGCTGCTGAAAGTTGGCTCAATTGCTGCTCTATTTGCTTGATTAAAGTGGAATGAGAATCAACTAATTGCTTCATAGAGGACAAATCATTAATTACCTCCGTTACTCCCGCACTCGTTGCTTCCACTCCTTTCAATAGTTTAGCCATCATGTCTTCCATACTTCGAGAATTAGATGTGGTGGTGTCACGTCTTCCAGGGGGAACATACACGCCACTCTTTTCATTGTTTTTTCTCCAACTACCTTGGTCCTTGTTTCCAGAATTATCATAATAGTTCCGACCTTGGTTTCCTTGGGCATTGCCTCGGAAACCCCCCTGATTGTTCAAGTAGTTGGCTTCCTCTTCCGAATCAGATTCGTCTCTTCCTTTTGACGCAACAGCTTTCACTTTTTCGGTCTTCCCTGATAATAAATGCTTTGTAAGAAGATCCATTTGTGTTTTCATGTGCGCCATATCTTGATCACGTTCTTTTTGCCTTCTTCTTTGGTCTGCAGTCATGCCAATAGATAAAGTGGGGCTTGCTACCTCAGAATCCCTGGTATGCCAAGCTCTACTTTGTTTCGTCATACGATCTAGCATATTGCTTGCTTGACCAAAGGTGAGATCCATAAATGATCCTCCAGCCGCATTATCCACCATTGGTTTAGTTATTGAATTCAAGGCTCTGTATAATATCTCCATTAGGTGAACATTAGTCATATGATGGTTTGGGCACCTCGCTAGCTTTGTCTTGAACCTCTTCCATGTTTCATGAAGAGCTTCAGTGGGAAGCTGACGAAAGTTGCTGATTTCATCTCTTAATTGTGCTCTTTTGGATGACGGAAAAAATCTTTCTAGGAAAGTGTCTCTCAATTGCCTCCAATTTGTAATAGAATCAGGAGTCAACCCATTCAACCATAGAGTTGCCTCCCCAGACAGAGACAATGGAAATAGACGTAATCGAATTGCATTCTGACCAACACCAGGATTGTCAAATGACTTGCATGTAGAAATAAAGTTGATGAGATGCATATTCGGGTCATCGCCTGCTAGTCCACCAAATAATCCCTTGAGTTGAAATAGCTGAATCATGGTGCTTGTGATGTTGAACTTGGCTCCGGGCGCTAATGGTGGGGGAATAATGGCTCCTGTGGCTCCGGCTCCATCAAGATCATCATCATCCTCGTCGAAAGCTGGTTGCATAGGTTGGCGTTCAGGCCTAAACCTAGCTTGACGATCTCTTCTGTTGGCAGGTGTTGCGATCTCAGCGGCATGCCTAGGGTTTAGTAGCTCGTCATCACCTAGATCTTCATCGTCAGGATTTGTTGCTCACCCAGGGTTATCAATATTCTGTTGATGCACTTGAGCGGCGGCTAGCGCAGCTAGTCTCGCCTGTTCCTGTTGAGCAACCATCCTTTCAATTGCGTGTTGTGCCTCCATTCTGCGAATACGTTGTGGTTCAGGATTGATAGGTAATAACGGTTGACCAGAACTTCGGGTATGGGGCATGCACTGAATAAAAACCTGCAGTAAACAAAAACAAAAACTAAAAGTAAAAGTACGAGAATCTTTGACCAAAGGGTCTAGTAATTATCACGAACTTAATTGACACTTGTATTCCCCAGCAACGACGCCAATTTTTGATAACACTCAATCTACAGCTCTCGTAGGAGTGTAAAGCGGTCGTTAGCAAATATAGAACCCAACAGGGTTGGGTGTCGATCCCACAGGGAATAGCTTGGCCAACAAGTAAGCAAAATTACTAAACTTTTGGTGCAAGTCTCGTAAAAAGGGGGGATTTGTAATGTGTCACCAAAATAATTAAATAAAAGCTGAAAATAGCAAAGTAAATGAGAAATATTGTTACGTAAGTTGTAAACAATGAGAATTGAGGCGTTTGGGTTATGTCCACTTTCTGAGGTATACGTCTCTATTGGCTATGAGTGTGTAGAATTCTGACATGCAACTGCTTATAGAGAATTGTATTCGATGGTAAATTCAGGCGTCTTTCGACCTATTCAAGGATTATTTCACTTTAACTCTTTCGAACTTAAAGCGTGTCTAACGGTACGAATTCTCCAAGAGGTTAGTCCAGTTACGACACTAGCTTTTTAGTAGGGAATTTTAGGGGGTGACCCTACTACCTTGACATTATCTCTTTTCCAGACAGATAACCTTTCTTTCGAACAAGTTAAATGTTATACTGGCGTATTCTTGCGTTTGCAACCACAAAGAATGTAGACTAAGATGAAGAGAATAATGATATAAGCAGTATACGTGTTGCGAACTCACAAACTCACAGCAATAGATAGTATCTCATACGGCTTCCATAACCCCAATAGAGAAGTTTAGTTACCCATGAATGCGAAGGAGATCACGATTGACATTGTTGTTATACCACAAGATTGAGTAATTTCGTGTAGCTTAGGTGGTAGGCGTGAGGCGTGAATTCCTAGGCAAAGTAACGATTCTCTTGTTGTGGAATTTAAGAATAGAAGAGTAGAAGAAGAAAAATATAATTAATGGAAAGATTAGAAGAGTTGTAGAATTGTTTGTAGTGGAAGATGAGAGGGATGGAAGAAAGTATCGTGGTCTCCCTCCTCCCAAATTCCTTACAAATCTCTAGCATGATAGGGTATTTATAATACCCATATCCTAATCCTACTAGATAAATAAAATATCTAACCAAATTCTACTAGGCTAATGTAATACTTAACCCAATTATACTAGGTTAATGTAACATTATCATAATCCAAATAAACTAATGAAATACATAACCCAATTGTACTAGGTTAATGTATCATTGTCCAAATCCAACTAAGTTACTGCAAATCCCCAAAGTCTTCAGAAATGTTGTTTTAGCCCGGGACAGATTTTCCATGCAGCAGTTTTGGTCCTTAGGCGTGTAAACTCCCTTTCCTTCCTTCGTGAGCTTTCTTTTGCGTCAAGTAAGCCATAAAATGCTGAATTCTGCATCATTTATACCTGAAACTTTACTAATCATGTTTGTTAGCTCATTTACAGGAAAAAGGACTAAAAGTGCATGAAATATATACTTTGTTCTCAAAACTAGGCTAAAATATGGGCAAAATATATTGATATAGGCGTGTAAATTCGCCTATCATCAACACCCCGCACTTAAAGCTTTGTTCGTCCTCGAACAAAATATCATGTCCCTCTAAACATCAACTTAGGGTTTCACAGCAACAACACAAAATATTCGTCAAGACAAGCACAACAATTATCAACAAAGAGTAGTTTTTCGATCATTAGTAGAAACAGTTTAACTTCTAGCATAGACTCGTGATGGTGGTCAACTCATATTCAAAAGTTAAGGCACAAAGAATCATACACAACTACCCAAAACTCATCAACCATGTGTGTCTCACAATGTATTACCCATAATCACTCACAAGTATAGCATATTTTTCAAACATGGGTATCAAAATATCCTTGCTCTCGCTCTCACAAAGAATTCATATGAAGCAACTGATGACCATAGGCTTGCCCTTAGTGTAATGCTCCACTAAATGTCAGAATGCCAAGCTTAGGATCAACTAGGTCTTTTGATGGTTGTAATGTAGGCTAAGGGACAGGTAGGACTATTTTGGCCAGAAATAGTGACTATGTTCCTAAGCGCTTTAATACATCACATTGTATCATTAACACTTTTCTTTCAAACAACCTTTCTACTTTCTTTTATTCTACCACTCTTTTTCTCCTCTTTTGTTTTTTCAATTTTAAACATAACTAACTTTTCAGTTTTCCTTTCCTTTTTCTTTTGATAACATACCTCTTATGATAGCACTTTCTTTTTCATAACTCATTCAAGCACCAATGCATTCTAAAGCATCATACTCACCCAATTTCCTCTTATTTTGTCACATGACTTTTTCACTTTAAAGCACTTAGGAATTTGGATCAAATTATGGTCTTGAAAAAATGGATTAGGCTTACATACGAGGTTTGTCAAAGAAAATAGGCTAAAGTCTCAAAAGGGTTTAACTAGGATGATGTCCATGGGTAGGTAAAAAGAAGGTAAATAATCATAGGTTGCCAAAGAAATGCCTAAATCATCTCCTAGACTTGCACTCTTTATTTTCGCTTTACATACATACCAGACAAGTTCTAGCATCAGCCACAAGCACAGAATATACTATTATCTCACACACACAAGGCACATGGTCGACTTTATTGGGAGTAGTATAGACTCTTGACCCAACAGATGAAGGAATTAAACCAAACAATATCACATAGTGAGTCACAATTAGAGCCTAAACGTCTCAATAGTCATGATTTTAGCACAAACTCTTGTCATAATCTCATGCTGCCTATTAGAATAATTTCATGCGAAGCTAAGTTAAATTTTTTTTTAACGAAGCTAAGTTAAAAAAAAATTTAACTACTGAAAAAAAAACAATTAACTACTAACAAAACAAACAAACATAAATAAATGTAAATGTGGATAGAGAAGTATAGCATAACTACTAACAAAACAAACAAACATAAATAAATGCAAATGTGGATAGAGAAGTATAGCATGCAAATACCAGCACCCCACACTTAGACGGGACACACTGTCCTCAGTGGAAAATAAATAAGAAGAACCTGGTTAGTCGGACTCATCCTCTATGTCTGGGGTCATACCCCTTGCATCGGAATCATCAGAAGAGTCGTCATCCTCAGAAGTTCCTCATAAGTATCCCACTTAATTCCAAGAGTGAGTCGAGGTATTTGCAGCGAGGAGGGTTCTCCTTGCTCTTTTCGGCCTCTTTTCTTTCCTTTTTGTGAAGTGGTAGCCTTATCTTTACCTTGTCTTTCTTTGGGTGCCATTGTACCTGAGACTTGAAATAGAGTTCACGTTAGCACAATCTCAATGGATACAATCTATACATAAGCAGTAGGGGTACCACCCCACACTTAGTTTGTTGATACGAATTAGTGAAGTGAAAGTGGTCGATTACTTAGACTTCATCGACATACGTTGTAGGAGCTATATTCCAACAAGAAAATCAGAGATGTATCACTTCTTGTAACCTTTGCAATACTTTCATGTTAGGTATATCAAGACTTCTACATAGGGATTACATCATGGTATGGTTTCTATCAACAATCACAATCGCCTATGTTGGTGGGCAACTATAAGTCTTATTCCGATGAACGGGAAATTCTAACATGTAAGTATTCAAGTGACAAGAGTATGCGATGTTCATGACTGTAGCAATTCCGCAAGTAGCATAACAATGCATCAAAATGAAATTCAAGTCGGAAACAAGTTAAGAGTATCCTAACGTTCATGTTCACTCACTTGGTTTTGTATCAACAATTCAAACACATTAACATCACCAATATTTCTTCAAGATGTAGCAATTCATAATAGACATAGCAACGTAGCACTTACGAAAAATAGATGAAGAACAAAAGAGTACTTACGTGATTGAAGCCTTTGGAGACGTTCTTGTGAAGTGGGAGAGCAAAAAGAAAAGTTTTGAGATGATTTGGAGAGTATGTGCGGCGCCTAGGTCAAGTTTTCAATATGTTTATGTTTCAAGACTAAGTCTCCTTTATATAGGAAAAGAATGGGTCGGGTTTTGACCCATTTAAAATCGGTTTTGGAGACAAAAAGTGACCATAGGCGGAGCCTTTAGCTTTGCCTAGTTGAGCAGAATGCCATAGCATAGGCCATGACTTTTGCAAAGCATTTGGTGAGCATAGGCCATGCCTTTTGCAAAGCATTTGGTGAGCATAGGCGGCGCCTTTAGCATGGCATTTGGTGAGCATAGGCGGCGCCTTTAGCATGGCATATGAGATTCAGAGACCAAATGCTATAGCATAGGCGGCGCCTATGCTATGGCATACTTGAGCATGGGCAGCGCCTATGCTATAACACACTAGATTCCGAGACCTTGGGCTATAGTATAGGCCATGCCTTATTCGTGGCCTAGTTTTACCTAGGCCTAGCCTTGCTCGATGCCTATATTTTCATGAGCAATGCTCAATACATAGCCTTTTGCTTCTTCATTCCTAACTTACCACCTTTAACATGCAATACGTTCAAATCGAAATTTGAAACCAATCTCCTCGTTTTACACCTCTTGCACCTACATTTGCTCAAAACCAATAAAAATGATTAGTACGATGGGTTGCCTCCCATCAAGCGCCTTAGTTTTGGTCGTGGCACGACTCTTATTTTTGGATTTTTTTATTTATCAAAATCAAATACGTAATAGAATGAAAGAAAAATGAAAAACGATAAACGATGGGTTGCCTCCCATCTAGCGCTTGATTTATTGTCGCGGCACGACATAGTTACCTCGAGTACTTAGACTTCGTCGAGATAGATGGTGGATCGTTTTCTAAATGGATTCAGACGACAATGAGGCTTACTTGTGGGCATGCAATCTCCTTTGAGATGAATCTTGTGCGTATATGTCCCAGGAGGGATACCAATTATATCATCAATAGTCCAACCCATAGCTCTCATGTATCTCTTCAGAGCAGAGATGAGAGCCTCTACGTGCTGTTTACTTAAATCATTCGCACTCACCGGAAGTGTAGTTCCACTTCCCAAGAACGCATACCTTAGATAATTGGGGAGCTTTTTCGATTCTAGCACTGGGGGCTCTTCAAGGGAAGTCTTCGCTGTTGGTGATGGTTGATTCTTAATATCATGGTCCAGTTGCTTAGGAGTATGGGAATAGGACTCTATTTCTGTTAGAGCACCCATAAGTTCTTCATAATCTTCATCGTCCTCATGCTCAACATTCAGTGACGCAGCAAACAATGGCTCAACAGTAAGTTATTTCTCTACAGATAATGCTTTCTTATCCTTATAATGAACATCAGCTACAGAGAACACATTTATATCGCTGGGCTGCTTCATTTCTTTGCATATATCAAAGTGGACCACTTCGTCATTCAACCGAAATAAAAGCTCATTATTTCTCATGTCAATAAGAACACTTCCTGTTGCAAGGAAAGGGTGTCCCAAGATTATGGGAACCTCTGAGTCCGCTTCACAATCCAAAATAACAAAGTCTGCTGGAAAGATGAATGAAGAAACCTTTACCAAGACATCACATAGGATACCAACAGGTCGTTTTACCGACCTATCCGCCATGACGAGCCTCATATTGGTTGGAGTAGGATCACCCAACCCCAACTTTTTATAGATAGATAATGGCATCAAGTTGATGTTGGCTCCTAAATCACATAATTCTTTGTCAAAGTTCAAAGATCCAATGGTGCAAGGAATAGTGAAAGCTCCGGGGTCAGCCTTCTTCTGAACTATTGATCGGGTAGCGATTGCGCTGCAGTGATGGACATCATCTTTCAACTCATAACTTGTTGCCCGCTTCTTTGTCAAAAGATCCTTCATAAATTTCGCATACCTAGGCATTTGTTCAAGTGCTTCTACCAATGAAACATTAATGGTCAGCTGCTTTAATATAGTCATGAATTTGCTGAACTTAGTGTCATCCGCCACCTTCTTCAGTCTTTGGGGAAAAGGTGGTGGTAGGTATGGAAGTGTTCTCTCCACGGTTTTCTTCTCCTCTTGCTTCCGTTTTTCCATTTTTTCAGGCTGCACATCACTGGGCGTGACGTCCTTGACGTCAGGACTGGTTGTTGCGGCATCTCCTCCTTTTGCGTTATCATCCATGTCCGCAACTTCGTCAACCACTTGCTTTCCTTTTGCTGAAGTTTCCAGCACCTTACCACTTCTGGTAGTAATGGCCATGCATGACCCATCATTCCTTGGGTTTTGCACAGTATCGCTAGGTAAAGTGCCAGCCTTTCTTTGATTGAGTGCTGCTGAAAGTTGGCTCAATTGCTGCTCTATTTGCTTGATTGAAGTGGAATGAGAATCAACTAATTGCTTCATAGAGGACAAATCATTAATTACCTCCGTTACTCCCGCGCTCGTTGCTTCCACTCCTTTCAATAGTTTAGCCATCATGTCTTCCATACTTCCAGAATTAGATGTGGTGGTGTCACGTCTTCCAGGGGGAACATACACGCCACTCTTTTCATTATTTTTTCTCCAACTACCTTGGTCATTGTTTCCAGAATTATCATAATAGTTCCGACCTTGGTTTCCTTGGGCATTGCCTCGGAAACCCCCCTGATTGTTCAAGTAGTTGGCTTCCTCTTCCGAATCAGATTCGTCTCTTCCTTTTGACGCAACAACTTTCACTTTTTCGGTCTTCCCTGATAATAAATGCTTTGTAAGAAGATCCATTTGTGTTTTCATGTGCGCCATATCTTGATCACGTTCTTCTTGCCTTCTTCTTTGGTCTGCAGTCATGCCAATAGATAAAGTGGGGCTTGTTACCTCAGAATCCCTGGTATGCTAAGCTCTACTTTGTTTCGTCATACGATCTAGCATATTTCTTGCTTGACAAAAGGTGAGATCCATAAATGATCCTCCAGCCGCATTATCCACCACTGGTTTAGTTATTGAATTCAAGGCTCTGTATAATATCTCCATTAGGTGAACATTAGTCATATGATGGTTTGGGCACCTCACTAGCTTTGTCTTGAACCTCTCCCATGTTTCATGAAGAGCTTCAGTGGGAAGCTGACGAAAGTTGCTGATTTCATCTCTTAATTGTGCTCTTTTGGATGGCGGAAAGAATCTTTCTAGGAAAGCGTCTCTCAATTGCCTCCAATTTGTAATAGAATCAGGAGTCAGCCCATTCAACCATAGAGTTGCCTCCCCAGACAGAGACAATGGAAATAGACGTAATCGAATTACATTCTGACCAACACCAGGATTGTCAAATGACTTGCATGTAGAAATAAAGTTGATGAGATGAATATTCGGGTCATCGCCTGCTAGTCCACCAAATAATCCCTTGAGTTGCAATAGCTGAATCATGGTGCTTGTGATGTTGAACTTGGCTCCGGGCGCTAATGGTGGGGGAATAATAGCTCCTGTGGCTCCGGCTCCATCAAGATCATCATCATCCTCGTCGAAAGCTGGTTGCATAGGTTGGCGTTCAGGCCTAAACCTAGCTTGATGATCTCTTCTGTTGGCAGGTGTTGCGATCTCAGCGGCATGCCTAGGGTTTAGTAGCTCGTCATCACCTAGATCTTCATCGTCAGGATTTGTTGCTCGCCCAGGGTTATCAATATTCTGTTGATGCACTTGAGCGACGGCTAGCGCAGCTAGTCTCGCCTGTTCCTGTTGAGCAGCCATCCTTTCAATTGCGTGTTGTGCCTCCATTCTGCGAATACGTGATAACGCTCAATCTACAGCTCTCGTTTGAGTGTAAAGCGGTCGTTAGCAAATATAGAACCCAACCTGGGTTGGGTGTCGATCCCACAGGGAATAGCTTGGCCAACAAGTAAGCAAGATTACTAAACTTTTGGTGCAAGTCTCGTAAAAAGGGGGGATTGTAATGTGTCACCAAAACAATTAAATAAAAGCTGAAAATAGCAAAGTAAAAGAGAAAGATTGTTACGTAAGTTGTAAACAATGAGAATTGAGGCGTTGGGGTTATGTCCACCTTCTGAGGTATACGTCTCTATTGGCTATGAGTGTGTAGAATTCTGACATGCAATTGTTTATAGAGGATTGTAGTCGATGGTAAATCCAAGCGTCTCTCGACCTAAACAAGGACTATTTCACTTTAACTCTCTCGAGCTTAAAGCGGGTCTAACGGTACGAATTCTCCAAGAGGTTAGTCCAGTTACGGCACTAGCTTTTTAATAGGAAAGGGTGTCCTACTACCTTGACATTATCTCTTTTCCAGACAAATAACTTTTCTCTCGAACAAGTTAAATGTTAGACTGGCGTATTCTTGCGTTTGCAACCGCAATGAATGTAGATTAAGATGAAGAGAATAATGATATAAGCAATATACGTGCCTCGAACTCACAAACTCACAGCAATAGATAGTAACTCATTCGGCTTCCATAACCCCAACAGAGAAGTTTAGTTACCCATGAATGCGAAGGAGATCACGATTGACATTGTTGTTATACCGCAAGATTGAGTAATTTCGTGTAGCTTAGGTGGTAGGCGTGAGGCGTGAATTCTAGGCAAAGTAACGATTCTCTTGTTGTGGAATTTAAGAATAGAAGAGTAGAAGAAGAAAAATAGAATTGACTTGTAAGATGAGATGTTGAGAAGATGTAAAAAGATGAGAGGGATGGAAGGAAGTATTGTGTTCTCCCTCCTTCCTCCCTCCTTCCT
Organism: Capsicum pubescens; assembly: GCA_030864215.1. Classification (NCBI taxonomy): domain Eukaryota; kingdom Viridiplantae; phylum Streptophyta; class Magnoliopsida; order Solanales; family Solanaceae; genus Capsicum; species Capsicum pubescens. The sequence goes on along the minus strand of CM061543.1, from coordinate 51,228,607 downwards.
TCTTCTAATTCTCTAGCATGATAGGGTATTTATAATACCCATATCCTACTCCTACTAAGCTAATGAAATAAATAACCAAATCCTACTAGACTAATGAAATCCTTAACCTAAATGTACTAGGTTAAGGTAACATTATCATAATCCACATAAAATAATGAAATACATAACCTAATTGTACTAGGTTAATGTATCATTGTCAAAATCCAGCTTTGTGTCTGTAAGTCCCCAAAGTCTTCAGAATTGCTGTTTTAGCCCGGGACAGATTTTCCATGCAGCAGTTTTGGTCCTTTAGGCGTCCAAACTCCCTTTCCTTCCTTCGTGAGCTTTCTTTAGCGTCAAGTAAGCCATAAAATGCTGAATTATGCATCATTTATACCTGAAACTTTACTAATCATGTTCGTTAGCTCACTTACAGGAAAAAGGACTAAAAGTGCATGAAATATATAATTTGTTCTCAAAACTAGGCTAAAATATGGGCAAAATATATTGATATAGGTGCGTAAATTCGCCTATCATCAATACGTTGTGGTTCAGGATTGATAGGTAATAACGGTTGACCAGAACTTCGGGTATGGGGCATGCACTGAATAAAAACCTGCAGTAAACAAAAACAAAAACTAAAAGTAAAAGTACGAGATTCTTTGACCAAAGGGTCTAGTAATTATCACGAACTTAATTGACACTTGTATTCCCCGGCAGCGGCGCTAATTTTTGATAACCCTCAATCAACAGCTCTCGTAGGAGTGTAAAGCGGTCCTTAGCAAATATAGAACCCAACAGGGTTGGGTGTCGATCCCACAGGGAATAGCTTGGCCAATAAGTAAGCAAAATTACTAAACTTTTGGTGCAAGTCTCGTAAAAAGGGGGTATTTGTAATGTGTCACCAAAATAATTAAATAAAAGCTGAAAATAGCAAAGTAAAAGAGAAATATTGTTACGTAAGTTGCAACTGCCAATTTTTGATAACGCTCAATCTACAGCTCTCGTAGGAGTGTAAAGCGGTCGTTAGCAAATATAGAACCCAACCTGGTTTGGGTATCGATCCCACAGGGAATAGCTTGGTCAACAAGTAAGCAACGATTACTAGACTTTTAGTGCAAGTCTCGTAAAAAAAGGGGGGAGTCTTGTCGTGCAAGTAATGTAACCAAAATAAGAGAAAAACGGCAATAGCAAAAGAAAGAATATTTAGTAGGTTGTGACACAATGAGAATTGAGGAGTTGGGGTTATGTCCACCTTCTGAGTTATACGTCTCTATTGACTATGAGTGTGTTGAATTCAGACATGCATGTGCTTATAGAGAATTGTATTCAATGGTAAATCCAGGCGTCTTTCGACCTATTCGAGGATTATTTCTCATTAACTCTTTCGAGCTTAAAGCGTGTCTAACGGTACGAATTCTCCAAGAGGTTAATCCAGTTACGACACTAACTTTTTAGTAAGGAATTTTGATAACGCTCAATCTACAGCTCTCGTAGGAGTGTAAAGCGGTCGTTAGCAAATATAGAACCCAACCTGGGTTGGGTATCGATCCCACAGGGAATAGCTTGGTCAACAAGTAAGCAACGATTACTAGACTTTTAGTGCAAGTCTCGTAAAAAAGGAGGGAGTCTTGTTGTGCAAGTAATGTAACCAAAATAAGAGAAAAACGGCAATAGCAAAAGAAAGAATGTTTAGTAGGTTGTGAAACAATGAGAATTGAAGAGTTGGGGTTATGTCCACCTTCTGAGTTATACGTCTCTATTGACTATGAGTGTGTTGAATTCAGACATGCATGTGCTTATAGAGAATTGTATTCGATGGTAAATCCAGGCGTCTTTCGACCTATTCGAGGATTATTTCACTTTAACTCTTTCGAGCTTAAAGCGTGTCTAACGGTACGAATTCTCCAAGAGGTTAATCCAGTTACGGCACTAACTTTTTAGTAGGGAATTTTAGGGGGTGACCCTACTACCTTGACATTATCTCTTTTCCAGACAGATAACCTTTCTTTCGAACAAGTTAAATGTTATACTGGCGTATTCTTGCGTTTGCAACCACAAAGAATTTAGATTAAGATGAAGAGAATAATGATATAAGCAGCATATGTGTCAACGAACTCACAAACTCACAACAATAGATAGTATCTCATACGGCTTCCATAACCCCAACAGAGAAGTTTAGTTACCCATGAATGCGAAGGAAATCACAATTGACATTGTTGTTTTCCCACAATTACGATGGCACGTTGATAATGGTGTGGTAGGCGTTTTAGGCGTGAATTCCTTAGCAAGGTAACGTTTCTCTTGTTGCGGAATTTAAGAATAGATGAATAGAAGAAAAATAGAATTAGAAGAAGAGTTGTAGTTGTGAAGTAAGTTGAGATCCTTTAAAATCTCTAGCAAAATAGGGTATTTATAATACCCATATCCTATTCCTACTAAGCTAATGAAATGCTTAACCAAATCCTACTAAGCTAATGAAATACTTAACCCAATTGTACTAGGTTAATGTATTATTATCCTAATCCTAACAAGCTAATGTAATACTTAACCCAATTGTACTAGGTTAATGTATCATTATCCTAATCCTAATAAATTACTGCTAGTCCCCAAAGTCTTCAGAAATATTGTTTTAGCCCGGGACAGATTTTCCATGCGCCATCTTTAGTCCTTGGCGTCCAAGATTGGCTTTTCTCCTTTCGTGAAGCTTTCTTTGGTGTCAAGTTATCCATGAAATGCTGAATTCTGCATCATTTATACCTGAAACTTTGCTAATCATGTTCGTTAGCTCACTTACAGGAAAAAGGACTAAAAGTGCATGAAATATATAATTTGTTCTCAAAACTAGGCTAAAATATGGGCAAAATATAGTGCTATAGGTGTGTAAATTCGCCTATCATCAACACCCCACACTTGAAGCTTTGTTCATCCTCGAACAAAATATCATGTCCCTCTAAACATCAACTTAGGGTTTCACAGCAACAACACAAAATATTCGTCAAGACAAGCACAACAATTATCAACAAAGAGTAGTTTTTCGATCATTAGTAGAAACAGTTTAACCTCTAGCATAGACTCGTGATGGTGGTCAACTCATATTCAAAGGTTAAGGCACAAAGAATCATACGCGACTACCCAAAACTCATCAACCATTTGTGTCTCACAATATATTACCCATAATCACTCACAAGTATAGCATATTTTTCAAACATGGGTATCAAAATATCCTTGCTCTCGCTCTCACAAAGAATTCATATGAAGCAACTGATGACCATAGGCTTGCCCTTAGTGTAATACTCCACTAAATGTCAGAATGCCAAGCTTAGGATCAACTAGGTCTTTTGATGGTTGTAATGTAGGCTAAGGGATAGGTAGGACTATTTTGGCCAGAAATAGTGACTATGTTCCTAAGCGCTTTAATACATCACATTGTATCATTAACACTTTTCTTTCTAGCAACCTTTCTACTTTCTTTTATTCTACCAGTCTTTTTCTCCTCTTTTGTTTTTCAATTTTAAACATAACTAACTTTTCAGTTTTCCTTTCCTTTTTCTTTTGATAACATACCTCTTATGATAGCACTTCTTTTTCATAGCAATTTCAAGCACCAATGCATTCTAAAGCATCATACTCACCCAATTTCCTCTTATTTTGTCACATGACTTTTTCACTTTAAAGCACTTAGGAATTTGGATCAAATTATGGTCTTGGAAAAAAATGGATTAGGCTTACATACGAGGTTTGTCAAAGAAAATAGGCTAAAGGCTCAAAAGGGTTTAACTAGGATGATGTCCATGGGTAGGTAAAAAGAAGGTAATTAATCATAGGTTGCCAAAGAAATGCCTAAATCATCTCCTAGACTTACACTCCTTATTTTCGCTTTACATACATACCAGGAAAGTTCTAGCATCAGCCACAAGCACAGAATATACTATTAGCTCACACACACAAGGCACATGGTCGACTTTATTGAGAGTAGTATAGACTCTTGTCCCAACAGGTAAAGGAATTAAACCAAACAATATCATATAGTGAGTCACAATTAGAGCCTAAATGTCTCAATAGTCATGATTTTAGCACAAACTCTTGTCATAATTTCATGCTCCCTATCAAAATAATTTCATGTGAAGCTAAATTTTTTTTTTTACTACTAACTAAAAAAAAAAAAAATGAAAAACGAAACAAAAACAAAGAAAACAAACATAGATGCGAGTAGAGAAGTATAGCATGCAATACCACCACCCCACACTTATTCGGGACACTGTCCTCAGTGGAAAATAAATACGAAGAACCTGGTCAGTCGGACTCGTCCTTAATGTCGGGGGTCATACCCCCTTCGTCGGAGTCGTCGTCGTCAGAATTCTCCTCCATGTCAGAGTCTGGCATTCGTCGATCATCATCGGTTGGCACGTCATCATCGAGAGGTTCCTCAAAGTATGTACCTACTCCACACATCTCCCGTGCATGAATATTCATTGGATAGTCATGGTCCATCTGTTGGAGCTCTGCAGCAGTGGGAACACCACCTCCACTCATCATTGTAAACCTCATCATGCCGTACATATGGCGGGAGAAACTCTCATCCCGAGCATGTCTCTCTGCCGTAGTAAGGTTGGTGCCATGTGTTGATTCAGCATCTTTGACCTTTGTGAGGTCAACCTTCTTCGGATTGTGTGGGAGTTTATGGTCAGCTGGTTCCTCTTCGATGTCTTCATTCCTCAAGATTGCAGTCAACAGATTTCCGAAGCTGAAATGGGATCGCTTGTGTAGCCTAGCCTTCCGCATTGTAGATCGGATGATTACCCCAATGTTGATAGGGATATTCGTCATCATTGCGTATACCAAGCACACTCTATCTCTTGTTATTTTTGTGTATTGCGTCCCTAGAATGAGGCAACAGTTGATCATGCGCAACCATATCCTTGTTTCCCTATTCAAAGAAGTATATGGGAAAGTGTTGTGTCGACCAGTGTCCTTGTGTCTACTCCAGCGTGCCATGGATCTTGTTCCACAGAGTGTTCGTCGAATTGCTCTATAAAGAGGTCTGTTGTACAGCTTTTTGAATGGTGCTGGATCGACTGAAGGTAAGCCAAGAAAGTAGTTGAAGAAATCCGCATTGAGTTGTAACACCTGGCCCCGAATCTTGACTTCGCTGCCTGTGGTTTTCGGCGACCAGTTGGCATAAAATTCTCTTGTCAAATCAAGATTAGATTCTCCCATGTCGCGGAAGATGAAATCCAGATTTAATGCCATGATCTTCGCCAACATGCGCGGCTCCTTCTTCGCTAGGCTTTCCTTGTTTATCACGTCGACATGAACATATTTTCTTTCCTTGTTGTTCCTATACCATTCCTTGGCTTCCTCCTCAAGAACCCATTTTATTCCAAACATTCGGCGTGGTAGTTGCATTGAGGATGATTCTCCTTGCTCCTTGCGGCCTCTTTTCTTGCCCTTTTGGGAAGTGGTAGCCTTCTCCTTGCCTTGTCTCGCTTTGGGTGCCATTGTACCTGAGACTTAAAATAAAATTCACGTTAGCATAATCTCAATAGATACAATCTATACATAAGCAGTAGGGGTACCACCCCACACTTAGTTTGTTGATATGAATTAGTGAAGTAAAAGTGGTCGATTACTCAGACTTCATCGACATACGTTTTAGGGGCTATATTCCAACAAGAAATTCAGAGATGTATCACTTCTTGCAACCTTTGAAATACTTTCATGTTAGGTATATCAAGACTTCTACATAGGGATTACATCATGGTATAGTTTCTATCAATAATCACAATCGCCTATGTCGGTGGGCAACTATAAGTCTTATTTCGATGAACGGGACATTCTAACATGTAAGTATTCAAGTGACAAGAGTATGCAATGTTCATGATTGTAGCAATTCCTCAAGTAACATAACAATGCATCAAAATGAAATTCAAGTCGGAAACAAGTTAAGAGTATCCTAACGTTCATGTTCACTCACTTGGTTTTGTATCAACAATTCAAACACATTAACATTACCAGTATTTCTTCAAGATGTAGCAATTCATAATAGACATAGCAATGTAGCACTTACGAAAAATAGATGAAGAACAAAAGAGTACTTACGTGATTGAAGCCTTTGGAGATGTTCTTGTGAAGTGGGAGAGCAAAAAGAAAAGTTTTGAGAGGATTTGGAGAGTATGTGCGGCGCCTAGGTCAAGTTTTCAATGTGTTTATGTTTTAGGACTAAGTCTCCTTTATATAGGAAAAGAATGGGTCGGGTTTTGACCCATTTAAAATCGGTTTTGGAGACAAAAAGTGACCAGAGGCGGCGCCTTTAGCTTTGCCTATGGTGACCATAGGCGGCGCCTAGTGCAATGCCTTTAGTGAGCATAGGCGGCGCCTAGTGCAATGCCTTTAGTGACCATAGGCGGCGCCTTTAGCATGGCATATGAGATTCAGAGACCAAATGCTATAGCATAGGCGGTGCCTATGCTATGGCATACTTGAGCATGGGCGGCGCCTATGCCATAGCACACTAGATTCCGAGACCTTGGGCTATAGTATAGGCCATGCCTTGTTCGTGGCCTAGTTTTACCTAGGCCTAGCCTTGCTCGATGCCTATTTTGTCATGAGCAATGCTCAATACATAGCCTTATGCATCTTAATTCCTAACTTACCACCTTTACCATGCAATACGTCCAAATCGAACTTTGAAACCAATCACCTCGTTTTACACCTCTTGCACCTACATTTGCTCAAAAACACTAAAAACGATTAGAACGATGGGTTGCCTCCCATCAAGCGCCTTAGTTTTGGTCGTGGCACGACTCTTATTTTTGGATTTTTATTTATCAAAAGCAAAACACATACTAGAACGAAATGAAAAATGAAAAACGATAAACGATGGGTTGCCTCCCATCTAGCGCTTGATTTATTATCGCGGCACGACATAGTTACCTAGAGTACTTAGACTTCGTCGAGATAAGTGATGGACATGAAGTTTGTCGAATCAAGAGGACCGATATAAGGTTTCACACGTTGGCCATTCACTTTAAAGATAACACCATTATTATCTTCCAATTCAACTACTCCAGACGAGTAGACTTGGATAACTTTGTATGGACCACACCACTTGGATTTTAACTTACCTGGGAAGAGCTTCAATCTGGAGTTGAAGAGAAGTACCATATCATCCTTTTGAAAGTTTCGAGGAACAATCCGCTGATCATGATAATTTTTCATCCGCTCCTTGTAGAGGTCTGATCTTTCATAAGCATGTAGACGAAATTCATCCATCTCGTTCAGTTGCTCCATCCTCAGCTTCATTGCATCATCCCAATTCAGATTCAATCGCTTCAGCGCCCACAATACATTGTGCTCGAGCTCAATGGGTAAGTGACAAGCCTTCCCATAAACTATTTGATAAGGGGACATGCCGATTGGTGTTTTGAATGCAGTCATGTACGCCTATAGTGCATCGTCCAGCTTCCGAGACCAATCCTTCCTATTAGCATTTACCGTCTTCGCAAGCATTTGCTTGATCTCTCGATTGGAAACCTCTATCTGTCCACTATTTTGTGGGTGATAAGGCGTGGCTACCTTGTGTTGCTTGACACCATATTTTGCCAACACGGACTTGAATAGCTTGTTGCAAAAGTGAGATCCTCCATCGCTTATGATAGTACGTGGTACTCCAAAGCGAGAGAAGATATTCCTCTTCAAGAACGCTACAACACGCTTTCCCTCATTGTCGGCCAACGCTACAGCTTCAACCCATTTCGAGACATAATCCACAGCAACTAAGATGTACTTCATGCCGAATGAATTTACGAATGGACCCATGAAATCAATACCCCATACGTCAAAGAGCTCTACTTCAAGGATTTTTGTCATGGGCATCTCATGGTGTTTTGAAATAGCACCTTGTCGCTGACATTGGTCGCATCTTCTAACAAAGTAATGAGCATCTCTAAATATCGAAGGCCAATAGTATCCGCTTTGCAATACCTTTCTTGCTGTCCGATTACCTGCGAGATGTCCCCCAACTTGGGAAGTGTGGCATGCTTCCAATATATTTGGCACCTCTTCATGGGATATACATCGTCAGATAACACCATCCGCGCATCGTCGAAACAAATATGGCTCATCCCAAAAGTAGTGTTGTATATCATGCATAAACTTTCTCTTTTGATGGTAAGATAAATTTGCAGGTATCATATTACTCACCACAAAGTTTACAAAGTCGTCATCCCATGGTAACTCTTCTATTATCGTGGCTAAGATCTCCTCATCAGGGAATGCATCGTCAATCTCGATTTCAGGTTGCGCCACATGCTCGTTCTCGAGTCTAGAGAGATGGTCGGCCACTTGGTTCTCGCAACCTCTTCTGTCTTTAACTTCGAAATCAAACTCTTGCAGCAGCAATACCCATCGAATTAGTCTTGGTTTTGTATCCTTCTTTGTCATTAGATACCTAAGAGCTGCATGGTCTGTATGAACGATCACCTTAGTACCCAATAGGTAGGCACGAAACTTCTCAAACGCATACACAACCGCTAGGAGCTCTTGTTCAGTAACAGTGTAGTTCCTTTGGGCTTCATTTAGGACCTTACTCGCATAGTAGATAGGATGAAATAGCTTTTCTTTTCTCTGACCAAGTACAGCACCAACGGCTACACCACTAGCATCACACATGACTTCAAACGGGAGAGACCAATCTGGTGCTACCATGATAGGGGCTTCAATGAGTTTTCCTTTGAGGCATTCGAATGCCTTCAAGCAATCATCATTGAAGTCAAACTTCACATCCTTCTCCAAGAGTTTGCACAATGGACTAGCAATTTTGGAGAAGTCTTTGATGAACCGACGATAGAAGCCTGCATGGCCGAGAAAACTACGAATACCCTTCACCGAAATTGGAGGCGGTACAATTTTCGCTCTATCAACCTCAATTCCTCTTTCGGAGATTTTGTGCCCAAGAACAATACCTTCTTTTACCATGAAGTGACACTTTTCCCAATTCTGCACTAGGTTGAATTCTACACATCTTTGCAACGCCATACTTAGGTTTGTCAAGCATGCTTCAAAAGTCTCACCAACAACTGAAAAATTGTCCATGAATACCTCCAAAGTGTCTTCAACCATATCAGAAAAAATGGACATCATACAACGTTGAAAGGTGGCTGGTGCGTTACATAGCCCGAATGGCATACGTTTGAAGGCAAACGTACCATATGGGCATGTAAACGTTGTCTTCTCTTGGTCTTCAGGAGCAATACAAATCTGATTATAGCCTGAATAATCGTCTAAGAAACAAAACCATCCTTTCCCTGCTAATCGATCTAGCATTTGGTCCATAAATAGCATTGGAAAGTATCTTTGAGCGTCCAAGAATTCAGCTTCCGGTAGTCCATGCATACCCTCCATCCAGTGACGGGTCTGAGTGGAATAAGTTCATTTTTCTCATTCGCGACCACCGTCATGCCTCCTTTCTTGGGAACACATTGTACCGGGCTTACCCATGTACTATCAGAGATTGGATACACAACCCCTGCGTCTAACCACTTGATAATTTCTTTCTTCACCACTTCTTGCATAGGTGGGTTTAGACGTCTTTGATGCTCAATGGTTGGTTTGCAATTTTTTTCAAGATGAATCTTGTGAGTACAAATCCCAGGTGGAATACCAATAATATCCGCAATGGTCCATCCAATGGCGCTAATATACTTCCGTAGAATAGTAATAAGAGCTGCAACTTGTTTCTCACCCAACTCTGCTGCCACAATGACTGGAAGTGTGCTGCCGCTTCCTAAGAATGCATACTTTAAATGACTTGGCAGCTCCTTCAATTCTAACGTGGGTGGCTCTTCAATAGATGGCTTAGCTGGTGGTGTGGGTCGATTTTTGAGATCAAGGTCCAGCTTCTTGGGAGCATAACGATATGTCCCTAATCCTGATAGAGCACAAATAGCTTCTTTGTAATTTTCAACATCCTTACTCTCTTCATTCATGAGCACAATCGCCAAAGGGTCAGCAATAATTTGCTCTTCTTTAAGTAATTCTTCCGGATCATCAAAGAAAACATCAGCCACCAAAAATACACTTGGATCTTTGGGTTGCTTCATTGATTTGCAAACATCAAAGCGAACTACTTCGTCATTTATTCGGAATGAAAGCTCATTAGCTCTCAAATCAATGAGCACACTTCCTGTAGCAAGGAAAGGGCGTCCCAAGATTATGGGAACCTCTGAGTCCGCTTTACAATTCAAAATAACAAAGTCTGCTGGAAAGATGAATGAAGAAACCTTTACCAAGACATCACATAGGATACCAACAGGTCGTTTTACCGACCTATCCGCCATGACGAGCCTCATATTGGTTGGAGTAGGATCACCCAACCCCAACTTTTTATAGATAGATAATGGCATCAAATTGATGCTGGCTCCTAAATCACATAATGCTTTGGCAAAATTCAAAGATCCAACGGTGCAAGGAATAGTGAAAGCTCCGGGGTCAGCCTTCTTTTGAGCTATTGATTAGGTAGCGATTGCGCTGCAGTGATGGACATCATCTTTCAGCTCATAACTTGCTGCCCGCTTCTTTGTCAAAAGATCCTTCATAAATTTCGCATACCCAGGCATTTGTTCAAGTGCTTCCACCAATGGAACATTAATGGTCAGCTGCTTTAACATAGTCATGAATTTGCTGAACTTCGTATCATCCGCCACCTTCTTCAATCTTTGGGGAAAAGGTGGTGGTGGGTATGGAATTGTTCTCTCTACGGCTTTCTTCTCCTCTTGCTTCCGTTTTTCAGCTTTTTCAGGTTGCAAATCGTGAGGGGTAACGTTATGGACGTCAGGATCAGCTGCTGCGGCATCTTCCCCTTTCGACGTATCATCAATGTCCACTACTTCGTCAACCACTTGCTTTCCTTTTGCTGAAGTTTCCAGCACCTTACCACTTCTGGTAGTAATGGCCATGCATGACCCATCATTCTTTGGGTTTTGCACAGTATCGCTAGGTAAAGTGCCAGCCTTTCTTTGATTGAGTGCTGCTGAAAGTTGGCTCAATTGCTGCTCTATTTGCTTGATTGAAGTGGAATGAGAATCAACTAATTGCTTCATAGAGGACAAATCATTAATTACCTCTGTTACTCCCGCGCTCGTTGCTTCCACTCCTTTCAATAGTTTAGCCATCATGTCTTCCATACTTCCAGAATTAGATGTGGTGGTGTCACGTCTTCCAGGGGGAACATACACACCACTCTTTTCATTGTTTTTTCTCCAACTACCTTGGTCCTTGTTTCCAGAATTATCATAATAGTTCCGACCTTGGTTTACTTGGGCATTGCCTCGGAAACCCCCCTGATTGTTCAAGTAGTTGGCTTCCTCTTCCGAATCAGATTCGTCTCTTCCTTTTGACGCAACAACTTTCACTTTTTCGGTCTTCCCTGATAATAAATGTTTTGTAAGAAGATCCATTTGTGTTTTCATGTGCGCCATATCTTGATCACGTTCTTTTTGCCTTCTTCTTTGGTCTGCAGTCATGCCAATAGATAAAGTGGGGCTTGCTACCTCAGAATCCCTGGTATGCCAAGCTCTACTTTGTTTCGTCATACGATCTAGCATATTGCTTGCTTGACCAAGGGTGAGATCCATAAATGATCCTCCAGCCGCATTATCCACCACTGGTTTAGTTATTGAATTCAAGGCTCTGTATAATATCTCCATTAGGTGAACATTAGTCATATGATGGTTTGGGCACCTCGCTAGATTTGTCTTGAACCTCTCCCATGTTTCATGAAGAGCTTCAGTGGGAAGATGACGAAAGTTGCTGATTTCATCTCTTAATTGTGCTCTTTTGGATGGCGGAAAGAATCTTTCTAGGAAAGCGTCTCTCAATTGCCTCCAATTTGTAATAGAATCAGGAGTCATCCCATTCAACCATAGAGTTGCCTCCCCAGACAGAGACAATGGAAATAGACGTAATCGAATTGCATTCTGACCAACACCAGGATTGTCAAATGACTTGCATGTAGAAATAAAGTTGATGAGATGCATCTTCGGGTCATCGCCCGCTAGTCCACCAAATAATCCCTTGAGTTGCAATAGCTGAATCATGGTGCTTGTGATGTTGAACTTGGCTCCGGGCGCTAATGGTGGGGGAATAATGGCTCCTGTGGCACCAACTCCATCAAGATCATCATCATCATCGTCGAAAACTGGCTGCATAGGTTGGCGATCATGTCTATACCGAGCTTGTCGACCTCTTCTGTTGGCAAGTGTTGTGATTTCAGCATCATGCCTTGGGTTTAGTAATTCGTCATCACCTAAATCCTCATCGTCAGGATTTGTTGCTCGTGCAGGGTTATCAATGTTCTACTGTTGAACCTGGGTTGTGGCAAGGGCAGCCAATCTTGCTTGTTCCTGTTGAGAAACCATCCTTGCGATTTCAGCTTGTGCTTCCATTCTACCAATGCGTTATGGTTCAGGATTGATTGGTAATAACGGTTGACCAGAACTTCGAGTATGGGGCATGCACTAAAATAAAAACCTGCAGTAGACAAAAACAAAAACTAAAAGTAAAAGTACGAGAATCTTTGACCAAAGGGTCTAGTAATTATTACGAACTTAATTGACACTTGTATTCCCCGGTAACGGCGCCAATTTTTGATAACGCTCAATCTACAGCTCTCGTAGGAGTGTAAAGCGGTCGTTAGCAAATATAGAACCCAACCTGGGTTGGGTATCGATCCCACAGGGAATAGCTTGGTCAACAAGTAAGCAAAGATTACTAGACTTTTAGTGCAAGTCTCGTAAAAAAGGGGGGAGTCTTGTCGTGCAAGTAATGTAACCAAAATAAGAGAAAAACGGCAATAGCAAAAGAAAGAATGTTTAGTAGGTTGTGAAACAATGAGAATTGAAGAGTTGGGGTTATGTCCACCTTCTGAGTTATACGTCTCTATTGACTATGAGTGTGTTGAATTCAGACATGCATGTGCTTATAGAGAATTGTATTCGATGGTAAATCCAGGCGTCTTTCGACCTATTCGAGGATTATTTCACTTTAACTCTTTCGAGCTTAAAGCGTGTCTAACGGTACGAATTCTCCAAGAGGTTAATCCAGTTACGACACTAACTTTTTAGTAGGGAATTTTAGGGGGTGACCCTACTACCTTGACATTATCTCTTTTCCAGACAGATAACCTTTCTTTCGAACAAGTTAAATGTTATACTGGCGTATTCTTGCGTTTGCAACCACAAAGAATTTAGATTAAGATGAAGAGAATAATGATATAAGCAGCATATGTGTCAACGAACTCACAAACTCACAACAATAGATAGTATCTCATACGGCTTCCATAACCCCAACAGAGAAGTTTAGTTACCCATGAATGCGAAGGAAATCACAATTGACATTGTTGTTTTCCCACAATTACGATGGCACGTTGATAATGGTGTGGTAGGCGTTTTAGGCGTGAATTCCTTAGCAAGGTAACGTTTCTCTTGTTGCGGAATTTAAGAATAGATGAATAGAAGAAAAATAGAATTAGAAGAAGAGTTGTAGTTGTGAAGTAAGTTGAGATCCTTTAAAATCTCTAGCAAAATAGGGTATTTATAATACCCATATCCTATTCCTACTAAGCTAATGAAATGCTTAACCAAATCCTACTAAGCTAATGAAATACTTAACCCAATTGTACTAGGTTAATGTATCATTATCCTAATCCTAACAAGCTAATGTAATACTTAACCCAATTGTACTAGGTTAATGTATCATTATCCTAATCCTAATAAATTACTGCTAGTCCCCAAAGTCTTCAGAAATGTTGTTTTAGCCCGGAACAGATTTTCCATGCGCCATCTTTAGTCCTTGGCGTCCAAGATTGGCTTTTCTCCTTTCGTGAAGCTTTCTTTGGTGTCAAGTTATCCATGAAATGCTGAATTCTGCATCATTTATACCTGAAACTTTGCTAATCATGTTCGTTAGCTCACTTACAGGAAAAAGGACTAAAAGTGCATGAAATATATAATTTGTTCTCAAAACTAGGCTAAAATATGGGCAAAATATAGTGCTATAGGCGTGTAAATTCGCCTATCATCACAAGGGTCAATACAGAAGACACTTCCACCACTTAACCAAAGATCTTCTCTACAAATATTGTTAAAAGATACTATCAATACAAATGCTCCAAAATCACATCGACGATCAACGCAGGATCAAACACTCGTTACTTCAGTCATAAGTGTTGACACCTAATTTTTGCCCTCCACGACTAAGTTTAATTCTGAGTTTCTTGAATTTTAAATAAAATCATAACATATACTTTATCTGAATAAAAATCTTTACAAAGTATTTATTTGGGTGAATTTATCACTTTAGGTAGCAATTATATATTGTCGTATTCAATTATACAAAAAATTTATAATTTGGTTACTTAAATATTTATTTCACAAAATATTGGATCCTAGTCAGGGATTACTTTTGAAAATAAATACAAATGATTAAAATCTTGATTCAAATATAAGTTCTCCTCAAAAATAATTATTTGGATAAATATGCATTTGAATTTATTGAATCAAGAAGCTCGAAATTAAAGGAAGTGTTAATTCATCTCGAATTTTGATTTAATTTAGTCAGTCTATTAAATTTGGCCATAATTGAAATGAAATTGGCCATAATTGCGATGCAATTGGCCGATTGATTTTCAATTTGACCAAAATTTAAATGAATTGGCCAAGTCTCTAATTACATAATGCACCCAATACCCAATTAATCCAATTTGGTCCCATTTTCTAAACTACAAGCAGTGGCCCTTTCTTTAATTCCCATTACCAGTCTTCAGCTATAACCCAATTTTAAAAACCACCCGGCCCATCCCATATATATCTTCTCTCCTCTCAACCCTAAATCAACCAAGGCAAAACCACAACATCCTCCAGTAATCCCCAATACTCCCAACCCACCGTCGACCCGACCCCAACTCGAACCTGACCCAGCTCCGAAACTCGTCTCCAATAAAACCACAACAGCTCCAACCCTTCTTTCTTCCTTGTCACGTACCCTTTCACGCTAGTGTGTACGAGAAGGGTTCTGAAACCTTCTAAAACAGGCCAAGGTGCCTCCCCTCAATGGCTCAATCCCGTGAAACGTGGTAGCAATAGTACAATTTTGTACATCTGTGGATGAATCTCATTGGTTCTGGTGGACGACTTGTCTTTCTAAAAACCGATTGGTCCACGTTTCTCTTTTTGGAAAAAGAATCCAAGATTTAGAGCGAAATGGGGATGAAAGTGGGATCTTGGGGGGGATTTCAATTTTTGATTCTTAAAATATCGCCTTCGAAATCCCTAATTTACCCCCAAAAGAAGCCCTAGTCTTCTCTATAAAAGGTGAACCTGAGAGCTGAAGAGAGGGTTTTTTTTCTTTATTTTTGGTTTCGGGGGCAAAGAGACAGAGAGGGTCTTCTTTATCTTTGGAGTTTTTTTTCTTTTGGGGGGGGGGGGAGTCGAGGCTCTGAGGGAAAATCTCGGAGTTACCGACTCTAGGTCTTGAACGAAGAAGCTAAAGAAGGATTGTTTTTTAGGGGTGGTTCAAAAATTTGGGTTTGACAAAAAGGAGGCTTGAAAATTAGGTTGTTTTTTTTGGAAATTTTTAGTCTCAAAAGAAGAGGAAATCTTTCTTGTTCCTACTGAGGTTGAAAAAATTCAGAGGCAGAAAGGGGTTCGAATTTTTTTTTTTGAGGGAAATTCTGGAGTTAAATTTAGGTTGAAATTTTAGTTGAAAGTCTGTTCGTTGGTGGTCCACGTCGCGAGATTCTGATAGCGACAAGTTTTCTGATAGCTCGTCGTCCCATTTGTTGTATCAAAACGGGTAATAGCCTATCCTGTTAGTTTTCGATTGCTTTTACTTCATCTCACCATTCTGTAATGACGAGTAGTTTTCTGATAATCTTGTGCTGGGTTGTCTGCTGTAGAGGCCTTAAAGGCCATAGGTTTTGATGAAAGCTATGTGGGCTGAATGTTCTAGCTGTGATCAATTCTGTTTAGACTATCGTTAGTGTTTGTTGTCTTTGTCTTGTCTCGTAATCCGTTTACTTATTTTGACGTTATTGATTAACGATTGACTTAATGCCTCATCTTGCGTATTATTTGTGTCTTGAGTTTTCAGTTTCCTGGTTAAAGTTCATGTTTTGACTCTCGTTTAATGGTTCAACCTGGTTCTGTCTTGTTACATTAAGCCCTACTGCTTTGTGTTTTTAGTTTATAAATGGTTCTCTTTCATATCGAAGCTATCAAAGTGTAATGCTTTGTCAAACATGTGAATAGATTCGCTCTTTTTTGATACGTTTTGATGTCAAAAATCAGTAAAGTTTCTAGTTTTTTCCTTTAAACTTGATTCGTATTACCTCCTGCTTAGGTGTTGGCTTGATGGTTCGAAACTCTTATGAGTTTTGCAAGACCACGTTTCACTGGGTACAAATGATTGCCTTCATCTACGGAGAATGTTATAGATAGGTTTTCTGTGTCTGGATACTCATTCTTGAGTTTTAAGCTCATTGTTTTGAGGCCACTGTCATATGGAAATTTTTCTTTGTGAATGTTCAACATGTTGGTGCAGTACTGTCACTGATTTTCTTTTCCTCCACTCTCTCGCTCGTGTTCTGGGTTGGGTCATACGATTATATTTAGGCTCGAATTTTCTTCAAAATAGCTTGTAAATCACTTTCTTTTGCCTACAAAAACATGGTATTATCACACTATTTTGATATGATTTTTTCTTTTTTTTTCTCTGAAGTGTTTGACTTCATTGTGAGTCTTAGTGTTGGAAGGAAAACTTACAGTTTCTCTGTTGGAGGAGACCTTCAGGTCCCTAGTGTCCAAATTGTCAAGAAAGGCTAGGGATACTAAGGTGTTAATATTTTGGCATCATAAGTGTTATTTAGTGTTCTAGTTTGGATGTGTTAATGTTCATATGGCTTGATTGTCTTAAAGATATATTTTTGTGATATTCTTTGTAGCCTCGGAATTTCTATTTCTGTTGAATACTAACATAGGTGAATCCTTCTCTTTTCTCTTTATTTCCTGATTGTTCAAATGAGTCCTGTCGCTTTACGATTTGCTCATTTTTTATTGATCGTCTTTTGATTTATGTTAAGAATCAAAAATTGTAACTCACTATTCGTCCCAATATTGCAAGTTCAAGTTGTTGAAGTCTTAATGTGTTAATTTGACATTGATTGCTTAGTTTAGGATCATTAGCTCACACGTTGTTATGTCGATTCATAATCTTTTCACCCGTCATTAGTAGCATAAAAATTATTTGTTATGATTGGAATTCATGGTTGTTCAAGTTTTGTTTATCTACCGTTAATCCATTGCATGATTGTTTCTAGGATTTTCTTGGCTCACAAATTAATTAGTTCTCTGGTTGGTTTGAACTTGCGTCTAATTGTCCCTTCCCTTTTACCTATTCATTTAATCTCCCAGGAATATCCAGTTTATGTTTTACTTTGCTTTGTCTAATTTTTATTCCTTATGGTTTCCTTATTTGATTTTCCATGTATGAGTTTGATTCATGTTTCTTTGTTGTCTAAATTATTCATTTTTGTGAACATATATTAATTCTTTGTATCTTTTCTTTGCATGAATCACCTTGGAGCCCAAACGGGCTCCTTTCCCTCGCATCTCATAATAGGCCAACGCGGCCCTTCTTTTCGGGTCAAGCCGAAGGAAATTCAAAGCCGGTTCTATAGCATATGGATACAAGGAGTCGAAAGAAGGGGAAATGGGTTAAAGTCCCGCTCTCGAAGCGATGACGAAACCCGAGCCTCATTTTTGGTTATTTATTTGTTGTCGTTATTTATCTATTGTTGTCGTATGTATTTTTTTTGTTCCTTTGTTCATTCATTTGGGCCTTGAAGTCAAAGTTGTAAATTTAACACAGGTGGAGCAAGACTCGAATCGAAAAAGGTTCGAAAACATAGAATCAGGACAGGTGAAATGGGCCAAAAGCCTAAACTAGTTTAGGACAGGTTGATTTGGGCCTGATGGCCTAAATCTCTTACTTCCTCCCCTTCCGCCGATTCCTTATGTTTGTTTTCCTTATTTGTTTGGCGAACCTAGTTAAATCCCCTAATGAATTCGCTAAAAATTAATTTTTGCAAACTTTCAAAAATATCTCTAAAACCAACCATTTTTCAATAAATCAAATTTTAGAAGTTAATCAAAGACGTTTTCAAACAGACCGGATAACCGCAAGTTAGCGGACGTTTTAGGTGCCTAACACCTTCCTAAAATGTTAATAGGAACCGCTTACTCAGAATCTCTTAACTCAAATGATTTTTCTATTTTGAATCGTTTGAAATAACTTTCTAAAGGTTTCTTAATTCCTTTTCAAAATTAAGTGGCGACTCTCTTCTCTATAGTCAAAATTTCCGCAAAACAGAAACGGTGACTCTACTGGGGATTTCTAACTAGGTTCTAACCAAATGTTTGATTTTGTCTTTTGATTAACTATTAATGTGTTTATGTGTTTCGATTCTGTAGAGATTAATTATCGCATCTCATGGCATATTGCTACATTATTTAAACTGTTTTGGGGTTTCGTGGGTATCCCGGCCCCTATTGATCAATTCCAAAAATGTGTTGAAAGTACAAACAGTTTATTAGCACGTGAGTCGTCTGATGGCTATTTGTACTTTCAAACTCAAGTTGTCCGCTTGAGAACCAGTGTTCAAACCCACTATAGATATCTAGGATAGAGCAAAACCAAAACCCTATTTCAGGCATGAGTCTAGGACCACCCAATACCCGAGCGGGGTATTAGGCCCATTAGAAAACCTGCCCTGCGTCTATTGACCCCGATTCAATTACAGACGAATCCTATTTATGTGTTGAAGAAATATATGCTTGTCTAATTCAATCGATTACCCTTTGGGGGACGGGGGAAGGCTTATCTTTGTTTGCTTTCGTGTAGGTATGACTCAATTGCATTCCCACGAGAAATTCAAGATGGTTACTAAACCCGACGATTACCTAAAACTATGGTAGGACTATATGAGCGCAGAAAAGAGAAAAATTGTTAGAACACACATCGGATACCTGCCTTCATTGATCGAAATGGATGCTTGGCCCGAAATGATCCACGTGCTTACCACTTTTTGGGATGATCAGAATATGTTGTTTCTCTTCGGGGATATGGAATTGAATCCTATCATCGAAGAAGTGTTAATTTGCTATGAGAGTATTAAAATGTGTTTCAAGAGAAAGGAAAAACCTGATAAGAACATTTTAGCTCCTGCTGTGTGGGACCGTCTAACAATCAAAGAGGCTTTTTTAACTGATGACGACACCTGTCTAGGGGAACGTGATGGAGCAAATATCACTTTTTGGGAGTTGTATCATCGGTTTGGAAGATTCAATGCCTTTCATAAATTTGGACATAAATTTGAGTCCGAAGCAAAATGGAAGGAGATAAGAGCCTTTGCATTTGCGGTAGGTCTACTCGGAACCATGGTGTTTCCACAGGGGGAAAATGGCACAATTCATCCAAGGGTTGTTACGGTGGCTCATGCACTTTTCTTTGGAGTAGATTATGATTCTAACAAGGTATTCCACAATTTAGTTCCCATGATTGTCGCCGACATATATCGAGCCTTGAGAAGGTGTCAAGTCGAAAATCATTTCTTTTAACCTCATATTACAATGGTGGATGATGAAGCATTTGGTAAAGGATTCGAGAACGGTACAACCTGATCATAAAAAAGGATGGATATGCTGGCTTCGCACGACATGTGATTGTTTCTACACAAGTTCAAAAGGGAAGCATCTCACGAATTTTGGTTTAAGACTTTCGAGGAATTAAGAGATGACGATGTGCAATGGTCCATTAACTCTTTTCGTTCAGGGAAATACACCATTAGAAGGGGCAAGTGGCCTTTTCTAGTGCTTTCCGATCTCAGAGGGACCCGTCCCTACAATCCTGGCAGAGTTCTTAGGCAATTCGAGATCAAACAGGAGGCACCACAAATAGATTCCATGCTTAGGTTTTTCAATGAATACGACAAAAGTGAGTCTCCACTCAAAGACGACATGATAAATGGATGGAGAAGAAAAAGATGGACGGAAGTGACTTTTCGTATAGAGCATGACCCTGAAGTCAGCGACACTTACAAGGAGTGGTTGAAAAAGAGCCTCGTCGGAGCATTGATTTCGAGACCAAATGTGCCCACTCGGATTGTGGATGTAGAATTCGAGCATCAAGTTCGGCTCCACAGGCTACAAGATAAGTTCCAAAAAAGTGAAATCGCGCACCGGCAGGTACACATGGAGGACGCTTTAACAATACGTATATTGAGGGAAGAGCTGAAAAGAACTAGGCAAGAGGCTGATGATGCCAGGCAGTGTTTAATCAATTTGGATGATAGCATGGCCTCTAAACTTGATAGTATAGGGAAAATGACTTACGACAGCAAGGCACAATTATGCGGGAGTCATCTTATCATCAATAGGTATCAAATAGCACAGGAGGTAAACAAGGCAAAGAAAGCAAAGGCAGACGAAGGAGCCTCCAGTAGCTAGTTTTTCTATTTCCCCTGCGCGGGAACTTATCTTCTTTCATGTTATTTCCCCCTTTTCCTAAAGATTGTATCCCTTTTTCGTTATCTTTTGTAGGCATTTATGCCCTTTTTCGTGACTATATAAGTTGGGGGTTAATGGATTGACTTCGAGGAAGCATATATTTTCTTCAAAAATCGTTAGACCTAAACCCTTGGCTCAAAATGGGTCACCCCAGCTAGGATACGCGTTATTATAATGTTTTTGTGTGATATAACTATTTTATGTGCTTATGTGTGTTTGTTTGGATCAAAGGAAAGTTTATCCACTATGTCCTATGGATGAATTTGGCTATGACTCAAACAACTCTATGTGGTTATTTCCTGTCAAATATTTTGCATTACTTATAACATACAGAAACTAACACATCTGCCTTTGAGTTGTTTTACTTTACAGATAATAGAAATTACTCTGTGTTGATATAAGGTAGCAGAACATCCCTACTTTACCTGATCGAAAGCGCACAAAATTCCATCCTCTGACCATCATTCAAAAATAACAGGAAATGACGAAGAAAGCGCACTGACTATCTGGGACAATGTGATAGCGGAACATAATAAGATGATTGCGGAACTTGCGAGAAAATTAGAAATGCTTCAGGAAGAAATAAATCGCACTCGGGATTTGGCTAACTTGGCCATCACCGTCAATGCTCCCGCTCCGGGAGAACATGGGACTCCACTCCAAATTCATCCCCTCAGCACCCCTAATCTTGGGGATCAACCAAATAACGTATTGTTCATCTCCGCTCCCCCATTTGTCCAAAATACCAATCGTGAAAATAACCCAGATGCCTACCATCCGCAAAATCCATCTTTAACCCCACATAACCCGTCTCTGAATCCATTCCCAAATCCTCAAAACACGTTTTCAAATCAACAAAATGCATTCCTAAATCCGCAAAATTCACTCTCAAACCCACAAAATACGTCAAACCTACCTTCGAATCCCTCAATTTCATTTCCAAATCCGCAAAACCCCTATCAGATTCCGCCAAACTACTTGCAAATTCCACAGAATCTTTTCCATTTCCAAAACGTCCTCACCACTTACTAACCAAATTCCTTTCATACACAAAATCAAGCCCCCTTCCAAATCCCCCTTAGGCCATCATATCCCCTGATATCTATGAACCCCTTCCTAATCTCGAGATGGACCATTACGAGGAGAAGGAGAGAGAGTGGAATACCGAGCATGAAAAAATTTGCTAGCTATGGAGGAAGAGATCAGGAGGATCAAAGAGTCTCATGGAGCCAGAGACCACGTCGGTTTGGGGTATGACGACTTATGTGTTCACCCGAGAGTAAACCTACCAGATGGGTACAAAGTCCCTAAGTTTGAAATGTTTGACGATACTGAAAACTGAATGGCCTATCTGAGAAGGTACTGTGAGCAACTGGTAGGGATAGGAAAAAATGAGGCGTTGTTGATGCGCCTATTCAGTCGAAGTTTAAGCGGTAAAGCCTTAGAATGGTTAATGTCTTAGGATCCAAAGAGATGGACTGGTTGAAAAGCATTGGCCAAGGGTTTCCTTGACAGGTTCGCATTCAACATTGAAATAGTCCCTGATCGATATTCACTAGATTAGATCAAACAGCGGAATGACGAGAGTTTTCAAGACTATGTTTTTTGTTGGAGGAAAAAAGATGCCAAAGTGCAACCCCCCATGTCTGAGGAAGAAATGGTATCCGTGTTCTCTCACGCTCAAGAAGGAGAATTTATACCAGGATGGTATCCGCTGTCAGGGAAACTTTTGCGGACTTGGTAAAAATAGGAGAATCACTGGAAGAAGGCATTCGGACAGGGAAAATTGCCAAAACCTCGACGTCGTCTGGGACTATCATGTTCTCAAAGAAGAAAAAAGAAGATGTAGGTGCGATTTCTTTTGATTCTGTTGCAAAAACGAAAAGAGGTTCAACTCTAGGAATGTTTTCTCTTCTCCGCCATCACCAAGACTTCAACATGTATTCTATGCCAACCCCCAATACCAAGCTCCACTCCCAAACCTCCAATCCTCATACCAAGCTCCACAAGCAAATATCTTTCCCCAATACCCAGTTCCACATCCAAATTATCAGTCTCATTTCCAATCCACTCCTCCAAATAACCGAACAAATTTCCAAGCGCCTCCAAATTATCACCAAGTACCTCCTCCTACAAATCAAAGCCATTATAACCCCCCACGTCCAAACCACGAAAAGAAACCTCCCCGAAACTTCACCCCATTAGCTGAAAGCCGCACCTAATTGTTTGAAAGATTGAAGAATGTTGGTCATTTACAACCAATATAGCCAAGGCCTGTCAATCCCAACTCTTGATTTTTTAATGCAAGTCAACATTGTGCCTATCATTCAGGAGCAGTGGGGCACAGTACTGAGGATTGTATCTACCTGAAACATAGGATCCAAGATTTAATCGATCAGAAGGTCATCACGCTCCAGGCACCTACACCAAATGTTAACAGTAATCCATTGCCCAATCATGGGGGACCTACAATTAATATGATTGAAATCGAGGGTGAATGGGCGTCTGGAAAGATTATTACTAAGGTGAACTCTGAAAAACCCAAAAGGGCAGAAGAGGTAAGAAATATAGAGAGGGTTGTGGCTGTCTTAAGTGTCAACGAGAAATCCCCGTTTATAGTGATGACGGCTCCAAGTCAGGTGCAACCCTCCCCCATAAAGGAAGGAATTCATTGTGCAGACCACTGCTGCCCAAGGGATGACGTGGTCGGGATGATGTTATATCCCTGAGGAATTGACGAACAAAAAAGATTCATAGAAAAGACCAATCACTGAAAGAGAGGCTGAGGAATTTTGGAGGCGTATGCAACCAAAAGATTACTCAATTGTGAAACATTTAGAGAATACACCAGCCCAAATCTTCATTTTGGCACTATTAATGAGTTCGCAATACCACCGACAAGCTTTGTCGAAGGTTTTAGATGAAACATATGTTCCTGCAGGAACGAGTGTTGAGAACCTGGCTGTGATGATAGAAAACATTATGGGGAATCATCGCATATCATTCAGTGATAAAGAGTTGTCGTTTGAAGGAGCGATGCACAACAAAGCCCTGCATGTCACTGTCATTTATTGAGATTATGCGATTAATCAGGTATTAATAAACGATGGATCTGGTGTGAATATTTGCCCCCACTCTACGTTGGTTCAAATGGGATATGATTTGGGGAAAATTCATCAAAGCCACATAAATATGAAGCATTCGATGGAGGGCAGAGAGATACCATAGGAGAAATTGATTTGTACATCCAAATAAGACCTGCTGAGTTCAAAACTAAGTTTCATGTTATATATATCCATCCTAGCTACAACTTGCTCTTGGGAAGACCATGGATACATGGTGCAAAGGCAGTTTCGTCACCCTTTCATCAATTATTGAAGTTCATTGGGGAGGATCATGAAGTAGTCATCAAAGGAGAAGGAAGTCGAGCGGATCGTCCCAATGGTTATGTGCCGGTGATTGAAGATGTTCCAAAAGGTAGCAGTTTCTATACAGTGGAAATTGTAAATGTTGTGGACAGGGATTCAACGTCCAAAGTACCAATGCCTTCTGTCTACAAAATGATTGCGACGGTGATGTTAAGAAATGGGTTTCTAACCTGGTCGAGGTTTAGGTAAGGATCTACAAGGAATTATCGAGCCTATTTCAATCCCAGAGAATGGCTCTAAGTATAGGTTAGGATATCATCCTACCAAAAAGGATAGGGTTAAGGATAAGTCAGAGAAAAGTCTGTTTAGGCCCTTGCCACTCCTGTTCCAGTCATTTCCTGTACGAGAGGTGTCAGATGATGATGGTCTTAGGGATGGGATAGAAGATTTGTTCGAGGGATGCAATGATGTACCAGAAGATCTCCCAAAGTCCAGCGGGGTGAAACAGATTGCGCCAGGGGAGGCCTTGCAAAACTGGACCTCCACTCCACTCATAACCCGTCTTCTGTCGTGGTATATGAAAGGGCAATTACTAATCATTTATAAAATCGGTGATGATCCGGAGGAGGCCCCGCGATCCACCTTTTATATCTCAAAACTTTCTTTTCGTATTTTACTGCTTTCAAAAAGGCATAGACTTATATTTGCGCAAGTCATGAGCCATGGTTTTGTAATTATCTCTCAATTTCAATGAAAAGGCCTTCATTTATTTAGAAAATTCTATTATTTCTAAAACACTCCTAGTCATATATTTTGTTATTATCTTGTTATCATCTAACTTGGTTTGTTTGTCCCTTACAGTAACAACAACTTAAAATATGTCAATGTCATGTCAAAGTTTAAACAAACAAAATGAAGGGAACGATGATGATTGGAAGGACGGTGATGAGGAACAATTAGTTGAAGATATGGAGGAGTTTGAGAATCGGGAAAAACTCAACCTGGAAGAAACTGAAACAGTCAACCTCGGAGATCATGATGAAATCAAAGAAACAAGCGTCAGTGTCCACCTGGCCCGCCAAAAAAGAGAGCTCATTCTCCTGCTGTGGGAATATATTGACGTGTTTGCTTGGTCCTATGATGACATGCCAGGATTGAGCACCAGTATTATGTCGCATAAGTTGCCGATAAATCCAGAGTTTGATCCAATCAAGTAAAAAATACAAAAATTCAAGCCAGATTTAAATCTAAAGATCAAGGAATAAGTGAAAAAACAAATTCAGTCTAAGGTTGTGGAGGTCACAAAATATCCGACGTGGTTGGCCAACATCGTCCCTGTGCTGAAGAAGGACGACAAGATTCGAATTTATGTTGACTATAGAGACTTGAATAGATCCAGTCCTAAAGATAATTTTTTGTTGCCCAATATTCACATCCTTATCGATAGATATGCAAAGCATGAAATGCAGTCATTCGTTGATTGTTTTGCTGGGTATCATCAGATATTGATGGATGAAGAAGATGCAGAAAAAACAGCTTTTATTACGCCCTGGGGTGTTTATCATTACAGGGTAATGCCGTTTGGTCTCAAGAACACGGGTGCAATATATATGAGGGCTATGACGATGATTTTCCATAATATGATTCATAAAGAGATTGAGATGTACGTGGATGATGTAATTATCAAATCCCATGAGAGTTTGGATCATCTGACCCATCTGGAGAAATTTTTCAACAAATTAAGAAAGTACAGTTTGAAGTTAAATCCTGCTAAGTGTGCTTTTGGTG
This sequence comes from Capsicum pubescens, assembly GCA_030864215.1. Taxonomy (NCBI): domain Eukaryota; kingdom Viridiplantae; phylum Streptophyta; class Magnoliopsida; order Solanales; family Solanaceae; genus Capsicum; species Capsicum pubescens. The sequence continues at coordinate 51,202,851 of CM061543.1, read as the reverse complement.
TGCCATCAGGGAAGTTGCTGGGGTTCATAGTCAGCAAAAAAGGCTTCGAGCTAGACCCATCCAAAATCAAGACAATTCAGGACTTGCCACCGCCAAGGACCAAGAAGGAAGTCATGAGTTTCATGGGTCGTTTGAATTACATTAGCAGATTCATCGCTCAATCGACAGTCATATACGATCCAATTCTCAAGATATTGAAGAAAATGCATTGAATGAGTAGACAGAAGAATGCCAGAGAGCTTTTGACCGCATCAAGGAATACCTGTCTGCACCGCCGGTTTTAGTGCCGCCAAGAGAAGGAATACCATTGTTTCTTTATCTGTCAGTCTCAAAAAATGCTTTCGGATGTGTCCTCGGGCAACATGATGAGACCGATAGGAAAGAAAAAGCGATTTACTACTTGAGTAAAAAATTCGCACCATATGAAGCCCATTACACTCTTGTAGAAAAGAGATGTTATGCTTTGACTTGGGCAGCACAAAAGTTGAGGCATTATCTGTCGTCTTACACAACATACCTCATCTCGAGAATGGATCCGTTGAAGTATATATTTCATAAGGCCATGCCTACAGGAAAGCTAGCCAAGTGGAAAATGTTGCTGAGTGGGTTTGACATTGTGTACGTAACCCAAAAGTCAATCAAGGGGCAAGCCTTAGCGGATCATTTGGCAGAAAATCCGGTTGATGAGGAATACGATCCACTTTGAACTTACTTCCCAGATGAGGAAATTTTATTCGTAGGGGAAGATATTACAGAGATTTACCCCGTATGGAGGCTATTCTTTGATGGGGAGGTCAACTTTAAAGGTTCAGGAATCGAAGCAGTTTTGGTGTCAAAGACGGGCCAACATTGTTCGGTAACTGCTAAGTTGCGTTTTCCATGCACCAATAACATGGATGAATATGAGGCTTGCATCCTGGGTCTCAAATTGGCACTTGATATGGGTGTTCATGAATTGTAAGTCATCGGAGATTCAGATTTGCTGATTCACCAGGTACAGGGAGAATGGGCGGTAAAAAATCCCAAGATTACTCCTTATGTGGAGCTAGTGCAAGAATTATGCGAAAGATTCAAAGAAGTTAATCTCAGACATATACCACGGATACAAAATGAGTTTGCTGACGCTTTGGCCACCATATCTTCTATGATTCAACACCCAGATCAGAGTTACATTGATCATTTGGAAATAAGCTTGAAGGAGAAACCCACGCATTGTGCGCACGTGGAAGAGGAGCCTGATGGAAAGCCTTGGTACTATGACATTAAGAGGTATTTGGAATCTGGAGTATATCCTGAAGAGGAAAATAACAACCAAAAGAAGACGATCCGGCGTTTGGCAAAGAACTATTTTCCAAGTGGGGAATTTTTGTTTAGGAGGACTCCTGATTTGGGATTCCTAAGATGCGTCGATGCTGCGAAAGCTAATAAATTGATAAAAGAGGTACACGCTGGAGTTTGTGGGCCCCACATGAACGGGTTTGCCCTTGTCAGAAAGATCCTGAGAACCGGTTACTTCTGGATGACTATGGAAAACGATTGTAGTAAGTATGTACAGAAATGTCCAAAATGTCAAATACACGGAGATCTGATTCGCATGCCTCCACATGAGCTTTATATGATAAGTTCCACTTGGCCTTTCGTAGCTTGGGGTATGGATGTTATCAGACCGATAAAACCATCAGCATCGAATGGGCATAGGTTTATTTTGGTTGCCATCGATTACTTTACTAAATGGGTTGAAGCTGCTTCATACAGAGCCGTCACTAAGAAAGTGGTTGCAGATTTTGTCAAGAATAACCTAATTTTCCAATTCGGAGTGCCAGAATCAATCATTACGGATAATGGGGCCAACTTGAATAGTCACTTGATGAATGAAATTTGTGATCAGTTCAAAATCGTGTATCGTAACTCGACTGCATACCATCCTCAAATGAATGGAGTCGTGGAAGCTGCCAACAAGAATATTAAGAAGATCCTAAGAAAGATGGTTAAAAATAATAGATCATGGCACGAGATGTTACCTTACGCCTTGCTAGGGTATCACACGATGGTTCGAACCTCCACCGGGGTAACCCCATATCTATTGGTTTATGGAAATGAAGCGGTGATACCTGCTGAAGTTTAAATACCTTCCCTAAGGATTATCTAAGAAGCCGGACTAAGTAACGAAGAATGGGTTCGTGCTCTCTATGAACAACTCATGTTGATTGATGAAAAGAGAATGGTCGTTGTATGCCATGGTCAGCTGTATCAACATAGGATGATTCATTCCTTTAACAAGAAGGTGAGAGTTCGAACATTTGAAGTGGGGAAACTGGTTCTCAAATGAATATTCCTTCACCAAGAGGAGTACAAGGGCAAGTTCGCTCCAAACTGGCAAGGGCCATACATAGTTCGCAAGGTACTATCTGGAGGAACTCTGATTTTGTCTGAGATGGATGGCACAGAGTGGACCAAACCAATCAATTCTGATGCGGTAAAAAGATATTATATTTGAAGGACGTTCTAGTTTTCGTGTTTCTTTAGTTAATTTACTTGTAATTGCGTTCGTAGTAATGTTGTTTTCTAGTATGTAACTGCCTAGAATCCTTTCCCTCTATGTACGAACTACGTTTGACCTGAATTCCCAAGAAAGGAATACGTAGGCGGCCTATATCGGCTTCGGTCAACCCCTTAGGATAATTTATCATTTTTCTTTATGTATGAACTACGTGATGACCTGAATTCCCAACAAAAGGGATACATAGGCGGCCTATGTCGGCTTCGGTCAACCCATTAGATTTTTCTATATATATCCCTAGCGTAGTCTTGAACTACGTTTGACCTGATTTCTGCTTCAATGGGATACGTAGGCGCCCCAACGGCTCGGTCATATAACCCGAAGAAATGGAAACTGGGGCAGAATTTTCGAGAAGGAATCTCGAAAATTCACAAGAAAAAATCAACGAAGAGAATGAAGACCAACAAAGACTTCAGATCCACTCGAGCTGATATCATCTCAGACTACTTTAAACTGGGGCAAAAATTTTGAGGAGGTCCTCAAAATTTCCACTAATATATTGAAATATATTTCAAATTCCCCAGCACTAGAGGTCGAAGTTGAGATTGGAGAATTACCACCTGTGATAAAGTCTAGGAAGATTAAATCTCTGTCTTTGATAAAACTTCTGGTAGAGATCCTCGACAATGCTGAATCCCTAGCAATCCTCTGTCAAACGTTGAACATTGTCAGAATCAAGAGAAAGATGGTCGTTGGACTAGCATATGACATGACTGGCAGAGATTTTCTAAAGTTTTATTGAAGCTTTCGAAACTATTTTCTAAAATTTAAGACGACTTTCAAAAATCTTCATAAATCTTTTAATTAGTATTTGCCTAGACATCAATTGGAACGGAAAGTCAGGGGTGGAGGTCCCAGCATGACGAAGCACCTGAAAGATGGCGAGGAGCAAATCAAGGATCGAAGGAGGTCAACACGGAGTAATTGCATTTAAACTAATCATTTTTCTGTGGATGCAGGGATCAATACACAAAAATGAGAGTCTCTTTAAAAAAATCCCCAGCAAATTGGGAGCCACACCAGAGTAGCAATGTTCGAGAACGGTATTTCAGGGTAGCCCTAAAAATGGGTTTAATACCCATATATTGAGGACCTTTTGATTTGTCCACCTCATTTCTTGAGATCATGGAACACAAACAAAGGCGTCTTATCTTCTTTACAAATATTGTATTTAGAAGTTTCCTAAAAATAGTCACTAGCAAAAGCGACTTTGTGTCTACTAATCATCTACCTTGAGTTCAGGTACATGTAGAAAGCAAGACGCTGACAAATAAAGTCAAGTAAAATTATTTTAAAATTTGCCAAGAGGGCCATTGCATATCATTGCCGCAAGGGCCATTGCATATCATTACCGCAAAAGCCATTGCATATCATTACCGCAAGGGCCATTGCATATCATTGCTGCAAGGGCCATTGCATATCATTGTCTTAAGGGCCATTACATATCATTGCCGCAAGGGCCATTGCATATCATTGCCGCAAGGTCCATTGCATATCATTGTCGAGAGGGCTATCTCATGCCATCGCCCAAGAAGGCTATTCATATATCTGTTGATGCGCTAGACACAACGCTGGCGTAGAGGATATCATTAACATTTAATATATCTGTTGATGCAATAGACACAACGATGGCGTCGAGGATATCATCAGTATTTAATATATCTGTTGATGCGCTAGACACAACGCTGGCGTCGAGGATATCATCATCATTCAATATCTGTTGACGCGCTAGACACAACACTGGCGTCGAAGATATCATCATCATTTAATATCTGTTGACACGCTAGACATAACGCTGGCGTCGAGGATATCATCAACATTCAATATATCTGTTGACGCGCTATACACAACGCTGACGTCGAGGATATCATCATATTTTCATGAATCAGCATCTAAATGTATCGGGAGCACACGATTTGAAGGGACACCTTTAAGTCGCTATCTAAGGATGAATGATATATAAAGTTTCCTGGAAATTGACAATTTGAGGGTTATCTATAAGTCATATTATTTGAAATAGGATAGTGTGCAAGATCACCTATGAGTTGATAGCATGCAGTTCATCCGTAAGCCACAACAACATCCTAACCGGATAGTGTGTAAGATCGCCCAAAAATCGATAGTTCAAAGATTATCCATAAGTCGCAACTAAATCCTTACCAGAGAATATGCAAGATTATCAAATTGATACGTCCAAGGGTTCTCTATAAGCCGCGTCATATCCAAGATCGATTATGTGCAGGATTACCCAAAGAGTAACAATTTGAGGGATTATCTATAAGTCATATTGTATCTAAGGTCGGATGATGTGCAGGAACACCTAAAAGCTAGCGATTGGAGGGATATCAGTAAGCCATCTCTTATCTTGAATTTTTGATTTAATTTAGTCAGTTTATTAAATTTGGCAATAATTGAAATGAAATTGGCCATAATTACAATGCAATTGGCCGATTGATTTTCAATTTGGCCAAAATTTAAATGAATTGGCCAAGTCTCTAATTACATAATGCACCCAATACCCAATTAATCCAATTTGGTCCCATTTTCTAAACTACAAGTAGTTGCCCTTTCTTTAATTCCCATTACCAGCCTTTAGCTATAACCCAATTATAAAAACCACCCGGCCCATCCCACATATATCTTCTCCCCTCTCAACCCTAAATCAACTAAGGAAAAACCACAACATCTTCCAGTAATCCCCAATACTCCCAACCCGCCCCGACCCCAACTAGAACCTGACCCAGCTCTGAAACCCGTCTCTAAAGAAACCACAACAGCTCCAACCCTCATTTCTTCCTCGTCACGTGCCCTTCCACGCGAGTGTGTACGAGAAGGGTTCTAAAACCTTCTAGAACAGGACTAGGTGCCTCCCTTCAATGCCTTAATCCCGTGAAACACGGTAGCAATAGTACAATTTCGTACATCTGTGGACGAATCTCATTGGTTCTGGGGGATGGCTTATCTTTCTAAAAAACGATTGGTCCATATTTCTATTTTTGGGAAAAGAATCCAAGATTTGGAGCGAAATGGGGATGAAAGCGGGATCTTTAGGGGGGATTTCAATTTTTGAATCTGAAAATATCACCTTCAAAATCCCTAATTTACCCCCACAAGAAGCCCTAGTCGTTCTCTATAAAAGGTGAACCTGAGAGATAAAGAGAGGGGGTTTTTTCTTTATTTTTTGTTTCAGGGGCAAAGAGACAGGGAGGGTCTTCTTTCTCTTTGGAGTTTTTTTTTCTTTTTTTGGGGGGGAGGGGGGAGGAGTCGAGGCTCTGAGGGAAAATCTCGGGGTTACCGACTCTAGGTCTTGAACAAAGAAGCTAAAGAAGGATTTTTTTTAGGGCTGGTTTGAAAATCTGGGTTTGACAAAAAGGAGACTGGAAAATTAGTTTTTTTTTGGAAATTTTTAGTCTCAAAAGAAGAGGAAATCTTTCTTGTTCCTACTAAGGTTGAAAAAATTCAGAGGCAAAAAGGGGTTCGAATTTTTTTTCCGAGGGAAATTCTAGAGTTAAATTTAGGTTGAAATTTTAGTTGAAAGTCTGTCTGTTGGTGGTCCACGTTGCGATAATCCGATAGAGATAAGTTTGCTGATAGCTCGTTGTCTTATTTGCTGCATCAAAATAGGTAATATCCTATCCTGTTAGTTTTCGATTGCTTCTACTTCATCTCACCATTCTGTAATAACGAGTAGTTTTCTGATAATCTTGTGCTGGGTTTTCTGCTATAGAGTCCTTAAAGGCCATAGGTTTTGATGAAAGCTATGCGGGCTGAATGGTCGAGTTGTGATCAATTCTATTTAGACTATCGTTAGTGTTTGTTGTCTTTGTCTTGTCTCGTAATCCGTTTACTTATTTTGACGTTATTGATTAATGATTGACTTAATGCCTCATCTTACGTATGGTTTGTGTCTTGAGTTTTCAGTTTCCTGGTTAAAGTTCATGTTTTGACTCTCGTTTAATGGTTCAACCTGGTTCTGTCTTGTTACATTAAGCCCTACCGCTTTGTGTTTTTAGTTTATAGATGGTTCTCTTTCATATCGAAGATGTCAAAGTGTAATGCTTTGTCAAACATGTGAATAGATTCGCTCTCTTTTGATACGTTTTGATGTAAAAAATCAGTAAAGTTTCTAGCTTTTTCCTTTGAGCTCAATTCGTATTACCTCCTGCTTAAGTGTTGGTTTGACGGTCCGAAACTCTTATGAGTTTTGCAAGACCACGTTTCACTGGGTACAAGTGATTGCCTTCATCTATGGAGACTGTTATAGATAGGTTTTCTGTGTCTGGATGCTCATTCTTGAGTTTTAAGCTCATTGTTTTGAGGCCACCGTCATATGGAAATTTTTCTTTGTGAATGTTCAACATGTTGGTGCAGTACTGTCACTGATTTGCTTTTCCTCCACTCTCTCACTCGTGTTCTGGGTTGGGTCATACGGTTATATTTAGGCTCAAATTTTCTTCAAAATAGCTTGTAAATCACTTTCTTTTGCCTACGAAAACATGGTACTGTCACACTATTTTGATATGATTTATTCTTTTTTTTCTCTGAAGTGTTTGGATTTATTGTGAGTCTTAGTGTTGGAAGGAAAACTTACAGTTTCTCTGTTGGAGGAGACCTTCAGGTCCCTAGTGGCCAAAGTGTCAAGAAAGGCTAGGGATACTAAGGTGTTAACATTTTGGCGTCATAAATGCTATTTAGTGTTCTAGTTTGGATGTGTTAATGTTCATATGGTTTGATTGTCTTAAAGAGATCTTTTTGTGATATCCTTTGTAGCCTCGGAATTTCTATTTCTGTTGAATACTATTCAACCTAGGTGAATCCTTCTCTTTTCCCTTTATTTCCTGATTGTTCAAAGGAGTCCTGTCGCTTTATGATTTGCTCATTTTTTGTTTATCGTCTTTTGATTTATGTTAAGAATCAAAAATTGTAACTCACTATTCGTCCCAATATTGCAAGTTCTAGTTGTTGAAGTCTTAATGTGTTAATTTGACATTGATTGCTTAGTTTAGGATCATTAGCTCACACGTTGTTATGCCGATTCCTAATCTTTTCACCCGTCATTAGTAGCATAAAAATTATTTGTTATGATTGGAATTCATGGTTGTTCAAGTTTTGTTTATCTACCGTTAATCCATTGCATGATTGTTTCTAGGATTTTCTTGGCTCACAAATTATTTGGTTCTCTGGTTGGTTTGAACTTGCGTCTAATTGTCCCTTCCCTTTTACTTATTCATTTAATCTCCCAGGAATATCCAGTTCATGTTTTATTTTGCTTTGTCTAATTTTTATTCCTTATGGTTTCCTTATTTGATTTTCCATGTATGAGTTTGATTCATGTTTCTTTGTTGTCTAAATTATTCATTTTTGTGAACATATATTAATTCTTTGTATCTTTTCTTTGCATGAATCACCTTGGAGCCCAAACGGGCTCCTTTCCCTTGCATCTCATAATGGGACAACGCGACCCTTCTTTTTGAGTCAAGCCGAAGGAAACTCAAAGTTTGTTACGTAGCATATGGATACAAGGAGTCGAAAGAAGGAGAAATGGGTTAAAGTCCCGCTAGCGACGCATTTTTGGTTATTTATTTGTTGTCGTTATTTATCTATTGTTATCGTATGTATTTTTTTTTATTCCTTTATTCATTCATTTGGGCCTTGAAGCCAAAGTTGTAAATTTAACACAGGTGGAGCAAGACTCGAGCCAAAAAAGGTTCGAAAACATAGAATCAGGACAGGTGAAATGGGTCAAAAGCCTAAACTAGTTTAGGACAGGTTGATTTGGGCCCGATGGCCTAAATCTCTTACTTACTCCCCTTCCCCCGATTCCTTATGTTTGTTTTCCTTATGTTCTTGGTGAACCTAGTTAAATCCCCTAATGAATTCGCTAAAAACTAATTTTTGCAAACTTTTAAAAATATCTCTAAAACCAACCATTTTTCAATAAATCAAATTTTAGAAGTTAATCAAAGACGTTTTCAAACAGACCGGATAACCGCAAGTTAGCGGACGTTTTAGGTGCCTAACACCTTCCTAAATCGTTAATAGGAACCGTTTACTCAGAATCTCTTAACTTAAATGATTTTTCTGTTTTGAATTGTTTGAAATAACTTTCTAAAAGTTTCTTAATTCCTTTTCAAAATTAAGTGGTGACTCTCTTCTCAAAAGTCAAAATTTCCTTAAAACAATAAGGAGGTGTCAACCAAATCTTCAGGAGTATTTCCAAAATATGCTTAAAAGTGTTCAAGCTTAGATTATGACTAATAAATCAATCGAGGATGTCAACATTCAATATCTGTTGACACGTGAGATAGCATACGTTGGCGTCGAGGATATCTCATCATCCTATGAATCAGCATCTGAATTCATCAAAAGCACATGATTCGTCTTTAAGTCGCTATCTGAAAGCGAACGTCATATGAGATTTCCGTGAAATTGATAATTTGAGGATCATCTATAAGTTATATTATTTGAAATAAGATAGTGTGCAAGATTACCTCTGAGTTGATAGTCCATAGGTCATTCATAAGCCGCAATAACATCCTAACCGGATAGTATGCAAGGTTATCCAAAAATTGATAGTCCGAAGGTTATCCATAAGTCGCAACTAAATCCTTACCGGAGAATATACGAGATCATCAAATTGGTATGTCCAAGGGTTCTCTATAAGCTGCGTCATATACAAGATCGATTATGTGCAGGATTACCCAAGGACTAACAATTTGAGAGATATCTATAAGTCATATTGTGTCCAAGGTTGGATGATGTGCAGGAACACCTGAAAGCTAGAAATTGGAGGGATATTTGTAAGTCATCTCTTATCCAAAGTCGGATAATGTGCAGGATTACCTAAAGCCTAGCAATTCAAAGGATATCTATAAGTCGCCTCGCATCCAACATCAAATAATGCGCAAGATAATCCAAAGATTGACGATTCAAGAGGAATCTATAAGTCGTATTGATATAAAAGATGCGCAAGACTTATCCGAGATCATATGTGAAGAATTATTGGCAATAACCAGAGAGGTCATCATTCCACACGCATTATGGATGACTCAAAAGGGTTACCGCATCAACACAAGATTACACGGTTGCGGGGACCCTTCTGCATAAAGTGTCATCGGTGTCCAAAAGAGGCACCCCACTTTGAAGACATATTCAACTGACAAATAATTATGCAACAACCAAAAGGGTTGTTGTGTCTGTTGTTGCTAGTTATTTCTTTTCAAACATGTACACGAAAGGACGACTGTAGTGGACCCCAAAAAAGTTCATATACGAAGACGCCTACAAGATAAGGAGACTATCAATGAGGCGCCCAACAAATATACAGAGTTTACGCAGAGAAGACTCGAGCATGTACCCAAGCCTCTTGCTTTCATCAAAATGCAATTCAGCGAGACTACATATGAAGATAGTTTATACAACGTGTTCACTACTCTTCTGCTCAAAACCCTGACACGAAAAACATTGAGATTCAAATCTCAACACTTGATCGACTCCAACAACTTACAAAATCATTGCTCAAATTAAGAAATTCTTTGATGTTAATCGTTAGCACAAGAAAAATCCATAAAATGTTGAAGACTCATACATAAGAGGCACCACTTCAGAAAATGACCAAATGAGCTTTCCAAAGCAAGCTTATGATTATCAACCTTACCATTCTCCACATACCCACCCTTGTGGCCAAATTTTTCTTGATTCCCCTCACACGAAACTATGTTTTGACTTGATATGTAGGCAGCTTAAGTCAGGCTCGGTCATATCAACAACATAATCTTTTACATCTTTTCAAATTTCATTTATCATCTCAAGCCAAAACAACCGCGTCACTTTGATGGAAGTCCGAAAGCGAAGATCAAGATAGAGAAAGTTCCCACCAGAAGACATACTAGTATAAGCACATTATGTGGAGTTAGGAAGTGTCAATACTCCTAATCCCGAATAGATTACTGATTGTCGAAAGATTGAAGGACGAGATAGCTGCTAGGCCGAGTTCTCGATCAACACAAAATCAACATCCCCTCCCCAAACTAAGAAACTTTCTTTGAGCGCAGGTACAACATCGCTACAACAAAGGTTCAAACATCTTGGAAGCCTAAATGCTGCCTCACCATCATAAGATGAGAATCCAGGTATCGTCAATTTATCCATAATTATTCCAAGGCACTAAAGAATCTTCTCGAATCTTGCAGGTTATAATAATGCTCAAGGAGGCACGTGTCAAGTATATTACAACACTTCATCAGAAACTCAACATCACATCTCTATCACAAGCTAGGAAGCCAGGTTTTATCTATTCATTCGCTAATACTTTCTAACTCTAAAAGAAATTTTTTGATTTTTTGCAGGTCACATTAAAGGGATATCCCCATTAAGACTCGGTCATCAAGTACTAACAAAACTCTAACATAACACAGGGCAGTCTGCCCCAAACAATAGGATAGGGCAGTCCACCCCGAACAATAGGACAGGGCAGTTCGCCTCGAACAATAGGACAGGGCAGTCCACCCCGAACAATAGGACAGGGTTGTTCACCCCGAACAATAGGACAGGGCAGTCTGCCCTGAACAATAGGACAGGGCAGTCCGCCCCGAACAATAGGACAGGGCAGTTCGCCCCGAACAATAGGACAGGGCAGTTCGCCCCGAACAATAGGACAGGGCAGTCCGCCCCGAACAATAGGACGGGGTAAGTCTGCCCCAAAAAATAAGACAGGGCAGTCCTCCCCGAATAATAGGACGGGGCAAGTCCGCCCCAAAAAATAGGACAGGGCACGCCCGTCCCCAACAATAGGGCGTATAATGCAACTTTCACTTCCTCAACAAGCATTTCAGCCGACGGAGGCTATTTACATTTCAACCGACGGAGGCTATTTACATTATAGCCGACAGAGGCTATTTACATTTCAGCCGGTGGAGGCTATTTACATTTCAGCCAACGGAGGCTATTTATATTTCAGCCGATGGAGGCTATTTAAATTTCGTCCGACGGAGGCTATTTATATTTCATCAACTACTCAGCCGAAAGAGGCTATTCACATTTCAGTTATCACCCCGCCAGGCGGATTGCCTTAAAAAATAGAGACAGTATTAGAATATGCAGTACAATGTGGAACTATCCTCTTAGCAGCAAACTGGGACAAGCTAGCGGAATGTCAGGGATCCCTAGTTACGTCAGGAATTTCGCCGAAGAAACTCAACTCAACTCGACCCAAAACTCTCAGTTTTATAATCCTTATTATCATTACTCAATGTTGTCTTAATCCGATACTGGGGCAATCTTTGAAAATTAGCAATCTCCTTTCCCCTCAAAGTCCCCAGCAAATATTGTTATCCGACATCTACTCATTTCCAGCTACCCAAACAGTCAATTTTGGAACAAGAACCCGTATTCATTCCATTCGTGTTAAAATCTTTGTTGTCATCCTTGAAGGAACCCAATATCACCATAACTCTACACTAGGGCAAATTTTGATATTTATCAAGATATTGCTATGATTCAAATTACAGTGACCTGATTCTAGTAACACTCGAGATATTTAGGAAGCTCTATGCAGAGTTCGATCGTCACAACCGCAATCATTCTTTCTCCCCAGCAAGTACATAATCTTGCGTCTCCAGCATCTCACAGAGGCAATTTTGAAAGGGGCATCGAAAATAGATGAACACTTTTATTTCCAATTAGTCCTTCTCCCAATAATCATTTCACACGATCTCTCACCTTCAACAACAGGGAGATTTGCTTAATTTTTTAAACTACATTGACCTGATCCTCATACAACTCGAGGTATGTAGGTAACTTTAAATTGGAGTTCAATCTAATTTTCTTCAAATCATTTTTGTCGAGCAAAATTGGCTACACGTCAACGTTTTTATTTTAAGACTTCTACATCGTCCTCAAATGAAAAGGGGCAACTGTTGACACAATTTTTGCTCTCCGCGCCTAAAATTAACGTCTTCAGGCTTTCTGTTCGTTAAAGGGCACGAAGCATAATTTTCACATCTTTTTACAATTGCTTGATAAATTATTGATAACTATCCTTTCTTTAGGATTTTAATCAATTTGTTGTCATATTCTTATTTTTTTATAATTTATTAATTTTTCTAATTTTAGGATTTTTATCAATTCATTATCATTCTTAACATTTTACAATCACCCGCACACGTGCACGCCATGACGTTATATATATATATTTATTTTTTTACAGTATTTTTAAATTAATTATATTTTAATAATTTTAATAATCTTTACATTTTTTCATTCAACATCTATATTTTACAGTCCGCAAACGCTGAGTCGGATCACAATAATGTCTTGTCACGTCCGACAATAACCACTCAGTGTTGTCTCATCACATCTGACAACGACCACTCAATGACACTACCCTTTGGATAATTAGTTTGTCTGTTGGTCAAAAGGATGAAAATCCTTTGGCCAATAACTTAAGGACCTAAGGGTGTTCTATTATAAAAAGAGAGGACACCCCTTTATCCATTGGATAAAAGGGGTGCTCAATTTTTTGTATAAATAGGTGGTGGGAGGACACATTTTTGGACACATTTGTTTTTCATTTTTTCCTCTCTTTCAAAATACACATATATTTATTTTTTACAACTCATAAATATTTTTCCTTTGCGAACCCACACACATATTCATAAATGCACAATCATATTTTATTTATTTTATTTTTCTATTTTTCTCTTCAAAACACACCACAAATATAGGACACAACACAACAATACACACATACACTACACATATCCACATACATGTACACACGCAAGTACACTACAGAGAGAATCATCATTTTTATCTCCTTCTCCCTCACAATTCTCTCCATTTCTCCTTCGCTGTCCCAGATCCGGCGAGCTGTCCACCGGCGCCGCCCCTACACTCCCCTCTCTTCTGTATCCGGCAAAGCCCCCATCACCGCTGGTCATCTTCGACCGACGGTTCTTCACCAAACCTCTGGCCATAAGAAACTCACCAGCGCCCTCCACTCTCTTTTCCCTTTTTGCCGTTCCACGTCGGAGTTAATCGCCGGCGGGCGAGTCTCGAAATAGCCACGAGCCGTCGCTGCCAGTCCCACAGTAACACTACCACCATCTTCTAGCCGTTGCTGCCTCCTTATCTTTTACACTGTCACACCTAAAATCATGGAGGTTTCTCCGATATTACCTCATTTAAACACTAGATCTAAAAGATAATTTTCTTCTCTTATTTGCTTATCATGTTATTATTCTCAATTGTTCTCATGATGTGTTTTGTAGGCCAGAATACTATTGTTTGGTGATAATGACATTTGTTTTATATTGCAAATGACATTTGTTTTATGTTGCTTATCATATTATTATTCTCTACAGTGAGATTTCTCCACTGTATTTATTTATTACACTGATAAAGAATAAGATAATACACATTTTGGCCAATGAAAAATTATGATTAATTTGAGGCCTCCGTAAACAAAAGAGGATTCTACATATACAAATACGTAATAAATATTTTGAGCGATGATAAAACTTTATAACAACACAAGATTTTACAATTCATATCTTGGCAAGACGATTTAGGACGGCCAATTAATTGAGCAACCACTTCGTTGCAAGACGATTTAGGACGGCCAATTAATTGAGCAATCATTTCGCAATCATGACATTATCTGAGCCCACTTTTTAACAAAAAATATATTTTTAAATATTTATACGCATACATACTTGTTCAATTTATTTTGATTATTTTTTATTTGTTACTAACATTCTTTTTTTAAGTGTTTATACTGGTTATTTTGGAATACTCGTCGGGAGTTGCAGTCAAAGGGGCCCTTAAATTTTATATTATATTTTATATTCTCACACTTGTACAAATAACAAAAAAAAATTGTGAAAATTTTACTTTTTGGGTGCCGGACGGGGATATTCTTTATTTACATAATTTCATCAATTTTAGGCAAAACTTAGGCCGTTAATATTTATATAATATAATTAAGTTAATCAATTAATTCACATTCACATATTACATAGCTCTCTTTTAAAAAATGAATGTATATTTTCCTTTGTGATTTTTGATTAAAAAATACTTTTCCTTTTTAGTATATAAAAGATATTTTTCTTGTTTTATACGTCACAAAAAATGTTTTTTCCCTTTACATGAAATCTTTATATTTTTATACATACTTTTGTACATATTTTCATAACAATAAATTTATTTATATATTTAATACACATACAACTTTATATTATTTAAATATTTATACCTCCTCCCTCTTTGATAAATTTAGTCTAGCTGGGTACCACACTTGTGAATTCTGAAGGATGCCTAACCCCTTCCCTTCGGAATAACTTGAACCCTTACCTAGAATCTGAACTGGTTTCGTAGACTAAAACACAAGTCATGCATTTTAATAAATAAAAAAGATTTTCCTCATTTCCCTTAAAATAAGGTGGCGACTCTGTACAATTTTCATTCTTTTAGTGTCCATAACGTCGTGCTCATTTTGACCTCAGATAAAAATAGGAGCGCAACACCACACACAAACGATTCCACCTTTGTGTTAGGCGCTAGTTTCGGTTGGAGTCTTTCTCTCTAAGAGGAGTGTTCTTACAATATCAAGCATCAAAACTAAGAAAATAAACCCTACAAGGTTCTATTTATACATTACAAATAATAGAGAAATAACAAAAGAACCCTTTAGTGACTAGTCTTCAAAAATACTCAAAAATGTCATGATCATGATCATACTTGTATCAGTAAGTGATCGAGTTATTAGCCCATTTAATAGTTATTTAGTTTGAAATAGGCCAAACGAAGAATCATAACCTAATTCAATCAAGTTTTAGTAAATAATACACAGATTATTGTATAACATGCATATGTAACAACCTTCCAAACAAAAGTGTTTAGGAAAGAAATTAAAGCACGCGCAGATAGGAGAAGGAAGTAAAGTAAAACATAACACTTTCCATAGTCTACATCTTAATGGTGAAAAAGGTCTAGACTTTACTCATTATTTGTTGTATACTCCTTTTTTTTTTTTTTGTTTCCCAAGGTATCCTCACAGCTGGCAGCCGTGAGACTAATTCTCTCTATTTATATGTATTCTAACAATCCCCATATATATATAAATAAAACCTATAATCTATATCTATAATCTATAATATATTAAAAGTGTGAAGGGCTTTAGAAATATTGTTTGAACTTTTTGTCCTTCGTTAAAATATTCCGCTTTAGACAAAATTGTCTTTTCACTATTTTTAATTTTAATTATATTAAATATTGACTATAATAAAAAAATTAAAAATCTTTCCTAACAAAAATCGACTGATTATTCCATTGTCCAAATAAAATTTGGTAAGAAAAAAACCTTTTCCAACTAAAATAGGCTTGGTCCAAAAAAAACACCCCAAAAATTTGGCAAAAAAAAACTTTGCCAAATAAAATAAGATTCTACATAGCTTTTCTCAACTTCTATAAAAAACCATGCTAGTCATGCAAAAATATTTGAGGTCAACTGCCCCAAACGTACGAACACGAGAATAAAAATTCAAGCGAAATAGTTTGTTCATTAATTACCATTTTATGATTACATAATGTTGAATTTTGTACGCTAATTGTAATAAATTTGTATGAAGAAAGAGAAAACCAGTTGTGCATACCGAAGAAGATAGTGATAAGTAGCTCAACCATTCAATAGCCAAAATCACCAATGGTATGTTTACTATACCTCGCTAAATTTTCAATACAAGCTTATTGTCTAGGATAAAACGGTACTAATTTATTTTACCGACAATAGCTAGCTAAAATGGTTTTCAAACTAATTAAATTAGTTTTTACTTCAAATTATGGTTGACAGTTATAGATGGTTAAGCGATTCGTAGATGAGTACAGTATTACTCTAAATTAAACATTTAGACCAAGCTAGTAAAAGAAATTTTTTACGTGAGAGACCTTCCTTTGATTTAGGGCGTTGAAGTTGAGTTCGCAAGCAACATGAGGAAGGATGGTATAAGCACAAATCAATGACATCTTGAGAAAACGAGTAATGATTGGTGCAATCAAACGTTGAACCGAGAGTCTATCGAAAATAACTTCTCTACCACTGAGGTAGAGGTAAGGTATGCATACGCTCCCCCTACCAAGGATTACTAAGATAAAAGAGTTTGCTAGACTTGGATCCTTTATGTATGTAACTGTATCCATGTCGGTGATCATATGAGAGTTGCACCAAGAGCTTAAGTTTCAGATAAGTGAAGACATGAGTGGCAGTTGCTCTTTCGACTTGTTGAGAGAATAATAGTAACTCTAAACGGATTTTCTTAAATGGGGTCTAACAGATTTGTGGTTGAATCTATTAATAATGATACTTAGGATCTTTCAATAAGAAATTTTCATAAGTACGTATCACTTATGTTTTGAGTAGGAATACATGTGTGATAATAGTACATTAGAAAGTGTAATGCATTTACCAGGTGTATTAATTGATTTCCAAGCATTCTGTCTACATTCCTTTGTGGTCATGTTGCTTACTTGTGTTAGTCTTAGATCGTCTTTCGTTATATGAGGAGAAATAGATAGGTCATTTGAAGTCGACAATATTGAGAAATTTGTTTTCAACCATGGAAAGACAACTATCTTTGAAAAAGCATACAAGCTTAAGATGCAGTTGAATTTGGAGGTTTGTTGATTAGATGATGTTATGATGACTGAATTTTTCTTTAGTTTGAACTATCTTATATTTGTTAATAATTATAGAGCTTGGGTTGGAGAAGAAAGGATTTCTTTTCTGTTTTTGTATTTTTTTTCTTTTTCTTATTCTCTGTGTGCACTTATGTGTTGGGAGGTAGGGCGAACATTGTGAACTCTATTTCATATTCATCTACGTCCATCTCTTTTACAGTTGGCCATAAAACATTACAAAGTACTCAATAAGTTGATTGCTTGTAGATGATTTTGCAGCAGAGTACTCATGCTTCATCAAGCATTTCTTGTGCAGCTAGCTCTATTTTCGATTTATGCTGTTTTAAAATATTTTAAGGTATAAGCAACATTGTTACTGCTGCTTGAAGAATAGTTTTAGATGGAAGGTTTCAGCTACTTGATCACTGGTGCAACTTTATCGAGGTAAGTGTCAGTGTCTCTAATGATCTATTGCCATGTGTTCAATTAATTGCATTTTTCATCTGTTTCTATGGGTTAAGAATTGTGAAATTTTAAGATTCAATAAATCCATTGACTATAGAGGTGGCATGTTCTTGAAACTTGGCTTCTTTGAGTAGACAATTAGCCTACTCTATAAAGTTTGTCTCAAGGGTCAGTGAAATACAAATAATAAGATTTTATCATTTGATGAAAATACATCGAAGATCATGGAATGTCACATCATTAAGGAGTCGTTTGGTAGAGTGTATAATAATAATGCAACATATGGCGTGTTAGTAATGTTTGTATTAATAATGTTTGTGTTAGCTATGCTTGCATTAGTTATGTTTGTGTTTTTGTTATGCAGTGTTTGGTTTGATGTATTAAAAATAATATGAATTAAATAATTTCTTAAAATTTTTTTATTTTTTTTTTACAAAAATATCCTCCATATATATGTTAAAAAGAATGTGACATTTTTTTTGAGGGATAATAGTATTTTTAATCATGTTAATGCATGTATTAGATCCATTGCATTGTTAATACCATAGATTTTGAGGTATTAGTAATACACATCTTAATACACAATAGAGTGTAGCATTAGTTATACAAAGGGTACAAAAGTATACCAAACAAGGTATTAGTAATACACATTAAACTAATGCATGCATTAGTTTTCTAATACACTCTACCAAACGACCCCTCACACTTATGTGAGTCATAGGCATATGGAAGGAGAGAAATAGGAGAGCCAACACATGTATGTATATTGAGGAACAACCTCTCATCCATTATTCCTTTAGGAGAGCGAACACATGTATGTATATTTAGGAACATTTTTCATCATTTGCTTCGGCAAGTATGTATAGCTTTTTGCTGCATGCCAAGAGGCTTGTGGTGGATGCCATTTGTTAGTCTTAATTTGATTTTTGCATAATATAATTAATTTAGTCATTAATTCTTAAATTTTGGTGTGTGATGACTTTCTCTTTAGAATATCTATTTAGTAATAAATCTAACGTATTCTACGAGTAGAAAATTTTAATAGATTTGAAATGGCTTATACGTTTCTCTTATGATTGTAGCAATTGTGATTGACTATTTTTAACATTTTGGACTTAGCTTACTCCTTGATGAGTTATGAAAATTTGAGAAATCTTTTGGAAAAGCAAGAAAGTTGGATGCATAATTATAATAAGATATGAAAGAGATCACAAATTAAGAATATTTTTGTTTTTTACAAAATGACTCCGAATTGTAACATTTATGTAAAGCAAAGTGGATCTTCTAAGTATTCAAATAAAATAAAGGAAGAACTAATAAATTGGATCAAACTCTTAAATACAATAATTTGACCAAGTATGATTTGGGGTCTGCTATTTTGTCAAAAGATGTTGAAAGATGTGAACGTTTCATCACAAAGGCTTTTCAGTTGGCAATTGTCTGAATCAACTATTTGCAGCCATGCTTTTGACAAACTCAAGCGTAGTGATTTTGGATGCAAATTTAGGAAATGGAGTTTCAAAAATTACCTAAAAATTAAGCAGGTGACTCCTAACGAACCATGAGCATTTTACAAGTCTCCTTCAAAGCTATGAATCTTTTAAGTGGTCAGAAATTCTGTGTAGGATGAAGAAACAAAGAGGAAATTTGATCTGATGTAGAACTACTCTGCCTTTTGTAACTTGTAAGTCCTTGGCACTCGAATTCTCAATATGCCATTTATGTTGCGAAAACATAGTATAGTTGAAACATTCGATAAGGTTCATATGAGAACCATAATTTCATAACGACGACAATCATGTCATAATATTCATATTAGGACAACCATTATTTTCATAGCTTTCAGATTGTGTAGCAACCTTCAGTTCATTGGAAGCATGTGATATCTTTTATGTGAAACTTCATGAATGCAAGATCTATGAGAGTTAGAGGTGTCAATGGTTTTTAAAAATTGAATTAACCAACTGAATTGGACACCAGTTCATCAAATCGAACCCTACCTATATTTAGTAGGAAAGTTTGTTCGCTTTGGACTCTATTTATTTATTGGGGAATTGAATTAATTAACAACAAAGTTTAGTTTAGCTATCATGTATAAGGTGTGGATGAGATGCACTTAATTACTATAATTATTCACAAAAATTTATATTTTTTTCATTTCAAGTAGAATTCTTTATTTAAAATTTAATCTTAATACCATGTTTGATTAATAGTATAAACTAATCCTAAGATAAACTTATATCATTAAGCAGATATGGTATAAATTTAGTACCAAACTTAACCATGGGATGTTTCACCTTATACCGCGTACGAAAGGACTCCTAATAATATTAATATCATTTTACGATAACATATACTACATAACTATATATACACGTGCAACGCATGTGCCAATAGACTAGTATATATATATATTAGGCAGACAATCCACTGTTAGCCAATGATGTTAACATCTAAAAAAAAATAAAAATTTAGGCTTTGATACAGGCTCACTTCACTCCCAGTGGGTTAAAGTGGCTAAATTTTATATCCATATACTAACATTATTCTCCAGACTACAAGAAAAGGAACAAATAGGAGAGAAATAGTAAAACAAAATCACAATAAAATTTGTGTACACACATATACTAAATTCATACCATTATATATGGAATGCACGTTGTTGTTCTTAATCTACTGATCCGAAAAATGGAAGGAGAAGCTCTAGGAAAACATATCAATTTTTTTGTGATTTTCCTTTCTACGCTGGAATCAAATGATTTTTGTTGCTCAACGCACATCCTCACCAAAGATATCGCCACATACTCGAGCTTGTCGAATCGTAGATTCAAGCAGGTAATTGGTCTCTTCAGATAGTTCAAAACTGCTTCAGCATTATCTCCCTAATGGTATACAACAAAGTACAGAATCAGTTAAAACCCTCGTGCTTACATGTACATACCACATATAGGTCTGTCTTACCATGATGTGAAGTGCATTCAAATTGGAAAAAGGTAAACTATGCATTAAGCCGTTTTAACTTACATATAGGTAAACAAAAAAGTGTACACTATTAGGATATTTTAAAGACAGAAATAACCATCTATCATGTGTAGGTTGAAAATCTAAAGAAAAGGTGAGTAGCATTGTACAATAGATTAAACTACAGTGTCGGTGTAATATTTTGGTTACACTGCCTCCGTGCTCCATTTAATATGCAAAACCTGATTTGATTCTTGGGATTTGTCTAAATTTCATCCCTAATAAATGAGATTGTTCTTATCTAAAAAGGGGCAACCCAATAGCATAGAGAAGCATAATTTGAAACAGTAGTCATGAATTCGGATTCTAATGACTTCCTTGACCACTACTACTAAGTGGATCCCATCATACATAAGATTCCGAGACAAGTAATAGAGAGGAGTGAAACCAATATACAAAATGGCATGCATACATTAAGAAATTGAGGAGCAATATATATAGTATTTTACGTTTGCAGTAGTTATAGCTAACGTCCGATGCGTCCTATGCTATACACTATAAAGAAATACCATGTCAATATGAATTTTTATGTTCACATATATGAAGTAAAAAAATCAACTAGATCATACACATATCAAGTTCATGAATCTTACCAGTACTTACCCAAATCTGAAGTTTACTCAAATTGGGGCAACTTCTAATCAACTGTAGAGCACAAGTGGTCTGAGACAGTGAAAAAAATTATTACTCCAACGGACATAAAACTGACAGTTGACATAGAATTGGATCACTTGGAAACATATACTCTATTGCGGCTAGTGCAAAACTCGAACCGACCGATAAACTGAACCGATAAAAACGTTATTGGATTATTGGTATTGGGTTATCGGGTTAACGATTTTTTATTGGTTTTATAAAAAAAATTATTGGGTAAACGGTTTGATATCGATTTTAGCTTATTATTACACTAAGTTATTGTTTT
This sequence comes from Capsicum pubescens, assembly GCA_030864215.1. NCBI lineage: Eukaryota > Viridiplantae > Streptophyta > Magnoliopsida > Solanales > Solanaceae > Capsicum > Capsicum pubescens. Next base: position 51,181,210 of record CM061543.1, on the reverse strand, counting down.
ATCCCTATTTATGTTATATATTTAAATCTCTCTCTCTTTATCTATCTATCTATATATAGAGAGAGATATGTGTATGTATATAGATTATATGCACTACTAATTCATAATTCAGTGATTCACAAAGTATTAACCTATTCAGGACAACAAAGGCACAATATAAAGTTCGGCTATTATCGTAATAAAAAGCTTGAAGCATTTATAACTTCCAACAATTAGGATTCAATTTTTTTCCTAACTAACATTCAGTTCAAGTTTGAAGATTCTTGTAAACTAAAATGCATTGCGTAGGTTTTGGCGGTAATTAAGATTTCACTTTATTATGTTAGTTGTTACTATTTATATTTTATAAGTATTTTTTATTGGTTATACCGAAAACCGAACCGTTAAGGACCAAAAATCGATAAACCGAAACCGATAAGAAAATATCTTATTGGTTGGTTATTGGTTTTATATATTTAAAAATAAAAAACCGATAAACCAAACCAATAACACGTAACATTCAGTTCAAGTTTGAAGATTCTTGTAAACTAAAATGCATTGCGTAGGTTTTGGCGGTAATTAAGATTTCACTTTATTATGTTAGTTGTTACTATTTATATTTTATAAGTATTTTTTATTGGTTATACCGAAAACCGAACCGTTAAGGACCAAAAATCGATAAACCGAAACCGATAAGAAAATACCTTATTGGTTGGTTATTGGTTTTATATATTTAAAAATAAAAAACCGATAAACCAAACCAATAACACGTAAAACCAAATCGAACCAACCGATGCACAACCCTATCTTTAACGGGAAGAAGTTCAAGTATGTAATCTATAACATTTGCCGACCCGATCAAAAAAGACCACAAACTTTAACACCAAACACTCTAGTGCATACGCATAAATAAATTTGGAGACATTTCAAGAAACAATTTAAGTATCTCAACTGACATGCAAACATCAAGACATTCAAAATTGCTAAGATTAAGCATACCTGACACATATTATATGTGTAGGTATAGTAATTAAGTAATTATTCATAAGCATCGAAGAACCCCCTTTGAAATACTCAAAATGAAGACAAAACCTCCAAAGCAAGATGCTTATTTAAACACTACACACCAATTCAAACTCACAAAACAAATTTAAAAAGCTACACAACATGAAATCAACACCTTAAACACTACACAACAATTCAAATTCACAAAACAAATTTAAAAAGCTACACAACATGAAATCAACACCTTTTTTGTCCTAATCGCAGTTAATCTGAACAAATCGAGGTTGAGGAAAAAGAGAGCTCACAGTGAATATATGTTTTCGTATCAATAATTTCAGCCTAAGTACTATTTATGTCCTTTACCTCTTTCAAATGTTGTATTTGTGTAGTTTCTCAAAAATCTTCAATTTTCTCCCTTCTTGTGCTTATTAGAGAACTAAGGTCTAAGTCCAATCCAATTGGGTTTCATATTAAGCTCTGAATAATCTCTGAATATAGCAAAATAGAAATAATGTTTGGGCAGAAAATGTACACGGACAAAACAAAGATGAACATGAGAAGATGATGAAGCTTTTGGAGTTCAGGCAAAGTACAAATACCATTTTGTTTACTTTTCTATTTGGCTTTTTTATCTGTTTAAGTTATTGGGTCGAGATGGGTTTGGGTCATAGTGCAGAATGTGAATTGATGTGGAGATAATGTTAAATGTTGGTGAAACAACTAAAAATTGATGGTAATTTCTGCAAATACTCGTACTGCAATTCCTACTCTATTTAACCAATGAATTACAAATGGATAAATTACATAAATCCAATACTTAAGAGACTATATTATCTAATATTTCTTATTTTTTAAATTTTTTACATAAAATCTCATTTTTTCAACTTTACTCTTGATACATATCAAGAAAATCCCACATCCTATTTTTACTCCACCATTAACTCATTCAAGATTTTCTTTCCTAAAATATCTCTCTAATTATCAACAATTAAATCATTTTCCTTCCTGATTTTTTCTCTTCCATTAATGCTTAAATTATCTTTCTTCCTGATTTTTCCCCCTCCATTAATGCATGCAACTTTTTTTTTTCCTCTCCAAAAATCTCTCCCATTTTTTTTGAAAAAAATCTATTGATGCATATATAAATTTATTTAGTTATTCATACATGTTTATTTTTTTAATGGTGATTCATATGAATGATAAATATGATATCATTATATGGGTATTATGGTGATTCATACGATAGATACATTTTGTATGATTTTAGTAGGTGATACATATGATATTAATGGGTGATACATATTGTATTATGGTGATTCATATGGTAGATACAATTATTTATATCAATTATTGGGTGATTCATATGATATTAATGGATGATACATATGGTGTTATGGTGATTCATATGGTAAATACAATTATTGATTTCAATTATTGGGTGATTCATATATATGGTATTTTGGCGATTCGTATGGTAGGTACAATTATTTATTTCAATTATTGGGTAATTCATATATATGATATTATGGTGATTCATATGGTAGATAAAATTATTTATTTCAATTATTGGGTGATTCATATTATATTAATGGGTGATATATATGGTATTATGAGTGATTCATATGTTATTAATGAAAGGTAATGGTGTAGTCACTGTAGGAAACAAAAGTAATAATATTTAAAAAAAAAAAAAACTAAAAACATAATTGAAACATAATTAAAATTAAATTTAAGAAAAGCAGACTAAAATTAAAGATAATTAAATCTCAATTAAAACACCTAAATTAAATCTAAAAAAAGAGAAAATTAGATATCTTTCCTAAAATTAAAGAATATAATGAGTAAAAGAGAATCTATCATTTCTTTAAATAAATATCTTGTTAGTTTCAAATGTATCATTTTTTATATGTATCACCATATAACATATGTATCACATTTCAAAAAAACGGGATAAAATATAATTAATAAAATAGTCAGAATTTTATGTAATATCACTTAAAGATTCAGGGATTTATGTAAGTTACCCAATACTTTTCTTGCTGCTTGTTTCTAAGAAAAAAAAATACAAATTTAAAGGAGCAAAAATACTTTCCTTGATGCTCTCAAAAAAAAAAAAATACAAATTCGAAGAAGGAGCTACAATACTTTGCTTGTTGTTTGTTTCTCACCAAAAAAACAACAAAAAACAAATACAAATTTGAAGAATAAAAGAATTCACAAATGATAAGTATGCTTAAATAATTTTTTAAAATAATTTATTTCTAAATATCATTGGATTTGCAACAAAAAATCTTATAAAGAAAAACATAATTAAAAGAAATCCCACAAAATTTGCCAAATCCTTAATAGCAACTATAAAAAACCTTCAATTGGAAAAAACACGCAAAAGGTAAGGAAATTATTTGGAGGGACATTACAACATTTACTATTTAGAAGACTTTCACATTCAGTGAGTAAAAATTACGTGAAGGCTTGAATAAGTGAGGAATCGTTGCATGTCCTGCTCGATCTTTCAAATAGCCTCCTAGACTAAATCATGTCTCCATTAAAACTTATTAATCAAATTTCGCTGGACATGTAATACTCGTCTAAAATATACCATCGCAATTTATATATGCATCAATAGATTTTTTTTACCTTTTTTTTCATAGAAATATTCTCGTACCTACTTTTGCTTCTCGCTTTACAGATAGTCCACAAATGGTTCTATGGAGTATTTGTAAGCCTAGATTATAGATTGAATTTCTCTCTTTGTTCATCCACCAGATCACGATGAGACTTCTCAACCTAGTATTAATATGAATACTAAACATGTAATTGAAATGTAACCACACTTTTTGGCCTGTCATACTTCATAAAATAAATGTTCAAATAATAATATTATTATTTATAAAAGTAAGAATTAATTTTAGTGAACAAGATGGTACCCATTTTTTAGCATTACATTACTTTGAATGTGGTTGTAAAAACTTTATTTAATAATATAAAATTTGTGTTATTTAATTCAAAGTACTAAAATATTTATGATAAAAATAGATAATTTTTCTTTCTTTCTTTCTTTCTTTCTTTCTTTCTTTCTTTCTTTCTTTCTTTTACATGAATTTTGTACCTTTTTTTTTAACCATCTTTAATATTATTCTAAATGAAAATAAAATTACAAAAAGTTTACTACAAACTTTTTGAAAGCTCAAAATTTTGGAGAGGTAAAGCAAACTCTTTATCAACCTTACCTTTGAGCCACCCGCTAGTAATTACTTAAAGAATCTAAAGTCAAAATTGACTTCAAACCTTTGGGCATGATTTAGAAACTTTAAGTGTGCAATTTCAACTTTTGATCTGCATATCTGGAGTTGATTTTGCAATGGCTAAATTTTAAATAACAATAATAATATATCTAGCGAAATCCCACAAAATAAAATCTGGAGAAAGCAGAGCATACATGGGCCTTTCCACTTACTCATAGAGATAGAGAGACTGTTTCGAAAGGCTCTCAGTAAAGCAAAAAAGTGGCTAAATTTTAAATTTTTTGTAAATATTATATATTCTTTAAAGGACAAACTACAGGAAGTAACATACTTAAGACTTAAATTATGAAAAATAGCAACACTTTAATGAAATTACATTGTGTAGCAAACATAGCATTATTTTAAGTGTGGTCTTCCACTTACTGCCTATGAGAAGTTACCATGTATAAGGTTCTCTTTTTTCATGTCATTTCTCTTTCTCTTTCCTTTAATTAATTTTTACTTTACCTTTTATTGTTTGAAATCTCTTAGATTTCTCTTTCAATTTTTTTTTCCTTTCCCAAATCAAACTCAATTATAAAAATTATTATCTTCATGATATTCAAAATTTCAAAATGTGACTCTCTTATACCTCTAACTTTTTTTTTTGCTAGTTTTTTTTTTTATCATTTTAATTTTTTTTCTTTTCCATTTTTTTTCTTTCCACTTTATTTTCTATCTTCTACTTCTCTTTTTTTTTTTTCCCTTTTTCTTTTTTCGTTTTCTTATATTTTCCTTTCTGATGTTTTTTTTCGTTTTGTTCTTCTTTTTTTCGCTTTTGCTTTTATACTTCTATTTCTATTTCTTCTTTTTCCCCCCTTTTCACTTTTTTTTTTTCAGATTTTTAATTTTTGTTTTTGTCTTTTTATTTTTATTTTTTTATTCTTCTATCTCTATTTTTTATTTTTAAAAGACAGATATCTATATCACATATACATATTCAAAAAATATATAAAATAAATAGACATACAGATCTGCATATATATAAACATATATATGATATGTATCATGTATTTTTTGATTGCCTACATGTATATGTATATAGTTGTTCTTTTTGTTATAGAGATTTTGTGTCTTATATGTTTATACTAGTTTAGTTTACGTGTTGTGCACGTGTAACTTGCATCAATAAATAAAATTATATATATATAAAAATAATTAAAAATAACAATGATGCTAAAATAAATTTATGTATATTCAAATGACGTAAATAAATATTGTATATTAAAAATGTCATTGTCCGTTGTATAAAATTAAAGATCATGCTTCATGCAAATCAATTATTAATTTTGTATAATTTATATATAATCTTTGAAGTGATTAATTGAAAAAAAAAATAACGAAAAGGTGAAAAGATGATAAATGAATGCAGGGCGATAACTAAACATAGATGGAGTACAAAAACAGACCATATATGATGTAATGAAAAATTGTAAAATAACCCACCATGAAATAAAAAAGAGAGAGACTATTAATTATTCAATTCTTTCAAATAAAGTAGGAATGCATGCAAAACAACTGATTTTAATATTGTTCTCTTTATTTTTAGGTCTAAACCCTTGAAGAAAAGGTTTATAGATAAATCAATCAACCAAAAAATTAAACCCTAGTATCATACTTATTCCTATGCCAATATTAAACATTTTTTTTTTATTTTTTGTAAACCCCTATGACAATTCCTACACTAATTAAGAGTACTTGTCCTGTTATTTTATTTTTTTAGCTACAATTTTTTTTTTAAATCTGAGCCAATTTAAGCTACACCAAGACTATTTGTTGTCCTATTAGTTTATATTTTACTATGACAATTTGACTCTTATTAACACACTTATTCTTCTTTGTTCATTTATTTGTGGTGCAATTCTAAAAATCTTTTACATAAGGTAAAATTCTTATTATTTAGGAGTATTAAAATTATGATTTCTTACTTATATCAAATAAGAATTTTAAATAATTTTTAAGTCTTAAATCTAAAGATAATAATTAAATGATAAATATTTTAGAAAAATAGTATATGACTATTTTGTGATTGTAGAAACTTTTATTGAATGATAAAATTAATGGAAAAATTATTAAAAATCAACAATCGACGATAGATTAAATTTTGTATCCTTTAAATGATATAACGTGTAACAAAAAAAAAAAAAGACAATCATTATAGCCTATTATTTAAAATAAGAATGATATACCAGATGTCAATATTTATTCACAAGTGTGACAATTATATATAATTAAATTTTAGAAGAGAATTCATATAAAATTAGAATGACTAACCAATTTTGTAGCGATTCAAAGAATCTGATAAAAATTGTAAATAAGTCAATGTTAAATTATTAATTATTTATGTCATTATAAACAAAAATCATAACAAAAAAATTCTCAATTAGCAATTATCTTTCAAGAAGTACATGATAACTTATTATTTTCAACTTCCAAAACATACTAAATCATAAAAAGAAAACTTTTCAATTATCAATTGTTTATCAAAATACAAGATATTTATTCTTGTAAATATAAAAAAAATACTAAAATCTAAGAAAACTTACTTCAAAGCACAAGCAAATTTATCTCTTCAATGGACCATACTATCAAATGTTTCATACACACAAAAAACTTCTTAATTAGCCATTGTCTATTAAGAATATATTATAATTTATTTATTGTAAGCTTCAAGAACATACTAAAATTCTAGAAAACTTACTGCATATTAATGACAACCAAATTTATCTATTTAATTATAGATATTATCTTGATTCTAGAAAACTTACTGCATATTAATGACAACCAAATTTATCTATTTAATTGTAGATACTATCAAGATTTTAAACATCAATAACATATTAAAATTTTAATCAAATCACAAACTATTTATCTCTTCAGTTATAAGTTACATAAAAAATTCACAAAAAAATGCTTCTCAATGAGCAATTGTCTATCAAGAATACACGATGCTTTATTTTATAAATTTTAAGAACATATTAAAATTTTAGAAAACTTACCTCAAATCACAAACAATTTTTTTTTCTCTACATGTTGGAGGTTTGGAGAAAAATATCTAAACCTAAAAAAAAAAATGATCATTAATTAATTAATTAAAGAATCCTAATGTTAAAGTGATTCAAAAACTAAACAAAACCCTTGTAAAAATTAAGGATTTTTTCACGCATGTTAAGTTTTTCCCTTTTTTTTTTTTTGGCCAACTTTCAAGTTTTCATTAGGTTTAGATATTTTTTTTCCCTTTCATCTAGACTATTATTTTTTATTTTTGGTATACAATCTTGCGCTTTACTATGCATGGTTTCCCCTCTATATTTTAGGACTTCTTATTTAAATACATAAGGAGAAAAAAAATCTATCAACATGTAACACCCCAACTTAGGAAGGAGTCCCACATCGGCAAAACACAGGAGGGATGCTGGGTATATAAGTGAGAAAGTCTTACTCCCTAGTGACGCATTTTAAAGCCGTGCGGGCATGGGCCCAGAGCGAAAAATATCACTAGTGGGTTGGGGAGTGGCAGGTGTATCTCGAGCCTGTGTGGTTTGGGATGCCCGTCGCGGCCAGGGCCTCGGGTCGGGTCGGGACAGAATGGTATCAGAGCCGCTCCTGTGTCAGCCTTGTCGATATGAGTCAGAGTTCAAACTGAGTGTAGGCGAATCCCGATAAGGCGGGGCAAACCTCAGTCCTGAGTGTAGGCAAATCCCATTTGGTGGGGCAAACCTCAGCGAGGACGTTGAGTCCATAAGGGGGGTGTATGTAACACCCCAACTTAGGAAGGAGTCCCACATCGGTAAAACACAAGAGGGATGCTGGGTATATAAGTGAGAAAGTTTTACTCCTTAGTGACACATTTTAAAGTCGTGCGGGCCTGGGGCTAGAGCGGACAATATCACTAGTGGATTGGGGAGTGGCAGGGGTATCTCGAGTCTGTGTGGTTTGGGATGCCCGTCGCGGCCAGGGCCTCTGGTCGGGTCGTGACAGAATGGTATCAAAGCCTCTCCTGTGTTAGCCCTGTCGATGTGGGCCAGAGTTCAAACTGAGTGTAGACGAATTCCAGTAAGGTGGGGCAAACCTCAGTCCTGAGTGTAGGCAAATCTCATTCGCTGGGGCAAACCTTAGCGAGGACGCTGAGTCCATAAGGGTAGGTGTATGTAATACCCCAACTTAGGAAGGAGTCCCATATCGGTAAAACACAGGAGGGATGCTGGGTATATAAGTGAGAAAGCCTTACTCTCTAGTGACGCGTTTTAAAGCCGTGCGGGCCTGGGCCCAGAGTGGACAATATCACTAGTGGGTTGGGGAGTGGCAGGGGTATCTCGAGCCTGTGTGGTTTGGGATGTCCGTCGCAGCCAGGGCCTCGGGTCGGGTCGTGACACAACATTAATTTTCCATATATTTTTTTCTTACCATATATTGTAGGAATCGTTTTGAAAATTATAAATATAATAATTAGAAAAAATAAGCAAAAAGATAATTTTGTCTACTGCATAAACTTTTAATGGAGGGCAAAAAGTTCAAATTATTTTTCTAAGGGTCTTCACACTTTTAATATATTACTAGTTTGGGCCACGTGCGTTGCACGTGTATCAAATATTTTTAAAAATAAACGTATATAAAAAATATATTAGATGTGCGGTTGTTATTTTATTAAGTACAAAAAATAATAAAAAAAGAAGCGTCAAATTCTTAAGATTTAAAAATACTCCAGAAATTTAGTCATTTATCCATGTTACTATAAAAGCAACCAAAATCTACAAAAATGCCCAAATTTGTAATGAGTAACTTACATAAATCCCTGAATCTTTAAGTGATATTACATAAAATTCCGATTATTTTACTAATTACATCTTATCCTGGATTTTTAAAATGGTGATACATATGTTAAGTGGTGATACATATAAAAAGGTGATACATATGAAACATATCAGTTCTTTATTTAAGGAAGTAATGGATTTTCTCTGATTTCAACAACGCAAATCACGACAAAACAGTTACAAGCGTTAAAAACACAATTCCATTCAACAAGAGCTCAAAATTGAAGCAAACCAATATTTTTGAACCATACCAGATTACAAGATCAAATTTTTTGAATTATTTTTTAAAAAAATTGATCTTCCTTCTAAAATTTCTGATTATCTTCAGTGGAACTCATGACGGTGTTGTTGCGTCATTTCGGGGAATGGATTTCAGAAATAAGGTACGATAACTATCGGGTCGACGGTATTGTAATTCATGAAAAAACGTTGTACCGCGATTTAATGGACGCTATATCAATTCAATTGAAAATTGGCGTTTCTCTGAAAAGAATTCATGCCAAATACGTTGTTCAAGGAAATTCATCAGCGTTGGAGATTCATAATGATATGGCTGTGAAACTTTTTCTTCAGATTTTGAACGAGGCAAAGTCATGCGTATGATGGTAAGTTGATTTGCAGACTTTTTTAACTATCTAATAACAGATGTATCATAGTGATACATCTGGAACTCATATGTATCACTTTGATACATCTGCACAAATATGCCTCCACTTGAAATCTAGTTCTACATACAATGCACAAAGATTCAGGGATTTATGTAAGTATGATTAATTGGTGATTCATATATCCCGTGATTCATATATGATATAACTGGTGATTCATATTGGTAATGCATATAACCAGTATTTCATATAACTGGTGATGCATATAAATGGTGTTTCAACTAACTGGTGATTCATATAACATATTCGTATAACTGGTGATTCATATCGGTGATGCATATAACTGGTGATTCATATAACTGGTGTTTCATATAACTGGTGACTCATATTGGTGATGTATATAACTAGTGTTTCATATAAATGGTGATTCATATTACTAGTTCGTATAACTGGTGATTCATATTAGTAATTTATAATTTGCAGATTAACAGATTAACTTTATATTTGTGAAGTATTTTAACTGGTAATTCATATGTTAAATTGCTTAAATTCTGATTTAACTAGTGATTCATATGGTATTTGGTGATTCATATAAAAACCAATTAACGTAACTTCATATTGGTGATATATTTTTTGGCGTTTATTTCAGTTATATCTTGCTGTACAAATCTCCGAAATGTAGTTGGTTATTCAAGGCGTCTTGTAAGCTTGGTACTGATACATTCATAGTACGTACGTTCAACGATGAACACACCTGTTCAATAATGGATAGAGTTTTTGAGCAACAACATGTAACAATTGCTTTTGTAGCAGGGATAACAACTTCGAAGTTGGTGAACCACAAAAGAATAATCACCCCAAGTGACATTATTGAAGATATTAAAAGGAAACTTGGTTTGATCATAGATTTCAACAAATTCTTCAATTGAATGAAGCAAAGTCATCGCATATGATGGTAAATTATTTAATATTTATTATACTTATGTAAGTTGATTTGCAGACTTTTTTTAACTATGTGATAGCAGATGTATCAAAGTGATACATCTGGGAGTCATATGTATCATTTTGATACATCTGTTGAAATATGCCTCCAGTTGAATTTTGTTCTTTATATTTAATTAATCTGGGTCTTTTATGCTTCATATATTATGTTGACTTACATAAAACTTTATGAAATAGTATTTTCAGACTAGGAAATCAACTAACTACATATACGGTGTGTATGAAGAAGGAAAAAAATACATTGATCAGTTGGATTATAGAACATGCAACTGTGGTAGATTTCAACTTGATGAGATACTATGCGCGCACGTTATTGTTGTTTTGAAAAGCAAACATGTAAAGTAAATAAAGCCATATTGTTCAGATTACTACAAGAAGGAGGCACTGGTGAAGACTTATGAAATGTCGTTGTGTCCAATGCCCGATAAACGAGACTGACATGTACCACCGGAGGTGTTAGAAGATGTGGTTTTGCCTCCAAAATATAAACGCCCACTAGGAAGACCCAAGAAAGGTAGACAAAAGAAAAGTAGTGAAAAGTTTTCGTCAACATCAAATCGATGTGGCAAGTGTGGGTATGAAGGTCATAACAGACACACTTGCAACTACTTTTTAATAGAGACGTGACATGTTTCTTTAGAGTTTAATCAGACATGCTTACTTAGTTCAAAGTTTTGAATTCAATAATTTGAGTTAATTACTCAAAAAATCATTGCTTGATATATTCTGTTTATAATTGAAAGAGAAATATTTTTTTAAGATTATTGTTTATAATTCATTAGTACTATTCTCTTATGCAGATATGTTAGAGTTCATGAGGAATGTTAGTGAAACATTTCCTATATGAAATTATAAAGTGATACATATTAAAAAATTTAATACTTTTATATGATTCATATTAACCATTCGCTAAAGATATGTGAATGATATCACCATTTAATCTCAACATGTTAATTGGTGATACATTTTAAACATATTATTTTCAATTGATACATATTAAAAAAATTAATATTGTTATATAATTCATATAAATCGTTCGTGAAAAAGTATTTGATTCATATTAGTAGTTAAACTTAACATGTTAATTGGTGGTACTTTTTCAACATATTGGTTACAATTTATTCAGTTTTAATAATTTTTAACTGGTGATTCATTTTAATCATTTGATAAATGCTGATTCATATAATTTGTAATTCATTTAACTGGTTATTCATGTAACTGGAGATTCATGTGATAACAGATAACATATAGTGGTATTTGGTGAATCATATAAAAATTGGTTAATAATATAAATGGTGATTCATATGGTATTTGGTAATTCATATAAAAACAGATTAACATAATTTTATATTGGTGATACATATTAGATCACTTGTGATTGTTAACAAAATAATGATGCTACATATCAATAGATAAAACTGAAAATTAGTGATAGATTATGTAAGTTAAAATGCCCACAAAAGTACTAATACCAGAATTGCTTCTAAGAAAAAATGTCATGACATTAAAAATAAAAAAATACGTTGTCATGATATATCCAGAAATTCCCTAACATAAAAAAATAAAAAAAATCAGAAATCCACAAACATAAGAAACCAATATCCTTTTGTCACACAATAAATACTAGACAACTACGGTTCAACATCAATCATCTCTATATCCTCAGATTGAATGAAGGTGTGTTTAGGCCTAGGCGGATCCTGGTTGTCACTAACATATCCAGTGCATGCCTTGTTCACACCATAGTCCCATAACAAGGATGCGTATCTTTTACGATGCTTTTTCGGATCAAACTCTGAAGATGATATTTGATGTCGGTCACTTAAAAATTCAGCATATGTTGCAACAAATAAGCCACAATCCCTGAAAACCAGAAAAGTAGGTATTTTATGTGTTGCCGTGAGATCTTATTTAAAATAATACATTCAAAAGAATAAATGATACTTACAACATGCCACTTGATTGTTGCACAATTCCATCAATAATGTGAACATCAAATGCATGCTGGTCCGTCTTTTCCTTGTATGCGTCTAGAAGTGACCAGTCTGTGCACTCTTTTTTCTCAAAAATATCAGATATTGTCAAACAAGTTGACAACATTTCAGCAAGCTCCTTTATCTCATCAGCATGACCTCTATGACCTTTCAACGAGTCGTACACACGAATGCATCTTTCCTTGAGTACCAATTAATCAGTTAATCTGTTAATCTGCAATTAAATGAAAATCACCCATATGAATCACCTGTTAAAAGAATCAGTTATATGAACGAATAAGGCCAATCCAAAAGTGAAGAACTAGTTAAATTGTTGTAAGCCTAAAGATGATTTATGGCATACTTGCTTCGTTGTATTGCTCTAAACTTGACATTGCAATATTATTTTATGTACCTTGTAGGCATGCAATATAAAAGCCAGCTGAATGAAGAACCTTCTTACTCATTAAGTTGTTGTTGGTTGAAGACACCATTCAAATCTCTCCAAACAAATCACCATTTATGAATCACCAACACCATATATGTATCACCAATTAAAATATCATTTTAGTGTTTCACCCATATGAATCACCATAAAAATATGATTCTCTAAGTAACCAGTTAATCTGTTACTCTGCAATTATATGAATCACCTATATGAATCACCAATTAAAAGAACCAGTTATATGAATCACCATTAATGAATTAGTTGCGATAATAATACCTGCTCTGACGAAAATTTGGGGATATATTCAATTTCATCCTGATCTACCATTTGCATGTCGAAAACTTGAGTTTTAGCAGCAAAAGCTTCTCTTAAAATCTTTAATTTTTTAGAGTCGTTCTGCTGCGTTGATCGATTTTCACTAAAACCTAATTTGGTGTAATCAAATTCTCCCGGAGTAAAACACAAGACTTGATTACTATCATGACCACCTTTTTGTGTTTCAATTTATGAAAACCCTAAGCTGAATGAGGGTAAATCTTCATTAGCCATTGGAGATAAAATAAATTAACACAAAAGGATTTTAAAGCATAAATCAAAAGCTAACCTCTTTGAAGAAGTTGTCGATTTTTTAAATTAAAGGATGAACGATTACGGTTGAAATCAGTTGAAGTATTGGAGAATGAAGTTGACTCAAAATCTACTAAAATGGGAGAGATTTTAGGGGAGTAGTTTGTGGGGAAAAAAGGATGATGCGTAAAAGGATGAGAGAGATGGCGTGAAAAGAGGAGAGAAAATAGGGTGTGCAAGTTATAGCATATGTATCACAAGTAAATATGCAAATAGGGATTTTATGTAATTTTTAAAATAGTAAAGGATATTAGGTAATATGGTGTCTTAAATATGGGGTTTGTGTAATTTATCCTTGATTTTAATCACATGTTTTATAGGGTAAGGATATGTATACTTGATGTATAAACTAATGTATAATTGTCTTTTTAGTGTATAATCATCGGGCAATCAGTGTAGAATTATCTTTTCTCATTGTATGAGGTTTAAATCAATAGCTAATGTATAATTATTAAATATGTGTCTTTTAGTTATTGTACAATTATTTTTTCTCGTTATATAATGTTTATATACAGGTAATATTCTTATTGTACACCACTTATGAAGGATAAACATTGAAGCGTAATATGTTAATTATAAATGCAAAATATTTTTATACGGATACAAAAGTTAATAAATCTAATATTGCCACACTATTTTAAGGCATTTTTAGTAATTGCTTTTTAGAGAAAATTGAGCAGAGGGTGACAAAAAAAATTAAAAATTAAAAATGGTGGCAACTTTGATCAGTTAAAGTCAAAGCTTCACTTAAATTCTGATTAAGTTAATTGGGGTGTAAAGTTTAACTTCTTAAAACCTATTAACTTTTGAAGAAACTAGTTTAGTATACGTGTTTTGCACATGTGTGTCACGTCAATTAATAAAATTATATATAAAAATAAAATTATTATGTAAAAGGTAGCGATTAACGGTAAAATGAATGTTATATCTATTTAAATAAGATAAATAACTATTATATGTTATATATATTATTGTCTGTCGTATCTCACCTGATCTTTTTCTTTTTACAAAAAATTTATTGATTTGTGTTCTTTCTTGTCACTTTAATTATTTTATCATGATAAACACTTTACATTATATAAAAAATAATTAATTTATATGACTTAGACCAACTCATGCACTATCATTCTTCAAATTTGCACAATAGTCATGTATATTTTATTTACATATATTTCTTATAATCTATAACAAAGTTTTATTAAATATACATTTATAAATTAATATCTAATAAAAGTTTTTTATAATATCTTTTATAAGTAGTTTGTTTATTGTCTTTCTAAATTCAATATACGCAATAAAACTTTCAAAATATAATAGTAAATATCTTATCTTTACACAAAAAATTCTCAAAATCGAATCGGACATTCATCAACAAAAATAGAAACAAAAGTAACAAAATAATATGATAATTGAAATTTCAGAACAATATAATCAAAACCTAACCTTTAGATATTCCTAATAGTGTCTCTCGGCACCTCCTGTGTTGTTTTAGTATGTAATATTACTAATCATGCTTAGCAAAAAAAATATTTAACCTTTACATTATAAAACTTTTGCAAAACTCGACCAAACATTTGCCTACAACCTTTATTAATAAGAAAAAAATGAATAGTAATAAAATATAAATTTGAACAAAACAATATGATAATCGAGAAATCAAAAGCTAATTGTAAATAAAAATAAAGAAAAAAAACAACTAAACTCAGAATCTACATTGTCGTACCTGATCTTCCACAGAGGCACTATGATCTGTACTAATTAGTTGAAAACTAATTAAATTAGGTATACAATTCAACTCATCTCCATGAAAAGCTCAAGATCTTTCAAATTTTCTACATTGATCCTCTCCAAATCTTGTCTATTTTATTATGGTATGATGTTCAAAGTTCATCATGAGGTTGTCTTTGAATACCATAGCTTCTTCTCACAAATCAAAAATATCTTCTCCTTCCCTACCCATATCCTGTTTCTTCTTTACGACATCTCTTAATTGTTTATTAGAATTGAGAAATATGTGAACCAATTTAAGAGAAAATTAGCGTTAAAAAGATTTTATAATTATGTTATATTGTTTAATTGAGAAAAATATTTATTTAAGGAAAATTTTAATGAATGAAGTTCATAAATATTAGGATTCGCTACCTAATTTGATAAGGAAATTAATAATCAAATTCTAATTAATTTCAAAATTATAAATATTATGAATAAAAATTTTCCTTGTTGAAAAAACTTAATTCCTATACTGGAATTGCAATAATTGTGATGCTTAAGTCTATTATGAACTTTCCATATATAGTATATGAAATGGTTGATCCAATTCCAATTTTCAAGTGTCTATTTATGAAATTATCAAAATTTCATTACAATTTAGTTATATAATTAATAAAAAAAACATAATTAAATGACTTTTTTCTTTTATATTTTATCATACTAGTCAAATGTACGTGCTTTGCACATGTACTTCATGTCAAGTCATATGTGAAGTATTAATATCTTGATCGTCTTCTATGATGTGAACTATCACATCACGGATAATAACAAAAACAACAGATAGTAATAGATCAGAAACTACAACAAAATAAATTGATTAAATCTAAACCTTAACACAAAAATTCCTCAAAGCCTGACCGAACATTCATCTACCACTATAAACTCAATAAAATAATACGATAATTGAGATATGATAATAGTGTGATTAAATCCTAACCTTAAGAAAAAATCTCCAAAGCCCGATCAAACGTTAATCTATCACTTAAAAAAATAACAAATAATAACAGAACAAAAACTACTGCATTCAAGAATATTACAACAATATCATCAAACATAACCTTAACACAAAATTTTCACGATCAAACGTTGATCTATCACTTGAAAAAACAACAATTAATAATAGAACAAAAACTACTGTATTCGAGAATACTACAACAATATCATCAAACATAACCTTAGAATAATACAATTAAACCTAACTTTTTGTCATTGTAGATGACACCTCTGGAGCTCATAAAAAAGCAGTTATTAGAATATCTCCGCCAATAAATTTTATATTGTGAATGTTATTATATCATTGTAGAAAAAAAGAATTCTCCAATACCTTTTCCTACAAAAAAGAATTTTCTAAATATGGAAGATTTTTATTTTTATATTGCGAAAGAAAAAAATAATTATGGTATCAAATTAAAATATGGAAGATTTTTATTTTTATGTTGCGAAAAGAAAAAAATTAATCATGGTGTCAAATTAATGAAAAAAAAACTCTCCAATCTCCAGTACCTTTTCCTAAAAATGTGTCTATTTTTTTTTTTCCTTACAAAATTAAAATAACTTTTTTTTTTAACTTTAGGGTAATTGTTGGTTTTGATGTTTTTTAAGGAAAATTTTTCAAAGGATATGTTTCTTTTACCATATATTATAGAAATTCTTAATTTAAATATTATAATATAATGATATAATAATTGAAGAAAAATAGTAAAAAAATAATTTATCTAAAGGGTAGACTTTTAATGAAGGGAAAAAAGTTCAAATCACTTTTCTAAGCGTCTTCACACTTTTAATATACTAGTTTAATCGCACGTGCCTCACACGTGTAACTTTTGATTATTTAAAATTAAATAAATTAAAGTACAAAAAGTTCAAATCACTTGTCAAAGATCTTTCACACTTTTAAACATAACATATATTTTATAATAAGCACATATATATTTTACCACCAAAAATTTTAAGTGGTTAATGGATCGTCATTTTTTGTGTTTGATTTTTGTATTAAATTGGGTCGAGGCTATTTATTCTTCAACTGTGTCCAAAGAAGGATTAAACAAGGAAAGGTGAAGAGAAAGTGAGAATGACATTGGTAAGCAGGAGTTTAAACTTTGAAGTGTTTTTTACCATTTTACTACTTACCTCAAGTCTCAACACAATTATGAAGAAAAAAAAAGTAAAATTTAAAAAAGATATTAAGAAGACCTAGGACTCGTTTAACTATGAAATTTCTTGATTAAGAAGTCTACTTTAGACAAAATCGTCTTTTCACTGCGTTTATAATAATAAAATACAAATATTAAACAAAAAATTACAAGAAAAATTTAATCCATATTTGATTTGGATTTGGGAGTTAAGATCGTGCTTATATATGCTTTTGTTTAAATTCCTTGTATAACTAAAGTTTACCAAAATTAAATAAAATAATGTTTAACACCTCTAAATTAATTTTAGTTTTATCGTATATAAATTAGAATTCTATTTAAGGAGTAATATTTTGGGTCAAACATAAAAAACATACGCCTTTTCTAGTTGTATATATATTTTTCTCTTAATTGATGATTTTGATTCAAGTCTTTCTTCTTGCATTTATTATTATCATCTAATTTCTCTTTCAGTTTATTTTCTCTTTTGATAGCACAATTACAGCTTACCTTCAACATCAACTGTAAGTCTCTCTTAAACAAATTTCGCATAATTGATCCTATGAAACGTACATACATATATGTCCATTGAAAATAGTCTTTGGTTCGTCATATAGCCAAATTAGAGATAAAAGAGCTGAGAGTTTTTTTTTTTTACAATTATATTATCGTAAAATTTATTTGAGTAGAAATATGACAGAATCGGGTAAGAAAATTATACTAAATGACTCATGCATAAAGTCCTTTATATATTAGTAATAGTAGCAGTTTTTTTATTAAAAGTCATAATTGATCTATACATCGTATTGAATATTAAAGTTTTTAAATTTTATGTATTGTTCTTACTAACTTATTTTTAGTGAGTTATAATTTATTTCGGTTAGTAAATTCTATTTGATTCTCTTGTGTTGTTAACTAGAAAATATTTACTTTAATTTTTTCCTTAATGATGAACAAACATCTTCTGTGAAAAATAGGACAGTACACAATTTCTTTGGTCATTATTTGATTAGCTTTTTGAAGTTAAAGATTATTGTATGGAGTAGACATGAAATTTATATATAGTCACATGAAGACATCTATTTATTAGGTTCATTTGTTTAATCTATCATTTAGTTAGATTTAAAGTAGTAAAATTTTGTTGTGTTAACTCTTACATATTCATAGTTAGTACGACATGATATTATCGTTGATGGTGAGCATATAAAGGAGGAGGAACAAGGAGAAAGGAGTGTTTGATACCTCTATTTAAAGATGTGTTTGATGCATTATCAGATCATTTCTATTTTTATTCTTATTCTTCCTTTTTTTCTGGTCATCTTCGCAATTTTCCTCCAAGTTATCAAATTATTTCAACTAATTCGTTGACTAAAGATGATAACGGAAAAGACATTTTGATGAATACAACTAAGAAGAATAATCTGGATCATAATAAATCTTTTGTAGGCGTGACTCGCGAGCTATCAATATAAGAAGAGTCTTTTGGGCGTTAAAGTTCTTTCATGTTTATTTCTCTTATATGATTCATTTGAATTGAACTTTTAAAAGTATATATAAATTTAAAGATTATTTTTTATTGATGGTTATTAGGGACATGTCGAACAAGAATATATTAAATCATGTAATTGTAATAGCTTCATTTTAGAAGTCACAATTATGACTTTGAAAACTTTATAATATAACTATATTAGTTGCTTTAATTGTGTTTAAAGCTAAAACTCAATATGTCAATGGGTTCTCCTCTTTTAATAATTTCTTGTGTATTTTCTTTAATTAAAATATTTGGATCAAAAAATTTGACATGATATACACGTGCTTTAAACTAGTATATATATAAACAGGAAGGGAAGATAAGGGACCCTTTTTTTAATTTATAGGCTTATAAAATTAGTCTTGCAAAATAATTACAAACATCATAGGTGCTTCCAACAACATCGACATTACAAATGCCAATATTTATGCCTAAGTGACGTACTTATATAAATGAACTCTAATTTTAAATGCCATTAAACAAATCTAGTGTTAAAAGTTTTAAAGAAAATCAAATGTGTTTAAAATTAGAAAAGTATTAAATTAATCAATCCGGTCAAAAAAGGATTGATTTTTTGGAAAAGGTACTTTTAATGGGCTCACAATTTCTCTAAAATTTAAATAATCAATCAAATGTGGTTAATGTGATTTAAATTAGTTGAATTTAAAAGTACTTATATAAGTTAAAAACATTGAAAAGTACTCTAATTATGGTATACAATGTAAATAAGACAAATATTTATATAAAAAATTTAATCAACTTTAATAAAAAGAAAAATACATACATGCGGAAGAGAGAAAATTTGAAACTCTTACCATATTAATTTGGACTTATTAATTTGTAAATTATATTCTTCTTACCATGTATTTTAGGAATTAATTATTATCATATGTTTTAGGATTTCTTAATTTTTAAATTGTATTATTCTCTTACCATATTTTTTAGGACTCTTTAATTGTTGAGTTCTCCTAATACATCTTACCATATATTTTTAGGACTCCTTAAATTATTATCAATTTTATAAAAATAATGATATAATAATTGAAGACAAAAAGTGAAAAAACGATTTTATCTAAAGTGGGGTCTTTTAATGAAGGGTAAAATGTTCAATCAATATTTTCAAGGCCCTTCCCACTTTTAATATATTATAGATATAGATTATACATATAGATTATAGATACTTTTAATTATTTTTCAACTCTTAAATATTAGAAAAATAGTGAAACGACTATTTTGTCTAAAGCAAAGACTTTTAATTAAGGGCAAAAAGTTCAAACAACATTTCTAAGGTCCTTCACACTTTTAATATATTATAGATATAGATATGAAATAAATATGCATTATTTTTAACCTCCAGTTACATGTTTGATTGCAACTGAAATATAAAACATTAACATTTTTGTGGTGAAACAAACTTGTCAACCTTATTTTAAACTACAAGCTCTTCTTTGTATATGACATTTATCCAATCGTAAAAGTCCAGTGAAATTCAAAAATATTAGTGTGAATCAATCAATATTTTATAAAGAGGCAGCTTATATTAAAGTATCAAAATTATTAAACAAAATATAACAATTATTCTTCCCTCCCACCTCAACGTATTCTAACCAGTAATATTAGTAACAATATATTGAAGGAATTTTAATTGGTGCATATGACATTATGGAATTCCTACTTATTAAGACTTATAATTATACAAATGTGCATTACTATTCAATAAAAAGTATTTTAGATAGATATAAAAATTCAACCTACGTATAAAACATATGTTGGTAGAGAATTTTTCAAATTACTTCCAGTCCAAATGTATAAAACTATATTAGATGCAATGCTCGCGTTCAAAGTAGATTTATCTTAATTGTGAAGTAGATATTGGTAACGTTGAGTTTTTTCTTCCATTCACTTTGTACAACATCATACGCACTGTTATTCCATACTATCAACTCCCCTTTTTCACTTTTTAATATATTAGTATTAGTTTGTTATGTAATTAAGAAAATAGGATGATTAACTTGGATCAATACTGAATTTAGCAAAAGGAAAAAAAAAAGGACATTAATCTAATCAACAATAAAATCATAAAGTAATAGCCTAATAATACAAAATTTGTTGCAAATATAAGTGAAAATACTTGAAAATAAATTGCTAAGAAATTACATATTTCTGGAACCTGCAAATAGAGAAAGAAAAAGGAGTGAAGATATATATAATCAATACAAAAACAAAATAATCAATACAGAAACAAAAAAAAAGATGAAGAAGAATACATAAAAACACACATATTTTTATACTTTTGAATCAAACGTGCACCTAGCCAAAGAAGATTTTATACATTTTGCCTAATCAAGAAAATGAATTTTTAATGTGTCCATTAAAGCAGGTGACCTTAGACTTTTATAATTGAGCAAATAAATATGAATATACATTTAATTTTCACAAATTAGCATGATGTAGCGGATATAATATTACACTCATAATAAAATAATGATAAACAAATTCAATGTAATAAAAAAGAAAACCTGAAATTAAACTTAAAAATCACAAAATTATGTTTGAGATTCAATAACGAAAGTTACTTACAAACATTAAAAATGTTTTGTTGTTCTTGATAAATAAAACCACGTAATAGAAAAGAAAATCAGAACCTGAAAATTAAACAAAAAAATTACGTTAGAAACTCAAAAACAAACGCTACTTATAAACAAAAAGGACAATTTATTAGTATCACTAATGAAACTAACGTTAACATGAAATAAAATTAAATAAACGATGTGAACTATAATAAAGAGCTACAAAATAAAGGTTAACAAATTATGCTTTCAAAAGAAAAATTGATGCAAATTTAATGTACAATAACTATAGAACCCTATTGAGGCTTTTAAAAAAAAATAAAAAAAATAAACAAACAAATAATAGGCATATATATAGACTTACAACCCGCATGATCTATTAGGACTTCTCTTTGCCGTATGATCTCCAATTCTTCATAATTCAATAGGAATGAACGGTGGTAATTGTTTTTAATTCACGTGGAATAGAAATATAATTTGATACTACTAATTATGGTGAGAATTTAATGTTTGTTTTCAACTCGAACTTTAAAAATCCAAAAATAAACCGGCTAATTGTAGTAAAATAGGATTGTACCTAATTTAAATATTACGGTAATACAAACAAATATATTTAATACTATAAAGAAAGATTTTACTATAAATATATTTAATTATTTTTTAACTCTTAAATATTAAAAAAAATTGTGAAAAGACGATTTTGTCTAAACCAAAGACTTTTAATGAAGGACAAAAAGTTCAATCAATATTTCTAAGGGCCTTCACACTTTTAATAAATTATAGATATAGATTATAGATTATAGATTATAGATTATAGATATAGATATAGATTATAGATATAGATTATAGATATAGATATAGATATAGATTATAGATTATAGATTATAGATATAGATATAGATTATAGATATAGATATAGATTATAGATATAGATATAGATTATAGATAGATTATAGATATAATATATTATAGATTATAGATATTGTCACACCCCTTTTTTGCTCGAGGGATCGAACTCGAAGGATTTTTTCAATTAAAGTGACGGTTTTGAATAGGGATTAATTTATTTACTGAGTCGCCACTTGAAATTGAGTTTCGGTGTTCCAAGTCACCTTTTTGAATCCCTAGTAAAAAAGAAATGACTCTTTTATTTTGATCTGCGAAAACAAAAGACCGGGTAAGAAATTCTATTGACCGAGGGGAAGGTGTAAGGCACCCCTCGAATCCCGTGGTTCTAGCACGGTCGCTTTTATTGACTTAACTTAGCTTTAACTATTTTGGATAAACTATATTTGCAAGCTTGAATTCGCTCATTTTTAATATCTAAAATCTGTCTATATAGCTTATATTAAATAATGGATAAAAATTAATTTTTAGTAAAATATTTATCAAGGTGCATTATTGCATCCATGAATTTTTAAACGTCTCGAAAAGATACGTACGCCGCATTCTTTAATTAAGACGAATATTTAAAATGTGCCCAAAATTTGACTATCACTAAAAGCATTAATTCGTCACTTGCAAACAAGTAATAATTTATTTATCTATTTTTATTCTAAACCAATTAAAATCATATTTTTGATTAAAATATCTCTACTTTCGTAATAAATAAAATAATCAATTAAAGTATATATATATATAACAGCAAACAAGCAAAATAATTAAATAAAGATTATAAAATGAAATAATATATTAAAACAATTACATTAATTATTATATATATTTATATGTACAAAGAGAGATGAAAAAAAACAAAAAAAAAAGTAAAAATAAACGAGTAAAGTAGTTTTCATCGGATTTTGGGGTAGAGGTACGACACATGACGGAGACTGGCAGCGACGGGGTTTGATGACCAACGATCGGATCAGCACACGCGGGAGCTAGCGCTGGTGGATCTAATCGGTTATCCGACGAAAGGAGGTGGTTTTTGAGTTGCCGGTTGTTGATTCCGGCAGGGAGGTGCGGCAGCTGTGGTGGTGGTTTCGGCCAGATTTGGCGCTGGAGAAAGGAATACCAACGACGGGAAAGGGAAAATGCGGGTGCCGCCGGCGCGGCTGGAGTAGTGGCCAGCCGTGGTGACTGTCGGTTTTCAGTTGCGTTTGCCGGTGAAATCGCGACTGTTGGCTAGATTTCACCGGCGAGAGATGGTGGCAGCGTGGGGTTGGAGTATTCTGGCGAAAGTTCGCCGGAAAAATTGGTTCACTGCCTATTTTTCTTTCTCTCCGATCTCTGCCTTTTCGCCCATTCTTTTATCAATTTTTCTAGTTCGGCATTATTACTATCTGAGTTTCTTCATATCCGTTTTCGTAAGTACAGGTATATGTACAGTACAATGTGTATATGATTTTATCGTGAATAAAATTGAAGAACATCGATACAGTATGTATTTTGCAGAATATATTAAGTACATGATGTGTTGTTATGGATTTAGTGAACTGTTTGTGAGAATGAAAATATCTATATGCAAATATATCATATTTAGTAATATAATTGCATAACATCCAATAATAACGATTCACATAATTTTTAACTACACATATTAAAATTATTTAAACATTCTCATTCAATGCTTTTCACAATGTAATTTATAACATAAATAATTTAGATTTGAATAAAAACCTGTAATTGATTCAAACGGAATACTGCAGCAAATTCAATAGTTGTCACCAGAAACTTCAATCGAAAAACTCTTGAACTCTTTGATTTTTCACTCTCTTTATCATAAATTTTTTTTACTCTCTGTTTTTTCTGTCTGATCCTGTGTATAATAGTACGTCCTTTTTTTTATCTGGGTAGAGAGTCCCTAAAGTATAGACTACTCTTGAACTCTTTGATTTTTCACTCTCTTTATCATAAATTTTTTTTACTCTCTGTTTTTTCTGTCTGATCCTGTGTATAATAGTACGTCCTTTTTTTTATCTGGGTAGAGAGTCCCTAAATAAAAATAAGAATCAAAATAATATATGATCAAGTATATAAATATAAAATATTTAATATCGATATACAAGTTAAAATTTAGGGAGGATCAAAAATCACATGTCTACATTTTTGCCCCTCTTTGTGTGAAATCTCGAAGAGTTTTATACAAAGAAGTAGACAAGATATGATTTTTGTCCCTCAAATTATTTGAAAGGTAAGGATAAAATAAAAGTAAAATAAAAGTAAAATGTGACCGAGTCCTATTTTTTTTTTTTGGACATCCTACCTATCCCGGGTTATAAAGGAATCAGGTCACGAGTAGTTCAAAGGTAATTTGGTGAGAGAAAAAGTTAGAGTCTAGTGAGATTCCGTCGAGGTTCCAGTTCACAACTTCTGCCTTTTACATTCAAATGACTAATCAAAAAAATGAAAAATATAGACGAAAATTATAATCTCTAGAATCTTGATTCTAATCTTCGCAACTTGAATTTGAAAATTCACCCCATTCTTCAGACGGGCTCCTGACTTGTTATTTCTTCACCCTGTTCTTCAGGCGGGCTCCTGGACTTCTAATTTCTTCACCCTGTTCTTCAGGCGGGCTCCCAAACTTCCTTTTTCTTCACCCTGTTATTCAGGAGGGCTCCTGAACTTACAATTTCTTCACGCTGTTCTTCAGGCGGGCTCCTGAACGTATAATTTCTTCACCCTGTTCTTCAGGCGAGCTCCTGAAATTACTTTTTTTTCGCCCTGTTCTTCAAGAGGGCTCCTGGAATTACAATTTCTTCACCCTGTTCTTCAGACGGGCTCCTGGACTTGCTTTTTCTTCACCCTGTTTTTTAGGCGGGCTCCTAAAATTACAATTTCTTCACCCTGTTCTTTAGGTGGGCTCTTAGACTTTCTTTTTTCTTCACCCTGTTCTTTAGGCGGGCTCCTAGACTTCCTTTTCTGATTTTTCAAAATATGTTCCTGAACTCAAAATAAAAGGTGAAACAAAAAAATAACATCCCATTCTTCAGGAGGGTCCTGAACATAAAATAAATTCTCATTCTTCAGGAGGGTCTTGTCTTCTTCAGGAGGGTCCTGTCCCATTCTTATGGAGGATCCTGAGCAGAAAATAAAATTCAATAAACACGAACAAAATTTTTTGCCCCAGTTTGTACTAGAAAATTTTGTGAGCATCATCAGATTACAGTTTTTGAAAAGTACATAAAGAGTAGGAATCAAAGCCTTGCTAAAGAAACGCGTCTCGTCAGAGTAAAACTGATGACCAAAATTAGGAAGTGAGCCTTCTAAGAGTTAAATTGAAGGACTCGACTAGAAAGTGCGTCTTCTAGGCGTGAATGTTCAAGTTAGGAAGTGTTTCACCTAACAAATAAAAACTGACTTATTCAGACTAGGAAGTGTGTCTCCTAGGAGTTAAATGAAATGACTCGACTAGACAGTGCGTCTTCTAGGAGTGAATGTTCAAATTAGGAAGTGTTTTACCTAACAAATGAAAACTGACTTATTCAGACTAAGAAGTGTGTCTCCTAGGGGTTAAATGAAATGACTCAACTAGAAAGTGCGTTTTCTAGGAATGATGGTTCAAGTTAGGAAGTGCATCACCTAACAAATGAGACTTGAATTATCCAGATTAGGAAGTGCATCTCCTGGGGGTTGAATTTTTACCATAATTTGATTATCAAATCTGTGCAACAACATTACTTCCTGTATTTGTGGAAATGGTGCATTGCAACCCTTGATATTTATACTCTGAAGTTCTTGATTTGAAAGTAACATGTTTCCTGTTTCATCAAAGAAAATTTGTGAGTTCAAAAACATGGTGGCAGGTTTGTGGATTTAGCTTTCGTGGCAATCACTCTTGCCCTCATCATACTTAACCTTGCTTCCAACCATTAGCATCCTTCACCAACTTGATGCATCATTGACCCAAACTCATATTATCAAAAGTGACTTTGAAACAAACACAAGATTTCTGCTTTGCCATGCTCCTCAAATAAACCCTTTGAACCCTGGTATTTCCATGAGTTCCCAGACTCGTCTGTTGACAAAACTTTCTGCATGCCTTATTTCGGCTCACAATCATGTCTCTTTCACATGTTGACTTTTATCTTGCTTTGTGCAATTGAAGGAGTTGGTAGTAAGTTTTGAGATCATTTCTCACTTGTTTTGAAATGGACTTGACTCAAGGACACGAGAAAAATGACAATGATAATTTTTTTTTTGAATAACTGACTCAAGAAGAAAAAAAAAATATAGAGAAGGAAGAAAAGACAATGAATGTCCCTTTTCAAAAAAATAAAAAATAAAAATAAAGAAAAATTTATCTGAAAATGATAGTCAACTCTAATGATTAAGACATGCATTTTGAATTAAACAACCTGATCTACCCACACTAATCATTACAACTCTTGTTCACTCATTGAGTTTGAAATGGAATCAATCTTGAATATGTTTCCTCTAGATCACAATCCTCCTTCGGCTAGTGGCACCTTAATGGGTTTTTACCAACGCCTATCTCATTTTTATTTCTTTCTCAACTCACCGTCGCCTTATGGTGCCCCAAAAGGGTTTTCACCAATATGACTCTCTCATTTTCATTCTCATTTTTTTTTAAAGAAAATAACACCCAAAATATGAAATATCACTCACCCATAAGATGTTAAGCCTTGACATTCTCAAAGATTGATCTGAAGGTCTTTCTTTGGTTGTAACTTGACTTTTGGAAAGGGTTAGAAAGAAAGGGCGGCATGAGGCTCAAAATTTACATAACACTGGGTGAAGCATACAACTTTTGGAATAAACTCTTTTAAGGAAATAAACTTTTGCCCCAGTTTTATTTCATTCTGGGTAACTTGAATTTTCTTTTGGTTGGACCGACCCCCAGAGTAGGGCTGCCTACGTATCTTGTCATAGCAAGAATTAGGTCAAACGTAGTTCATGAATCTTGTTCTTTTGCTTGATTTTTTTTTCTTGACTTTTCTCTTCTTCTTTTTTTAGACAGAGAGAGATATTTTTCCGACTCCATTTTTGTTGAATTTTTCTGACTCTATTTTTTTTCTTGACATTTTTTTTTTTACTTTTTCAAATTCTATTTTGATTCCAAAAGAGGGGTGCGAAAGAAAATAACACTAAAGCTCAAAAGGGGTAACAAAGGATGACACAACATTTGGGTAGCAGAATGAAATGCTTCGTCATATATATCAATCCTTAAAAACACAAGTACATAACATGTAATTGAGAGTAGAACATGAAGATCATATGCATCTTTTTCAACATTGATCGTGACTAAGCTCATGTACTTGCGTCACTTCTTTTAAGCTTGTGAAATACACATGTCCACTTATATTGTACTTTTCTCTCGATGGATGACTCATGCCCTTTTGAAACTAGCTTCCTTTTTCTTTTCCTGATAGTGGATATTATAAATTCTCTGATCGACCCCATTCAAAATTCTCGAATTGAATCTTCTAATCGATGATCAAGTTATTTTCTGATTTACAAAGTGATTGCCTCAATACATTCAAGTGAGGCTGTAACTATGTCCCCAAATACCTGAACACTTACTTATTTTCTTATATGCTTTTTCTTTCAATCCTATCTTCTTGGTCAAATATTTCAGGATTAGATTAGACTTAAAGATCAGTCTGTGAAATCAACATGCATATCACATCACCATAGAAAGAGCTCTCTAAAGAAAAGAAAGACAACCAAATAATAAATAATAAAAAATAAAAAGGACACACATTTGTTGACAGAAAGATAGAAGGATTTGAATGGAAATGATAATAAAATAAGATAGATCCCAACCCAACCCTAAAATAATTCGGGTAGTAGACAGAAAACAAAACAGGCTACCAAAAATCCTTCCTCGTGGGGAGCAGATTGACTTCTAAATTGACAAACTTAATATTTTAGCCATTGAATTGCACGTCGACCTTAATGGAGTCTTTACAATCATTGTTGCATCATCTTTTTTTTTTAAACTCAATTATTTTGAATTTATCAACTCAAACTCTCTCCAAAATAAGTCGTCAGCATTTTTTCTTTTCCCCTACTCCTCTTAATTGATTTCATAACCTTTTTAGAGAAGTCAAAGGATCACCATGACCCTCTTACATGTCCAACTTTGGTGTTTTGAACTCTAGAGGCAAGTGAACATTATGAAACATGTACAAATTTTCGTTCAAAAACTCTCTTTTTCTCTCCAAGTACTTGCATGTTTCTCATATTTTGCTTCAAACTTTTACCTTCCTAGTTATTTCTTCTTATTCCTCATTTCTAACAGTCTACACCACCTCATCTCAAACCATATATCATTTTCTGTGGGTTATCTTGCCTTTTCTTTGGACCTGTAGTTGTATGGATGAGAAGCCAACTTAGCCACAAACCAACCACCTTAATACTATTTTGATTTTGGTACAAACTAATGTGTCAAAGTTTAATTTTTTTTTAAGATCACCGAATCCATGAAGGACTGCCTACGTATCTCATTAAGATGAGAATCAGGTGTGCGTAGTTCTTGAAAATTGGAGATACGAAGAAATATACCTTTTTTTTTAATAATGAGAAATTTATTTATTTATTAAATAATATTTTTTTTCATTTTTGAAAATAACTTCTTCTTTTTTTTAGTTTAAAAGGAAAGACAACCATTTTTTAAAACATCACCGAATCCATTAAGGACTGCCTACGTATCTCAATAAAATAAGAATCAGGTGTGCGTAGTTCTTGAAATATATGTCGTACAAAACTCATCCTCAAGATCCCTAAAGGTTCAGGGCTGTTAAGATTTATATATATTTTTATTTTATAAAAACTTAGCCTCATGATCCCTAAAGATTCAGGGCTATTGAGATATATAAAAATATAAAAATTAGACTTGAAAAGTAGAAAAACGATTATAAAAGTAATCATATTTTCAAAATATTCCCTAACAAATCTACAAATAATTTTTTCAAAAGATAGGATCTTATCCTGGGAAGGACTTCCTACGTATCTCACAAAGATGTGAGAATTAGACCCTCGTAGTTCATGAAGACTGTAAAACCATGTTACTAAATTTTTTCCTTCTTTTATTTTTTTTTTCTTTGAAAAAATGATTTACTAAATGTGAGGATAATTAAGTCTCTTGCATTTTAAAATTGTCTAAAGCTGATCAACAAATAAATAGCCTTCCAAACAAATGTCAAAGAGCAGGTAGGATGCACATGTTGGTCTTTATAAAGTAGGTTACCTGTCCTAGACAAACCCGACTCCTGTCCCAAGTCCCGCTAAGTCAAATGCATATGATGCAAATAAAGCGGCACCTAATAGGGATAACCAGATTCTGAGTTTTCAGTTCTTCTAAGGTTAAGCCTAATAGGGATATGTGTCTAGACTGTCTTACCCGAGCGGACACTCGAGCCGGGGAGGGACAACTTGGTCGATAGCAGGGCAACACCGCCTTCGTTGCCGATTCGAACCCCGCCTAATATGTGTGACTATAATCCTTCACCAGGTGCCTTGAAACTTCGACTATCTCAAAAAGAAAGTAGGATGCATGCGCTGCATTCCTTCGATCATATTTCAGAGACTCAGAGGGGGTGCACAAGAGAAGACAGTACATAATACAAATCAATCAATATCAAAGTGGTAAATAAGCGACAAGTAGCACATAAGGCCAAAAAAAATAATATCAACAATAATTAAAGCAAGTATAAGTCAATATAAAAAACTCGAATTCTTATTAATCCCCAGCGGAGTCGCTAGAGATGTCGCACCCCTTTTCCACTCGAAGGGTCGAGTCGAAGGGTTTTTCTAATTAAAGTGACGGTTTTGAATAAGGATTAATTTATTTGCTGAGTCACCACTTGAAATTGAGTTTCGGTGTTTCAAGTCACCTTTTTGAATCCTTAGTCAAAAGAAAATGACTCTTTTATTTTGGTCTACGAAAATAAAAGACCGGATAAGGAATTCTATTGATCGAGGGGAAGGTGTAAGGCACCCCTCGAATCCCGTGGTTCTAGCACGGTTGCTTATATTGACTTAACGTAGCTTTAACTATTTTGGATAAACTATGTTTGCAGGCCTGAATTTGCTC
Organism: Capsicum pubescens; assembly: GCA_030864215.1. NCBI lineage: Eukaryota > Viridiplantae > Streptophyta > Magnoliopsida > Solanales > Solanaceae > Capsicum > Capsicum pubescens. The sequence goes on along the minus strand of CM061543.1, from coordinate 51,150,469 downwards.
ATTTTTAATATCTAAAATATGTCTATACAACTTATATTAAATAAATGGATAAAAATTAATTTTTAGTAAAATATTTATCAAGGTGCATTATTGCATCCATGAATTTTTAAATGTCTCGAAAAGATACGTACGCCGCATTCTTTAATTAAGACAAATATTTAAAATGTGCCTAAAATTTGACTATCACTAAAAGCATTAATTCGTCACTTGCAAACTAGTAATAATTTATCTATCTATTTTTATTCTAAACCAATTAAAATCATATTTTTGATTAAATTATCTCTACTTTCGTAATAAATAAAATAATCAATTAAAGTCTATATATATATATATACGTAACAACAAACAAGCAAAATAATTAAATAAAGATTATAAAATAAAATAATATATTAAAATAATTACATTAATTATTATATATATATTTATATGTACAAAGAGAGATGAAAAAATAAATAAACGATTAAAGTATTTTTCATCGGATTTTGGGGTAGAGGTACGGCACATGACGGAGACTGGCGGCGATGGGGTTTGATGACCAACGATCGGATCAGCGCACGCGGGAGCAAGCGCTGGTGGATCTGGTCGGTTATCCGGCGAAAGGAAGTGGTTTTTGAGTTGTCGGTTGTTGATTCCGGCAGGGAGGTGCGGTGGCTGTGGTGGTGGTTTCGGCCAGATTTGGCGCTGGAGAAGGGAATACCGACAACGGAAAAGGGGAAATGCGGGTGGCGCCGGCGCGGCTGGAGTAGTGGCCAGCCATGGTGACTACCGGTTTTCAATTGCGTTTGCCGATGGAATCGCGACTGTTGGCTAGATTTCACCGGCGAGAGATGATGGCAGAGTGGGGTTGGGGTATTCCGGCGAAAGTTCGCCGGAAAAATTGATTCACTGCCTATTTTTCTTTCTCTCCGATCTCTGCCTTTTCGCCCTTTTTTTAATTAATTTTTCTACTTCGTCAATATTACTATCTGGTTTTCTTTATATCCATTTTTGTATATACAGGTATATGTACAGTACAGTGTGTGTATGATTTTGTCGTGAATAAAATTGAAGAACAGTGATACAATATGTATTTTGCAGAATATATTAAGTACATGATGTGTTGTTATGGATTTAGTGAACTGTTTGTGAGAATGAAAATATCTATATGCAAATATATTATTTTCAGTAATATAATTGCATAACATCCAATAATAACGATCACATAATTTTTAACTACACATAATAAAATTATTTAAACATTCTCATTCAATGCTTTTCACAGTGTAATTTATAACATAAATGATTTAGATTTGAATAAAAACCTGTAATTGATTCAAACGGAATAATGCAACAAAGAAATAGTTGTCACCGGAAACTTCAATCGAAAAACTCTTGAACTCTTTAATTTTTCACTCTCTTTATCAGAAAACTTCTTTACTCTCTGGTTTTTCTGTCTGATCCTGTGTGTAATAGTACGCCCTTTTTTTATCTGTGTAGAGAGTCCCTTAAGTATAGACTACTTGGGGGAACAGTTACTTTTGAGCAGGGGGGGGGGGTTATAGTTTTAACAACAGATAAGGGGGAGGGCTATTCAAAATTTATTTATTTTTTCTTTCAATTGAAGATAATAAGAATAATAATATATAAAGATAATGATAATAAATAAATAAAAATAAATAAATAAATAATATAATAATAATAAATATAATAATATTTAATTAATTTTATATTTATGAAAATTATAATAAAATTACAAATATCCAAAAATAAAAATAGTATTAAAACTACTAATTTATTTATTAAAATTTAGAAAAGGAAAATATTTTTTTCTTTAATTTTTGTATTATTTTTAAAATTAGAATAAAATAAAATAAAATATCTCAAAATTTAACTTTATTTAATTATTTATTTTTAAACTAAAAATTTATTAAAATAAAAATAAGAATCAAAATAATATATGATCAAGTATATAAACATAAACTATTTAATATCGATAAACAAGTTAAAATTTAGGGAGGATAAAAAATCACATGTCTACAAATATTCTTCTCTTATTATTTATTTTAGGACTCTATAATTTTTGAAATATATTTTCTTTTACCATATAATTTAGGATTTCTTAATTAAATATTATAAAAATAATAATATAATACTTTAAGAAAAATAGGTGAAAAGACAATTTTGTCTATTGTGAAGTATTTTAATGAAGGACAAAAAGTTCAAATCACTTTTCTAAGGGTTTTCACACTTTTAATATATTATAATAATATAATTGTAATATAATATAATATAATATGATATAATATAATATAATATGATATGATATAATATAATATGATATGATATAATATAATATGATATAATATGATATAATATGATATGATATAATATGATATAATATGATATGATATAATATGATATAATATGATATAATATGATATAATATGATATGATATAATATGATATGATATAATATGATATGATATGATATGATATAATATGATATGATATAATATGATATGATATAATATAATATAATATGATATAATATAATATAATATGATATAATATAATATGATATAATATAATATAATATGATATAATATAATATAATATAATATGATATAATATAATATAATATAATATAATATAATATAATATAATATAATATAATATAATATAATATAATATAATATAATATGATATAATATACTATAATATGATATAATATACTATAATATACTATGATATGATATGATATGATATGATATAATATAATATAATATACAACAACAACATACCCAGTGTATTCTCACCTAGTGAGGTCTGGGGAGGGTAGAGTGTACGCAGACCATACCACTACCTCAAGAGAAGTAGAGAAGTTGTTTCCGATAAGGGGGCTTAGGACCAATAACAGTATAACAAATACAAAAAGTAGGCGCATATAAACTAGTATGGTACACAAAACAAACTAACCGTATAACAAACACAAAAGATAAGTGCATAATAAACTAGTACGGGATGCAAAAAAGTCAACACCACTAGCCCCAAACTACAGCCACAACACTACGAACCAGAAACTGCAGACCCAAAGGAGCACTCCCCTATTACTACCTCCGCGCTCTCACCCCTTAACCCTCTACCCTAATCCGCGTCCTTCACACCTTCCTATCAAGGGTCATGTCCTCTGTAAGCTGTAATTGCTCCATATCATACCTAATCACCTCCCTTCAATATTTCTTCGGTCTACCTCTAGCCCGCCTAAAACCATCCCTAGCCAGAGTCTCACACCTCCATACTGGAGTATCAGGGCCCCTCCTCATCATATGCCCGAACCAACGTAGCCTCACTTCTCGCAACTTATCCTCTACCGAGGCAACTCCCACCTTCTCCCGAATAATCTCATTCCTCACCTTATCTTTCCTGGTATGTCCACACATCCATCGCAACATTCGCATCTCCGCCACCTTCACCTTTTAGATGCGGGAGTTCTTAACTGGCCAACACTCCGCTCCATACAACATAGTCGTCCGGACTAGCACTCTGTAGAACTTACCTTTAAGCTTCGGGGGCACCTTCTTATCACAAAGGACTCCCGAAGCGAGCCTCCACTTCAACTACCCTGCCTCAATATGATGTGTGACATCCTCGTCAATCTCACCATTACCCTGAATTATAGACCCCAGATACTTGAAACTCTCCCTCTTCTGGATGGCCTGAGAGTCTAGCTTCACAACCACTCCATCTTCTTGCGATATATCACTGAACTTACACTCCATTTCAAATTTCAAATTTTAGAATTTTCTCCATTCTCTTCTCTTTTCAATCTTACTTTCTCTCTGTAAATTTCTTTCTCCCCCATTTTCTTCCTATTCTTCTTACTTTTCTCTCTCTCCATATTTTCCTCTTTATCTGTTTTCTCTTCTTTTTTTATTTTCCTCTTTATTTGTTTTCTCTTATTTTTTTCTTTTCCTTTTCATCATTGTTCTTTTTCTTTTATTAATTTTTATGGACTATTTTTTAAAAAATTGTGAAGATTGAAAAAAAAACTTTTTTTTTATAAAAAAATAATTGAGAAAATAATGCAAAAAATTAAGCAACTGCGATAGTTGCTTCAGCAACTACCATAGTTGCTGGTAGTTGCTGCAACTGTTACGGTAATTGCTACAACAACTACTATTAGTTTTTACAAAAATTTCGATAATTGTCGTAACAACTACTTCTGTTACGACAATTATCGAAGTTGTTGCAGCAACTATGATTGTTGCTGCAACAACTTTGATATTTACTTAATTTTTGAAAAAAGATGTGGTAGATGAGGAGCCCATGAAGAAGATGGTATTTATAGTAAAGGGGGAGGTGTTGGTGTTGGTGCTGACGTCGAAGGAGAAGGTTGACAGTTGTTGGGGTGTTGATAGTGGTGATTGTGGAGAAGAAAAATAAAAATAGGTGACGATTGTGTAAGAGGAGGAAATGGTAGCGGATCCGGAAGAGGTGGCAACAATGGTGATGGTGATGGTGATGATGATGGTGGAGGAAGAGGAGGTGTGGTGGCGATGGCAGCGGCGATAATTGAAGGGGTGTGGAGGAGGTGGGGTAATGGTGGAGAAAGTAGGATTTTTGTGTAAATAATAAAACTTGAATGTTTTAACAACAACAACAACAACAAACTCAGCGTATTCCCTCAAACAGACCCAGTGTATTTCCACAAAGTGAGGTCTGAGGAGGGTAAAATGTACGCAGTCCATACCGCTACCTCCGAAGAAGTGTTTTAAGATTAGGGTAATTAACACTAATCTTATAATGTCACCTCTACTTAACACTTTTGTCACTCTTTTTAATTTTGAAACCTTTTTGTTACACTTAATTAATTTTCCCTAATTTTTAGGACTAACGAAAGTTATGAACACTTTGACCATGACTATATACTTTTTTCCCGAGATTGAAACGGGTTATTTACAAGAATAGCCTTTGAAGCAGATAGTCAGTAACTTTTGACCATTTAAAGTTATCGGGTGAAGTTTTCTGGATTGAAACAGAAGGGCTAAGTGCACAAATAGCCATAATCTTCTCACAAGTAATCATAATAAAGTGAATGTATGAAGTTGCAAAAAGGTAAGAGGAGGATAAGTGGAGATCTAAAGTTTGTCAACATTAACCAAATGTTAAATTGTTTCTTTGCAACCGCAAAAACAAAATGAAGTGATACATCTTTCCAGTTCACTACCTAGGAAGATATTATTGCAGGAAACACAATTGAATCAAGGAAACTTATAGGTAACGTGTTTGTTAGTGGCAATGGATGCAAGATATTTTGTCCTAATTTTGTCACTTTTGTCATGCCAATTCTGGGATGTCACAAGGGAACAAATGCAGAGGCAGAACTAATTGAGCCAGGGCAGCTTCCCAGCATTCATCGAAAATACAGAAGAAAAGCATTTTGTTGAGTACTCCTGAAGTAGTTGCAAAGATTGCTAGGAATCCTCTTGGTTCCTCAATCTTACGGGGTCTGGGAAGCGGCTTCAAGCAATCAAATTCTCATGACCTATTCTTTTAAGATTGATATGAAATGACTTGCAGCAGTTGGCAAAAGTCAGCAGCTACAGTGTGTGTTTGTACTTAACAACATCCATCGTATTCAAGTTAAATCTCTTGCAGATATCAGATATTGTCGGTTCACTTAGACCATCATTAGCTTCTCCAGATCGAATAAGCTTTTGAAGGTCTTCTGATGGCTTTAATACCTGTGTATACCACCAAGTGCAAAACTGGAGTTAATATGTATGCATTTCACAAGCAACTTTCAAAAGCAGCATAAACACACCAATGACTCCAACCATTAACTACAAGATGATCCATGATAACATGCTTTGCAAACATGGAAGCAAGTATAGAATGATTAATGCCACAGAAGAGAACATCTCAATAATGAGAGAGAGAGAGAGAGAGAGAGAGAGAGTGAGAGTTGCACAAAGAGATGCCTAGACTGAAAGTAAAATCAGGTTTTAAGAGCAAAACTGCGTCTGAAACACTACTAATATGACGATACAGAAAAATGATGCATGCATCTGCCAAATTTTCAAACATACATCTATCTTAATAAAGGTGTACGTGCGACTTCAGAAACAATCGTATTATTGTTATATCCTACAGCGACTAAAGAAAACCCGCTGAAAGGAAGACTATAAAAATTTGGTAATTGTCCTAGTTAAGTTCCATAAAGAGGGACAAAGTAACATAGGATGTACAAAAGATTAATAATGCATGCATACCTGCAGAAAGGAAGCAGAAACAAGATATGAAAGAGAATTTTAATAGTTGTCCCGGATAAGTTCCAGAAAGAGGGTCAAATTAGAATATGATGAACATATGATTAACAAGTACCATATTCTCAGAATCATAATTTGCCAAGTATCAAGTGAAATTTACCCATGGTGGACTACTGCAGCCTTTTGTTCTCTGAGGGTCATCTTTTATATTTTTCTTGTCTGTTGTTCCTTTATCTGACTTCTGCTGATCGGAGTTGTTTGTAACTAACTGAAGAAGGTTTTCACTCCCCTGAAGATCCAAAAACGGAAAGATAATTAGCAACCCAAACAGCAGGAGCTCTTATAAAGAGAAGATGAAATACCAAAGCAACATAGTATATACAAAAATCAATAACAAAACTGTCTGCAAGGTGTAGGCGAATATCAAATTTTTGGGGGAAGACATTAAACTTCTAGTACCTTTCAGTTATTTTTTTTGGTATAATGTTGGCCTGCGATGAGTAAATGGGGAATAACACGGTCTATGAGGATCACATAACCGACCCCCACTTATTTGGAACTGAGAGCATAGTTGTTCATATACCACAAATTGGCCTTCAGGGTTAAATGATTTGAAAGAGTGGAGGAAGGAGAAAAAATGAGACAGGGCAAATACAAAAAAAGTTGTGAAATGAAATGGAATCACATGAACTTTATTAATTGTGATCCCAGTATATGAGCATGCAGGCATATATGTCTAGGTTTGCCAAAGCAATACAACAAAGAGGACAATTTACATCTTTTCTACTAAAAAAGACATGCAGCAATTCTCAACATTCTAATCAGTTCGCAATATTATTCACCTGAAGAGCTCTCCAGTGAGAGTATGTCCGAAATAAGACCCAAAAGAAAGGTATATTCGGCAAGGGTAGCACCTGCAGGACATGAAAATAATTGAGAAAAGCAAGAGAATCACAACACTTTAAATCAAGAGGATCACATAAAAAGAGGCCCAAGTAAGAAAAAGGTCCATCTCAATATGATCAAAAAGAGAGAAACTAAATTAAAAACTTGACATGTGACAAATTAGTGTATCCATACCATGAAAAATGATGTCAGTGGAAGCAATGTAACTGATCCATAGAAGTACTTCTTATGGATGATACTCCCCCTGGTAATAAAATCATACATCAATATGAAATATACAGAAAGAAAGAGTTTTTGAATTATGTTACATTACAACACCAAACAACATAGGAAACTATCATCCTTGAAATAGCAAATACTAATTCAGGATACAGAAAGAGAAAAGTTGACAGGTGTGACTTGGTCAATGTTAAAAGAATTTTTTCCATTGGTCCTTGACATAACTTCAATCAGATTCAAATCAATGATATAGTTATGAAGGAAACATATAGTCATTTCAAGATACTAATACCCCAGTAACCCAAGGAAGTCCTTTTCGGCAAAATAAAATGCATAGGATTAGTATCGCAAACAGTAAAATTAACTTCATGATCTATTTTGAGATATTGAATCCATATTCACACAATAAAATAAGAGCTACACACGTTTGCAGGCAGGATGATGAATCTGCTGCTCACATTATTGTTCATGTCAAAATAAAGGAAGTGCCGGAGAAAGCACTTTCTAAGCATCTAACACGGATAAATGCTTTTGCATGGAAACCGAATTAAATTATCATGTGTTATTTGAGAGGGCTTTTGGGCTGGTGGTTGTGAACTCGAGCTTTCTGAAGAAGGAGGATTATCTGATTACCTTCCGAAGCGCTTTAGCCAAGACTCAGATTGACTTTCTGCTGCTTAGGAAGGGGGATAAAGTTCTATGTAAAGACTGTAAAGTCATTCCGAGTGAGCATCTTTCGACTCAGCACAGGCTTCTGGTGATGGACTTGTTTATCACGAAGAGCAGGAATAGTAGGGTCGGAGAGGGTCAACCTAGAATCTAGTGGGGTGGTTTGACGCCAGTCAGTGTGCTGGAGATAGGGGTGAGGGTGGCCGGAATGGGGGCATGGGAGTGTAGGGGGGACGTGGATGGTATGTGGGATAAGGCTGCCAACTGCATCAAGGAGACGGCTAGAGAGGTGTTAGGTGTCTCGAGGGGTCGGGCAGGTCGACTTAAGGGGGACTGGTGGTGGAATGAAGAAGTTAAGAAGAAAGAGGAGACTAAGAAGGAGGCATATGTTAAGATGATCGAGAGTAAAGATGAAGAGGAGAAACGGGTGAACAGGGAGGCTTACAAAGTGACAAGGAAAGAGGCTAAGCTAGCTGTTACGGCTGCTAAGACAACAGCTTTTGAGAGCTTGTACGCGGGGTTAGAGGAGAAAGGCGGGAAAAAAGGTTGTATAGGCTTGCTAAGGCTAGGGAGAGGAGGGGTCGGGACCTCGATCAAGTGAAGTGTATTAAGGGGGAGGACGGAAGAGTTTTGGTGGAGGATGTTCACATCAAGAAGAGATGGCAGGAGTATTTTCATAGACTTTTCAACGAGGAGAGAGACAAAGGCATTGTGCTAGGGGAGCTGGAGCGCTCGGAGGAGGGCCGTGATTTCAGCTACTGTAGACGTTTTAAGTTTGAGGAGGTCAGAGAGGCGATTCGTAGGATGCGAAGGGATAGGGCGACGGGGCCGGACGAGATTTCGGTGGATTTTTGGACGTATGCTGGTGAGGCGGGTTTAAGGTAGTTGACAGATTTGTTTAACGTCATTTTCAAGACTGCGAGAATGCCTGAGGCTTGGAGATGGAGTACGATGATTCCGTTATATAAAAACAAGGGCGATGTTCAGAGTTGCAACAACTATAGGGGTATTAAGTTGTTGAGTCACACTATGAAGATTTGGGAGAGGGTGGTCGAGCGGAGATTAAGGAAAGTAGTGTCCATTTCGGAGGATCAGTTCAGTTTGGTTTTATGTCTAATCGCTCAATGACAGAGGCAATCCATCTGGTGAGGAGATTGGTAGAGCAGTATAGGGAAAGGAAGAGGGATTTGCACATGATGTTCATCGACTTGGAGAAGGCGTATGACAAAGTCCCTAGGGAGGTTCTTTGGAGATGCTTAGAGGTGAGAGATGTTCCAGTGGCGTACATCAGAGCTATTAAGGACATGTATGATGGAGGGAAGACTCGGGTGAGAACGGCGGGAGGTGACTCAGGGCATTTTCCGATCGAGACAAGTCTGCATCAGGGTTCGACTCTTAGCCCTTTCCTTTTTGCGGTGGTGATGGACGTGTTGACGCGGAATATTCAGGGTGAGGTGCCTTGGTGTATGTCATTTGCGGACGATGTAGTGCTGATTGATGAGACGCGGGTGTGTGTGAATGAGAAATTGGAGGTTTGGAGGCAAACCCTGGAATCTAAGGGGTTCAGGTTGAGTAGGTCCAAGACGGAGTATTTGGAATGCAAGTTTAGTGACGCGAGTCAGGAGGATGAAGTGGTGGTGAGGTTAGATTCCCAGGTTGTTTGTAAGAGGGATAGTTTTAAGTATCTTGGGTCTATTATCCATTTGAATGGCGAGATTGATGAGGATGTCTCTAAACATATTGGAGCAGGGTGGATGAAGTGGAAGCTCGCTTCGGGAGTGTTGTATGATAAGAAGGTTCCCCTTAAGCTTAAAGGAAAATTCTACAGAGTGGCAGTCCGTCCGGCCATGCTGTATGGAGCGGAGTGTTGGCCAGTCAAGAACTCCCACATTTTAAGACTGAAGGTGGCGGAAATGAGAATGTTGCAATGGATGTGTGAACTTACTAGAGGGGATAGAGTTAGGAATGTGACTATTCGAGAGAAGGGGGGAGTGGCTTCGGTGGAGGATAAGATGCGAGAAGGAAGGTTGAGATGGTTTGGGCATGTGATTAGGAGGGGCACGGATGCCCCAGTTCGGAGGTGTGAGAGGCCGGCCTTAGATGGCTTTAGGAGGAACAGAGGTAGGCCAAAGAAATACTGGAGAGAGATGATTAGACATGACATGGAGCAGTTGCAGCTCACTGAGGACATGACCCTAGACAGGAAGGTGTGGAGGTCACGGATTAGGGTAGAAGGTTAGGGCGAGTGTATGGATTGTGGCTAGGTGTTAGGAGAGCGAGTGCGTATCCGGGCAGTAATCCCAGGCCTGTGTCCTTGAGTAGGAGCCTTTAGTCAGGTGAGTTCGGGTGGGGTGGGTAAGTGGGTGTCCTAGTTCCTATTTCGTATTGCTCGTATTTCTCTTATTTCGTACTTCACTGATATTTATTTCTATTATTTCTTATGTCTGCATGCCAACCTTTCCTGTTACATGTTCCAATATGATCTTGGTGTATTATTCGAGATTCTTAGCCGGGGGTCTATCGTAAACAGCCTCTCTACTTCTTCGGAGGTAGTGGTATGGACTGCGTACATCTTACCCTCCCCAGACCTCACTTTGTGGGAATACACTGGGACTGTTGTTGTTGTTGTATTTTATAACCATCTTCATTTGGTTTAGTAGGCTATGAATGCACAAAACTCTAACCTTAATTAGAATATGTTCCTCCACAGCAGAAAGAGATTTTAAATCCCAACCAAGCGTGGTCAGGATAGGAATTCTTTGGCTGAGTTTCTAGCATCTGTTTTTTTCTACAGTGAATATATGTTAGATAAGTTGCAGTAGTGCAGAAACCACATAGAAACAGAGCCAACTTATAGGAGAACGTACGAGAAAGCGGATTAGGCTAAAAGAACTGCTTCCAGGTAAAAACATTCAGAAAAAGGATCACAAATGGAAGATCAGAACTGAACTGTTAATTATTGGCACTGGTGACACAGAGCAAAGCATCTAGGAAGAATTCTAAAAAAAAAAAAATTGAAAAGGAAAAATATTATAGAAAGAAGATTATATTAAAGTATTACTAACAAAGTTAGCATATCATGTATCAAAGTTAAACTTTACTTCTTGGATTTTGTTAGAGAGGTAACTGGTTAGGAGTAGCATTATTAGTATTAACTATTAAGTGTGTCAAACATTTGGGAAGACCCAAAGTGCAAAGTGGATTAGATAACTTGGAATAGGAAGATTAAAGTTGTTTTCTTTTCTAAGTGCACAATCATGATCTTACGGTTCATAGCATCTTGGCTTCTCAAGCCAGTAACTATAAATGGTAGAAGACAATGGTAAATTTTCTGTTACATGGATAGATGACAGCCAAAACAACAGATGCATACCACATGAAATGTATTGAAAAAAATCCAATAAAAGACTTTGTGCAAGGAAAGCTCAAAAAGCAACAACGAAAATAAGCATTTTATACCCTACCTCATGGCAATATGACGTAGCCTCCGTCGAACAAGCCGTCCATTTAAACTGTGTAGAAAGAAAACACAAGATTGGTGCAAACATCCGGATAACATAAAATATAATGGTAGAGGTGCTCATGTAATGTGACTTCCCCCTTTCTTTCCTTTCAAGCAATCCTATGGTAAAAAATGCAACGGATATTTTGAATGTGGATGTAAATTTAGTCTTTTAAAACAGTTTTTCTCCTGGATGAAGTGCACCTTGACATCAACTTATCAAAGTGCAAACAGAGATACTGAAGCAAAATAAATTGTTTCAAGTTTTATTCAGCAAAAGAACATGAAGACATCTCTTTCTATAAGTAACTCTGATTCTATAAGGCCACGACAGGTCATGAGAACTTGGAATAAGATCACATTCAACTGACTATATGACTTACCCTAAATGCAAGAGTATTTGATCCTCGTTACTGATAAATACAACCATTTTCATTTTCTGCTGATCAATTCTGACCAATTAGAGTGTTAAATCTACTTGCTCATGTCAACTTAGATGAGTTACAATTTTCTCTTTAAAAAAATTGGATCTCCATCAAACATCTGTTTAAAATCACGTATAGACACCATGTTTTTGCATGCTCATTAGTTCATAAAATAGGATCTACATCATTCAGATTTCTGTACACTAAAAGGAACACTTGCATTACACAAAAACAATCCCGCACCGCACATATCAAGCTCCAATGACGTAAGGGGTCGTTTGATCAGATGTATTAGAGAATCTAATACAGGTATTAGTCAATAGTCATGATATTATCTAATCCTTAATTTGGAAGGATTTTCAGGCTGTGTGTATTAGTTATACACTCTATTCAGTATTATAGGAAGTATAAAGAATACATAGTAAACCATGGTATGAGCAATAGAAGAGCTATTGATACATGAACTGCTCTTAACAACACCAAATCAACCAGTTGATAAGAAATAACCCCAGAATTACTAATACACCAATATTCAATACTATTCTTGTACACTCTAAAAATGATCCCTAAAAGGCAAAAGCGGAGAGAGAGAGGCCCAGACCTTGAGGGATAGGTGATGTCGACACGCGTTACCTCCTTAGGAATGGATTTCAAAAAGATCTCCGACGGCTTAACACGAGAGAGAAGCCGTAACCCTAGCCTAACATCACCAATTGTCCGATTAGTTTCAGCATCTTTGGCTACAGCGTAGTATACTCCTATTGAAAGAAAAAGCAAGAAATTACCCATGAATTTTGTTCTTTAAACTTCCTGCAGGCGCTTTTTCCAAATTACTCCAAGCTTTGTTCATCTAAACATAATAACAAAACATAGCAACGATTCCATTACCTCATATTAAAATGATATTCAACCAAAACATAAAAATTTTAAAAATTAAAAATTAAATAAAATAAAAACACCACGGTTATCAAAACGATAAATAAAAGAAAAAGAAACAAAAAATAGGACCTTATTGGAGGCGAAATCAACGACGACTTCGAGATTAGAGTTGAAGGAGTTATGCTTGGAATTGGACGAAATCTTCTTCCATAGGTCTTTGAATGTAGAAGGAGTATTCGACGAATGAGCTTCAGATTGCAACGACTCGATCGTTTGGCTGAAACACCAGTTCCTTCCCCTGATTGGAAACACTACCAATCTAGCCTTCATGATCGTGATGATTCACTGCACGAATTCCAAGAAACAAAAAAATGAAAGAACGAATGGTTTGGTTTTCCAACGGAATACGCGAGAGACGGGGCGCGCGTAGAGTAATAAGGAGCTGAAAAAACTGCCGATTTCTAACTGTTTTTGTGAGAATGAGAATACAAAATGGGAGTGCCGAAAGTGAAGCTGAAATTAAAATGTGAAGGAAGAGCGGCCGCCCGCACTACTTACCATTCACAAGTCACTACAAATAGCTACGCGGGTCGACCATTAAAGGCTGTTTGGCCATTCACTAGAAAAGTATTCAATGTTGAATAAAAATAATAGTATTACTCTCTCCTCGTTTCATTAGTTGGACATATTTTATTTTAAATATTGATTAAGAAATTATATATATAAAAAAATAAAAATTATTAATTTACCGATTAAAAACACTTTAAAAAATTTATAAGTGTGAATACTTTTAAAAAGAATTAACTGCAAAGATAATATGAAAAAAAATTAATTAATTTTCTTTTTTTAGTTTAATAAAGTGATCAACTAATACGAGACAGTTATTTTTAGTATGATACCAACTAATATGGAACGCAGTAAGTACATCTAGGATAACTAATTCACACAATTTTATTTCAAACAAATTAGGATAAACTTATTCTAAATTTAATCTCGAATTATTTACCCTTTCTACCTTCATTTTTACCTAGCCACCCATAATTATTTGTAGATCACTTGCAAATACTTTTCAGCTTTGTAATTTTTACGTATAAATTAATCATTTTTTTAAACATTATAGATCTTCATTTTTTATATAAGAAATTTTAAAAAAAAATATTTAGTTTTTAAGTGGCTAAGAGAGCTCATTCTTCTCCAATATATACTCGATGATGAATAGTTAATTAATTTTGTAGGCTGCTTACAAATTTATTTATTTTTACTTTTATGATTTTTTATAACAGATCTTTATTTTAACACAACAAATCCTCATTTTTACACATAAAGATATAAAAAAATTATTTTCTTCTATTCAATTTGTAAGTGATCAAAAAATCTCATTTCTCTTTACATGACCTTAATTTTCTTGTAGTTTTGTTTTTCTGAGTCTTATTGAATGTTTCAAATCACAAAAGTCTTTAACCATATAATGTTGAAATATATTTATAAAATAAATTTCAAATAATGTTTCATATACCTTTGCGCTTTGCCTAGTTAGAAGATCACAAAAAAATGTAACGAATGGGGTGTTATTTTTTCTAAAAATTACCTATATACATAAGTTAAAGTTACATAATTACATTAAATTCCAAATTGGTAAAGTATTTACACAAATCCCAAAATAATTACAAAAATTTCCTTATTTGGTAATTTCTCTCTCCTTAATATTATACATCTAAAAAATGCCGCTTTTTCCTCCCTCTTTTTCTCTCCTATTACAAATCAGTTTATCCTCCATTATTCAATCCCTTTTTTCACGCCTAAAATCAAGCAATCGTACTTAGAGTTTTCCATTGTAAGTTTTCAAACATAAATTGAACTTATTGATTTCATTCATTAATTTTTGATTTATTTTTTTTGAACTTCACCAAATCAAAAAGTCATGGACTTGTTTGAGAAAATAAAGGCAAAAAAAATGACGACGAATTATCAGAAGCTTCAAAAATTCTCAATTGGGTCATCATCATCATCAATAGAGCACAACGGGGTGGAACATGCCATGGAAAATGAATCTTGTGAACAAAGCACAACGGTGTTTATTCAAACGATTGAATCAACAAAATCACTTACTCAATCTTCTATAAGAATCTAAATCCTAATTATTTGATTATTTAATGTTTGTTTATATTATTCTATTTCTGAAAAGTAATGATCTTGCTCCGTTTTATATTTTTTTAATACTCTTTCAAAGATTCTATTTTGTAATATCAAATTCTTCCAATATTCTTGGATCTAACTTTATGTTTCAAAGATTCTATTTTATATGTTTCAGTATTTTGTCTAACTATATGTTTGTTTTTTGTTGAAATAGGCTAGCTTTGTGGTTGCAAAGATAACTGCAATTTGTACACCGAGGCTACTCAAAAGAATAAGTGATTTGCTACGATGGGAAAAAATTACTTGTCATCGCGTCCAAAGATATAGATTTTATACATTATACATTACTTTATTTAACACACTTACGTATAATGTAAGTTTTTGTATATATAGAAGAGGTTGTTTTTGTATTTAGTCGAATTATACAATTATAATCTATGAATTTTGTATAAGGTTACATTATATATTCTAACAAGTTTATAGATAAATAATGTATAATGTTAATATTTTATATGTATGGTGTAACATTATACATTCTTGAAGTTTTTATTTGAAAGTATAAGATATAATATATTAGGCATTATACATTAGTTATTTTGGAAAACTAATGTATAATATAAATCTAATGATATATATTTTCAATATGTTATACATTATAAGTTCTTATTACATTAGATGTGTTTTATGTTGTATTTTACAGTTAAAAAGTCTTATTTTTGTGTAATTTTTCATTATACCTTTTGTCAAGTTTATAGGTCATACATGTTTAAAGTGAAAAATTTAGATGTGTAATATGACATTATACATTACTGCAGTTTATTTTTAAAATGTATAAGTTGCTCTTATACTTATTCTAATGTATAATATAAGCCTGAAACTATATATTTTAATATGTTATACATTAAAAGTCCTTATAAGATGCATTTTATGCTTTATGTGGTATTATACTATTAGAAAGTCTTATTTTTGTATAAATTTTCATTATACCTTTTGTCAAGATATATAGGTCATACATGTTTAAGGTGAAAAATTTAGATGTGTAGTATGACATTATACATTACTGCAGTTTACTTTTTACAGGCCAAAGTCATCGATAGGCACTCAAACTTGTTGCCAAAATTCACTTAGACACCTAAACTAAGGCCTATTCCTATCAGGCCCCTAAACCCCCCGATTTTTATTTCAATTAGATATTTTTTGCCTATGTGGCACTGCGCGTGTAGTGCAAACTCAGGAGGCGCGTGAATAGTATTTTTTTAGTAAATTCCAAATAAAAAGATGTCAAGTGGCATGTGGGCCCCAAAAATTATTAATAAAGCAAAAATTCTCTTTTAAAAAAAACTCAATCATTCCCTTCCCCCCCCCCCCCCCGACACCCACGTGATACCAATCCTTGGATGAGTTATCTCATGTATTTTATCTCAATCAAACATTGGATAAGTTCATTCTAAAACTAATCTAGGATTAGTTATCCCTTGTCTCTTATCCCTTCTCCCAAACAAGCCATTACATTTGTAACTATAACGGTTTTCTTTACAGAAAGAAAACATTCACAACTTGACTAAATAGATGTGTAAACAACATATATCCCCTAGTTAATGAAACTAATTACACAAAATCTCTTCTTATTTTCTCTCTACCGATTTTTGCAAAGATACTCATATATTCGGCCTTCTATTATACATTGGTCGAATGTATGATGAAACAACTAATCCTAAATTTAAGGTAAGAGAAATCATAAATTATTTTACAGTTCCTTAATAAGAGAAATCATAAATTATTTTACAGATCCTTAATTAACGACAATAATTAGCTAACATTAACTCGTTTATGGATAAAATTAGTAACTGATGTTTGAATTTCAAAAAATTTCTTAAACATCAAATTTTTTTTATTTTTTTCTGGGAATCACGATCTGGAAAGCCAATAACAACCAATATCTTCTACACACGTTCTTAAATACTACTAAAATCAATATGAATATCCCCATATTGTTGCAACATTCTGGAATTTGGGAGTTAGAAATTAGTTATCAGTCATACAAAAGTGACGCAATAATTAGTTTGGAAAGTATAACTTTCTTGAATTCGGTTGCTACGATCGCCATGGAATTGGATATTGACGAAGTACGTAAAAAATTAAAGTTAAATATGTGGTTGAAGGAAATTCTTCTCCAATTGTCATAAGAAACGACAATGGAGTGAGGGTTTACGTTGAGTTGAAGAAACAATTTTCTGGATAGGTTAATTTTCCGCTTTATATTTTCACTTTCGACAAATCCAATAAAGAAATACAGTTGGATAAAGAAACAGGTGATGTATTGTGTATTGATTTTATTTGCTAATCTTATAATCTATGGTAATATGATTTTAGAGGTTTTGAAGAAGTTTATGTTCTAAAGTTGGGTTTTGTGTTGCTGAAGCTCATAAAGGTACGAATGTATAATGTGTTATTATACATTCATGCCAATGTATAATGAAACTGTGTCAGTCCAAGAAATGTATGGTAATATGGTTTTAGACATTCTGAAGTAGTTTGTGTTTTATAGTTGGGTTTTGTGTAGTTGAATAATTAAATTATGAATGTATAATATTTGATTATACATTCAGACAAATGTATAATGAAAACTGGGGCAGTGCCAGGAATTGCATTTTGTCCATATATATTTTTTTTCTAATACTTTTGTTTAATACATTGACTCAGTGTAAAAAAATTGAAGCTATGTACTGAATTGTCGTAACAAAGACTGCAAGTGGGTCTTGGAGATGTCTTCTATGAATGAATCGAAAATGTGCCTAGCAATATGGCTAATGGGCTGCAGATCTAAGCCTTCTGGTAACATGGTCTCTATATGGCCAAGCCAATTGCCACAAACTAATTTTACTTTTTCACCAGTTGCATCATCTACTATCCATCTAGAACTTGTTGATAATGGTAAACAATGAGAAAAAGTTGCAAAAGAGCAAAGAAAAATAAATATTATGGCTAATTTCACCATGTTTTTATCCGAAGAGTATCAAAGAACATAAGCCGAGGGTCTATCAGAAATAGCGATTACACTTATGAAATAAAGTTGGTTATGTTGAACGAAAAGAATTGATTGATCTCGTATATTTATAGCAGTACTTAATGTTGATGTGATCGGACAAAATAAAATTTATCTCAAAAAATTAATCATTTTCAGATCTATTGAGGAGAATTCTGCTCGAATTATAAGTGGTAATAGCTTAAAAGAATTTGTATCCTATCAGGTTATGTAAAAGACTATACTTAATTTATCACAATAAGTAAAACTAGTTGAAACAAAATGTAGGTAATTTACTATAACGTGAAAAGTTTGTAGTATGTTTTGGGTCAAATGTACACCATCTCTTCATTTGTATCCAATCAGGTCACTTAAAAGATAAATTATCCATAATTTTTCATAATATGTAAAGTTGGTTGAAAAATAAAATAGATGATTTACTATAACCTGTTAAATTTGTAGTATGGCTTGGTTCACAAGATACACGTTCTCTTTTAGAGTCCTAGTTAACAGATAGTAGATTGGTATGGAATAGTAATAGATAAGACTATAATCTATATTTGTATATCATGTAGATCACTTCAAATTGCGACCTATTATTTACTTAATCGTCTTCAAGTTAAGTGATATTTTTGCTTCTCGAGAGTTAATTAAACAGATAAGATCAACTCAATATTACTAAAATTATATATTCAAAAATTATGTAAAAAATATAATAAGTTGCAACTCTATTCATGTCAATATAACAGCATACTCAATGCAATTCTACATATGAGCTCCTATCAAAAAAATCTCTTGAACTCTACTAAACATTGGCTGACACAAACTTGAACCATTGAGTTTGAGAATTATCAATACTTTTTTCATCTAAGCCAACACATTTCCTAACCAAAACTTTAGATGAAGAATAATAAGTATCATAATCCAAACACAACTCCTTCCCATTCTCATCAATATTTAAAAGTTGATAATTTGAAGCAAGTTTCCATGTACTTTGCTATTGCAATCTAAAAATAACAATTAAACCTGTATGAGAGTAACTTATACATCTAAAAATTTAAATCAGGACCATAATTAAACAACAGATACAAATGTATGATGATTATTTATACATCTAAGAATTTATATCAGACCCTAAATAAACAACAATTACACATGTATGAGGGTAACTTAGACATCTCAAAATTAATATCAAACCTAATTAAGCAACGGATATACATGAATGAAGGTAGCTTACACATTTAAAAAGTAAACTGTTGTAATGTATAATGTCACCTTATACAAAATTAATACTTTATAACGACTTGTTTTTTCATAACTGTCAATGTATAACCTATAGAAATATATTTCAGAATACCTACATTATACATTAGTGGGATGAAATAGCTAATGTATAATGTCTTATTATACATATGTCAACTTATACATAAACTCATAATCAATATCTTCGAAAGACGTGGTCGACCGGAATCATCAAACTTCTTCTTACTTGCCGCTTTAGAACCTGACTTCTTCGATCTAGAACTAGCCGCTTCCTTTAATTTCTGCGTTGTTGTCGGTTCGTTTCGATGCTTTGAACGATTCTTTGCGAAATTGGGTTCTTCGCAATCAAATGTACCAAGAACAAACCCAACGAGAATATCTTGTTTTTGAGAATCTAACTGACTAAGTCCTAAACTAAAGTTAGGACGAGAATTCATTACCAATTTTACACTATATCGATTAAGCAAAAGCAAGTTATACAAACCAAGGAAATAAAAAATCTAACTTGTAGTATATGAAGAAAAACGAAAAAATCAAACTACGAAAGTTAATATACTTGCAAAATACAGTAATTTCATAGAAACGAACATGCATTCAGAAAATAAACGAAACAAATCCTAAATTGGTAAAGTTGAAAAAAAAAAAAGTAAATCAATAAAATCAACTAAAGCTTCAAAACTTACAAATTGATAACCTCCAAGTAGATTACTTGAATTTTGCCGTGAAAAAAGGGTTTTCAAATGTGGAGAAAAAATCGGGTGTAATGGGAGCAGATGGGGAGAAAAATACCGAAGAAAATATAGTGTTTAGATGTATAAGGTTTATGAGAGAGAAAGTAACAAAAAGAGAGATTTATGTAATTAGTTTGGAATTTGTGTAAATACTTTTACCAAATTGGTATTTAATGTAATAAGGTAACTTTAGTTTGTGTATATATGTAAATTTTAGTAAATAGATTGAACATGTGAGGTAATGTTAAGTGTAAGGATTCTGTACACTGGTAAACTACAAATGCATAATATCAAACTAAATCATTCTATCTCAACTACTAAAACGCCATGGTTAACTTGAATGGTTATTTGCCCTACGCTAATGTAAATGCATAGACCAGATATCAAAAGAATCAGACCAATATGCCTTCTGCAGCAATAAAAATGCAACCGAAGTCCACTTCGCAACATACTTGATATTGACAGAAATCACTCTTAAATTAGCCAATGCTTCCATTTTTCCAGTAAGTAGGGCAATCAACTCAGTGATGATAACTTGTTAGAAAGGCCTCCTAAATCTTCCAGCTTCAGTAGCGAATGTGTTACCCGATAAGAAAGTCAGAACAATTAATCGGGTTCATTCATCATCTGCAATGAAGTTGGGAACTTCACCCTGGCATAAATACTCATCACAATGTGATGCTGATCCCCAGTCCTTCCTAAGCCGTAAGATATCCTCCGTGAAAGTAGAGCCCATTGATCCGATAAACACGTCAGACATAGCACAAATGGTCTTGTCCAGCATAGCTTCCACCTTCACGAAGATAAAAGACAAATAAGGGAAAGCAACGATAAGAAAAGCAAGAAAGCGAACGTCCTAATCACTTATGACCCTCTATTAATATTTATGAAGAGTTGCTGAAGAATGTCCAATGAACAAAGCTAAATGGCCATTCACTTTTACAAATAAATTTGCTTAACTTGGCAACATACAATTTCATGGAGAATGCAATCTTTGGAGAAAACATGAATCAGCTTGGGTTTATGATTTCAATGCACAGTAGTATCCAGGGATTTTAGTAGAATTAAGCGTCTTTAGGGGGGGTCAGTATACATACACAAACAACCTAGTTCAAACATATGTTGATCAGACTCTTCAAAAAATGCCACAGGGTGCTAGTCAGTACCTCAAAAATAGTGCATTTTTTAGTATCTGATACAGTTGTGGTGACATTTTTGGAGGTCCGAGCAACATAGGTTACAACATTTACCTGTTTATATAATCCTTCTTCGGTCCCAATTCAAATATCGTAACTCATTTCTCGTCCATCCCACAGTTCTATCATTTTCCAAAAATGAAAACTCATCTCTTTAACAGTGGATAAATCTATTTCTATTTCGTAGAACTGGGGAAGCGGGAGTTAAGGAGCCTTGGATGGACAGTGAAAGAAGGAAGCAACAATTATAATGAGAATGGTAGGATGGGTAGCAAATTAAGTGAATCTAATGAACCAGACAGAATAAAAGAGGGCAGCCTGGTGCACTAATGCTCCCCCTATTTGCAGGGTCCGAGGAAGGGCCCGGCCACAAGGGTCTATTGTATGCAGTCTTACCTTGCATTTCTGCCAGAGGCTGTTTCCAAGACTTGAACCCGCGACCTCCTGATCACATGGCAGCAACTTTACTAGTTGCTCCAAGGTTCCCCTTCAAAGAACCAGATAGAGTATACCCTCATTTTTGGATTGATTACAGTATGGTTTACGTTTTACTTATCTTTACCTGCTTATTGTCAGTTATAACTAAATTGATAGTGAAATTAACTCGATCTTGTCCAAAATTGAAGCCAATGCAAGTATATGTGTAGGTGGATCAATCTTCTAAGGATTTCAGGCTGAAGAAAACCAAGAAAAATATAATGAACAGCTTGTACCCTCTCCTTGGTTTAAAAGAATGTCTATTTAACTTCAACCAAGACCAAGGTTGACCCAAATAAGCCAATTTGCTGCTTGAAAAATTAAGCTTAAGAGAAAAGGCTTTGTCCAGATTAATAGTGCAAAGAAGTTCCAGTACCAAAGTGACCAACTGGTTGTCTCCAGAAAGTGATACATAAACTATCATCAGTATTCTACAGGAATATCGACCAAATGCATTTCCAGCGGCTAGACTCTACTCACCTGACGATCTCCTTCGAGGCCGCGTCTGTATAGTAAAGCATCCCATTTCTCATTTGAATTCCGAGAGGGCCTTCTAACAAGTGGCACCTTTTTCCCATTGACAACAAGAAGTAAATGAAGTAGACCAGTTTCACTTTCTGCTGCATCTGTGGAAAGATAAACTACTGGGGCAGTGGACCTCTCAACCGCACGATTAATACAATCCGCAGCTTGAGGAACAGGGTAGAAACAACTAGAATTTCTGGCATTGCTATCAAATATCAAATAGCAAAGTAAAATCAGAGGCAAGGAACTATGACATATATCACATATATGAAAGAAGTTTTGGTAATTGTAGCAGTAATGCAGAATTGTAAAGTGTTATGATACTAGGCATTTTGGTAATAAAATTATCAGCAATGCCACAAACTGCTGCGTTTTGCTTCCCGCGACTATAGCTCCTAATAAGGTATAGGCATCTGAACAGTAAGTACAGTTTGGAAAAACGACCATACCAGAACTTTAAGAAACCATGTCTGCGGAAATGAAGAGCAATAAAATTCTCTCCCAAGAACGTTTGGATGAAACGCTGGGCAGTGAGCAAAATAAGACGACTTGGCTCAACCAGCGTCTTGCATTTGTGCGAAATAGGGCCACCAGGTTGCATTACCCATTTCTTTTCCACATTGGCAAAAAATACATCACCAATTGCAATAACATCATCATCCAAAGAAAACTTTGTCATAATGTCTTGGACAGTCCTTGGCTTCGGGTTCTTAACATCCTCATCCCAAGCAGCTTCAAGCTTATTCATAGAAACCCCTAATGACTTCAACTTCTTAACATGCTCATCATCCAGAAAACAAGGTTGTGGCTTAGAGAAATAGCAAATAAACTTATCTATGTGCATATGACCCTTTCGACTTTTTGCAAATTCCTCAAAAGTTACAACCACTGTTCTCTCCAAGCATTTGTTGATATGACCAATATCTAACACTCGACGAAATTCATAATCTACCTTTGAGCTAGGAATGATCAAAATGCGGTTAAGCAAAGCCGCAAAAAACATATGCTTTTCCAAACAGATTAAATGGTTCGACATCTGCCCTGATGCACAAATTGCAAACAGATACTTATCAGACTTCGGTTTCCATTCTATCGTCCTCCTCCCAGACAATCTATATTCCACCTTCCTACACCTACGCAAACCACCATAACCGTCTACACTAGTATCGGTAGCATTATCCGATGCATTCAACAAGTTACCTAACTGATGAGACGACAACAGTGCTTGCTGAATTTGCTTATTCAGTGAAATCTGACTTAGCAAATCCAATTTCAATTCTTCAAACAGCACAGAAGAGAATGCGTGCGTAGAATCTGAAGAATTATCAAGCAATGTGCTGCTCCAGAGCTTGGATAGCCCCAATTCTTGCTGTCTAAGCAGATACAGAGCCTGTAACTCCGATTCGCGCATGCTGTTAACCGAAACATCGTAATTACCGTTCATAACTTCAATTCTGAAGAGGTTATCTACATCGGTGGTTAAGTAGAAGGTGATTATGACTACTGGAACCACAATTGCTAAGATACACCACTTATTGAAGCTGAAATTGAAGCCGCGAGTGTTCACTCTTTCATCATTGACGTCCTCCATTTGAAATGCCGCACGCATCGGTTCGCTTTGCGCGACCAGGTTCTGTTGATCATCATCTTCTTCGTCGTCTTTTCTCTCCATTATTTGTAACGGAAATCAAATCGGAATGTGCATTTGGTGATTTTTGATGATTTTTTGCTGATAATTCTGTCGTACAGTTGTAGTTTTACGATGGAACTGAGACCACCGGAAAGTGATCTGAGAAGAAGAGTAATGTGTGTGTGGTAAAGGGTACAAGTGTAAAGTGAATAAGAGGCATTTTTGTGATTCGTGAAGGTAGGAGGTGTTTGACTGTCTGGTTACCAGTCATTTGGTTCATCTAATTGTGGGCACTTATGGGTATGTACCTGCATAAATTTTGTAAATTGTTGTACGAATGAGTTAGAGCTTGTCTGGTCAAGTCCTCTAAATTATTCTCTCTCTATTCAATATTAATTGATTATTTTTCTCTTTTATAAGCACATTAAAAAATTATAAATAAGGAGTGTATTTGAGGGTGTGCGGTGGCACAAGGCCTTGTATAGACCGCACATTTATGGCACATCGAAGGGGTGCGTCCCTTCAACTCGCTAGTTTGGGTGTGCTATTGATGTGCGACCGCACAAGCTTATGTGCTCACGCCCGAACCACTACAACTACTTAGAATCGTTGCTTTTTTTTCTGAAGTAATATTTTTTAGTTATAAATATTTAATTTTTCCTCCAATATTAAGAAAGGTATTTTTTGATCTTCTACATTTCTTCTTCTTGAAAAATTGTGCGATTTACTATCGTTGAGTGTGTTCGTAATTCATTGAAATTTGAGATATCATTATTCTAGCGAGTAGATCATTTTATCCAGGTAGGATGTATTTCAGTAATCTCGAAAATAATAAGGGGAATAATTTCCTTAAGAACAGACTGTAAATTTAGTGGGCTCAATTTTAATCCATTCGTTTATTCTACTTCTTCCGTAAATAGTTTTATTTTCATATATTTTGAATATAGATTTTAGAAATAACACTAACTAGCAGTAGGTAATGAGGGTCGATTGGTACGTAGATTGGGATAAGAAAGGATACATTATGAATTGAGGCATTTCATTGAATTATGTTGTTTCCCGTCATTTTAGTAGAATTAATGAGATAATATAATCATGAGATTAGCTAATGTCTCAAGCGAAATATGAATAAAATTGATCTCAAATTTTATCTTGACATTATTTTTCTTATCCCACGTACAAAATGACCCATAATAATAAGGCTATGTTTAGTATGAATGAAAATGCTTTCCAAGAAAAATATTGAAAAGAACTTATTTATTTTCTTAGATTTGTTATTTAATCAAAAAATATTATTTTAGAAGTTTTTGTATATAACCTAAACAAGCAGCATAAGGTAAGTGGAGAAAATTGAAGGAAAAGTGTCTTTTAAGTCTTGAATGAAGGATTGGTGACATCGACCAACTTAAAGGGTAAAACATCATTAGGAAACTTGATTAAGTTAATTGTGGACTTGATTAATTATTTTAAAACTTTATAATCTTTTCAAAAATACAAATCAACTCAACCCACACCCCCTCTTCAATCCAAATCAACCACTCTATCCTCTCTCTCGACAGCTTTTCTCAACTCTCTCCCAACCAATAGTTCTGCAAAATTTCTCCCTTCAACCCCCGGTGACTTCTACCTCCGGCGACAAATAGTTGGGCTTCGAGTTCCCCTCTTTTCTTCCTTCAACCCCCGGCGACTTCTACCTCCGGCGATAAATAGTTGGGCTTCGAGTTACCCTTTTCAATTCAAATCAACCTGTCTCTCATCCATCTCTCAACAGCTTCTCTCAACTCTCTCCCAACTCGAAGCCCAACCAACTGTTCTGCAAATTTCTCATTTCAATCCTCGGCGATTTCAACATCCGACTACAAATAGTTGGGCTTCGAGTTACTTTTCGACTTCAACTTTTAATCGACATGACAACCTTGCTCTCCGGCCACAACAGCTTCAAATTCTTCATCGTTCCTTTTCTTCTTTCACAGGTAAAAATTTATAGCCTTTTTAGTTTTGAAGAAAATAAGGAACTTGAGACAACTTCTCTTATAGTATTGGTTAACAATTTCAATATTTGTTGCATTAATTTGAAATGCGGTCCGAATAAAATCCTAATTTCTGTTATTTCTTCTCTTCTCTTTTCGAAGTAAATTATGATATTTTGTTGCATTTTTTTGAAGTTTGATTTTTATTGTTTGTGTTCATAAAAATAAAACAACAATGTAGGTTGATTTGTTCTGTTCTTGTTCTTGGTAAAAATTGTGAAATTGCTATTTTTTTGTTGAACAAAATCGTGCTACTATTTTTTGTTTTCTCCAACAGAGTATCCATCTGATGCAACATATTAACCATCTGATGCAACAGATTTATCATATGATGCAACAGATCAACCATCTGATGCACCAGAGGAACCATTACAATTCTGATGCAACAGATTAACTATCTGATGCAACAGATTAACCATATGTTGCAATAGATTAGGCATCAGATAAAAAATCTGATGCAACTAATTAACCATCTGATGCGACGGAAGAACCATCAGATTAATGATCCGATGCAACAGATGAACCTCTTGTTGGATAAAATCCTATCAACTCTTCCAACAGGAAATATCCAAGACTTGATTTTTCCAACTAATCATTCATCTGCCGCTATAGACGACCCTATGTTGGAAGAAATCTAAATAATATTGACTGTTAATAACTGTTCCAACAGATCACTCATGTGTTGCAACAGATGTGTGACCTGTTGAACAGACCATTCATCTTTCTCAACAGATGAGTGATATATTTTGTATTATCGCAACAGATTACTCAGTTGTTGTTGTAGGTTAGTTAAGTGCTCTGACAGATCACTCATATGTTGCAACAGATATGTGATCTATTGCATAAACCATTCATCTTTCTCAACAGATGAGTGATATATTTTGTATTGTCGCAACAGATTACTCAGCCGTTGCTACGGGTTATTTAACTATTTCAATAGATCACTCATATGTTGCAACAGATGATATCACAATAGATGTGTGTTCTGTTGTACATACCATTCATCTTTCTCAAATGATGAGTGATATATTTTGTATTATCGCAACAGATTACTCAGCCGTTACTACAGGTTATTTAACTGTTCCAACAGATCACTCACATGTTTCAATAAATGATGTTGCAACAGATGTGTGATCTGTTGCACAGATCATTCATTTTTCTCAACAGATGAGTGATTTGTTTTGTATTGTCGCAACAGATTACTCATTCGTTGCAACAGGTTATTTAACTGTCCCAACGGATCACTCATATGTCACAACAATGTGTGATTTATTGCACAAACCATTCACTTGTCTTAAAAAATGAGTGATATAGTTTGTATTGTTGCAACCGATTACTCATCCGTTGAAAAAGGTTGGTTATATGCTGCAACAAATATACTAACTGGTGCAACAAATCGGTGATTTGTTACAACTGTTATTTTACTAATTTGCTAGTTTGATTTACTGTTATCCCTTTTTAATGATGCATTAATCAGCTATAATATATTTTTTTATGTTCCTATTAATTTTAGATAATATAGTTCCCAAAAGAACAGAAACCGAATCAAGTCCAAGTAAAGGAACAAGTGAAGTTGCTAGGCTACATCCACCACTCTATGAGCTTGCTTTACGAGCGTTATCTCAATCGGGAGCAGAATATGATGAACACGAGGAGGAGAAATATTTCAAAAGAGATAATGCAAATTCTAATAGCCCTTCCGCCGAAGAATTGGTCAAAGCCTTCAGTATTGATCGTTATCCTGTGAGAATACAGTGCGATGGTGCCACAAATTTAATGAGTGATTTCGTGGTTAAGTCAGCCATGGGAAAATCTTTCGACGCCTTCAGAAAAATACTTCGAGAATAAAAATTGGACTCTTATTTCAGGGACAGCTACTTTAGAAAATATCTTGATTTGCCGGAGGACAACAATGCTCGTTTCCAAATAAAAATGGTATATAAACTTCTCAAGCGTAGGTTTATGTATGAAAATAAAGATAATATGGATGAGGTGTGGATAAATTACTGTGGCATGCTTGTTTGTTTTGGTTGGAAGGAGTTTGCCATAGTTATTGGACTAAAATGTTATCCTCCTTCTCAAGTTATACCTATTCTAACCCAAAAAAGCACTCCGCACACCCATTAAAGGAAAAGACAAGTCGTGTGATCGTGATGACCTGTTGTCCACTGTTGGTCCAAGCTTCAAAAACAAAAATTTGATAGAAACGTTGAAGGGTAAAGGACTTTCAAAGAAGCACAAACAGTAACTGTGCTTGGTTTGGTTTGTACATAATATTCTTTGGGCGAGAGACGTTAACAACAATATAAACCTCGGTTTAATAAAGCTCTCCAAGGATCTTGAGGCGTTTAACAACTATCCTTGGGGTTATGAAAGCTTCAAAATGACTGTCAAATATTTGTTGACTCCATTAGTGCCAAAGACAGTCAACTTATATGGCTTCCCATGGGCTTTCATGGTAAATGTTTCTTTCTTCTATTATGATATCATTTATTTTTTTTACTCAATAATAGTTTTGATTTATTAGCGTTATTTTATAGGCTTGGGCGTTTGAAGCCATTCCTTATTTTAGACAACAAGTGAACTACCAGGAAGGAGTTTCCTGTCCAAAAATCTTGAGATGGTTGTCGGCCAAAATTGATAAAAATGCAAAATTTCTTGATCTCTTCAATCCCCCGAAGGATGCAGTAAGTATAATTATAATTAATTTTTTCTTTTAATTAATAATTTTTTTTGAATGATCTAATCATCATTCTAATATATGTAATGATTTATGTTAGATTATGCATCCGTCACTAGTTCCGACCAATCGAGAGTTGAAGATGCCATTTTTTCTTACTTTATGGTCTGTGCAAACTTTATCGGACCCTAAGGTCATCGACAAAATAAAAATAGAATTATTTGGAGCAACAACCATTACAAGAAAAATAATTTTGGAGGGTGAGCTTGTTATTGTTGATGGAGCTGTTGGTGGTGTTAGTGGTATTGCTGTTGATACTAATGATGCTCCTCTTACAGTATTTAAAGCAAACCATTATGAGTATGATCATACTGGTTATACAGATTTTGCCTCTCCCAGCGAATATTCTACATGCAAATGTCAAGATGCAGGGTGAAACATGATGTAGTGATTAATGCTATTAATGCATTAACTGCTTCTGTAAAGGAATTGACATCTAAAAGGGGTCTTATTCTATCAAAGAGAATTTTATTTCTATCTGCTCCATTAGATTAGGGCTAAGAGGAGAAGGAGAGTGATTTCCAGGGCATTATCAAGCATCCTAAAAAGTAAAATTGCAACTCCTCTGTCTGTGTGTTGCACTGAGCAACATACAATATCCAAAGGAGAGCAACACGAGCTGAAGAAGGTGAATATATATATCTTCCAACTGACAAAACAAACATACATATATCTGTTTTAACAGATGACACATCTGCTAAAAATTATCAAACAGATATATACATCTGTTGCAACAGTTGACTAACTTATTACACCAGATAAAGTATCTGTTGTGACATATGTCTCATCTATTTTAGCAAATCAAACAACTCTTCGTACCGCTTTTATTTGTACCAACAGATGACCTATCTGCTGCAATAGATGATTCATATGTTGCAACGGATGGTTCATCCGTTGGAAATCTTCATACAGGGTCTTCCTCATGTAGAAATTTGTCCCAACAGTTGATTCATTATTGCAATAGAAATATAATCTGTTTAGGATAATTTAAAACAAGAGGAAGACCTGTTTGATTTGCTAGAAGAAATGAGTTGTCCTTTTCCATTTTGTTGTATCTCCGTGATTAGCATTGACCAATTCTAGCTTTCCAGGTGGATGTAGAAAAAGCTACTACTGAACAACATTGACAATATACTACTCTTTTTATGGAAATACAGAGTAAAGATCCATGACAAGCAAAGCCAAATTTCACGACGAGCAAAGCCGAATTCCATAGCACCGGATGAAGAACAACTTATCCATATTGAGTAGATCTTTATAGCTTGAGCCTGTCAAAGTAATCCTTGGCATCATACTTAAATTATTATTGATGTATTTGTTGAGATTTGTACCCATAATAATTTTTTAATATTTTATTAATTCATTGACTTATTTCAGCTAATTTCTGAAGGCTTCGATTTATTTTATTTTGTCTATGAATTTTATTTATTCCTTAGATTTGAACTTATTAATTGAAAAGGAATACTAGATTCAAATATTGCAACAGATAATGTATCTGTTGCAACAGATGATACATCTATTGAAAAAATCAAACAGATTTAGACATATGTTGCAACAGGTAGGTAATCTGTTGGAATTTATCAAACAGGTCTTTTCACTGTTGCAACAGATGAACTTAGATAGAAACATTGATATAATACAACAGATGACCAACCTATTGCAACAGATAAACTATATGTCAGAACAGGTAGAATAACTGTTACAACGGATGGAGAATCTGTTGCATTATAAAAATTCAACTTTCGTTGGACATAAAAAATTGCCACTATGTGTAAAAAGGTTAAAGTGAATTGAAATAAAAAAAGGCGGAACCCATCGATGGTGTTCAGTTCAAACACCTAAAATAAAATAGGCATCAAGTAGACAGTGTTCATTTTAAACACGTTAAATAAAATAGGCATCAAATGTGTTCGTCTGGCATATTTTGCTGACTTGTCGTTACTTGGCCCCCAACGGTCATTCCCCCCTTCCATTGTCTTATATATTCATCTTCCTCCTAAAATTTAACCCTAAATTCCTAAATCTTCTTCTTCATCGTCATCTTCTTTTATCTATCCAAATTCTTTAAATAATTTCTTTTATTTTTTCCAACTGAGCTTTACAATGTCGAGCGCATCTTCCACTATTTTTTGTGATAAAGATTTTCGATATTGTAAGTGCGGTCATGACGCTCTGTTAAAGACTTCTTGGACTCAACAAAATCCGGGTCGTAGGTTTTTTACTTGTAAGATTTCAAAGGTAATATTTTTTTATTTCATTAGTTGATTAATTATTGACTTGTAATTATTTTGTAATTGTGTTTTCTTTTTTATAGAAACTGGGTGGATGCGATTACTTTGATTGGTACGAAGAACGACACCCTTCACAAGAAAATCGTGTAATCTGGGGTTTGTTTAACAAAGTCAAGGCTTCTGAAGACAAATAAAATCGAGCAAGAAGATACTACATTGTTGCCGTTATTGCTACTGGTTTGTGTTGTTGGGCACATGCATATTAAAGCCTAATTGCTGAATTTTTCATGGTGGTGTGTGTATTTGCTACTGGTTTGGTGTTGTCGGGCTCATGGATATTCAAGCGTAACTGTTGGAAAATATCAAAAAGATTTAGGCATATGTTGTAAAATTTAGGTCATCTGTTGAAAATTATCAAACAGGTCTTCCCACTGTTGCAACAGATTAGACTTAGATTATTAGATTATTCATAGAAATAACATCGGCGTAATGCAATAGATGACCAACCTATTGCAATAGATAAACTATCTGCCAGAATAGATTAAATATATTTTACAACAGATTGATAATCTATTGCATTATAAAAAACTCAAATTTCATCAGAAAAAAATTATTGCCACTACATATACATGTAATAAAGTGAAAGGTGACTTGAAATTAAAAATTACTATTTCACAAGCTCTTCTATATACACAGTCTTCAAGTGTCCAGTTAGTACCCCCATAATCCCAGACCTCTTGCAGGTTTGCCATAGCGTTGTCGCACAGAAAAGTCGTTGGCTCGGCTATTTCTGTGTCGGTCAGCAAACATTTGATGTGTGCAAGAGTGTGCGAGCCGCTCGCTTTAGCGGCATCATCTTTTGGAAGGATCATTCCCTTGTTTTGACCTTCAAAATCCCATGATTTCTTCATCAACACTTCCTTTAACAAATAATTCACCAGTTTACTCTCCCTCAATAAGATGGGCAACAACACCATCAGTAGCTTCATGAAGAGAAAAAGATCAAAATCATCGATGAGAGGTACGTTGGAGTCATAAACATTGATCTTTTCCTCCTTGAGTAGTATCTCAACAGCCCGATAATGCATGCCGTTTACGCTAATGACTGCAAGAATCCTCTTTGCCTCGATCCAACTATTGCCGTGTGGATTTGGCCTCTCTCCTCTAACATATTTTATCATTTCTTCTTCATCCAAGACCAACGTAGGAACTACGAAATCAAGTCCCACAACAAGGGCTAACGCCTTCCCTTTGATTTGATCGTACCTATCCTTAAGCTTCTTGCAGAAGTCGAGGTCCATTATCCTATTAGCAGCGTCATAAACTTTCCGGTGCGTTAATTGCCTTTTCCTCATGAGGTAGAGAATTATGTCAACATGCTGTGATATAAGAAGTCAATTTTTAAATAGGTTAGTAATTGTACAGATGCAACGGATGGTCCATCTGTTGTATAGGGTTCTCTGAATCAATAATCCAATGCATCTTATGCAACAGATCGATAATAAGTTGCAACAGAACCACTACCAGTTGCACTAGTATACCCAGCTGTTGCAACAGATGTGAAATCTGTTGTGTAGCTTCTTCTTCATGGGGTAGATTAGAAGGGCTAGGTTATAAAAAGTAAACTTTCCTTGTCCTCGTACGACATACGCATAT
Organism: Capsicum pubescens; assembly: GCA_030864215.1. Lineage (NCBI taxonomy): Eukaryota > Viridiplantae > Streptophyta > Magnoliopsida > Solanales > Solanaceae > Capsicum > Capsicum pubescens. Next base: position 51,117,981 of record CM061543.1, on the reverse strand, counting down.
CAGTCATAGTCTAAAAGTCTTGGGGGGGAAAGGGAGGCCTGGGGTAATCTGGTGCACTTGACTTGACATTCTTGGCCTGTCACATATCCCTCTTCTCTTTGGTGCCAAGTTTCGCGTAGATGTCCACCTTCTTGACTGGCCCCTGAACTTCAACAACTTTTTGAGAGGGAGGAATTACAATTTCTTTTGATTTCCGATCGGAGAGTACTTCTCTAATTGCTCTTTTCTTTCTGCTAACCAACACTGTAGAAGTGTGTGGCTCCCCCACCTTCTTGGATGGTATGACACACCTATTGGATTTGAATTCCTCGATAGCTTTAGAGATAGCCTCTACTTTTTCAAAGAGTTTATCTTGTCTGTCCTTGCACTCTTTACATTCGCAACAAGAATACGAGGGTGAAGAGAGGTGAGAGGGACCTGTGTAAGGGTGAAAAGGGGTATTTTCAAACATATTTATTCTTTCTTGAGCATCAACATGCTAATTATCACGAGTGGTAGCAGCATCAGCATGCCTGCCACCAACACCAACAACTCCACCAGAAGCACCCGAATCTGCCTTAGTAGGTTGGTCATGAAGAGCCTCAACATTAGGCTGACCTTGCCTAACTGCTCTTTTTATGGCTGTTGCTCCATCCAATTCTTTCTTTAATAACTCCACTGTTGGGTTTGCTATAGTATCAACATGACCTATAGTAATATAAGAAGTCATCACGGACTCCTCCTCAGTAGGCACGATCCATGGATGCACAACCTATAAAAAATAAAAACAGACAAATGCATTTAAATCATATAATCTAAAAATTTTCACAGTTGGGTTACATTTTAAAAAAAAAGACCCATATGTTGCATAGTTTGCAGTATATGGTTAAAATCCGCTTGAGTCTGGTTCAGAGAAACAGAGCAACACATGGATAATCTGATGTAAACTATAAATCATCTGTTGCAATAGTTGCACAAGAAGGGTAATCTGTTATGCAACAGATGATCTGTACGTTGCAACAGATGAACAATATGTTATCAGATTACACATCTGTTGCATAATTTGCAGTAGATGGTTAATCTGTTAGGAGTCGGGTTTAGATAACCAAAGCAACAGATGGGTACTCTGATGCAAGATATCAATCATACCCTGTCGCACTAGATGTCCCATCTGGTGCATCAGATATAACATCTGTTGCACCAGATATAACATCTGTACAATATCTTTCTTTGAGTAAAATTATTTTACTTGAAGAAGACGTATTGCATCATCCGGAGGGTTAAAGAGATCAGCCTCCTTAATGTTGGTGTTGCTCTTTGCAGCCAACCACCTAAATATCCTTGGATGAGAAACCTCATCCGGGTAATCCATCATCCGGGTAATCCATTAACTCCTTTCGGAGGGGAGGAATGACTTCAAATGCCCAAGCCTAAAAAATGTAAACAGGAAGCAAGCAAAAAAAAGTCATAATAACTATATTCAATATAAATTAATGGATGAGTAAAATTAGTGATTAATTTTACTATGAAAGCCCAAGGAAAGTCGTATAATGTGGTCGTCCCTGAGGATAGCTTTGTCAGTAAATATTGGACAGTCAAGTAGAAGTTGTCCTATCCCCAGGGATAATTGTTGAATTTATCAAAATCCTCAGCACGCACCAACAAATCATCTCCTATGACCTTGTTGACGTCTCTTTCCAATATAACCGAATGGGCAAACCAAACTAATCATAATTGCTCCCTGTACTGCTCTGGTATGGTTTTATCCTCGAGATCTGTCAACAAATCCAATGCTTTATAGCCACATCGAGCAATATCAAACAACCCATCTATTTTTCCTTGCGTTTTCTTGCCTTGGATCTTTTGCGGGGTGGTGGTTCTTCTGGACGATGGCATCTCAAGCTCGTCACTATGGAAAACTCTTGCAAGCCAAAATAAACAGGCCTGCCACAGTAGTTGATCTAGATTTCATCCATCTTCTTTTTGCCCCTACTCCGAATCTTTATCATCCCCCACGTACTTGATCTTGTGCTTGAGAAGACCATATACCATCGTCATAGAGAAACGGATATGGGCAGAGGGGTCCTCAGGCAGCTCAAGAAAGCGTTCAAAACAGCTCTTCTTAAAAAGTTCAACTATGTTTTCGTTCTTCATAATTTTCATAAAATGTTCAAAAAATTTCTCTATCAGACATTTAAGTACAATTTGACCAGTTAGTTGTTTTTCTTCTGGGTCATTTATCAGCATCGCAACTTGAAACCTGTCAATACTAAAAGTTTTGATAGGATCATGCTGGGATGTCGATATTAATTCACACCCCATTGGTGATCCATTATCATCATGTTGATGATCATCCTCTTTCTCTTTCTCACTCTCTAATTCCTTCTCTTTCTCACTTTCATTTTCTTCATCACCATTTACAGACCCTTGTCCACCTCCCTCAACAATGTTTTCATCTCTCCTCAGCTTCACTTTTTCCTAACTGAGATTGTTCAGGAAGCTCCTCCGAATCCCTCTGTACTGTAGCCTTTTTTTTGGGGGGGGGGTCAGACGTTGATCCACTTTCACTTTCTTTTCTTTTGGGAGATATATTTTACCTACAAACAACAAAAAACAAAAATTACATTATAATTGATATCTGCATAAATTTTAAAAAATACACTACAAATACCACGAATACCGACACACCACCAACCACCACCACAAACACCACCGACCAATGCTACAAACAAACACCACGAATACCGATACCACCGACAGCCACCATAAACACCACCAACCAATGCCACCACGACGACCACAAACACCACCACCACCACCACCACAAACACCATCCAACAATACCACGACAGTCAACGGAACACTGCGATGAAAACTAGGTATTTCTCCATTTGTTTCTATAATTTTATCATCAAAGCTCAAAATTGTAAACCCATTCTCGAAGATAATACAACTAAAAGTTTTATTTTTCATCAATAACTTAAAAGCCCTTATTTTTTAGAAAAAAATAACAAATATAGAACTCTTCTCAAACTTTGTTGCCTATGAAGACAAAGAAAACGACTGATACAAGCAAAAATAAAGTCAAAAATAACACCTATGTGGTCGAAAATGAGAAGAAAAATGATCTGTTGTGGAGGGTTGAGCAAATTTGTCGAGTCATTGTTATTTGTACTGTATTGTTGAGTGAGAATGAGAGAGAAAGAGCAAGAACTCGAGATTTGAAATGATGAAACATTTTGTATGGGTTGATTTGTATTTTGGAAAAAAATGAGAAATTTTGAAAATATTAATTTGGTCCGAATTGATCTTAAGTATTTTTAAAATCATAAAAGATATGCGTAATTTTTAACCCTCTCATCATGCAATTGCCAAAAGGGTAACTCAATTGAAATTGTAAAAAAATAATTGAAGTTGTAGTTGACCGAGTACTCTAGTTGACCCTATGAACTCACCCCTGGTCCTAGATTGATCAATTTAGGTACTATTAGTCTAACATATGAACTCAATTGAAATTGTATAAAAATAAATGTTCAACATGTTGCATCAGATTTCACATCTATTGTAAATTATCAATCAGATTAGGTAACAACAGATTACAAATTTGTTATACATAATCAAACATATTAAGTCATCTGTTGCGAAAGATTATCCATCTGTTGTAAATTATCAAATGGATTATCATATGTCGCAACAGATTACCCATATGTTGTAAATTATCAAATAGGCTCTGCCATCTGTTGTAGCTGACCCTATGAGAACTCACCCCTAGTCCGAGATTAATCAATAGTTGACCCTATGAGAACTCACCCCTAGTCCCAGATTATTCAATTAAGGTATTAGTACCCTGTCCTACATTAATGTAATGCCCCACAAAAACCTCTTCCAGTCTGAGCCTTAAAGCGTATTTGGTAAAGCAAAAATCCGAGTCAAAATATTTAAGAAATATCCTCCCAAGTATGAAATACTTTGAAATCGTGTGGGAATCTATTTGAGCATGAATTAAGATCATAGAGGTCCCCTAACTCATGAACGAGTTGAAAACTTTCCTATCATTCAAATTTTAGTGACCGTCAAAATTTGGGTCAACTTCAATCGACCATAACTCATTGTATATGAGAACTGGGTCACTTTTTATATATCAAATGAAAGATCTTTGAATTATATTTCCAACGATATCAATTTAGCCAAAATTCGATATCGAAGCAAAGAGTTATAGCTATTTTTCTCCAGCATATCATTCTGGAAAAGGTTGACGACGTTTCTGACGGGCTATCATATTTTTTACGCCATTTCTGACGACATCGTCACTTTCTGATGACATTTCTGACGACATCGTCACTTTCTGATGACATTTCTAACGACATCATCATCATTAGGCAGAAAATAAAAAATTCGACCCTTTTGTTACGATATTTCGTGACGGCCCATCACGGGTCTAACGGCCTGTCACGGATGTCGTCAGCCATCTTTTTTCAGCAATTAAGGGGTATTTTTAAAAGGGTATTTTGGTCTTTTACACCTATTTTAACCCTCTATATATATCCAAGTAAAGAAGAAAACTTCATTCTTCTTCCAATTCTCTCAAGAATATCTATCTAAGATTTTATCAAGAACCCTAATCTTCCAAAAATCATCCATAAATCTTCAAGGTTTCTTCAAGAGTCAAGTTTCTCATAGTGTGGGCTTCAAGAATTTATTTATTTCAACTGTGGATAAAGTTTCAAGCACTAAAGTTCATACAATTTCAAAGGTTAAGGTATGTAGATGTTGATTCTTGGGTCCCTTTCATCCAAGAAACTCAAGAATCCTTTTTAAAACTAAAAGATTTTTATGTTTATGAGTTTTTAATGATTTGTATGAGTTGAAATGGATGTTTAATGTGTTGTTGAGATTTGATTTATGTTTGCCTACAAAATTTATGAGCTTCGACCCTAGTATGTGAAATTCATGTGATGTTTGTGATAGACCCTTTTGAAGTTGTTTTTCCATGTGATGTGTTCATGACTTTTGGGTGTAAAAATGGTTGAATAAGTGAAGAATGTTCCCCATAGGTTTGATAAAGAGCTTAGGTGAAGCATAAGGGCCACTATAGTATGTCGACTAGAAAACCCCAAATTGTGAGCTAGTTCATGCATGCCTAGTGTTTGATAAAATGCCTTAGTGAGTGAAATGTGCCAAGATAGCATGAAATCCCCAAGTAGGTGTAAAATCGGTCGTGTCTAGTGGTTGTTGAAAGACCCTAGGGGACAAAGGAACAAGTCGAGATATGATGGTTGTAAATTCTCCGATTTTGTGCTCTTTGATATATGCTAAGCTTTTAATACATGTCAAGTGGTTAGCATGTAAATAGTGACGTGTTAGTAGGAAGTTTCTCCTAAATCAAGTGATATCCAAATACATGAAAAAACCGATATAGGTATGAAGTACTTGATGTAAGATCTTGTTGAATGGAGTACGATCTAGTAGCATGTTTCCGCTACATTATTATATGATTATGATTCTGAGATGCTTAAAGTGACCCCTTGGCGACTATGATGATGAATAGACATTTGTGATTCCTAATTACTTGAAGAGTTGTGTTAATGATTGGGAAGATGCTTTAATGATTATGATGATGATGCATGAATGATTATGATGATACATGAATGATTGTGATGATGAATGAATGATTATGCTTTACTTTTATGCTATCGAGTCCTGGGGGTATTTATACCCGATAATAGAGTTGTTGTCTAGAGCCCGTGTCAGTTTCTCGATAACTCCAGTCGATCCATGGTTCTAAGAACTCAGTGAATTATAGAACTATGTATCCTCAGATAATTCAGAACTTAAAAAGGCTCAGTAATCTCAGTTATCTCTGTAATTTCTGTATCGCTAGTAATCTAGCCTCAGTCCTGTAATCAGCTCAGTTCTAATAGTATTCAAGTGATTCAATCCTAATCTCAGAAGCAATTCGAGTAATCTATTCAAGCTCTGTATCTTCAGTCAGATACCATGATTCGATAGCTTTTTCGTCAGATATGAAACCAAGTGATCTCAGCGTAACTCAGTCAGACCTTTTGAGTAATATGATCAGTGTCAGATTTTGTTCAGCCAGTGTTCAGTTAAGAATTCAGTTCTGAGTCTTTCAGTTGGGAGTATAAACTAGCACCGAGCGAGCTCAAGGATGGGAACTCACCTACTAGTAGAGGGTGTGATTCTTAGAAGCAATCCTTGTGCTCCAGAACTACGTAGCCAGCGTAGGTTGAGACATCACACCTATTAGTTGAGGGTGGATGAGAGATATCATACCTACTAGATGAGGCTAGATGAGGTGGCTTGACCTGCTAGAAGAGGGCTCCACCATTCTCGTTTGAGGACCTGCTAGATGAGGTTCACATAGAGTTGTCTTTACCAGTGGCGTGGTAATGACACCCTTCTAACTGGGGCACAGGTTGGACCCCACATGTGGTAGATCGGGGCATGTCGGTTAAGTGACTACTTCCCACAGTTTTAGTTTCAGATTTAGTCTCAGTTTCAGAATTAGTCTTCAGAAATCAGGACTGTCAGATACAGTCATCTATCATTGTGAGGAATTTAGATAGTTCCATTGATTTATGGACCATTCTATCAGATAGACTTGGTCTCACATACAGTTATTTGATATCATATTCAGAGATATGCTATCAGACAAGCTTGATCACAGTATCATATTTCTATTGAGTATTCTGGTTGTCAGATTCAGATATAATCATATTTCTTATCATTGATAAAGCTTCTGAAATCATCTGTTAGAAAGGTTGATCTCTAATCCTGTCAGTCGAAAGCAGTAAGTCTAAGAATTCAGTCATTGATGTAAGCACATCCAGATCCTCAGTTATCAGTATCAGATGAGTCAGTGATTCAGTATCTCAATGTCAGTAGTGAGTTCAGTCTACAGTAAAGTGGTATCTGAGTTTCAGTATCTAGATTTGCAATAATTGTGTTCATGTTCTGTGCATTCATGTATGTATTATCACGCGGCATTTTCATGATTATTCCGTTTAGATATTACGCATGCATGAACCCTTGCATTAGCCTACCCCGTCTACATACTCGGTATATTTTTGTACTTACGCATTTGCACTATGGTGTTTTATTTGACACCATAGGTTCAGAGGCACAGGATCAAGTTTATCCTCAGCAGTTTGGTCCCAGTCAGCAGCAGTAGAAGTGAGTCCTCTTCTTTTGAGGATGAGTCTCAGTTTACTACTATTTTTTCAGACTTTGTTTATTTTCTGTTGATGGAGTTAGGTGGGGATATGTCCCATCAACTCCACAGTTTAGACAGTTAGAGGTTTTTCAGACGGATGTATTAGTATTCAATTTTTCAGTTTTGAGTATGTATCGATGTGTTGAACCTAATGGCAAGTTTCCACATTTATTTCAGATATTATGCAGTATACAGGTACAAATATCAGAAAAGGGTTAGCTTATGGTCCTTCGGGTCCAGAAGCACCATGTGACGTCTCAGGATGGGATCTCGGGGCATTACAAACTTGGTATCAGAGCCTAAGGTTCAAGAGTATCCTAGGGAGTCTGAAAAGACGCATCTAGTAGAGTCTTGTACATGGGTGTGTAGCGTGCCACATTTATGTACAAGAGGCTGCATGATGTACTTAGGAGTAGTTTCCCTTCTTTCAGTATTCAGATCGTACGAGTGAGCATGAGATCAAGTTGATCCTCAATCTAATCCACTTCATTCTTTCATTAACAGAGTATGCCTCCTCGCAGAGACTTTTTCCATAGGGTTGATGATCAGCCCCCTCAGCCAGTAGATCCTGAAAATGAGAGTCTGTCACATGCAGAGTTTCGGACAGTTTTCCAAATGCTAGGCCAGGCGGTGACTAATGTTCATGGTAACCGTCAGGCTACAGTCCCACCTTGACAAGATGGGAATTTTGCCGCAGCCAAGATTAGAAGCTTCATGAAAATGAACCCGCCTCAATTCTTTGGGTCAGTAGTAGGTGAGGATCCGCAGTCGTTTCTTGAGGAGGTGAAGAAGATCACCCAGATTATGCATGTGTCAGAGGAGGAGAGTGTTGAGTTAGCATCTTATAGGTTGAAAGATATTGCTCATGATTAGGTAGTGATGTGGGAGAAAAGTAGAGGGGTGAATGCAGCTCTCGTGACTTGGCTAGAGTTTCAGAGTGCCTTTCTAGATAGGTTTTTCCTGCTAGAAATGAGAAAAGCTAAGGTAGAAGAGTTTATGAACCTAAGGCAATGCTCCATGATAGTGAAAGAGTATTGTCTTAAGTTTAACCAATTAGCTAAGTATGCTCCCGACTTGATAACTGACCCTAGAGCGAGTATGAGTATGTTTTTTACTGGGGTATCAAGTGATGTGTTGAAAGAGTGTAGAGCTTCCATCCTCAATAGAGATATGGATTTTTCTAGGCTAATGATTCATCCGCAATAGATTGGGGCAGATAAGATGAAGGAGAGAGGGAGAGTGAGTAAGAGAGCCAATATAGGTAGTCGTGGTTTTCGCAGTCAGGGTCTCAAGGTGGTAGTAGTTCTCAGTATGGTCGGAGATTTTTAGTTCCAACTTGATACTGGAAAAATGGCCATCTTATCTTTTGATGACATCTTTGGAGGCCAACATATAGAGGCTCAAGACTTGGTCACCTCGAGAATACAAGAACATGCATGGAGGACCCGTTTTGAGTATAACTTAAAGCAATCTCGCGTGTGGAAGATTGCTTGGAGCATTGAATATTGAGGACTCACGGTTTTGGACCTTAATTAAGGGCATTTTGGACATTACATATGGTGTATTTACACACCATGGCCGATTTTCTCATTAAGGGCAAAGTGGTCTTTTTATCTTTATTTGTAATATATTATAAATAGGCCCCCTTAGTCTTATTTTTACTAGATTTTGAATGATGAAGAATTGAAAGACATATTTTCTCTCTTTTGAGAGTGTAACACCCTTAGTTGTAGGGCTTGGAAAAGTCATCCTTAGCATAGGGCTTGGAAAAGCCAATATTGATCTTTGCTTGGAAACGGTAGATCTTGAGGTAAGTTCATTCCCTTGGTGGTCACCGTAAGAGTGTGGTTTTGATTGTTACATTCATTAGGAGTTAGTGTTGAAATACACTTGGTTCTTAATCTTGTAATAATCTTGGTCTCACTATCTATCTTTATTTTCTATGCAATTTTCCTTGTGTATGTGTTGAATCCGTGACTTGTTTCATCTTGTGTCATTGTTGTTGTTTTAGTGTTAAAATACACCTTGTATCTTGTAATCCTTGTGTTGTTATTGTTGGCCGAAAGTTGCTCTAAAAGGGGTCTTCGGGTTCTAGTTGATTTGTGGACTGTTTTGAGTAGTTTTTGAGCCTTCTCTTGTCTTTCTCGTATCATTTGGTATCAAAGCATGACTTGATTTTGTTACCACAAGATCAATCTTGGGCTTGAGACCTTGAAAACTACAAAGAAAAAAAAACTGAAATATGAAAATTCTAGAAACAGTCAATCTGCCACCTTTGTGTTCTTGGCCGAAAATTGTGTTCTTGTTGTGTCTTGGCCGAGATTTGTTTGTTTTGTGACTAGATATAGTAGTGTTTTTGTTTGTTTTGTTGTTCCTAGTGTTAGTTTTCTTTCTTGTCCACTAACACTTTGAGTCTAGATCTAAACTTGAGCTTGAACTTGTTGAAAGTTGTTGTTGTGAACATAAGCTTGGCCCATTGTTGTTGACCATTATTGTGGTGGACTGTTTTGGCCGTGTGGTTTCTCCTTTATGTTCTAAACTTGACCACATGATATTGTTGTTACTTGGTGGCTTGAGAACTATTTAGTTGAAATTGTAGTTGTCTTGGTCAAGTGTTGGAGATATTGTTATTGTGGATTGGAGTTGGCCGATGGAATTGTTGTTGTTCTTGAAGATTGTTTTTATTGTTCTTGGTGTGGTTGTTGTTGTTCTTGAATTTCTTCACCTTCCTTCATATATTGTTAGAACATAAAGTGAATGTTAGATCCTAAAAGGTTAAGGAAAAAGGTGTATGTACTTGTTAGTCTTGAAAGACCCCCAACCACCAAAAGACTTTACATCACTTCTCAACCACTTTCCCATGAAACAAGGGTCCATGTTTTAAGGAGAAGTACAAGAAAAGTCAAGTCTTGAAAATTGAAAAAGGCTCCAAGACTTATTTTCCCTCCTAAAACAAATTCCACCAACCTAAATTAATTTTTGACCAAGACTTGAACCTTTGAGAATAACCACTTGATAAAACCGACCCAATACGTGGCTGCCACATCATCACTGTTACTGTTCACACAATATTTTTGAGCTCAAATTTTAGATTCTTAGTTTCATCTTATTGTTATATTAGTTTCATGTCTTGATTCTAGAATTAATTAACAACTAGTAATCACCTACTTAGTTTTAGATTAATTATTGAATCTGTTTCTTCGTGTCTTCGTTATTTGTGTGCTTTTCTCATTTTTAACTCGTAGTAACTTCTTTGTTTCAAGTTCGTAAGTAAATTTTGTTTTGTTTATTGAGTCGATCAAGCAAGAATCTATTCCGGCCGCCAAGTAGAATTGACATCTTATTGACTACCGTAATATAAGCAACTTTTAATATTCGCCGCTCCAAATTGTGGGGATCACAAAAGTGAGTGAATACGAGTGTTGGTGAGTAATTTTTACTACTAATCTTGTTTGTTCATTTTGTAGGTTTAAAAGGTAATATAAGGGGAATATGTCTTCGATAGCCGGGTATTATTGTGACTACAACATGGGAGACTATGGTTGTAGTGAGGGGTTTTATGGCTACAAAGTTGAGGGAGATTGCGGAGGCTATGAAAATAGCCATGATCAAAACTTGGGCAGATTTGAAGGTTACTATTTTGAGGGAGAAAATGAGGTGAATAAAGTACCTAGTGCTTATGGTGACTTTGGATATGATATAGGACGTTGTGATAGATCTTATGATGACGTTGGGGCATATGAGGAGTCTTACAATTCTCACTCCGAACCTAGATTGGGTGTTATGTATAACCCTTTCGTTCGCAAAGATTATGAGAGCTATGATGAGAGTACACGTGAGGAGTACGAAGATTCATATTCTCCACCTTGTAGTACTCCTTATCAAGATCGATATAGTATGAATGGTTATACTAGCTCTAGTGGAGGTTGTCCAACGAGAAGGGGAGGGTATGCATCTCCAAAACTGAGGGGTACTCTTGAGCTTTATAATGTTGATCCAAGAAAGAGTGTACACTCCGGAAAGGTGACCATTTGTGGGATACCGGGCTGCCTCGTTGTGTTAAATGATAGGTACTATAAAAACTACATTGTTCCATCCATGGTTGATTACTTGGGGTTATTTTGTGAGCCTTTACTTGTTCCATACTTCTTGGACAGGTTTAAGGTTACCGAGAGGGTCAAGGTTGTCTTCTTCCAATTTGAATACCATGAGGAGGTGTGGTACGATATTCTTTCATTGACATACGGTCATGTATGCTTAGGTGCCGATTGGTTTGCAGAACATAGAGTTGCAAACGTGCAAAATTGGCCAAATATTGTAAGAGACCAATGGGGGAATCGCCTCATGACTTACTTGCTGCCCAAGCCACGAAGAAAAATGCCTACCTACTCCAACCCGAATTATTATGAGAGACAAAAGATTGAGAGGAGTAAGAGAGTGCAAGGTGGTAATCCTAGAATGGAAAAAGGAGAGGTTGTGTGGAGCAAAGTGAGGGGATTACCACCAAACCATGCTAATATTGGTTGTCCTTCTATTTCTAAGGACATTTGTGTAGGTACCAACATGGAAAACGAAGAAGAACAATGCCAAAAGGAAGTTGTTGCCCAAGCTTTTGGAGGACCTTCACACCATGACAAAGAAGAATCTACTCAAGGACTTCAGGGTAAAATGGATAACTCTTATACTTTTGTACATGTGAATGATAATTGTGTGGCTAGTAGACCATTGAGTATGAGTTGTAGCTTGCCTATATGTGAGTATATTGTTTCTTTGCCACTTGATGATGATGTACATATTGTGAGTGTGGATACACTAGTTGATCCTATTGATGACGAAATTGACTCCTCTTGTGAGATCAATTTATGTTCACCTAGTGTTGAAGCCTATATGTTGAATGGAAGTACATCGCCTTGTGTAATGGGTGTTGATCAACTTGTTTGTGAAAACTGTCCACCACTTGAGTATGTGTGTGATGTGCTTAATAGGATCAAGTGAGTGAAATATTTAAAAATATTGGTCAACAAAGTGAGAATGAACCCGAGAGCTCTTCTTGGGGTAATATTGTGTTTGAAACATCCTTGAAACTTGATATTGATCATTTAGAGAGTGAGGAACTTGTTTGTTCCAAATCTGTCTGTGAGGTAGATCACACTCTTTTGAGGTATAATGTCTTATTTGAAGATGATTTAAACACTCCTAATGAATCTAGTGGTGAAAATGATGGTATAGCTTGCCTTGGAAGCTATAGCCTATATGCTAACCCACTATGGTGTGACAACATTTCTCCTAAAGAGGAAAATCTCTTCTTGGAAGATGAGAGTACTCTTAAGGGTAAGGAATGTGTAGTTGTGGAAGCTACTTCTTCTTCTACTTTGTGTGATTTCATTGTTGAGAGTACTCATGGTGATTAATGGGAAACTAGTAGTGAGTACACACATGAGAGAACATTAGTAGAAGTCGATTTGAGTGATACCTTTCTCTACTCTCTATTTGCTTTGGATGATATGTATATTATTGTAGAGAGTATATCATTTAGTTTGGGTGTAGACCGCGGGAAAGAAAAGGGTTGTCGAGACCCGTGTCTATGGCCACTTTTCCCATTTGACCCCGGTGCCAAATTTAGAAATGGTGATGTTGGTGCACCAAACTTGTTGCTTGGTCTACATGACAAGCAAAGTGTCACTCTTGATGTATACTATAACCAAATTCTTTGTACATCTTTTATTGAGTTTTTAATATTCCTTTCAAAGGATTCTTGGTTATATTGCAAATATGTGCAACTTTGGCATGTTGAGATGATTTGTTATGCTAACCCTAACCCTCATGCCATGAGGAGTTTGTATTTGTTTGTCCTCTCTTCAGTTTTGCAAGGTTTGGATTTGAGGTCAAATCCTTTTCAAGAAAGGGAGGATGATACGGGACAAATGGTCATCTTATCTTTTAATGACATCTTTGGAGGCCAACATATAGTGGCTCAAGACTTGGTCACCTCGAGAATACAAGAACATGTATGGAGGACCCGTTTTGAGCATAACTTAAAGCAATCTCGCGTGTGAAAGATTGTTTGGAGCATTTAAGATTGAGGACTCACAGTTTTGGACCTTAATTAAGGTCATTTTGGACATTACATATGGTGTATTTACACACCATGGCCGCCCCTCTCATTAAGGGAATAGTGGTCTTTTTATCTTCATTTGTAATATATTATAAATAGGCCCCCTTAGTCTTATTTTCACTAGATTTTGAATGATGAAGAATTGAAAGACATATTTTCTCTCTTTTGAGAGTGTAACACCCTTAGCTGTAGGGCTTGGAAAAGTCATCCTTAGCATAGGGCTTGGAAAAGCCAATATTGATCTTTGCTTGGAAACGGTAGATCTTGAGGTGAGTTTATTCCCTTGGTGGTCACCGTAAGAGTGTGGTTTTGATTGTTACATTCATTAGGGGTTAGTGTTGAAATACACTTGGTTCTTAATCTTGTAATAATCTTGGTCTCACTATCTATCTTTATTTTCTATGCAATTTTCCTTGTGTTTGTGTTGAATCCGTGACTTGTTTCATCTTGTGTCATTGTTGTTGTCTTGGTGTTAAAATACACCTTGTATCTTGTAATCCTTGTGTTGTTATTGTTGGCCGAAAGTTGCTCTCAAAGGGGTCCTCGGGTTCTAGTTGATTTGTGGACTGTTTTGAGTAGTTTTTGAGCCTTCTCTTGTCTTTCTCGTATCACAACTTCATCTTCATCTAGTGTACTTGCACCTGCATTTGGGGGTGTCAAATTTGAGGTAGCGCCAAGCTCTAAATCCCAGAGTAGTACTAGTGGTGTTCGTACCTACCCATTGTGTGAAGAATGTGGTAAGAATCAGAAGGGTGTGTGTAGAGCCGGTTCTGATGTGTGCTTTGGATGTGGCGATACCGGTCACAAAGTTCGAGACTGTCCTAAGCCAGGTCCCCGAAGTCAGCATAGTCATCCTTCAGCTCATAATAGATTGTATGCACTTCAGGCTCGCCTTGATTGGGAAAGATCCCCTGAAATTGACCTGGGTATATTATGAGCCCTTCATCTTTATGTTATGCATTTATAGATCCTTTGCTCTCATTTTGAGCTTATATGTTAGCATGAGTCATGCATAAGTTTCAGATCTTGATCGGTCAATTATGACCCAGTCTGTAGGTGCCCCGCGCACCGCTCCAGTAATTTAGCAAAGTGTGTTTAGAGGGACATAGAGTCCCAAGGGGGAGATACCCCATGGTATTATTATGTTGCATGCCATTAGATTCATCTTGATGCATTTTCAGATTTTCCTTATAAAGTTAGCATCAATCATTGTTGCATTGTCAAGTCGTGCTTTCAAAAGTCAGCTTAGCCGGACATTCATGCATTAGATATGCGCATTTAGTAGAAAGAGTTTAGCTTGTCAGCGTATGTTTAGTCATGTATTCATGAGATCATCCCAGTTATGAGTCCATGCATCAGATATGCATGTGTATTATGAGAATTCAGCTATGAGTATCATCGGTCGAGTATTCCATGCATCATATATGCATGCCCAGTGTGAGAACTCTATATGTCAGTCATTCCAGTTGCGTAGTCCTGATCTGAGATGTTTCCATTTCTTAAGTAAGTTCTGTTGATCCATAATCTCAGTCTATTAAGCGACATTCGAGGATGAATGTTCTTCAGGGGGAGATAATGTAATGCCCCGCAAAATCATCTTCCAATCTGAGCCTTAGAGCGTATTTGGTAAAGTGAAAATCCGAGTCAAAATATTTAAGAAATATCCTCCCAAGTATGAAATACTTTGAAATCGTGTAGGAATCTATTTGAGCATGAATTAAGATCATAGAGGTCCCCTAACTCATGAACGAGTTGAAAACTTTCCTATCGTTCAAGTTTTAGTGACCGTCAAAATTTGGGTCAACTTCAATCGACCATAACTCGTTGTATATGAAGAAATGGGTGGCTTTATATATATGAAATGAAATATCTTTGAATTAGATTCCCAAAGATACCAATTTCGCCAAAATCTGATATCGGAGCAAAGAGTTATAGCTATTTTACTCCAGCATATCAATCCGGAAAAGGTTGACAACGTTTCTGACGGGCTGTCACGTTTTTTATGCCATTTCTGACGACATCGTCACTTTCTGACGATATTTCTAACGACGTCGTCAGCCTTAGGCAGAAAATAAAAAATTCGACCCTTTTGTGATGACATTTCATGACGGCCTATCACGGGTTTGATGGCCTGTCACGGATTTCGTCAGCCATCTTTTTTCAGCAATTAAGGGGCATTTTTAAAAGGGTATTTTGGTCTTTTCCACCCATTTTGACCCTCTATATATATCCAAGTAAAGAAGAAAACTTCATTCTTCTTCCAATTCTCTCAAGAATATCTATCTAGGATTTTATCAAGAACCCTAATCTTCCAAAAATCGTCCATAAATCTTCAAGGTTTCTTCAAGAATCAAGTAACTCATAGTGTGGGCTTCAAGAATTTATTTATTTCAAGTGTGGATAAAGTTTCAAGCACTAAAGTTCATCCAATTTCAAAGGTTAAGGTATGTAGATGTTAATTCTTGGGTCCCTTTCATCCAAGAAGCTCAAGAACCCTTTTTAAAACTAAAAGATTTTTATGTTTATGAGTTTTTAATGATTTGTATGAGTTGAAATGGATGTTTAATATGTTGTTGAATTTTGATTTATGTTTGCCTACAAAATTTATGAGCTTCGACCCTAGTATGTGGAATTCATGTAATGTTTGTGATAGACCCTCTTGAAGTTGTTTTTCCATGTGATGTGTTCATGAATTTTGGGTGTAAAAATGGTTGAATAAGTGAAGAACGTTCCCCATAGGTTTGATAAAGAGATTAGGTGAAGCATAAGGGCCACTATAGTATGTCGAATAGGAAACCCCAAATTGTGAGTTAGTCCATGCATGCCTAGTGTTTGATAAAATGCCTTAGTGAGTGAAATGTGCCAAGATAACATGAAATCCCCAAGTAGGTGTAAAATCGGTCGTGTTTAGTGGTTGTTGAAAGACCCTAGGGGACAAAGGAACAAGTCGAGATATGATGGTTGTAAATTCTCTGATTTTGTGCTCTTTGAAATATGCTAAGCTTTTAATACATGTCAAGTGGTTAGCATGTAAATAGTGACGTGTTAGTATGAAGTTTTTCCCAAATCAAGTGATATCCAAATACATGACAAGACCGATATAGGTATGAAGTACTTGATGTAAGATCTTGTTGAATGGAGTACGATCTAGTAGCATGTTTCCGCTACATTATTATATGATTATGATTTTAAGATGCTTAAAGTGACCCCTTGGCGACTATGATGATGAATAGACGTTTGTGATTCCTAATTACTTGAAGAGTTGTGTTAATGATTGGGAAGATGCTTTAATGATTATGATGATGATGCATGAATGATTATGATGATACATGAATGATTGTGATGATGAATGAATGATTATGCTTTACTTTTAAGCTATGGAGTCCTGGGGGTATTTATACCCGACAATAGAGCTGTTGTCTAGAGCCCGTGTCAGTTTCTCGATAACTCCAGTCGAGCCATGATTCTCAGAACTCAGTGAACTATAGAACTCTGTATCCTCAGACAAGTCAGAACCTAAAAAAGCTCAGTAATCTGAGTTATCTCTGTAATTTCTGTATCGCTAGTAATCTAGCCTCAGTCCTGTAATCAGCTCAGTTCTAATAGTATTCAAGTGATTCAATCCTAATATCAGAAGCAATTCGAGTAATCTATTCAAGCTCTGTATAGTCAGTCAGATACCATGATTCGATATCTTTTTCGTCAGATACGGAACCAAGTGATCTCAGCGTAACTCAGTCAGACCTTTTGAGTAATATGATCAGTGTCAGATTCTGTTTAGCCAGTGTTCAGTTGAGAATTCAGTTCTGAGTCTTTCAGTTGGGAGTATAAACTAGCATCGAGTGAGCTCAAGGATGGGAACTCACCTACTAGTAGAGGGTGTGATTCTTAGGAGAAATCCTTGTGCTCCAGAACTACGTAGCCAGCGTAAGTTGAGACATCACACCTGTTAGTTGAGGGTGTATAAGAGACATCATACCTGCTAGATAAGGCTAAATGAGATGGCTTGACCTGCTAGATGAGGGCTCCACCGTTCTCGTTTGAGGACCTGCTAGATGACGGTCACATAGAGTTGTCTTTACCAGTGGCGCGATAATAACACCCTTCCAACTGGGGCACAAGTTGGACCCCACATGTGGTATATCGGGGTATGTCGGTTAAGTGACTACTTCCCACAGTTTCAGATTCAGATTCAGTCTCAGTTTCAGAATCAGTCTTCAGAAATCAGGACTGTCAGATACAATCATCTATCATTGTGAGGAACTCAGATAGCTCCATTGATTTATGGACCATCCTATCAGATAGACTTGGTATCACATACAGTTATTTGATATCATATTCAGAGATGTGCCATCATACAGGCTTGATCACACTATCAAATTTCTATTGAGTATTCTGGTTGTCTGATTCAGATATAATCATATTTTTTATCATTGATAAAGCTTCCGAAATCATCTATTAGAAAGGTTGATCTCTAATCCTGTCAGTCGAAAGCAGTAAGTCTAAGAATTCAGTCATTGATGTAAGCACATCCAGATTCTCAGTTATCAGTATCAGATGAGTCAGTGATTCAGTATCTCAGTATCAGTAGTGAGTTCAGTCTGCAGTAAAGTGGTATCTGAGTTTCAGTATCTAGAGTTGCGATAATTGTGTTCATGTTTTGTGCATTTATGTATGTGTTATCACGTAGCATTTTCATGATTATTCAGTTTAGATATTGCACATGCATAAACCCTTGCATTAGCCTACCCCGTCTACATACTCGGTACATTTTTGTACTGACGCATTTGCGCTATGGTGTTTTATTTGAAACTATAGGTTCAGAGGCACAGGATCCTGTTTATCCTCAGCAGTTTGGTCCCAGTCAGCAGCAGTAGCAATAAGTCCTCTTCTTTCGAAGACGAGTCTCAGTTTACTACTATTGTTTTAGACTTTGTTTATTTTCTTTTGACGGAGTTAGTTGGGGACATGTCCCATCAACTCCATAGTTCAGACAGTTAGAGGCTTTTCAGACGAATGTATTAGTATTTAGTTTTTCAATTTTGAGTATGTATCGATGTGTTGAACCTTATGGCAAGTTTCCACATTTATTTCAGATATTATGCAGTGTATAAGTACAGATATCAGAAAAGGGTTAGCTTATGGTTTCGGGTCCATAAGCACCGTGTGACGTCTCGGGATGGGATCTCGGGGCGTTATAATTAATCAATTAAGGTATTAGTTGAACATATGAGGTAGTAAGAATCTGTTATGCTCAGAGTTATCGATCGACGACTCTGGTCGGGAAGAACGCAGTACCATCTCATCATGCAATTGCCAAAAAACTCAATTGAAGTTGTAGTTGACCCTATGATAACTCACCCCTAGTCCTAGATTATTCAATTAAGGTATTAGTACCCTAGTCCTAGATTAATCAATGAAGGTATTAGTCTAACATATGAGGTAGTAAGAATCGGTTTGGCTCAGAGTGATCGATCGACGACTCTGGTCGGGAGGAACGCAATACCGTCTTATCATGCAATTGTCAAAATACTCAATTGAAGTTGTAGTTGACCCTATGAGAACTCACATTCAATTAAGGTATTAGTCTAACATATAAATTCAATTGAAATTATATATAAACAAATGTTCAACCTATTGCAACAGATGCCTTTTCTGTTGGATCAAATCAAACAGATTAGGTAATCTGTTGCAACATATTATGCATCTGTTGTAAACTATCAAATAGATTACGTCATTTGTTGTAACATATCATGAATCTGTTGTAAACTATCAAATGAATTAAGTCATCTGTTGCGAAAGATTACCCATCTGTTGTAAATTATCAAATGAATTATGTTTTATGTCGTAATAGATTACCCATCTGTTGTAAATTATCAAATAGGCGATGTCATCTATTGTAGTTGACATTATGAGAACCCACCCCTAGTCCTAAATTAATCAATTATGGTATTAGTTGAACATATGAGGTAGTAAGAATCGTTTCGGCTCAGAGTGATCGATCGACGACTCAGGTCGGGAGAAACGCAGTACCGTTTCATCATGCAATTGCCAAAAGACTCAATTGAAGTTGTAGTTGACCCTATGAGAACTCACCCCTAGTCCCAAATTATTCAATTAAGGTATTAGTACCCTGTCATAGATTAATCAATTAAGGTAGTAGTTGAACATATAAGGTAGTAAGAATCGGTTCGGCTCAGAGTTATCGATCGACGACTCTGGTCGGGAAGAATGTAGTACCGTCTCATCATGCAATTTCCAAAAGACTCAATTGTAGTTGTAGTTGATCCTATGAGAAATCACCCCTAGTCCTAGATTATTCAATTAAGGTATTAGTACCCTAGTCCTATATTAATCAATTAAGGTATTAGTCTAACATATGAGGTAGTAAGAATTGGTTTGGCTCAGACTGATCGATCGACGACTCTGGTCGGGAGAAACGCAATACCATCTCATCATACAATTGCTAAAAGACTCAATTGAAGTTATAGTTGACCCTATGAGAACTCACATTCAATTAAGGTATTGGTCTAACATATGAACTCAATTGAAATTATATATAAACAAATATTCATCCTGGTGCAACAGATATCTTTTTTGTTGGATCAAATCAAACAGATTAGGTAATATGTTGCAACATATTATGCATCTGTTTTAAGCTATCAAACAAATTACATCATTAGTTGCAACAGATAACCGAGCTTTGGAAATTTCCAAACAGAAATTGTCATCTATTGCACTTAAATATTTTAAGATCCTTTTTTAAGTAATTTAGGTATTTCCTGTCTGAGATAAAAAAGTTAAAATACTAAGGCATTAAAAAATATTACTCGGTACTACTTAGATAACTCAAAAATCTCCTGAGTGAGTAGTCTTATCTGGTCTTTTCAATGTCACCGTCTCCTCGTGCCCCTCAAAAGTTATTAATGAATATTTAAAAAATCCCATATCTAGAACTCTCTCCTTCATCCATAAAGTAGTCTAGACTCAACTCATCACTTTTCTTTATTCTCAATTATCTTTGTTTCCTTTTTCCTCTCTTTTCTCTCTTCTTTCGGATGAGAATCCTTTAGGATCTCAATCAATCAATATCTTTTCTCGACTGAACTGGATGTTTTGATCCGTTTGCTTTTTTGACATTACAGGTATGATTCACTGTTGCTCTTTCCATCTCGTCTTCTTCTTCGTATGTCATTTAAATTAGATATTTCTATCTATTTCTATTAATGATTTACCCATTACCAGTTTCCTATTTATTGAGAAATTTGAAGAAAAGGTGACTTTTAAGTCTTGAATGAATGAACCATTGTTTTTATTAAAATATGCAGAAAAAGTCATCTGTTGGGAGAACTTAAAAAGCATTGTTGTCAGTATAGTTTTTTTTATGTCTTTTGTTTGGTACTTTGGTGGTGCTGTTGTTAGGGGTAGTGGTTGTGTTGTAACATGTGATGTTTGTGTTGTGGATGGTATTGGAACATATGGTGTTGTTCCTTTGTTGTTGATGCTGTTGGTGGTAGTGTTGCAACAGTTTCCTCAACTGTTGCAACTGATGAATCAGCTGTTGAAACAGATGGAGCAACTGTTTGAAGAAATCAAACTAGTAGCAAAGCTGGTTTGATTTATTCCAACAGATGACCTATCTGTTGCAACTTGTCATCCATCTGTTGCAACGATGCCTCATCGGTTGAACAGATAGGTAATCTGTTGCATTATATTGGTTATTTGTTAATTCACTCAATTTTGTGTTACCCTTTTGTAATGTTCTTTTTGTTTTCTTTTTGTTCTTCTCTTGTTTGACATCAAATGTATTTCTCTTATTTGCAGACAAAAAGAAGTGAAACTGGATCCACTTTGCTCAGCCAGCATTAAAGGCTAGAGTAAAGATGGGTTCGGAGGAATAAGCTGCTTGCAGATGGAACCACTTCATATGTGGGAGGTATGTATTACTGATCAACCTATCATGAAAACACACATCCAGTACAACGATTTTGTGAATATTTGTTCTTTACCTATTAGGCATTAATCCTTCAAACAAGATATGGTATTTTACAGTTAAGATTGTTAGGTTCGAACTAGTAAGGCTGAGGGACCAAGACGGTGGTGTCGATACCCCGTTATAATTTAATGATGATTTATGCTCATGGTTTTGTTTTAAGTTTGGGGAAGGGTTCAAGTTTTTGGCGGCAGTGTAAATATCCAATAGTGATTGGACCGGTTTTAATGGATTAATGGAGTTGTTTAAAGGCCTCTGAAGCCTCGCACTGCAACAAACAACGATAGAACTAACAGAAATTTCCCTGGTCCAAATTTATATGGATGGGTTGTTGGAGGAGACTATTATATTACAGAAGGTGTTTGGGAGAAAACCTGTGCGAGAAGAGGGAGGTTGAGAAGGCCATATATCATCTCAGTCCTTGTTTAAGAGGAAACACAGGGTGGGAAGGAAAGTGTAGCAAAATTGGCTTATGAAATTGACATGAAAAATGAAAAAACTGGATGAGCTGCAAATGTGAAAGTGTATCTAAAAATAAAAATCCATCAGTAGTTGAAGAAAAAGAAGAATGGTCAAGAGGAATTGAGCTGGTCACTTTGCTAGACAACTAGAAAGCGCAGCCTCAATGAAAACCCACTAAATGCAGGACCAGAACTCTAAGGAAGTAGCTTCGCGATCATGGAAGGTGGTAAAATTTTCGGTGTGAATTGAAACTTGAACCAACTACTCCTGCATTAAAAATACGGGATCAAGCTAAGGTGGTAATTTCTTAAGTTAAACTTGCATCTCATGTCTGCTGTTTATGGCTCTGGTCAGGTCAAATGCAGTGGAAACAACAAGACATGAGATTTCGGCCCAACTTCGAGCCTTTTTGTTTCTACTGCCATTGACCTGATCATATCCACAAACAGAAGGCATGGCATGCAAGTTAGACTTCATAAATTGATGCCTTGGCTCCCCGTATTTTTATTTCAGGAGTTGTTGGTTCAGGTTTCAATGCTGACCGACAATCTTACCACCTTCTGTGCTCGCGAAGCTTCTTCCTTAGAGTTCTGGTCCTGCACTTTGTGAGAGTCTTCATTAAGGCCACGCTCATTAGTTGCATTCTCGAGCAAAGTTTCCAGCTCCAATCCTATTGACCATTTTTCTTCTTTTTTCATCGACTGACGAATTTTTATATTTGGATACACTTTTACATTTGAAGCTCATCCAGTTTTTTGGTTTCTCATGTCAACTTCATTGGCCAATTTTGCTACATTTTCCTTCCTACCCCGTGTTTCCTCTTAAACAAGGTCTGAGATGATATATGGTTTTCTCTACCTCTCCCTTCGTGCACAGGTATTCTCCCAAGCACCTTTTGTTGTATAAAAGTCTCCTCCAGCAATCCATCCATATAAATTTGGACTAGGAAAATTTCTATTGGTTCCATCGTTGTTTGCTGCATTGCGAGGCTTCGAAGGCCTTTCAAGAAATCCATTGCGCCATTAAAACCGATCCAATCACTATTGGATGTTTACACTGCCGCCAAAAACTTGAACCCTTCCCCAAACTTGACATTAAAACATGAGCATAAATCATCATTAAATTGTAACAGGCTATCGACACCACCGTCTTAGAACCCTTCGGCCTTATTAGTTCGCACCTATCAAACTAAATTGTACAATGCAGGATCTTGTTTGAAGGATCAGTGTCTAATCGATAAAAAACTGCATTCACAAAATAATTGCACTTTATGTGTGTCTGTCACGGTAGCCTGATCAATAATATACATACCTCGCACACATGAAAATGGGATCCATTGCACGCACATTATTCTTCCTACCCCATCAGGACATGTCAGACAATGTTGTTTCTTCATCTGCACGTATGTGATGACTATTAAAAAAGATGTGTGAAGAGTCATGACTTTTTATCTTAACACATTCAAAATAGTTGATGAATCAAAATCTCCATCTGTTGTAACTAAAGAATCAACTGTTGGAAGAAATCAAAACGCCTCCTCCAACATATGGTCTATCTGTCGCAACAGATAATCCCTATGTTGCAACAGATGGTAAATTTGTTGCGACAGACCAGACTATTTTTTTATTCATCTGCACGCATGTGATTACTTCTTGCTAAAAATATTTGTTTCAATTTAGTTGTCCTATTTATAAAATCAAGAGAATTTTATTATATTCTTCCAAGATTACCCCTGTTATTAAATGACTAAATAAAGTATATTATTCACATTTATACTTTAAAAGCATAATTAATAAGGCCAATTTGGCAAAATAATCACTTAATTTATATTTTTATTAATTGGTGTGCCATGCCCATATGGCCCAACTAATACGAAACGGAGGGACTATTAAAAATAGGTGAAGAGTCGTGATTTTTTATATAACACATTCAAAATAGCTAACGAACTGAATACTCCATCTGTTGAAACTGATGAATCAGCTGTTAGAAGATATCAAAATATCTCTTCCAACATACTGTCCATCTGTTGCAACAAATAATACATATGTTGCATCAGATGTCTTATCTGTTGTATATACAAACCATCTATTGCAACAGATTGTAAATCTGTTTTGACAGACCATCTGTTGCACATTCAATCCATCTATTGCAACAGATGCTAAATCTGTTGCGACAGATGGACGGTCTGTTGCAATAGCTCAATAATAACGGATTTTATCGAGTCTCAAACCATTATGAAAAGGTGAGAAGTAATTAATGTAAAAGAAAAAGTCGCGACTTTTCATAGAAAAAAAATGCCACCATTTTAAATGTAATTCATACAATGGAGCTGAACAGTCCTTCCTTTTGGCCTGACACGTCCTGATTCAATCATCTATAAATAGGTCCCTCCTTAATCTTCATTCAACTCAATTTTATTTATTTCTTGAATTTTTTCTTTTCGTGTGACATCTCCAACCACTTCTCTTCAAACAGCATATTCCTTTCTCGTTGAGGTAAGTTTTTTACTAGTGTAAATTTACCAGTTGGTTGTATACGTTGTATTGCATTTTGGACTTTTTTCTTTACATTTGTCAATTCATGTGTGTTCTAGATATGGCTGATCCTTTTCTGGACATTGCTATTCTACGTGACACAGTGCGGAAACTTTAGAGGCAGGTTAATGACCTGCAGAGGGAGTTGGTCGCTGTGAGAGCGACGATGTTCAGAGAGATGTAGAGGCTGATGAGGGTCCTGCTGCTGCGAGTTGATTGGCCGGTTGTCATTAATGATGATGATGATGATAATAATAATTAGATTGTGTTTTTTCTTTTAGCGTATGTATTTTAATTTTTCTATATCGGATCTATACCTAATGTATTTTATTTTTTGTTTAATGAAAAATTTACTTTTAGTCAGACTTTGGCATTTTAATTCTTATTCAATTTTCATTCTGTCTATTTCTTCTAATCTAAACATACATACATTTTAACATGTCGACGGTTGGAGGCAAGGAGCTATGTTGAATCCAATAGCACTAGCAATTTTGGCTTTTGAGTTCTTTCAACAGATGGACCATGTGTTGGAACAGATTGATCATCTGTTGGGTTTCTATCAACAGATTATCCATCTATTTCGACAGATTTGTCATCTGTTGGAGGAAAATATTTCAGTTGTTTGTCCAACTGTTGAGAATAATTGTGGTCTGCTGTATTATTTAGTTCATGTTTTGCCTCTTTTTATTGATGCACAAGTTATTAAAAAAAATATTTTATATCTAATAAATGATAACATTAGGTTCACAACAATGAGTTAAATATATAAAAGTCCACAACAAACAAACAAACAAACAACAACACAAGTTTCTGCAATTACAACGATCATGGTGGATTACGATTCGAGCATGTAGTTCTTTTGTGGCCAGCGCACTTATATATGGAGCACTTGTTTCTTCTTGATGAAAATGATTCTCCAACTCCACGCCTCCTCTTATATGAATTTCTTCCTAGTTTGATAGTGATCGGGTCAATATGTGGAGGAGGTATTAATCTTTTCATAAGCTCTACTGGAACAACCCAAGATTCTTCGGGAGGCACCGGAGTAATATGCCCACTATATGCCATTTCATATTTTTTCACCAAATAATATTGAGAGGAGTGCTCGTAAACTTCAGGTCCATATTTATGACCGTATTGAGCTCGAAGTGTTGCCATAGCATGTGGACAAGGTATTTTGTCCAAGTCAAAAACTCTACATGTACAAGATCTTATTTGAAGATCGACCATGGCAGCATTACCATGATCGGTGATACGAAATTTATAATCTGCTATTTTATGGGAGAATAACCTATTCCCCAAACTGATATTCGTTGATATTTTTTTTCTGATTTCGAGAACAAATCGGGTTCTTTTTTTGGGGGACTTGAACAGTACACGCCTTTCATTAAAAAAATTGCTATACTTCTCGCTTATTTTTTCAAACATAGCCTTGATGGGAAATTCTCTTTCATCGCCAAATAATGAATTCACCGATTCAGCTATGTTTGATGTCATAATATTGTACCTATAGAAAAGAATCACTTAGTATGACATCATACTAAACTTGTAAATCAAACAAAACATTAAATTCATAAGAATATACCTATTTGCTGGACAGAATGCCTGGCTCCATCTCTCGAAACCGATACGTGCGCGAAATTCTTCTACCTTGGGATTCACATCCGCTATTTGATTGGAATGGTCTAAAAACTCCTCTCTACTATATGCTTTAGCTTCTCTATAAAAAAGGGTGACGACCATTTCATTGTGATAGTTATTTCGAATGTTCTCTCCAAGATGCCTGATGCAACAACCAAAGTAAGCGGAAGTAAAGAAAAGTGAACCCATCTTTGGAATACTTGGATGTCTATCTGATACAAAACACAACTCTTCGGTATCTTCGATGCAGCGTCGCAGTTGTTAAAAAAGAAATCCATAAGAGGCATCACATTTCTTTTCCGCTACACAAAAAGTGACAGGAAAGATGTGATTCTCCACATCCTGTGCCACCGGCGCTAGCAGAACTCCATTATACATTCTCCTCAAGAAGGTACCGTCGATGGCTATGCCTTTTCTCAAATGTCGAAAACCTTGAATCCAAGCATCATAGGATACAAAAGAATACTTGAACCTTCCGTTTTCATCCAGATGCAATGTCGTCTTACTTCCGGGATTTGTGCACTTAATCATGTAACGGTAAGCATCCAGGACTTCATACCCATGCTCGAGTGTCCCCCTAACCAGGTCCTTGGCAATCCCCATGGTCGTGTATACCTTTCAATAACTGACCAGGACACCCAAATCTGTAAGGAGTTGATTGGCCATAAGCTTTGTTGAAGGGCCTTTGCCATCGGGGAAACTACTCCTGAAATATTCACCGAGGACCTTTGCCGTGGCGTGAAGATTTTAGCCCAAGATGTGCTCCGAACTACATGTGTGATGCTTTTCATGTTTATGAATAATGAATCTGTTAGAACTTGCGTACTTCACCGCTCTCAACCACCACTTGCAATTTGAATTAGCATATTTGAAGCAAAAGACACTACTTGAATTAATCACCTTCTTTATTCTGAAATCTATTTTCAAGCAAGAACTAAATAAAGTGTTAGATAGTTCATTCTTGTCCTTGAATGACATTCCAATAAAAAGCCGGTTCCGTCGTCTTGAAGATTTCCAGACTGTGTTGATTGAGAAGAACTGCACATCGTATTGGTCGCATCAACGGGCGTAGGTGTTTGATCATCATCTGGAATATTCATATCTAGATCATTCAACCTATCATCAAAGAAGTCTTTTTTTCTTCTTCTTCTACGTTCTGGTTCTCATTCTCTCTCATCTTTTCAACCATGTACACCCTAACACCAGCCTGGTTGAATCACTTAGATAAGCACGTAATTGAACCTGATCGATTATCTTGAAAGGCAGTACCCTCTGATTTTCAAAGGAGCTATGCATGTAGCTGATGGAGAGTTCTTCTGATTGACAATTTAGTCCACAAAAGCTGATGATTAAGTTCACAAAATCATCATACGAAACATCACTTTGGATTGTCATAGCTATCGTCTCTAGCAATTCACCCTCCTTCCAATGCCATACATATCGATTGCTCTTCTCGACTCATTGACCATGACAATCCACCCCTATTGTTATTGATCCCTCCATTAGTGGTACCTAAATAAAGTCATTTGTTGAAAAAAGTTAATAGTGATTTGATAGTATCGTGAAAGAATCCCAACAGATGTGTTATCTGTTGCAACAGGTAAGTGATCAGTCGCAACAGATTACTTACGGGTTGGGATTCATGTTACGCTCCTGAATATCTGTTACAACAGATGAAGTGCCGTTGGGATTGATGTTATAGTACTAAATCACCTTTGAAGCTGATTCCAACAGATGAGTGACATGTTGCGACAGATGACTTACCTGTTGCAATAGGTTAGTAATTTATTGTAACAGATATTTACCTTGTTGGAACAGACAACACTTCTGTTGGAATCGTGTTCAGGTTCTGTTGCGACAGGTTACTAATCTGTTGAAACAGATATTTATCATGTCGCACGATAACTAATTTGTTGCAACAGATGTGTCACATATTGCAAAACATGAATCCAACATATCAGTCTTCCGTTGAAACAGATGTTTCATCTGTCGCAATAGATGATTTATCTGTTTAAACAGATGGATCTTATGTTGGATTAATGATTGGGTTTTATCCATTGTTGGAAAACAACAACACAATAGCAGTTACCCAGATGACAAATTCACCTAAAAATCATAATTTGACTTACCAAGGTCTCCTATGAAGTAATGCCAAAGTGGAAAGTGATGTTCGAAATAAAATTTGACCTAAGAAATTGGTCAAATAGCAACAGTAGCGGTAACAACAACAACAACAACAAATGGTCAACAAGAAGAAGATGAAGATGATAATGAAGTAGAAGATGATGATAATGAAGCAGAAGATAATGAATGAAGCAGCAACAACAATGAACAACAAAAATCGCTTTGAGAGAGAAAACAACAACGGGTGAGAAGAGAGAGAAAGACGCCTTTTTTTCCTCCGTTTTTCATTATATAGGCTAACATTTGGATCAAAGTGTAAATTTAAAAACTTGTGGGTTATTTTCAAATTTTTTCAACTTTCTTAATTCATAATAAATTAATTGTCACCTCCACCTAATAATTAAGACTTGTGTCACCTACACCTCATTTTAAAACTTTTTTGTCACCTACAACCCAAAGTCCCAAGTAAGTGTGAAGTGTAGGTTGTGGGGATGCGAGCTATGGGAATAGAAGTAGGAGCAGGATGTGTTGGAGGCCGAGAAGAAGACAATTAAGGTAGAGTATTATTTGTGGAGCCTATTTTTTTTTTAGTTTTACTGAAAAAGTTTTTTTCTTTGTTTTTAAAATAAATATTTTATTTTAAAAAGAATTAAAAAAAATTTAACGTTTGAGTAACCAAACATGAAAAAAGGTAGAATTCCTCAATACCAAACACATTTTAAGAATCAAATTTCAGAATTTATGCTGTATTTTTAAAGTAAAGATTACATATGCAGATTCATGGCTACATTGCAATGCCAACGTCTACTAAATTTTGTGACTAATTTATCTTTGGCCAACAAGAAGATTGGCATTGTGACAGTTGGATTGGCATTGTGACTAATTTACATGTTAACGCATGTAAGTTGTACCTTTTAAAAATAGTCTATAAAAGATTATAAATGTAGAAATAATATTCACTGGTTATTTTTTTACTATTTTTTTCGATTATAACTTCGAAAAAATAACATTGCACTTTGAAGTTCTATGCATATTTTACAAGTGAAACTTCAAGTTAGTAATGTGGTTTCCCTGCTGTATTTTGTGCCTAATTATCATGGGCAGCTACGCAGATTGCAATTGTGGTACTTGGATCAGGGCTTTTGTTAAAGAATTTGGCCTCTATGTAACTTACACATCTTCTTTAAAAGGTTATAAGTGCAGAAATAGTATCTAGTAATCACTTTTTGACTTACCTTTAAAAAGTACTAGTTATTATTTTGAAGTTTCAAATTCTGTAGGAAAAAATTAATTTATTATCCTGAAGTTTTCTTGTTAAATTCTAAAACTCCACAAAGATTATTTTGCAATTAATGAGCTAAAAAAGGGCTAAATTTTTGTTATAAGTATCTAGACAAAATATGTGGAGATTGTCCAAGTAGCCGCTTGTAGCACCGTCTTTAAAACATATTTGTAAAAGTGCAAAATTTAGAAATAGCATACTTATTCTATTAATTATGAGTTTCATAATAACAGTTGCACAATTACATAATATAACAAATTGTATTTTGTATTTTTGTAAACTGTTGCTACAAAAATACAAATACATATGATTTTTACTGCCCTTATGATCGATATGTATTTTGTATTTTTGCAAACTGTTGCTACAAAAATACAAATTTATAATATATTAAAAGTGTGAAGCACTTAGAAAAGTGATTTGAACTTTTTACCCTTCATTAAAAGTCTCCACAATTGATAAAATGGTCATTTTACTATTTTTATAGAATTATTATTTAATTATATTTATTATATTCTAAATAAGGAGTCCTAAAATATATGATAAATTTTAAAAATTAAGGAGTATTAAAATATATGATACAACACCATATATGGTAAACACAATAGATGGTATGAATTATTAGAAAATTAAAAATCATTAAATACTAAAATATATGGAAAAGGGGACGAAAATCTTGAAAAAAAAGGGTACACGTTTTTTAAGATCAAAGTATACCTTAATGACTAAGTAGATTGTTCCTTTTTCCCCATGTAATTATCCTTAAATTTTTGGGTAAATATTTTTTAATAATATTATTAACTTCTTAAGATTTGATTATTTATTCTAGGTAAGAAATCATAATATTTAATACTTCTAAATTAATTAGAATTTTACCTTATATAAAAAAGAATTTGTACAATCTTATTTAAGCAATATTTTGAATTAAAATTTACAAGAAACTTATTCTACTTCACTTTTTCCTCTTATTTTGATTTTGATTTCAATTGTCTTGTTGCATTTATATTTATAATCTTTTGTTCTTGTATGCAACATAGTCAGATTAATTTTAATGTGGGAGCTAAATTTCTTTTCTTTTAACTTTTACTTGAATTGATTTTTTTTCTATCTGAGTTATTAGTATGAATAAGTTGTTTTTTCTTTGTAAAATTATTACCTTGTTCAATTAATATATGAATAAATCTATATAAGTCATTATTAATTAATTCTTTGATATTTTTGTAGAGGAGAAGAAGGATTCATGAGGAGCATGATATTGAGACTTCTTCGATTTTACTTAAAGAATCTCAATTCCAACAGGAACGTATTAAAAATATAATATAAGTAGATGAAAGAAAGATATGCTATCACGGACATGCGAAAGCTAGCTAATAAGATGCAGTTTCGAATATCTGAAGAAAGCTCCTAGGTCAAGCTAGAAGTGTCAAGTGACGTGTATTAGTTGGTCAGAGACTTGCTACCAAAATAACAAAGAAATTCAAGGAGAAGAGTTATGAAAGTTATAGTGGTGTCACCTCAGTCCTCAAACTTGACTTCAGGTTTGATCTTTTTCCTATACAAGTACATTATCTTTTTTTTAATTACTTATCGGTATTTTATTTTTGTCGCGCAACTATTATACTCGAGATTTTATGAGGTATTGCATGTGGAGTTAGAAAGTTGAGTTGTTATGTTTTAGGTTATGTTTTTAGGTAATTAGTGCATTTGCTTTATGAACTATTCAAACTTATAAGTTGTTCTTCTGCCTCTCTCTTCGTTTTTACTTATCGGTTTAGGATTTTTCGAAAGTCAACGCTTTCTAGCTAAATTATTGAGAAAATGATGGTTTTAGATTGTAGTAGTAACTATTAAATCATTATTGTTGTAAATTTTTTATATGTATTTATGTTTTTTGGTGATTTTGTTTATCACAAGTATAAAAGTGCATTAACAATTATTTTTGAAAAGAGTTTGCAAGGACATAAAAAGGAATTTAAGCTTTTTAAGAGATATTTGGCCATGAAAAATATTTACTTTTTTTGGAGTTGAATTTTAAAATAAAATTTTAGAATGTTGATGTTTTTTAGCAACTAATAAATATGATAGGGATTCATGTCAACTCTCATTACCAAGGAAGGAAAAGTCTAAATTGATTGATTGATCAAATAAATTATTGGTGGACTAACTAAGTTGATTATTGAGTGACATGAACAAGACTTGATTTAGCATTGTCGCAAATCAACTTTCTTCGTCATTGGAAATTTCACGATTATTGTTCCATTTTCTATCGTAGTTTTCTATTTATTTCTTTTATCTTATTTATTTTCATTAGTTGATGAAATTTAGCGCTAATTAAAAACTCTTTACGTTTATCTGTTTATCTCTATAATAGTCCAAATGTGCAAAGGTAAATTAATAATTTCGAAGTTCAAGATGTGAAACATTTCAGCCATAAATCTATTCATGGTAAAGTTTTTATGTGAAATTTAATGAAAAGAACAAGTGGATCGAAAACTCAACGTCTAAAAAGAATCTTTTTATGCATAGAGAAATCTTTGAATAAAATTATAATATCTTAACTAAATTTTTAAATATAATTATAACTAAACTAGCTAATAGTCCATTAAAAAATATTAAACTAAAGTTAACTAATATTAATTAAACACTCAGAAGGGTAGAAGGAATATTTTGAATATAATTATAGCTATTATTTACACATTGCATGAGCCGATATTTAAAAAAATGAAATAAAACAAATTAAATAATTTTTCTTATATTTAAGAATAGTCATTTGATTATTTTTCTAATAGTTATACACAACTATTTTAAAAAATATTTAGCACTTTAATTTTTTAATAATTTTTTGTTTATAATTCCTCCATATCCTAATTAACTACAAAAATCAACTATCAACTTTGTTAGAAATATTAAATTTCAATAACTTTCAATTTACACTAGGAAAGTTTCAACTGATTGTATTATCCTTTTAGGTTCGTATGACGTTTTATTTTTTTTACTAAAATTTTATCTTATTAATATATATAATTATATGCAAAAATACAACTTTCTTACAAAATATTAACAAAATGACATTCACATTTTTTTTGTAATATTTAACTTAGTAACTTAAGACTGGTGAATAAAGCATTAACTATAGAAAATCGACGGAGGAAAAAAAAAACAAAGAGTCAAAACACTCAAGTTTTTGTAGATACAAAATTTTAAAGTTATATGTTCTATTGATTTTCTTACCATTTTTAAAAATAGAAAGAGATAGAAAGAATTATGATTGACAAGAGTAAACATCAATATCTTTATTTAAAACTTTGAAAGTTCAGAAATATATATATTTTTTTAGACATGTAATTTTCTTTTTTAGCATTGAATACACGTGCAACGCACGTATACTAAACTAGTACA
Source organism: Capsicum pubescens (assembly GCA_030864215.1). NCBI lineage: Eukaryota > Viridiplantae > Streptophyta > Magnoliopsida > Solanales > Solanaceae > Capsicum > Capsicum pubescens. The sequence continues at coordinate 51,085,221 of CM061543.1, read as the reverse complement.
TACTAATACATATGCTACAAAATGTAATTTAATAAAAGTGTTGTTATTTTTTGTAATTTAATACTTAAGTATGCTACTTTATGTATTTTTTCCTTTTTAAAAACTATTTAAGTTGAGCAAATATTGGCAAATCTTCAAATTAACATGTTGTTGCTTCTTCTTCTTCTTCTTGAAGGCTTTGTCAAAACCTAATTTTATACTAGAAGGTCTAACAAGGGCTTTGGCAAAGCCTAAACTTTATAGTAAAAACTTTGTGTCTTAGCCTGAATTCAGACATAGATCTAAAGTTGAACTTCCTTCAAACCTAATATGAGCCTAAATTCAGAAAAGACATTTGAATTTATTAACTTTCAAATGTACGATGTCTAAAATCGACTACGAAAGGGCTGTTTTTTTAAATAAGTGTCCTAAAAGGCTACCTGTTCACTTTGTCAATGAAATATACAGACTTGGCCAAGGCCCAAAGACATGACTAAGTTGTTAATTCGTAAATAACTTTGCCTGCAGGTCGATTAGTTTGATGTTTAGAGGCGGACCTATCCTATTAGGAGGGGTATACAAGCACCCGTTAACCTCGAAAAAATCTTTGTACATACATGTATATACCTTAAATAAGTATCATATATTTTTTGATGTTGCCATCGTTATCATGAACACATTAAGTGAACATTAAGTGATTGAAGTATAATCCCTCCTGTGTAAATAATCCAGAATAATTTTAACGAATATTGGACTTATTCCCATGTGCATTTGCTTCTTTTAATTTGCACAATAGGGACAAACCATATATAACGAAACGGGGTCTACTAAAATAACAACAATAACATACCAGTATATTCCCACTAAATGGGGTCTAGGAAGGATAAATGTACGCAGTTCATATGGCTACCTCAGATGTGAGATAGAAAGGCTCACAATAAAACAATCTGAATGAGGAATAGTAAAAGAACAAGATACAATAGAAATCAACAATATCCAATAATACCATAAGCAAGAGACACCAAGTAATACAACAAAAGAAACAACAACCTAAACTCATACTAACCTTCAACCCTAATCCTGCCCCTCCACAACTTCCTATCTAGGATCATGTCCTCGATAAGCTGGAGTTGCTCATGTCATGTCTAATCACCTCCCACCATGTGTGAGGAAATGAGTATTCTTGCCTTTTCCAGATTCATTTTCCTTAAAACGTGTAAAGTTACATTTTTAACATTCCTTATTTCTTTGCTTCTTTTTCTAACAGAACTTATATAATAATGACTTTTAAATGCCAAATAAAACTTAACCATTAATTGAATGAAATTTTGCCAATAATATTTAAAATATTAATGAACTCAAAATATTTCTTTTCAACAAATAGTTTCTGTTCCCTAAAAGAATTTCATGTTTTTATATATAGAGATTATTTTAACATCTAATTTATTGTTTTATCTTTAACAAGATGATCGATACTCACACAAATATGTATAACAATAAGTTTTTTTTTATATATATATTTTTTATAACCAAATACGATGACACTTAAATTGAAACAGACATAGTACCAATAATATTATCATTCTGTAATCTAATTTGTCCTATAAAATAAAAGAATATACTAAATTCAAGATTTATACAAATAAATATGAAACTAAAGGCAATCTTATAAGTTATGTTTAGAAAATACAGTTAATTTCGTTGATGAAATTATCACGTATCAATAGAAATCTTACATTATAAATAATAATAACCAAACATAAATTTAATTTGTTTCGTATGTTAGATTAATAGTGTAATACGATAAAACAATATTTAAATAAATAATGTCAGGTGATGGATGCAGATATTAGCATAAGGGTAAATCTATCAAGATAAGAAATTATACTACAGCTACATTAATATTCCACTTTGACCAGTCACAGAATTTCATTTTAACTGAAATAACCAATATATCGCCCAAATGCCACAGCAGGATGTTGTTGAACCTCAGAAAAGAGCATCAATGACGGAATTTACATGAATCAGCTCTAAGATGAAAAAGGAAAAGTAAGAGGGAGAGAATTGATCGATTTCTAAACCATCCAACTGTCTTTACAAAAATATCTATCTTGTTTAGAACAATTAACTAACTAACAGAAAATAATATGAGCCGGGTATACACAGCCCAATAACATTTATTAGATATCAAGTGGGTTTCATGTCTTCAATCTTGTAGGTTTGGTCATCAGTATTAATAATCTTCACAAGGGGTGTACATAGGTTGGGTTAGTTTGTTTTTTATTAAAAAAAAAAATCAAACCAATCATGTCGGTTTATTAAAACTATAAACCAAATCAAACTAACATAAAATTGGTTTCTTTAGATTTTTTCGATTTTTTTTAATCTTTAATTTTTACAATTATATTGTGATTGAAGACTAAATCAAATATGTTTTCACTCATGTGCTAATGAAAAAACCCAATTATGAAAAAATGATGAGCGAAAAACTCTCTTGAAACTAAAAAGTAAGATGAAGAGTGAAAAGTTTAGGTTTTAAGTTATATTGGATTTTGGATCATTTAATTAGTAATTAATGGACAAATATTACAACTTAAAGGCCCAAATCTGAATATATATCTATATCTACTTTCTAAATATTAAAAATTAATAAAATTAATTAAAAAAATATTTTAAAAGTAGATTATAAGTAATATGTTATGTATAAAAAGTTAAATTATAATATATAGATATAGATATTAATTAATATTATGTCGGTTTGATTCGGGTTCAGTTTGACTATTTTTTGGTTAACACCAAACCAAATCAAGAATGAACGTTTTTTTTTTTCTAACGCAAAACCAACCAAACCAAACCAAACCATAAGTCGGTTTGTTTTCTCGGTTTGATTTGGTTCGTCGGTTCGATTTGACTTGACGGTTTGGTCTATACACCCCTAATCTTCACAAGGTCCTTCAAGCTGGAGGGTGATGCCACACCCAGCTTGTGTAAAAGGATAAAAAAAGAAGGACCAGTGAGAATCTTGGTCATAATATCAGCCTGCTGAGAAGTAATAGAAACAAAATGAAGAGAAATTAGCCCATTATGTAAATAATCACGAACATAGTGACAATCGATCTTTATGTGTTTCGTGCGTTCATGAAACACCAAATTTTTAGCTATGTGTAAGGCAGCTTGGCTATCACGAAAGCAGTAATAGAGAGCCCAAGATCATCTAACAACCTGATAAGCCAAGATATTTCAGCAACAACTCTGCACAAGGCTCTATACTCAGCCTCAACAGATGATAGAGAGATAGTAGGTTGTTTTTTACTTTTTCAAGAAACAAGACTATCACCAACCAGTATATAATAACCAGAAAGAAACTTGTGTGAATGAAAACAAGCAACCCAGTCTGAATTTGAGTACGCTCGAATAAAGAAATCATGAGAACTTGACAACAAAATACCCTGGACATGATCTCTGGATAAATATTTTAAGACATGCAAGCCAGCAAGAATATGAGGTTCATGAGGATATTGTAGAAATTGGCTAAGATATTGCACAATATAAGCAATGTCAGGTCTAATATGTTGAAAAAAAATCAATTTACCAAACAATCTTCTATAAATGCTAGGATCAGCAAGATGAACTCCCATGTCTAGAGGAAGCTTGACAGAAAAGTCCACGGAAGCAACAACATGAAAGTAATGATGGCAATTAAATTCAGCAAGCAGATCAGAAATATGTTTGTGATGGTTCATAAGATACCCCTAAGGGAGAGAAGAAATCTCCAGACTAAGAAAACAGTGAACTTATCCCAAATCTTTGATTTTAAACTGAGCATCTAAAAACTTTTTGAGAGAATTCAGCTCACTAATATTATCACCTACTAAAAGTATATCATTTACATATACAACCAAGGAAATAAGGGAAGTCCCTGAAAGTTTTATGAAAAATGAATAATCATTCTTGCTAGATGAGAACTCCTTAGAAAAAAAGGCTTCAGACAATTTGGAGAACTACTGTCTTGAAGCTTGTCGTAGTCCATAAATAATTTTTTTGAGCTTGCAGACCAAAGGAACAGAAGACATATGATTGGAAGAAGAAATATCCAAATCAGAAGGAATGCATTATTGACATCCAACTGGAAAATAGTCTACCCTCTTTTGATAGTAAGAGTAAGCAAGCATTTGACAGTAATGAGTTTAATGATAGGGGAAAAGTATCAGTAAAATCAATACCTTTCCTTTGGGTGTCTCCCCTAATCACCAATCTTGATTTATACCTCTCAATGAACCCATCCGCCTAGTGTTTAATTTTGTAAACCCACTTGCAAGGGATAGCCCTTTTGTGGGGTGAAAGAGGGACCATGTCCCAAGTATGATTAGCTTCAAGAGCTTGAAACTCCTTAAGCATAACTTTATTCTAAACAAGATGTGGGTTGTTTGCTGATAAAATTGAGGTTCTTTAATGTGAAAACCACTAGGAGAAGTCTTGGAAGGAGTAGAAACAGAGAAGCAGATGTATTAGTTGAGGTAAGGATAGGGTGAGAGGGTCTAATAGATATCCTAATAGGAGCAGAAACAGGGGAAGAGTGAGACAGAGTTTGAAATAAAAGGGGAAGGGGGAGGATCTTCAAATAAACTAGGAGACACAGAAGGAAATATAGGAGGAAATGATGGAGAAGATTGATAAGGAAAAATATGTTCATAAAAATAAACATCCTTAGAGTAAAATATAGAGTGGGAAGAAAGATTGAGGAGTTTATAACCTTTCTTACCATAAGAATAATCTAAAAATATAGAGGGAATAGATTTGGAAAGGAACTTGTCCCTCACAACTTTGAGAGTTGAGGCAAAACATAGAAAGCCAAAGGCTCTAAGATGGTCATAACTAGGAGGGTGGGAATGAAATCTTTCAAATGGTAAGAAATAATGTAAGACTGGATAGGGCATTCTGTTAATGATATATGTGGCAGTCAACACACAATCACCCCAATATTTAAGAGGAAGATTAGACTGAAATAAAAGAGCTCAAGAGACTTCTGAAAGGTGCTTGTATTTTCTTTCCACAATAATTCCATTCTGTTGTGGGGTGTGTGGGGTGGTGGTTTGATTTAAAATACCATGAGTTGAAAAGAATGCATTAGTTTCAGTACTAGAACCAAGTTCAAAGATAATATCAAACTTAAGCATCGGAACTTTTGAATGAAAAGGGACAGAAATCATGGAAACAAAAGCTTTAAGAACAGCAGGAGCATTACTTTTGCAATAGAAGAGAGAGTCTGGGTTACTCTAGAGTAATCATCTACTAGTGTTAAGAAATATCTGAAATCGAAATAAGTCCTTGTGTTGTGCGGACCCTAAATGTCAATGTGTACTAATTGAAAAGGAACAATAGAATGAATGGAACTAACTGGAGAGGACAACCTTTGTTGTCTAGCCAAAGGACATATGGGACATATAAATATCTGTTTAGAAAAAAGAATAGAGGAGATAGAAGAAATGTCCATCATTTTATGAAAAGGTATACGACCTAACCTTTGATGCCAAAAAATATCCAATTTATTTACATTAATTGTAGCAGTAGAAAAAGGCAGGTAATTCAAAATATAACCAGGACACTGAGTACTATTACAACCAGTAAAAGTAAAATTAGAATTATAACATTCATGACTAGATTTATTACAACCACTTAAAAGAATAGAAGAAGAAGCAATAATATAAGTCTGAGAGGGAATGCAAACAATATAAAATAACTCAGTATCAGGTTAGAGGTAGTATAGTCTGCCAAAAGCTCTACCAATTGTCAGTGGCCTCTTCTGAGAAGGGCTCCGTAGATAGCAATTAGACTTGGTAAGCAATGCAGTGCAATCCAACTAAGTAATGAGTTGATGTAAGGATGTGAGATTGAATTAAAAAAAAAGAAACAAGAAGAACATCCATTAAAGTAATGGCAGATCTCAGGTGTAAAGAACCAGTTGACATAACCTTAACTTTATATTCATTAGGAAGAGTGACAAGGTAAGGTTTGGAAAGTGAGGTAATATTATGAAGTAAGTGTTTATGAGAGGTCATATGGTTAGCAGCTCCTGGATCTAAAATTCAAGCATTCAAACCTTAATGGGGCGATGCACACACATTAGAACCATCAGAATTTACAGCATATGCAGTAAACAAACCTATAAAATTGGCAAATCCTTAATCTTCTAAGGAACCAGGTCCAAAATTATAAGCAGAAAAGATGTGAGCCTATTGTAACAAGTCCTGAAGATGTTTATACTGTTCAAGGCTAAAATCATGAGATGTAGGAGTGGTAGAAAAAACAAAAGTTGGAGTTGGTGTTTTGCAGAACTGAATGAAGTGTAAACAACAGAAGGTGCAGTAGCGAACACAAAAAGTTGATTTTTTTAACTTGGCAAATATGTACTAGGGGATAACAAAAAAATTTATGACATTTTTCTATAGTATAATTGATTTTCTTGCAGTATTTGTAGAAAGAAGAACCTCGTTAAAAATCAAAATTCACTTTCTGAGTAAATGACTTGTGTTGTTCAAAATTTTCTTTTTCAGTAAAGACTCGGTGTGTATTAATAAAATGATAGATTTGATGGCCAGGAGTGATGAATACAGCAGCATCACTGGAGAAGTTTCCACTAATAGATGAAGCTTCCTTTCGGCTCTCATCTTGTTGTAAAAGTGAGTATGTTTTGCTAATAGATGGTAAAGGACTCATCATGAGAATGTTATTTCTCATAGTATCATAAGAGTCGTTTAACTCATTCAGAAACTGAAATAATTATTGGTTTTCTATAAATTTTCCTAAGGCTCCATAAGTACAATTAGGACCAAAGTAAGCATTATATAATTCATCCCAAAGGTTTCTCAATTTTGTGAAATACGTAGCTATATCAGAGGATCCCTGAATAGTGGATGAGATTTTCCTCGAAAGTTGGATGTACTTGGAGCCATTAGAATTTCCAAAATTTTTATTAACATCCTCCCATACTTTATTAGTAGTTCGAAGACATATAACATAAATGGCCATCTCTCTAGACACAGAATTGGTTATTCATGCCTTAATCATATTGTTACACCTCTCCAAATAAAGATAAAAGGGAGAGCCGGGTGTAGGGCAAGGAACTCTTCCATCAATCACTCCTAATTTATTCTTAGTGGACAAGGAGGTCAACATACTATTCCTCCAAGTCACAAAGCCAGTTCCATTGAAAGGAGCATCTACTAATTGGCTACCAGGATTATCAGACGGGTAAATATAAAAAGGATGAGATGGATCGAGTGTAAAAGGGGTAAAGCCCTCAGAATGCGAACTTGACGCATTAGTCGTATTTGGTACTAAAGTCATGATGCCCAACAAAATATTTTGAGAATCTAGTAGTGGAAAACTCTTGTTCTAGAGTTAACAATAATCCGAAAAAAATACACGATACCAGGCTTCTTCAACAATCAAAAGAAGTAAGGGCTTTGAAAGGTAAAATTGAAACAAAATCTGAAATTAATCACCAACAACGGTCTTCGACACCAACTCGTACAACTCACAATGATGTATTTCATTGAAAATAAAAAAATATTGTTGAAGAAAGCTTTCTTTGACCTTCGCGTCCGTTGAACATGAAATGGCCGAATTATCCAAATTCTTTCAATGGGGGTAAGATCGCTAGGTAGCTCTCAACCAGTAGATTCGAGAACCTGGCTCTGATACCATGTTGAACCTCAGAGAAGAACATCAATGACGGAATTTACATGAATCATCTCTAAGATGGAAAAGAGAAAGAGAGAGAAAGAGAAACTGATCGATTTCTAGAACCATCCAACTGTCTTTATAAAAATATCTATCTTGTTTAATACAATCAACTAATAAAAAATATGAGGCGGGTATATAGATCTCAATAACAATTATCAGATATCAAGTGAGAAGTCTTCAGTCTTGTGGGCTTGGTCATCAATATCAATAATCTTCATATATGTTGACCTACTACGTGCTTATTTCCACTTATTAGGTAGTAGAAAATGTATTGGAATTACATTATATAATATTTTTTTTCTTAGATACATTATATAACGTTAATAGTGAACTTTATGATTTAAATTTTACAAAAAATAATATTAAAGTTTATAAAAAAAAAAAAAACATCATTTAAACAAACAAAAAGAGGAGTAAATTCCTTAAATTGTCATTGAAGTTTTACAAATATTCCAATAAAGTCACTTATGATTTTTTTTGGACAATAATATCATTGAACTCTATAAATGTTTCAAAAAATAAAAAAATCACAGAACTGTTAGAAACTTAACATCATAAATCATTTGACTATATTTGACCCAACATTTATTACCCATGACCCATTTAACCTCCCACCTTTAGCAGATTAAAAAAAAATTCATTTTCCTTCATATTACATCATAAGAAGAGACTCCATTTGTAAACACCATTTGACTATTACAATGTCAAGTATGAAGAATCAGTGATATCAATTTAGTAGCTGAAAGTTTATGCCAAAAATTTGTTAACTCGTCTCATTTACGTTGTCTTTCTTATGCGCAATTCTTGCAATATTAACAACAACTTTTATTCTATCCGGCGCGAATTCAAATTCTTCGGACTCCAAATCGGACACCAACTGAGGAAACAAAAATAAACCTTTCTATTACATATCTTGAACCCGTGGCTATCATAACATTCGAGAAAAACGCAAGAACTAAAAAGAGCAATTGAGCAAGAGGCTCTTGCAAGTTTATATAGATGAAGTAAAACACAAACGGGATGGCCTAATCATTAAGCAAAAAGTACTTCAATCCTACAAACATCAGTTACATAGCTGATGACTGATCTAACTCATTACCCGGAACAGAATGTTGACATTCCAATGGAACAAAGAGAGGAACAAACAAGCATAGATAGCAAAAGATCACGTTGACATTCCATTCCAATAACGACTGAAATGATGCTCCTATTAAGCAACGCCGTTAGACTAACATTGCTTAATAGGCAACACTATAAGACCATGTAAGTTGCTAAATATATACATATGAATACTAATTCATCTTTTTCTAATGATGGAATAAGGAGGAAAAAAGGTTTTTTTAATCTGCTAAAGGTGGGGGATCAAATGGGTTATGGGTAATAAGTATTGGGTCAAATAGTTAAATGGGTTATGCTGTTAAGTATTTAACAGATCTGTGATTTTTTCGCTTTTTGAAATATTTATAGAGTTTAATGATAATACTGTCCAAAAAAAAATCATAAGTGACTTTATTGGGATGTTTGTAAAACTTCAATGACAATTTAAGGAATATACTCACAAAAAGAGAGAAATTCTATTATTTTTTATCAAAAATATTTTATAACTTTAAATAACGCAACTGAAGTCTTCATATTAATAAATGAAATATTTAACATCTAAGCTAATATATTGCAAACAAGTGCCTAACATCTTGTTAATTAGGAGTAATCCTTACTTTTATAAATAATATTACTATTACTATGTGAATTTAAGCGCTTAATATCTTTTAAGAACAAAATAGTACACTAAAAATAAATAGTAGATAAGAATAAAAAAGAAAACTCTATATTATATATATACATCTTACTAATATTAATATTTAGCTTTAGGCCATTAATTTTATTGAGATATACAACAATGTGTCTCCAGTTAGAAGCACACACGCAACTGGTCGACATCTATGATATCCAATCGAATCCACAACCACGCGATTAAGAGCCACACGCTCTACCATGAAGCTAAGACGGCTTGTGCGTATCTATTTAATATATATAAATAATTTATTCAAAACTTAGTAAGCTATTCTTTTTAAAATTCAAAAATCATATATTAAAGCCGGACCAGTTAATAGGACCAGCAGTAGACTAAGAAGTCTATTGGACATGAAGAGGACGATGATCCACGACAAGTGAATTACAATCCAAAGCTGGAAAGAATTCATCAAAACAAGACGAAATGATCTAATTTTGATGTCCCTTTATTTTTGTATTAGTTCATATTATGACTTTGATCAAATGATAATTTTGACGTGGGATGTGTTTGGAAGTTTAATTTCTGTGTTATGAGAAAACACCAAAAGCATATTGAGTAGCAGACATTTAAGAGGAGTTTGTAATAACTTGCGAGTTATTAGCTTTGTTTGATTACACTATTTTCTCTATTTAAATAACTCAAAAACTAGTGTTAAATGTGATGTTGTAGTTGAATGTTAACAAAACTAAAAATGTAAAAAAAAAAAAAAAATCATATATTCAAAATAGTTCTGCTCCAGAGAGAAGCAATCTCTCACAAACTTCAAGTCTCTTTCATACATGTGGTGGAAGTTCTTTTTTCCTTAGTTTAAGAAAAAGGTAAGAGAGAAAAGGAAAAGGAAAAAAGAAAAAGGTCCATATGAAGAAATTAATCCTAAGAAATAAGGAGACTAGGAAAAATGAGTGGGTTGGGTGTCAAGAAGGAAAAATGATTATAGCAAAACATCATGCCACACACAAGGATTGGAAGGGACAAAAAAACAAAGAGTACAAATTAGAGCAGAAATCTTGGGGATGGACAAGGATTTCTTTTGACTTTCTCCCCCCTCCAACTATCATGCCACACACAACGTTAGACATTCGTTCGGTGCTAAATCAGCCTAGCCCATAATCCCCTCTTTCATCATCACTTAACAAAAATAACTCTACTTACTAAAATTTTCGTTAGGCATGAGGTTCTGAAAAGGATCGGATCATAAGAGTTTATTATAAACAATCTTAATTTATATTTATGCAAGAGGTTGTTTTCACGGTTGAACACATGACCTCTTAGATAGTCATATGACAACAACTTTATTAGTTACTCTTAAACTCCTCTTTCATCATCACAAAGGATAAAAACAATATACTATATAGGAAAGAAAAAAATGTGTGTGTAATGGTGTAAATGGTAATTGATGAGTAAGATTCATAAAATAACCAAAAAATAACTGTCTATACTTCCAACGAATTTAAATTTGAGATATGGATTTTAGAGGTTCTATTCGTGAGATTACACAAGATATATTGTTGTTGGATTTTAGAGGTTCAACCTTTACTATTCTTTCTTTTGGCTACTAAAGGCTTATATAATTTTAAGGGGAAAGGACATGGGGTGACTATTTTTTTAAAAAAATGGCCACAAATTAAAAAGGTGGACAACTGTAGTCAGTCGGCTATTTTTAATTTCCTTTTTCAGCCATTTGGCCCAATTGGGCACATGCAGTCTTTATACTCAATTGATACACTTTTATACCAAATTGATACACTTTTATACTATATTGATACACTTTTTGAAAAAAGAGAAAGGAAGTTTTATACAAGCACATGCAGTCCCTATACCCAATTGATACTTTTTTATACCACATTAATACACTTTTATACTACATTGATACACTTTTATACTACATTGATACACTTTGATACCGCATTGATACACTTTTATATTAGATTGATACACTTTAATACCACGTTGATACAGTATATATACCATATAAATACACCTTTTACAGAGAAAATTTTTGCAAGCATATACAGTAATTCATTATTCGTGAATTTGTTAACTTCAGCTAAAATTTTGTGAAAATTTGTGCAAGCATATACAAAATTTATTAAACCCTATACCCTCACTGTCTAAATATTCCTTAATTTTTTTCTACAATTCACAAATACAAAACTGCACTCATTGAAGCTCCGGCAAAACTTAAACGGAGAAGGAGAAGGATAAACAATAAACAATAAAAATGAGTACAGATACTCCAAGTTCTTCCAAGTTTTTATTCACAAGAGCCAAAATCCAAAACATGAGTCCATAATTCTAAACCAAGGCCAAACACCTAAATCAACCTCACTTTAAAAATTCAGGCATATCCCCACTGATTTTCGCTATAGCTAAGAAAATTACAATGGAGGAAAAAACACAGGCTAAATCCCCAAGCAATAAAATCCATACCTATTGAAGGACATAAAGCATCAAGCATAATCGAGAATACGTTTAGCCTATGAAGGATACTAAAGTAGCCAAAATTTAATCAACTCTTAAGAATACAACGTTAGCTTTAATTTTTCCAATACAATGCTCGATCTATGAACATGAACACCTATAGGCACATATCACCAAAGGAAAACACTCCACAAAGTGTGTATCTGTAGATTTTGGTGATGGGTTTTTATGAATTTTTTTATTTTTTCTGTTAATTTTTTGTTGAATTTGGCAAAGATTTAAATTTTGATATCTGAGATTAGGAATTGAGGTGAAATTGGTTGAATTTTATTTTTTTCTAATTTTTATGTGAAATTCATTGTATGGTTGGAATGGAGAAAAGTGGGGAGAAGAAAATGAAATGATACACCGATTTATACTGAGAGTGCTATTCAGTGGGTATTTAATTGTGGGTGCTATTTTTGTGGTATTATTTTAGTTTTAGGTGTCATTTTTATCCTTTCCCCTAATTTTAACAATTAGAAGTTTTTAGGCTCAAAGCCTCCACTAGGCGTGGAGGCTAAATAAATAATTAACAGTCTGGGCCACGTACCAGCCAGCTAGGCTAATAGAGATATTTGTAGCTTGTCTAGCATACAAAGTTCTTTAAAGGGGTCGTTTGGTGTAGGGTATAAGGGATAACTAATTTCAGGATAAAATAAAGAATTACTTTATCTCAGATTTGATTGAAGGGATTAATTAATATCGGGATAATTTATCCCATCATTTACACTATAGTGATGGGATAACTTATCTCATATTCATGATGGAATAAATTATCCTGAATAATCCTAAAATTAATTATCCTGAAATAACATTTTCCCAACCAAACGATGCTTTGCTTTAAGTGCTTCTAATACAAACACTCGGGAACTAGGAAAATGGTTGGTGCTCCAAAAGCTGCGATCCTTGCTCCTTTCTTAGCTAGCAGGTCCGCCACCTAATTCATAGGATCTTATTATGCAACCATCTTGGAAGAAGGGAAAATGATGAACATATTTATAGTAAATTTATGTATTGGCAGAGTCAAAATTATATATATATATATATATATATAACATTTTTATTTGGTGAAAGTTTTACTCTATAATAGAAGCGACAATCTTGAGCAGCTTAGGATCGTCCTTGCTGCTCCAGCTGCCTGTTTCAGCTGCTTAAACATAATTTTACTATATTATTCCTAATTAATTAATAAATTATTTTATTTAAGTATTATAATATTAATAATATTTAATAAGAGGATAGTTTTCAAAATGACTACTATGTATAAGTTCCTCAAAGCTCCACTTATTATTATTTGAAAAAAAAATTTAGCTGATTCAATCGTAATTTTAATGTATCACCTCTAATTAATTATTATAAGTCATTTACGTATTAAAAATTAATAATATTTAATTAAAAAAGGACAAATATTTTTGACATGTCTGCTTTGGTTGGTTCACTCTATAATAGAAGCGGCAATCTTGAGTAGCTTAGGGTCGTCCTGGCTGCTCCAGTTGCCTGTTTCAGCTGCTTCAAACATAATTTTACTATATTACCCCTAATTAATTATTATAAATTATTTCATTTAAGTATTATAATATTAATAATATTTAATTAGAGGATAGTTTTCAAAATGACTACTAAGTATAAGTTCCTCAAAGTTCCACTTATTATTATTATTTGAAAAAAAAAAATTAACTGATTCAATCGTAATTTGAATATATCACTTCTAATTAATTATTATAAGTCATTTACGTATTAAAAATTAATAATAATTAATTAAAAAAAGACAAATATTTTTGACATGTCTGCTTCGGTTGGTTCGACGTAATTTTACTATATCACCCCTCATTAATTATTATGAGTCATCTAAGTATTAAAAATTAATGTTTAAAAATTATTATAAAGTCATCTAAGTTTTAAAAAATTAATAATAAATTAACTTGACGTCTTATATTAGATCTACTTAATTTTTTTCAAAAGTATTTTTTTATATTAATTCTGTTATATCACTTCTAATTAGTTATTATAACTCATTCAATACATTTCTACTTTGTTGCTTCAATCACGATTTTATTATATCACCCCTTATTAATTACTATGGTCATCTAAGCACTGTGCCATTTAAATTGAATAGTTATATATAAGAGGGAGTTTCATGCTGAAGCAGGCAGCAGGTCGGTATGCCTGTTTTAGCTGCCTACTTCAGCTGCTACAAACGTGATTTTACTGTATCACCTTTAATTAATTATTATAAATTATTTACGTATTTGAAAATTAATAATATTTAATACAAATAAGTAAAATATACATTTCTGACATGTCTGCTTCAATTGTTTCAACCATAATTTTACCATATCACCCTAATTAATTCTTATAAGTCATCTAAGTATTAAAAAATTAATAATATTTAATAAAAAAGATGAAATAAACATAAAATAATAAATTAACTCGTGATGTTTTAAATTAGTTTGACGTCTTATATGAGGCTCACTTAGGCTATTTTTACAAGTAGTTTTTTAGAGTTATTATGCTATATCACTTTTAATACATGTCAGTTTCGCGGTTCCAATTGTGATTTTACTATATCATCCCTAATTATTTATTATGACTATTTAACCATTAAAAATAATATTATTAGTATCCTATATAAGAAGTCATAATAAGTAGCTGAAACAGGTTGCTCATGTTCAACATGTCTGCCTCAGTTGTTTCAATCGTAATTTTACTATATTACCCCTAAGTAATTATTATAAGTCATTTACGTATTAAAAAATTACTAATATTTAATAAAAAAACTAAAATAGATATTTATGAAATGACTGTTTCAACTACTTCAATCGTAATTTTACTAAATTACCCATATTTAATTATTATAAGTCATTTAAGTATTAAAAAAATAATAATATTTAATAAAAAAAGGTAAAATAGACGTAAAATGATAAATTAATTTTTGATGTTTTAAATTAACATGATGTCTTATATGGAGCCATTTAAAAAAAAATTCACAAGTATTGTTTATAATAATTTTACTATGTCACTTCTAATTAGTAGAATAGAAAAAAAAAATATAAATCGCAATAATTAAGAACTTAAATTATTTTAAAAATATAATTGACTATCAATGTCACAAAAGTTTGAACAACTTAAAATATCGTTCTGCAAATTTCATCAATCTAAATATAATATTATATGTCTAGCTTAGAATTTATCAACCAAACAAATAAAACTTTTAATTAAATGATAGAATTATACATAACGTAAAAAATTTAAGCTGTGCGTAGCTCGGCGTAAGCCGGCTCGTCTACTAAGAAATAACAATTGACTCTTCTTGAACAACAGGGACTCCTCACTGTCTCCTCTCTCTAGAAAAGCTTTGGTGTGTTAAAGGTAGTATATGTTGTGAGTCAAGTCAAATCGATGAGACAATAATAAAGAGAATACACAAGAATTTCTAAATTGATCTTTTGGTGGCTGAGATTCCCTAATTTTTTTATTCCAAATGTATATTTTAAAAAACAGCCATTAGTTGGATTAAAAAAAATAGTAGTATATTCATCCCCTCTTTGGTCAAAAAGATGTTCAAACTCTATGATCTTTTGGCACAAGGAATTTATGACTCTTCCTAGAAGAATCAATATTTCTTATTGAAACACTTAATATATTTGAAATATAATTACGTATTGTAAAACTGCAGTGTAACTTAACATTTTTCATGGAAGAATTTAAAGAAATAACTACTGATTTCTTAAGATACAATAACTATTGGGTTTAGGATATTGTATTTTTTGGTGTGTTACTTGAAGTTGAAGTATCTTGTTTATGTTATTATTGAATATGTTAATTTTTATTGTATCTTTGTTCTTTTATTATTCCTTATTCTAGATGGTTTTATTTTGAGAACAATCTCTTTATCTCACATTTGAGGTAGTGTTACCCTCCAAGGTCCCACTTGATGGGAATATACTGAGTATGTTGTTGTTGTTGATTTCTTAAAACATTAAAAGTATCTTTGGTTTAATGCTTTGTATTCTTTGAGATCATATATACATAACTCATAAAACTAGAAACAATTAAAGGATGTAGTGTTGTGGATAATGATGTTCCTCCCTTAATTAGAAGTCTCAAGTTCGAGTCTTGGATATAAAAAAATCTTTATTAGAAAGTGTTTTCCTCAAATGGGCTCTATGCAGAGCAAATTCAAATTCTCCAGACTATAATAGAGATACCGAAAGTCGGATCAAATATTCAACTCACGGGTGACTGCCTACGGCGTGGCATCCTCAACCTCATCATTCTTTAAAATTAAATACAAGTGTACAACTAATGTTGAAATAATTAAATATCAAACTTTATACGGAAATTATTTTCATAATCGAGTAACCAAACGATCCCTTTAAGGCTCCCAAATTTCATTAATTTGAAGAAGAAGTCGAAAGGAATCTCGACACAATTTCCCTTTTGGTTGATTGTTGTTGCAAGTTTGTTAAACGTTCAAACCTAATTATAAAGACCTCGAGATAAAATATTTAAAATTCTTTTTGACGAAGATTATTTTTTCTTCAAATTAATCAGAATTTCGAAATAAATAGGGGAAAGAAAAGCCCCTAATACAAATTTATTACACTATGCTTATTTAACATAGCTGGGGTTTTAAGAAAATTATCAAAGAGAGATTCTAAAATGCGTCTAATAGCAGCGATACAACAGCTTTTAAAATTCGCATTACACCAGTGATACATTAAGTTTTGAAATTTGTTTTGTATCAGTGATGAAACTATCTGCTCAGATCGACTTATTGTATGACTAAATAGATGTATCAAATATAACGTGAATATCAAAATTTGATGCAACATCAAATACAAAGCAAATTTAAAAAATGATGTAAAAATTGTTTCTATATATGACAATTACAACTATCACTATGTTTAATAATTGAGTTAATACATAAAAATGACTTTAAACTTGACACTAAATTATAACTTTGACCTTAAATTTTGATAGTGCATAAATAAGACCTTTAACTATTCAAAATCTGAACAAATATGACCTCCGATTTTGCAACCTCATGCGTGAGTCTCACTCACGCCTACGTGGAAAGGTAATCCAATCACACGGTGCCACGTCGTTAAAAGGGCTGACTTGGAGAGAGGTCATATTTGTGCAGTTTTGAATAGTTAAAGGTCATATTTGTGCACTGTCAAAGTTTTGTTTTTTATGTTAAAACGACGTCGTTTTTTTTTGTTTTTTTTTTTTATTATTATTATTATTGTTGTTGTTGTTATTATTATTATTATTATTATAATTTATTTATTTATTTATCTAGCAGCACCTAATTTTTTTTTTAATTTAAAATTATTATTATTATTCTATTTATTTCTATAGCAGCAACACCTAGTTTTTTTTTAATTAAAAAAAAATAGACACTAACAGGGATCGAACCCGCACAGTAGGTTGAAGGAAGCGTCAAAAGAGCAAATAACACCATTGGGCTATCTAAGTGCCTTATTTCATGTGGTTCAACATTAATATACGTATATAAATATACATTTTCTATCTTATATATATATATATATATATACAACGTAATTTTTATATCGAGGGGGTTCGGGTGAACCCCATGACAATCACGTAGGTCCGCCCCTCGTTAATTTAATAACGTTTTAATAACGTTAATTTAATAACATTTTAATTACGTTAATTTGATAACATTAATTTAATATACTACTACTATCCTTAATAACATTAATTTAATAACGTTTTATTAAAACTATAATTTTTTTTATTTTTAGTATAATTTCATCTTTAATTTAATATTTAAATAAATAATATTTAGATATATTATATAACTTAAATTCGTCCTCTGCTTTATAATATATATACATACTCCTTCGATTTTTTCGTATGAGGCTGACCCGCCTAATTAATAAATCTTCAATATTATTTTTTTCCGTAATAACAAAAGAAATTAGATGTCATTTTCATCTTTAAGCCGAAAATAATGAAAAAATAATAGTGAGGAGTCATTTAAAGGTCATATTTGTGCAGTTTTGAATAGTTAAAGGTCATATTTGTGTACTGTCAAAGTTTAAGGTCATATTTGTGTATTATGCCCTTAGATTTTAAGGTGGACGCGTCCAGTTTTGCATGTTGAACACGCGTTTTGCCACGTAGGATTGGAGGTCATATTTGTGCAATTTTAAATAGTTAAAGGTCATATTTATGCACTATCAAAATTTAAGATCAAAATTATAATTTGATGTCAAGTTTAGAATTATTTTCATGTATTAACTCTTAATAATTAGGACCCAAACTATCGCTATTTTCAAAAAATCTCCTTCAACACACTCCACACACACACAAAGGTACAAAACCATGGTCAGAGCAGAAGCCCACATGGACCATGGTGTTGGAAGGTATTTATGTGAAGTTTGAAATGTTATTCGTCCTCTCAGTTATTTCTATTCGTAACTCTTTTTTCCGGTAAAAACTTATACGCATTTAGTGTATACATCAAATTAATATTTTTTATCATGGTTATATAATTAAATTAAGTGAAATACATATTGATTAATCATAGTTAAGTAACATTAATTTTAAATTTAAATGCATGACATACATGTATTAACTTAATGTATACACCGGATATACGTAAGTTTTACCCTTTCCGCCCCATCATTACCCTCTTTTCCCTTAATATTATCCCTTCCATTGTCATTTTTTTCAACACTACTCACCTCTTCTACACTTTTTCTTTGTTTCCTAATTCTGCCTCTTGGCCCCTCCCCACTCCTTGTGACCAATTTTTTGTCTTCTTCAAATTTCAACTCTATATGTACCACTATATCTCTATGTCCACCTCAAATACACATACAACTTTCCATACTTCCATCTTTTCCCTTTCTATTGTCTCTTTTTTGTCATTTTTTTGGTTTGTTCTACTAACACCGCACCGAGAAAAAACCCTGCTTGTTCTAATTTCAGCTGCTCAGTTGGTTGACTATCTAAACTTTCACCGTTCCTATTTCTCGTCTTAAAACAAAAATCAATAGACAAGTCGAGAAGAAGGGAAGTCAGCTAACCAAGAATCACAGAAATTTGCCCTTTCATCCGATTTTCCCTTCCGAGATTGGTTTCCTCTCCACTTTAAACGTCTTTTTCCCCTGTTCAAGGCAACCTTTGTATGAACCTTCTGCGTTGCCATTGCCCCGTTGCTTTCAATCCATGATAACAATCACGAAATATTGACTCCTCATTCTAATATAGGTAGTCATCCCACTTTTAATTGAATTGAATAGTAGCGGAAAAAGTTACTTAAAAATTCCCAAGGCTTCGGTAATCCGGAATTGACATTAAACTTTCTGGATTAGGACAAGGAAATAGTTGTCTGTGAAAATGGCAGATGCTTCTTCATACACTCCTGGCAAACTAGACGATCCAAGTATGGTTGAGCTAACTGCAAAAGTACTAGTAGTAGCAGTCACAGTTCTCTTTCTTGTAGTCTTCTTCATCTTCTCTCTCCATCTCTACTCAAAATGGTTCTGGAATCGCCACCGTCAAGCAGACGGCGGCAACCCCAACATCACGCGGCGTCGGCGCCGTTTCGAGTTTTCTCCAGGTCATCAAGAAGTTCATGTTACATCTGTTCTCAGCAGTGGCCTTGATCCTTCTCTTCTTAAAACAATTCCAGTAGTTTTATTCAATCCTGAAGAATTCAAAGATGGATTGGAATGTGCTGTCTGTCTTTGCGATGTTTCTGAGGGTGAAAAGGCCAGACTTTTGCCTAAATGCAACCATGGTTTTCATGTCGAGTGCATTGACATGTGGTTTCAGTCTCACTCAACTTGTCCTCTTTGTCGAAATCCAGTACTGTCTGAAGAATCAACAGTGGAAAACATACTTAGAACATCGGTAGATGAAGAGGAACCAGCAACCGTAGACATGCCAAATTTCCCAACTAATGTCTTGTTTTGGGGAAATGAGACTCAAGTTAGCACATTGGGTTCGAGTTTGGAGGAATCGTCTCCTTCTCCTCCTCCTCCTCCACCACCACCATCATCGTCTTCGTTGTTAGCCTCAACGAGTGATAGACAGTGTGCTTCATTGGTAATTGATATTCCAAGGGAGACTAATGAAGTAGTAGTAGAAGAAGAACATAAGTCTCCAATGCCAACAAGATTGAGGTCTTTGAAAAGGCTATTGAGCAGGGATAGGAAGGCTAATCCTTCTAGTCCAAGAATAGATGTAGAACAAGGAGACAGAGTCCACAGCTGACGTTTTTAGATGATCATTGAACTATTGTGTGATACTACGCGATTAGGTAGTTTGCTACGGAATCTGGAGATGAATTGTATGTCCAGAACTCTTACTTGTTTGTTCAACTTTTTTGAAAAAATATTTTGATGCAGATGTAAAGTTGACATCTGCTTATAGGCAGTGAATATATTGTATATGTATAAATAAAAATGCAGTGGGCATCTCTGTTTGAGGATGAAGCAATCAATCGTCTCTTACAGTAGAGTATTGAGACTTCCTTTTCAGTTATTTTGTGGCTGCTACAATGATATGATCAAAATTTCATACATAGATTGTGGTGTTGTCTTTGCGACGTCTCTGAGGGTGAAAAGGCAAGTCTTTGGCCAAACGAGAAAGAAAAAGTATCCTGCATTTATTGATAGCACCTATAAGTTTGTTTTAGGATGGGCGCGTTGCAGAAATAATAAAACCTAAGGTGGTTGGGCAGGTTAGGCCATGTTTGATTAGCCTGACACTGTTGATAGTTGAAAATTAGTTCAACGCTGAAAATTCGAGGACATCTCTTAGGCACTTACAAATTAAAGTGAGAAAACGACATTTTCAAATCTCTTACAAAAAAGTCATAAAACTAAAAAGAAAAAAATAATAATAAGTGGCTTAAAAACGTTTTTCTCCGATCAAAATCCCCGTAATAGAGACATGATTAAGCATAATTATAGTTATTCTTCGACACTATAAAAATGTCTGATCTAGTGGTATTACATACACTGCACTTTATGCTTCTTTTTAACCTGGATTAGTTGATTGTGTTCCTGAACAAGCAGACGAGAAACATCATTACAACCCCCACCCCCCACCCCCCAAAAAATAGAAGAAAATATTTTCCAAACAGAAAAGGTGAAAGAACTATAAACAGTCACCATTTCCAAGTCCTTCAGCATTAAAACTCAGAATTTCATATTTGTAGTGACACGACTATCAATACCAGAAAAGGAAAACCCATCAGCTAGACTAAAAGATCAGTTTGATATCCACTAGAGCAACGCCTATACATTCCCAAGAGACATTTGAAAAACCTAGAACCTTTGGCACTTATCAGTAATTACCCAGATAAGTATTACACAACCACAGATTTTTCGGATGCTTCGTTCTACAGTGTAGCAGAATATCAAGTTCCCTGCCTAATTGAACTCACTATCAAAGTTGAAGTAGCGGCAGAGCCATTACAACACCAAAAATTGATACTAGCAACAGCAACAGCCAAGTTGGCAAAGATGTCCTCCGTTGGTTATTCATGTCCTTATGCGGCTCTACTCTATTCAGATCATCCAACAAGGGTGTGGAAGTTTTCGCTTGAATTGGCATGGACGACACCTGTTCCTGAACAGGATGCACCAGGAGCTGCTGCTCTTCATACTTCTCCACATATTCTGGAAACAATTTTCTAAAGGTAGGGCTGTCATTAAAAAAATAAGTTGTAAGTTAACAGGGATCACATAAAGGCACAATTAAAACACTTGAGAATATTGTGAAAATAGCAGATCAAGTCTCTTGTACTACGGGATCTATACAGCTTAAAGCAATAGAAATACAAGGTATGCAGCGCCAAACTCGTAGTTGACTCACTTTTTACAATTGAAAGCAAGAGAAGCCTTAGCAAGCTTCTGTTTCTCAGCAACTGTTGTTGTTACACTGCCTGCGGTGGGACTGGTGTCCATCTGCAGGATGGGAGACATAAAAGTTGCCACTAATGCAAATGAATGTTTTGGAAGCAAAAAGAGATTTCTAAACTGAGGAATTACAGAAAGGAATATTTCATGGATTTAGTCGTCTATGGTTTTCAAGATAGCAACAATAAGTATTGCGAATAATACAGGCCTAATATGGACACCTCCACAAGGAGGGACTAACCATTCTTCGGTTAGTTTCTCAAGATACTATTATACAATTACAGAACGAAGAAACAAACTAATTTACCACAGGGTCTCTTCACATCTCTCTCCCACTCTCTAGATATATATGTGTGTGTGCGCGCTTGTGCGCGTGTGGAGGTGAGAGAGAGAAAGAGAGGTTGGACAGACGGTAAGAATGCTTGAGTGACAGTGTCAAGAGGCAGTAACCGTTTTGAAAGATTGAAAAAGAGAAAGGCATCCTCACAGGCTAGGTGGGTAACTGGGAGGGTTAAGGGCAATTTTCTAGGCAGGCAAAGGGTGATATTGGAAGAGTTCAAGGCAGCTCCCTCCTCTCCTTTGCACCATTCAAAAGGTGGCTTTATGCTATGTCAAATAGGTCCAGATGTAGTGGGATGGTTTGGATTAATTTCAACCTATAGCTGGCACCTGGCGAGTTTAAAATAAGGACCTTATTTTGTTTGGTGTTGCTTGGGTGCGTAAAGACAGAAGAACAGAACGGTCATACACATGAAAGAAATGTGAAACAAAAAGAGAAAGCACAACCCAGAAAATGAAACAGTGACGATATGGAACACAGGTCGCATTGCAGGAGTTGTAAGGACTTTACCATAAATGAGAGCAGTCCAGTGAGTATGCTGCACGGAAAGTAGAGGGAGGTCAGTCCAAATGAAGAAAAATGACTATGCAGCCACTATAGTAACAGCAAAGTTTCAACTTTTTTACTAAGAAACAAGAAGTGGAACTTCTTTTCTATATAATACAGGTTTTACTTTGAATGAACTAGCCTTGTTCCAACATTCTCAGAAATAAAATTGGAGAAAAATAAAATTCTGTACCACAAAACCCTAAAGTAACTATTGCCAGATAAATCACCATACTTCGTCTCTTTCACAAGTATATTGAAAATTATTACCTTGACGCAGACCACATAGGGTTCCAGCTCTCTGGGTGATCTGTGAAGAAATATCAATTGAACATCAGGAACACCGAATCCATTCAAAACAACAGACAATTGAACTATAATGCACTTTCTAAACACTTACAGTCACTCATAGATAAACAGATTTTCTTTTGCGTCATAAATCTTCCATTTGGAGTAACCATACTACAGACAAAACAAGCATAGTTGATGTGACTCCAATAAACAAAAAGATCTTTATAGAGATACATTGCTCAAAGAGTAGAAACAAGTCCGGGATAATCAAACTGATCTGAATATAGATTACCTGATTCCTGGAGGTTTAAATGGATATTCTGGAGGAAACTTGATCTTACCATAATAAAATCCACCTTATTATTGGAGTTGGCAGCATTCACAAACAACAACCAAAAGAGCAAGACTAACTCAGGAAAAACGACAAAATATTCAAAAGTGATAAAAGGTAGTCAAAGGATAAGGTTTGGGAAGAAGGTGCACCATATGACAGTAATAGTGCATTATCAAAATAAATATCAAAGTTAGTTAGAGAAAGTAGAAACCTGCAAAAGGTGTTCCTTCACTACCCTCCAAAACGTAATCTGGACATGAGATTTAGGTAAAAGTGAGAAGATTAGGAAAAGCAAAGCAAACAGGTAATGACTTATTTGACGAAAAGAAGCTAAAAGTATAGCATACTGGCAATCAAGCCTAGTAAAGTATATATTAGGAGAAAAGCATCAGATATACATGTCAATGGCATTCCTGTGAACGCATTTTCGGCAGTGCATTTAGGTAATTTGTGTCAATTTAAGTCCTCGTTAGACTGCCTATGAATAGTGTATTTAGATGCATGGCACACAAACAAGAGAAAACAAAAATTCATGCAGAGGAGGTATCGACAGGAAAAGAATAAAACAATCTGCTTATTTGAAAAAGAAAGGAACTAGACAAAGTTCATGAAACCTATATGTTCTACTAAGAATATATTAACAAAAACAGGTAGGAAGAACAAGCAGTAGGGACTTACGCCACTCGAGAATATCATTTGGAGAAGGGCGGGCCACAACATGGGAGACAGGTTCCTGCAATATCACAAGCTTCATCACTTTCAGAGGATTAGGATCAGCGTATAGATGACCAAACAGGCAGCGGGAAGAAGATTCTAATTAACAAAGGCACAGGAATTGTTGTCCAATACCGATAAGTCCACGAAATAAAACTTGGGCCTAGTTGTATAGGAAATAATAATAGAAGTGCCATGCTTTCACCTCCAGCAATCAGGTGGAGAAAAGCAAAGAAAATCAACTAAATTAACAAATGTTAAGCAAAATAAATTCAGAGTGGTAATGTCATGAGGGGCAAGAAGATGAAAGTCACAACTTGAGTTCATAATATGTAAGATCCAATATGGTTAACCTGCACTTTAAGTAGGAGCCCTGACTATTCATTTTCATGGGAAGTAAAGGAAGCTGTCTTGTGATGCAACAAATTTATGTATAATATATTCACTGAAAGGAGCAAAGATACATACTTTGCAAAGTGCTCTATATTCCTTCTGGAGTCTCTTTACACATGCCATTTCTGCCATGACTAGCTTCAAAATGCACGGAAACTACAGGATGACACTAGGAGCTTCACTCACTCTTGACTGCCAAGAAATGTGACCACATGTAAACATATGAGATTTTAACAAAAAAACAAAGATCCTAAATTAAGGGGGGAAAATTAAGAATGACGTGGGTATATGATACTTAAGAACTTGGCCAAAGAAAAATTAAGTCAATAGCAATCGGTGCAGAAACATAAAGAAAAAGAGGATAAAGTCATTAGCTACATGCTTTCTATTTCTATTTTTTCTTATCCTCCAGCTAAGCATGGTAATCAATTCCACAAGAACAAACAATTAGAAAGTGGTGAAGCCAGGAAATGAAGGGCAGAAGAAACTTATATACCGAAGGATTAATGTGAATTTTCATAAGTTAGAGGGGACATCAGTAGATTTCTATGGCACCTCCAAACTTTCCAAAATCCCAACAGACAGAAAGCTGTAATCTCAAAACTTTTGGGTGATGGGCGGTGCTCATGCTCTCCCAATAAAATTCAACAGATATATCGTCAAGGAGAAGCAGAGAACTTTTTTCCTTTTTTTGAGATAGAGTCTGTCTACATTATCCCCGGGCTGAACTTGTTTTCTTTTTTAGAGTCTGTCTACAATAGAATTGAATTTTGTTTTTGTCTTGTTGGAAAAGAAATTAACTATCTATTGAGTGGTCTGTCTATATTCGTAATAAGAGGGATCAATACCTTTCAATTCCCTTCTCTTTAGCACTCGAGGGAAAATATCTAGACATACTTGAATAGAAGTATAACCAAATATAATAAACCAGCTATTCAATCATCATAGTAGCAAAAGTGTGCAAAGGGTGACTCGAACTAACCATATCAAATGATAAACATGTGAACATATAATCACCGGCAAGCTGTAAAATACATTTGTAGACACTCTACGGCTTGGATTAAGCAGTTGATGTACATCGTTTCTACTCATAAATCTGTGAAAAAGTACAAAGCAAATAAATGCATAATCTACAGTTTCATCGAGTTAATTGATCGCGTTGATTAGTCCTTTGTTTCTTTCTATCCTAGATTCAAGATTATTGGTAGCATATATATAAGTCCAGGTAATTAATTACTTAGGCGTGTGTTTATTCCAACAATTGTCTCTATCTACCTATCCTTTTATTGATTCTATAATTGTTTTAGGTGCTCAGGTGCGATTGAAGAATCCATCTTCAATTTCTTTGAATTTTCGAACCCGTTTCACATCGACGGTACATTACTATTTCAAATAGTACATGGGTATATTTGTCCCTTTTCCATACTTTGTGATGCTTGTTCAAGAGCCCGACGAATAAATTTTAAAAAAGCAACCAACGTACAAGAATAGAAAGACTGTTAATATATTTATAGATCCCAATTGACCCACAAACCAGAAACAGAGTCATCTATTATACTATGACAAAAGAAATATCAACGAGCATTGCCTCTGTCTGGTCAGATTTGTTAAGTAAGCCAATTTCCGCTCATGGATATCAACGCAGAGAAAGTAACACTTAGCATGCTAGCAAACACAACAAATACTTAACTCACACTGTACAAGTGAACGTTATCCTCTAGGTTGTTCACTAGTGCTAGCAGTCCACCGACCTAAGAAGATATTTGTTCTTTTCTTTAAATAAGGTTAACACAATTAAGACTAATGGTTTTTTCCACAGCTTGAATTTGAAGATAATTGTTCCATCTTGTGTTCATTTCTATTTTTAGCTCTTTTTTTCTTTTCGATAACAGTGATCTTCGGACCAGCTTTCACACACTTCAACTAATTTCCTGGGATACTTGTCATCTCCCACCAACAACATGCACCAGGTAACTTTGTACACCAAGGCTAGGATAGATAAGACGAAATCACCTTCTGCTTTTAGTCTCAGTTGGGATATATAAATCTGAGGTTTGTATTCATGTCTATTTTAATTATTTTTTTCTTTTTGACAATTGTGGTATCTAGACCAGCTTTTGCACACCTCAACTAATTTCATGTAATACCTGTCATCTCCCACCAGCAACAGGTACCAGGTAGCTCTATACACCAATGCTAGGACAAACAGGAAGAAATCACCTTGTGCTTAAATGATTCTCAATCCAATCCATTGATCACTAGGCCACACCCTCTATTTTAATTCTTTTTGAGCTTATGTTGCATATTCGGTCCTCAAACAAGCCCAATTCTTTTTGTTAATCCCTCCTAGGAGCTCCACCTTTTTTCTCCCTAGGTGACTCGAACTCACAATCTTGCTGAGCAACTTCCTCTCGTTAATCTTAGCAATCACATACCAATGACAGAAAAGGGATCCACACTCCACATTCCAGGGCAAAAGTATAATAATGGACTTTCTCCTAAATACAACTCAATTAAAGGATTATCAATTCAGTATCACACAACAGACTTCGTAGCAAAAACACAAAAATCACCAAATTTAATTACAAATAATTAACCCGAAACTAGAGCATTAGACGTATAATTAGAGTACATTATTCTTCCAGCAGCACTACAAAAATCAAATTCGCATAGTAATCAAAACAAGAAACAGATAAATAAATAAATAAATAAATAAATAAATAAATATAATTAGAGAGTGGAAGTGGAGGGAAGTGTACCTAAAAATTACCGAAAATGTGCTGATCGATCCGTTCAATAGAGAAGATGATGAAGTGGAGCTTTGACCTTCAATTGAAATTTCTCCCACTCTCCTTCTGCAGCCCGCATTAAAAAACCCCAAAAACCTTTTTCCTGTTTGGGAAAAAAAGAGTAGTACAATATTTGCTTGCTTTTTTTTGTTTAGCTTGATTTTGCCATTTAATATGGGCCGGTTTGCACGTTTCACTACGGTCTAAAAATTCTGTTTGGAGTCTAAGGTTGGCAAACGGGTTGGGTCAACCCGGTATTGCACCGGTTCTCCGCCCAAACCGCACCGGCCCATTTAAAGGGGTGGGATCTACTATAATCCTCTACAGTACGAGGTCATCGGAACCAGCAAAAGCTTGGACCCGGAACCTAGACCTGTCGGGTTCAATTTTGGGTAAACCGGACTTGCCCGGCCCTATTAACAGGTTTAATTTGGACATCTAATTTAAATATTTTAAGTTAGTGCATTTTTCATAAATATAAATGATTTATAATTTGTGAGAAATATCAAAATTTTCACAGTTATTATTTGTATAATTTACATCTATATCTATGATCGATAACCTGTAATTTATATCTATCTCTACAACATAATAATATAATTTATATCTATAATATAGAATCTATATTTATATTTATATCTATATCTACATCTATAATCTATTAAAAGTGTGAAGGGTCTTAAAATTATCGTTTGAACTTTTTGTCATTCATTAAAAGTCTTTGTTTTAGACAAAATCATCTTTTCACTATTTTTTCTAATATTTAAGAGTTTGAAAATTAATTAAATATATTTATGGTAAAATATTTTCTTATTAGAAGTCATCAAAATTAATGACAACTAATATTCTTTCCATTAGTTTAAGAATTTTAAATCAACTAAATTTGATTTTAAGAAGATTTAAAAAATTCAAAAATAAATATAAAAAACGTTAGAATAAGAAAAATTTAAGAAGTACCAAATTTTTAAAAGTTTTAAGTACAGAATAAGAATATAATCAATGATTTTGTAAAGATTTTACTTTAAAAATAAGCAAATATTTTAAATGTAGAAAAAAATAATCGTACCACAAATATGATTCAAATTGATGCATCTCTCTTAACCTCTGAAAGCACGGGAAAAAAGTATTGCATGAAAAAAGCAAAAGTGATGATCCATCAACCACTTAGAATTTATGATGGTAAAATATATATGTGCTTACACTAAAATATATGTTTATGTTTATATTATTATATTAAAGTGTGAAGTATCTTAGAAAAGTGATTAAACTTTTACACTTCATTAAAAAATTTTGCAATAAATAAAATTATTTAATTTTAAATGATTATACATTATTCGTGCGAGGCACGTGAGATTAAACTAATCTTATTAAATGAGCAAATCATAATTTATAAATAACATATCGAAATATTTTAAGACATCGTATTAATAAATTGTATATCTTCATATTCCTTTTATAAGTAAATATTTGTGATTACATTTTTTTTTGTTGAATTTTCTCTTTCAAAAACACGTATACAAACCACTAAGGGTGTGCTTGGTATGATGGAAAATATTTTCCAGAAAATTTCTTGTTTGGTTGCAACAAAAGTTTAGGAAAATATTTTCCAAGACAACTTATTTTCCACCATTTGATGGAAAATGACTTCCCTCATGGGCCAAGGGAAGTCATTTTTCAGAAAATGATAAATGTGACTTATGACCTCACCCTCACCCCTCTTCCCACCCCAACAACACTTATATTCACATGACTAAAAAAATTTACATTTCTAAAAAAATTACATTACTCAGAAATGTTTTTCACTGTGTTTTGCTTCAATTTTTCACTGTTTAAAATAAAAAATAATGAAGCCCGAATTTTTTCCATTTTCAATTCGTTGAATATATTGTTATTTTCATATGCATAGAGGAAAACTTACTTATGTTACTTTTGTTAATTGCATATTTCATTTTGTTATCAATGTAACTTGTTTCACGAGGTTGAATAAGTTTGTCGTTCTGTTATATTTCTATTAATTGTAGTATCTTGAGATTGTCCTAACAAAATATTGAAAAGTGTCTCCTAAATTTGTTAATTAATAGTTACTTAAATTTAGTGATTGTAATATTTTAGTATTCGATATTGATATTATTTGTTATGCTTAAATTAGTTCTTACAAATTGTTGAGTTGCTAGAGGCACTGATATACTAGTTAACAGATAGTAGTATTTTCTAAAAAATATTTTTTCACTCATCAATCGAACACTAGAAAATATTTTTCTAAAAAATATTCTCTACTCACCAACGAAACACCATAAAATATTTTCGAAAAAATATTTTTCATTCACCAACCAAACATGAGAAAATAAGTAGAAAACTAACTTATTTTCCAGGGAAATATTTTTCATCATACCAAACACACCCTAAGCGGAAGTTTAGAACCAAAAAAATATATGAGAATTGAAAGAAAAAAAAAGGTACTTGGAAGATACTTATAAAATGATATTTGAAATTGGAGTTGTGTTTGAACATGAGTACAATTTGATAATTATTGAATTTATATGTGTGACTTAAAGTGAAAGAATGTAAAGAGAAGTATTTGGAGTTTTTCAAATTTTAAAATATTTCGAAATTCAGCTTCAAATTAAAATTTATAAGGAAAAAAGCTCAAATAAGTCATTGAACTTTGAGAAAAGATTTATCTATGTCATCCGTTTAAAGTTTGACTCATTCATATAATTTTTTTAACAGTCAAATTTGGTGGCTTTTTGCAAAACCATTTTGTACACGTGGCCAATAATAATTTATGCATGTCATTAATTAAATCATTCAAAAAAAAATTCTAAAATCCTAAAAGGAAAATATTAATTTCTCCGGCCAGAATACAATTTCATTAAACTTTCTATGCATTTGTAGAGAAAATTGTTCATGTAAGAGATAATTGTTCTCTTTAGAGTATGAAAAAAGGGATGTTTGATGTCAATTAACATTCAACTAATTATTAAATTAAAGTTTAGGTAAACGTCTAACTCCTTTATAGGCACTGTAAAGAGTTAATAGGTTTTCAAATTCTTTGAAATCGCCTTACACAATTCTGCAAATCTCAAGACTAATTCAAACAAACAGACATCAACTGTTGCAAATAAAGAATATCAACTAGTTACCAAAACACAATTTTTCAAAAAATGTACTTGAAGCAATTTTTCAAATTCTACTTAAAGCAAAAATCAGAAGAATTCTATAGTCGGTGAAATTAAAGAGAAGAAACGAAAAATATTTCAACAAAATTAAATTAAAATCAGAACTTGAAGAATCAGATTTATCAGAAATTTGTGAGTCGTGGAAAACATAATTTCAATTCACCTTTTAGAAGAAAGTTCAATTTTTTAGATTTTTTCTTTGGTTGATTTTAATAGAGTGGATGAATCATTGCTGGGCATGTGTACATAATGATTTTGCAAAAAAGTACCAAACTAAACTGTTAAAAAAATGGCATGAATGAACCTCTTTTATAACGGCAGTGGCATGAATGAATCAAAATTTAAATGGATGGCATAAATGAACTTTTTTCTCAAAATTCGATGACATATTTAAGTCTTTTTCAATTTATAATAATTCTCTGTCCAAACATGATTCTGAAAAAAAAATAAAACTTATCAATATCCAAACATGCCCCTAATATTCTTCTAAGTTCTAACCCATTGTAATACTTTTGCATTTTTTTTTATTGGATGACACTTGTTATTGAGGGTAGGCATGACATGTATGGTATGCTAATGTAATTAAAATATTGATTCAATAATTTTGATATTAAAAATATTATACAATTATCATATCAAATTAATTCGATATTTTACGATATGATAAGTTGATAACCATAGCTTAACTTCAATTTAGATTTTACCGCATGATAAATCGGTATCATAATTTTCTTAATTCAAATCCTAATTTCTTAAAAAAATAAACTTGGAGAAGCATTGCAATTTTGTTTCTGCATTTTTTAGCCATATATGTTACTCTGACTCTTCACAATTTTTATTGACTGCATGTCAAATATTTCAAAAATAGTGACTTTCATATTAACTCTGCGCCAAGGGCAGCTCAAATATTCTTTCTAGTAGGTGTAACAACGCAATATGTTTTAGGGGTATTTGGATGAACTTTTTTTAAGTGACTTCAAAGCTACAAGGCAAAAGGCAAAAGTAGGTAGCAATCTACTTTTGGCTTTTGACTTCTTTTTTTATACCTTTTAAGTCTAAAGTAAAGTGTTTAAAAACACTATTATCTTTGTCAAATATCTTAAAAAATTAAAGAAAAAAAATAAAAATAAAAAACACTTTAAAATAAGTCAATCCAAACACCCTCTTAACTGATTCTAATGTCTAAGTTTCTTATTATCATTGTTATCGTTGTATCTTTCTAACACTTATGTTCCCCCCAGAGACAACTGATCATGATTATAGAAACATTTCAATATTTAATTCATAGAGAGTTGAATGAATCATATATCATATTTCTTTCTCGTTTGTATTTGATTTTTCAGGTACATCTAATTGGCGGTAAAATATATATCATCGGAAATCAAATTGGTGAAAAAGACACATGCTTTAGATTTAACATTTTCCTCATATATAGCATGTGGTAGAATTTTTCCTTATAACATGCTATGCGGAAAAATGTTGAACTAAAGCAAATTTACTTTTCACCAATCTGTTGGTCGGCGATTTTTATCTTACCTCCTATTAAACGTACTTGAAAAATGAAACACAAAGAAGAAAGAAATATGAAACATGAAGCAAGAAATTCATTAAACTCCATATGAAGTATATCTAGAAATATTTCTATAGTAATGATCAACTTGCCTCTTGGAGAAGTTGTTGGGAAACAATAGTAAATATCACTATCAATTGTGAAAATAAATAAACTGCCGCAATAATAATATTTATTCTATAATAGTATCACAAATTTCAATAATAATAACAACAAGAACAACAACAACAACAACAACAACAACAATAATAATAATAATAATAATAATGACGATGATAATAATAATAATAATAATAATATAACTATTATAATATTTTAAGTAACATATAAAATACTTGAGTCGTGCTAGGTACTGTCCTAAGAAACTATTTCCGCAATGTGAAATGTTTCCTCGGGGTTAAACAAACACTTCCCTGATTAATTAGAGGATATCAAGAATAATTATATAAGTCTTCCCTAATTAATCAGAGGATACATGAATCAACAAAATTAATTATAAACAAACAAGTTTTAACTTAGAAAGGAAATAATAAAATTATTATAAGATAAAAGTAAAGTGAAACAAGATGAGAAAAGTTAGTAGGGAAGGGAAGGAGATTAGGAGAATATTTATGTTATGTTGTTTTTTCATTGCTCAAAGTGTTGGTTATTTATAGCCAAGATAAGGAATTAATTAATAAAATTATTTTTACTTTGGGAACAAGGATATACTTTATGTGTTCCCCAATTCCCAAGAAAATTAATTTGCCATATGGTCAAAATTATTTTTCTCTCATTATTAAAAAGGAAACTTTAATAAATTTATTTTTCACTTGAAATTGCAAAGTAATCAATTTAAATATTTTAAAATACCTTACAATCCCCCATATATTTTAAAATATTTAAAATAAAAGGTTAAAACTTGTTGGATTTATATGGACAAAATGCAATAGGTTTGGTGTCTTTTGGACTATGAACCAAACTTAGACCGATAAAATTTAACTTACAGAATTATTGGTGAAATATAATATTTTTATGAACCAATTAACTCTTATTGTAAGCCAGAGACTTTATCAATCACATTTTGACCGTAATTTTGCTGTTCAACGCGGTTTTGCGCCAATAGGCCATGTGCGTGCCTGGTATTCATGAGAGCTCTGGAGACTAAAGCCAAAAGTCTCATAGGAACAGCCTCATTCCACTTCTCATATAGGTGAATTCATCAAATGCACACTGCTTTAAATACACCATCCATAAGGACTACGAATTCATTAAGAGTTAATAATTCATCCCTTTAATAATTCATCCCTCCATTTTAGTGCAGTTCAAGCACTCTCAATAAGTGCGCAGAGTCAATATCGACTCGTTATTACCCATATGAACCTACTTCATGGAATCTCCAATCACATAGGTTGGGTTACCATCTCTATTAACAATCATATTAGCCTTAACCCCATCTCTTTTGAGGTTTGAAGAATTAATTTTCTTCCCACAGATTTAGTCAGTGAATCGACCGAATTCAATTCTGACTTCACATAATTAATAAAAATTATTCCATCTCTCAGCAATTGTTTAATAACATCATGCCTCAATTTCATATGCCTACTCTTACAACTGTAAGATTTATTCTTCGCAATAGCAAATGGGCTTGACAATCACAGTGTATATACATAGGAGACACCAGATCATCCTTGTTTAAAGGGATATTAGACAACAGATCATCCCTTTTCAAAGGGATATTAGGCGACAGATCATCCTTCTTAGAAGGGCTATGAGGCAACAGGTCATCGTTTTTAAAAGGGATATTCGCTAAGAAATTTCTTAGTCATTCAGCCTCAGTATCAGCCAACTCCAAAGCTATAAACTCTGATTTCATAGTTGATCTAGCAATAATCGTCTGTTTAGTTGATCTTCATAATACTGCACCACCACCTAAAGTGAACACATAACAACTAGTGGATTTTGTTTCGTCTGAATCAGAGATCCAGTTTGCATCACAATATCTTTCCAAAGTAAAAGGAAATCCACTATATAAAATACCATAATTCATGGTTCCTTTTAAATATTTCATTAATCTCATTAATGCAGACCAATGCTTTTTATTAGGGTTTTGAGTATGTCTACTTAGTCTACACAAAACATACACTATATCAGGTCTGGTAAAATTCATCAAATACATTAGACTCTCAATAATCCGTGCATATTTAGACTGGGCAACTGGATTACCATTATTCTTTTATAATTTAGAGTTAGCATCATAAGGAGTAGCTACGAGAGTTATCTCCCAACATTCAAACTTCTTAAGAATCCTTTCAACATAATGTTCCTGTGTTAACCTTATTCCATCGTCACTCCTTATAACTTTAACTCTCAATATCATATTTATTTCACCCAGATCTTTCATATCAAATTTAGTAGATAAAAATAATTTGGTACGTTCTATAATATTTAAACATGTACCAAATATAAGCATGTCATCAACATATAAGCAAATTATCACATAATCATTATTTGCCACTTTAGTATAAACACATTTATCCACTTCAATAGAAGAAAAACCATCTTTTATTAAGACTTGATCAAATTTCTCATGTCACTGTTTAGGAGTTTGTTTAAGGTTATAAAGAGATTTAATTAATTTACAAACTTTATTTTCTTGTCCCAAAACTACGCATCCTTCAGGTTGAACCATATAAATCTCTTCTTCTAAATCACCATTTAAGAAAACTGTTTTTACATCCATTTGATGGATAAAAAAATTATAAATTGATGCTAAGGTAATTAGTAATCGAATAGAGGAAATTCTTGTCACTGGTGTAAATGTATCAAAATAATCAGTATTTTGTTTTTGAGCAAATTCTTTAGCTACTAAACGAGCTTTATATTTATCTATAGATCCATCAGAATTAAATTTCTTTTTGAAAAATCATTTACAGCCAGTAGGTTTTGCACTTGGAGGTAAATTAGTTAAAACTCATGTATTATTTTTCATGATAGAATCAATTTCAACTTTTATTGCCTCTTTCCAAAATTTAGCATCAGAAGAAGATATAACTTCAAAATGATTTAATGGTTCATTATCGACAAGAAATGTTTGAAAGTCATTTTCATAAGAAAAATATTTTTTTCTAGGCCTTTTACTCCTTCTCAGTTCTTCAATGTTAGAGGTAGTTTCATTTTCTTTTTCAACAGGTCCATGAGATATTTAATCACAAAGTGAAAAAATATTTTCAAAGAATTCAACATTCTTTGTCTCAATAGTAGTATTACTATCAAGCACATCACTTTTCAAAACAAGAAATCTATATGCTGAACATCATATCCGATAAGTGTGCAATCAACAGTTTTAGCACCTATTTTTCTCTTTTTAGGTTCAGGCAAAAAAACTTTAGCAAGCGACCCCCATACATTTAAATATTTCAAATTAGGTTTATAACCTTTCCACAATTCATAAGGGGTTTTACCTGTTCTTTTATAAGGAATTCTATTTTGTAAGTGACATGCAGATAAAATAGTTTCACCCCACAAATTATCAGGTGCATTAGAGCTAATTAACATAGATTTCATCATTTCCTTTAATGTTCTATTTTTTCTTTCTACTACACCATTAGACTCGGGTGAATAAGGCGGAGTTACTTCATGAATAATTCCTTCTTTTTCACAAAGAGCATTTAAAGATACATATTCTCCACCTCTATCAGATCTAATTCTCTTGATTTTTCTATTAAGATGATTTTCAACTTCAGATTTATAAGAAACAAAAACATCAAAAGCATCATCTTTATTTCTAAGTAAATATAATTTAGTGAATCTAGAAAAATCATCAATAAAAGTTACATAATATCTTTTTCTACCTCTAGTCATAGTTTGTTTTAAATCATCCAAATCAGTGTGAATCAAAGATAATAATTCAGTTTCTTTATTAACTAAAAAACATGTCTTTTTAGTAATTTTAGCTTCAGCACATATTTCACACTTATCGAAATTACGTGAGTTTAAATTAGATATTAAACCAAGTGATTGCATATTCTTTATATAAGAGAAATTAACATGTCATAATCTAGCATGCCATAAAGAAATAGACTCAGTCAAATACGTAGAAGTAGAAATATTTTTAGAAATATCATTATGAGTATTAAGCATATATAATCCATGATTACAACATCCATTTTCAATAAGAATATTACTTTTAGTTAGTATGACCTCAGTGTTTTCAAATATAACTTTTATTCTAACTTTTCCTAATAATGCCACAGAAATCAAATTAATTCTGATATTAGGAACATGCAACACATTACTCAATACCAAAGTTTTACCAGATGTGAGTTTGAGAATAATTTTGCCTTTTCCAAGAACTTGAACAGTTCTCGAGGTCCCAAGATAAACAATTTTTTCTTCTTTCTCAACTTGGGTGTATGATACAAAATTATTTTTATTAATACAAATGTGCCTACTCGCACCAGAGTCTACCACCCAATTTCTCACATCGGTCTTAATATTCATTTCAGAAATGACCGCAATAATTATATCATCCGTTTCAGTCAAATTCATTTTTGACTTAGCGGAATTGTCATTTCTTTCACATATTCTCTTGCATTGAGATGCATTTTTTATAAAAAAATTATTATTAGGCATGTAACCAAGTTCATATTCATACCTGTAATCTGCAGTACCATAATCTTTTGACAAACTGGCTGGAATAAAAGCAGCCTGCAGAGCAACACCAACATCAGTATTATCAACGGTCTAAGGACCAATATTATATGCCATAGTTTCTTAGATTGTTGGGAAACAATAGTAAATAACACTATCAATTGTGAAAATAAATAAACTGCCGCAATAATAATATTTTCTCTATAATAGTATCACAAGTTTCAATAATAATAACAACAAGAACAACAACAACAATAATAATAATAATAATGACGATGATGATGATGATGATAATAATAATAATAATAATAATAATAATAATAACTATTATAATATTTTAAGTAATATATAAAATATTTGAATCGGGCTAGGCACTGTCCTAAGAAACTATTTCCGCAATATGAAATATTTTCCCAGGATTAAATAAGCACTTTCCTGATTAATTAGAGGATATCGAGAATAATTATATAAGTCTTTCCTAATTAATCAGAGGATACATGAATCAATAAAATTAATTATAAACCAACAAATTTTAACTTAGAAAGGAAATAATAAAATTATTATAAGATAAAAGCAAAGTAAAATAAGATGAGAAAAGTTAGTAAAGAAGGGAAGGAGATTAAGAGAATATATATGTTAAGTTATTTTTTTCATTGCTTAAAGTGTTGGCTATTTATAGCCAAAATAAGGAATTAATTAATAAATTTATTTTTACTTTGGGAACAAGGATATACTTTATGTGTTCCCCAAGTACACATGTTAATCAGTCCCCAAGGAAATTAATTTGCCATATGGTCAAAATTATTTTCTCTCATAATTAAAAAGGAAACTTTAATAAATTCATTTTTCACTTGAAATTGCAAAGTAATCAATTTAAATATTTTAAAATACCTTACAGAAGTATTAGTATCAAAAGAGAATGCAATAGTTCTAATAAAATAAAAAATATACGAAGTCGTTTGGTGGAGTGTATAAGAATAATATTGAATATAGGAGTCGTTTGCTAGGGTGTATTAGAAGAAATAGTTTGTGCATTATGTATGATATTATTTAGTACTATGTTTGATAGGGTTTTGGACCTATGTATAATCATTATTATAGAAACATTTCAATATTTAATTCATAGAGTGTTGAATGAATCATATATCATATTTCTTTCTCGTTTGTATTTGATTTTTCAGGTACATCTAATGGGCGGTAAAATAGATATCATCGAAAACTAAATTAGTGAAAAAGAAACATGCTTTAGATTTGACATTTTCCTCATATATAGCATGTGATGGAACTTTCCCTTATAGCATGCTATGTGGAAAAATGTTGAACTAAAGCAAATTTACTTTTCACCAATTTGTTGGTTGACGATTTTTATCTTACCTCCTATTAAACGTACTTGAAAAATAAATCACAAAGAAGAAAGAGATATGAAACATGAAGTAAGAAATTCATCAAACTCTATATGAAGTATATCTTGAAATATTTCTATAGTAATGATCAACTTGTCTTTTGGAGAAGTATTAGTATCAAAAGAGATTGCAATAGTGCTAATAAAACAAAAAATTTAAGAGGTCGTTTTGTGGAGCGTATAAGAATAATATTGAATATAGGGGCCGTTTGGTAGGGTGTATTAGAAGAAATAGTTTGTGTATTATGTAGGATATTATTTAGCACTATGTTTGATAGGGTTTTGGACCTATGTATAATAATTAATATAGAAACATTTCAATATTTAATTCCTAGAGAGTTGAATGAACCATATATCATATTTCTTTCTCGTTTGTATTTGATTTTTCAGGTACATCTAATGGGCAGTAAAATAGATATCATTGAAAACCAAATTGGTGAAAAAGAAACATGCTTTAGGTTATTTTCCTCATATATAGCATGTGGTGGAATTTTTTCTTATAACATTTTTACTTTTCAACAATCTGTTTGTTAACGATTTTTATCTTACCTCCTATTAAGCGTACTTGAAAAATGAAACACGAAGAAGAAGAAAATCTGAAACATGAAGTAAGAAATTCATTAAACTCCATATGAAGTATATATAGAAATATTTCTATATTAATGATCAACTTGTCTCTTGGAGAAGTATTAGTATCAAAAGAGATTGCAATAGTGCTAATAAAACAAAAAATCTAAGAGGTCGTTTTGTGAAGTGTGTAAGAATAATATTGAATATAGGAGTCATTTGGTAGGGTGTATTAGAAGAAATAGTTTGTGTATTATGTATGATATTATTTAGTACTATGTTTGATAGGGTTTTGTACCTATGTATAATTATTATTATAGAAACATTTCAATATTTAATTCATAGAGAGTTGAATTAATCATATACCATATTTCTTTCTCGTTTGTATTTGATTTTTCAGGTACATCTAATGGGTTGTAAAATAGATATCATCGAAAGCCAAATTGGTGAAAAAGAAACATGTTTTAGATTTAACATTTTCCTCATATATAGCATGTGGTGGAATTTTCCCTTATAACATGCTGTGAGGAAAAATATCGAACTAAAGCAAATTTACTTTTCACCAATCAATTGATTGAAGATTTTTATCTTACCTCCTATTAAACGTACTTGAAAAAACGAACATAAAGAAGAAAGAAAAATGAAACATGAAGTAAGAAATTCATCAAACTCTATATGAAGTATATCTTGAAATATTTTTATAGTAATGATTAACTTGTCTCTTGAAGAAGTACTAGTACCAAAAGAGATTGCAATAGTGATAATAAAACGAAAAATCTACGGAATCGGTTGGTGGAGTGTATAAGAATAATATTGAATATAAGAGTCGTTTGGTAGAGTGTATTAGAAGAAATAATTTGTGTGTCATGTATGATATTATTTAATACAATGTTTGATAGGATTTTGAACCTATGTATAATTAATACATATATTAATTATACACCCTATTTAGTATTATAGGGTGTATAACTATTATCTTTCATTTGGTGGTATTAGTAATACATAGGAATTAATTTCATGGGACTAATATATGTAAAGACAAAAATATCCCTCAAATTCTTTTAAGCTTTTTTTATTATTATTTTCTTGATTTTATTTTCTATATTTGTACTAATAAATCTATAATATATTAAAAGTGTGAAGGCCTTTAGAAGAGTGAATTAAATTTTTTGTCCTTCACTAAAAGAGTCCGTTTTAGACAAAACAGTATTTTATCCTTTTCCCTACAATTAAATTATTCAAAAAAAATATACTAACTTTTTGCTACAATTAAATTCTACCCAAATTTAGCCAATTTTCCACCCATTTTTTTTTTTCCTTTCTACCCAAATTTAGCCAATTTCCCACCGTATTTTTTTCCTACTTTGTTTAAACATCCATTTTTTTTTATCCTATTTGATTCCTGCTTGATTTCTTTCAACCAAAAAATACCCTCAATTCCCTACAATTAAATTCTTTTTAAATCTATAATTTATAATCTATAATTTGTATCTATAATCTATAATTTATATCTATAACTATATCTATAATCTATATCTATATCTATAATCTATATGTACAATATATTAAAGTGTGAAGACCATTAGAAAAGTGATTTGAACTTTTTATCTTTCATTAAAAGACCCTCCTTTAGATAAAACTATTTTTCACTATTTTCTTCAATTTATTATTTAATTATTTTTATTATATTAACTAGACTCCTAAAATATATGAAAGGAGAGTCAATTAATATTTTTCTTTGTAGTGATCAATTAGAAAAATACTCCTAAAATAGAATAGAAAAATACTCCTAAAATTGAACTCTATTAAGGAAATACTTCTATAAATATTGAGATACACGTTAAACTAGAGAAGAAATCAATTTGCTTATTGGAAAAATATGATTGATGCTCATCTAACTTAATTAGGTTGCGGGGAATCTTAGTAGCTTAGTTGGTTAGTTACCTGAATTTCCACCTTGTTGGTGAGGGTTCGATTCCCCACATTGTAATTCCCTCCCCCATTCCCCTTTTCCTATCCCCGATTAAAAGAAAAAAAACTTGATTAGGTTGCATGTCTAGATTGGTGGATGCTTAATTTTCTAACCTCCAACTTCTTCACTATTTTTGTCAACATAATAAAATTCAACATGTGTGTATATATATATCTTCTTTGTTTCATTCAAGTAATTCATTAAGGTCAAAATTTCCGCTCAGACAAGAATTATTTTCATCAAAACTGAAGCTTTGTACTATTGTATTGTTTTCTTGTAGTTTACAGGTCGTAGATGAATTTACAGGTGGTAGATGAATGTCGTTCGACTTTGAAGAATTTTTTTAGGTAAAGGATATGTTTAATTGTATTATTTTTATATCTCTGTTTTGAATATTTTTTTGTGTAAA
This sequence comes from Capsicum pubescens, assembly GCA_030864215.1. Taxonomy (NCBI): domain Eukaryota; kingdom Viridiplantae; phylum Streptophyta; class Magnoliopsida; order Solanales; family Solanaceae; genus Capsicum; species Capsicum pubescens. The sequence goes on along the minus strand of CM061543.1, from coordinate 51,044,198 downwards.
GGTAAAGTTTAGCTATATTATTTTGATATCTCTATTATCGTATTATTTTGTTATAGTTTACAGGTGGTAGATGAGTGTCAGACGACTTTGAGAATTTTTTTGTATAAAGGTTAGATTTAATTATATTGTTTTGATGTCTCTATCATCGTGTTGTTTTGTTGTAGTTTACAATTGGTAGATGAATGTCGATCGACTTTGACAAATTTTTTTAGTAAAGATTAGGTTTAATTAAATAAATTCTCCAAAAGATGTTGAATTTAGTTATTGTGCTCATCTTTATTATTTAAACAAATATTCTATTTAGTGTAACGTTTGAACTCAATAAAGTAAGGTACACGCGCGAGGCGCGTACACCTAAACTAGTTTATTTAAATACATTAGCTTACAAAGTTTATTGTTATGAGAGAGTTGACTGTTGCTAAATAAAATTCAAATCAATCGATACAATATTTGAAATATGAGTTGTTTATTTACCCTCAAATAATTTAAGTGAGGATAAAAAAAATTATTTTAAAGAATAACTAATAAAGCTTTGAAAAGAAAACACACAAAGCTATAGAATATGAAAGATATTTTTGTAAACAAACAATACTTTTACAGAAATATAGTAATACGAAATATTTTTAATATTTCAAACCAAACACTGAATAAGAAATATAAGCCCAAAACTGCTAATCACAACATTACTAATACACTCTATTCAGTACAATTCTTATACACTCTACCAAACAACCCCAGAGTGTATTAATAATACTGAGATTAATAGTTTTGACATTAGTTATGATGAGCTTACTTCTTATCCAATGTTTGATTTGATGAATTGAACACAACATGTATTGCTATATTTTAATAAAGATATTGTTTGTTTACAAAAATACCCCCAACATTCTATAACTTTATATATTTTTCTTGTAACTTTATTATTCATTCTAAAAAAAATTGTATATTCACTTAAATTATTTGGAAAAAAAAATCTCATCTTGATGAATTAAATTCGAAGGAAATAATACTATACAACTATAAAATATGAAGTGAAGAAAATAAATAAAATGGACAATGAGATCTTGACCTCTACTTATCATTTTATTGCATCATTTTCAATATATATATATATATATATATATATATATATATATATATATCTTTTAGAAATTATGTAATTCATGTTATTTTTAGTACATCAAATGAAACACTGCATAAGAAAAATACAAACATAGTTAACATAAGCATTACTAATACATCTTATTTTGCATTATTTTTATACACTCAACAAACAACTCCTAAATTATATTACACTTAATATATGTATTATTTATTCTACTACACTTTATCAAACGACCCATAACACCTTGCTTGGATTGTGGTTTGCCATGATTTCATAATGTATGGTATGGTATGGTACTGTATAGTATAGTACAATACAATGTTTGGATGAACTGTATAGTTCATGGTTGTTTAATAATAGATTTATTGTTTGGTTTGATGGTATGGTACTATATCGTAATGGATAAATTTACTAAAATGTCCTTGATAATTATAAATTTAAAAAATCATCAATAATTATTAATAAAATATTTTTTTCTACATATTTATCACAAACCATACTTTGTAAATATATTAAGGTATTTGTTTCTCCATCACATTTTTCTTCTTGAGGTTGTTATTGTTAGCTTTAGTTGTTCCTGATTTGCATATTCAATCAAGTGCTACCAGTGAATAATCTAGTAGAACTTTTAGTTGATATTGTTTTAGAAATTTGTTGAAGAATTACAAACTAAGGATGCATATCTACTATAAAAATGGAATCAAAAAATTGAATGCAACATCTCCCTTCCCTGATAACTGATAAGAATGGAATAATGCATTGTGCATAAAGGTTGGATGTTTCTTTTTCATGAAGTATGGGATGCTTGCTCTATTCCTCCGTATGTACTGTGTACTGATTAAAATAGTATGAAAACAATCATAGTATGGATAATAACTTATGGATAAACTTTCAGCCATTCATATGCTCAAATGGATTCATGTAGTCCAATAAAGTTGGCATAGTGACAAAGAATTGGAATCCTAAGTTGAATCACTAATGAATTTCGGGATTGGCTCAGAGAATACACCTTGAGATCAGAATAGAGAAGGAGTAGAATGTCTGACATAATTTCATATTTGACCAATTTCTTGACAAATAAGTCATTCGATGGACAAGAACACAAAAAGAAAATAATAATTAGTTAAGTTTAAAAAGACAAACCTAGAAAGAGAGAACGAGCGTAGAAGAGGAGACTGAAGGCAGAAGAACGCAGAGGAGAACCACGGGAGAACCCCACATAGGAGAACGATGAGCAAAAAAAAGTAAAAATAATAACGTATTTAGAGTTGAAAGCAATGTAGGATAAAAGGGTAAAATAGGATTTATTAATATTAGATAAGGGTATAATTAGAAAAAGAAAGAAGAAAATCATGGGATACCACCAAATCAGTGGTTCTGTAAATTGAGAGATTTCATGGTTACCAAACCATGAAAAGGAACCATACCATACCTTTTAAGAAACAATCAAAACAAACATGATTCTCTTGGTAACCATACCATACCATGGGAAACCACCATCCAATCAGACACTAACTGTGATAAGGCATAGCGAGCTGTTGCACTTACTAAAAAGAAGAGTAGAATTGCCATTGGTCCAGGGTTAGAGGAAAATTCTTTATCTTTATGTTTTGTAAATTTTGTTCTTTTCTTTTTTATCATGAAGCAATATCATTAATATTAATTACTAACATTAATTATTATCATTAAAAATTATCTTCATCATCAGTAGCAAACATAAATATTTTATTTTTAATCAAATAATAATTTTATTATATTAAATTAATATATTTTTAAAATAATTAATTAATTTTTATTTAAACCGTATATTTATTATGATTATAATTAAATAAGCTATGAACATTCAAAATTCAAATAGTTTTAATCATTCAGTGCTCAAATCTAAAGATAAGATCTTAATAATTTTGATTCAGACGTCTGAATTTGAATACATATCTGAATAATTAAGATGTTTTCTCCAGATCTAAGCATTTAATGTTTGACATTATTTGTATTTTAACATTTGTATATGCACAAGTTATTTATTAGTAATAAGTGGTGAAATCTTAACAAAAACAAATGGAATTAAGTCTCGAAATGACCCTAAATGGGCTGGTCTTGATACTTTGTCCCCCCGTAAAATAAATCTAACAAAAATGACCTTCATAAGGAGTGGTCTTGAATTTTTGACCCCACTTAATGAATTTTGCCCATAAGGCAGGTGTTCCAACTCTTGACTATAAGACAAACATTCAAAATATTTCACGACAATAGACTTGTACAACTGACCAGAAGTTCTGCCTTATAGAAAAAAGTTAGAACCTAAATATGTTTTCCGTAAGACAGATATTCTAACTCTTTACCAAAGGAAGACATTAATGACACTTCAAGACAATGAACTTGCACAATTGGTCCGAAGTTTTGTCAGATAGGCAAAATTTAAAAATAAATATGTCGTCGATAAGACAAACATTTTAAATCTTGCTCATAAGACAAACATTCATGATATTTCAAGACAATGAATTTGCACAATTGACCAGAGGGTCTGACTTGATGGTAAAAGTTAGAACTTCGATTTGTTGCCTATATATAAGATAAAGGTTGAAACTATTGCCAATTAGACAGACGTTCAGGACATCTTAAGATAGTGAACTTGCTTGATTGACCACAACGTCTACCTTATAGGCAAAGTTAAAACTTATTTAGGGGAGACAAAAATTTAAGACCACATGTTTTGGGGGGGGGGACAAATTTTTTTTGTCTAATATTTGAAGGACAAAAATTCAAAATCGAACACTTTGCGAGACACTAGGCGTAATTTCCTGAAAACTAATGCACTTATTAGGCTAAGATCTGAACTTATTCAGATCTAGATTGTAGGTGTAAAATAAGAAATTTTAATAAATTTTGTATTGATTTAGTAAATGGATAAGTAATTTCAGATAATTATTTATTGGAAGGTTGAAAGCTTATAACATGGGATAGACGGAGTATGAAATTTGACGTGTTATTTGTCAAAAAAGAACAAATAATGATAAAAGGGGTGTGGAAGAAATCAGCTTTGCAGATTTGTGGAGGAAGATGTCAGATTTTCTTTAAGGTGTTTAATCCAAAACTTAATAATTGACAAATGTATGTTAATTAAGTTCTGAATGCATTAAGACTGAATGCATTAAGACTTTAGTGATGTCTATGACCAAATCAGGCTGAATAAGACCAAATAAGTGGTGAAGTCTTCCTAAAATAAATGCACGAAAATTAGAACAAGACTCCGTAATTAAAAGATTGATATTAATAAAAATTATTCAAATATACTATTTTAATAAAATCAAGAAAGTGATAGACAATTACTGATTCAAGGTTTGTGGTCACTCTGCCCATGACATTATATTATCCGCCGGAGGAACACTGCAAATCTCGAGATCCAAGAGAGTCAGTTTCGGCTATGATTGGAGTGAGGAGAAATTAGAACTAGGGTTTTAATATATAGATTCACAATTTTTTCACTATGAAAAATCATTCAATATATAATCAAATATATTATTATTATGAAAACACGTCACTCATACGCGTGTCACGTTTTCATTGATCTGATAAGCATGCGTGTCATTTGACATGTGATGATTTTATTGGCTACTTGATTTGACTTGACGTGTCGCGTCTTTTTGACACATAGCACTAGACTAGAATGCAAGAATTACATGTCATTTTAGTTTTAACAAAATGGATTTACGTATTATTTAAAGTATAAGTCAATGGACTAACCTAACAAATTAGATAATTAATTAATGAAAAAAAAATATGATATGACCAATAGCAAAAACAAAAGAAATAAAACAGCCCAATTTAAAGTAAATGACCCAAAATAGAGACACTCCCCCCCCCCCCCCAAAAAAAAAAAAAAAAAAAAAAACGTTTGTCTTTTCTCATTTCTTATATCTCCATTCAAACAATTCAAAATCACTCATCTTAGTTTTCTTCATTCTCATATCCTGTCTTGTGTAGCAGCAGCTATGATCTAAAGTTAAGCTTGAAATGGACAATACGAATTTCTTATTATTTTTAAGAATATCTATGACAAAATTATTATTGCTAAAAAAACAGGGACCCTCAAATTTTGGGGACCTAAGACAGATGATGTATCTTACCATGCATAGAATCGTCCGTGATGATATCCTTCAATTTATATAACATAAATCAATTTTAAAGACAAAAAAATTATAGGGAAAAGAACATCCATGTTCGATAGGCCCTTTAACTAATTACATAAAATATCTCCTTCCTTTATAGTTTTAGTTATTTCTCACCATTTTAATTCCTTTTCTTTTTCTTTTTCTATTTCTCTACTTTTTTCCGTTTTTTTTTCCCATTTCCTTTATTTTCCTTTTTATGCTTCTTTGTTTACTTTTTTGAGTAAAATTATTTTTTACTTTATTTTTTTACAGCATAATCTATTCATGCTTACTTTTTATTTTTATGCTCCTTTTCTTCTTTTTTTTTTTTTTTCCTTCATTTATTTCTTTATTCATTTATTTTTTTCTACTTTTATTTTTATTTTTTCCCTCTATTGGTTCCTTTTATTTTTACTCTTGTTTATTTTTTATTTTTTAAGTTTTTTATTTCTTATTCCTTTTTTTTCTTATTTTCTTTTTTTTCGTTTATTTCTTTATTCTTTAATTCTTTTTTTTCTACTTCTTTTTTCTGCTTTTATTTTTCTCCTTTTTATTTTATTTTTGAGTTTTTAATTTTTTAATTTTCTCTTTGTTTTTAAATTTCTTTAGTTCTTGTTCCTTTCCTTTTTATTCATTTATTTCTTTATTATTTTTATTTTTTTTTAAATTTATTTTTTCTCAAATCATAATATAATAACAATATATTCAGTGTATTCTCACAAAGTGTGGTCTATGGGGAAGGGGGTAAAGTGTAGCAGTTCATATCACTACCTCAGATGAAGTAGAAAGACTATTTTCGATAAACCCGATAGATAATAGTATAACCAATAAAAACATAAAACAAACAACAACAAAAAGATATCACACCGCTAGATAATAAAAGAAACAACACCCAAGGTAATACTATTGACACGACCCGAATCAGGGCCTCGTTGTGTCAGGTGCCTCAAGCCCAACGTGGACCGAAAACCAACCCCAATACCCCATCACAACCGCCCTACATCCCATAACAAATGAGTTTCAATTTATAAATATATAGTCCAAAACAAAATGGAATGATCATAAAACAAATAAGTCCAAACGGTATCGGCCTCAATACCAATACTAATGTCAAGACCGACACAAATACCGACACCGCCCATACCAATCCATAGTAGTCCAACAAAGCCTCTAATCAAAAGAAAAACAGTATCTGGTCGAGACATGCCCCCAACCATAGCCAAAATCATAGTCTCTAAAATGACCAAAGTATGTAAGGAAATCCATGACATAAAATGGAGCCTTCCGGAGTATGAAAGCTCACCACTTCAATCCAACACAAGCTAATCCCAAATTCGATCACTAAGTAGGAGGAGTAGAATGGCCGGTTCCTGCATCGCGTGGAGATACAGCGCCCGAAGACGGGTTAGTGGGTGAATGCTAGCATGCACTCAGGATAAGAATAAAATAATATCAACCTTTAAAATCAAGTAAACAACCATGTGCATTCACAATTATACATACATATATAATCCATGTCGGGAAAGGGAACCAGGTTTAGAATGCCTTTAAAATTATTAACCTGGGTATGTGTAGCTTAACCGTCCTAGAATCACCCACGGGTTATATGGGTCCAGTGTCATCCCCCGAACGGGCGTCGATGTGTGTAGTCGCACGAACCAGAGATACTATAGGAGTATGGAATTCCGAGTACCCTTCGATCTCCATGATACATAGATACAAGTGTAACTTAGGGGATTTTCGTGTACCCCATAAGTATAGTATATGGTTGTCATGACCAATCCTCATATCGGCAAATATGAGTTTCTAGTGTTCGTTCGTTGAACTCACACCTTCACGGTTAGCTATCATACTCCGCTATTATTGTCCAATTAAAACCATTAATACATAACCAAACCATCATTCCATTTATTATTTAACCAAGGCAATAATAAGTGGTATCGTCATACCGACTATAGCTTGTAAGCAATGCCCTTAACCAACCTTTTAAAAGAAGAAAGGATTCCCATGTACCCATAGATTACATAATCATTAAGTTTACTTAGAGGATTCTCATGTACCCCGCAAGTAGTTTATTATTATGTATTGCTTGGGGGACTCCTTTGTACCCCACAAGGCTTTCAATTAAACCTAACCATGACCATCAAGACCTTACCATTTAACTATTTAAAATCATCCAAACCAAGTTAAGTTCCACTACCAAGTTATACCATGCAATAGTTTCATTAAAAGTCCAATTATGTGACAAAAATATTCTCATAGGCATTTTAACAAACACATTGGGGGCATCTCAAAACCAAAACCAAGTACCAATTAACCATTTTCATGCAACCACACGTTCAAACCACCATTATAATATGAAAACCACAGATAAAAGACACGGGAAAATCATAACCAACCATTGTAACCAAAATCCCCAAAGTATAATTCAAAATCTAAACATTATCAAAATTTATGCCATGAAAACAATTCATAAAACATGCCTTTAATTGGAACTAACAATGAGGGGGGAGTAACATGCCTTAGATAGTGAAGAAGATGAAGAGAAACCACCCTTGTAAGCCCTAAATTGATTCTATTGATAAAACTCTTGCCTTCCTTGACCCAAGAGCCTTAATAGAATTTGAGAGAGCTTAGAGTGTTTTAATTGATGGAAAATAGGTTAATGAAGCCCCCAAAAGGTGTTTTAAGTTGTGGGGTCCTAAGGAGTTATAAGGGAAAATGTTCAGAATACCCCCAACTTAAACTGCATAAAATTCTTGTAGGAAGGTACGACTACCCTCTCAAACCGTACCCTAGGGTACGAGTGGTACCCTTATACCATACCCTAGGCCTTCCCTTGTACCCCAACATTGTCCAATATACGACCATTATAGCTAAATTGTACCCAACCATACGACTTGTACCCTAAAATCGTACCCATAGCAGAATAGAATTCTCTAGGTTAAATATAAGGCAGCATACAATTGACAATATACTACTCATACCCTAAGGTACGACTAGTATGACCCAACCGTACCTTAGAAAGAAACCAACCAACCCACACTGTTTAAGATACGACCAAGACCAACCAAACCGTACTACATCATATGAGAAGTACCCTAAGTCGTATGATGTTCAGAAGACAAAAACTCAGGAAATTCTTAAAGACCAGAACCTTGAGTGTTTCAACTATGAATTAGCTATTCAAAATCACAAATATCACTAAAACACCACGAACAAGAGACTACAAGAAAATATAGGCATAGATACAAACAAACATTGTTCCCTATTATTACGGACGTACACCTAGGTACTAACCTTCTATTTTTATTCGCGACCTTTACACCTCCTATCAAGGGTCATATCCTCCATAAGATGTAACTGCTTTATGTCACGCATAATCACCCCCTTCAATATTTCTTTGGCCTATATCTACCCCACCTAAAATCATCCAAAGTCATCCTCTCACACCTCTATACTGGAGCATATGTGCCCCTCTTTATCACATGTCTGAACCACCGTAATCTTACTTTTTGCATTTTATCCTCCACCGAAACCACTCCCACCTTATCCTAAATATTTTCATCTTTAACTCTATCCCTCTTGGTAAGTCCACACATTCATCGCAACATTCTTATCTTCATCACCTTTAACTTTTGGATGTGGGAGTTCGTAACTGGATAACACACTGCTCCATACAACATAGCTAGTCGAACTGCCACCCTGTATAACTTACCTTTAAGTTTAAGAGGTACCTTCTTATCACATAAGACTCTTGAAGCAAGACTCTATTTCAACCACTCTGCACCAATATAGTGCATGAAATCCCGTTAATCTCACTATTTCTTGAATCATAGACCCAAGATACTTGAAAAACTCCCTCTTCTAAATGGCCTGAGAATCCATCTTCATTACCATGTCAGCCTCATGCGAGAAATCACTAAACTTACATTTCAAGTACTTCGTCTTGGTCTTACTCGACCTAAATTCTTTAAACTCTGGGGTCTATCTCCAAACCACTGACTTATTATTAATTGATCTTCGAGTCCCATCAATCAGTATAATATTAGAAACAAATAACATACACTAAGGCACCTCCCTTAAATACGTCATGTGAAAACATTCATCACCAAGGCAAATAAAAATAGGCTAAGATGCGAACCATGGTGCAACCCTGTCAAAATAGAAAAATGCACTGAATATCATCATAAGAGTCTTCGCACCATCATACATGTCCTAAAGTGACCTAATACACACTACGAACACCCATCTAGCCTCCAAGCACCTCTACATAATCTCTTTGGGAATTTGTCAAATGTCCTCTCAAGATCAACGAACATTATGTGCAAGTCCTTCTTTCTTTCTTTAAATTGCTCCACTAATCTCCTCACGAGATAAATGACCTCAGTAGTCGAGCGACTTGAACTGATTCTCAAAAATAGTCATAATCCTTCCCAGCCTCAACTCTACCACACTTTTTCAAAACATCATAGTATGACTCAACAGTTTTATACCCCTATAATTGTTGCAACTCTGAATGTTCCCCTTATTCTTCTATAATTGAATCATCGTACTCCATCTCTAAGCTCGTATTTCTCTTCTGTCCTAAAAATGATATCAAAACCCCTTATCAGCCACTCCAGACCTGCCCCGTCAGTGTTTTTCTAAAATCTATCAAAATCTTGTTTGGCCTAGTCGTTCGACCCCTCCGCATTCTATGAATAACACCTTGACCTCTTCAAACTTAATACGCCTACAATAATCATAATCATGACATCTCTCTAAGTGTTTTAAGTCCCCCAACACAAAATCTTTGTTCCTTTCATCATTCAATATCATAAGAAAATAGTATTGCCAATGCCTCCTAATGAGGGCATCCTCTACCAACACTTTTCCAACCCTTTTGATGCACTTCACCTGTTCAAGGTCACGGGGTCGTCGCTCTCTAGCCTTGACCAGCCTATACAACTTCTTATCTCCACGTTTCTCCTTTAAAACTGCATACAATCTCTCTAAAATTATTGTCTTTAGCTGTCGTAACACTAACTTAGTCTCTCTCCTAGCTAACTTATACTCATTCCAATCCCTCTACTTCCCCTCATCATTCTTGCTCCATCAACTTTGTATAGGTCACCTTCTTAGTTTTTACTTTCCTTTTAACTTCTTCATTCCACCACAGTCCTCTCGGTATATATTAGATCGGCCTCTCGAGACACCAAATATCTTTCTAGCTATATCCCTGATGTAACTGAAAGTCTTTTATATATTGTCATGATATTATTAATGTCTACTTCAATCCTTTAGTTAGATATTCATGATACCATCACAATATATATATATACCATTTATTTGGGGCTGTTCGCAAACAGGGTAAGTTGCGAAATTATTTGACAATTAGTCAGTATAATAGCCATCATCATATTCGTACGACCAATAATCATTATCATCAAAATATGGCCAATAGTCATCTTCATCTGAATCTATATATGAATAATTATGGATACTCCATTGTTCTTGAACAAATGGCTCTATAATCTTATCAAGGATTTTCTCCTGTAGATCTTTGTTTAAATTTATCACTTTTAAAATAGTGATTAAAGTTTTTTCATCTAGAAAATAAGTATAATAAATCATTATGTTGTATAGAGAGTTATTTGTTTTAATTTAATTTTATACTTTTTTAGTCTAGATATTTGTTTTAATTTTTTATTATGATTTTCATTTAGAGAGGCATTTATGAGTACTCTAATCCTGTTGGTTTCAGAATTATTTAAATAATTTTTTAATCTGTGTAACCTGTTAAGATAGTTTTTAAACTTTTTACATTACGATTGTAAAACTTGATTTTTAATTTGGTTTCCCAAAACCAATTTCGATATTCTTTTAATACTGGTTGTACAACCTTCATTTTAAAAAATATACATTAATCATGATTTTAAAATTTCCTATAGGTACTAAGTAATATAATATGTATGAATGTATACAGTAGATATGAAAACTATTTTTTCCTATGCTAATAAGTTCATGAGACTTGAGTATATTCATGTACCTTTCGTCTTTCCTTTACGTTGGTTGTATCAACACCGCAGTGTGTCTCCTTCCGGCTATGAAGAACCCCTTTAGCCTTTCTTTTCCAAACGTCTTGGCTATTGGTCCGTTCTTCCTCCGTTTAGGTCGATGATCGCAACCATCATTTTACCACCATAAAAGATTGACAAGGTATATAAAATAAACTTTTATTTCATGAACCTATTACATAAGAAAAATCTTTAATCAGATCTTTCTTTATACTTATACATACATACTATTATTACTTTTCCCTGATGAGAGAAAGTGCTCACTTACTCATTGAAGATACCTGTCATTTTTTTAAGAAAGAGATTATCTGAGAAAATGTAGACTGTCTTCTAAGTTTTTCTATCTCTCCTTTTATAGAAGTAAAGAGGGGTAGATTACAATATTTATTTTTTATAGGGTCGTCCCTATATAATTTAATATTTCTCTTTTAATTCCTATTGAGATAAGATTAAAAGATAGGATAAGATTCTTTTATCTAGTGATTGGCTGATTTCGGATTGTGGGGTCTCACTTGTCCAATCTTCTTTATTTTTTTTGTCGTTTAATGCCGACAATGTTGACTTGAATGCTCTTTGCTTTACATCTTTTCTGCTTTTGTAGAATAGGCTTTACACCTGTAGATTACATTTCTTCGGACATTGAAGAGTCACCTTCTTCTTCATTTCTTTTGAGATGTGGGTGTTCTAAGAACTTGCAGGTCATAGCCCATGTGTTTGGAGTGGCGGGAAATTGATGAGTTTCAATTTCAATTATTTTATCCCTTAAGATAGCTGATTTTGATTTTCCTTTGGTCATGAGAACCCAATTTGTATTCCTGTTCAGGACTTTGTAATTTGCTGCGAATTTGTTTTTAAGGATGTGATAAACGGCCTTCATCCCTAATGCTCGTCTGGTTTGAGTCCATTTCTTGTTGAAATATGGGATTTTCTTATTAACACCTGTGGTGCTAATACTAAAATCTCTTAATTTTTCCACTTCAACATAATTGATCGTGGGAAAATATACTTGATCATCTTGAGATTCCATAGCTATGTTGTAGAATCTGCAATAAACGACTTCATTTCCGGCAAAACTCTTGATTGAATTTGTCAGATTCATAGGTAGTCCTTCTATCTCAGATAGGTCAAGCTTGGAATAAACTCTATCAAGATAACCGAACTCGAATAATTTAGCTGTGAAATCAGTCGCTCCTCCTGGGAATATGGAGATTCTGGGGTATATGTCTTTGTTCTCCAAAACCCCAAATATTGTTCCACATGATCCAGGAAGGTCATAAATCATTCTGTTGAATGTTAAATATTCTTCCTCTTTTGGATGAATCTTGCCAACCTGAAAGGTAGAAATATTTTTTCCAGATAAAAAGTTAGTCCTTTTTTCTGATTTCTCAGAAGTTTTTTCCAGTGGTGACTGATTGTATAATTTCAGAGAAAGTCCTCTGAGTTGGTTCTCGGCGTTTGGCTTCTTCCGAAGATTCAGCCATAGGCATATCCGAGTTTACCTTTGAGATGTTTTTGGCACTAGGTGCTAGTGGGACATCTCCTGCCACTTTGTTAGGGATTTTTCCCCTTGCACGGCGTTTAGCTTCGTCTAAAGACTCTGCTATCGGCATATCCTGTTTTACCGTCAAGATGTTTTTGGCACTAGGTGCTAGTGGGACATCTCCTGCCACTTTGTTACCCTTAGGTTTTGCTTCTAAATGTTCACATAGAAGTTGAAATTCTGCCATGTTGTCCGCTTGTTCTGTGTTAAGCCGACTTAATTCGAATTGTAACTTTTTTGCCCTTTCAGACACTGTTACTAATTCATTTCTTAATTGGAATAGCATGTTGCTCTTCTCATTTATGGCTTCATCGATGTCATTCATCTTTTGCCAAATCCTGTTAGTCAATGTTTTAGTTCTATCGTCCATATTGAACGTTTCTTGAAAGGAAATCTGCAAAAACATTATCAGATCCTTTAATATTTTCGATCTTAAAAGTATAAAATGATAATATTACCTGCCACCGATGTAACCTTCTGTACTGTGGTTCTGAAGGTAATTTGTTGAATATTAATCCCGATATCTGGGTATTATCTGTCTCTACAACAAATGACTTGGGTAATAAAAATGCGAAAAACTTTCGTATTACTTTTACTACCGCTAGTAATTCTTTCTCGTTGGTGGAGTAATTAATTTCAGCTTCATTAAATGTTCCACTTATATATCTACATATTTCATTTAGATCTGTTTGCAGTAATGCTCCCCAATGATAATATGAAGCATCTGTTTGTAAAACTAAATTATCATGTGGTTCTGGTAGCTTGAGCTTTGGTAGCTGAGCACATTCTTCTTTTAATTTTTGGACACAAAGAGTATGTTCGTTGGTCCATCCTAGTCGATTTGATTTTCTAATGAGTTTTTGCAATGGATTTCTCTTTCTTGCAAGGTCAGGAATAAATTCTCCTGCATAATTGAGACAACCTAGAAACCTTTGTATTTCTTGTTTTGTTGAAAGCTTGTCAGGAAATTTGATTATTTTCTTTGAAATATGAGTTTTTAATTCTATTTCATTTTTTGAAATTATCCTTCCTAAGAATTCTATTTCATTTTTACTTATTTCAGCCTTTTTTGGGCTTAAAATAATCCCATTTTTAACACAGAGTTTTGAAAATTCTTTCAAATGTGTTAAGTGTTCTTGGTAGTTTTCTGAACATACCAAAATATCGTCTATATAGACTATTAAAAAGTTTTTTCAGAAAAATGCATTCTTTAATCCAAAGTGCATTACTATTCATTCATAATGTCCGTTAGGAGTGCTAAATGCTGTTAGGGGAATTGATTCTTCTGAAAGCTTAATTTGCCAAAAACCACTTTTACAGTCAAATTTTGAAAAGTAGTTTTTTCCTTTAGCAAGGTTAATTAGATTATTTTTATTTGGAATGAAATATCTATCAAAAATACAATTTTTATTTAACTATTTGTAGTTAATTATCATTTTAGGTTTTCCTCTTTTGAGTTCTGCATGATTCCTTACCATAAAGGCGGGACTGCTGTGTGGACTCTTACTTCCTCTTATTAATTTAAGATTAAGTAATTCCGTTATCTGAATTTTAAATTCAGTTTTATCCTCTTCATTGTACAGCATTAGTTTAACTCTTATTATGATACTGAGATCTTTTAAAGTTAAAACTGCCTTTTCATGACTATTATTCCATTTTTCTAATGGATTTTCTCCGTAAGAAACTTGTAAGTCTTGTTTTATCTTTTCTAAATTAAGGCATTTACAAGAGTAATTTTTTGAATTTTCCAAAAATCTCTGTTTAAAATTTCCTTGCTCCTGTATTAAAACATAGGGATTATGTTTTCTTGGGATTTTTATAAAATGATTACATGGTGTTTTAAAACTAACCATGTATATAGTTTGATGATAGTCTTGAAACTGTTGGATAAAATCATTTCCTAATAATAAGTCGGTTTCAAGCTTGTCATAAGCATAAACATGTTTTATAGGAACTATCTTAGATCCTAAAATTATTTCGACATTTTTCTTTTCATGAGTGAATTTTTCTTTATCCCCTGTTATACCTACAAGATAGGTATTTGAATTAGATATATTCCAATCTTTTATTAAAAAAGATTTGGCTAGACTAGTTTCTGATCCATTATCTATTTGACAACATGAAGTTATTTTTGTTTCGTAGGATGTAAATTCTACGAATACTGTAACTCTGAATGAGGTTTCTTTAGGCATTAACTTTTAGGTATAAAACAAGTTTTATCGCCTAAGGTTATTTGAATTCCTTCCTTCTGGATACTATATTGATCTAAACTATTGAGGAATAATCCTCCCAAGATTATATTATAATCATTTTCATGTTCGCTGATATAACAAGGAACTCTTGTTCTTATTGTTCCTAATTGAATGGGTAATTCTACCATTTTTGAACATTCATAACTATTTCCTTCCAATGTTTTATATATATAAGGTTTACCTTTATAGCTAATTAACCCATCTAGGATACTTTCCTTGACGTGATTTGTTGATGATCCTGATTGTATCAGAATTGTTTGTTTGTTCCAGTCACTTCCATTAAAGAATCTTCCTGAAACTTCAGTAATAATGTTAGTATTATTATTGGTAAATCTTGTAGAGTTACCTTTTCTTATTGAGTTTTCCCCATATTCTATTGAGAGTCTCGGATTTGAAGTAGAGGAACTTCCTATTTCTATTGCCTTTCCTACCTGGAATTCATACTCTGTAGAAATGTTTGGTTGTTGAATCTCTGCTTCAACTATCCTTGCTATTCCTGCACATTCTTGATCAATTTCGACAAGCCTTTTATTTTTATAAACATATTCATAGTTTGAGTTAGTAACCGTATATAGAGCCTGATAATAGATACTCATAATATGATTACCTGGTTTGAAAAGATCATTTCTTTTTACCCGAAAATGCAAACTTAGTGATTCATTAAAATTTGCATCTTTTAAGGATATGCAATACCTGGGGTAATAGGTGAATAACAATTTGGTGTATGCCAAATTTCCTTCAACTATTCCTAGATTTCCTTCTCTTGTATTTAAGAATCTTTCGTCTGAGAGATTTATTACTATGGGACAATCTATTCCTTCTTTAAAGGTAGATTTTACCATAATCTGGATTCCTCCAAGATAAACATAGTCATTTTTTTTTCTATTTCTTTCAGGATTTTTTCTTAAGATTTGGTCTATCATAGGTTTGGTTAAAAGGTTAAGCTTATGTCTGTCAGTCGTTTGAAAGACTTCTATAACCTTTTCAACCTCCTGATATTCGTGGTAAGAGATTTTACTTCTCAAAAAGGTTCTTTGGAGTCTACTAAATATACTATCTTTTGTTCGGAGATTAAATTTTAATTCTTGGATTTTTCTTAATAATTCTCCATCAAATGTTGCTTTTAATGTATATCCTCGCTGATCTTCTTCAGATTCTATAACCTGAGTTGTTTCTTCTAAATTCTCAATTTCTTGATTCATTCTTCTGAATCAGTACTTGATTCTGAGAATTCTTCATAAAGTTCTGTATAAAAGTCTTTACTCTCAATAGATGAGATTGACTCTAGGTCTGATTCTATTTCTTCTCTATCTATTTTAGAGATTTTTACTCTCTTCTTATTACACTCATAACTTTTGTGGCCTTCTTCTCCACAATTATAGCATTTACATTTATCTGTAGAATTCCTTTTAAAATTTCTATGCTTTTTGTAATACTTTTTTCTTGGTATGAAATTCTTTTTAGAAAAGTTTTTTCTTTTAATTAATCCTTTAGTTTTCCTGAGTTTTCCTTTTCTTTTTAACGGATTTTTCTCATGACATCCCCATTGAGATGGTGCTTCTGTATCTTCACAG
Source organism: Capsicum pubescens (assembly GCA_030864215.1). NCBI lineage: Eukaryota > Viridiplantae > Streptophyta > Magnoliopsida > Solanales > Solanaceae > Capsicum > Capsicum pubescens. Next base: position 51,027,517 of record CM061543.1, on the reverse strand, counting down.
TAGACTTGAGTACCAATCCTATTGGCTTTTCTCTGCATGTTATGCAACATACATAGTTGACTAAGTCGTTGATTAAGAAAAGTAATACTTTTTCCTAAAGAGTCATCAGTTTGATCTTCTTTAGCATATTCTGTTCTAAAATAACTAGCCCAATATCCAGGCAGTTTTTGAAAATATTTATCCATGAATGGAGTTAAATTTTTACTATTATCAAATATCTTGTAGTAGTATGTTTCAAATTCACAAGTATTTTCTTGAATATACTTCATTTTACAGATTTGAAGTTTTTCTAGCCATTCTGTTGCTAGTAATCCTTGTTTTTCTTTTCCTTTGAAAATGTCTGACTGATTTCCTAAGAATTCAGCTCCTACATATCTTACTAGATGGTTTATACCTTCTCTAGTTGATTTTTCAAAATCTGCTATAACTGCTAGTCTAAATACGGCTTCAGTTTCTTTAGATACTCTTCTAAACCAATCATCTACCTTTCCTGTAAAGGTATTCGTGGCTATTAAGTATTTTTCTTCACTAGAATAATTACTTCCTTTTCCTAGAATAAAAAATAATTCTAGGTTTTTTGCCCATAAATCTAAAAATTCTCCAGGCTCTCTTTTACAATCCAAATCAAGGAATTGTGCTGCTCCAGCATCTCCTACTGGTAGCCTATTAGGCATAAATTTAGCCTTGGAATTTATATGGTATTGACTATTATAGTCTTTCCATTTCTTAGATTTTGGTAAGAAACTACTTCTTGGAATATGATCATTATCTTCTACCTTAGGGGCTTTAAAGGTTCCCTGAGGTCCTCTTGTATCCCCTTTATTCATATTTACTCGATAATTTTGATCATTTAGATCAAGCTCTTAGAAAGCATAGACTAGTTCGTCTAGTTCTTTCATTTTCTTCTTTATCTACTAGGTCTTCTACTTTTGTTTTAGAAGTAAATGCTTCTTCTTTATCATTATTATCAGAAATTTTTTCTAATTTTTCTAAATCTTCTTTTTGTTTTATTTCTAAAAATCTAGATATAATTTTTTCATCTAAACCACCTTGTTGATAGTTTCCTTTATTTGAGGTTCTAGAAGTAAGAATATCACTTCTTATTCTTTTCCGTAATTCTTTATTGAAAATATCTGTTCTTTCAATAATTTTACCCATATTAGCTGGTGAATTATTCTTAAGAGTTTTTATCTCTTCTTCTATTAAATTTACCTTAAGAGTTATATGTCTTTGCATAGCTAAAAGGTCATCTAAATTATTTAAGACCTTTTCTATAAATTCTTTGCTATTCATTTTTTAAACAGATTATTATCTAATTTGAATTCTAGATGCCAAATTTCTTGTTCTAAAAGGAAGATAGTTTTCTTTTGATGAAATAATGATTGTTTGCATACTCCTGCAAATTGATTGTATACATATCTTTCTTTTCTGATGTTAAGTTCTTGTCTTAACTCTGGTAATGTTCTTAAAGCTTGTTCTTTATCCATGACTGACTTGATCTATGTTTTAGTGCTCTGGATTTTAATAAAACTATTAGCCTTGCTTCTAAACTAGAGATAATATCAATTAAATAATTTAACCTGTCTGAGTCATTTTTTGTTTCATTAAGCCTTTTATATTCTAAATAATTACTATTTAGAGCTCTTTTTATATCTCTAATGTTGTGCTTGTTATCACTAAAGGGTATTAATTTAAAAATGATCATTATGATATTAGAATTTTCTAATACTTGAGTACATAATTCTTGGCTTTGATACCATTTATTTGGGGTTGTTCGCAAACAGGGTAAGTTGCGGAATTATTTGATAATTAGTCAGTATAATAGCCATCATCATATTCGTACGGACAATAATCATTATCATCAGAATATGACCAATAGTCATTTTCATCTGAATCTATATATGAATAATTATGGATACTCCATTGTTCTTGAACAAATGGCTTTATAATCTTATCAAGGATTTTCTCCTGTAGATCTTTGTTTAAATTTATCACTTTTAAAATAGTGATTAAAGTTTTTTCATCTAAAAAATAAGTATAATAACTCATTATGTTGTATAGAGAGTTATTTGTTTTAATTTAATTTTATACCTTTTTAGTCTAGATATTTGTTTTAATTTTTTATTATGATTTTCATTTAGAGAGGCATTTATGAGTACTCTAATCCTATTGGTTTCAGAATTATTTAAATAATTTTTTAATCTGTGTAACCTGTTAAGATAGTTTTTTAATCTTCTTCTTCTTCTTTTTTTCTTCTTCTTCTTCTTCTTCTTCTTCTTCTTCTTCTTCTTCTTCTTCTTCTTCTTCTTCTTCTTCTTCTTCTTCTATATATTGTCATAGCATCATTGATGTCTGCTTCAATCCTTCAGTCAAACCTCTATGATGTCATCAAAGTATATATATATATATATATACTGACATGGTATTGTTGGGTTTGCTTCAGTTTGTGATGATAGAATCACAGTATATTTATGTACTGTCATGGTATCATTAATCTCTGCTCCAACCCTTCAAGTGGGTTCATATGAGCCCACTTCGTCAAACAATTACAATGTATATATATGTACGTATAACCAGTCTTTACTGAGGTATAAAATATATATATAATATTTTGAGCCCACTATAAACAGCTGGACTACTTAGCCTAGTAATAGTGGGTTCATTTCTTAATTGATACATCGTATGTTCGAGCCCCATCAACTTTTTTTTTTGTTTTCTTTATGCAACATCTCTTTTCTTTACCTTTTTTGGTCTCTTTATGCAGCAACATTTGCCGTTCTTTTCTTTAAGCAGCAACCCATACTTAATATTAATTAGCTTTTTTTTTTATTCTTATTTATTTTTTATATATTGAACCCACTGGGTGAAAAGTCTGGGTCTGCCACGGGGGAGGGGGGTAGGAGATAGATCTAGATACTATAGGGTAAAGGCTAAACAAGATTATAAAATATTAAATAAAAACATAGTTAAAAAAATATGGGATACCACCAAATTGGTGGTTACATAAAGTGAACATTTTCATTAATCAAATTATGAATTAAATCATATCATATACTTTAAGAAACAATCAAAACAAACATAGTTATTTTAAGAGAAAAGACATAAAGTGATCACTGAAGTTGTCTCGAATTTTCAAAAAGACACCTAAAATTTGTGGGCAATCTATTACTCACAAAACAAATGCAAATCATTGTAAATATACCATTTTGACTAATTTTTAACCCATGTTTGCATTCACACAGCAAGACGTGTATGAGGCTGAAAAAATTGCTGCAACCATAAGTTAAAAGATGCCTCGTGTCATTTTTTGTCAATTATTGTAAACATCCATCTTCTTTTATTTTTAATGGAATCAATTTTCCAAAATCTCCATTGAAAAAACAGTTGGAGCTTTGAAAAAAAAGGACTCTTTTTCTCAAGCTATTCTTAACTCAATCGATCTAAATTAGCAAGCACTTTCCATGCATGTTCTAATTTTATATTTTTTTCTTTTGTCTCTTTCTTCTTCTTCATTAAGGGATGTATTCTTCTCCCCTCCCCCCCTCTTCTTCTCTATTAATGAAATGATGATGGATTTTATCATGGTAGATGTTCGATAAAAAAGATAAAAATGTTAAAATAAAGCCAGTACAAAAATGATATGTTAGCCGCCATTTTTTTCGTCGAAAAGATATTTTTCGATGCTAAAAAGAGTGACACAATTTCGTCGGATTACTGATTATATGGTGCAAGAATCAATGTTAAAGTGAGCAAAAAAATTAACGAATCAATTGAATTTAAAAAATTATGTCCAATTTTAATTTGCTAAATCCACTACAATTATGAAAACTTGGACATTGAAAAAAAGGAACGGAGGAGAAGGAGATTAGTTGAAGGAACGAAGAAAAGAAAGTGGGGGTATTGACTGACGTGGAGGGGGTGGATTAGATAAAAGAGAGAAAAAAATCAAAGTTGTAAGAGAGAGAAAAATAAAAACAATATATTTTTAAATAAATTAACACGTGTCAACGAGTGATTGATGCGTGCTTAGCACCTATTTTTCAGAAATTGGGATTGATTTCAAAAATATGTATTAATATTATTTCAAAATTGTTTAGAGGTAATATGCTACCCGCAAATTTTAGGTATTTTTTTGAAAATTTAGGACAACTTTAATGATGTCTTTATGTCTTTTCTCTTATTTTAACAGGGGAAAAGACAGAAACGACACTTTCAATTAAACTATTTTCACGAAAAGGGGCATGGAATTTAAATTTTACTTTCTAGCCATTTCAAATTACTGGCTTGTTATATGCCGTTTTGTACACACTTTCTATACAGTTTCTATACATATCTCATACATATAAATATTCTATACGAAAATTATATAGTTTCGATACACAATTTATACAATAATTGGATCCTATTTTTTAGTAAAAATAACATAAATGCCAACCCTTTTGAAAGTAATTACACTCTCTCCCACTTTTTTAATTACTTTACTCTCTCTCTCTATTAATATACATAACATAGCCGACATATACATAATATTTTTTGTATATGTTGGGATTTTTGTAATATGTTTAGGAAGTTGGAATCTTTTGTAATATTGGAAACATAAGTTGTGTATTTGTGTATTTTTTAGTTTTTTTTACACATTTTATACAATAATTATATATTTTTTACATTTTATACAATAATTATATATTTTATACAATAATTATATATTTTTTATACACTTTTCTCTATATATATTTTTTATACATACAGATATTTGATAGAAGTATATAATTTCTGTACATATGTCTTATATAGATACATATTTTATATAACAATAATACCATTTTTTAATATAATTATATTTAATTATTATTTCTAAACAATAAAAAAAAAAATTCAGTTAAAAAATTTATAGTAAAAAAAAAGCTGATTTTTTTTTTAAAAGGACCGAATGACCCAAGTTGAAAATTGTATCAGTATTGTATATGGACTGTATCTGACTTACATGAGCCAAAATGACCCAAATTAGGAAATAACTATAAAGTGAAAATTGTATACCTGACTGATCACTTGTTGACAAAATTTCAAACTTGGACTATTTGTTTTAAAAAGTGTTATCCAGTGTTCTTTTCCCATTTTAATAAGGGAAAAAGACATAGTGTAGCCCCTTTTTAAAACAAATTGCCTAAGATTGGGCATATGGACATTATGTGTCCTGTCGACAATACAATTGTCACTTTATGGCCATTGGTCCATTTGACCATTTTCAGTCTTTCCAACTGGGGTCATTTGACCCTTTACTGAAAAATATTTTAATTTTTTTTTACTATTATTTTTTTAACAGAAAAATATTCTGCGGTTTTTTGTTGTTTAAAAAGAATAATTAAATATAATTGTATAAAAACAGATAATTGTTATATAGAATATGTATCTATAGAAGATATATGTATAGAAATTGTATAGTTCTATCAAATATGTATACGTATAAAATATATATAAGAAATTATATAGAATGTGTCTAAAAATTATATCATTGTTGTACAAAATGGGTAAAAAAGCTGTATAATTATTGTATAAATTGTATATCAAAATAGTATAATTTTTGTATAGAATATGTAAATGTATAAGATAATGTATAGAAACTGTATAGAAAGTGTGTAAACACTGTATACAACAAGCCAATAAATTAAAATGACTAGAAATAAAATTTAAATTCTATGATCATTTTTATGAAATTTATTTGATCTGAAGTGTCATTGTTGTTCTTCCCCTTTTAATAATCACACCATATCAAATCACCAAGAAAACACCATCAAAAGAGAAGTGTAAAGGACCCATTCGATCGCCCCTAATGGTGGAATGCACATAAGGCCATGTCTAACCACCATGCTATTTTTTTTTTATGAAAAAGGATATTGTATAGCCTTTTTAAAAAATAATAGTCCAAGTTTGGGCATATGGATACATAATGTCCTGTCGGCAAAAGAAATTTCACTTTATGGCCATTGGTCCATTTGGCATCTTCAGCCCTTCCCTTTGTCCATTGGGCCATTTTCGGTGCTTCCCTTGGCCATTCGGCCCTTTACTCAGTTTTTTTTTGCTACACATTTTTAACTGGAAAATATTTTACTTTTTTTATTGGAAAAAAATACTAATTAAATATAATTATATAAAAACGGCATAATTATTATATAAATATGTATCTATATAAGATATATATATAGAAATTATATAGTTCTATAATATATATATATGTATAAATATATATATATAAATTGTATAAAATGTGTATAGAAATTTATAGTTGATGTATAAAATACACATTCGAATAATAATTGCAGCTAAAGGTTGTATAAAATATGTATAAAAACTATATAATTGTTATAAAATGTGTATAGAAACTATATATATATATAAGGTGTATAGAAACTGTATCATTGTTGTGTAAAATCTGTATATGTATAAAATGTGATAGAAACTGTATAATTTCTGTATAAAATGTGTGTAAAATTGTATAATTGTTGTATAAAATGTGTATAGAAACTCTATAATAATTGTATAAAACATGTATCTAAATCAGTATCAATATGATATAGGGGGTGTATCAATATGGTTATAGGGATTGTATCGATATGGTATAATGATTGTATCAATATGGTAAAGTATATGATATTTTTTTGTCTATGATGTGTGTAGTACATGATGTACATAGAAACCATATTATTGTTGTATAAAAATATTTTTATCACTATTATATTATGTTGTATGTATGTAGATATGTATTTTATTGTTCCACAATAATAAAATTAAGAAAATATATATATATTTTTTAAAATAAAGAGCTGCAAAAAAAATCGTAGCCTGAAACCTCAAAACACACCCAATTTCAAACAAAACTCAATTCCAATTGAAATTGTTTGTTGTTGTTTGAATGAATGAGCAAATGAAAAAAAATTAATTGGTGTTCATGATAATTGGAGAAGAAAGTCAACTGTGGGTGCATGTTCATGATGATGTTTACTAAAATTAAAAATTAATAGAAAGTTTTTTTTTAGAAAAAGGGAGCAGCGAATTAAAAATACAAAATCACCAAAAATAATTAAAAAAAAAATTCAAATAAAGCTACGCAACTACCAAAATGGCTAAGAAATGGAATTTGAATTCAAGGGCTATTTTCGTGTCTTTTTTTTTTTGCCGAGAGGTCATTTTTCTCCTTCTCCTATTTTTTTTATGGGAAAAAAACACTCTATAACATTTTTTAAAACAAATAACCTAAGTTTGATATCTTTCTAAAAAGTTGTCAGTCGGGTATACTATTTCCACTTTATAGCCATTTCCTAATTTAGGTCATTTTGGCCCACATAGTTCAGATACAGTTCATATACAATACTGATACAGTTTTCAACTTGGGCCATTTAGCCCTTTTAAAAATATTTTAATTTTTTTTTTGCTATAAATTTTTTAACTGAAAAAATAATCTTATTTTTTTATTCTTTAGAAATAATATTTAAATATAATTATGTAAAAGCGATATAATTGTTAAATAGAATATGTATCTATATAAGATATATGTATAGAAATTGTATAGTTCTATCAAATATGTATATATACAACAACAACAAACCCAGTGTATTCCCACACAGTGGGGGCAAATATGTATGTATGTATGTATGTATGTATATATATATAATATAGAAAGTGTATAAAAATTATATAATTGTTGTATAAAATGTGTAAAAAAAAAGTACAATTACTGTATAAATTTTGTATCAAAACTGTATAATTTTCGTATAGAATATTTATATGTATAAGATATGCATAGAAGCTGTATAGAAGGAGTGTAGAAACGATACAGAACAAGCCAGTAAATTGAAATGGCTAGAAAGTGAAATTTGAATTTCATGGTGATTTTCGTGAAAATAGTTTAATTTGAAGTGTCGTTTCTGTCCTTTTCCCTTTTTATAGTGGGTCTTCATTATTGGGCCATCAGTGAAGCCCAAAAGAAATGCCTTGCCAACTCCCATGAAATTACACCTAGCAGTGCCCCCAAAGTGTCAAATCTATTTTTTTTTTTCTCCAAATCTAAGATTTAACTTTCACCTAAAAAGCAGAACTCGGATCAATCGTGCGGGTTCATTATCTTGAAATGTCATGAATATCAACTTTATGGCCAAAATCTTTTAAGAGGGGCCAAAAAATCAAGACCGCCCTTATGAAGAGTATTTTTGTAAGGCATTTTATGGGCCAGCCCATTTTGGGGCCCATTTTTAACTTCGTTGGTCCAATTGCAGGCGACCCGCCATCATATTTGCTACTTGAGCCTTCGTTTTGGTGTATATTTCTGTATAATTGCTGTACATGCAATGAAATTTAACGCCCTGAATCTGTTTGATAAAATTCCCAAGAGACATATTAGTATTCAAAGTTCTCTTTTTCAATCTCATGGCTTGTAGTTGCATTCTCAGTTCTCCATTTTCCCCAAATAAACAAACTCCATCACACACACACAAAAAAAATACAACTCCTATAATCATTTCTTGCAATTCTGAAAAACCCCAAACCAAGGAAACTAGTGTAACTGAATTGGGGTTAATTAATCTTTTTGTTACACTCACTGTAATATCAGCTTCACTACGCGCAAATGCAGCAAAAGTTTTCGCTTCGCCGGAAAAGACTGAAGCTTTAACACTACAATAGTTGAAAAAATGGTCACCATAGAAATATTGGATTTGAAAAGGGAAGGGAAATTTACGCACATAATTAAACCACGTAATGTAGGATTAAAGAAACAGCCTGAGGTAGTTTTAGCTGTTTTAGAGGATTCTAAGGTTGTTAATTGTGTTACCTTATGTAGAAAGTGATCCAAGATTTTGGAATGTGTTACCTTTATATGAATGCCATTTTTTCCTTATTTGGGGTTCTTGTCAAAGATTCCAGCTTGGTTGTTTTCTTTTATGAAGGCAAAGCCACAGTTGGAAAAGGCGGTGGAGTTGAAGAAGGTGAGAGAAGAATTGAAGAGTAGGCAAAACCAGGAGTTGGTGAAGGCAATGGAAATGCAGAAGAAACTGGAAAGAGGAAAAAGAAAAAGAGAGTTAAAGAGAATGAGGTATGAGGAGTCGTTGTGTCAAGCGAGTGTAGGAACACTTAGCTGGTTAGTCAAATGCTTCCACTGCTCTTGGTTTGATTGTAGTTAGCTGTAGGAGGCAGAAAAAGGATTATGAGAATAGGTTGAAGATAGAGAAAGCAGATGCTGAGGAGAAAAAGGTGTGCGAATTGGAGAGGGAAATGGAATGGATTGAGAGTGTTGATGATGACGAAGAGGAAGGAAGGAAAGGGGTGGATAATCCTTGTATGAAGATGCCTATGCTATTCATGAAGTCAGGTGCTCGTGTTCGAAGTGCACGTAATAAGAATCTTCCCCAGTATTTAAAGAGGTGTCAATTTTGAGTTCTCTGATGTTGCTGGGCTTTGAAAAATTGTAGAGGAGCTTGAGGAAATTGTTGAGTTCTTCACCCATGGGGAGATGTATCGTCGGCAAGGAGTCAAAATACCAGATTCGATATATGCAGATATTGATTTTTTTATGTGTCTTGTTGAATGTGGGTTCCTATTTGGGTTTGTTGTTTGATCCATATTTTCTTTAAATAAGAAGCTCGTTTCTTTCTATTACTGATAAGCATGAATTAAGCCACATCAGTTTCTCTAGACTTGTTAGTTATTTGTTCTGGCAACTAGAGCATATTCCTGCATTATACTGTCATTTTTCCACTGTGATATTCCAGCGCTAGCAGGTCCAAGGTTATAGATAAATAGATAGATTGATAGATTGATAGAGAGAGAAAAAGAGAGAGGGGGGGGGGGGGCGGAGGGAGGTGGGGGGGGGTAGAGAGAGAAAGAGAGATGATAGATCGATCGATCGATTCTCCAGCTTTAGTAAATTTTCTTTTAGATATTTCTCTCGTTATTTTCATTTACTTGCATTTCACTTTTCCGTGTTTGTTAACATAATCACATGCAAGAGTATTACTCCTTCTGACTAAATATAACATAGTATATTTGATATCTACTTCTGTAACTTTAATTGAAAGAACCTCTTTACCTGGCTGTCTCTCTCCCCTCAAAGTTCTTGATTACTGATTCTGGTTGTTATTCATTATATCAATTTATCGAATAGAACTTAGTTGATTGGATTACACAGTTTAGAACTAAGTTGAGTCAGTGGCTTGGAACTACAATTCTGTGTGGAGATGTTGCAACTACTCTCCAATGGATCAAAACGAGGAGATGGAGTCAGTTCAAGAAAGAAATAGTAGCTGCTGTTTTGGGAGCAACACTTTATTATACCTGGCAGGCTAGAAATAGCTGCATTTTTTAACAACAGAGTGTACAAGTTGATATGAGGATGGTACAGATACACAGGGAGATAGATGAGAGATTATACATGCTACAACACACATGAGAGCTGGTAGATGTCAGGCTTTTGTAGGACAACTCTGTTGTTAAGAGAATTTGTATGTTTTTGCTACTTTCTGAGGTCTAGATGTGCTGATCACCTGTTAGGAGGTGGTTACACACTGGAGGCTCTTTGTTTGTAATTGCTTGATGTTGGTATGGTAATATTTACACATTGCTACCAAAAAAAAAAGTATTTATACGTATAGTGTATCCAGTGGAGACTTTACTGTTTTCAGTTTCCCAGTTCTTTCCTGCGTTATTTTTACTTCTCAAATAATGACAACTTTTTGTGGCTGTAATATTTACTACATACGCGTCTCTTTTTATTTTTTATTTTATAGTAATAGTGGTATCTGGGCCTGCTTGCGTGCACCTCGACTATTTCACCAGGTACCGCTATCTCCCACTAGCGTAGGTGCCTGATAACTCTTTTGCACCTTCCTATTTCACTTCGCCAATGATTCTCTCAGCTTTTTTGCTTCCTTGTTTGGCACATTAGCTTGGTGCTGCTTTATTCTTGTCTTATACCATTATGAATCTTTTGAGCAATGCTTTCAGGGGGGATACTGCTTTGTGGTCCACCTGGAGTGGGGAAGACTTTGTTAGCAAAGGCAATGGCTGGTGAGGCAGGGATGAGCTTCTTTTCAATTTCTGCATCTCTGTTTGTTGAGATATATGTTGGTGTTGGGGCTTCCCGAGGTCGCGCTCTCTAACAAAAGGTGAAGGATAATGTAAGTTTCTATCTTCTCTACTATCCACACCATCGTTCATTCATTTGCTTATAACACTTGACGTTATAGTTGGCTACTGTTATTCCACCTATCTTGTGCATTCATATTCCGCCATTTCCCTCCTACAGTGAATGAATTGTTTGGTTTTGTCTTTTCATATTGCAAGCCCCAGCTAGTTTGGTGTTGAGTAGTAGTTGATTGCTTGATTATCTGTTGCTGAGTGGCTGCTTCATACTCTTGTTTCTAAATCTTGTCAAGCCATCTTTGCTTTTATTTAGAGTGGTTTTATCTGTAACTTATAAAGTCTCAACAAGATATGCACATTATTATGTGGTTTGGCATAGGCCCCATCAGTGTTCATCGATTAGCTGGATGGATGCAGTTGGCAGAGAACGTGGTGCGATGAAGGGCTCTGGTGGACAAGAACGTGATGCGACTTTGAATCAGGTTTCCTTGGGATTTTGCACTTTTGAGAAACTGTCAATTCATCTTGTTGAGCTCTCAGGCTACATTGATTTACAAGGTTTCCCTTTTTCTCCAGCTTCTTGTATGCTTGGATGGTTTTGAAGGCAAAGGTGAACTCATCACTATTGCTTCTACAAATAGACCAGACATATTGGACTGAGCACTTGTTCGACCAAGGCGGTTTGATCGAAAGATATACATCCCAAAACCTGGCCTTATTGGACGAATTGAAATTCTTAAGGTGCAATTTGCATATGTAACTTGTTTGTTAAAAAGCTTAATCATTTTGAGGATGTACAACATCTTAAAGCTTTTTTCATGAGGATATATAACATCTTAGTAAGCTTGTTATATATTTTGCTTCATGCTTTTGTTCCATCTCATTTCCTTGGATTAGGTGCACGCTCGTAAGAAACCTATGGCTCCTGATGTTGAATATATGGCTGTTACCAGTTTGACCGAGGGGATTTATCAGAAATAGGGCAATATATTGCATGATATGATTTGGAAATTGGAATATTGCTCAAAGTAGCCTTAACCAGGGTGGTTCTCCCTGCCATGTTTAGCATTTTGGTTTTCCACCCTGCTTGCTTGGAGTAGAGGTTATCCAGAATGAATTGGAAGTCCCCATTGGTGGGTTTCTTGTGGAAGATAGGGAAACTTAGGTATTTACCAAAATTATCCCTAGCTGGGATGTTCAGGAGATTGGAGAGGTTGACTCTATCTACAACTGAGCAGTTACTAGAGAAGATGACTTAGGACTTGGAGGAGTTGACCTTTGGTCCTGAGTAGTGACTGAAACTATTGAGGGTATTCATGATAGTTTGACAGTTCTGTCTGTCAGCTTTGGCAAAGAGAGTAAGGTCATCTGCAAAGAACAGATGGGACAATTTAGTTCCACCCCTAGTTATTGAAATGGGGGCCAGTTCAGGATATCAACTTCATGGTCAATCCTTCTGGAGAGCAATTCCATGCAGAGTATGAAGATGTAATACCTCTAATGGGTCTGAAAAAGATGGTCTTTCCTCCATTTACCAAGACAGATATGGAGGAGGTGGTGAGGCATGACATGATGAGTTTGATGAGTTTCAGAGGAAAGTTAAAGAAGTGCAAGGCTTGCCTAACAAAGGACCACTCAATTCTGTCAAAAGCTTTTTCTAAATCAATCTTGAGGGTCATGTTGGCCTTTTTATTCCTCATTTTGGCAAAATAGGAAATGAATTCTTGAACCACAATGGCATGGTCAGAGGATCTTCTATGGGTAAGGAAACTAGCTTGGCTTTGGCTAATGATACCATTAAGGAAGGGTTTGATTCTAATGGCAATGATTTTAGTGATGATCTTGTATTGAGTGTTGCATAACCCAATGGGTCTAAAGTTCCTCAAATTAACAACATTCTTGCATTTAGGAATTAGACATAAGTAGGTCTCATTCACTTTCCCTTCCATGGTGCAAAAAGTGAAAGTGTCCCTACAAAAGTCCACTACAGATTGGTTCATCAGATTCCAGTACTTCTACAGAAATGGATGAATTCCATCTGAGCTAGGAGCTTTGGTAGGGTAGTAGGAGAAAACAACCCTCTTGATTTCCTGGATGGAGGGGATGACTGTCAGGTAATGATGATCTTCAGAAGGTATTGAGCCATGCTTGGAAGGATTTGATTGATAATTTTTTGGCGAGGAATGGTGCTCAGTCCTGTAGAGACTGTGATAGAAATTGTGGATCCTATCCTTGATGTCCTGATCAGAGAAGGCTAAGTTGCTCGGACTCGGCAATTTTGGTGCTGCACCCGTGTCGACACGACACTGACACGGGTAAGGGTGTGAGATCTGTGTCGGATCTGGTCAAATGGGATCGGGTGTGTTGACCAACAATTCGGAGAAAAATTAAAAAATTGATATCTCAAGGTAAAGATTTGAATAGCTCGGAAACAAAATACCTCCAATTCTGCTGCTACATAGTAATTTATGCCAGTCCTTCTGCCTTTTTTGAAGCTTTTTTCTTGGTAAATCTTGTTGTTCGAGTGGCTGTTACTGGTAGTGTTCACGATGTTACAGGTTTTTGAAGCCGAGAATTGTCGGTGCCTTGGTGGACAACTAGATCGTGCGCATGGTGATATTGTATTGTATTGAAAAAAAGATATGCAAAACATGTAGTTAGGGACGAAGATGGAGGAGAGAAGACGAAGCAGAGGAAAAGATGAAGAATACGACTGTTCAGTCACCTAACACTATTTGTTTTCTAATTGACCTGCACTCCTTTAATACCTACCACGTTCATTATTTGTTATTAAGAATAAACATTATAATTTATTTAATTAAATGAGATAAGCTTTCCATATTAAATTGCTGCATCTTTGATTATTTATTATTAAGAATAAATAATTTATCTTTATTTTGATTAAATGAAATAAGCATTGTATATTAATTAGAGTTTATAAAATAAGGATAAATATTATAATTATTTAATTATAAATTAAAGATTAATGTATATGCTTTGAATGCACACATTTTTTTAATGAAACTAAATTTAGCGTAAGTATATTGAACATATTAATATTCTCATTTTTTATTAGTTTTAAAATACTTGTCAATTTTGAACTATATGTATAAATTTTTTATTTTTTTTTGCCGAGTCCCCGCACCCGTATCCGTATCCAGATCCATATCCCCGAATCTCAAAAATTCGATCATGAAGGATCCGACACTCTGATCCGCACCCGTGTCCGACACCCGCACCCGAGTCCAGCAACTTAGAGAGTAGGTCCAGTCTCCAGCATTATTCTTCAGGGAATTAGTTTTATTCCTTCTTCTTCTATCAATGGTGGAAGCATGGAAGAATTTAGTGTAGTTATCTCCCTTAGTAAGCCAGTTGATTCTGGATTTTAGTCTCCAGAATTCCTGTATTCCTGTTCTTGAAGGAGGATATCACTAAATTCCCTGGTAAGGGTTAATTCAAGCTCATGTAGGAATCTACTGTGTGGGTAATGAGGAGATTTTTGGATCCCTGTTAGCCTGGCTAGAAGATTCTTTTTCTTGTGAAAAATGTTACCAAAGACTTCTCTATTCCAATGTTTAACATGGGATCCAAAGTGGGCTATGGCTTTAGTGAGAGTTTTATCAGCTTGAAAAGAGTTCCTGACTAGAGAAGAGAAGGAAGGATGGGAGCACCACATTGTTTCTAGTCTAAAGGGCTTGGAAGGAGGGGTGTGTGTGCCTTTAGATAGATTGAGCAGCAGGGGAAAATGGTCAGAGTGAGTTCTAGGGAGGTGTAAGACTGTAGGCTCAGGAAAGAGATTCATCCAGGCTTCATTAGCCATACATCTATCTAGTCTTTCAAGGATTAAGGAGTGTCTATTCCTGTATCTCTTGTTGGTCCAGGTGTACTTACTCCCTTTAAAGCCTAGATCTATCAAACCACAAGAGTTAATACAATTCCAGAAATAGGAGGCTCTAGAGTTAGTTAATGAGATCAATTGGTCTTTTAGTCTAAACAAGTGCAATTTTTTTTTTTTTTTAATATTTTTCTTATTCTCCTGATACACTAAAATATTAGCTTTGGTTATTTGGATATTGCTCTGATTGGGTTCTACGACTGATTTCCTACCTACGAGACTTACATTTTTCTCATTCTCTTGATATAGTTGCAAATTAAACTACTGCTAAATGGCTTCTTCGTCCTGTCTTATACTTTTTTCAACTCTGATTTCACTGATCAGTTTCTACCTCAGCAGTACTCTCGGGGACCAAAATACATTGCAAACTTACATCATTCACGTAAGTTTGCCCACTTCTGAAGTGAATCTCAAGAGCTACTACCGTTCCTTTCTACCTGTAGAGGATGATCTAACCCCGTCATCACAACTCATTCACTCTTACCGCCACGTTATTTCTGGTTTTGTAGCCAGACTGACACACGATGAACTTCAGGAAATGGAGAAAAATGAGGGGTTCATCACAGCAAAGCCGCAAAAGATGTTGGCCTTGCACACTACGCATACTTCGAATTTCTTGGGGTTGCAACAAAATGGTGGCGTTTGTCAGGAATCCAACTACGGCAGGGGTGTGATTATCGGGCTTTTGGACTCCGGGATTACACTGGACCATCCCTCTTTCCACGACAACAACATGCCACCTCTACCGGCAAAATGGAAAGGGAAGTGCGAGTTTACCGGCAGCGTAACTTGTAACAATAAGCTCATCGGTGCAAGGAACTTACTGGGCAGTGGCTCAAGTGATCCACCATTTGATTATACGGGCCATGGAACACACACATCAAGCACGACTGCTGGCAACTTTGTTGATCGTGCCAATATTTTCGGGAATGCCAATGGCACATCAGCCGACATGGCCCCTTTTGCCCATATAGCCATGTACAAAGTGTGTACCGAAGGTGGGTGTGAAAAAGCTGACATGGTGGCTGCGATTGAAGCTGACATGGTGGCTGCGATTGAAGCTGCCATTCATGATGGTGTAGACGTGATATCAGTTTCAATTGGTGGATTTCACCGTAACTTTCATGAAGACTACCTCGCTGTTGGTTCTTTCGCTGCGATGCGAAACGGGATCATTGTGGTCATTTCTGCCCGGTAACAAGGGTCCAGGCAGTGCTACGTTGTTTAACGAGACACCTTGGATCCTCACAGTTGGTGCTAACTCCCATGATAGGAAGATAGTAGCAACAATTGTGTTGGAAAATGGGGAATCATACGAGGGCTAGTCACTTTTTCAACCGAAAGACTTCCTTCCTACCTTATTTCCACTGGTATACAGTCAAGAAATTGACAAATGTGAACCAAAATCGCTGAAAAACGCTGATGTTAGGGGCAAGATAGTTGTTTGTGATAGTGATAAGAAGACTCCAAATTATTGCGGCCATACGGTAAAGGATGCGGGTGGTGTCGCTATGATTTTTGTTAATCCAAAGGACTCTGGCGATACTATTTTTGAAATTGTTCATGTCCTTCCAGCAACTATTGTGGGTTCTGCAGACGGGGAAAAGATTAAGGTCTACGTTACTTCATCCTCCACAGCCAGCGCGGGGATCGTTTTCAAAGTAACCAAGATAGGCTTTAAGGATGCACCATCTGTAGCATATTTTTCATCTAAGGTTTCGTAACAACCTTTCAGTAGAAGCATACAGCAAGAGACTAAATACAATAATATCTAATTATAATCATATACAACTACAAGATACCCAGTATATTCCCACAAAGTGGGGTCTGACAAATGCTTTCATTGAGAGTCGAACTCAAGACTTCCCGCTTACTAAACGGGTGCTCTAACCAACTGAGCTATGAAAGCTGTTAAGTATTTAGTGGGAATAGATCCTAAAACCTTTAGGAAAATAACTCAACAGATGGTGCATCCTTAAAGCCTATCTTGGTTCCTTTGAAAACGATCCCCGCGCTGGCTGTGGAGGATGAAGTAACGTAGCCCTTAATCTTTTCCCCGGCGGCAGAACCCACAATAGTTGCTGGAAAGACGTGAACAATTTTGAAAATGGTATCGCCAGTCCTTTGGATTAACAAAAATCATGGCGACACTACCCGCATCCTTTAACGCTTGGCCGTAATAATTTGGAGTCTTCTTATCACTATCACAAACAACTATCTTGCCCCTAACATCAGCGTTTTTCAGCGATTTTGGTTCACATTTGTCAATTTCTTGACTGTATACCAGTGGAAATAAGGTAGGAGGAAAGTCTTTCGGTTGAAAAAGTGACTGGCCCTCGTATGATTCCCCATTTTCCAACACAATTGTTGCTACTATCTTTCTATCATGGGAGCTATCACCAACTGTGAGGATCCAAGGTGCCTCGTTAAACAACGTAGCACTGCCTGGACCCTTGTTACCGGGCAGAAGTGACCACAATGATCCCGTTTCGCATCGTAGCGAAAGAACCAATAACGATGTAGTCTTCATGAAAGTTACGGTGAAATCCACTAATTGAAACTGATATCACGTCTACACCATCATAAATGGCAGCTTCAATCACAGCCAGCATGTCAGCTTCTTCACACCCGTCTTCGGTACACACCTTGTACGTGGCTATATGGGCAAGAGGGGCCATGCCGGTTGATGTGCCATTGGCATACTCGAAAATATTGGCACGATCAACAAAGTTGCCAGCAGTCGTGCTTGAAATGTGTGTTCCATGGCCCGTATAATCAAATGGTGGATCACTTGAGCCACCGCCCAGTAAGTTCCTTGCATCGATGAGCTTATTGTTACAAGTTACGCTGTCGGTAAACTCGCACTTCCCTTTCCATTTTGCCGGTGGAGGTGGCATGTTGTTGTCGTGGAAAGAGTGATGGTCTGGTGTAATCCTGGAGTCCAAAAGCCCGATAATCACACCCCTATCGTGGTTGGATTCCTGCCAAACGCTACCATTTTGTTGCAACCCCAAGAAATTCGGAGTATGCGTAGTGTACAAGGCCAACATCTTTTGCGACTTTGCTGTGATAAACCCCTCCTTTTTCTCCATTTCCTGAAGTTCATCGTGTGCCAGTCTGGCTGCAACGCCAGAAATAACGTGGCGGTAAGAGTGAATGAGTCGTGATGGCGGGGTTAGATCATCCTCTACAGGTAGAAAGGAACAGTAGTAGCTCTCGAGATTCACTTCAGAAGTGGGCAAAACTTACGTGAGTAAAGTAAATTTGCAGTGTATTTTGGTCCCCGCGAGTACTACTAAGGTAGAAACTGATCAGCGAAACCAGAGATGAAAAAAGTATAAGACGGGACGAAGAAGCCATTTAGCAGTAGTTTAATTTGCAACTGTATCAAGAGAATGAGAAAAATGTAAGTCTCGCAGGTAGGAAACCAGTTGTAAAACCCAACAGAGCAATATCCAAATAACCAAAGCTAATCTTTTAGCGTATCAGGAGAATAAGAAAAATATAAAAAAAATTAAATTTGCACTTGTTTAGACTAAAAAACCAATTGATCTCATTAACTAACTCTAGAGCCTCCTATTTCTGGAATTGTATTAACTCGCGTGGTTTGATAGATCTAGGCTTTATTAAAGGTAGTAAGTACACCTGCACCAACAAGAGATACAGGAATAGACACTCCTTAATCCTAGAAAGACTAGATAGATGTATGGCTAATGAAGCCTGGATGAATCTCTTTCCTGAGTCTACAGTCTTACACCTCCCTAGAACTCACTATGACCACTGTCCCCTGCTGCTCAATCTATCTAAAGGCACACACACCCCTCCTTCCAAGCCCTTTAGACTAGAAACAATGTGGTGCTCCCATCCTTCCTTCCCTTCTCTAGTCAGGAACTCTTTCCAGGATGATAAAACTCTCACTGAAGCCATAGCCACTTTGGATCCCATGTTAAAAGCAGGAATAGAGAAGTCTTTGGTAACATTTTTCACAAGAAAAAGAATCTTCTAGCCAGGCTAACAGGGATCCAAAAATCCCCTCATTACCCTCACAGTAGATTCCTGCATGAGCTTGAATTAACCCTTACCAGGGAATTTAGTGATATCCTCCTTTGGGAACAGGAATTGTGTAGACTAAAATCCAGAATCAACTGGCTTACTGAGGGGGATAACACTAAATTCTTCCATGCTTCCACCATTAATAGAAGAAGGAATAAAATTAATTCCCTGAAGAGTGATGCTTGAGACCGGGCCTATTCTGATCAGGACATCAAGGATAGGATCCACAATTTCTATCACAATCTATATAGGACTAAGCACTATTCCTCTCCAAAAAATTACCAATCAAATCCTTCCAAGCATGGCTCAATACCTTCTGAAGATCATCATTACCTAATAACCACCCCCTCCATCCAGGAAATCAAGAGGGATGTTTTCTCCTTCCAACCTACCAAAGCTCCTGGCCCAGATGGAATTCATCCATTTCTGTACCAAAAGTACTAGAGTCTTATGAACCAATCTGTAGCGGGCTTCTGTAGGGACACTTTCACTTCTTGCACCATGGAAGGGAAAATGAATGTGTCCTACTTATGTCTAATTCCTAAATGCAAAAATGCTGTTAATCTGAGGAACTTTAGACCCATTGGGTTATGCAACACCCAATACAAGATCATCACTAGAATCATTGCCAATAGAATCAAGCCCTTCCTTAATGGTATCATTAGCCAAAGCCAAGCTAGTTTCCTTACCCATAGAAGATCCTCTGACCATGCCATTGTGGTTCAAGAATTCATTTCCCATTTTGCCAAAATGAGGGGTAAAAAGGCCAACATGATCCTCAAGATTGATTTAGAAAAAACTTTTGACAGAATTGAGTGGTCCTTTGTTAGGCAAGCCTTGCACTTCTTTAACTTTCCTCTGAAACTCATCAAACTCATCATGTCATGCCTCACCACCTCCTCCATATCTGTCTTGGTAAATGGAGGAAAGATCATCTTTTTCAGACCCACTAGAGGTATCAGACAAGGGGACCCCATGTCCCCTTACATCTTCATACTCTGCATGGAATTGCTCTCCGGAAGGATTAACCATAAAGTTGATATCCTGAACTGGGCCCCCATTTCAATAACTAGGGGTGGAACTAAATTGCCCCATCTGTTCTTTGCAGATGACCTTACTCTCTTTGCCAAAGCTGATAGCCAGAACTGTCAAACTATCATGAATACCCTCAATAGTTTCAGTCACTACTCAAGACAAAAGGTCAACTCCTCCAAAGTCCAAAGTCATCTTCTCTAGTAACTGCTCAGTTGAAGATAGAGTCAACCTCTCCAATCTCCTGAACATCCCAGCTAGGGATAATTTTAGTAAATACCTAGGTTTTCCTATCTTCCATAAGAAACCCACCAATGGGGACTTCCAATTCATTCTGGATAACCTCAACTCCAAGCTAGCAGGGTGGAAAACCAAAATGCTAAACATGGCAGGGAGAACCACCCTGGTTAAGGCTACTTTGAGCAATATTCCAAATCATATCATGCAATATATTAGCCTTACATCTATCTAGTCTTTCTAGGATTAAGGAGTGTCTATTCCTGTATCTCTTGTTGGTCCAGGTGTACTTACTTCGCTTAAAGCCTAGATCTATCAAACCACAAGAGTTAATACAATTCCAGAAATAAGAGGCTGCAGAGTTAGTTAATGAGATCAATTGGTCTTTTAGTCTAAACAAGTGCAAATTTATTTTTTTATATTTTTCTCATTCTCCTGATACACTAAAATATTAGCTTTGGTTATTTGGATATTGCTCTGATTGGGTTCTACGACTGATTTCCTACCTACGAGACTTACATTTTTCTCATTCTCTTGATACAGTTGCAAATTAAACTACTGCTAAATGGCCTCTTCGTCCCGTCTTATACTTTTTTCAACTCTGGTTTCACTGATCAGTTTCTACCTCAGCAGTACTCTCGGGGACCAAAATACACTGCAAACTTACATCATTCACGTAAGTTTGCCCACTTCTGAAGTGAATCTCGATAGCTACTACCGTTCCTTTCTACCTGTAGAGGATGATCTAACCCCGTCATCACAACTCATTCACTCTTACCGCCACGTTATTTCTGGCTTTGCAGCCAGACTGACACACGATGAACTTCAGGAAATGGAGAAAAATGAGGGGTTCATCACAGCAAAACCGCAAAAGATGTTGGCCTTGCACACTACGCATACTCCGAATTTCTTGGGGTTGCAACAAAATGGTGGCGTTTGACAGGAATCCAACTACGGCAGGGGTGTGATTATCGGGCTTTTGGACTCCGGGATTACACTGGACCATCCCTCTTTCCACGACAACAACATGCCACCTCTACCGGCAAAATGGAAAGGGAAGTGCGAGTTTACCGGCAGCGTAACTTGTAACAATAAGCTCATCGGTGCAAGGAACTTACTGGGCGGTGGCTCAAGTGATCCACCATTTGATTATACGGGCCATGGAACACACACTTCAAGCACGTCTACTGGCAACTTTGTTGATCCTGCCAATATTTTCGGGAATGCCAATGGCACATCAGCCGACATGGCCCCTTTTGCCCATATAGCCATGTACAAAGTGTGTACCGAAGGCGGGTGTGAAGAAGCTGACATGGTGGCTGCGATTGAAGCTGCCATTCATGATGGTGTAGACGTGATATTAGTTTCAATTGGTGGATTTCACCGTAACTTTCATGAAGACTACATCGCTGTTGGTTCTTTCGTTGCGATGCGAAACGGGATCATTGTGGTCACTTCTGCCCGGTAACAAGGGTCCAGGCAGTGCTACGTTGTTTAACGAGGCACCTTGGATCCTCACAGTTGGTGCTAGCTCCCATGATAGGAAGATAGTAGCAACAATTGTGTTGGAAAATGGGGAATCATACGAGGGCCAGTCATTTTTTCAACCGAAATACTTCCCTCCTACCTTATTTCCACTGGTATACAGTCAAGAAATTGACAAATGTGAACCAAAATCGCTGATGTTAGGGGCAAGATAATTGTTTGTGATAGTGATAAGAAGACTCCAAATTATTACTGCCAAGCGGTAAAGGATGCGGGTGGTGTCGCCATGATTTTACTTAATCCAAAGGACTCTGGCGATACCATTTTCGAAATTGTTCACGTCCTTCCAGCAACTATTGTGGGTTCTGCCGCCGGGAAAAGATTAAGGGCTACGTTACTTCATCCTCCACAGCCAGCGCGGGGATCGTTTTCAAAGGAACCAAGATAGGCTTTAAGTATGCACCATTTGTAGCATATTTTTCATGTAGGGGCCCAAACAGTCGAAGTCCAGGCATACTAAAGCCTGACATTATTGGCCCTGGACTCAATATTCTTGCTGCATGGCCTACCTTAGTGGAGAACATAAATTCCACCTTCAACATCATCTCTGGCACCTTAATGTCTTGCCCTTACCTAAGCGGCATTGTGGCTCTGCTCAAAATTGCACATCCGGATTGGTCTCCTGCTGCAATTAAATCTGCTATTATGACAACAACTGATCAATCCAACCGTGAGGGTCGGCCCATCCTTGATGAACGGGAACTTCATGCTGATGTGTTTGCTATTGGTGCTGGCCACGTGAATCTAGCAAAAGCAATTACTTCGGGGCTAATATATGATATCCACCCTATGAACTACACTAGATACTTGTGTGGCTTGGGCTACACAAACATTCAGATTGGGCTGATTGTGAGTCCAAAAGTGAACTGCTCGTCGATATCGAGCATATCTAAGCCGGAGCTGAACTATCCTTCTTTCGCCATTACACTTGGAGCGGAGAATCAAAAATATAGAAGGATAGTTACAAATGTTGGTGACGGGAACTCCACTTATGTTGTCAGCATCCCGCAAATTCGAGGAGTTCATACGGTGGTTGAGCCTAGGGAGCTTGTCTTCACCAAGGTGAACCAACAAGCCAGATAGATGATATCCTTCACCCGAACGGGTGAAGTTTCTGAACGTTTTGTTGAAGGATCGATATCATGGATTTCCAAAAATCATGTTGTTAGGAGTCCGATATCTATCAAAATATTGCCCTCTAACACCAAGAACAATAATTTTCCAAGAAGAGTCGTTAGAAGTTCAATTTGTACTTTCCTCGCACATAGTTTGTTTTATTTCATTGTACTTTGAATTATATTGGAAGACTTATGTAATAGTTTGAAATTGTTGTTCATCAAGAGGTGAAGGATAATGTAAGTTAAGTTTCTATCTTCTCTACTATCCACACCATTTCCCTCCTATTGTGAATGAACTGTTTGGTTTTGTCTTTTCATATTGCAAATCCCAGCAGCTACTTTGGTGTTGAGTAGTAGTTGATTGCTTGATTATCTGTTGCTGAGTGGCTGCTTCATACTCCTGTTTCTAAATCTTGTCAAGCCATTTTTGCTTTTATTTAGAGTGGTTTTATCTGTTACTTATAAAGTCTCAATAAGATATGCGCATTATTATGTGGTTTGGCATAAGCCCCATTGGTGGTGTTCATCGATGAGCTGGATGCAGTTGGCAGAGAACGTGGTTCGATCAAGGGCTCTGGTGGACAAGAACGTGATGCAACGTTGAATCAGGTTTCCTTGGGATTTTGCACTTTTGAGAAACTGTCAATTCATCTTGTTGAGCTCTCAGGCTACATTGATTTACAAGGTTTCCCTTTTTCTCCAGCTTCTTGTATGCTTGGATGGTTTTGAAGGCAAAAGGTTAACTCATCACTATTGCTTCTACAAATAGACCAGACATATTGGACTGAGCACCTGTTCGACCAGGGCGGTTTGATCGAAAGATATACATCCCAAAACCTGGCCTTATTGGACGAATTGAAATTCTTAAGGTGCAATTTGCATATGTAACTTGTTTGTTAAAAAGCTTAATCATTTTGAGGATGTACATCATCTTAAAGCTTTTTTCATGGGGATATATAACATCTTAGTAAGCTTGTTATATATTTTGCTTCATGCTTTTGTTCCATGTCATTTCCTTGGATTAGGTGCACGCTCGTAAGAAACCTATGGCTCCTGATGTTGACGATATGGCTGTTGCCAGTATGACTGATGGATGGTTGGTGCAGAGTTGCCCAACATTGTTGAGGTTGCTGCTATTAATATGATGCGTGATGCAAGAACCGAGGTAATAGCTTTTGGGTTCAGTCTGGATTCTAAAATTATTTTCTAACCTTGTAATAAATCAAATATATGTCGATAGTAGTTGTTACTGACTGTACAGAAAGACATTTTTGGCATAGTCTTTAAGCAGCGTTAGTCTTCTTAATCTGAGCTCTTCTTTATTACACATGCGAGATGAGAAAAACTTTCTTCGTTGTTGCTTTCAATATGGGGCCCTTTTTAGGCGGAGAAGGGGGGATGGGTTGATGCTGGTTAATGGGAGTGAGACCATACCAGTAACCTGGATTTATCATGACAAAAGATGAATATCTGGTCTCCATCCATTTCTCAAGTTCATTTTGCAAAGTACTTACCTAAGTATGCAAACCTTACCACTACCTTGGGAGTTAGAGAGGCTGTTTCCAATAGATCCTTGACTTAATGAAGAGCATATCAAAGAAGATACTGAAAAAAAAATGACAAAGTATTCTGCAAAAAGAACAGTAGCTATAACAAAATTGACCGATAATCTAAGTACAAGAGATAGTGGATAGTATATTGTGTTAAATTTGTCATGTGGAAAATTGAAATTAAATAGTTGTCAAATAAGGGAACATGCATTCTTTTTTTGAAACGGACTAACAAGGAGAGTAGGACAAACAAATTGAAACAGAGGGAGTAATTGTTTTGGGGTGTTTTTAAGTATCATATTGCTGCTGTTTTGGATAATATAATTTTTCAGTTGAATTTTAGGTTTATTGATAAGGCTGTTTACTTTAGGATTAGAATATTAGGCTTCTATTTGTTCAGCAGAAGAAAAATATTTTCCAAACCAATAAATCATTTTTATACCTTTTTTAAGTAGCTAAAAAGGGTCCCAATAAAATGGAGAATATTCCCCAAGGGCGTTGACTCAAGAATAAAGATAGTGCAGCATGGGCTGTGTGGAAAGAACGAGGTCGAATCTCGGCAAGTGAACCAAGTCTAGTATTTAAGTAGAGAAGGATCAAGTGGCAATGCTTGGAAATAGCAAATTTCTCAGCTGATAGTGCAGCATGGGCTGTGTGGAAAGAACGAGGTCGAATCTCGGCAAGTGAACCAAGTCTAGTATTTAAGTAGAGAAGGATCAAGTGGCAATGCTTGGAAATAGCAAATTTCTCAGCTGATAGTGCAGCATGGGCTGTGTGGAAAGAACGAGGTCGAATCTCGGCAAGTGAACCAAGTCTAGTATTTAAGTAGAGAAGGATCAAGTGGCAATGCTGGAAATAGCAAATTTCTTAGCTGATAGTGCAGCATGGGCAGTGTGGAAAGAACGAGGTCTAATCTCGGCAAGTGAACCAAGTCTAGTATTTAAGTAGAGAAGGATCAAGTGGCAACGCTGGAAATAGCAAATTCCTCAGCTGCCAAGAAAAAAATAGACTGGAGGAAGTCAGTGGCGGAGCCAAGAATTTAGCAAAGGGTATGCAAATTTTCTTCCCAGTTATGTTAAGGGTGTGCAAAATTAAATATTTACTCATAATAGCTAACATTTAACCTTTGTAGACCACGTAATTACTCGACGAAGGGTGTGTTCATCTGATCACCCTTCGTTTAAGGTGGCTCCGCCCATGGAGGAAGTAGCAGTACATATAGGGGATTCTTATGGATTTAATGATACTTTATAAGTAGTAGACTGTGAATAAATGTTCAAATTGAATTAAAGTAACTAATAGTGGAATGCAAAATGACTTAGGAGTATATTTGGTAGTGGAATGGATAAAATAACATGAGATATAGTCAGATAAGTCATCCACCGATAAGGATAAGACTTTAGTTTCTTTGCATTAATTTTTCATAGTTTTGAAGAATGGTTAGTTTGCTAAATTACTTATTTAAGAGTTTATAACCTTTGAACGTATATGATTCTGAAATGGTAGCCAAAAAATGCCACATCTTTTGTGGGTGTACTTTTTTTCAACTTCTACTCTTAAACTCCTAAAGAGGCTTGTTTGTCCGGTCTTTCATGTCTCAAGAGGCAGAGAAAGAGCTTACATGCAGCTGCAATGTGTTTATGCTGTTAAAAGGCATTTAACATGTTAAAAGGCACAATGTGCATATTACTGCTGATTATGTTGTACTATGAGAAGGAGGAGAAAGAATGACTTGCCTGATACCTATTGGTGCAAGAATGAGTTTGGGGTTACTTCACGTCGCCCCACCACTCCTCTGGTGTGACCTCCATTTGAGAATAACAAAAGTCTCTGTGTTGGAACTTGACATTGCAAGCATCCGTTCTCATTATGCTGTTGTATAGCCGATATAAAAATCCTAAGGTCATAAATCTATATACATTGCCTCAATTTTGTACTTTGTACTTGCTATGATAATCTTCAGCTGATAACACCTTTTCTTGTAAATATCCTTCATACATCCGCTGTTTCAGGTTACTGGTATGGTGACTCTTATGGCATTATGAGTTTGAAATGCATTTTATATTTAACAACAACCACTTTTACGTTTTCTATCTTGTACTTATTTCTTCCTGATTTTTGTGTTGGTTGCTAGACACATGGAGTAAGAGCTGGGCAGGAAGCTGCAAAGAAAGGAATTGGATTCATTGAGGTATTGTATTGTTGTTGCCTATTGTTGCTTTTTGAGATATACAACATAGACAAGCTATGTTAGTATATTTCCAGAAGTCCGGTGTTTCCTGTTCCCTGTACGTTTATATTGTGCAGAGTTTTAATAGTATGATGATTGATCTCAAAAGAGTAAGGGAGTGATCAGCAGTATCATAGTTTAAAACCATTTTATTGGGAAAGATGAAGGCTCTCCCTTTCACTCTACACTTTTGGGTAGAAATACAGTACTTGTCTCTTGTCTGTCAGCATTGATGACTGACTTCTACCGCCTACTAAAAGTAGCAGAGTTTGGCGTAGGTCTCAGCTTCCAAAGTTCTGTCTTCGAAAGATTTTTTTTTCTTTGATAGACATTATGATGAATATATAAATCCAGTAGCATACATTTTCTGCCTGTTTTTTAATTACTTCTCTTTACTTAGTTATAATAAACCTTTGATTCTCTCTGTAATGTCATATGTTGTGAAGCAATTAAATCCCTCATTGACTAAAAAGACTACCAAATACTGGATTTATAGTCTAAATGGGCTCGCGCACCTAATAGGCAAGTCTTTTGGGCCAGGCTCTCCTGTTTACCGTATAACAGTTGATATCAGAGTAGGTTGATCAGTGGTTGAGGCTGCAACTTGGATTTTTGACCCGATAGAGTGCCATGAGTAGTTGTGGCCTGGACTTGTGAAGGATGCCGCCTTGACCAACTGGTGGGGTGCAAGGAGTGGCCTGGACTCGGGGCTGTCAGTCGTAACCAACCCCCCAAAAGAAAACATACGAGATATACGGGTGCCCGGTGTGGTGGCCTGGATCTAAACAAGTGGCACCAGTCGTCATCAACGAGGTCTTAGGCACTAAAGCGAGGCGATTGTTTTTAACCTATTGAGTTCCTAAGGGTCCTAGTAATGGCACTAAAGCTCCCGCAATGTGCAGGGTCCAGGGAAGGGCCCCTCCACAACCATTTAGTATATAGCTAAATGGTCTCTCCCACCTAAAATAAGCTAGTCTTTTGGGTTGGGTTATCCTATTTAGTATATAGCCATTATGGTATTTCTTCTTCTATTTCCCTTTTTTGCAAACGGCAAACCTCCTATAGGGTGCTAATTACCGCTCATAGACACCATCATTGATTCATATGATTCTTAAGTTTTTGATATATGCCTGAAATTGGATTGCAGTCTTTGCATTGATTGGAAAGGAGGAAGGTATCAAAAGATATTAGAAAGGAATTCTTCCACAGGTATTCACACCATTTTCCCACGGATTCACGTTTCTAATCAATTCTTGGCCGTTGCTTTTTTAGGCATCTAGTTGATTATGTTCTGATAATGGTTTAGGTGATACAGATCATACCTTGTAGTGTAGTGCAGTTATTAGCTCATGAAACCTCCAAGGTAATGAAAGAAACATCTTTGGAGGGAACTTCAACACTGGTTTGTTTGTTTGGCCAGAATAAAGTTGATATCACACTTCCTATTTTCAGAAATTTCTTCAAGGAAAGGATGGGGAGCTTTCTGTCATTGGACGACTAGCATC
This sequence comes from Capsicum pubescens, assembly GCA_030864215.1. Lineage (NCBI taxonomy): Eukaryota > Viridiplantae > Streptophyta > Magnoliopsida > Solanales > Solanaceae > Capsicum > Capsicum pubescens. The sequence goes on along the minus strand of CM061543.1, from coordinate 50,999,222 downwards.
AGGTGCTTGTGCTGGCATGACTTCTTCTTTTGTAAGTTTGCATTATGTGAAAACCAAATACTATTTTCTAAGTTGTTGTCCATTTGGCATATAATTATTGCGATTATGTTTGCACAAGTGAAATAAACCTGGCAGAAACTTAGTGCTTATTGTCGTCTCAGTAATGTTACTGATCTGAACACTGTGGTTTGCTTTATAAGATTTATTTGAAAATTAAAACCTACCATTTGATCTCTCTCTCCCTCCCTCCCTCCCTTTTCCTTGCAGGGGTGGAAATGAGGGGGCATGCAGTATCTCAATTATTCATATTCCTGTTCTTGTTTTTGGGTTAAATTTTAGTCTCTTTTTCATCTGTCACCAAGAGAGTTAACTCGTTGATTTGTTTTCAGGTAACCTACCCACTAGATGTTATCAAGTTGAGATTAGCAGTAGACCCTGGGTATAAAACGATTAGTGAGGTAAGAATTGGATAACTCAGAATTTATGACACCAGGACATATCTGAATCCTAGTTTATATTATTTCAGGTTGCTTTAAACATGTTGAAAGATGAAAGTGTTGCACCTTTTATAATGGCCTCGGGCCCTCTCTCATTGGAATATCCATGTATCAGTGTGAAGTTTTGTGTTTTTGACTTGTGAGACTATGTTCTTTTTGAAGATCTTTTCTCTATACAGGGTCGTCGTGTTACTGTAACCTAAATGAAACTTCTCTGAATGTTAGGACTTTCTTTTTTGGGTGTAAAGAGGGGAGGGTATAGAGGATGCTGGACAAATTTTAGATTTTGTATAGTTTTTTGTGTAGCAACCTTTTGTTTTAGCTTTGAGCCAGCTCTAAATCTGTTTGATGGTAGCCAGCATTTCCTTAATGCTGTGCTGTTGAATACAACATTACCTTTATACAAAAAAAAATAGCACGTGTTTGCGTAAAACCAAAGCATGATAAAATACAATTGGACAAATCAGGGATACATTGAACATCATCGCTGTATGCGCATCTAATAAGCAGAATTGCAGTGATAAGCTCGCTAAGCCCATTTACACTTTTTAAGGGTTTTGAGAACAGTTTTATACCAGATAGTGTATTTGTCCCTCTTCAAAGCCAGATTATCCCAAATCAACCAAAGACAAGACAGATATAGAAAGAGATTCTTGCCATCTTTTTGTAGCAACCGTGGTGAATTTAATCAAAGTTTAGCAAAATTAAAATCCCCCATTCAACCACCAGAGTTCAGGAATTTGCCCTCTGTCAATGAAACCATCTATCTTTTTTTTTCCAATCAAAACCTTTATTTTATTAATGCAAAGCCGAATTTAAAGAGTTAAAAGATGCAGAAGCATCTTTGACAACCCAACAAGGAAAACAAGAAGTCCACAATAATCTGTCTTCCAATGTAAGAGAGAATTTAGCCATATTGTGCGCTACCATATTCCAAGATCTAGGAATGTATATAACTGAAACTTCTTCAAACATCCTTATTAGCTTCCATATATCTTCGCACGTGGTATCATCTCCCATGAAGCTACACTCCTCTTCATAACCATGTCCACTACATTACTACATTCTTTGCGTCTGATAAAATCTGCACCTTTGTCCATCCATTTTCTTGAGCTTTTTCCAATGCAATCCGAATTGCAAGCGTTTCTGCAATGATTCTCTTCCCAACAAACTGAAGTGGGGAGTCAAGGGCTTGAAGCAAATTTTCAGAGCTATCCATAGCTGCCATTCCAATGCTTGCCATATTCTTCTCCTTTTGTAAACTAGCATCTGCAAACATAACCACAAAATCTCGTTCTACAATAATTGTATTGTTAGTAGTATGGTCAGGACCCAATGTGAGAGAAGGAGTAGCAAGTGAATTACTTTCATATTCCTGAAAATAAAAAAGAGCCTTGTTTACAATTTCATTAGATTCATTGATTACCCCATTAAAGTTCCTATCGTTTCTAGCCTTCCAAATTTGCCACATTATAGAGACACTTAATTTAATTAACTCAATAGAATCAGGATATTTATTAGTATTATCAAAAAATTCTTTCCACCAACTAGCAAATCCTGTGATATTTTCGACGTTTGGCCATTTAATAGGACAAATTTTTCAAACCATCTGAGCTTTTCGACATCTAAAAAGCATATGTTCAATAGTTTCACTTTCCTCACCACAGCTCTTACAGACATCACAATTATTTTTTAGCATTTTAGAAATCATATCATTCACAGGAAGCACATTCAGGATACATTTACGAATGAAGTGTTTATACTTATTTTTGACATTCATAGACCATAAAAAATTCCAGAATTTTTTAGAAAAAGACTGATGACTTGATTGAGGTTTATCACTATTGGATATACTGCTTCTATCAATTTCCCTCGCCAAATGATAACCAAATTTCACTTCATAGATTCCCGACTTAGTGTGATGCCAAATGATTCTATCTGGAGATCCAGTACTAGAGATCGGGATAGACAAAATGTCATTTATATCCTCTATAGCAAACCTCTTCTGAAGTTCTTGAAGCTTCCAAGTGTGGTTTCTATGATCAATAAGGTCATTCACTTGTAATTCTAAGTCCATTTGAGATTGAGAGAACCTAGGTTTGAAACCACATGCGTTGAAACCACATGCGTTGAAACCACATGCGTTGGGTATCCAAGGGTCAGTCCAATCTTCATATTTTTTAAGAATATCAGAAATATTCGAAGCATTTTGAATATTAGCATTACAAAATATAAAGGAATCATCAGCAAAAAATAAATGATTAACCGTCGGTCCACTCCTAATTAAATTTAACCCTTGAATATCTCCATTCGCTTCCTCTTGGTTTAATATTCTAGATAATCCTTCCGCACACATAAGAAATAAATATGGAGATAAATGATCCCCTTGTCTTAAGCCCCTTGTAGGAGTCACCTCCTCCGCTACCTCCTCATTAATATTAAATTTATAAGTAGGGGTAGTAACACATTGCATAATCCAACTAACAAAAGTTTCATGAAAACCCATTTTTGTCATTAGTTTTTGTAAATAAGTCCATTCCACTCGGTCATACGCTTTGACCATATCTAACTTTAGAGCCATATACTTATCCTTTCCTCGCCTTTTATTCTTCAACATATGAATGAACTCATGTGCTATAACCACATTGTCCACAATCTGCCTTTTGCCAATAAAAGCCGACTGGTTAGGGGAAATAATAGTAGGCAGGTATCTTTTAATTCTTGCAACTATAATCTTGGCAATAATTTTGTAAACCGTTGAACACAAGCTAATGGGTCTATACTGGCTTATATCGCTAGGATTTTTTATTTTTGGTATTAGAGTAATAAGAGTTTGATTCCAAGAGCGAATTAGACGCCCTGAACGAAAGAAACTTTTAACCGCTTCACATATATCTCTTGATAAAATATTCCAATACTTTTGAAAGAAAAAAAGAGTCATACCATCCACTCCTGGCGCCTTTAGGGGATTCATATCAAACGTTGCCTTTTTAATCTCCTCACTCGTAACCTCCCTAATCAGATTATCATTCATATCATTATCAACTACTGGATGAATTAAAGTCAGAATAGGGTCAAAGTCGGATGGTCTAGAAGTAGTGAAGAGATTCCTATAAAAACGTTGTACTTCTAGTACAATTTCTTTATGTTCAGAGATCCATTTTCCATCTTCTAGTTGAAAGCCTTTAATCTTATTACACTTACGTCTTTGGATAGTCTTCATATGAAAAAACGAAGTATTCTTATCACCCTCTTGAAGCCATAACGCTCTAGAATACAAAAAAGTAAAACAAAAAGATCTACTTCAGTATGTCTCCAAGACTTCAACTATACACTTATCACTACACGTTGACTTATAAACAAAATAAAAGCTTCAAGACCATTAAAAAATCAAAAGTACAATGAAATAGTCTACAATATCATCCGTAGGTAGAAATGAAATTCAAGTATCTCTTTATGATGAAGCCAATCAACAACTAAGCCACTTGAAGAGGGATTTCAGTAGACATGCTTAGGCGCAGACACAAGGTCACGAAATGTAACCAATCGACTCACAAGAAAAAAGATGTTTGGAAGCTCACTTTAATGACAATAACTGTAACAATCAAACAGGCAGATGTCGACCAGATAAAACGAATAATTTTTTTAAAAACAAAACAAAAGCAAAAGCTAACCAATCAACAATACAACATGCTGGTGAGTGTTGATGGCCTTGATGTTCAATCACCTTCATTGGTAGTGAGAAATCAAACTCAGCAGTTAGCACCTTTATCAATAATTAACTCCAGCAAATCAACGAGGCACCAGTCTTCATTTATGTAAGGTTTTGGATGTCATAAATCAGTTTAATGACTATGGTCAAGAAGATTTTGAAGAACCTATGCACCTGAGGTTGATATCACTGAAACATTTTTCCTGAATTTTCCAAGAGGAATAAGAGCTTTAATGTGGTTCTGGGGGCTCCTTCAGTAAGAATTGTCAGCAAGAACAGGAGTGCAACTTCAACAAAAAACCAATAGGTTTTGATAATGACCACGTGCAACTCAAGGCGGACGTTTTATGTCATAATCTGCAAGACAGAGAGCAAGATCACCAAGTTAGTTTTACGCAACAAGACTTGATTGGGTCATTCTCCCTTTTAAATATTTTCACATGTACAAGGAAGTACGTGCACTCCTCGACTTTCTTTCTAGCTTATCATTACTTTAGCATCATCATTTGTAATATCAGTATGTTATAAACTCTCTGATTATTTGGTCATTTCAAGCTCTTATTTTTACATGCTTGTTACGAAAGGGGCTGGTGTTATATTAGCTAAAAGGAGATAAGGAAAAACAAACGATGTGATACTAGACCAAGGAAGCGGTAATGTAGGGTTAACTAATTAAGACGACTTAACCGCTTGAATATATCCTGTAACAACCCAATTCTTCACTGCATTTATAAGAACTAGGCACCATTACAACTTTGAAACAGTAATAGAAACACTCACTCCACTTAATTACAATGGAAAATACAGAATAACAAGTAATTAGGGACAGCAAGAATGAGGATGAGAGCTTACACTCAAAGATTGGAGATGAGGTATCAGACTCTTTACTCAACAATATGTATGCCTTTCTTTGCCCCAAACTCTGCTATTCTTTGCATCTCGCATGCTTTACATGGGAAAATAGGTTCGTAACAACCTTTCAGTAGAACCATAAAGCAAGAGACTAAATACGATAATAGCTAATTATAATCATATACAACGACAAGATACCTAGTATATTCCCACAAAGTGGGGTCTGACAAATGCTTTCATTGAGAGTCTTTGAAACAGTAATAGAAACACTCACTCCACTTAATTACAATGGAAAATACAGAATAACAAGTAATTAGGGACAGCAAGAATGAGGATGAGAGCTTACACTCAAAGATTGGAGATGAGGTATCAGACTCTTTACTCAACAATATGTATGCCTTTCTTTGCCCCAAACTCTGCTATTCTTTGCATCTCGCATGCTTTACATGGGAAAATAGGTTCGTAACAACCTTTCAGTAGAACCATAAAGCAAGAGACTAAATACGATAATAGCTAATTATAATCATATACAACGACAAGATACCTAGTATATTCCCACAAAGTGGGGTCTGACAAATGCTTTCATTGAGAGTCGAACTCAAGACCTCCCGCTTACTAAACGGGTGCTCTAACCAACTGAGCTATGAAAGCTGTTAAGTATTTAGTGGGAATAGATCCTAAGACCTTTAGGAAAATAACTCAACTGCTATTATAATCATATCTATAATTAAGAAAGTAACAACTATAACTTCAAATAATAGTGAAAATTGTTGGAAGTATGTAGAGAGTAACATGGGAGCTAAACAGCATCTCAGTTATTTCTCAAGCGAACTAACTTGATACTTACATGGATTCACGAAACTGAAGAAGCATAAGATATTTTACCTATAGTATGAGATATGAAGAAAATTTAGGTCTCTCCAATGCCACACTAGATAGTAGCTGAAGAAGCTGCTTTTCAACATCATAAGAATGTGATGCCAAGCAGATATACACCCCCCACACATATGAAATCTGTATCAGGGAGGAACAAACTTGTGTTTCTCAATACCTCTGAAGCAGACTAATCATCGCAGGAGATGAGACACGAACATTCTGCAGCATGAAGGCACCAAATACAGAATATAAAATTTCACACTTAACAAGGATAAGTATTTTATAAGTTCAAATGGTAATAACATCAAAATACCCAACACAAATAAAGGAATAAATCCCATTAAAGCTATAGAAAAAGGATGAAAATAGTACCTGATTGGATCTTCCAGCAGTAGATTGAATGGAGACTTCCAAAGCTCTATTAAGCCAATTCAGCCAATCAATTACGACAATACACAAACAGCAAACTGTATACATGATAGGAAGGTGGATCGCAATCTCCAAATTCCTTTTGACTTCCTACAGCAATGTTAACAAATAAACTTAAGCACATGCAGCAATATTTTAAGAGGGACATATGAACAGTAAGAAAATGTCTTAACCAAGTGCACCATAAAAGCAACAAAACCATTACACAAGGAAGTAAGACAAACTAGGAATTAAAAGGCTTACATGTGGAGAAACAGAACCAAGAGTTCTTTTTGATCATAAAGAGAAAAAGTCAGATGTGCCAAATTAGGGGCGAAAGAAGGAAAACCGACTGATAATCTACAAAAGATGAAGAGAAAAGGTTCTAAGCTCCCAACAACATGGTAGTTGCAACTCGCAAGCATATGAAGGAAGGAGAAATGGGAGAAGGGTTTAGGGTGTCATATGTGGTCGCACTAGCGATACTCTCAAATGAGGTATTTCTTCACTAGGTGACCTACGGGGTTTAGGGTGTCATTACGGTCACACTAGCGATACTCTCGAATGAGGTGTTTCTTCACTAAGCGACCTACCATATTTAGGTCAGCAACATAGCTTACTGTTTACAACTTTACGTTTCACCAACATAACAAAGGGATAAGGGATGAACCAGGAATGGTTCTCCAACTATGCTACCACCCGTAGTTTCCAAACTTAGGTGGATTACATGAATCAAAGAAATGTACCATATAATCTTGCAAGCCGGCTAAAACAGAATTGCGCTCCAAAGAAATAATCATCAATAACTAAATTCACACTGTAAACTTTTAAAATCCACATGATGACAGACTAAACGGTATTAGAGCTATTGATCCTCAAATATGGGCGATACCAGAGGCAGTATACGGGAGCAGAAACCAAAAATTAGGCTTTGGATACCAGAAGAAGCCGAAGAAAACTAGAAAAAACACAGCACATCTATTTCCCCAAATATTAAGGAGAGCATGCACAGCCATGACGAGAAGAGCCAAAACCACAATTATGTCCAGATCTATCTCTCTTTATGTAGAACAGAAATCTTATGAGATAATTATTTAAACTCAGGTGTTGGAATCTGAATAGCAAAAGATAGATCTCTAAAGCACCTGTAAGTTTCCAGAGAGTGAAGAACATAAGAAACTGATTTTACTTGTTGATGAACAAGTGGAACATGAGTTTGATAAATTAACAGAGAGATGTTGATGAAAGCAAAAACTACAGCTTTATTGCAAATTTAAAACTTATTTATACGTTACAATCTTAACTGAAACTAAGTAACCAACTCCTAAAAGGATAAGGATAACAACTACAGATAAGATAGAAACTAAATAACTACTCACTACTTACAGATAACAACTTCTATACAGATAACTTAGAAATAAGACTGTTGCAACACATGCATTTTTCTAACACTCCTCCTTGCTTTAAGAGCTGCAAACTCCAAGTTTTTTCCTGAGAAGTTGGAATTTGCTTCTGGTAAAGGTTTGGTGAAGATATCAGCCAGCTGCTCCTCGGTTTTGCAATAGAGTAGAATCACATCACCCGTTTTTTGCACTTCTCTCAAGAAGAAAAGCTTGATATTGAAGTGTTTTGTTTTGGCATGAAATACAGGATTGTGAGAAATTGCTATCGCAGATTGGTTGTCCACAAATACTTCAGTTCTTTTTGTTTGATTCATATGCAGATCAACAAATATTTTCCTCAACCACAGAGCTTGATTCGCTGCTGGTGTTGCAGCCACAAATTCTGCCTCTGCAGTGGATTGAGCCACAACATCCTGTTTCTTTGAGCACCACGAAAATATTCCGGAGCCAAGACTAAAGCAATATCCAGATGTGCTCTTCATGTCATCTAATGATCCCGCCCAATCACTATCAGAATACCCAAGTAGTTTCGGATTTGGATTTTTCTGAAACTTGACACCATAATTAATGGTTCCTTTGATGTATCTGATTACTCTTTTTGCTGCTTTTAGATGCAGCTCACTAGCACAATGCATGAACCTCGATAAAATGCTTACAACATACAAAATATCGGGTCTTGTAGCTGTGAGATACATCAAACAGCCGACTAAGACTCTGAAATACGTTTCCTCCACTTTCTCTGCTCCATCATTCTTGCTTAGTTTCTCTTTTTGGTTCATAGGAGTACTCATCTCCTTGCAATCTTCCATGTTGAACTTTTCAGAATTTCCTTAGCATATTTCTTCTGACAAATGAAAACTTCATTCTGTCCCTGTTTGATTTCCATTCCAAGAAAATAGGACATTAGGCCAAGATCAGTCATCTCGAAGGCTTGCATCATTTCTTGCTTGAAATCCTCAATATGCTTTGTATTGCTCCCTGTAACTAGTACATCATTAACATATATAGACACGACAAGAATATCAATGCCATTATGTTTAACATAAAGAGTAGATTTTGATAGACTCTTTTCAAAGCCTAACCCAAGCAAATGATCATCTATTCGACCATACCAGGCCCTTGGTGCCTGTTTAAGTCCATAAAGCGCCTTTCTTAGCCTGTAAACTTTGTCCTCTTTTCCTTTAGTCACAAAGCCTTCGGGTTGCTCAACATAAATTTCTTCCTGGAGAAAACCATTAAGAAATGTCGATTTGACATCTATCTGATACACTTTCCAGCCCAATTGTGCAGCAAGAGCAAGAAGTAACCTGATCGTGTCAAGCCTAGCCACTGGTGCGAATGTATCAAATAATCCACACAAAAAATTTGAGCATATCCCTTAACGACAAGCCTTGCTTTATGCTTGTTGACTGAGACATCGGCATTTAACTTTGTTCTGAAGACCTATTTCAGCCCAATTACTTTTCTGTCTTTAGGTTGATCAACAAGCTCCCAAGTCATGTTCTTCTCAAACATAAACAACTCCTCTTTCATTGCAGCCACCCAATTTTCATCATTCTTGGCTTCAATGTACCCAGCAGGTTCATATATTGCCACATTACATCTCTAATATATATCAGTGAGTAGTCGAGTACCTTTAACCCGTGAATGATCCACCACTTCATCTTGCGATGAGAGTAATATTTGCTTTTTAGGAACTTTGGCAGGAAACTTTTTTGCTGAGTCCGAAGAGTTCAGGACAGATTTTTTTGAGTCTTCCCAACACCATTCTTCATTCTCCATAAAATACACATCTCTACTGAAGATTATATTTTCAGTTTGCGGTTGGAAGACTTTATACGCCTTTGAAACCGCACTGTATCACATAAAAATGCCTGAAACAGATTTCTTATCTAGCTTGTCTCGTTTAACTTGAGGAACATAGGAAAAAAAGAGACAGCCAAACACTTTAAGGAAGTTTAATGATGGTTTGAACCCATACCAAAGCTTCAAAATGAGTTCGACCTTTCACTGCCTTTGTGGGAAGCCTATTTTGGAGAAAAACTGATGTATTTGCTGCTTCTGCGCAAAATTTCTTTGGAAAGTTCTTCTCGTGCAACATGCATCTGGTCATCTCCATTATGTATCTGTTTCTTTTTTTCACTTACTCCATTTTGTTGAGGAGTATACGGAGTAGTAAGCTGATGATGAATACCTGCTTCCTCACATAAAATGTTGAATTATTGAGAAGTGTATTCCTTTCCATTATCTGTTCGTATGGACTGAATTTTACAAGCAACTTCATTTTTCACTTTTGCTTTGAGATTTCGAAAGACATTAGCAACCTCTGACTTATGCTTGAGAAAGTAAATCCAACACATGCGAGTTAGATCATCAACAAAAACGATATAGTAAAGACTATCTTTTAGTGATGGAGTCTTTTGAGGTCCTGCTATATCGGTATGAATTAGTTGCAATTTCTTTGACGCTCTCCAAGTTGTCTTTGGAAATGGAAGTTTGCTTTGTTTCCCATATTGACATGCAAGGCAATTTGAAGAATTCACTTCTAAAACATGTAGGTCCTGACTATTTTTGCCTTTTGCATTTTAAGCAACCCTTCATAGTGATAATGTCCGAGTCTCTTGTACCATACTTCTGCAATATTTCCTTTGGCTGAAAAAACCACATGCTCCTCCTCAAATGGATCTAATGAGAAACTTTTACCTCTCATTCTTACTTTGAACATTTCTTGATCTGATGCATCCTTGATCAAGCAAAGTTTATCTTCAAAATTTAATTTGAAGCCATTTTCTATCAATTGACCAACACTAAGCAAGTTTTGATCTATCTATTTCAGGTACATAAAGCACTTCAGAAATTGTTTTTGTACCTGAGTGACTTGGAATAGCAACCGTTCCTTTTCCTTGCACAGGAATATATTCACCGTTACCTATTCTGACTTTAGTAATGGTCGTAGGCTTTAATTCCTTGAAGAGATCCTTGTCGTTTGTCATGTGATTAGTACATCCACTATCAATCAACCAACACTCACTTGATGATTTACTTGAAAAACATGTAGCAATAAAGAGTTGATCTTCCTCGTCTCAATCAACGATTTGAGCATCTGCTTTTTGTTGCTGATTATTGTTCTTGCAAATGACCGCTTCATGCCCAAGTTGATTGTATTTACTACACTTAGCATCAGGCCTTCTCCAACACTTGTATGGTGGATGACCTTTCTTGTTACAATGCTTACATGGAGGAAAACTTTTCTTTTTGTTTCCAGTTTTTCCTGTTGCAGTACCTGCTGGAGCGCTTTCATCATTCTTCTTGTTCTTGTTCTTTTTATTTTTGCCTCCATCTTGAGGCTTGGCAACCAATGCCCCCTCGGTATTTCCTTCATCTCTCATGACCTTTCGTTGTTCTTGAGCCTGCAAAGCATTCAACAACTCCACCAAGGTGATCTTGGACAGATCCTTGGTGTTTTCCAAAGTAGTTATGGTTGCTTCAAATCTTTCTGGCACAGTTACCAAAGTTTTTTCAACAATACGAGAATCATTAAACACGAAACCAAGCAATCTTACTCTATTTGCTATGTTCAGGAGCCTTTCAGAGTAATCTTTTATGGTTTCGGTTTCTTTCATCTTCTGCATCTCGAAATCTCTTATAAGATTCAAAACTTGCATACCTCTGATCCTCTCATCCCCTTCATATTCTGACTTGAGATAATCCCATATGTATTTGGATGACTTTAGAGTAAGGGTGGCAACGGAACCGGAACTTTCCGTTCCGTTCCGGTAGTTCCGGTTGATTTCCGGTTCCGGTAACAAATCGGTCCGGTTGGTTCCGGTTTTTCGGTACCAAATGTTCCGGATAACGAAACCGGACCGGACCTTCGAAAATTTCCGGTATTTCCGGTTCCGGTTGACCGGTTCCGGTACCGGTTGACCGGTTTCCGGTCCGGATAACGGTCATTTGGATTTAACAATAGTTTTTTTTTTTTTTTTTTTTATAAATCAGGTTTGCAACGGCTAAAAGCCGTTGCATTGTAGCCGTTAAGCTCCCCCCCACCACCCTTTAAAATTTTTACTATAAATATACTTCATTTCAATTATTTTTTTCACACAAATATTATCAATTTTCATACTCTCTCTTAATATTCTCTCAAATTCTCTCTAAATATTTCTAGTTTTATTATATTAGTTGAACACTTGAAGTTGAGGATTCATTTAATTCCGACATTTGTTATACGTCTGCTTTTACGCAGACGTTCGGTATATTCGTTCCAACTTTAATCTCTTTTTATTTACGTTAATTATCTATATTTTTTTTATTTACGAACATCAATTTGTATTTGTATTGCTTGTTTTAATATTTTATTTTGAAATATGGATTTTGAAAAAAATAGTAGTGGTAAAAAATCAAATTTTGGTAAGGTCTTTCGTAGAAATAAAAAAAGTAAGGCTAGTACTAGTTCATTACCGGGTAGATTTAATGAAACTTCATTATCACAACCTAATGGTTTCGATGTTGGTATCGATATGGAATTAGATAATGAGACCCTGAATAGGCGTTATAATAATTTTGAGGAAGACTTACCAGAGGAAGATGATATAGAAGAACAAGAATTAGGTGATAGCCCTACCCCTACTAGTCCGGTTACGGAATTACCGGAACACGGTGAAGAACTGTCCCCTTTACCGGAATTTACTAGGGCCAAAGGTACCGAACGTACTAAAAGGTCTTTAGTTTGGAAATTTATGGAGCATGATAGGGTAAAAAGTACTGCTACTTGCAATAAATGCAAGAATGTTTTTAAACATTTGACTGGGGGAAAAAATGGCGGGACAGGATTGCTAACTTCGCATTTGATGAGATGTAATAAAGAATTTATTCGTCTAAAAAATGAGGCTAAGGCCAAAAAAGATGGTACAACATTTGTACATGAATCTGTAGGAGGTAATATGGTTCAAACACGTTTAGACATGTTTAACCCGGCTGAAGCAAGTTCATCCTCGACATATAGTGAAGATGTAGATAGAGAAGAACTAGCAAAAATGGTTGCTGTTATGGGTTTGCCTTTTAGTTTTCCTTCGCATCCCGGTTTTATTCATTATATTCAACGAGTATATAATCCCTCTTTTAAAGGTTTTTCTCGAAATACAATTAAAAATGATATTTTTAAATTTCAAGCTGAACATTGTCATTTTCTTCGTTGCTTATTTGATAAATTTGATGGTAGAATATCTGTTACTTCTGATATGGGTACTAGTGTTGTCGGTAATGGTTATTTTACTCTCACGGCTCATTGGATTGATCACGATTGAAACATGCAAAAAAGAATTATTGCTTATAAATATGTCGATGAGTCTAAAACCGGTATGTATATAGCTAATACAATAACGGAGAGCAAGAAATATTTTAGATTTATTGGTAAACCTATGGCATGCACATTAGATAATGCTTCTAATAATTTGAAAGCTATTGACGAGTTAAAAACTAGATTAAGTTTAATGTATCAAGATCATTTTCATGTTAGATGTTCCGCACATATTTTAAATTTGATAGTACATGATGGTGTTCATTTGTTTGGAAATGGTTGTGTTAAAGTGAGAATTGCTTGTAGTTCTATGTTTAAAAATAAAAAAAAGGCTGTAATGGATGATTTTAAACGTAAATGTGAACAATGTGGCCTTCCATATAGAAAAATTCCAAAAGAAATTCCTACTAGATGGAATTCTTTGTTTCAAATGTTTGAAGTTGCTGTTATATATCGTAAACCTATACAATTAGTTTATAATTCTTATAATGAGGATGTTAATTTAATGCTAGATGAAGATGATTGGACTGAAGTAGAAGAACTTTGTAAATTTTTGAAAACTTTTTATCAAGCTACGAACACAGTATCTGCTCAATATACTCCAACTATTTCTTCTGTTTTAGTAACTATTACTGCTATTTCTAAAGTACTTGTTGAATATAAAAAAATATGTCCTAACAAAGAGGCAATTGAAGCTATGATTGAAAAATTTTAAAAATATTATTTTCCAATTCCACAAATTATTTTAACAACTAATTTATTAAACCCATTTTATAAAGAACATGGTACAGTGATGTTGGTTAGAAAATTATACAACAATTTAGAAATTGGACTTCATGAAAAGCCATCAGTTGAAACTTGTTGTGCTAGCATAGTACCTACAACTAGGAATTTATATAACTTGTATCAAGTTATGGAACAAAATATTGGGCCGATTGAACCTCCTAGTTCTAGACGTAGATATGATGATTTAGATGACGAGATGGGCGAAGATCTTGGTCTTCAATGTTGTAGGAGTAATGATTTTGATTCGTATCTTTCGCAGGACCGGGAAAATATTAGAGATGAAACTGGAAAACAACAACTTTTATCGTGGTGGAAGACCCGGATCAGACAATTTCCAAAACTTTCAAGGATGGTTCGAGATTTGTTATCAGCTCAAGCTTCTTCAGTTGCTTCGGAGCAAGCTTTCAGCGCAGGAAGATTTATAATAGGAGATCATCGATATTCATTAGCAAGGGATAGTTTGGAGATTTCGGTATTATTTAGAGATTGGATCAATGCCGAACGAAGAAATTTTGGGCTCCCCAAACTACCGCCCCATATTGAAGAGGAAATAGATGAAATTTTTGACGAAAATAGTGATGATGGAATGGAAGCAATGGAGCAACAAGGAAATAGACCAATTCCGGAGGATTTATCCGTCGAAGAATTAGAAAAATAACGCCAAAAAAATTATAGACAATTTAGATATTAATAAGATTGTACAATAGAAATCTAATTCACACAGAACCCTTCCTAGAAGGTGGCTGCGTAGATTAGATTTACATTTAATATCTTTGTAATAAATGTTTGCCTAATTTTGTTTTAAATTTTCTCATTTGTTTGTTGCAATTATGAAAAAAAAAATATTATATTAAGTATTTAACTTTATAAAGTTAGAAAAATTTTTAACTTCTTAAACTTACTAAAAATATTATATTAACTTAACATATATTTACAATAATTAAAACTTAAACTTATTATAAAAAAGTTAATAAATTATATAAACTATATAAGTTAAAAATATATATATTTAACTTATATATTAATCTCAATTAAGTTACAATTTAAATTAAAACTTAAAAAAAAAAAAAAAAAAAAAAACTGGTAGTGGCGACCAAATTTCCGGTAACGTTCCGGTATCGGACCGGTCCGTTCCGGTTCCACACCGGTAGCTACCGGACCGGTCCGAACAGGGTATATGTTCCGGTATTCCAGTTCCGGTAACTCCGGTTCCGGCGAAATATACCGGTAACAAGGTTCCGGTAACGTTCCGGATCTGGTAAAACCGGTCCGGGGTTTCCGGTTCCGGTCCGTTGCCACCCTTACTTTAGAGACATAATTCGAGTGAAAATTGAAAAAGATACTGCTGAAAATAGACAGGCTTTTGCCTTTAATTTTCTGGTTTTCTTGTCTTTATGGTTCTTGATCTGGGCCATAGTTGGATTGTCAGGCAATGGAGGAAATTTCATAATCCTCTTCAACTGCCTCCCACATATCCATGGCATCTAGATAAGTTTCCATCCTTACAGCCCAAATCTGATAGTTATCACCATTAAAAACAGGTGGTGCCATAGTTGAAAAACTTGATTCCTTCATAAACTTGCCTTGTTTCAGTTACTACTTTGATGGAACACCCACAGATCCCTCAAGAAATAAGTGCTTTGATACCAATTGTAAGTTTCCAGAGAGTGAAGAACATAAGAAGCCAATTTTACTTCTTGATGAACAAGTGGAACATGAGTTTGATAAATTAATTGAGAGATGTTGATGAAAGCAAAAACTACAACTTTATTGCAGATTTAAAACTTATTTATAAGTTACAATCCTAACTGAAACTAAGTAACCAACTCCTAAAAGGATAAGGATAAGGATAACAACTACAGATAAGATAGAAACTAAATAACTACTTACAGATAACAACTTCTACACAGATAACTTAGAAATAAGACTGTTGCAGCACTTATGCATTTTTCTAATAGCACCAACGAAGAGTAGAACAAGCATCTTGAAGTTTTGGAACCATATCAGACTTGAAACCAAGACCTTGACCTGCTTCTACAACTGGGTCTATGGCTTGAATTTGTTTTTCAATTTTACGAAGTCTGCTGAATATTTCATCATCTACATTTTCGACATTCAACAACCACTCCGTATCATGCAACACAGAGCACACATCCTGTTCCCACCTGGTGCAAGTATCAAGCTGTGTTTGAATCATCAGTTGTTCTCTGATAGATAGCTTCAGAAGCTTAGGTTCTGATACCAATATCTGCAGATATTACAATGAAGGATGTAAGAACTTCAATATATTTCACAAATGCAGAGTTTGCAAATGATTAACTTTCAAGATCCCAACTCCAAGAAAAGGACTTGAACCAAGTGCCATTGACTCACGTGATAAAAAGGGCTGTGACCTTGATTGCCAAGATTTAGCCATCAATACCGCATCCTTGTCTTCATTAAGAGAAGGAAGAATACAGAAATCTCCTCTGAAGCCTTACAAAACATTTATATCAGACGGGAAGTAGAACGAATACACAAATACACAAGAAATATGAAGCAATAACCAAATAAGGGAAGGAGGCAACACCTTACAACATCCTCAAATTCAGATGTTTCTTCCTTGTTTTCAAGGATGCGCTTGGATCTTTCCTCTAAGGATCCAGCAATTGCTTTTTGGCTCTTTCCTCTAAGGATCCAGAAATTGCTTTTACCTCAGAAACATCAGCAAACAACTTCTCTTTGTCAATCTGCAGTCTAGTGATATATTTGCTTATCAATTGGACGAATAATAGGATTTTCAAGACAATCATTATTAGGTAAACCAAAAATAGTAATACTACATGCTAGCCTCCATCAGCAGCTGCTCAATATAATCCATGTACATTTTGCAACGAAGTGCCTGCATGAAAGAAGAACTTCAGAAAATTCAGATAGAGGAATGAACTAGAAATTTACGAGACCAAAATATCACAACGAATGATGAATTATTTTAGGTAGTGTAAGTGATTAGATGTCAAAACAGTCATGAACCATAAAAGACTCGAATAGCCAAGAAAGAAAAAGGGAAAAGAGGAATAGGGCAAGATAATATGCCGAAAATGTAACACAATGATCCGTAGGAAGTGATAGGAAAAGAATGACCACTCTAGTTACCTTCAGAGCTTTTACACTACAGCGAGCCTTCTTTAGCTCAATATCCGCAAAAGGCATCTCCTCAACTATGTCAGAAACATGAGAAATTTTATAAATGTTTGCATTAGATCACAACTAGTAAACAAAAGATCGATTGAGGTTTTCAAACCTTCTAACTCTAAGCAATGATGCATCCTTTTGAATGCAAGTTAACTCACGAGTTACAGTTTCTTGTTCCCCCCTTCCACTGATGCCTAATAGAATATTATTAGCATGCGCTATCCAAGACACAGTATCTTTATGATGTTTTCTCAGAAGTTCAAGCTCTGAAATGTTAACTGCAAAACCATCCCATCTGTTGAGAATCGATATCTCTCGTTCTATGTTTATTTCAAATTCGAATTGTTTAATGGAATGGTTAGTTATAACTAATGAGACATTCCTCCAATTTATTCAAGTTCCTGTAGAACACAAAATGTGTCATTTAGGCAATGTTCTACTTCTATCAACACTTTCCAAACTATGACAAGGTAGGAAGAACCTTGACACTGAGAGAACCTTTCAACATCTCACAGCACTGAGATTGACAACATTCAACTTTTCTAATTAAATCCAGGAGCATTTCTCCTTCAGGAAGTTTCACTTGAAGGCTAATTCTGGAAACAAAAAAAAGTAATAGAATAAGCAAAAAAACAAATAATACCAAAAAGAAAGCCAGCATCAGTGAAAGCAAAGATAAACAGATCACCTCCTTCTCTAGTTCGTAGAGAGTATACTCAACTCTAGCAGAAGTCTCAGACACACATTTCCTTACTCTTTCAGCCCAAGCCTGAAA
Organism: Capsicum pubescens; assembly: GCA_030864215.1. Taxonomy (NCBI): domain Eukaryota; kingdom Viridiplantae; phylum Streptophyta; class Magnoliopsida; order Solanales; family Solanaceae; genus Capsicum; species Capsicum pubescens. The sequence continues at coordinate 50,981,440 of CM061543.1, read as the reverse complement.
AAGCTCCATATGTGAGATTATAAAGTGAGCCCATTCTATTTCTGAAGATTTGAGGCAGCAAAATGACAATTCACCACAAGTGAATAATCACATAATACAGAGCTACCCTTTGAAATAATTAACAATTCTACCAGCATGAAGACACAAAGTTGATAGACATTTGAAAAAGCAAAAGGTGATTCAGATAGCAGTTGCCGTACATCCAAGGCATCTCAAGTGAACGTGTGTCACTTCCAGTTGCATATGTAAATGCAGTGCACTTCATGGGTTGCAGAGCTAATTCTAAATTGAATTTGAGTTGTGTCCTTAACTACAATTCAATTATGCTAAGATGAATCAATGCTGAAACCACGTCAAAAGGATAGTTCACTTTTTTTTCTTTTGACAGGCGAAGAGCATAATGTACTTACCACTTCCTTTTTCTTTAGTATATAGACATTTGAAGAATAATCTTTTGAAGATTCAACTATCTGCACTCTAACATGCACTTTTGGAAAATGGAGACCATCTCCAAAGCTAATTGCCTTCCTAAGTGGATTATCCACTGAATCTGGACATCACTCATCATTATTTATTTTTTGAGGCTGAATCTTTGATCAGATAATCTTGCATTGCCCAGTAAGTCTGTACAGGAGTCTATTCTCAGGAAACAAGAAAAATTACAGTATCGTAACAGCTACCAATGGAAAGGTGTGTTGGTCAGGTTTCCTAAGGTGAAGGGGAAACTTTTTGATATTGAATGCTCAGACTAACTGTGGATTGATTGCTTATTGTACGTAGAGGGCGCAAACCTGTATGATCTTTCTATAACATGTCAATCTTGCTCATATTCAAACTATATAGCCAGATCAAATTCATCATCTTTTGCTCATATCATCCTTGAAGGAGGAGAATATATAAAAGAAAAAAGGAGAATCGTGAAAACTGCACTGACCCACACCATAACCCAACACCACTATCTGATGTTGCTTCTATTGTTCTTGATGTTGTAGCACCAGTTCCTTCTCCCACAATGATTGATCCTACCTCAGTTGTTTCTGCTGATCATCCACCCTGACTCACTCAGGTACCCCTTTGGCACTCAGGTTATATGACTAAGCAGTCCACAACTTCAATATTGTATCCCATTGCCAATTATCTATCTTATACTGGTCTTCACCCCTCTGATCAGGCCTATTTGGGTGTTCTTTCTTCCATTTCAGAACCTACCTCTTACCATACAGCTGGAAGCTGTGAATTCTGAACTTTAAGCTCGTCATGATAATCATACATGGGAGTTGGTTCCTTTACCGCCTAGGCAGACTGCCATAGGCTGCATATGGGTGTATAAGGTCAAACTCAAGGCTAATAATGGTGAGGTGGAAACGTTCAACGCTACATCGGTAATCAAAAAGGTCTATATAACCAACAAAAAGGTCTGGACTACCATGAGACCTTCTCTCCTATGGTTAAAATCAGACACATTCTCAACGAATCCCCTCTCTCCCCTTCTTCTTCTTCTTCTTCTCTCTAAACATCTGTTTATGGAATTTCGGGTTCATCAATTGTGAAATCCCTACCTTATTATATATCACATCTTTTATTAATTTTGTTTCATTACTTGAATGATTCTTCAGATTTTGTATGTATATATATACATATATATCACATTTCTGATGCTTGAAAGCAATCCTGCTCCACTTTCTAAAAAGAAATGCAACAGTAGACCAAGGAAATAGTGTTCATGATTATATCAATTGGAAGGGAAATGCCGAAAAACAAAAGAAGAGAACAATAAAAAAGGAAGGTACTACTAAATACCAAGACTTTTGGGAGGCAAAGAAACATACCACATGCTCCAGACAGTCAAATTTACCAGTAAGAAGAAAGGGCTTTTGGAACGCACAACACAAATGCCAACTACTTCATAGTATAACAGAATTTTAAGTATATGGACAATGTAATTAACAATTGAGGCTAATTTTAAGTATATGGACAATGTAACTAGGGGTAAATATAAACTTCTTTTGTTTTAATGCGAGTACTAGTGTACGTATTCTGCGTTGCGTGGAATTTATTAAAGAATTTTAATAGTTTTAACACATCACATTATTTTGATTTTATTAAAACATAATTGTCAATTTATTTTTCAATGCGATGTACTTAATAAGTACACTTCATAAAAATATAAATACATATGCACAATTATCAAATATCATTTTTGATACCTCACAAATACTATAATTATATATTTTTTAATACCACCATTAATATGCCATGTGTTTGCAACATAATTTAATTCATGAAAAATAAAAACAAGAATTTTTTATTGATAAAGATATGGGGACAAATCTGTTACTCCCTTGATTCTTCTCTCTTGATTTTCTCCGTAATTCGAGGGTCGTTAGTGGCGTATTTCTCGAACGTAGAATGATCTCTTTATGAATATCCCATAATTTTGTGGGATATTGGAGATCCCGATCTTTTTACGAATACCCATGAATTTATGGGATATTCAAGATATCTCTTCAAGAGAATATGTTACCCTTTAAATTCCTAGAACTCTAACAGAATTTGAATTCTTCTTGAAAAGTCCCACAAATTTTAGATGTCTACACCATGATTTGAAAATTTAAAATTTTTATTGTTAGTTTTCTCTCGCTTTGTTCGGATTGAATTACATCCACCCTTGGAATGAAGTTCATTTTGTTGAAAACAAATAAGAATATATCAAATTTAAGAAAATATATGTGATCATATGACATGAGTACTCCTCATAGAATTATGCTTTAGTACTTGAGCTTGAATTGTTCAACCTTTAGTCATCTTATAATTCACCATTTTAATTAATTGCTAGTTATTGTCGTGTTTACTGGACTTTTCAGCTATCCCAACAATCTGGATTACAATTTTCTGAAATACGCACAATTTAAAAATAAATAATCTTGTGTTTGTAGTGCTCTACCATATATCATGCATCATGTATTCACATTTTAAGTCGTTTGTCAATTGTATTCAAATCAACTTATTATGTTGCTCTCATATTATTTGAAGTGATACTTGTGACTCTTTAAAAAGATACCTAGGTCTTTCAAAAGGTACTTAGGTCTTCTAATTTTAAAAATAATTCTAAATAATAACGCTACATTATGTATACGTATAATAATGTAACACAACTACTTATAACAAATTAACAATCACCAAAAAAAATAATATAATAAAGTAGAAGAAGAACGAATATCGATGACGAAGAAAAAAATAAAGTAGAATTAGAACCAACGAAGAAATTATGTAAACACTTACTTGAGATCTTACTCATCAGATTCCATTGTGGAGTTGGTTGCTGTTCTAGGTTGTACTCATCTACTCCAAAATTTATTCATTCACCTTAAAAAAATACCAAATCGATATATATATATATATATATATATATATATATATTATCACACGGAAGGTATATATTGTTGTGTGTATAAACTAAATTTTAAAATATAGAAACGGTTTTGTATATGTACTGAATTGTTGGAATAAAGAAATTGTTGTGTATATAAACAAAATTTGAGAGTAAACAATATACAAAACACTTTGCTATGTATAAATTTACATGTACGTAGAAAATACTTTCATCGTTAATTAGCAATAATACAAACTGAACATATGTATATGTCGACATATACATAGAATTTATGAATAAATATACATATACATTATTGGAGAAATTACGAAAAAAATACAACTGAAAATTACAAGTGAAGAAAATATAAAAGACTATCTTCTTCTTCTTCTTCGGCTGAGGCGCGGATATCTCGCTTTCTTTAAGGAGATTCAAGCCCACTGCAGCAATTGTTTCACCGGTCCATGTAATGCCCCAAAATATCATCCCGAGACGCCACATAGTGCCCAAGGCTACACGTAGCCTCAAGCTAACCCTTTAAGCCAAAACACTACCCTTGGGTTCCAACACAACAACATACACGCTACGCTAAGGATATATATATAAGTACATATCATATCACCTCGCACATAGCACGGAATATCGTTAGACTGTACATATATGGAATGTCTATACACAAACCAACCCAACAATACACTAGTCTGACATAGCCTCTATACAGCAAAATCAACGAGCCATTGGGACAAACCCCCAACTGACTCAACAGATCAAAGAGATCACAAAACAATAGCACCAAAACTAGCAACTTGGTCCTCGAACCATGAGGACTCACAACTAAAGAAACGTAGATGCGGCACTCGGATATCACTGTCGCGGCTGAGTAACTGAACCTACATCATGGTAAGAATGTAGCCCATAGAGAAATATGTGGGTCAACACAAGATATGTACTGAGTATGGGGGGCGCATGCAAAATATAAATAATATCATAAATTTTGTAAAAACGTACATACGGACCATAATGACACACCTGGCTTGAGTGACATTGAATCATGCAACTTATAACATCTTAGATAGGAAATGTAGGAGAAAAACTTCATAAATCATTATAGATCATCATAGGCAACTTGACTTACCACATCAAAACTCGGAGTGACTCGGTATTTCAATAAACACGACTCTTATGGACAAGGAAGTTTCCTATAACTGACAACCCCACATGAGCTACGTGGAATACCAACATTTGAAACCCCGTTGGCGGGAGCGTCATACTCTTTGCCAGGGAGTACGACCTTAAAACTGCAATAATCACAATCGGGCTCTCTGGCCAATAATATCATCATCAAACAACCTTACAGTGGCACATAGGTTTGGAGAAATACCAAATTTCCCTCTCGGTGCTAAGTACTACTCCCCGACAAGCTCAGAACGCGTTAGAAAATCCACCACAACATCACAACGGTCTATCATAAAGACCAAATCAAATCTCTTTCTCATTTATCAAATCATATCAATTTGTGGATTCCTAACTCAACACATTTTAGCTCAAAACATTTTAATCTTCCTCAACATCAACAAGGTATCAATGCATTGAATCATAACCGACTCGACATTTGGACAAGGATATGAAGACTCAATACATAATATTTTCAATAATTTAACTCATCAAAACCATCCGAAAAATACCAAGACTCATTGCAACTTCAATATCAACATTTCTCAATTTGCCATCCAACTCTCATTTAAAGGTACTTGAGACATCAACCCATAGTAGGGATATAGAATTTCCAATATCAATTATAAATTCATAATAAAAAAATAGTGGAATGATAGTATAAATCAAGGCTTAACAAATTAAATCATCATACTCTCATAATCAAATACTTTTTGGACATAATTCCATCTCAACATCATACACATATCGGATGGCATAATCCCATAGCTCATGGACAATAATATAAGATATAAAACCATATTTCCAATTCATGGTAAAACATGTAAAATCTCATGTCAATGTAATTCAACAAAAATACCGGGCACAAGATCGAAAGGATAATCTTGTTCAAAGCCCCACATACCTAAAAATGAAAGATGAATATGAACTTTCAACTCTGGAACTTTATTCACGAAAATAAAGGGTGCTTCTCGAAGCCCTTAACATGATCAACTAGAATCCCAAATCAATTTGAAATTTCTACGTTTCAATCAAGAGACATAAAAGGATGAAATTTGGCGTAGTAGGGTTGGGGTTTGAGCCTTAGAAAATTTTGAAGAAAAATGAGCTATTGAATGCACTTAATGGACTTAAATCCATGGTTTACCCGGATGGATTGGAGTGGGAATGACCAAAATACCCTTAAAAATTAAATAATATCAAATCTGTTCTTTGGTGGACTGTTTTGATAGGCTGAAGTATATCGACCATAACTTTTTGCTCCGATGGAAAAATTGGATGAGACCAATTTCATTGGAAAGAGAACTTTCACAGCTTTCTGTTGATATATAGTAGCTCACACAGATCATTATGTACAAGGAGTTATGATCGTTTGAAGTTGACCCTAAAATTCGCCCGGCCTCAGTAATTTTTTCCTGCACATTTACTGTTCACCACTATTCACGGTTAGATCGGAATGATCATAACTCATCGCTCGAGTGTCCGTTTTGAATGATACACATATAGTTGGAAATATTATTTGATGCTCTACGTGATGACGGGTCATATATCCAGAAATTCCACACAGAAAAATTATTAATCACGATAAAGAACGGAATTCAACACATTTTTGTCCGAGATCTTAATGGAATTTTTTTTTCTGGGGCATCACATCATCTCCCCCTTGGAAACATTCGTCCTCGAATGTTGATAGGTAGGTCAAGTATACTATGAAAATGAGTATATAGAGAATAATCATCTTGCCCAAGCATATACTCCATTCTAGATTTTTTTGGATATCGTAGAAAACACACAAACCAAGATAAACATAGCAATAAGGATTAAATCAAAAGAGAACGATACCTTTGACATGCTCAGGATTCGTAGGAAAGAGATGGGGATATTTGGCGCGCATATCCACTTCGGCTTCCCAAGTAGGACTCTCCACAGATTGATTTCGGCAAAGCATTTTAACCAAAGGAACTTCCTTGTTTCTTAGCCTACGAACTTGAAAGTCAAAAACCTCAACTGGAATCTCTTCATATGAAAGACTATATTGAATACCCGAGCTTTCGGAAGGATCAATCACAACAGAATCACCAATAGACTTCTTAAGCATAGAAACATGGAAAACTGGATGGACGTTAGATAACTCCGCGGGCAATTCAACCTTATACGCTACCTTCCCAATGCGATCCACAATCTTATAGGGACCAATGTAACGGGGACTTAGTTTCCCTTTCTTCCCAAATCTCTTCACCCCTTTAATGGGTGAAACTTTTAAGTACACTAAATCACCAACATCAAATTCAAGGTCTTTCCTCCTTACATCTGCGTATGATTTTTGACGACTTTGGGCAGTTTTCAACCTTTCCCGAATTAACTTAACCTTCTCCATGGCCTCGAACACCGTATCTGGTCCAGTCGCGACAGCCTCACCAACTTCAAACCAACCAATGGGTGATCTACATCTTCTACCATACAAAGCTTCAAACGGGGCCATTCCAATAGTAGCATGAAAACTGTTATTGTAAGCAAACTCGATTAATGCTAAGTGCTCATCCCAACTACCTTTAAAATCAAGAACACAAGCCCTCAACATATCTTCTAAAGTCTGAATGGTCCGCTCGGCCTGAGCATCTGTTTGCGGATGGAAAGCAGAACTTAAACGAATTTGGGTACCGAGACCCTTCTGGAAAGATTTCCAAAACTGAGAGGTAAACTGAGTACCTCTGTCAGAAATAATAGCCAAAGGGATTCCATGAAGTCTGATGAGTTCCTGGATATATATTCTAGCATAATCTTCAGTTGTATACGATGAATGCACAGGCAAAAAATGAGCTGATTTCGTCAGCCGATCCACGACAACCCAAATCGAATCATGATGGAGATGAGAATGAGGCAAACCAACTATGAAGTCCATATTCACTTCTTCCCACTTCCAAGTAGGAATGCTAAACTCTTGCATTACGCCACTGGGCCTTTGATGCTCTATTTTAACCTTTTGACACGTGGAACACTTCTCCACAAATTCTGCTATGTTCCTCTTCATACCGTTCCACCAATAGATTTCTCGCAAATCATGGTACATCTTGGTAGCACCAGGATGGATGGAGTATCGCGTACCATGCGCTTCCGCCATAATCCTCTGCTTCAAGTTATCAACATCAAGAACACATAATCTTTCTCGGAGTCTCAAAACGCCATCTCCCCCTTGGGAGAAAACCTCCATCTTTTGGTCTTTAACTGACTCTTTTAACCTGACCAAGGTAGGATCCCTGTCTTGCTTCTCCTTCACTTCCGAAACTAAAGAGGATTCAAAACCGTTTTGCACTCCTATACTACCCTCAGCATCACCAAACAACCTAAACCCCAATCTAGCCAAACGATGTACCTCACGGGCCAACTCCTTCTTACCAATCTCCACATGTGCTACGCTACCCATGGACTTCCGACTAAGGGCATCTGCCACTACATTGGCCTGCTCGGATGATATAGCATACTCATATCATAATCTTTCAATAGTTCTAACCATCGTCTCTGCCTAAGATTCTACTCCTTTTGGGTGAATACATACTGCAAGCTCTTATGGTCCATGAAGACGGCGACATGGACACCATACAAATAATGTCTCCAGATTTTCAAAGCAAAAACCACGACAGCTAATTCAAGGCCATGGGTAGGATAATTCTTCTCGTGAGGTTTTAGCTGCTTGAAAGCATAAGCTATAACCTTGCCCTTATACACAACCCAAATCGACTCTGGAAGCATCGCAATACACCACAAAACCATCAACACCATCAGGCAAAGTCAACACAGGGGCTGAAGTGAGTTGAGTCTTCAACTCCTGAAAACTCTTCTCACAAGATTCGGACCACAGGAACTTCACTTTCTTTTGGGTCAAACGGGTCATAGGAGACACAATAGATGAAAACCCTTCAACAAAACGACGATAATAACTAGCTAGACCCAAGAAACTTTGGATATCAGAAGGAGAAATAGGTCTAGGCCAACTCTTTATAGCCTCTATCTTTTGAGGATCAACTCTAATACCTTCGAAAGAAACAACATGACCCAAGAAGGTTACAGAGTTCAGCCAGAACTCACACTTACTGAACTTAGCATACAACCGATGAGTTCGAAAAGTTTCCAACACAATTCAGAGATAATCCGCATGATCACCCTCACTTTGGGAGTAAATAAGAATATCATCAAGGAACACTACTACAAATAAATCTAGATATGACCGGAATACACGGTTCATAAGATCCATGAAAGACGTTGGAGCATTAGTTAACCCGAAAGACATCACTAGAAATTCAAAATGACCGTAACGGGTTCGAAAGGCTGTCTTGGAGATATCACATTCCCTAACCTTAAGTTGGTGATAACCGGATCTGAGGTCTATCTTCAAATAGTAGCTCGTACCTTGCAATTGATCAAATAAATCATTAATTCGGGGAAGCAAATATTTATTCTTGATAGTAACCCTATTAAGCTGCCGGTAATCAATACACATTCGCAAAGAACCATCTTTCTTACGCACAAACAGGATAGGTGCACCCCACGGGGACACACTAGGTCTGATAAAGCTTTTGTCTAAAAGATCTTTCAATTGCTCCTTCAACTCTTTAAGTTCCGCGGGAGCCATGCGATATGGAGGAATGGAAATAGGCTGAGTATCGGGAAGAAGGTCAATTCCAAACTCTATCTCTCTATCAAGAGGTACTCCAGGGAGATCTTTCGGAAAGATATCAAGAAACTCATTAACAACATTAATTGACTGAATGGTCGGGGTTTTAGACTTAGTGTCTTTAACCCGAACCAAATGGTGGATGCAACCCTTGGAAATCAACTTCCTAGCTTTGAGATAGGATATGAAACGACCCTTAGGAATCACAGAACTCCCGGACCATTCGAGGATAGGTTCATCAGGAAACTAAAACTTGACCACACGGGCACAACAATCAATAGACGCATAGCATGAGTGAAGCCAATCCATACCCAGAATGATATCAAAGTCAACCATATCTAGCTCAATCAAATCAGCATACATAACCCGATGAAAGATAGTAATGGGACATTTCTTAAACACCCGCTTAGCAATGACAGACTATCCTACCGAAGTAGAAACCAAAATAGGCTTAGAAATTAGTTCAGGATCCGTTTCAAAATTTACAGCAACCAGAGGTGTCACATAAGAAAAACTCGAACTGGGATCCATCAACACATAGACATCAAAATAGAAAACACGGAGCATACTAGTGACAACATCGAGAGAGTCCTCCTGCTCCTGACGAGGTGGTATAGCATAGAAACGATTCTGGCGTTGACCGCCAGCAGTACTAGATGAAACACCCTGAGGAGAAACTGGACGGGCTGCGGGAGGCGGGGCACTGGTAGCCTGACTCTGGGGACGGGCATCACGACTCCACTGTCTGGCATACGGGTAGTCTCTAAGTATATGTCCTAACTTGCCACAACCAAAAAAGCCCCGCTTCCCCATATAAAACTCCCCAAAATGGTCTTTACCACACTTAGCACATGAAGGAGGATGAGGCCAGTTGCTTACACTGTCCTGAGACCTGGAAGGTACCGACCTATTCCCAAGCTCCTGCCTGCCCCGATATATGGGAGCACTAGCTGAGGAAGGCGCAGGTATAAATGAACGTCTCTGAAACTGAGGGCGACTCCCTCTGGAGAATCTAGTCTGACCAGACCCCTGTTGCTCCGATCTGACTCTCTTAATCCCTCTTACTTTTTCTCTTTCCTTTATCTTGTCTAACTCAATCTGTTGGGCGTGAATCATTAACCTAGGAAGATCATTCTCCCTGTTGATCATAGCAAATCTACATTCTTTCACCACATAACTCGACACCCCAGTTAGAAACTTGCTTATAGTAGTCCTCAAGTCAGCTATCATATTGGGAGCGTACTTCGATAGTTGATTAAACTTAAGACAATACTCCTTAACCGACATGGAGCCTTGTCTCAAATTCATAAACTCCTCTATCTTAGCTTCCCGTAACTCAAGAGGAAAGAATCTATCCTAGAAAGCATCTTGGAATAATTGCCAAGTCACCGGAGCGGTATCTTCCTCTCTACCATTATCCATATTTGCACCCAGTCATAGACAACATCTTTCAACCAATAAGAAGCCAGCTCCACACTTTTTTCCTCGGTCATGTGCATAATCTGTGTAATTTTCTTTATTTCACAAACATACATCTGCGGGTCCTCACCTGCTCTCGACCCACGAAACTCTGGCGGATTCATCCGCATAAAGTCATGAATTCGTGCTGCTGCCGAATTATTTTCCTACGGAGGTGGAGCGTTAGCCTGAGTATTAGCAGTAACTTCCTGGGCTAGCATCAGAAAAACTGCCCGAAATTTGGCATGAGATACCGTCTCATGTAACAGATCAACGGGTTGATGTTGGTTGTTATTTCCGCGAGCTCGACGTGGAGGCATTTTCTGTCGTAAGAACGCACGAATTAACAGAAGAAGGAAACAGTTGTAGGCATGATAGACTCTTGTAGAAAGAAAGAAATGACTTTTCCTAGAATGCCCCACAACCTCTTGATCATAGGTGTGGCGCGCTACACACCGATGCTCAAGACTCTACGTAACGCGGCTTGTCAGACTCCCTAGGACTCTTCACAATCTTAGGCTCTGATACCAAGTTTGTAACGCCCCAAAATATCATCCCGAGACACCACACGGTGCCCAAGGCTACACGTAGCCTCAAGCTAACCCTTTAAGCCAAAACATTACCCTTGGGTTCCAACACAACAACATACATGCTACGCTAAGGATATATATAAAAGTACATATCATATCACCTCGCACATGGCACAGAATATCGTTAGACTGTACATATATGGAATGTCTATACACAAACTAACCCATCAATACACTAGTCTGACATAGCCTCTATACAGCAAAATCAACGAGCCATTGGGACAAACCCCCAACTGACTCAACAGACCAAAGGGATCACAAAACAACAACACCAAAACTAGCAATTTGGTCCTCGAACCATAAGGACTCACCACTGAAGAAACGTAGATGCGGCACTCGGATATCACTGTCGCGACTGCGGCTGAGTACCTGAACCTACATTATGGTAAAAATGTAGCCCATAGAGAAATATGTGGGTCAGCACAAGATACGTACTGAGTATGTGGGGGCGCATGCAAAATATAAATAATATCATAAATTTCGTAAAAACGTACATACGGACCATAATGACACACCTGGCTTGAGTGACATTGAATCATGCAACTCATAACATCTTAGATAGGAAATGTAGGAGAAAAACCTCATAAATCATTATAGATCATCTTAGGCAACTTGACTTACCACATCAAAACTCGGAGTGACTCGGTATTTCAATAAACATGACTCTTATGGACAGGGAAGTTTTCTATAACCGACAACCCCACGTGAGCTATGTGGAATACCAACGTTTGAAACCCCCGTTGGCGGGAGCGTCATACTCTTTGCCAGGGAGTACGACATTAAAACTGCAATAATCACAATCGGGCTCTCTGGCCAATAATATCATCATCAAACAACCCTACGGTGGCACATAGGTTTGGGAAAATACCTAATTTCCCTCTCGGTGCTAAGTACTACTCCACGACAAGCTCAGAACGCGTTAGGAAATCCACCACAACATCACAAGGGTCTATCATAAAGACCAAATAAAATCTCTTTCTCATTTATCAAATCATATCAATTTGTGGATTCCTAACTCAACACATTTTAGCTCAAAACATTTTAATCTTCCTCAACATCAACAAGGTATCAATGCATTGAACCATAACTGACTCAATATTTGGACAAGGATATGAAGACTCAATACATAATATTTTCAATAATTTAACTCATCAAAACCATTCGGAAAATACCAAGACTCATTGCAACTTCAATATCAACATTTCTCAATTTGCCATCCAACTCTCATTTAAAGGTACTTGAGACATCAACCCATAGTAGGGATATAGAATTTCCAATATCAATTATAAATTCATAATAAGGAAATAGTGGAATGATAGTATAAATCAAGGCTTAACAAATTAAATCATCATACTCTCATAATCAAATACTTTTTGGACATAATTCCATCTCAACATCATACACATATCAGATGACATAATCCCATAGATCATGGACAATAATATAAGATATAAATTCATATTTCCAATTCATGGTAAAATATGTAAATTCTCATGTCAATGTAATTCAACAAAAATACCGGGCACAAGATCGAAAGGATAATCTTGTTCAAATCCCCACATACCTAAAAATGGAAGATGAATATGAACTTCCGACTCCGGAACTTTATTCACGAAAATAAAGGGTGCTTCTCAAAGCCCTTAACATGATCAACCCGAATCCCAAATCAATTTGAAATTTCTACGTTTCAATCAAGAGACATAGAAGGATGAAATTTGGAGTAGTAGGGTTGGGGTTTGAGCCTTAGGAAATTTTGGAGAAAAATGAGCTATTGAATGCTCTTAATGGACTTAAATCCATAGTTTACCCGGATGGATTGGAGTGGGAATGAAAAAAATACCCTTAAAAATCAAATAATGTCAAATCTGTCCTTTGGTGGATTGTTTTGATAGGCTGAAGTAGATCGACCATAACGTTTTTCTCCTATGGCCAAATTGGATGAAACCAAATTCATTGGAAAGAGGACTTTCAGAGATTTCTGTTGATATATATTAGCTCACCCAGATCATTATGTACAAGGAGTTATGATCGTTTGAAGTTGACCCTAAAATTCGCCTGGCCTCAGTATTTTTTTCCTGCACATTTACTGTTCACCACTATTCACGGTTAGATCGAAATGATCATAACTCATCGCTCGAGTGTCCGATTTGGATGATCCACATATTGTTGGAAAGCTTATTTGATGCTATACGTGATGAAGGGTTGCATATCCAGAAATTCCATATAGAAAAATTATTATTCACTATAAAGAACAGAATTCAACACATTTTCGTCCGAGATCTTAACAGAATTTTTTTTTCCGGGACATCACAGTCTAGCAGTAATTTTCTTGACTTGTCCCCTCCAGAATACAACAATCTTCTCACAAATAATAACTCAACAACTCTGGACAAGAGTTGAGTTCAAAGCTCCACAAAAAAGAATACCTCTCTTCAACTAACGAACTCTGTTTTTTACTATCTTTTGTGAACTTTCTATTATCTTGTGTATGTATTCCCAAAATCATGCAAGACTACCTCTTATAAATATTAAAGTAAAGGAGTAAGATCTTGAACTATATGTTACAAGAGTTACATGAGTTATAAGATATTATAATGAAGAGGATAATGGAGGAATAAAGATATAAGTTAGAAGAAACTTATGAAAATTTTGATTAAATTCATTCTCCACTAATCTAGAGATTAAAAACATAAGAGTTACAATTGAAGGAAATTGTAAAGCCATGCAAACGTGCTGTCAATTGATGACATTAAGGTTGGCAGCAATTGCCAACAAATAATAACTGTTGTAACTTCCACAAAGTAAAGATCTTAAAGGGCCATTATAATAATGAATTTAGCATTAAGAATATTCTAAAAATAATATTAAAATGCCCTTAATCCATCAATACCCAACTCATTTTAATATTAACAAGAGAGTCCACTAGTTGAAGGAAGACTACCATGCATAATGAAGGTGTGCTTTGCATTGAACCTCTACTTAGTAATACAATAATTTTTACTCCAGAGTCGTAGTGGTCTCAAACTTGAACTATGACTGCTTAAGGAAAATCAAAAGTTATTGCTTACACATAATAGTCAAGGTATTGACATGAGTTTTATAGCCAGCACGTTACGACCTTGTGCTATTCCGGTTTCATGAGTGTTTTTTTAGAACGAGCCTAATTCTCATAGGAAGCGGCCTACCTCCTCTCTCACATAGGTGAAATCCGTCGAGTGTTCCTATAATTTAGCACTCCACTCATAAGAGTTGCAGATTTCCATTAAGTGTTTTATAAACTCAATCTTACAATCATTACAGGCAAATGCACTCACACCATAGGGAGGGATAAAAAATAGTGCATTTTTCTCAACAAGTCATCATGTGATTCATTTTTTCCATTGAACCTGGTTATAGTATCTCTAGTCCCCAGGTTGGGTTTCCTCACATATGACTCAAGATTCAATAAGCTTCAATCCCATCCCCTCGATGTGCTCCAGACCTTTTCTCTTGCTAAGGCCTTAGTCAACGGATCTGCAAGATTATCACAAGATTTGACATGATCAATATTAATGGTACCATTTGTCAAATATGATCTCACATTACTGTGTTTTCTCCGTATAGGTCTGAATTTACCGTTTAAGTAACGGTTTTGAACTCTACCAATTATAGCGGTGCTATCACAATAAATTAAAATAAGAGAAATTGGTTTTTCAAAATAAGGTATTTGAAATAATAAATCTCTCAACCAATTCGCTTCCTCACTAGTTGAAGCTAAAGTAATTAGTTCAGCTTTCATGGTAGAGTTAGCAATAATTGTTTTCTTTTTAGACTTTCAACAAATAGCACCACCACTCAAAGTAAAAACATAACCAACAGTGGATAAGAAATCACCTGATAAAGTGTTCCAATTCGCATCACAAAAGCCTTCAAGTATAGCAGGATAATTTTTATAAAACAAACCATATTTTTTCGTTCAAATTAAATATCTCATTATTCTTGTTATAGCATGTCAATGTTCATTACCTGGCTTGCTAGTAAACCTAATAAGTACTCCTACTGTATATGCAATATCAGTCCTAGTGTAATCAATCACATATTTCGAACTTCTAATTATGCTAGCATATTCCTTTTGATTTATAACACCATTTTCACTTTCAACAGGAAACAACTGAACACTAGAATCAAATGGAGTTACAACATGCTTGCAATCAAGGAAATTATATTTTTTCAATATTTTTTCAACATAATGTGGCTGGTCAAGGAAAATTCCATCACATGTTCTAGTAACTTTTATTCCTAGAATAAAATTTGTCTTACCAAGATCTTTCATATCAAAATGGCTTCTAAGAATATTTTTAGTTTCACCAATAACATTCATGTTAGAACCAAATATCAATAAATCATCAACATATAGGCAAATAATAACATGCAAATTATTCCAAGACTTATGATATATGCACTTATCACACTCATTTGTTTTAAACCTATTATCAATCATGCAGGAATCAAACTTTTCATGCCATTGCTTTGGTGCCTGTTTTAAGCCATATAGAGATTTATTAAGTTTACACACTTTGCTTTCTTGTCCAGCCTCAACAAAACAATCGGGTTGTTCTATGTAAATCTCCTCATTTAGGTCTCCGTTTAAAAAAGCAGTTTTTACATCCATTTGATGAATTTGTAAATAAAAAATTACCGCAATAACAATTAAAAGTCTAATGGATGTAATTCTAGTTACCGGAGAAAAAGTATAAAAAAATTCTAGGTCTTCTAATTGTTTAAAACCTTTAGCCACTAGCCTAGCTTTATATTTATCAACAGATCCATCCGATTTTAACTTTTTACGTAAGATCCATTTACATCCAATTATTTTGCAACTCGGTGGTAAATCAACTAGCTTCTAAGTTTTATTGGAAATTAGTGATTCCATTTCATCATTTACAGCCTCTTTCCAGAAAATAGCATCATGTGAAGACAAGCTTCTTTTAAAGTGATAGGATTATCTCCAATGTTAAAAACATAATAATCAGGACCAAAATCTTTTTCTACTCTAGCTCGTTTACTTCTTCTCAACTCAAAATCATCATTTTCTTTATTTTTTAAAGTAGAAGTAGAAGAACTAAGTAGTGACAAAATATTTTTTTTAGTCCCATGACCCCCACTATTTTTAGAATCAAAAGGAAATTGAATTTCATGAAAATAGCATCACCTGATTCTATTATCACACTATCTTCAAGATTAAAAAATCTATAGGCCGAACTATTTGAAGCATAACCAAAAAAAGCACAAGTAGTAACTTTTTTACCCAACTTAGAGATTTTAGGATCCATTAACCTTACATAGGCTAAGCAACCCCAAACTCTTAAATATCCCAAATTTAGCTTATGACCTTTCCACAACTCAAAAGGTGTTAGTTTGGTCTTTTTATGAGGCACACGATTCAACACAAAATAAGCAGTCAAAAGAGCTTCACCCCAAAAACTTAAAGGCGCACATGACTCAATTAACATGACATTAGTTAACTCAACTAAATTTCTATTCTTCCTTTCTGCTACACCGTTAGATGCAGAAGAATAAGGAGGAGGAGTTTCATGAATTATACCCAATGATCTAACAAAAGAATTGAATTCATGTGACTCATATTCACGGCCTCTATCACTTCTAATTCTTTTTATTTTTCTATTAAACTGATTTTCAACTGCATGGAGAAAAGTTTTAAAATTCTCAAATGCATCACTTTTATTTTTCATTAAGTAAACATATGTAAACTTAGAAAAATCATCAATGAAAGTGATAAAATATCTAATTTCTTCACGAGTTAAAATTCCACCAAGTTCACAAATATCAGTATGAACTAATTCTAATAATTCAGTTTTTCTTTCAACTTGAAAATGAGGCCTTTTTGTGATTTTGTCTTTACTACAAGCCTCATATTTTTCAAAGTTCTTTTGATCACTGAAATTAATCCTAAACTACTCATGATTTCCACATAACGATCATTTATATGACACAAACGAGCATGCCAAAAATTAGTAGAAGAAAGCATATAAACACAAGTAGATGTTTTATTCATTTCAATATTTAACTTGAACATACCATTACATGCATACTCCTTTCCCACAAAAATATTATTTATCAAAATTACGTACTGATCAGATTCAATAATCTGTTTGAAGACTTCTTTATTAAGAAGAAAACTACATATAAAATTTTTTCTCATAAAAGGAGTATAAAGTACATCTTTTAATATTAATATCCTTCTAGAAGTGAAACTCAACTCGACATCTCCTATTACAAGCACTTGAGTGGTATGTGAAACTCCAAGCATGATGGTTTTGGGCTTCTCAAAATTAGTATATTTTTTAAACCACTCTTTGTCATAACAGACATGACGGTTTGTACCAGAGTCAATGTCACGACCCAAGTCGGGGCCTTGGACGTGGCACGTACCCAATACTATAGCTAGTACGAGCGAACGTTCTGGCATATCACCCGAGCATACTTCTAATACAAATGGATAAAGAGGAAGTAATATGAAATTCAATCATGATTTTCTCAAGAGATAAAACTTTACCCAAGTTTATTAACACTGCATAATATCCAACAATTCCAATATCTATGATAAATAAAGACTGGAAATTATAAAGTTTACTTGAAAACTACACCAGCCTGTGAAGCCTCTAATAAGTACCAATACTAATACTAAGAGGAAAGAAAGAAGATATATAATAATAATCATCATATCTTGTCCGGCCACCTGGTGGGAAAGAGGCTCACCAATAGTAGAAGATAGAAATCCTAATGAGACGCCTGACCGCGAACTTGCGTGCCAGAACCTACATCATGAAATGATGTAGCGCCAAAGACGGTCAATACATGGAATGTATTAGTATATAAAATTATTTCAAGAGGATAGCATAGCAAGAGCCAATAAATGACAACAAAATTCAAATTAAAAGTAAGTGAAGACAACTAAAAAGGAATAAGAATATAAACTAAACTTATAATTGACTAAGGTAAATTTATTTCCTTTGATTATTTGTGGAAGAAAGTTGTGAACCGTCATAAACCACCACGTGAGCGCATGGAGTTTGATCTCGGCCCGATCAGCTAAGCCGTCCTATACCTTGCCAGGCATAGGATGTGACATAACATGATTTGCTAGCAAGTATCCATGGTTAGCCCCTTTTCAGGACACATGAAAGAAAAGAGAGTATCCGACTTGCAGAATGATCTCTATCCTATGTCGGCAAACATAGTTTTGGGCATTTGTCATTTTTTAGACCGATGCCTTCACGGTCAGCCAACTACCTCTCTTTGCTCGTAAGTTATCTTATTTATTTATGTTTAAAGTGTTGGCCATATTAGGCCCATGCTCGTGATTTAACCTTTTTAGGCTCATGTACATAATTTAGCCCTTTTTGGCCTCAAGTTGGAAATTCAATTATTCTGTATTCATGAGATTTATACCTTTTCATAACATTTAGAATAGCCAAAAACATTCTGTTAAGGATTCATTAACAAGATTTCCACAACTCTTGAGAGATTATATTTAGGAGTTAGCTGGAAAGATAGAGATTTATACATGGTATAGTCGCTGAGATAACTAAATCTGTCCAAAAATAGATTTTTAGTATTAAATCGGATTCTAACTGTAAGTCTGGGAAAATCCCTGGAGCATTGCTGTAATTGTTGAAGCTATAATGAGCGCTTCGCAACGTTGTGGTACTCAACTAAAACACATTTAAAAGGGGAATCATGCTTGCAAACGTTAATCCTAATTGGACCACCATACCTAACAGACATATATCACATACAAGAATAATGAGCCAACATAGTTTACTGTAGAGCGTCAACCAAACAACATAGCACCAATTTACGACATGAAATAAAAACAAGGCCACCTAAAATCAATATCTATTAGTTTAGTAGCCTTAAATAGATTGCACATACATTAGAGAGAAGCATAAGACAAATTCTGTTAGCATCAAGGTAGTTAGTTTGCAACAATTAAGGACCTTTGAAATCGTAGCAATTACAGCAACTTGGTTTTTCAGGGATGCCCAACTGTAACTCCCCAAGATCCCATCCCAAGATGTCACACGGTGCTTAAAGCCACACGCGGCCTCAAGCTAACCCTCTAAGCCTGCCATCACTTCTAGAACTCACTTTGACAATAGTCATGCTAAAATAAGAGAGAATGACATATCATGAACATACAAGAATAAGATAAGAAACTAGCCTGTACAATCAAAATACTGAAATTCTATACATACTGACACTTTACTTTAGTCTGACCAAGCCTCTACTATATAAGACGGAGGAGCCATTGGGACAGATCCCCAACTGACTCGTACCGAACTGAAAAGAAGTAATCATCTGCTAGTAAAATCAAAAGTAAGGTACATAGGTCCTCGAACTATGAGGACCCACCAACTGTAGGAATGTAGATGGTGGTACTCAAAAATCACTGTCGCCGCTGAGACTGAGCACCTGAACCTATATCACGAGGGAGTATAAAACACAAAAGAGTATGTGAATCAGTACTTGGGAATGTACTGAGTAAGTGGGGGTGCAGGCAACATTTTAAATAATATCATAATTGTATAAGAAAATCATGCATGCTGACACTAATGACTCTCTTCGCTTGAATTACCTAAAACATAGTTTCCATAAATCATCAATAATAACATATGCTTCTTAAATCTCATAAACCATTAGACTTAACTCAAACTCTTTGAATCATGACTTGGAGTGACTCGGTAACTTATGAAACTTGGACTATTATGGACTTGGGAGTTTCTTATAACCGACATAAGCCATGTGAGCTTACATGGAGTCCAACGTCTTGCCCATGTTGGGGAGATCTGTTCTATCCTTGCCATAGGAGTAGAACCTTAACTTTAGTGATCACTGTCTTGGCCTTTGGCCCTTAATCTTAATCCTACGGTGGCACGTAGTTCTGGGGAAGTAGGATGCACTAAACCCATACTTCCCGCTTGGTGCTAAATACTACTCCCAGACTTAAGCTCAGAACGCGTTAGGAAATCCACCTTAATCAACTCAAGGGTCTACCATAGAGACCAAATCATAAATATTTCTCATCTTTAAATCAAAACAATTGTGGATTCCTAACTCGACTCAAACTCAAACAATCTTTCTCAACATAAAGTGTACTTGCTCATTCACTCATATCAAATGTCAGAAAACTTCAAGAAAACATCAAAGAACTCATTCTTGACTCTCAAGCTCAAATATCAATATATATTCAATAATCAAACTTCTCATAGAAAAGCTTAAATCATGACACTTATCTCAAATCATTCGAAAATCATCAATTCATAATAACAATATCCAACTCATGGCATAAGTTCTCAATTTAAGAAATAAAATGATGAAATAATCTTGTATATTAAACTTGAACAACTCAAATCTCATAAATCATTAATAAAGTAATTTGGATGTAAACCCATTTGCAAATTCATGAAATTCAATAGTAGAAATTAAATCTTTGGATACAAGAACGAAAGAAGTGTTCTTGTTCAAACCCCACATACCTTAATCTTTGAAATTGGATGAACTCTAGTGCTTGAGACTCTATCCGCACTTGTAATAAATAATTCTTGAAGCCCACATTATGAGGAACTTGGTTCTTGAAGAAATCTTGAAGATTTATGGATGATTTTTGGAAGATTAATATTCTTGATTGAAACCCTAGATATATTTCTTAAGAGAATTGGAAGAGAAAGTGGAGAGATTAGGGTTTGGATGAGGATTATCATATTTATAGAAGCTTCCAAACGATGGGAAAAGACCAAAATACCCTTGTAAAAACGTCTCTTAATTTCTGAAAAAAATAGCTGACGACATTCGTGACAAGTCGTCAGACTGGTGATAAGTCATCACGAAATGTCGTCACAAAAGGGTGGAATTTATGATTTTCTAGTTAAGGTTGACGACATTGGTGATAAGTCGTCACACTCGTGACAACTTATCACAAAATATCGTCACTGAGGGTGGAAATCTGCCTAAGGCTGACGACATTGGTGATAAGTCGTCACGCTTGTGACAACTTATCACCAATGTTGTCACTCAGTTTTTCAGCGTGACATGCTGGAGTAAAATGGGCATAACTCTTTGCTCATATATCGGATTTTGGAGAAATTGGTATCGTTGGAAAGATAATTTGATTATCTATCTTTTGGTAGGTCATGAGATCAATAATTTGTATTATAAAGAGAGATATGCTCATTTGAAGTTGCATATGGCAATATCCTTCCCAAGAATTCAATCGGTAAGGAATGTTTTGATTCACCTAATCGCTAGGACATCTTTGAGGCATTAATACACATCACCCTTGATCAGAAAACAACCAAAACACTATAATTTATTTCTCATGAGCTTGAGTTATGGTAGCACTATTGTTAGAATCTCGGGGTATTACAATATCTCCCCCTTGGAAACATTCGTCCTCAAATGTTGCCAGATATGCCAAGAATAAGAGAAGAAAAATGAGGACGTATAGATGGAATGACTCACTCAAAGGGCTTTCTTCACTTTATACCTTCGGATACCATACAAAATACACGAATTCGTGTTGGAAGTAGACACACAGCTGAATCTTTAATAAGAAAAGGGTGGAATTAAGAAAGAATGGTACCTTCTGCTCGCTCCGAACTCACAGAAAAGAGGTAAGGGTACTTGGCTCGCATATCTGCTTCTTCTTCCCAAGTAGCAACCTCTACAGATTGATTTCACCATAGAACCTTGACCAAGGGGACTTCCTTATTTCTTAGTCTACGAACTTAATAATCTAGGATTTCAATCGAAACTTCATCATACGAAAGGCTATCTTGAACATCCAAGATTTCTAACGGATCAACAACAACAGAGTCACCATTGTGCTTCTTAAGCATAGATACGTGAAAGACAGAATGGACAACTGACAACTCGGCAGGCAATTCAATCTCATAAGATGCTTTCCCAACACGATGCAAAACTCTATAAGGGCTAATATATAGGGGACTAAGCTTCCCTTTCTTACCAAATCTTTTCACCTCTTTCATGTGTGAAATCTTTAGATAGACCAAATCATCAACTTAAATTTAAGAGCTCCTTTTCTCACATCTGCATATGACTTTTGACGACTTTGGGCTGTCTTCACCCGTTCTCGAATCATCTTAACTTTCTCCATAGCCTCAAACACAGCATCAGGTCCAATTACAGTGGCTTCACCCGCTTTAAACCAACCTATGGGTGACCTACATCTCCTCCCATACAAAGATTCAAACGGAGCCATTCTAATGCTAGCATGATAACTATTGTTATAAGCGAATTTAATCAATGACAAATGTTCATCCCAACTTCCTTTGAAATCAAGAACACATGCCCTCAACATATCCTCCAAGGTCTGGATGGTCCTCTCAGCTTGACCATCGATCTGCGGATGAAAAATGGAGCTAAGATAAACTTGGGTACCGAGACCCTTCTGAAAAGCCATCCAAAAATGAAAAGTAAATTGAGTACCCCTGTCATAGGTAATAAACAAAGGAACTCCAGATTTTCAAGGCAAAAACCACTGCAGCTAACTCAAGGTCTTGGGTCGGGTAATTCTTCTCATGCGGCTTCAACTGCCCGGAGGCATAGGCTATAACCTTACCCTTCTGCATCAACACGCAACCCAACCCAACTCTAGAAGCATCACAGTACACCACAAAATCATCTATACCATTAGGAAGGGTCAACATAGGGGCCGAAGTGAGTCGAGTCTTCAACTCCTGAAAACTCTTCTCGCAAGAATCAGACCACAGAAATTTAACTTTCTTTTGGGTCAACTGAGTCAAAGGGGACGCGATAGAAGAGAAACCCTCAACAAAACGACGGTAGTAACCAGCTAGACCCAAGAAACTCCTAATATCCGATAGGGAAATAAGTCTAGGATAATTCCTCACAGCTTCTATCTTTTGAGGATCAACTCGAATACCTTCAGAAGAAACAATATGACCCAGAAAAGCAACTGACCTTAGCCAAAATTCACACTTGCTAAATTTGTAAAATAGCTGATGATCTCTAAGGGTTTGTAAGACTACTTGGAGATGATCTTCATGGTCGTTCTCACTTCGGGAGTATACAAGAATATCATCTATGAACACAATAACAAACATATCTAGGTACTGTCTGAACACCCGATTCATGAGATCCATAAAAGCTGTTGGGGTATTTATTAGCCCGAAGGACATGACCAGGAATTCAAAATGACCATAACGGGTGCGAAAAGCTGTCTTTGGAATATCGCACTCCCTAACTTTAAGCTGGTGATAACCGGATCTCAAGTCTATTTTTGAGAAATAGCTGGCACCTTGCAGCTGATCAAATAGGTCATCAATTCTAGGAAAAGGGTACTTATTCTTGACTGTGACCTTGTTAAGCTGACGATAGTCGATGCACATCCGCAATGAACCATCTTTCTTTCGCACAAATAGAACGGGTGCACCCCAAGGAGATACACTAGGCCTTATGAAACCCTTATCTAGAAGATCTTTGAGTTGCTCTTTCAAACTATTAAGTTTTACGAGGGCCATACGATTGGGAGGAATAGAAATAGGCTGTGTATCGGGAAGAAGATCAATCCCAAATTCTATCTCTCTATCGGGAGGTACCCCTAGGAGATCTTCCAAAAAAACATCGAGAAACTCATTAACAACGCTGATTGACTGAGCGGTCGGAGTCTCAGCGAACCAAATGATAGATGCAACCCTTGGATATCAACTTCCTAGCTTTAAGATAGGATATGAAATGACTCTTGGGAGATACAGAATTTCTGAACCACTCAAAGGCTAGCTCATTGGGAAAATGAAACTTGACAACACAGGTACGACAGTATATAGACGCATAAAAAGAGTGAAGCCAATCTATACCCAAAATAATGTCAAAATCAACCATGTCTAACTCAATCAAGTCTGCGAACAAGACTCTATGAAGAACAGTGATAGGACACTTTTATATACTTGTTTAGCAATAACAGATTCACCTACTGGGGTAGAAACTGGGATAGGCTCAGGAACCTTTTCAACATTGATCTCAAAATTCACAGCCACCAACGGAGTCACATAAGAAAAACTTGACCCAGGGTCCATCAACACATACACATCAAAATAAAATACACGAAGCGTACCAGTAATAATATCTGGGAAATCCTCCTGCTCCTGGTGGGGTGGTATAGCATAAAAGCGATTCTGGCGCAGACCACTTACAGTACTCGACGGGGCACCCTAAGGAAGAGTTGGACGAGATAAAGGTTCTGAGGAACTGATAGCCTAACTCTGGGGACGAACATCACGGCTCCTCTGTCTAGCATATGAGAAATCTCTGAGTCTGTGGCCCAACTTACCATAGCCAAAACAACCTTTCTTTTCAGCCAAACACTCTCCGAGATGGGTCCAACCACATTTAGGACATGGGAGATATTTAAGTCTATTACTCATACTGTCCTGGGACTTGGGCATAGTAGGCCTATTAACCTACTCCCGCCTGATTAAGGATACGGGGGCACTAGCTGATGAAGGTGCTGACACGAATGAACGACTCTGAAACTGAGGGCGGATCCCTCCAGAAAATCTAGTCTGACCATGCCCCTGCTGCTCTGATCTAACTCTCTTATTTTCTCTTATTCTCTATCTCCTTCACCTTGCCCACTTCAATCTGCTGAGCCTGTATCATTAATCTAGAAAGATCCATGTCCCTATTGAGCATAGAAGATCTACACTTTTTCATAACGTAACTCGATACGCCAGTAAAAAACTTACTCATCTGGTCCTGGAATCAACCATCATACCGGGAGCATACTTAGAAAACTGGTTGAATTTAAGACAATACTCCTAAACTGTCATGGAGCCTTGTCTCAAGTTCTTAAATTCTTCTAGTTTTTCTTCCCTCATCTCCAAGGGAAAGAATCTATCCAAGAAGGCATCCTGGAATAATTGTCAAGTCATGGGAGCGGCATTCTCCCCTCTATTTTTCCTCCACACCTCTATCCAGTTATAAGCAATATATTTCAAGCGATAGGAAACTAGCTCCACACTTTCTTTCTCTGTTACATGCATAATTTGGGTAATCCTTTTCACCTCATCAAGATACATCTGTGGGTTCTCACCTGCCCTTGACCCATAAAACTCTGACAAATTTATCTGCATAAAATCATAAACCCGAGCTATAGCTGAATTACTTTTTTGCGGAGGTGGAACGGTGACCTGAGCATGGGCCTGAGCTTTGGCGATAACCGCCTAGGCTAGTGCCTGAAAAGTTGTCTGGAATTCAACGTGAGACACCGTCTCACCTAAAGGATCAACGGGTTGAGGTTGTTCGTTGTTTCTGCGAGCTCTACGAGGAGGCATTTTTTGTCATAAGAGAGCACGAATTAACAGCAGAGAGAAATAGTCATAGGCACGATAGACTTTTGAAAGAAAGAAACAACTTTTCCTAAAATGTCCCGTAGCCTCTTGCTCATAGATGTGGGGCGCTACATACCGATGATCAAGACTCTATGTAACGCGGCTTGTCAGACTCCTTAGGACTCTTCAAACCTTAGTCTCGAATACCAAGCTTGTAACGCCCCAAGATCCTATCCCGAGATGTCACACGGTGCTTAAGGCCACACGCGGCCTCAAGCTAACCCTCTAAGCCTGTCATCACTTCTAGAACTCACTTTGACAATAGTCATGCTAAAATAAGAGAGAATGACATATCATGAACATACTGGAATAAGAAAAAAAAACTAGCCTGTACAATTAAAATACTAAAATTCTGTACATACTGTCACTTTACTTTAGTCTGACCAAGCCTCTACTATATAAGACGGAGGAGCCGTTGGGACAGATCCCCAACTGACTCATACTGAACTGAAAAGAAGTAATCATCTGCTAGTAAAATCAAAGTTAGGTACATAGGTCCTCGAACCATGAGGACTCACCAACTGCAGGAATGTAGATGGAGGTACTCGAAAATCACTGTCGCCGCTAAGACTGAGCACCTGAACCTACATCACGAGGGAGTATAGAACACAGAAGAGTATGTGAATTAGTACTTGGGAATGTACTGAGTAAGTGGGGGTGAAGGCAACATTTTAAATAATATCATAATTGTATAAGAAAATCATGCATGCTGACACTAATGACTCTCTTCGCTTGAATTACCTGAAACATCATTTCCATAAATCATCAATAATAACACATGCTTCTTAAATCTCATAAACCATTAGAATCAACTCAAACTCTTTGAATCATGACTTAGAGTGACTCGGTAACTCATGAAACTTGGACTATTATGGACTTGGGAGTTTCTTATAACCGACATAAGCCATGTGAGCTTACATGGAGTCCAACGTCTTGCCCATGTTGGGGACATCTGTTCTATCCTTGCCATCGGAGTAGAACCTTAACTTTAGTAATCACTGTCTTGGCCTTTGGCCCTTAATCTTAATCCTACGTGGCACGTAGGTCTGGGGAAGTAGGATGCACTAAACCCATACTTCCCGCTCGGTGCTAAATACTACTCCCAGACTTAAGCTCAGAACGCGTTAGGAAATCCACCTTAATCAACTCAAGGGTCTACCATAGAGACCAAATCATAAATATTTCTCATCTTTAAATCAAAACAATTATGCATTCCTAACTCAACTCAAACAATCTTTCTCAACATCAAGTGTACTTGCTCATTAACTCATATCAAATGTCAAAAACTTCAAGAAAACATCAAAGAACTCATTCTTGACTCTCAAGCTCAAATATCAATATATATTCAATAATCAAACTTCTCAGAGAAAAGCTTAAATCATGACAATTATATCAAATCATTCAAAAATCATCAATTCATAATAACAATATTCAACTCATGGCATAAGTTCTCAATTTTAGAAATAAAATGATGACATAATCTTGTATATTAAACTTGAACAACTCAAATCTCATAAATCATTAATAAAGTTATTTGGGTGTAAACCCACTTGCAAATTCATGAAATTCAATAGTAGAAATTAAATCTTTGGGCACAAGAATGAAAGAAGTGTTCTTGTTCAAACCCCACATACCTTAATCTTTGAAATTGGATGAACTCTAGTGCTTGAGACTCTATCCGCACTTGTAATAAATAATTCTTGAAGCCCACACTATTAGGAACTTGGTTCTTGAAGAAATCTTGAAGATTTATGGATGATTTTTGGAAGATTAATATTCTTGATTGAAACCCTAGATATATTTCTTAAGAGAATTAGAAGAGAAAATGGAGAAATTAGGGTTTGGATGAGGATTCTCATATTTATAGAGACTTTCAAAAGATGGAAAAATACCAAAATACCCTTGCAAAAACGTTTCTTAATTGCTGAAAAAAATAGCTGATGACATTCATGACAAGTCGTCAGACTGGTGATAAGTCGTCACGAAATATCGTCACAAAAGGGTGGAATTTATGATTTTCTGGTTAAGGTTGACGACATTGGTGATAAGTTGTCATACTCGTGACAACTTATCACAAAATATCATCACTGGGGGAGGAAATCTGCCTAAGGCTTACGACATTGGTGATAAGTGGTCACACTTGTGACAGGTTATCACGAATGTCGTCACTCAGTTTTACAGCCTGACATGCTGGAGTAAAATGGGCACAACTTTTTGCTCCGATACCGGATTTTGGTAAAATTGGTATCGTTGGAAAGATAATTCAATTGTGTATATTTAGGTTGGTTGTGATCTCAATAATTCATAGTATAATGAGATATATACTCATTTGAAGTTGAATATGGCAATATCCTTCCCAAGAATTCAATCGGTAAGGAATGTTTTGATTCACCTAATCGCTAGGACATCCTTGAGGCATTAATACACATCACCCTTGATCAGAAAAAACCAAAACACTATAATTTATTTCTCATGAGCTTGAGTCATGGTTGCACTATTGGTTAGAATCTCGGGGTATTACACCAACATGGGCTTTGACTCTACTATCAGACTCAAGTTTTCAGAATTTCACAAACTAATTTAGCCAACCAGGTAAAATTCTTTAATATATTCAAACACCAAGTTAAAAATACCAAACCATGTGAAGGGAAGTAGATTACAAAACATTAAAGATAACATCCAGGAAACTAAACAAGAGATAATTCTACGTACCTCAAAACGTTTAACAGATTTGAGATTGGAAGAAGAAAATTTTAACTTGATTCCCAACCAATTCTCTTTTGTTTCTTAGAAGTTGTGATTGAGAGAAGGAAAAGAAATATTGACTGCTGAAACTTATGAAAATTAATGAAAGAAAAAGGGTATTGGATGCTGCTGGAAAGCTTTGAAAAAAACTGATGAAGGGAAACTCAAGGCTTTTATCATGTGATTTGGAGGAAAACAAAAGGGCTTGTTTTAATTTGTGTAACTGATGCAACATGGCTGGGAAAATAATGTTTAGTAGAAAGAACGTATGAAACTGATATTAAAGAAACATCTTAAATTTTATGAAATAAATTATTGAACAAAAAGACAAAATTACCCTTGAGATATCTCACCAAGCAATGGGCCTGAGATGTTACAGTATCTCCCCAGAATTAGGGGATGAAACTTCTACTAATGAACTTTTCATGTGATTATATTTCTCACCATAACTCCAAAAGAAACTCACCAAGATAAATGATAAACATAAATTATGAACAAACAACACTAGACATAAGCATGATTTATGACAGACATACCATGTGGCTTGATTTTAAATAAAATAAAAAAGCAAGAATTTATGGAATATCATGAGTAAGGATTTGCATTATTACCTTCGTTGCCTTCCTCTTGAGAAGTGAATAGGTGAGGATATCATGCCTTCATATCTTCCTCTGATTCCCATGTAGCTTCCCCAAACTTTTGATTTCTCCATAACACCTTTACCAAAATAATTTCCTTTGCTCTCAACTTGCGAACTTGACGATCCAATATCTTAATGGGAACTTCTTCATAATTTAATGAATCTTTTAACCAACAATATTTATCGGGACTATAAGAGTAGGGTCACCTACACACTTCCTAAGTAAGGATACATGAAATACTGGATGAACCGAGGTTATTTCCATGGGCAAATCTAACTCATAGGCAACCTTTCCAACTTTTCTCAAAATATGGTAAGGACCAATATAACAGGGACTAAGTTTCTCCCTCTTTCCAAAATGCATGACACCCTTCATTGGTGACACCTTCAAGAACACCCAATTATTTACTACAAACTCCAAGTCCTCATGCCTCCTATCTGAGTAGTATTTTTGGCGACTCTGAGCAGTTTTCAACCTCTCTCGAATAACCTTAACCTTCTCGATAACTTGATAAACCAAATCTGGGCCTAATAACTTAGTTTCACCAACCTCAAACCATCCAATAGGAGATCTACATCTTCACCCGTATAGATCTTCAAAAGGAGCAATCCGAATACTTGAGTGGTAACTATTATTGTATACAAACTCAATAAGAGGTAGGTGTTCCTCCCAATTTCCTTTAAAGTCAAGTATGCATGCCCTCAACATATCCTCTAGCATCTGAATAGTGCGCTCCGCTTGACCATCCGTCTGAGGGTGGAAAGCAGTACTAAAGTTCACCTGCGTACCCAAACCTCTTTGGAAAGACCTCCAAAAATGAGCAGTAAACTGGGTGACTCCTTCTGAAATGATAGACATGGGGGTTCCGTGCAACTTGACAATTTCTCGAATATACAATCGGGCATAATCTTCAGCTGAGTATGTCGTATGAATAGGTAAGAAATGAGTAGACTTAGTCATTCGATCCATAATCACCCAAATTGAGTCATGTTGACGCCGAGAACGTGGTAACCCCGTCACACAATCCATATTTATCATATCCCACTTCCATACTGGAAAAGCTATATCTTGAGCAAAACCTCCAGGTTTTTTATGCTCGACCTTAACCTGCTGACAATTTGGGCACTTGAGAACAAAGTCAGTAATATTTTGCTTCATGTTGTTCCACCAATAAATTTCCCTCAAATCATGATACATTTTGGTGGATCCGGGGTGAATGGAGTACCTGGAATAATAGGCCTATGCCATGATACTTTCTTTTCTCGCAACCCATCAACATTTGGGATGCAAAGTCTACCCTGGTACCTCAGAACACCATCTCCTCCTTGTTCAAAAGCCATAATCTTTTATTGTAGAACTTCTTCCTTCAATTGCAAAAAAATGGGATCATTATTCTGGTTTTCTTTGACTTCTGACACTAGAGACGATTCTGACATATTTTGTACAACCACCCCACCATCCTCAGAGTCTAGGAGTTGAACTCCTAAATTAGCAAGACAATTAATATCTTTCGTGAGTCCTTTCTTCTCTTTCTCCATATGTGCAAGACTTCCCATAGACAATCTACTAAGAGCATATGCAACCACGTTTACCTTACTAGGATGATAGAGCAAACTTAAATCATAGTCCTTGAGTAACTCAAGCCACCTTCTTTGCCTGAGATTCAACTCCTTCTGACTGAAAACATATTGGAGGCTTTTATGATCAGTGAAAATATCAACATGTAACCCATAAAGATAGTGACGCCAAATCTTCAAAGCAAAGACCACAACTGCTAATTCAAGATCGTGAGTGGGGTAATTTCTTTCATTGTTTTTAAGCTTTCTCGAGGCATAGGCTATCCTTACCACGTTGCATCAATACACAACCAATACCAACCCGTGAAGCATCATAATAAACCATAAAGCCTTCATTTCTCTCCGATAAAGTCAACATCGGGGCGGAGGTTAATCTATATTTCATCTCCTGAAAACTCTTTTAACATGTCTCCGACCATTGAAACTTGACCATTTTCTGAGTTAATCTAGTTAAAAGAGCAGCAATGGAGGAAAATCCCTCCACAAATCTCTTGTAGTAACCAGCTAGACCCATAAAGCTTCTAATTTCAGAAGGTGTAGTAGGTCTGGGCCAATTTTTCACTGCCTTAATCTTTTGAGAATCAACCTGGATGCCTTCACCAGAAATAATATGGCCCAAAAATGCTACCGACTCTAACCAAAATTCACACTTAGAGAATTTAGCATACAACTCAAGATCCTTAAGTGTTTGAAGAACAATCCTAAGATGATCAGCATGCTCCTCCTTACTTTGAGAATAGACCAAAATATCGTCAATGAAGACGATTACGAACATATCCAAATATGGTTTAAAAACCCTGTTCATAAGGTCCATAAAAACTACAGGAGCATTAGTCAAACCAAAGGACATGACTAAAATTTCAAAGTGACCATATCGGGTCTGGAAAGCTGTCTTCGGAATATCACACTCTCTAACTTTTAATTAATGGTAACTAGATCTGAGATCTATTTTAGAAAAATACTTGGCACCCTGTAGCTGATCGAATAAGTCATCTATTCTAGGATGAGGGTACTTATTCTTTATAGTAACTTTATTCAGCTGGCGGTAATCAATGCACATCCATAGTGAACCATCCTTCTTACGTACGAACAAGACTGGAGCACCCCAAAGAGAAATACAGGCATTATGAAACCCTTATCAAGAAGATCTTTCAACTGCTCTTTCAACTCTCTTAACTCTGCATGAGCCATTCTATATGATGGAATAGAGATAAGTTGAGTGTTCGAAAGAAGATCGATCCCAAAATCTATTTCCTTATCGGGAGGAACTCTTGGAAGATCGTCAGGAAAAACTTCTGGATACTCATTAACAATAGGAAAGGATTGGAGTGAAGGTATTTCTGACTTAGATTCTTTGACTCAAACCAAGTGGTAAATACACCCCTTGGATATTATTTTTTTGGGCCTTAAGATATGATATGAACTTCCCTTTAGGCACGACAGGACTACCTTCCCATTCAAGAACTGGTTTATTAGGAAACTGAAACTTGACCACCCTTGTTCTATAATCAATAGAATCATAACATGAATATAACCAGTACATACCCAATATAACATCAAAGTCCACCATGTACAACTCAAATAAGTCGACTGTGGTGTCTTTATGGAAGACGGTAACTACACAATCTCTATAAACTTGTCTAGCAATAATAGACTTACCAATAGGAGTGGAAATAGAAAATGGCCCTAGGATTTATTTGGGAAAAACTCCAAACTTCATGGCTACATATGGGGTCACAAAGGATAAGGAAACACCAGGATCAAGTAGCACATAAACATCATGAGAAAAGACTTTCAACATACAAGTAACTGATGATAGGCGAATTTACGCACCTATATCAATATATTTTGCCCATATTTTAGCCTAGTTTTGAGAACAAATTATATATTTCATGCACTTTTAGTCCTTTTTCCTGTAAATGAGCTAACGAACATGATTAGTAAAGTTTCAGGTATAAATGATGCATAATTCAGCATTTTATGGCTTACTTGACGCTAAAGAAAGCTCACGAAGGAAGGAAAGGGAGTTTACACGCCTAAGGACCAAAACTGCTGCATGGAAAATCTGTCCCGGGCTAAAACAACAATTCTGAAGACTTTGGGGACTTACAGACACAAAGCTGGATTTTGACAATGATACATTAACCTAGTACAATTAGGTTATGTATTTCATTATTTTAAGTGGATTATGATAATGTTACCTTAACCTAGTACATTTGGGTTAAGGATTTCATTAGTCTAATAGGATTTGGTTATTTATTTCATTAGCTTAGTAGGAGTAGGATATGGGTATTATAAATACCCTATCATGCTAGAGATTTTAGAGAATAAGGAGGGAGGAAGGAGGGAGAACACAATACTTCCTTCCATCCCTCACATCTTCTAATCTTCTATCATCTTTTTACATCTTCTACCCCTCTCTTATTCTACACTACAAACAATTCTACAACTCTTCTAATCTTTCCATTAATTCTAGTTTTCTTCTTCTATTCATCTATTCTTAATTTCCGCAACAAGAGAATCGTTACCTTGCTAAGGAATTCACGCCTCACGCCTACCACTTACGCTACACGAAATTAATCAATCTTGTGGTGTAACAACAATGTCAATCGTGATCTCCTTCGCATTCATGGGTAACTAAACTTCTCTGTTGGGGTTATGGAAGCCGAATGAGTTACTATCTATTGCTGTGAGTTTGTGAGTTCGAGGCACGTATATTGCTTATATCATTATTCTCTTCATCTTAATCTACATTCTTTGCGGTTGCAAACGCAAGAATACGCCAGTCTAACATTTAACTTGTTCGAGAGAAAAGTTATTTGTCTGGAAAAGAGATAATGTCAAGGTAGTAGGACACCCTTTCCTACTAAAAAGCTAGTGCCGTAACTGGACTAACCTCTTGGAGAATTCGTACCGTTAGACACGCTTTAAGCTCGAGAGAGTTAAAGTGAAATAGTCCTTGTTTAGGTCGAGAGACGCTTGGATTTACCATCGACTACAATCCTCTATAAGCAATTGCATGTCAGAATTCTACACACTCATAGCCAATAGAGACGTATACCTCAGAAGGTGGACATAACCCCAACGCTTCAATTCTCATTGTTTACAACCAACGTAACAATCTCTCTCCTTTTACTTTATTATTTTCAGCTTTTGTTTACATTACTTGGAAAACAAGAATTCCCCCCTTCTTACGAGACTTGCACCAAAAGTTTAGTAATTCTACTTACTTGTTGGCCAAGCTATTCCCTGTGGGATCGACACCCAACCCAGGTTGGGTTCTATATTTGCTAACGACCGCTTTACACTCAAACGAGAGCTGTAGATTGAGCGTTATCAAAAATTGGCGCCATTGCCGGGGAATACAAGTGTCAATTAAGTTCGTAATAATTACTAGACCCTTTGGTCGAAGACTCTCGTACTTTTACTTTTAGTTTTTGTTTTTGTTTACTGCAGGTTTTTGTTCAGTGCATCAATGGATGCACAACGTGAAATACCGTTCGATGATGATGATGATGATCTTGATGGAGCCGGAGCCACAGGAGCCATTATTCTTCCACCATTAGCGCCCGGAACCAAGTTCAACATCACAAGCACCATGATGCAGTTATTGCAACTCAAGGGATTATTTGGTGGACTAGCAGGCGATGATCCGAATATGCATCTCATCAACTTTATTTCTACATGCAAGTCTTTTGACAATCCTGGTGTTGGTCAGAATGCAATTCGATTACGTCTATTTCCATTGTCTCTGTCTGGGGAGGCAACACTATGGTTGAATGGGCTGACTCCTGATTCAATTACAAATTGGAGGCAATTGAGAGACGCTTTCCTAGAAAGATTCTTTCCGCCTTCCAAAAGGGCACAATTGAGAGATGAAATCAGCAACTTTCGTCAGCTTCCCACTGAAGCTCTTCATGAAACATGGGAGAGGTTCAAGACAAAGCTAGCGAGGTGTCCAAACCATCATATGACTAATGTTCACCTAATGGAGATACTATACAGAGCCTTGAATTCAATAACTAAACCAGTGGTGGATAATGCGGCTGGAGGATCATTTATGGACCTCACCTTTGGTCAAGCAAGCAATATGCTAGATCGCATGACGAAACAAAGTAGAGCTTGGCATACCAGGGATTCCGAGGTAGCAAGCCCCACTTTATCTATAGGCATGACTGCAGACCAAAGAAGAAGACAAGAAGAACGTGATCAAGATTTAGCGCACATGAAAACGCAAGTGGATCTTCTGACAAAGCATTTATTATCAGGGAAGACCGAAAAAGTGAAAGCTGTGGTGCTAAAAGGAAGAGACGAATCTGATTCGGAAGAAGAGGCCAACTACTTGAACAATCAGGGGGGTTTCCGTGGGAATACCCAAGGAAACCAAGGTCGGAACTATAATGATAAATATGGAAGCAAAGACCAAGGTAGTTGGAAGAAAAACAATGAAAAGAGTGGTTTGTACGTTCCCCCTGGTAGACGTGATACCACCACATCTAATTCTGGAAGTATGGAAGACATGATGGCTAAATTATTGAAAGGAGTGGAAGCAACAAGCGCGGGAGTTACTGAGGTAATTAATGATTTGTCCTCCATGAAACAACTAGTTGATTCTCATTCCACTTCAATCAAGCAAATAGAGCAGCAATTGAGCCAACTGTCAGCAGCACTCAATCAAAGAAAGGCTGGCACTTTACCTAGCGATACTGTGCAAAACCCAAGGAATGATGGGTCATGCATGGCCATCACTACCCGAAGTGGTAAGGTGCTGGAAACTTCAGAAAAAGGCAAGCAAGTGGTTGACGAAGAAGCGGAAATTGATGATAAGGCGAAAGGGGGAGATGCCACAGCAGCCGATCCTAGCGTCCTTAACATCACTCCTCACAACGTGCAGCCTGGAAAAGCTGAAAAACGGAAGCAAGAGGAGAAGAAATCCATGGAGAGAACAATTCCATACCCACCACCACCTTTTCCTCAAATATTGAAGAAGGTGGCGGATGATACAAAGTTCAGCAAATTCATGACCATGTTGAAGCAGCTGACCATTAATGTTCCGTTGGTAGAGGTGCTAGAAAAGATGCCTGGGTACGCTAAATTCATGAAATACCTGTTGACAAAAAAACGGGCAATAAGCTATGAGCCGGCAGATAATATTCATCATTGCAGTGCAATTGCCACAAGGTCCTTAGTACAGAAGAAGGCAGACCCTGGTGCTTTCACTATTCCTTGCACGGTTGGATCTATGAATTTTGCTAAGGCATTGTGCGATCTGGGTGCTAGCATCAATTTGATGCCACTATTCGTCTACAAGAAGTTGGGGCTAGGAGATCCAACACCAACCAATATGAGGCTCGTGATGGCTGATAGGACGGTAAAACGACCTGTGGGTATCTTGAATGATGTGTTGGTGAAGGTATCTTCATTTATCTTTCCTGCAGACTTCGTTATTCTGGATTGTGAGGTGGATTCTGACGTTCCCATAATCTTGGGACGCCCCTTCCTCGCAACTGGAAGTGTGCTTATTGACATGAAAGATAATGAGCTTTTGTTTCGAATTAATGACGAAGTGGTCCGCTTTGATATAAACAAAGCCATGAAGCAGCCCAGCGATATGAATGAGTTATCTGTAGCTGATGTTCATCATGAGGATATGAAAGCATTATCTATAGAGAAACAGCCTACTGTTGAGCCATTGTCTGCTGCGCCACTGAAAGTTGAGCATGAGGATAATGAAGATTATGAAGAACTTATGGGTGCTCTAACAGAAATAGAGTCTTATACTCCTAAGCAACCGGATTATGATCCCAAGAATCAACCAACAGCGAAGACTCCCATTGACGAGACACCAACACTAGAATCGCAAGAGCTCCCCGATTATCTAAGGTATGTGTTCTTGGAAAGTAGAAATATACTTCCGGAGAGTGCAGATGATTTAAGTGAACAGCACATAGAAGCTCTCATCTCTGCTCTGAAGAGATACAAGAGAGCTATGGGTTGGACTATTGATGATATAATTGGTGACTCTCCGGGGAAATGTATGAGCCATCTCGAAGAAGATCGCATGCCCACAGGTAAGCCTCATTGTCGTCTAAATCCTTTTAGAAAACGATCCTCCATTTACCTCGACGAAGTCTGAGTACTCGAGGTAACCATGTCGTGCTACGACAATAAATAAGGCGCTAGATGGGAGGCAACCCATCGTTCTAATCGTTTTTATTGTTTTTGAGCAAATGTAGGTGCAAGAGGTATTCAACGAGGAGATTGATTTCAATTGACGATTTGGACGCATTGTATGGTAAAGTTGGTAA
Organism: Capsicum pubescens; assembly: GCA_030864215.1. Taxonomy (NCBI): domain Eukaryota; kingdom Viridiplantae; phylum Streptophyta; class Magnoliopsida; order Solanales; family Solanaceae; genus Capsicum; species Capsicum pubescens. Next base: position 50,944,471 of record CM061543.1, on the reverse strand, counting down.
GTTAGGAATAGTGATGCATAAGGCTATGGATTGAGCATTGCTCATGCCAAACTAGGCATCGAGGAAGGCTAGGCCTAGGTAAAACTAGGCCACGAACGATGCACAACCTATCCTATAGCCTAAGGTCTCGGAATCTAGTGTGCTATACACTATGCGCCGCCTATTCCTAGGTATGCTTTTGACTATGCGCCGCCTATGCTAAGGCATTTGGTCTCAGTATCTCATATGCCATAGACTATGCGGCGCATATGTCTACAAATGCCATAGACTATGCGGCGCATATGTCCCATTATGCCATAGACAATGCGCCGCATATACCATGACTATGCCAAGCATTATGCGCCGCATATGTAGCATTTTTGTCTCCAAAACCGATTGTAAATGGGTCAAAACCCGACCCATTCTCTTCCTATATAAAGGATACTTAGTCTTGAAACACAAACACATTGAAAACTTGACCTAGGCGCCGCATATACTCTCCAAATCATCTCAAAACTTTTCTTTTTTCTCTCCCACTTCACAAGAACATCTCCAAAGGCTTCAATCACGTAAGTACTCTTTTGTTCTTCATCTATTTTCCGTAAGTGCTACGTTGCTATGTCTATTACGAATTGCTACATCTTGAAGAAATATTGGTGATGTTAATGTGTTTGAATTTTTGATACAAAACCAAGTGAGTGAACATGAACGTTAGGATACTCTTAACTTGTTTCCAACTAGAAATTGATTTTGATGCATTGTTATACTACTTGCGGAATTGCTATAGTCATGAACATTGCATGCTCTTGTCACTTGAATACTTACATGTTGGGATGTCTCGCTCATCGGAATAAGACTTATAGTTGCCTACCGACATAGGAGATTGTGATTATTGATAGAAACTATACCATGATGTAATCCCTATGAAGAAGTCTTGATATACCTAACATGAAAGTATTGCAAAGATTGCAAGAAGTGTTACATATCTGAATTTCTTGTTGGAATATAGCCCCTAAAACGTATGTCGATGAAGTCTGAGTAATCGACCACTTTCACTTCACTAGTCTGTACCAACAAACTAAGTGTGGGGTGGTGCCACTACTGCTTGTTTATAGATTGTATCCATCGAGATGATGCTAACATGAACATTTTTTTTAAGTCTCAGGTACAATGGCACCCAAAGCAAGACCACTTCACAAAAAGGCAAGAAAAGAGGCCGAAAAGAGCAAGGAGAACCCTCCTCGCTGCAAATACCTCGACTCACTCTTGGAATTAAGTGGGATACTTATGAGGAACTTCTAAGGATGACGACTCTGATGATGATTCCAATGCAAGGGGTATGACCCCAGACATAGAGGATGAGTCCGACTAACCAGGTTCTTCTTATTTATTTTCCACTGAGGACAGTATACCGACTAAGTGTGGGGTGGTGGTATTGCATGCTATACTTCTCTACTCGCATCTATGTTTGTTTGCTTTTGTTTTATTTTTGTTTTATTTTTTAGTTAAGATTTTTTTAGTAGTTAATATTTTTTTTAACTTAGCTTCGCATGAGATTATTCTAATAGGCAGCATGAGATTATAACAAGAGTATGTGCTACAATTATGACTATTGAGACGTTTAGGCTTCAGTTGTGACTCATTATGTGATATTGTGTGGTTCAATTCCTTCACTTGTTGGGTCAAGAGTCTATATTACCTCCAATAAAGTCGACCATGTGCCTTGTGTGTGTGAGATAATAGTATATTCTATGTTTGTGGCTGATGCTAGAACTTGCCTGGTATGTATGCAAAGCGAAAATAAGGAGTGTAAGTTTAGGAGGTGATTTAGGCATTTCTTTGACAACCTATATTTATTTACCTTCAGTTTTACCTACCCATGGACATCATCCTAGTTAAACCCTTTTGAGCCTTTAGCCTATTTTCTTTGACAACCTTGTATGTAAGCCTAATCCATTTTTTTCAAGACCGTAATTTGATCCAAACTCCTAAGTGCTTTAAAGTGAAAAAGTCATGTGACAACATAAGAGGAAATTGGGTGAGTATGATGCTATAAATTGTAATGGTGCTTGAATGTGTTATGAAAAAAAAAGTGCTATCATAAGAGGTATGTTTTGAAAAGAAAAAGGAAAAGAAAGCTGAAAAGCGAGTTGTGCTTAAAATTGAAAAACAAAAGAGGAGAACAAGGGTGGTAGAATAAAAGAAAGAAAGTTTGAAGGGAAAAAAAAAGTGTCAATGATACAAAGTGATGTATTAAAGCGCTTAGGAACTTAGTCACTATTCCTGGCCAAAATAGTCCTACCCGTCCCTTAGCCTACATTACAACCATCAAAAGACCTACTTGATCCTAAGCTTAGCATTCTGACATTTAGTAGAGTATTACATTAAGGGCAAGCCTATGGTCATCAGTTGCTTCATATGAATTCTTTGTGAGAGCGAGAGCAAGGATATTTTGATACCCATGTTTGAAAAATATGCTATACTTGTGAGTGATTATGGGTACTATAGTGTGAGACACACATGGTTGATGAGTTTTGGGTAGTCATATATGATTCCTTGTACCTTAACATTTGCATGCGAGTTGATCGCCATCCCGAGTCTATGCTAGAGGTTAAACTGTTTCTACTTATAATCGAAAAGATACTCTTTGTTGATAATTGTTGTGCTTGTCTTGACGAATATTTTGTGTTGTTGCTGTAAAACCCTAAGTTGACGTTTAGAAGGACATGATAGTTTGTTCGAGGACGAACAAAGCTCTAAGTGTGGGGTGTTGATGATAGGCGAATTTACGCACCTATATCAATATATTTTGCCCATATTTTAGCCTAGTTTTGAGAACAAATTATATATTTCATGCACTTTTAGTCCTTTTTCCTGTAAATGAGCTAACGAACATGATTAGTAAAGTTTCAGGTATAAATGATGCATAATTCAGCATTTTATGGCTTACTTGATGCTAAAGAAAGCTCACGAAGGAAGGGAAGGGAGTTTACACGCCTAAGGACCAAAACTGCTGCATGGAAAATCTGTCCCGGGCTAAAACAGCAATTCTGAAGACTTTGGGAACTTACAGACACAAAGCTGGATTTTGACAATGATACATTAACCTAGTACAATTAGGTTATGTATTTCATTATTTTAAGTGGATTATGATAATGTTACCTTAACCTAGTACATTTGGGTTAAGGATTTCATTAGTCTAATAGGATTTGGTTATTTATTTCATTAGCTTAGTAGGAGTAGGATATGGGTATTATAAATACCCTATCATGCTAGAGATTTTAGAGAATAAGGAGGGAGGAAGGAGGGAGAACACAATACTTCCTTCCATCCCTCACATCTTCTAATCTTCTATCATCTTTTTACATCTTCTACCCCTCTCTTATTCTACACTACAAACAATTCTACAACTCTTCTAATCTTTCCATTAATTCTAGTTTTCTTCTTCTATTCATCTATTCTTAATTTCCGCAACAAGAGAATCGTTACCTTGCTAAGGAATTCACGCCTCACGCCTACCACTTACGCTACACGAAATTAATCAATCTTGTGGTGTAACAACAATGTCAATCGTGATCTCCTTCGCATTCATGGGTAACTAAACTTCTCTGTTGGGGTTATGGAAGCCGAATGAGTTACTATCTATTGCTGTGAGTTTGTGAGTTCGAGGCACGTATATTGCTTATATCATTATTCTCTTCATCTTAATCTACATTCTTTGCGGTTGCAAACGCAAGAATACGCCAGTCTAACATTTAACTTGTTCGAGAGAAAAGTTATTTGTCTGGAAAAGAGATAATGTCAAGGTAGTAGGACACCCTTTCCTACTAAAAAGCTAGTGCCGTAACTGGACTAACCTCTTGGAGAATTCGTACCGTTAGACACGCTTTAAGCTCGAGAGAGTTAAAGTGAAATAGTCCTTGTTTAGGTCGAGAGACGCTTGGATTTACCATCGACTACAATCCTCTATAAGCAATTGCATGTCAGAATTCTACACACTCATAGCCAATAGAGACGTATACCTCAGAAGGTGGACATAACCCCAACGCTTCAATTCTCATTGTTTACAACCAACGTAACAATCTCTCTCCTTTTACTTTATTATTTTCAGCTTTTGTTTACATTACTTGGAAAACAAGAATTCCCCCCTTCTTACGAGACTTGCACCAAAAGTTTAGTAATTCTACTTACTTGTTGGCCAAGCTATTCCCTGTGGGATCGACACCCAACCCAGGTTGGGTTCTATATTTGCTAACGACCGCTTTACACTCAAACGAGAGCTGTAGATTGAGCGTTATCAGTAACCACATCAGGAGAAGTCTCCAAATCCTGGCGATTTCCCAAAGCATACAGACGATTCTGAACTCTACCAGTCCCCGGAGTAGTGCTCTGACTTGCTGCAGGAACTAAAGCAGAAGATTGGGCTTTGTTTCCCCCCAATTCCCCCATTAACTTTCTTTGCCCCCATTATGACCCCACTGAGCACACCCATAGCACACACATTTGCCGTACCGACACTTGCCTGGGTGATTCCTTCCACAAATAGTATAGGAAGGATATGATGGAACCCACTGACTTCCATCTTTCTGTGACTGAGAACCTTGAACCCTAAAATTTTGATTTGTCTGAACATGCTGGTTGATCCTAGGCCTAGGTGTAGGTGTACTAGCTGAAGACGAGGCAGGTCTAGATGACCTCTTGTGAAAGAAATCTTTGTTTCTGTTTCCTGACCGTTGTTGAGTAGACTCATTACCTGTTGACTTGGCCCTCTTATTCTGAAACTCCTCCTTATCTCTTTGTTTTTCCTCTTCAACCTGTTGAGCAGACACCATCAACCTGGAAATATTCATATTACTAATCAACAATGCTGCTTTGCACTCTTTTTGTACGTGTTTTGCAAGTCCAAACATAAATTTTAGCATCTTAGCCCTCATTGTAGATACCAACTCTGGAGCATATCGAGACAATTTAATGATCTTGAGACCATACTCATTCACACTCATCTTTTTTTGTTTTAAATTCACAAACTCTTGTACCTTGGCCTCCCTTAGCTCTTGTGGAAAGAAATAGTCAAGGAAAGAATCAATAAAAGCATCCCATACTGCAGGAGGTACATTTTCACCACGAGCAATTTCCCACTGATCATACCAGATACCAACAACATCCTTCAACTGGTAGGATACAAGCTCAACTCCCTCTGTGTCACTAGCATGCATAACCCTTAAGATCTTTTCAACTTCATCAATAAAATTTTAGGGATCCTCATTGACCTTTGATCCTGTGAACGTAGGTGGATTCATCTTGAGGAATACTTGGATATTAGAAATATTGGAAGAGTCATGAGAGTTGGAGCTGGTAGGACCCGGGAGACTGGACTGAGATGCTACAAGCTGCGTGAGCATCTGAATAGCATGTCTAAATTCACCATTGGTAGCATCAGCACTAGGAGGCTGTGTAGAGGATGTTATGGGTCTCCTGACTGGAATAGGTATCACAGGAGGTGCATTAGCAGCAGTATTCTACCCAGAAGTGCGAGCTTCATTTCTGGTATGCATCACATAAATCGCGGGTATATCACTAGTGTTGGCACAAGAAGGAGCCCGAGTACCAGTAGTGGCCCTCTTGCTAATAGGTCTTTTTGGAGGCATGATCTGTAACAAGTGGCAAGCATGTATTAGAATAATTTCATAGAGTTGAACTTTATCGAACGAACTAGAGTATGAAGGAATGGGAAATATATCCTAAATGTCCTGTGGCCTTCTAATTATTAGTGTGGCGTGCTTCACACCCATAGAAAGAATACTACTAGATACGGCTTCACAGACACCCTAGGACACTTAAACTCTGGGCTCTGATACCAAGTTTGTAACGACCCGAGACGGGGTCTTGGATGTGGCACGCACCCAATACTATAGCTTGTACGAGCGAACGTTCTGGCATATCACCCGAGCATACTTCTAATACAAATGGAAAAAGCAGAAGTAATATGAAATTCAATCATGATTTTCTCAAGAGATAAAACTTCACCCAAGTTTATTAACACTGCATAATATCCAACAATTCCAATATCTATGATAAATAAATACTGGAAATTACAAAGTTTGCTTGACAACTACACCAGCCTGTAAATCCTCTAATAAGTACCAATACTATTACTAAAAGGAAAAAAAGAAGATATATAATAATAATCACCATATCTCGTCCGACCTCCTGGTGGAAAAGAGGTTCACCAATAGTAAAAGATAGAAATCCTAATGAGATGCCTGACCGCGGACTTGAGCGCCAGAACCTACATCATGAAATGATGTAGCCCCAAAGGCGGTCAATACGTGGAATGTATTGGTATGTAAAATCATTTCAAGAGAATAGCATAGCAAGAGACAATAAATGACAACAAAATTCAAATTAAAAGTAAGTGAAGACAACCGAAAAGGAATAAGAATATAAACTAAACTTATAATTGACTAAGGTAAATTTATTTCTTTTGATTATTTGTGTGAGAAAGTAATGAACCGTCATAAACCACCACGTGAGCGCATGGAGTCTAATCTCGACCCGATCAGTTACGTCGTCTTATACCTTGCTGGTTATAGGACGTGACATGACATGATTTACTAGCAAGTATCCATGTTAGCCCTTTTTCGGGACACATGAAAGAAAAGAGAGTATTCGACTTGCGGAATGATCTCTATCCTATGTCGGCAAACATAGTTTTGGGCATTTGTCATTTTTTTTAGACCTATGCCTTCACAGTCAGCCAACTAACTCCCTTTGCTCATAACATTATCTTATTTATTTATGTTCAAAGTGTTGGCCATATTAGGCCCATGCTCGTGATTTAACCTTTTTAGGCTCATGTATATAATTTATCCCTTTTTGGCCTCAAGTTGGGAATTCAATTATTCTGTATTCATGAGATTGATACTTTTTCATAACATTCAGAATAGCTAAAAATATTCTGTTAAGGATTCATTAACATGATTTCCACAACTCTTGAGAGATTATATTTAGGAGTTAGCTGGAAAGATAGTAATTTATACATGGTGTAGTTGCTGAGATAACTAAATCTGTCCAGAAATAGATTTTTAGTATTAAATCGGATTCTAACTGTAAGTATGGGAAAATCCCTGGAGCATTGCTGTAATTGTTAAAGCTATAATGAGTGCTTCGCAACTTTGTGGTACTCAACTAAAACACATTTAAAAAGGGAATCATGCTTGCAAATGTTAATCCTAATTGGACCACCATAACTAACAAACATATATCACAGACAAGAATAATGAGCCAACATAGTTTACTGTAGAGCGTCAACCAAACAACATATCACCAGTTTACGACATGAAATAAAAACAGGACAACCTAAAATCAATATCTATTAGCTTTGTAGCCTTAAATAGATTGCACATACATTAGAGAGAAACATAAGACAAATTCTGTTAGCATCAAGGTAGTTAGTTTGCAACAATTAAGGACCCTTGAAATCGTAGCAATTATAGAAATTTGGTTTTTCAGGGATGCCCAACATGGGCTTTGACTCTACTGTCAGACTCAAGTTTTCAGAATTTCACAAAATAACTTAGGCAACAAGGGAAAATTCTTTAATATATACAAACACCAAGTTAACAATACCAGACCATATGGAGGGAAGCAAATTACAAAACATAAAAGAGAACATCCAAGAAAGTGAGCAAGAGATAATTCTACATACCTCAAAACGTTTAACGGGTTTGAGATTGGAAGATGAAATTTTTAACTTGATTTCCAACCAATTCTCTTTTGTTTCTTAGAAGTTGTGATTGAGAGAAGGAAAAGAAATATTGACTGCTGAAACTTATGAAAACTAATGAAAGAAAAAGGGTATTGGTTGTTGCTGGAAAGCTTTGAAAAAAAACTGATGAAGGAAAAAGGGACGCTTTTATCATGTGATTTGGAGGAAAACAAAGGGGCTTGTATTAATTTGTGTAAATGATTCAACATGGCTGAGAAAATAACGTTCATTAAAAAGAACGTATGAAACCAATATTAAAGAAACATCTTAAATTTCATGAAATAAATTATTAAACAAAAAGACAAAATTACCCTTGAGATATCTCACCAAGCAATGGGCCTGAGATGTTACAGTCAGCCCACCATCCATCAACATTTTCCACCATGTTTATGTCTATTATCACCGCCACAAATGGTTCTTCGGTTACGTTTGCCTGAGGTTTAGGCTCACGTTTCCGAAATCTGCAAAATTGAGCAATATGCCCACTCTTGCCACAGACAAAGCACGATCCTTTTTGTTGTACATGTTGATTTTTTGCTTGGTTGTTTTCACCATTATTGTCCTTGGGATGTCTACCATCATTTTTCTTGAATTTTTTCTTCTTAGACTTCAAAGTAGCATTTTTGTTAGTTTCAGGGGTAGCATTATTTGAAGAAGTTAAATTTACCTTCGGTGTGATGTTGTTCTCTTCTGTTTGCAAAAGTGCATCTTGGCCCCTTGCTTCCTCTTCTATGTGGATTCTCATTATCAAAGTTTCAATAGAAGTTTTCTTTTGCTTGTGGCGCATAGTTTTTTTGAAATTCCTTCCACAAAGGTGGAAGTTTATCAATTATGTCACAAACAATAAGGTTATCTCAAATTTTGACTTCTTCAGACCTGAGCTCGCCAATAATCATTATAAAATCCTGAGCTTGGTCTATCACTGATTTGTTGTCCACCATTTGGAAACGAAAAAATCTTCTAACCGCATATTTTTTCGCTCTCGCCTCTTCAGTGTCATATTTACTTTGCAATGCTTTTCATATTTTCTTTGCACTAGAGTAAGTTCTATCGTAATAATCATAAAAATTATCAGATAGACAATTAAGTAAAAAATACTGACACTTGTATGAGTCACCATCATTTTTTTTAACTTTCTCTTGAAGAGAGATAAGTTCATTGTCGGTCATGGAAGAGTTATCTACTTTGTTTGGGTTTTTCTCGGTTAATACATAAGAAACGTTGAGAAGACTTAAGTAGAAAAACACTTTACTCTTCCACCTCTTGAAGTGAGTACCGTTGAACTGGAATGACTTGTTTAGATCTCCCATCTTGACATCCGCAGATTTTTCAGTTGTTGCCATTGAATCTCCTTAAAATTGTTGGAGAAATTACAATAAAAATACAACTGAAAATTACAAGTGAAGAAAATATAAAAGACTATCTTCTTCTTCTTCGGCTGAGACGCGGATATCTCGTTCTCTTTAAGGAGATTGAAGCCCACTGCAACAAATGTTTCACCGGTCCAGCAGTAATCTTCTTGACTTGTCCCCTCCAGGATACAACAGTCTTCTCACAAATAGCAACTCAACAACTCTGGACAAGAGTTGAGTTCAAAGCTCCAGAAATAAGAACACCTCTCTTCAACTAATTAATGAACTCTCTTTTTTACTATCCTTCAACTAAATAGGTGAAAATTAATTTTGTCCCTCCGAAAAATTAAGAAAAATTAATTTTCACCTAATTACCTTATTCTACCGTGTACTCCCAACCGTGTAATTATCCCTCATAAAAGAACAAAAAATAACAAACTTCTTAACAAATTTTATCCTATCCTAACCCCCTTTACACCTCATCCTAACAACCTACCCCACCTCACACCCTACCTTACCTCATCCCTACCCCTAACATTTTATTCCATTTGGTTAATAAATTGAAAAAGGACCAAAAAAAAAAAAGGAGGGGCCCACGGGAAATCTCCATTTTTACAAAGCACAATACATATATACACATTCACCAGCATCATCACAGGGAGAGGCATATACATATAAATTTTATTTTTTCAATTCATTAGCGAAAAGAGGGCCCCCATGGTTTGGCTTAATTTTTCCACAAGACACCATATATATATATATACTCTCACAGAAGACCATCAGGAAGGATCATCCATTTTTCTTTTTCTCTTCTTGGATCGACAATACACAAAAAAACAGGCACCAACTCACAATTTCACTCTCAAGCACAACCACATACACGCATACCCATACCCAAATCACACACAAATGGTGAAAAACAGTGAGACGCGAGGTGAATCGAAGGGGGAATAGTGAGATCGAGAGAGTGAGGATCACAGGAGAAGAGAGAGAGAATAACGGAAAGAGAGAGTGACGAAATCAGGTAGAGAGGGTGAGGGTTTCAGGTCTTTGGTCACTGTTCTTGCGACTTGGCTCGTCGAAATTAGTTTTCCATCCATCGTTCGACCGTTTCTCTTCAGATTTCCAATGAAATCTTGTCGAAATCGGCGCTATTGGTATCCAGTCGTCCATTCAACAAGCCCAGTCCGAAATCCCCAAATTATCTCCATTTTTCTTTGATTTCTAGGTAGATCCAGCTGGAAAACATAAACTAGCGACGGAAATTCGTTGAAATACATTTTGTTTTTGAATCAATTTCAAGACATTGTCGCATACGAGTTTGTGTTCTATTGTGATTTCGTTCTTAGTTCATCGGTCTTCGCTTGGATTTTGGGGATTTAGGTTCTGTTTGTCTTGATTGATTCATCGTAAGCAGTTTGGGGTTTCAATTTCTCGCTATCGAGTTGGATTCCGTGCTGTTGAGGTTCTATTCGGAATTCTATAGTCCAGGCTTTCTTAACTTTATTATCAACTAAATCGATTCTTCAAAGGTCCATCTCTTAAATCTACTTTTTGATTATATCAAAGTTGCTTAATGTCGTGATTTTATGGTGTGTTTTTGAATATTTTGAACAAATGTTGATTGTTGTTGTGGATATGAATGATCGGTATGCTGAAATGTTTGAATCTTCGTTTGGGGTATGTGTTCGATGTTGGTTCGGATTTTGAAAAGTGATTTGATAGTTGAATTGATTTAATTATGTGAGATTTGGAGGGCGGAAATTAAAACATTGATAAAAGTGAATATTAGTTCATGTTGATTTATTGATAATTCTTGATTCGGGATAAGTATCGACTTTGTTTAAATTCGATAGTCTCATGGTTTAAGTCGATAATTGTTAGGCAAACGATAGGGGGAGGCACATTTAGGAATGTCTGATTGGTGAATGTTTGAAATGTGTGTTGAATGGTTCTTTTTTATCACTTTTGGATCAATTGTACTATTTGGTGGCCGGGGAATGCCCCGAAGTATCTGTATGTATTTATTCATCGGGGAATGTTCCGAGGTATCTTGTACCCGAAAGACGTTCGTGAAGGCCCAAGGTGTCGGGTAGAGCGTTAGTCTAGGATTAGTTTAGAATAGGATTTGTTTTTACACATTTTTCTATTTTGAACTGTATAATTGGACTGAACATTATTATTTTGGTTTTGGATTATTGTTTGATGTGTTTGATGTTTGTTTTATACATTCATAGTATCAAATTAGCCGATATGCTCCACCAAGCAATCGTGGTCGAATCACGGGATCGAGGGGTGCTTAACACCTTCCCCTTGGTCAACAGAATTTTTTAGTCAGAATATCTGTTCGCGGATCAGTTTAAAGAGTCAAAAACAGTTTTGAAAAAGGATTTTCAAAGGTGACTTGACACACCTGATTATGTCAAGTGGCGACTCTGAGTTTAAATGTCAATAATCCTTTTTGAAATAAAAATTTTCATCTTTTTGTCAATTTAATAATAAAAACCTTTTCGAAACATAAAATCAATCTTTTCGATTAAAAAAGGGGTATGACAGGTAGTAAAGATGAAAGTAAAGGAGGAAGATCAATGGCCTATATGTTAAAAGAGTTACATGAGTTATAAGATATAATGAGTAGGATAATGGAGGAATAAAGATATTAGTTACAAGAAACTTATGAAAATTGTGATTAAATACATCCTCCACTAACCAAGAAATTAAAAACATAAGAGTTACAATTGAAGGAAATTGTAAAGCCATGCAAACGTGTTGTCAATTGATGACATTAAGGTTGGCAGTAATTGCCAACAAATAATAACTGTTGTAACTTTCACAAAGTAAAGATCTTAAAGGGTCATTATAATAATGAATTTGATATTAAGAATATTTAAAAAATAATATTAAAATGCCCTTATCCATCATATATTATAAGAAAGGTTAACTACTAATCTTTTGTCGGAATTAACGTATGCTAATGAACACATGGTAACATACGTGAATGAATGACAAATTTATATAGAATACACATTAGCAACCATAAATTCAACCACAAATCATACATACATAACAAAATATTATAATATACATAAGTTTTACAAGTAATTGTTTTGGGAGCTCAATTGTATGTTAACTTTCGATAATGAACATGCATTTTCATAACAACATTTTGTAGTTGGACAAATGCATAACAGATATATATATAAATACATATTAACACTAGTTTCAATAGTAATAGACGGTACTACACTTTTGTTATACATTGAATACACTTATTAACGCAACAGTATGGCCTAAATTCTTTCGCATGTTTTGACTTCAAGACGGCAATAACGCGAGGACAAGGAATCTCGTCTTTTTAAAATCTCCCACAGATGCGCGATCCACTTTTGAGGTCGACGATGTATCTTCTTCCAAAATCATAAACTGAGTAGATATAGGTTGAAAAATCCTTGACCTGAATAAAAAAAATTCAGTTTTTTTTGTAACTAGATATTTCCGACGTCCATTTACAATCCTCATTGTAACATCAGAGGATATAGCTGAAATAGACAATCATAATATGATTAGTAGTTATAACAATTTATATTTTTTTTTCATTTTGTGTATTACAAATCGATTATACAGAGAAAAAAAATTCATGTACAATATAAGATATAAAATATACATTACAACTCAATAACATATATATGTTTCAGCCTGTTAATCAATTTGTGAATGCAAACAACACAATACCAAAATATTATTCTACACATATACAAAACACGATGAATGTATATGTGAATAATAGACGACATTGCTATGTATATAACATAAACTTGTTTTCCTGCAATTTCCAAATTTAGGACATCAATTAATCCAATCCAAAAAAATCAGACAATTTCATTTGCTTAACATGAAAACAATCTCCGCAAAACGAAATTTAACGTCATTCTAATATTTACGCAAATTTAAGTAAATAAATTTCGTAACAAAACTAAAAATAATACCTTTTTTTTCCTAAAAAAATTATTTTCATTAAAAACAATACCTCTTTTTTGTCTGAAAAAATTAATGAAATCAACCTAAAAAAAATTATCGATCCCGCGACAACAACACCTAAAAGAATAGAAAAAAAATAATACCTTTTTTTGTTTCGATTCTCCACTGCCTAGAGTACCTCAAAAGAATAGCAATATTCATCATCTTGAATTTCAATTATTTTTTTTCTTCAAAACGATCGGCAAATAGGTGTTTGATTTATTTTTGTTTTGTGGTTTTTCGTCTGATTTATTTTTAATGTATTTGTATGATTCAAAGTTTGAATTTCAATAGTTGTTACATAATTTAAGGGATGTAGTAATCCACTTAATTAATTGGCTGCAAAAATTACGTCCTTAAAGGAAGGGAATCGGTTGTTTCCATTTTTCATGGCAGTAACAAATTCACATATACACAGGCTGCTATGTATATGTTGGCTATCTTATGTATATTAATTGGGAGAAAGAGTAAAGTAATAAAAAAAATGGAAGAGAGTGTAATTACTTCTAAAAGGGTTGGTATTTATGTTATTTATACAAAATACTGGGCAAATAATATAAATCTCGACAGTTTGGAGATTAATTATAGAAAATTTTGATATTTTATATAATTACTGAAAATCTCGATTTTAGATTTGTCGAGATAATTATTAGCTCCTGATTCATCCGATGAGGATACATTTTTCCTTGTAAAAAATGTATAATTAGCTCCTCATACATTTTTTCGATTTGAGTCTGTTGGGATACATAATACATTCAATGAAGATACATTTTTTTTTCTTTGTAAGAATACATAATTAGCTCCCAGTAAATACAATAAAGATACATAATTGGTTAAATTTTTTATAATTACTTTATAAGAGTGAAAATTTGTGTAAATATGACAAATTAAATTAAGGTGTGTGTTTAGAAGAGCCTGATTCTTAGTTGATTCACGAAGATCTATATAACTAACTTCAACTTACTTAAATCGAGATACAATTATTATTGTTACTGTCATTATTTAATTCAAAAAAAAATATACATTTGTTATGGCGTTATTTGGTCGGACAAGCATGAAGAACAATTATCATTGTTAGTGCCATCATTTAATTGAATAAATATGTTTTGATGTTATCTGGTCTAATAAGTATGAAGAACAACCTCTAGATTCTATACGATGAAGACACCGTTGTCATTGGTCATTATCAATAACTTGAAGAATCTTTTGGAGAACTTTTAGAGAAGGAAGCATGTCAAATAAAATCGCAGGCCTAACTCATACTTCACCCCCTTCACATTCGGATCGAAATTTCATTGTCATACCTAGGATGTAAAATTTAAGAATCAGGAGTATATATACAAATCCATTCGTGATCTAGGAGGTGTACACGACCAAACTCAATAGGCTCAATATGTCAAATTAGATCTTGAACCTAACCTCCAAAACGTAACTCATAAAGAGCTGGCCTAAAGCTTTCGTCCCGGTCCGACATGGGATCATTGTCATCAATATATTATAATAGATTCTTGTGGTCCATTGACTCCAAGAAAAGCAAGGGAACAAAATCCATTAGTTTTTGGATATTACTTTTAGGCAGAATACATCGTCAGGCCCCTCAACTTGGCGCCATCTTTCACTTTGGCACCTTAAATGAATGTTCACTTTTGGCACCTCAAGTAGCGTACAAATGTGTCATTTTGACACTTTTGCTGAGTTGGCAAGGTGTGTGTATTACACCTCCGTAAAGTCGCGTTAAAGCCCTTTTTTGGCTGATATAGCGCCCAAGTTGACTCACCAATAATATATTAACTCACCTTTATTAATTTATACTTTTTTCTTCATTTTTATCCATTATTTTTGTCAATCTTAAGCTTATTTAATGGTGAAAATTATTGGGAGAGATTTAAAAATTAGATACACATTAACGAGTTCGTTTTGCCAAAAATAGTATATTAACTCATGACTCCATTAATTTATACTTCTTTCACATTTTTATCCACCATTTTTGTCAATCTTAAATTTATTTAAGGATAAAAATCTTTGAGTGAAATTTATATACGCATTTAGGGATTTGTGAAGATTAAATAATAAACACCTTTTTTTTTAACCATTAAGGGCAAAATTGATGACGAAAAACTGAAAATCAAGCAACATCAATGAAGAAAAGCTGAATATCAAATAAAATTGATGAAGAAAAATTGAAAAATAAAGCTAAATCCGTGAAGAAAAATTGAAATAAAACAAAATCAATAAAAAAACTAAAAATCGAAGTAAAATCGATGAAGCAAATCTGAAAAATGAAGCTAAATTCACGAAGAAAATCTAAAAACCAAGCAAAATTAGTGAAGAAAAATTAAAAATCAAAGCAAAATCGATGAAAAATATTGAAAAATAAAACTAAATCCGCGAAACATGATCAATTGTTGTTCATGGTGAAGATCATTTGATGGCGGTGGGGAAGTGTTTGCAGGTGTGTGTGTGTATGGGGGGGGGGGGTTGCAGGGGGAGGAAGAAGATGACTGGGGTGCAGGGGTCGGGAGGGGGTGCAGGGTCTTTGAAAAAGATAAAGAGGGGAAGAAGACTGGCGGGGTGGGGGTGGCGGGGTGGGTGGGGTGTTTGAAGAAAAGGCTAGTAGGGTGGGTAGGTTAGGGGGAGGTTTTTTTTTTATTTAAATTAATTATTTATAAATTATTTGGGTATTTTTTATTTAAATTAATTATAAATTATTTGGATAAAAATGATACATGTCCGCATTTTATTGTCATTTTTCATCTTATTGAAGAGTATAGCACACGCACATAATATTATTTTACTGATTCAGTAAAACGTGTTAAAGTGACACATTTAAAGGCCGCTTTAAATGTCAAAAGTGAATAATATTTATTTGAAATGACTAAATAAAAAATAATGCTAAATTGAGGGTGGCTGACGATGTATTGTGCCTTACTTTTATTTTGTGGAAAAGCCGCCAACTCTCATAAATTAGGCGTGGAATGGAAAAATAGAAGGCAGGAAAAGGAGCTTCCTTAAGAATGAAAGGCCATTTTTAGACTTTTCGCCGAACAACAAAAAGACGGAAATGTTATCTTTATTATTTATGATGAAGCATGATGGCCTGGGATGATGCCTACTGTCTACATTATAGCGATAAGGACATATTTGGGATCAAATTTACGTGGAGGGCTCAAATCCTGGAAAAACTTTTATGTATATTCTTAAGAGCAAATTATATTAGATAATTAATCACTAAAATATAGTATTATATTTTTTAGTTATACACTTTAATTTTATTAAGTCGTAAAATATTAGACTTGTTCTAATTAAGTTTGACGTGTATAATTATTTGAGGTGACATATTTTAAGTAGTTAATTAACTTTTTTACGTTGTGAATGTTTGAGAATATGTGTAGAAATTTTTTTAATTGAGTCTCAAAGTATCTACTAGGAACGCTTATTCATATGCGCAATAGAAATAGGAGTAACCAACATATTTCTATGATTAAATTTGTTACGATACACTTCAACTTTACAGAGGTCTTATTACCTTGTGAACTAAATTTTCACGTATTTTTGTCAATCTTTTTAGCTTACATGATACTTTTTAGTTGACATGATATCTTTGACGCAACTTTCATTTTTATGTAATAAAAGTGTAATGTAAGTATAAAATGATGACAAAAATACATTAAAACTGAGTTTAGGGGTAATTAAATTCCTGTAAAATTAAAGTGTATCATAACAACTTTGACCCTAGCTCAAGAGGTACATAATGTTTATCTATAGAAATATATTATGGTTCGTGTATCTAAACTCTCTCGATATATTAATGGACCAATTTAGGGGGTTGATGTTTTCCTTAAAAAAAGATATTTAGCATTTTATTATAACTTCTAGAGAGGTGACTGGCCAAAAACACCTCTTACAAATAGAACAATCTCCCCCATGTGATCTTAGTCCTAAATACACCCTCCAACCTTAAAATTTTGGATTTGAATCACCAAATTCTAACGGAGCTCCTACCAGGGATAAAAAAAGAAAAAAGAATTTATTATTTTATACCTATTTACTTTTTAATTGTATATTTTTAATTTAAAAATTAAGAGAATTATTATTTTATAGCTTTTTATTTTTATTATTAGATATTATTTATTTTTTAAATTCAAATAAGTTATAATTAATAGCAGTGATGTAATAAAATTATGTGAGGCGTGGCCAATGAGTTGGAAAGTTAGAAAGAGCATTGGAATTGTCTACTTGGATGATGCGTGTGCAACAAGTCAAGGGGGTTTGTTTATTGAAATGTTGACCACTCAAACCTCTTTTTTGGCCCATTCCTTATTATTGTTTAAAAATCGTTACTACTATGCGGAGATTCGTATCACACAAAGCCAGAAATCTCATCACCAAAACTAGTACCATTTCTTCTTCTTCTACAATTTCCCCTCTAAATTCTCTATCACCTGCTGCTGCAGCTCTTCGTTTTTTGTCCACTCTTCATCCTCATTCAATGGATTCCATCACTATTGATACCATTAATCCCAAGGTAACCAACATATTTCTACTATTATTATTATCTGTTTCACGGATTTTTTCTGTTTAAACAATTTGTGGTGTCGGGCCAGCTTTTGCACACCTGATGATTAAATTCACGGATGCATGTCACCTCCTACCAGCAACACAACAGCTGTTAGTAGGTAACTCTGTGCACATGGCTAGGACACATGTGATGAAATCGCCGTGGTGTTTTTCTGTATCTACTGGAATTTGACTCCGACCATTAGGTCCCACCCTTGAGTGCGTTTATCCAATTTGTTTTTCTGTAACCATAGTGTCGGGCCAGCTTTGGCGTACCTTGATTAAATCCACGGGATACATGTCACCTCCTAGTAGCAACACACACAATAGCTGGTACTAGGTAACTATGTGCACCATGGCTAGCACAGGACAGATGGGGATGAAATCACGTGGTGCTTTTTGTCACTTTCAACCACTTCATTGACCACCAGGCTACACCCTCGGGAGCGTTTATCGAATTTGTTTTGTCCGCCTTTTTATTTGTATTAATTAAGTTGATTTACTGTTGCTCGTTCTGAGATTTTTATTAGACCTAGTGTAGTACTAGTCGACTGTTATCTGTGTACTGTAATGGAATGAATTTAAACTGTGAAATGGTTACCGATGATTCATATGGGTTCTGATTGAGGCATATATGTTCTGGTGGCTCTGCTATTATGCTGAATTACTCCCTCAGTTTTAATTTGTTTGTCTGGTTTTGACTTGAACAGAGTTTAATAAAATAAAGAACACTTTTTGAATCTTGTGATTACAGTTATAATATTGTTGAAATCTTGGTTGTTATACTTTTGCTTGTTCTGGGGTTTTTACTAGACCTATTGTAGTATTAGTTGAGTGTTATATGTGGCTCTCCAATTTTGTGTTGTAATGAAATGAGTTTGGTTTCTGAAATGGGTACTGACGATTCACATAGGTTCTGATTGAGACATATTTGTTCCTGTCTTCTCCCATGTTATCCGAGTTACTAGTTTTTAGTGTGAAATATGGATTCGATCTTGTACCCTTTCCGAAAGGAAATTGTGCTGGTCCAATTCCAATTCAGCATGTTGGGAAAAGTAGGAATTTTTCACTTTTATTCGTTGGATAATATGATTACTGATAACCTGGTAAATGGTGATGTAAAAATCATTAGAGCGCACCGGATCATATTAGAGAGTTTAAACGATACATGACCTGCTGTTGCATTCAGCGTTTGGCTTGGCGCTTTCTTACAGCAACTTAAATACTGTGGTTTTAGCCAGTTTGCTCGTATAGTGAGCTGTTGTCTCGAAATTACATTCCTTGACTGATACAACTTTATTTCTGGTTAATTTTCTTGGGTTCAGGTTTTGAAATGTGAGTATGCTGTTCGTGGAGAGATTGTTACAATTGCTCAGGTAGCTCATGGCTTTTGTTTGTTGATTCCTGTAAACTGAATGTTGAACATATATTTCAGATTTCTGTTGATTGAGCCATTATTATCTGGATCTGCTGATCATAAAATTGGAACAACTTGTTTATATTCACCGATCCTTTTTCATTCTTCTTTTTGATGCAGAAATTGCAGCAAGACCTCAAGGACAATCCAGGTTCTCATCCCTTTGATGAGGTACAAACTCTTGTAAACTTAGTCTTCTTCTTTACGTGTTTTCCTTACTATTCATGCTTTATGAATACTTCATTTCCCATTTATGTAATTGATGCATGTCTCGGGAATAAATCTTCAATGAAACTATTCTTACAAAGCTCCACATAGGTCATAAGTTGATGACCTGAGCTGGGCACCATATAGAACATTCTTTAAGATTTGTGAAATGTATTCTGTACTCATTCATCTGATTACATGCAGATCTTATACTGCAATATTGGAAATCCTCAATCACTGGCCCAGCAGCCTATCACTTTCTTTAGAGAGGTGTGCATAAATTACTCTATTTTTATTCCCGATAAATTAATTGACTCATCCGGTGATTTCTAAGTTAGACTTTCTATGTTAGGTTCTTGCATTATGTGACCATCCATCCATTTTGGACAAAAGTGAAACCCAAGGTCTGTTCAGGTATGAAGTTTGTCGGCCTGTGCATTTTTTGGTTGACTGAAATGGAATATACATCTAATTTCATCGATAACTAAATTCTGTAACATGACAGTCATCTGCAAATTCCATGTCAGTCTATTCCTTGCACTCTTAGAAGATGATATGATTTATATACAAGTAGCAGGAATCAGCAGCTGTTCCTCTTAATTATTCTTCAGTGAATAATATGCAAGAGTTAATTCAACATTCAAATGACTGTCTTTTTAATTCTTATTCAAAATGTGCTACTCATGTGAATAGGTTTTTGTTACATCTATGCAAGTGTGGGAAAAGTGAGCTATGTTGTTGTTTATGAGCTAGTAAAATACAATGAAAAACTAACGAGAATTATTACCTGATTGCCTGAACCGCTAAAGGGAAGTCTTGGAGCGAAAGCATTGGTGTTATTTTTTCCTGTATTGCTCCCCAATCTATCCGCAACTAAGTTTTCCTTCTTCAGATGCATGCTAAATCAGAATTCTCTGTTTGCCCTTTATTATAGTCATCATAAGTCTTTCAAAATATTTGATTGATGGGAGCCTCAAGGTGGGATATTCATAAAATGCTCTGTGGGACATGTGGAGAGTGCAATTTCCTCCGGGAGCACACCTCATAAATGCAAGATGCACAAAGCAAGTTTTATAAGCTCAATTATATTCATTATTCGATTTAAAGATTCAACTTTCAAACTACAACTTTTTTTTTTCTTGGAGATGTTTCTGGGTTTAAGTGAGTGGCACTTAAATGCAATATTTTATGCAATAATTTTATCCTATGTTGATCCGTTCTGTTTTTATTTTCATTAGGAAAATTCATAGTTTTTTTCTTTGTTCAGTGTACTTTTATTTCTACTTTTGTAAGTATTAAATATATTCATTGAATTATTCCATGGATTATTATACTAATAAAATATTAGAAATTCCAGAGCTCCATCCCTTTGTGGCATAGAAAGCTTACCCATTGAGAAACAAATGTCTTCCCTTACGGCTTCTCTTATTAAAACGCTGGTCACTATGGAGAAAATGTAAAGAAAAATTCTTCATCAACTTCAACTCTCCTCCCGGTTCATCAATATTTTAGGATTTTTATTTCTCAAAAGGAAATACCTTGACAAGAGTTTTTGGTCTAAGGAGTATTTGGTTATGCTTTACAAAGAGGAGTTCTCTTCAATATACAATATGAAACTGGTTTTAGACTTTGAGATACTGCAATAGCTGTATTTCATAATTCTTTGCTTTTGTAGTGCGGATGCCATAGAACGAGCTTTCCAGATCCTTGATCAAATTCCTGGGAGAGCAACTGGTGCATACAGCCACAGTCAGGTGACTGACTGTCTTCTCATGAGATTGTTCCATTTTTGCGGAGTGTTATGTAGGTCCAATAATTATAAAACTTTTATTTTGTTCTCTGAATTTAGGGTATAAAAGGATTACGTGACACAATCGCTTCTGGTATTGAAGCTCGTGATGGCTTCCCTGCTGATTCAAATGATCTTTTCTTGACTGATGGTGCTAGCCCAGCGGTAGATTATAATTATATCCTTGTTTTTTCTACAGCTTTGAGGGAAGTATTTCTTAGCAGATCTGATGTAGTTGGTAATGTTGGTTCTTTATCCTTTTATTCAGGTTCACATGATGATGCAGCTACTCATCAGGTCAGAGAATGATGGAATTCTCTGTCCCATTCCCCAGTATCCTCTTTACTCTGCTTCGATCGCCCTCCATGGTGGAACTCTTGTACGTGCTGTTGCGTCAAAATAAAATTGATTTATGATAGTTGCATAGTTAGCTGAAATTATTGCAACTGAAGATTGATGTGTATCAAAATATTTCGGGAGGCCTAGTTTGACTGCTCTTACGAGATTTTTTTCTAAAAGTACCACTAGTGCATGCATTGATCTGATCAATTGATTATTGAATGGTAATTCATTGGGAAGTTCTTAAAATTTGCATTCAATCTTAAAATTTGCATTCAATCTGGTTTTGTAGGTTCCTTATTATCTTGATGAACAAACAGGATGGGGGCTTGAGATATCAGAGCTAGAGCATCAGTTAAACACTGCAAAATCCAACGGTATTGACGTTAGGGCTTTGGTTGTGATCAATCCGGGCAACCCAACTGGGCAGGTAAGCTTTTAATAGATTTTGGAAGGGTCATCTACTATTTTTCTTCAGAACTAGAACAAATATACATCTCCGGCAGGAGACTACTGCAATGAAATATGATACCTTCTCCTGCTTCCCCAAAATAATGAAGAGCGGATAAAAAGAAAAAAAAACCTGGCCTAACCATTTCATATGGCATGAATATTTTCCTATGCATAACTATAGGTTCTTGGTGAGGCCAACCAACGGGAAATTGTAGAATTCTGCAAGAAGGAAGGCCTTGTCCTTCTGGCTGATGAGGTAAGTCAATTATCCACTAAAATGCTACTACGCTTGATATGTCAAATTTTGTTTGATTGCTCACGAGCTTGATTAGCAGTGCTTCTGAACTTGTTTTTAAATGGTTCACTACCAGATTTTGCGTTTCTGTTCAATCTAAGGTTGTATTGAACTTCAAAATTGTAACTCTCTTTCATAATTTTTTTTTTAAGAAAGAACTCTCTTTCATAATTTGTGGAACTCATACAGGTCTATCAAGAAAATGTTTATGTGCCTGACAAGAAATTCCACTCATTTAAGAAAATTACCCGCTCTATGGGATACGGGGAAAAGGATATATCTTTAGTGTCTTTCCAGTCTGTGTCAAAAGGTACATTTTTAACTTCATCTTGCCTCTCTTATTTCTTTGGGTGGTGAGTTGGGGTGGTTTTACGGGGTAGGGTTTTGTATAATGCAAATAAATTTTTGTTCTAATCTTTTTATTATCTTGGTGGCTTTAGGGTTTTACGGGGAGTGTGGAAAACGAGGAGGTTACATGGAGATCACTGGTTTTAGCCCTGAAGTGAGGGAACAAATATACAAATTGGCTTCTGTCAATCTGTGTTCCAATATCTCTGGGCAGATACTTGCAAGCCTTGTCATGAGTCCCCCAAAGGTTAGTATTGCTATTATCCCAATAGCATGTATGTTCCTGCCTTGCATATTCCCAAAGAGGTAAAGGTTGATGCTGAAAGCATGTATGTATTCAGGTAGGAGATGAATCATATGAGTCTTTTTCTGCCGAGAAAGAAGCAGTACTCTCATCTTTGGCGAGACGTGCACAGGTTAGTGAGAACTGACATGTTGGACAAAATTGACCTCACTATAAGTACCGCTAATACAGCAAGCGAAGATGATGTTTGCAATTTGCCCAACAGAGTTCTTTTAGCTTCATTTTTTGAGTTTCTATCTGTTTACTTGTTAAATCATCTATTTCTCTCGTCTTTTTTGCACGTTTTTTAACAATACCATTAGGCGCTACAAGATGCACTGAATAGTTTGGAAGGAGTGACATGCAATAGAGCAGAAGGGGCTATGTATCTCTTTCCGCGTATTAACTTACCCGACAAAGCAATAAAAGCAGCAGAAGAAGCTAAAACTGCACCAGACGCTTTCTATGCTAAACTTCTTCTTAATGCCACAGGAATCGTTGTTGTTCCAGGCTCTGGATTCCGCCAGGTAATTCTTACATTTATAGCTCTCGCATAAATGTAATTGTCGCCTACCCATTTCAACAAATTTAAATCACTCTTTCACTAGTATAGAAAAATATTGTTGGAGAAGTAGGCATTTTTAATTATCTCTTACACGTTAGTCTCTCTATCATCACTATGGTTCTTGCTTTGGTGTAGGTTCCTGGAACCTGGCATTTTAGGTGCACAATATTACCACAAGAAGAGAAGATACCAGCTATCGTATCTCGTCTAACAGAATTCCATAAAAAGTTCATGGATGAATTCCGCAGCTAAGGAATCAGACAGTACGGAGTCTGATAATAGGGAATTTTGAATAAGCAGTTCCAGTTGACTCCTGTCTGCAACTGTTTTGTCTGCCTACTTCTATAGTCGAACAGTAAAGACTCTAATGGTTCCAAATTTTGGGGTTTGTTCTTCATTTTCTGGTTGGGATTGATGCTTCAGTTCATTCTGTTAATTTATCCCAGCTTCAGACATTCAGTGGAAATATAAATATGATTTGTGCAACACAGGGTGCATGTATATGCAAAGAAGCATTTGTTTCTCAGACATTACTACTTCACTTTCTACACTACTTAGATTATGTATTTGTTTCTACGCATATCTATATCTATATCTATAATCTATCTATAATCTATATCTATAATATATTAAAAGTGTGAAGCCCCTTAGAAAAGTGATTCGAACTTTTTAGCCTTCAATAAAATACTCTGCAATAGACAAAATCGTCTTTTTGTCCTTTTTCAATAATTAATTAACTATTTTTATAATATTTAGAATTAAAGAGTAAAATATATGTTAAGAGAAGTTATATGGCAAGAGATATTAGGAGAATTAATAATTAAGGAATGCTAAGTTATATGGTAATTTGAAATCAATTAAAATATTTTTTATTTAGTCCTTTGATTTTGGACATTGCACAATTGACTTTTTAAATCATTACATTATTATTGAAAATAAATAAGAAAGAATAAACAAAAAGGAAATTAAGGACAAAGAGACAAGAGAAAGTTTTTTTTTTCTCATTATGGTATGAATTGCAGTGAAAAATTCCTTATATTTAATGAATAATGAAGTTTTATGTTTTTAATATCAGTTTTTCTAATATATAATTGAAGATATAAATAGGTAACTGTTTCTTATCCAAGCATTATAATTTTTTTTTATATAATCTTGTTATAAATGTATTTACATTATAGTGAATGTCTATCAAGATCTACTTTGATATCTATTAGGATTTGAAGCATCTGTCTTTTACTCAGACTAGGAGTAAATTTCTCCTATAAATGGAGAGTTTTTGTTCATTGTATTGGCAATCTTATGATCTCTCATCCCTCAAAAGAAGAAATAAGAATCATTCTCTTTATTCTCTCTACTCTTCTTCTTTATTCTTTATTATTTTATAACATGTTATCAGCATGAGACTCTGTCAAACAAGGTGAGATTATGCCAAACAAGGTGAGACTATAAATCTTAAGGATTTCAAGGTTAGTAATTTCTTATGTTATTTATCTTTTGCTACTACTAATATAATTATTGTTGGATTTGAGGAAAAATAATTGGTTTGGAACCATTTATGTTTTAAATTTATTCCTAAAAAATAATATTACCAAAAGAGATGATAATATGTTGGGTTCAAGTCCCATCAATTCATGCCTAAGACGCCTTTATATGGATAAGACCTTGAGTTTGAATCTCAATGCACCATATTAATGATATTATGATGGCTAAGACAAAATAATGGATATTTAATGAAACATATCCCATTAAATATGCTCCATTCCTTGAATTGAATATGGTAGCAATAAATTATATGTATGCCTTAATTTGCTTTTGTAGTAGCTATCATAATTTGATACGCCTAAGGCATGATTGTATTCCATTTTTTGGAATGAAAATTTTGATTATTATAAATATAGATCCATACCATGGGGGTGAATGTGACTGTATATATACTCGAACTTATTTTTTGTTGTGAAGACATCATAATGCACCTCCGAATGAAGAATAATAATTGAGAATTGATTGTGATGATATCACAACTCACCTCTGAATGAGGAAGAATAACTGAGAATTGATGGTATCACAACTCACCTCCGAATGAGGAAGAATAATTGAGAAGAGTTATTTTGAAATCTACTGAAGTAGTAAATATGAAATTTACTCATGTCATAGTAAATCTGAAATTTACTAACGCAAAAGCACATGTCATGTAAACTTGGAGTTTACTAGGTTAAAAGTTCATAAATTGACATAAACGATTGCGACATCCCGAAGATGTGCATGTATTGAAGAACTAGAAGATTTTTCAAGAATTGTTTATGTTGTTTGTTCTCATGATAAGCTGGTTGAACTAACTAATATTGGGATTGGATCCCTTCAAATCTGAAAATTATAAAAGGTGAATAAGGGCCCGTTCATCTATCATGTGATATGTTGAAAAGATTCATCAATAAGATAATCACATGTACATTCATTGTCAACCTGCAGTTTGACATTCATAAAGTTACTTGCTCAATAAAATTGAGTTAAGAACATAATTTTCAGATTGTGCAATCAAGAAAGTTATCTTGATGATGATGGTTTGACATTGAATGCCTTCGATAAATAGCTAAATCATTATTAATGAGAACAAAACTTCATGTATTGGTCTAAAATATGATATATTGCAATAACATTTGTATGCATTAGACCAATAAATTATGATTATTTCTTCCCTCTCAATTGGTTCAAGGTCGGGAACCAATTATTCCATCTAATAATTTTGATGTGTGGTATACAATTAATGAATATACCATAATGCACAAAGATGGATTCCTCAAAGAAGTAGAGGATGTATGTTAGTTTTCCTAACATAAGGGGGAGATTATAAGCGCTATGAAATATGTTAGGAATTATCACCATATCCTCATCCAAAAGATAATTCAAGTCAAATGCTGAAAGCATCTCATATTAAGCACAAATGCTCTTATTTTGTGTTCCTAAAGGACAGTCTATGCATGCGTGAAGTGTGGTAGACTGATCGATTCCAAATGAAATAATCCTTGAAAAATAAGGAACAAATAATCATAATAAGAAGGCAACGAGCTCTTGAAGAGCCTACGACATACCACTTCATGAAACTTTATGAGAGGTTCATGTACCTAAAAATAATGAAGTGGTGAGATCTCAAAATGTTATGTCGCATTGTGAACCGATACAAAATGATATATCATCAATATCTTTGACACAATATTGACGCAATATTATGAAAGATTATGAGGATTTGAATTCTACGTTTATTTAAGCATGCTGACGTAGAAACATTTATCAAGTGATATGAAAGGGTGCATCTTGGTAAGTGAAAACTTATTTGATTTGCAGTCCAGACATTTGAAGATGTCACACATAAAATGTTGAATATTGTCACTTGACAAAATTTGTATGAAAACTTCTTTAAGTATTCAAAATATAAAAGTTTCTAGGAAACTTATTGATAATCCTTATATTGTATAAGCTTATAGCTTGAAAATTATTGAAACTTTTGGAGAGTTTTCAAAAGCAATAAGATTATTTGCTGAAATGAGAAATATACCAATTTGGATTGGTTATGAAGTACCATATCTTAGTACAATTGGTGCACTCATGTATCTTGTAAAAAACTACAAGACCCAATATAGCCTTTCGCTCAATTTATTAGCAAGGTATATTTCTACTCCTACTAGGAGACATCGAAATGGGATAAGATACATGAGTTTATTTTATTCTAAAGGTTGCAGTCCCGATCTTACTGGTCATGCTGATGTTGGGTACTCATCTAAGCCGCATAAATCTCGGTCTCAAACATACAATGTGTTCACATGTGGGGATACTGCCATATCTTGGAGATATACAAAGCAATTTATCGTAGCCACTTCATCGAATCATGCTGAGATAATAACTATTCATGAAGCAAGCCGAGAATGTGTATGGTTGAGGTCCATGATACATCTCATTCGAGAAAAATGTGATGTGAAATATGATAATCTATCCACAATTTTATACAGAGATAATTCAGCATACACAACACATCTTAAGGGAGGATTCATAAATGGAGATAGAACGAAGCACATTTTGCCAAAGCTTTTCTACATACACGAGCTACAAAAGAATGATGATATTAACGTGCAACAAATTCGTTCAACTGACAATGTGACTGATTTATTCACCAAGTCTTCTCCAATTACAACTTTTAGAGATGGTGCACAAGATCGGGATGCAAATGTTCAAGGATGTTCTTCACGAGGGGGAGTTAATACGCGCTGTACTCTTTTTTCCTTACGAGGTTTTGTCCCACTGGATTTTCCTTGTAAAGTTTTTAATGAGGCAGCCGAAATGTTTATTATTAGAGATGGGTACTCTTTTTCCTTCACTAGATTTTTTTCCTACTGGGGTTTTTTCTAGTAAGGTTTTAACGAGGCACATTATCTACCAATTAGACATTCAAGGGGGAGTGTTATACATGTTGAATGTCTATCAAGATCTACTTTGATATCTATTAGGATTTGAAGCATCTGTCTTTTACTAAGACTAGGAGTAAATTTTTCCTATAAATAAAGGGGTTTTGTTCATTGTATTGACAATCTTATGATCTCTCATCCCTCAAGAGAAGAAATAAGAATCACTCTCTCTATTCTCTCTACTCTTCTTCTTTATTCTTTATTATTTTATAACAAATCTAAAAATTTACTTGGCATGAACATTACATATTTTTAGTGAAATTATGTATTGGGTATTGATGAACGGAAGGAAAATATTCTTTCTTCTATTTAAGATAATAATATTAGATAGAAAATATTTTTTGAAGTAAAAAAAAGTGTTAGTAAGTATTACCTATTTTTTTCTCAAAAGTGCTCATTTTTAAAAAATAAAGTATTTGGCCAAGCTTTGCAAGAAAATAAATTTTTGGAGGGTATAAAAAATAATTTTTCATTTGCTAAAAATGTAGTTTCTCCTTAAAAGCTCTTATTTGAAAAGATTTCTGATCAAAATACATTTAAAAATACTTTTTAAAGGCTTGATTAAACACTAATTGTTGTTCGAAAGTGTCAAATACAAACTGTTTCTTATTAAAAGTACTTTTTTGAAAAACAATTTCAAAATAAGCTAATTTTAAAAGTTTGATCACGGACTAAAGAGGGTGGATACTTTCTTCTATTTTTTATTTTTTTTCCAGTTTGATATAAATAATAATTGATATTTTAATATTAATACACGATGGAGAACAACTTTATTAGCTTAATGATAGAACAAATTAGCTCAACACGTTTAGCCGACAAGGAAGGAACATGTGGGATACACAAGTTTATATGGTACGTCATAAAATAAAATAAATTTTATCATGAAGTATAAATTATGTATCTCACGTTCCTTTATAATACAACTTTAATCCCAAGGATTTTACTTATTTTTAATAATAATTTATACTTATTACTATTATAACATATTTATAACATATTTTTATTTTTATACAAAATATTCATGATTAACGTTATACACACATACAAAACACGTACACTTGACCGGTAACGAGAAAAACACTGAAGACAATTACGTAATTAGTGATTCCGTGACAGACTGGCCACTGAAATTTGCAGTAGACCCAGAGCGCAACTTTTTAAATCGAAACATTTGGGCATGAACGTTTTGTCCTTTTGGTCTAATTCAAATTTCTGTTGCCGTTTTGACATTTTTGATTCAAAAAGTTGCCCTTTAATTAGGCATTGGACTCAATTAACCTTACCCATGCACAATTCATTAATGTTTCTCCATTAATCTTAATGGTGCGCCATCTTTCTCATATGTGACTTGAAGGTTATCTAGGAGTAGCATATCAATTGTGTTATGGAGACGCTCACAAGCAAAGTAATTAAACAGAAAAATAATGTCATCCGATGACCAGTTGATCAATCATCACCCACATCAAACTGTTCTAGGAAAATTACGTGTTATAGCAAATATATACTATGTAAGTATATACAATTATAGTTTAAATAATTACCCACGTAGTTACGAATTTAAGATATGCTTTCTTTATTATATGAGTATATGTCTGTCAAACTATGATGACCGATATATCGAACCGCAAAATATCAAAATTGAACTTTAAAATATTATACCCAACCTAATTAATTTCGTATGATAATGATATAAAATTTTTAAATAGAAGAATTACGCTCTATATCTATTTTTGAAAATATTTACGCCATATAGCTGGTACTTTATGTATGAACACCCCATTTAACCAATATTTGTGCATAAACAACTTTTATACAGTATTATACAAGGCAATTAATTGCTTGTACTTTCTTCTGAATATTTCTACAAGTGTAAGATGTTAGTATGATATAAATAAGTTGTTTCTTGAAAAATCGAAGTCATAATTCATTATTATATGACTATATGTAGGTTGAAGTCAGCCAAACAATGATTATCGATTAACCGTACCACAGACAGGGACGGATCTAAAGGGGGTTTCATGGGTGGCATGGCACCCGCAAACTTCGATCGAATAACTCTGTGTGTATATATATACATTAAATAAAAGTGATATATTATTTAAGTGTCACCTAGTGCAGCAGTTGAGGAAGTAGTGTCCGTGGTAAACGCGCTGAAATTTCACGTAGTATACCAGAGTTCAAGTCCAGACGCCAGCAGTATTTTGTTACTTTTTGTTCGTTATTCTATTTTCTATAAGTTTTTTTTCTCTTGACTTAATCTTTGTTTAACTCCTTTTTTTGGGTAATATTTGTTTAAGAATTTTTAACTTAAAGTGTAGAACATAATTGAAGATTCCTTCTTCCTTCAAATTTATAGTTAACCTCTCCTCGTAAATCATAATAATGATGCTTGACATGATGTTATAATTTCTTAACAATAGAATTGGAACTATCCATTGAATGTTGACAACTATTTTGTACTTTCACGCTGACTGATAAGTTGAATTTAACTCTTGTTTACACAATTTATAGTAATAACAACAACAACGACAACAAACCCAGTGTATTTCCACATAGTGGGTCCGAGGAGGGTAAAATGTATGCAGTCCATACACTACCTCCGGAGAAGTAGAAAGGTTGTTTTCGATAGTATTTATAAGAATAATCACATTTTTATTATTTGATCTATTTGTCTATACAAATTGAAAAGACAAATAATCAAATCGAAACCCAAAGTCTATAAAATCGACAAAATATTTATCTTATTTGGGACAACGTAAATAGCAAAACCTAAAGCAAAAAATTAACTGATTTCCAGCTGAATACGTAAAAATTAGGTTCTTCGATAATGTTTCAATAAAATTTTCCTTCAAAAATCTCTTACTAACAAGCCAAATTCCAGTGGGACGCCCATAAAAATTATCCTTTTTGAGTAGTAGCTTTAACGTTAAAAGTGACATGACACCCGCAACCTCGAAATCCTAGATCCGCCTCTGACCACAGATCACCGAAAACTTTAAAATAGCAACCAACCTAATTAATTTGGTATTATAGTGACATGATATTTTTAAAAGGGAATTACTCTCTATCAAGTTTTGAAATTATTTACGCTAACTAGCCATACTTTATGTATAAATACACTATTTAAATCATATTTGTGTAATACACAACTTTTATACCCTATTATACGCTTCAATTATACAAGATTGATAATTATATATAACTAGTCAAGTGTACGTGTTTTGCACGTGTGTATAATATTAATTAATAATATAGATATATTAAAAAATAAATTATTATATGTACGTTATATTATTAAGTACAAAACACTGAAAAAATAACATTAAATTTCATTACAAATGTACTATACTACATGGCAGAACATAGAGATCAATAACGATTTTCTTAAACAATAGATCATATCATGACAAAAAAAATCATCCATATTAAAACAATGAAACAACACAAATAATACTATTGCAAATAAATTAACAACCTTGGTCTTACCTGAAAAATCTCACATCAGTTAAACTCAAATTTTCTTGGCATAAAAATTCAAATTTTTAAAAAATTTCGATGAAAGTACAAGAAAAGAAATTCAGAATAACTGAGTCATTGACATAAATAAAATTAATAATTATAAGGAGAACTGCCAAATTTTATATTGCGGTTTGAAAGCCAATTCCGAAATAAAATATAGAGTATCTTAAGTGGAAGGGGCCTTGTCCTGGTGCAAGCAATTTTTTTCCAGCTAAATCGTTCATCAGCATCATCCTTGTTTTATTCAATTATCGAGAAAAAACATCAATTGAAGGAGATTCATGAGAAATTATCCAAAGAAGAGTATTTATTGTTCAAATTTTATCTGAAAAAAATACAAAAAATTTATTAAAAAGGGTGAATTCATTATTAATTACTATTAATTATGTACAATTCATATATAATTATACAAGCTATTAGCCACAAGAAATAAAGAAAAGGTAAAAAGAACGATGATCATGAATGCAAAAAGACGACTCAAATTAAAATTAAAATTAAATTTTTTAAAATATAGTAAAAGTAGAAGATGCCATATATATGTTGAAATTCTATTTTCAAATATATACATACAAATCCTAAATTTGCTCGTTAATATTTTTTTTATCAAAATACTTCTTGTTCTTAACAAATTCTACAAATCCTAGGCTACTACTATACATTTAATTTGTCTAAAAAATTTCTTTTCCAAAAATAGGGCAGTTTGAGCTTTTATTGAAATTATTGTTATTTAAATAATAAGTTTATTATATCTCATAATAGTTAAGAATCTTCTTTTAGTTATTTCCCTATAATTAAGAAATCTAAATCCTTCGTGACCTTTTTACCTAAAAGTTTCTATCCAATTATTTTCATAAAAATTTTGATTTTTTTTTTAAATAACCTGCAATAGCAGGTCAAGATTACCTGATAGCGTACACCGATGATGATACACAAAACTTAAATTCTTTGAAAATTCCCCTTTTTAAAACTTAAAAAACTAAAATTATCGATTCAGTGCCATACCGTATCTACATCGAATACACTGTAGTACAGCAAGTGATATTGTAGGTGCAAATATAATAATAAATACCATGAGAATATGAGAGTCCCAAACTTAGGGGATTCCTCTTCTTCTCTATATATATAATATAGCGTGCAATATCCTCTACAGTCACGCTCATCTCCTTTGTGCCATAGCAAAAAATAGGAAGTATGAACGAAGGGAAGGAAATTGACAGAAGCTGGCAAGTGGAAAAACTTCATATCTGGTACCTCCACAAAAAGGTAACTGCTTTTGATCCATATCCAGAGGCGTAGCCATGTGTAGTGAAGCGTGGTTAGTCGAACATCTTTGTTAAAAAAATTAATTTCTGATTATGCCAATGTCCGTATCTGATACAAATATTATAGCCTTTTGATTTTTCGTTAGTGTGTTGAATATGTGGATTCTTTGTTTTTTTTTGTTAACAGAAAAATATTTGAAAAAAAATAATCATATTGTAATATATTTGCTATGGCTGATTGCAGCTTAACAAGAAGCGGAAACGATCATTACAAAGGAAAGAGAGAGGAGGAGAATGCAAATAATAATGGTAATATTGGGTGTAACAAGCTATGTGCTCATGTTATGAGCTGTATTTTTGTAAGATGCGCGGTGAATACGTTATCCATGATAAAGTGTGCATCACAGTCTTGGAATGACTATATTACGACTCCTTTATTTGTTCATTCTCACCTGAGACATTCAACAAAAACACCCAAGTTCTTTTTGTGAAATTCATTCCTCTGAAACAGAGAAGGACACGGTACATAAAAAGGGGCAGGCTGCAATTTATTTCAGTAGACATGCAAGGAAAGGGAGAAATCAATGAGTTATACAGCACAGCATCACCCTCCAGTATGATTGTCTCCTATGGTTTACTTTGCATTTCATACACTCGCGGTCGAATTTATTTATGCAATCCTGTTATGAAGCAATTGTGTAAATTACCCAAATGTTCACCTAATGAGTTAGTAGAATACATACCTTCAGGCTTCAACTACCGGGTTTGGATTTCATCATTCAACAAAGGAATACGAAGTGGTCAACTTTTTCTACACCTGTGCTCCAGGGCATATTCCTTATTTTGTGCTTCATAAGTCTTTTCAGTTGAGACGCGAGGTGTTTACATTTACTAGCCTAACAAATGGGCAGGTTTGGAAAGAAATTGCTGAGACGCCTCCCTGTCACCCGTATGGTCGAGGGTTGCTAGTGAAGGACTGTATGTATTGGCTGGCTAAACCGAATTTTGAAGACAAACCTGATCGATTTATCATTAGAGTTTGAAAATGGAAAGTTCCTAACTATATTGCCTTCGTCCGTAATGAAAGTTTCCTCCCGGAGTTTGATGAAATTGAAAGGGATGCTTTGTGTGCACGGGTGAAGAAGTAAATCATAAATTTTGTCAATTATGATCCCAGGTATATTATGCCCATCTTCACGGCATGGAATGAAGGAATAATCTATAATTAAAAGACCGCCCTTCAAATAAAACTATCTTTTCATTATTTTCTTTAATTTATTATTTAATTAGTTTTATTATATTAATTACTTCTAAAATATATGAGATTCCTAAAATATACGGAAGAAAAATTAATTAATATTTTCCTTTATACTGATCAATTAAAAAAATATTCCTAAAATAAAATTTTATTAAGAAAATACTTTTATAAATATTCAAATCAACGTTAAACTATTACACTATCAAACTTAATAAAACAAAGGACGGAGAAGAGGTGTATGCAAGGACGACACTATCAAACTTATGCAGCCAATAAATCTATTATTCTCAGGTGTATGCAGCCAATAAATCTATTATTAAACTATTACACTATCAACTCATGCAGCCAATAAATCAATCCACACTCTGAAGGACGGAAAACAGGCTATTGCATGAAAAGTTTTTATTTACAACTTAATAAAGTAAAGAACGTATGTTTCAAACTCATGTATTTAAAAGAATGTGACATATTCATCTAACTTGATTCGGTTGCATATCTAGATTGGTAGATGCTTAATTTTTAATCCTCAACTTCTTTACTATTTTTGTCAATATAATAGAATTCAACGTGTGTATATATATATCTTCTCTGTTTTCATTCAAGTCATTCTTTAGGGTTAAAATTTTTGCTTAGACGAGAATTAGTTTTATCAAAATCAAAGCTTTGATCACTATTATATTATTTTGTTGTAGTTTACAGGTCGTAGATGAATGCCGATTGACTTTGAGGAATTTTTTGTGTAAAGGTTAGGTTTAATTGTATTGTCTTAATATCTCTATTAGTTTATTATTTTGAGGAATTTTTTGTGTGATTGTTAGGTTTAATTGTATTGTCTTAATATCTCTATTAATTTATTATTTTGTGGTAGTTTATAAGTTGTAGATGAATGTCCATCGGCTTGGGGGAATTTTTGTGTGTAAAATTTACGTTTAATTGTATTGTTTTGATATCTCTTTTATCGTATTATTTTGTTGTAGTTTACACGTGCTAGATAAATGTCGATCGCCTTTAAAGAATTCTTTTAGGTAAAGGTTAGATTTAATTGTATTGTTTTGATATCTCTGCTTTGAGAGCTTTTTTTGTGTAAAGGTTAGATTTAGTTGTATTATTTTGATATCTCTATTATCGTATTATTTTATTAGAGTTTGCAGGTATTAAATGAGTGTTGGACGGCCTTGAGAATTTTTTTGTGTAAAAATTGGATTTAATTGTATTGTTTTATTGTCTCTATCATCGTATTATTTTGTTACAATTTACATATGATAGATTTTTTTGCTAAAGGTTAGATTTAATTAAGAGCCCGTTTGGCCATGCAATTTTTTTTCTTTTTTCTAGAAATTTTTTTCGATGTTGAAAATTATGGTGTTTGGCTATGAAAATTCAAAAAATAATTTCGGAAAATTTTTCTGAAAAGAGAAAACAGGGTTTTGGTGTTTTCACAATTTTCCAACTCCAATTTTAACTTTTATTATTATTACATATAACCCCAATCTTTTAAATTTTTACATAAAACTCTCCTTATAACAGTACTTTTTCAATATTACGTATTTAGCAATTTTAAAGAATAAGATAATTATAATTTCAAACATAATGCTATCCTAATTAATATATCTCTCTTTTTCTCTCTCATCATTATTTTCTCCCTTATTTAGGACATTATTTTACTGCTAATGATCCTAATTACTATAATAATAATAATAATAATAATAATAATTTTTCTGTTGTGATACGGATGTTTAAGGAATTATAGTCGTGTAATTAATAATGGATAATCATTTTCTATATTTATGGAATTAATAAAGTTGTAGCAGATTAGTTTACCACTGCCACAAATTATTTTCATTTTTAATTTGATTATATATATTATATTGTGTACATCTTTATTATACTATTCAAATATAAATAGTTTATACCATATATATGCTAAAAATATAAATCAGTGATACATATTTTTCATAAAGAAATATGTCCAATTTAACAAATTTATACCTTAAACTGCAACTGCTACCTTTATATATCATAATACTTGGTATCTTTATACACAAAGTATTATATTTATACCCATAAATATATAAAGTATCATATTTATAACAGAATTATACAAAGTATGTTATATATAAAGTTTATACCATGTATATACCATATACACACATATAAATATACAAAGTATTTAAGAAACATACTAAGCATATTTATAACATAAATATACAAAGTATGTTATATATGAAGTTTATACCATGTATATACCATACACACACATATATAAATATACAAAGTATAAAGAAACATACCAAGCATATTTATATATTTATGGTATATGATATAATATACCATAAATATGCAAAGTATGTTTTACATAGAAATAATTTATTCACACAAAGTAAAATCTTTCATGTATAAGAAAATTAAAGAAATAAATTAGCGGCACCCTAAAATTTAATAACAACTCTTCATTTCCTATTTTTTAGGAACGAAAAATAAAAGAAATAAATTAAATAAATTAAATAAATTCCTAAAAAAATAAATTTGTTTGAAAAATAATATTTGTTACCTAAAAAATAGGAAACAACGATCTGTTAATATAACATCCATATTTAAAATTTTTAAATATGAGAAACGGCTATTAATGTAAATATTATATATGTCATAATTGAAATTCATTAAATATGGCCATGTATATGTATTTATTTTTATAAAAGAGGCTAATTGTGTTCTTTTTCCGTTAGTAGGTAAATTTTAGTTGGATGATTTTGATAGTTTGTAAAAGTTGGAGCATAAAATCATATTTTAAAAAGTTTTTTCAAAAGTAAAAAAAAATTCAAAAAAGACATGTCCAAACACAACTCCAACTCCAACTTCAACTCCAACTCCGAAAATTTTTAGTTTTCATGGCCAAACGGCTACTAAATAAATTTTTCATCTTTACATATTCAAAAGATGATGAATTTAATTATTGTATTTGTATTTATTATTTAAATAAATTTTCTATTTAGTGCAGTGTTTGAACTCATAAAAGTGAGGTACACACGCGAGACGCGTATAAGTAAACAAGTATTTGTGTATAAGCATAAGATGGTCTTCCATGACGTAGAAAGATGGGGCTTTGGGCTGTAGGTGACAAAAGAATTTTAAAATGAGGTGTAGGTGACACAAGTCTTAATAATTGAGTGGAGGTGACAATTACTTTATTATGGATTAAGAAAGTTTAGTAAGTTTGAGAATAGCCCACAAGTTTTTAAATTTACACTTTGATCCAAATGTTTACCTAATAAAATGAAAAATGAAGAAAAAAAAGCGTCTTTCTCTCTCTTCTAATCCATTGTTGTTTTCTCTCTCTAAACAATTTTTATTGTTCATTGTTGCTGCTGCTTTATTCACTATTTTCTGCTTCATTATCATCATCTTCTACTTCATTGTCATCTTCATCTTCTTCTTGTTGACCATTATCGTTGTTGTTGTTGTTACTGCTACTGTTGCTATTTGACCAATTTATTAGGTCAAATCTTGTTTCGTACATCACTTTCCACTTTGGCATTACTTCATATGAGACTTTGGTAAGTCAAATTATGATTTTTAGTTGATTTTTTCATCTGGGTAACTACTATTGTGCTGTTTTTCCAACAATAGATAGAACCCGATCATGAATCCAACATAAGATCCATTTGTTTAAACAGATAAATCATCTATTGCGACAGATGAGACATCTGTTTCAACGGAAGACTGCTATGTTGGATTCATGTTTATGATTTTATATGCCGTAACATAAATCGAACAGATGGGTCATCTGTTGCAACAGATGATTTATTTATTTAAACAGATTAGTTATCTGGTGCAACGTGGTAAATATCTGTTGCAACATATTATAAACCTGTTGCAATAGAACCTGAACTCGATTCCAACAGACATGTTGTCTGTTGCAATAGGGTATGTATCTGTTGCAACAGATTATTAACCTGTTGCAATAGAATAAGAACTCTATTCCAACAGACGATAAATATCTGTTGCAATATATTAGTAACATGTTGCAATAGAACCTGACCTTGATTCTAACAGATCGTCATCTGTTGCAGTAGGTAAGTCATCTATCGCAACAAGTTAATTATCTGTTGCAACATGTCACTCATCTGTTGGAATCAACTTCAAAAGTGCCTCAGTACTGTAAAATCAATCCCAACAGATATATAGTCTGTTGCAACATATGATTCACCTGTTACAACAGATGGCTCATTTGTTAAAATCATCTTTAAGAGCGTAACATGAATCCCAACAGGTAAGTAATCTGTTGCGACTGATTACACATCTGTTGGGATTTATTTACGGAACTATGAAATCACTATTAACTTTTTTTAACAAATGAATTTATTTAGGTACCACTAATGGATGGATCAATAACAATAGGGGTGGATTGTCATAGTCAATGGATCGAGAAGAGCAATCAATATGTATGGTGTTGGAATGAGGGTGAAATGCTAGAGATGATAGCTATGACAGTCCAAAGTGATGTTTCATATGATGATTTTGTAAACTTAATCATCAGTTATTGTGGACTAAATTATCAATCGGAAGAACTCGTCATTAGCTACATGCACAACTTCTTTGAAAATCAGAGGGTACTGCCTTTCAAGGTAACCGATCAGGTTCGGTTGCGTACTTATCTTAGTGATTCATCCAGGCCTGTGTTAAGGGTGTACGTGGTTGAAAAGACGAGAGAGAATGAGAACCAGAACATAGAAGAAAAACAACAACAAAACATCTTTGATGATAGGTTGGATGATCTAGACATAAATATTCTAGATGATGATCAAACACCTACGCACGTTGATGCGACCAATACGATGTGCAATTCTTCTTAATCGACACAGTTTGGAAGTCTTCAAGATGATGGGATCAACTTTTTTAATTGGAATGTCATTCATGGACAAGAATAAACTATCTACCACTTTGTTTATTTCTCGCTTGAAAAAAGATTTCAGAATAAAGAAGGTGACTACTTCGAGCAGTGTCTTTTGCTTCAAATGTGCTAATTTGAACTGCAAGTGGTGGTTGAGAGCGGTGAAGTACGCAAGTTCTGACAGATTCGTCTTTCATAAACATAAAAAGCATCACACATGTGGTTTGGAGCACACCTCAAGCCTAAATCCTCACGCCACGACAAAGGTCCTCGATGAATATTTCAGGAGTAGTTTCCCCGATGGCAAAGGCCCTACAACAAGGGTTATGGCCAGTCAAATCCTTACGGAATTGGGTGTCCTGGTCAATTATTAGAAGATATATACGGACATAAGGATTGCTAAGGACTTGGTTAGCGGGACACTCGAGCATGGGTATGCAGTCCTGGATGCCTACCGTTACATGATTGAGTCCACAAATTTCGAAAGTAAGAAGACATTGAATCTTGATGAAAATGGAAGGTTCAAGTACTTTTTTGTATCCTATGGTACTTGGATTTAAGGTTTTCAACATATGAGAAAAGGCATAGCCGTTGATGGTACCTTCTTGAGGAGCAGGTATAATAGAGTTCTGCTAGCGGTGGTGGCACAAAATGCGGAGAATCACATCTTTTCTATTGCTTTTTGTGTAGCGGACAAGGAATGTGATGCCTCTTATGGATTTTTCTTTGAACAACTGCGAAGCTGCGTCGAAGATACCAAAGAGTTGTGTTTTGTATTGGATAGAAATCCAAGTATTCCAAAGATGGGTTCATGTTTCTTTACTGCAGCTTACTTTGGTTGTTGCATCAGGTATCTTGGAGAGAATGTTCGAACCAATTATCACAACGAAAGGGTAGTTACCCTTTTTTATAGAGTAGCTAAAACATATAGTAGAGAGGAGTTTTTAGACCATTTCAATCAAATAACGGACGTGAATCCTAAGGTAGTAGAATTTCTCGTATGTATCAGTTTCGAGAGATGGACCTGGGTATTATTTCCGGTAGATAGGTACATTCTTATCGATTTAATATCTTGTTTGAGTTATAAGTTTAGTATGTGATACAAGTACGATCACGAAAATGGATGCCAGTGAGAATGTAATGAACCGGGGCTTGGAGTGTGCGAGTGAAGGACTTAAAACACACCAAACCGACCCTAATCTCATACTTGGAGTGTAAAGAGGAGCCTTGGAACACAACAAGGCATCCCCTAAATACACTTGAAGGGAGCCTAGCTCTTAAAAGGTTATTTTGGACATTTTGTATTTTATTTGTAACCTAGTATAAATAGAACATTGTAGGGCTTTTAGACTTAGATTATTCATGATGTTTAAGTCTTGAAACACAAAGAAACACAAGTCCTCTCTCCTTGAGGCACCAAAACTGAAATTAGGCATAGAGAGTGTGGAATCACTCTTGTTGATCTCATGGCTTGGAAACGTGATGCTTGGGAGGTGGATTCTGACCTTGTGTCTTCGTAAGAGATAGGTGAATATTGTGTGTAGTGTTAATGGTCCAAGAGTGGAATATTCTCTTGGGTTCTTAAGATTATACCTTCATTAAGTCTATCTAACTATCTCTTTACTTTTATTGTAATCATGTAGTAGTTTGTGTTCTTGTAACCATTTCTATCTCTTGTTAGTAAAACTGTGTTGTTCCTATCTTGTTATTGTTGTCCATATCTCCATATTGTTGCTGTTTTGGTGTATTTTACACCTTCAATATCTTGTTGTTATTGTGTTTTCATTATTGTTGTGGTGAATCCGAGAGTGGTCACCAAAGGGGTCCTCGGTTCTTCAAACTTGTAGACTGATTTGGTGTTTGTTTCGTGTTTACCTTGTTCTTCTTGTATCATTTGCTATCAAATCATGGCTATATCTTGTTCCTACAAGATCACTCTTGGGCTTGCTAGATTAGAAAATTCAAAAAAAAAAAATTATTGAAAAGCTGAAAAATAAAAAAAAGTGCAATCTGCCCGTGTTGTGCTCTTGGCCGAGAATTGCGTTCTTGTTGTGTCTTGTCTGATATTTTTGTTTGTCTTGAGTGTTTCTAGTGTTATATTTTTTATTTACTAACACTTGAGTCCATATCTAAGTTTGAGCTTTGTTGTTGTTGTTGTGAACAAGTAAGACCGTATGGTAGACATTATTGTTGAAAAACTTGACTTAGCCATGTGTGTGGTTGTTGTTGTTGAAAGTAGTGTTGTTGTTGTAGCTCTTGGTGAATGTTTTTGTGTTCTTGAAGTTCTTTACAACCTTCATCTCTTGTTAAAACCGAAGACACAACACTAAAGAGACTTGGCCGTTTGTTGTTGTGGATTGGAGTTGGCCATTGGAATTGTTGTTGTTCTTGAAGATTGTTGTTATTGTTCTTGGTGTGGTTGTTGTTGTTCTTGAATTTCTTCGCCTTCCTTCATATATTGTTAGAACATAAAGTGAGTGCTAGATCCTAAAAGGTAAAGGAAAAAGGTGTATGTACTTGTTAGTTTTGAATGACCCCCAACCACCAAAAGACTTTATATCACTTCTCAACTAGTTTTCCATGATTTAAGGACCCATGTTTTAAGGAGAAGTACAAGAAAAAGTCAAGTCTTGAAAAT
This sequence comes from Capsicum pubescens, assembly GCA_030864215.1. NCBI lineage: Eukaryota > Viridiplantae > Streptophyta > Magnoliopsida > Solanales > Solanaceae > Capsicum > Capsicum pubescens. The sequence goes on along the minus strand of CM061543.1, from coordinate 50,903,077 downwards.
TGAAAAAGGCTCCAAGACTTATTTTTCCTCCTAAAACAAATTCCACCAATCCAAATTAATTTTTGACCAAGACTTGAACATTTGAGAATAACCACTTGATAAAACCGAACCAATACGTGGCCACCATTTCATCATTGCTACTGTTCACGCAATATTTTTGAGATCAAATTTTAGATTTCTTAGTTTCATTTTGTTGTCTCTTAGTTTCGTTTAATTGATCCTAGTACTAATTAACAAGCTAGTAAATTTCTACTAGGTTGTCACTTAGTTCTTGAATCCGTTGTTCGTGTCTACGTTTCTTTTATGTTTTTTCTCTTTTGTGAATTCGTTGTATCTTGTTGGTTCGAGTCCGTAAGCAAATTTTCTTTGAGTCAACTCAAACGAAAATCTATTCTGGACCAAGGTGGACTCCTTTCTCAATCACTCACGAAGTACAAGCTGGCTTTCAACACTTGTGAAACCAAGTGTGAGGTAAAAATCGAGAGTGAGAGTGTGGTGAGGCATTTTTGAGCTAACAAGTTTGTTTGTTTTGTTGTTCGTTGTTGTCTTTTCTTAGGTACCATGGCTACCACCAATCTTGATGCCACGTTTGACTGCATCACCGACAATATTGAAGATATGAAATGGCACATTGAAAGGCTACGCCAATTGGTATCCACACTTATCCCAACAAATCCAAAATCTAAGGTCCAAACACCTTGTGGTGAGAGCTTCCCAAAGGAAGTTGCTGCCCAAACTTGTGAAGGACTTTCACACCAAGGTAAAGACGAACGTACTCATGAATATCAAGGTAAAATAGCTATCTCTTACACTTTGGTACATGTGGATGATGAACGTGTGACTAATAAGCCGTTGAGTGTGAGTAGTAGCTTACCTACGTATGAGTATAATGATTCCTTACCACTTGTGGATGATGTGCATGTTGTGCGAGTGGATACACTATTTGATCCTATAGATGACCGAATCGACTCTTCTAGTAAGATCGATTTGTGTCCACCTAGTGTTGAAGCTATTGTGTTGAATGAAAGTACATCGTCGAGTGAAATTTGTGTTGACCAACTTGTGTGTAAAACTTTCCCACCACTTGAGAATATGTGTGATATGATTAATGAGTCTCAAGTAAGTGAAGAATTTGAAAATGTTGGTCAAGAAAAAAAGAGTGAACCCGTGAGCCTATGTTGTAAAGATTCTAATGTTTGCTTGGCTCATAGGGTTAATCGTGAGCTTGACATATCTTTGAAACTTGATAATGATTCCTTAGAGAGTGAAAGTTCCAAATCTATCCGCGGGTTAGATCATTCTCTCTTTAGGTACAATGTCTTGTTTGAAGGTAGTTTAAACACTCCTAATAGGCCCAGTGGTGAAAATGATAGTATAGCTGTAATACCCCGTATGTTTCCAAGCTAGGAAATGAATCAGTTCTCCTACATATGAAACCTCATATCCTGTGATTCATATTTGAGTACATGATTTACAATGAGTATCCTAGCGATAAGACAGCTTATGACGTGTTAAGCATGCTCATGTGAGTCACTCAGAGTAAGGCAAGCTAATAGCTTTTGGATCCATCAAGTTTTAGCGTGTGATTCCGCAAGAGTGACCTTTAAACGAGGATAACTTGATTTATATGTGACATTTTGGCAGATTTAGACAAACCAAATTGTAGAGAATCGAATTATCTTTCCAACGATTCCAATTTTATAAAAATCTGACACCCGAGCAAGAAGTTATGGCCCTGGAAAGTAGAAGTGCAACGCATAAACAATCGCACATGGATACTGGAACAAGTGTGCAACAGGTTGTGCGGTGCACACCCTCAAGTGTGCGATATCATGTGCGACGCACACCTTAGCTTATGCGATAGGATTTGCGTCGCACACCTTAGCATGTGCGATGAGGTGTGCGACGCATACTTATGATTTCAGCCACGAAAAACACTTAGTTTTTGAGTTATTTTGAGGATAATTAAGTCTTTTAACACTCCTTACACGTCCCAATACTTAACCTCACGAAATTTATAGCTTCTAATCACATTACAACCCTATTAATATCTTAAGTTCATTATCCAAGAGTAAAAGAAGGATAAAAACTACTAGGAGTGCATAATCAAGCTTGAAGGTCCAATCTTTCAACAATTTCATCGCCATTAAGGTATGCGTAGTGTTCGTCCACGGATCCCTTTCGTTCATGGAGTTAAAGAATAAATCTTTGATAACAAAATCATGAATTTTTTGTGGTGATATGGTTGTATTCATGTTGTTGTTTGTGGTTTGTGTTATAGAGTGGGAATTTGATGAACTTCCAGGAAGATTGTGATCATATAGTTGGAACCCATGAATTTGGGTGGATTAAAGTGGTGTAAGTTTGTGAATACACCTATGCCTTAAAGAGTGCATGTAAGGTGTTTGATAAAATACCTAAGAGACTAGAAATCATGACTAAGTGAAGGATTCATGATAGGCCTCTATGATTCAATGTCATCCATGTTGATAATGTGTCTTGTGAACACTATTGGATTACTCATGAACTAGTCTTATGGAATTATGCTATGCTTACTTGCAAAACCCACTCATGTACAAGATGTAGAATACCCATGTACTTCATGAAATTCCCCAAGTTATGATATTATGGATTGTGGTTGTAATATGTAATGAGCATGATATTGAAAGCTATGCAAGTATATACATATTGTATGAAATTCCCTTCCATGAAATAGATTGTTGAGAACCATGCTTAGTATGAAATCCCTTATTTATGATATTGTGGATTATGGACTCTACTCTTATGATCAAGTCAGTCATGTGCGTCAGTTTCCTTCCATCGAGTCCTGGGGGTACTTGTACCTGGAAAATATAGCTGTGCGCCTAGAGCCATGTCAAGTTTTCACGATACTCTCAGTCAAGCCATGATCTATAGAAATCAGTCAGTCATGTGACTCAGGAAAACAGTAATCTTAGTAATCTCAGTGCTCAGTAACCTCAGTAATCATAGTAAATCTCAGTAACTTCAGTACTCTTAATCAGTCCTCAGAACTCATTATATTCCGTCCGTCATCGGAATCCAGTAAACTTAGTTTTAGCTCCGCTAAACAATACCACTAGTATCAGTTCAGTTAATCAGTATCAGTTCAGCAAATCAGTTCAGTTAAATTATTTAGTCCAGTCCAGTTATTCAGTTCAGTGTCTTTCAGATGGGAGTAGGATTCAGCACCGGGCGAACCTAAGGATGGGGGCTCATCCGCTAGAATAGGACTGAGATCCCTAGAAGAAATCCCTAAGTTCAAGAACTACTTTGCCAGCGTAGGTACGAGATGTCACCCGTTAGATAGGACTGACATACTCAGGGGTCACCCGTTAGCACATTTATATGTATAGGACTGATCCCAGGAGTCACCCGCTAGATTAGGACTGACTCCACAGCAAATGTCTTTACTGGTGGAGCGGTACTGACACCCTTCTAGTCAGGGAAAAGATTGGACACCAGTAAGCTTAGCTTGAGGAATATCGATTAGATGAACACATCCCCAGTTTCAGTTACAGAATCAGGGCTTTCAGACACAGACAACTCAACTTAGTAGTACAGATTCAGTACTGTTAGATACAGTCAATGCTTATCATTGTAAATAGACTTCAAGATCACCCATTAGCTAGGACTGATCTCAACTATGATTAATCAGTATCAGAATCATTAGATTTAAAGATCACCCGCTAGATAGGACTGATCTCAGACTAAGTCAAATCATCCTTATTATCAGTATACTCATGATCCCCGCTAGATAAAACTGATCTCAAATTTAGTTACTCCAAGTAGAACGGAACTCAGATAGTTCTTTCAGAACTTAGACTGTCAGATATAGTCGCTCAGTATCGGTTATATTGATTAGTTCGATTATTACAGTTATATCAGCTATATCAGTTGTCATAGCTCATGTTACCAGTATTCAGTTTCAGGACTGTTAGACACAGTCATTCAAACCAGTTCTTTATAATTTGAACTATCAGAAATAGTCAATAATTTATTCAGTACCTCAGTAACCGTAAAGTCATGTCGTCAGCATTAAGACTCAGTAGTCAGCATCATCACGAGTTCAGTTATAGTTGTTTATGCATATATGTATTCTCATGTTCATATTAGTTAGCATTGTTCATGCATATAACCCTTTGCATTTAGCCTACCTCACTCGTATACTTAGTACATTCAGACGTACTGACGCATTTATGCTATGGTGCGTTCTCTTATGGTACACCATAGGTTCAGAGACACGATCTCCAGATCAGCAGTAGCATTCTAGTGTTCAGAGTTTGCAGTGAGTCCTTCTCATTCGAGGACGATATGATTATTGCTACATTTACTATTCAGCTGCTAGATGGAGCTAGTTGGAGACATATTCCTCCAACTCCTTATTCAGTTCAGTTAGAGGCTTTCAGACTAGATGTCAGATTATATATTTAGATCTCATTATTTTCAGTATTTATGACTTATTTTGGTATTGTTATACCTTTTTCAGATATTTTGTTATCAGACGTTTATTCAGTTCGAACCTTATGGCCTTTCATGTTCATGTTTCCGCATTTTATGCATATTATGCAGTAAATAGGTACAGATATCAGTCATGGGTTGGCTTGTGGTCGTTTGGGGTCATGAGCATCGTGTAGCATTCTGGTTCAGAAAATCAGGGTGTTACAAACTTGGTATCAGATCCTAAGGTTCAATAGAGTCCTACGAAGTCTAAAAGCCGCATCTAGTAGAGTCTTATACATACATGTGTTGTGCACCACACTTATGTGTAGGAGGCTATGAGATGTTTTAGGAATAGTTTACTTTCTTTCAGTATTCATGTTGTGCCAATGAGCATAATCTCAGTCTAATCCATTTCTCCCTTTCTTCTACAGACATGCCTCCTAAAAGAAGAAACGGGAATTAGTCAGCCCCTCAACCCGAAGACCCTTTGGGCGATCATGTTTCTCATGCGGAGTTCAGGGCCGCATTCACCACTCTTGCTCAGTCAGTCGCTGCCCAGAATGAATGACCAACTATTGTTCTGTCCATCCCAGTGGCCAATTCAGCTATAGCTAGAATTCAGGACTTCACCCGAATGAATCCTCCTTCCTTCACAGGGTCTAAGTCAGATGAGGATCCACAGGAGTTCCTAGATCAGGTTCAGGAGGTGAAAGATGTTATGGGGGTTACTACTGTTCAGAGTGCTGAGTTAGCCGCATACCAATTACAGGATGTCGCTCATACTTGGTACAAGTAATGGAAGTCAGAAAGGTTAGATGATGCAGGCCCTATAGAGTGGGAGGAGTTTGCCTCTGCTTTCCTTGATAGATTCTTTCCGCTAGAGCTTAGAGAAGCTAAGGTACTAGAGTTTATCAACCTCAGGTAGGGAAGTATGACCGTAAAAGAGTATTCTCTTAAGTTTACTCAATTATCCAGATATGCCCCTCATGTGGTTGCAGACGGTAGAGCTAAGATGAGTAAGTTCGTGTCAGGGGTGAATGATAGTGTGGTAAATGAGTGCAGATCTGCCATGTTGAATAGTGATATGACTTTAGCCAGACTTATGACACATGCTCAACAGATAGAGGAGCAGAAGATTAGGACAAGAGAGAGACAGAGTAAGAGACCAAGGACATGTAGTTTCAGCTTTGCTCAGCCTAAGTCACAGGGTGGTAATTGTTCTCAGTATAGTCAGAAATTTTTAGTCCCAGATCCATCCTCAACTAGTGTACTAGAACCTAAGTCCAAAAATAACCGTTATGATGGAGTGCCAGGCTCCGAGGCCTAGGGTAGTGAAAATAGAGGTCTTACTTATCCGCTTTGCGAAGAGTATGGTAAGAATTATCTAGGTGCATGTATGGCATATAGTGATGCATGATTTGGGTATGGCAAGCCAGAACACATGATACAAGAGTGCAGAGTTTTAGCACAGAGGGGTAAGGAGTTACGTCAGCAAGGTACCAATAGTGGTCAGCGTCAGAATAGACTTTATGCACTCCAGACCCTTCCTAATCCAAAAAGTTTCCCTGACTTAGATTCGGATATGTTACCAGTCTTTCATGTTTATAGTATGCATTGTTAGATCTCTTTTTCTCATTCGAGCATATGTTTCAGTATGAGTTAGCTAGTAAAGCCAACAAGTCAGTTTAGCAATCGAGCAGTCAGATTTTTATAGCTTGTTTTCTCATCCTTGCATCTATTCATGCTATCCAAAATCTCAGAACCACCTAGTAGTTGTAAGTTCAGTTCATCTCATGCATCATGCATTAGTTTCAGACTCCCAAAGTTTAGTTATAATCTAGTTCATAGATGCCCTGTGCATCACCCAGTATCTCTGTAAGGTAAGCGTTCTTAGAGGGACATAGCGTCCTAAGGGGGAGATACCCCACATTCTCTTAACTCTCTCATGCCTTATATCCTTCAATTTCTCCTTGCATAACGAATTCAATCTAGAATAGAGGGTACTCGTAAGCTAAGCTTCAAGTTAGACCTCAGCTGTAAGTCAAGTATTCAGAGGTTCAGTTCAGTTCATGATGTTCAGTCCATATGTCACATAGAAGAATTAGTCATGTTCTCATGTTTCAGTTCAATCTTAGTGCCTTTACCATTGCATGTTCAGTCGCATGTTCGTGAGTCACTTCAGTAATGTATTCACGCATCAAATATGCATTGTCAGCTTATCAGTACTTTCAGTCATGCATTCACATATCATGTCAGTCATATAATCACACATCAGATATGTATGGATTCAACATATCAGTTAAGTATCAGATATGCATTCTCAGTTTGAGAAACTCAGTTTATCGGAACACTCAGTCCTACATTCATAAATCAGCTACCCATGTATCAGATATGCATGTACAGTATGATATGCTCAGTTTTCAGTTATGTCAGCCATGAAATCATGATCAGTCATTCATGAAATATATTCATGTAAGTGTCTTTTCTCTCATCTCAACCAGTATCATTCGAGGACGAATGTTCCCAAGGGGGAGATATTGTAATACCCCGTATGTTTCCAAGCTAGGAAATGAATCAGTTCTCCTACGTATGAAACCTCATATCCTGTGATTCATATTTGAGTACATGATTTACAATGAGTATCCTAGCGATAAGATAGCTTATTATGTGTTAAGCATGCTCATGTGATTCACTCAGAGTAAGGCAAGCTAATAACTTTTGGATCCATTAAGTTTTAGTGTGTGATTCCGAAAGAGTGACCTTTGAACGAGGATAGCTTGATTTATATGTGACATTTTGACATATTTAGACCCACCAAATTTTAGAGAATCAAATTAGCTTTCCAATGATTCTAATTTTATAAAAATCTGACACCCGAGCAAGAAGTTATGGCTCTGGAAAGTAGGAGTGCGAAGCATAAACAATCGCACATGGCTACTGGAACAAGTGTGCAACAGGTTGTGCGGCGCACACCCTCAAGTGTGAAATAGCATGTGCGACGCACACCTTAACTTATACGATAGGATGTGCGGCGCATACCTTAGCATGTGCGATGAGGTGTGCGACGCACACTTATGATTTCAGCCACAAAAAACACTTAGTTTTTGAGTTATTTTAAGGATAATTAAGTGTTTTAACACTCCTTACACGTCCTAATACTTAAACTCACTAAATTTATAGATTCTAATAACATTGTAACCCTATTAACATCTTAAGTTCATTATCCAAGAGCACAAGAAAGAGAAAAACTACTAGGGTTGCATAATCAAGCTTGAAGGTTCAATCTTTCAACAATTTCATCGCCATTAAGGTATGCGTAGTGTTCATCCATCCCTTTCGTTCGTGGAGTTTAATAATCAATATTTGATAACAAAATCATGAATATTTTGTGGTGATATGGTTGTATTCATGTTGTTGTTTGTGGTTTGTGTTATAGAGTGGGAATTTTATGAACTTCCAGGAAGATTGTGATCATATAGTTGGAACCCATGAATTTGGGTGGATTAAAGTGGTGTAAGTTTGTGAATACACCTATGCCTTAAAGAGTGCATGTAAGGTGTTTGATAAAATACCTAAGAGACTAGAAATCATGAATTATAGCTAAATTGTGACTAAGTGAAGGATTCATGATAGGCCTCTGTGATTCAATGTCATCCATGTTGATAATGTGTCTTGTGAACACTATTGGATTACTCATGAACTAGTCTTATGGAATTATGCTATGCTTACTTGCAAAACCCACTCATGTACAAGATGTAGAATACCCATTTACTTCATGAAATTTCCCAAGTTAAGATATTATGATTTGTGGTTGTAATATGTAATGAGCATGATATTGAAAGCTATGCAAGTATATACATATTGTATGAAATTCCCTTCCATGAAATAGATTGTTGAGAACCATGCTTAGTATGAAATCCCTTATTTATGATATTGTGGATTATGGACTCTACTCTTATGATCAAGTCAGTCATGTGTGTCAGTTTCCTTCCATCGAGTCCTGGGGGTACTTGTACCTGAAAAATATAGCTGTGTGCCTAGATCCATGTCAAGTTTTCATGATACTCTCAATCAAGCCATGATCTATAGAAATCAGTCAGTCATGTGACTCATGAAAACTCAGTAATCTCAGTAGTTCAGTATTCTCAGTAATCTCAGTAACCTCAGTAATCACAGTAAATCTCAGTAACTTCAGTACTCTTAATCAGTCCTCAGAACTCATTATATTCCGTTCGTCATCAAAATCCAGTAAACTTAGTTTTAGCTCCGCTAAACAATACCACTAGTATCAGTTCAGTTAATCAGTATCAGTTCAACAAATCAGTTCAGTTAAGTTATTTAGTTTAACCCAGTTATTCAGTTTAGTGTCTTTCAGATGGGAGTAGGATTCAGCACCGAGCGAACCTAGGGATGGGGGTTCACCTATTAGAATAGGAATGAGATCCCTAGAAGAAATCCCTAAGTTCTAGAACTACGTTGCCAGCGTAGGTACGAGATGTCACCCGTTAGATAGGACTGACATACTCAGGGGTCATCCGTTTGCACATTTATATGTATAGGACTGATCCCAGGAGTCACCCGCTAGATTAGGACTGACTCCAGAATAGATTTCTTTACTGGTGGTGCGGTACTGATACCCTTCCAGTCAGGGAAAAGATTAGACACCAGTCAGCTTAGCTTGAGGAATATCGATTAGATGAACACATCCCCAGTTTCAGTTATAGAATCAAGGCTTTCAGACACAGTCAACTCAAATTAGTAGTACAGATTCAGTACTGTTAGATACAGTTAATGCTTATCATTGTAAATAGACTTCAAGATCATCCATTAGCTAGGACTGATCTCAACTATGATTAATCAGTATCAGAATCATTAGATTTAAAGATCACCCGCTAGATAAGACTGATCTCAGACTAAGTCAAATCATTCTTATTATCAGTATACTCATAATCACCCGCTAGATAAGACTAATATCAGATTTACTTATTCCAAGTAGAACGGAACTCAGATAGTTCCATCAGAACTTAGACTGTCAGATATAGTCGCTCAGTATCAGTTATATCGATTAGTCCGATCATTACAGTTATATCAGCTATATCAGTTGTCATAGCTCATGTTACCAGTATTCAGTTTCAGGACTGTTAGACACAGTTATTCAAACCAGTTCTTCATAATTTAAACTGTCAGAAATAGTCAATAATCTATTCAGTACCTCAGTGACCGTAAAGTCATGTCGTCAGTATTCATACTCAGTAGTCAACATCATCACGAGTTCAGTTATAGTTGTTTATACATGTATGTATTCTCACGTTCATAGTAGTTAGCATTGTTCATGCATATAATCCTTTTGTATTTAGCCTACCTCACTCGTATACTCAGTATATTCAGACGTACTTACGCATTTGCACTATGGTTCTTTCTTTTATGTTACACCATAGGTTCAGAGGCACGAGCTCCAGATCAGCAGTAGCATTCCAGTGTTCAGAGTTTGCAGTGAGTCCTTCTCATTCGAGGACAATATGATTATTGCTATATTTACTATTCAGTTGCTAGATGGAGTTAGTTGGAGACATGTTCCTCCAACTCCTTATTCAGTTCAGTTAGAGGCTTTCAAACTAGATGTCAGACTAGATATTCAGATCTCATTATTTTCAATATTTATGACTTATTTTGGTATTGTTATACCTTTTTCAGATATTTTGTTATCAGACGTTTATTCAGTTCGAACTTTATGGCCTTTTGTGTTTATGTTTCCGCATTTTATGTATATTATGTAGTATACAAGTATAGATATCAGTCATGGGTTAGCTTGTGGTCCTTCGGGGTCATGAGCACCGTGTAGCATTTCGGTTCAGAAAATCAGGGTGTTACAATAGCTTGCCTTGGATGCTATAGCCTATATGATAACCCACTATGGTGTGACAAACTTCCTCTTAAAGATAGAAAACTCTTCTTGGAAGATGAGAGTACTCTTAAGGGTAAGGAATGTGTGGTCTTGGAAATTACTTCTTTTTCTACTTTGTGTGGCTTTTTCGAGGACACCATAGTAGAAGTTGAATTGAATGCCACTTTTCTCTACTCTCTCTTTACTTGTGATGATATGTATGCCAATGTAGAGAGTAGGCCATGTGGTTGTGGTAAATACTACAGGAAATGGGTGTGTTGTTTAGACCCATGTCTATGGCCACTCTTCCCATTTAATCCCGGTGCCATCTTAGGGTGGGGAAAATTTACTCTCGGCTTAGGTGCGTTTCTTTTGGGTGCTTATCATAGCCAAGTTCTTGGTGAATTTATCGATGGATTCATAATGTTTAACACTAAAGACTCTTGGTTATATGTCAAATATGAACCACCTTGGCATGTCGAGACTTGTTGTTGGCCGAGACTTGAACTCAAAGGGTCCTCAGTTTCTTGTTTTTGGTGTGGGCTGTTTTGAGTGTTTTGAGTACATACCATTATTGTTTATTTTTGCTAATCCTAACTCTCATGCCATGAGGAAGTGTGCTTGTTTGTCTCTCTTTGATTTTTGCAAGGCATGGATTCGAGGTCGAATCCTTTTTATGGAGGGGAGGATGATACAAGTACGACCACGAAGATGGATACATGCGAGAATGTAATGAACCCGAGGCTTGGAGTGTGCGAGTGAAGGACTTAAAACACACCAAATCGACCCTAATCTCACACTCAGAGTGTAAAGAAGAGCCTTGGAACACAACAAGGCAGCCCCTAAATACACTTGAAGGGAGCCTAGCTCTTAAAAGGGCATTTTGGACATTTTGTATTTTATTTGTAACCTAGTATAAATAGAACATTGTAGGGTTTTTAGACTTAGATTATTCATGACGTTTAAGTCTTGAAACACAAAGAAACACAAGTCCTCTCTCCTTGAGGCACCAAAACCGAAATTAGGCATAGAGAGTGTGGAATCACTCTTGTTGATCTCATGGCTTGGAAATGTGATGCTTGGGAGGTGGATTCCAACCTTGTGTCTTCGCAAGAGATAGGTGAACGTTGTGTGTAGTGTTAAGGGTCCAAGAGTGGAATATTCTCTTGGGTTCTTAAGATTATACCTTCATTAAGTCTATCTAACTATCCCTTTACTTTTATTGTAATCTTGTAGTAGTTTGTGTTCTTGTAACCGTTTCTATCTCTTGTTAGTAAAACTGTGTGTTGTTCCTATCTTGTTATTGTTGTCCATCTCGCCATATCGTTGCTGTTTTGGTGTATTTTACACCTTCAATATCTTGTTGTTATTTTGTTTTCATTGTTGTTGTGGTGAATCCGAGAGTGGTCACCAAAAGGGTCCTCGGTTCTTTAAACTTGTGGACTGATTAGGTGTTTGTTTCGTGTTTCCCTTGTGCTTCTTGTATCAGTATGATGTCATACTAAGTGATTGTTTTGTATAGGTACAATATTATGACATCAAACATAGCTGAATCGGTGAATTCATTGTTTGGTGATGAAAGAGAATTTTCCATTAAGGCTATGTTTGAAAAAATAAGCAAGAAGTATGGCGAATTTTTTAACGAAAGGCGTGTGGAGTTCAAGTGCCCAAAAAAAGATCCCGATTTATTTTCAAAATTGAAAAAATAATATCAACGAACGTCAGTTTGGGGAATGGTTATTATCTCATAAAATAGCAGATTACAAATTCAGTATCACCGGTCATGGTGACTTTGCCAAGGTCGATCTTCAAACAAGATCTTGTACGTGCAGAGTTTTTGACTTGGAAAAAATACCCTGTCCACATGCTATGGAAGCGCTTCGAGCTCAATACGATCATAAATATGGAGCTGAAGTTATGAGAACTCCTCTCAATATTATTCGGTAGAAAAATATGAAATGACATATAGTGGGCATATTACTCTGGTGCCTTCCAAAAAATCTTGGGTTGTTCCTGCAGAGCTTATAGGGAGATTAATACCTCTTCCATATATTGACTCAAGCACTATCAAACCGGGAAGAAATTTATATAAGAGGAGGCGTGAAGTCGGAGAATCATTTTCATCAAGAAGAAACAAGTGCTCCGTATGTAAGCGCGCTGGCCACAAAAGAACTACATGCCCGAATCGTAATCCTCCATGATCATTGTAATTGGAGAAACTTGTATAGTTATTTGTTGTGGACTTTTATCTATTTAACTCATTATTTTGAACGTAATGTTATCATTTATTATATATAAAATATCTTTTTAATAACTTGTGCATCAATAATAAGAGGCAAAACATGATCTGTTAAACAATAAACAGACTACAAGTATTTTAAACAAATTACCCATCTGTGGCAACAGATGGACATTAGCTGGAAGAACACAACACAGTTCCATAAAATTGGAATATTTTCCTCCAACAGATGATAAATATGTCGCAATAGATGGATAATCTGTTGACAGAAACCCAACCGATGACCAATCTATTCCAACACATGATCTATCTGTTGAAAGAACTCAAAAGCCAAAATTGCTATTGCTACTGGATTCAAAATTTCTCCTTACCTCCAACTGTCGACATGTTAATATGTAAAATATTTAGAAGAAGAAATAGACAGAATGAAAATTGAATAAGAATTAAAAAGTCAAAATCGACTAAAAATTAATTTTTCATTAAACGAAAAATAAAATACATTAGGTATAGATCCGATATAGAAAAATTAAAATACATAAGCTAAAAAAAATATATTCTAATTATTATTATTATTATTATTATCATTATCATCATTAATGACAGTCGGCCAATCAACTCACAGCAGCAGGGTTCTCATCAACCTCTGAATCTCTCTGAATATCGTCGCTCTCACGGCAACCAACTCTCTATGAAGGTCATTAACCTGTCTCTAAAGTTCCCGCACTGTGTCGCACAAATCAACAATGTCCCAAATAGGATCAGCCATATCTAAAACACACATGAATTGGCAAATGTAAAGAAAAGAGTCCAAATGTAATACAACGTATACTACAAACTGGTAGATTTACACCGAAAAAAACTTACCTCAACGATAAAGGAATATGCTCTTTGAAGAGAAGTTGTTGAAGATGTCACACAAAAAGAAAAAATGCAAGAAATAAATAAAGTTTAGCAGAATGAAGATTAAGGAGGGACCTATTTATAGAGAATTGAATCTGGATGTATAAGGACAAAAGACACGCCTGTTAAGCTCCATTGTATTAATTACATTCAAACTGATGGCATTTTATTTTCTGTGAAAAGTCGCGACTTTTTCGTTTACATTAACACTTCTCACCTTTTCAAAACGGTTTTGAGAAGACCTGATAACAACCGTTATTATTGAGCTATTGCAACAGATCGTCCATCTGCCGCAAAAAATTTATCGTCTGTTGCAGCATATAAATTATCTGTTGGGACAGATGGACCATATGTTGGGGATGTTTTGATTTTTCTAACAACTAATTCATCAGTTGCAACAGATGGAGAATTCGATTCATCAGCTGTTTTGAATGTGTTAGATAAAAAGTCACGACTCCACCTCCTTTTTAATAGTCATCACATACGTGTGTTGACACCTAATTTTTGCCCTCCACAATCAAGTTTAATCCTGGGTTTCTTCGATTTCTAAATAAAATCACAACAATTATTTTATCCGAGTAATTACAATTTAAATTATTTATTTGGGCTAAATTTTTCATTTTAGTAATAATGATATATTTTCGTATTTACATCTACGAGAGTGTATAAATTTTGTTATTTAAATGAACATTTTTTATTATGATTAGACGTCTATTGATTAAACTTGAAAATTAATCCAAATGAATAAAGTCTTGATTTTAAATATAATTTGTTCTCAAAATATTTTATTTAGAGGAATATTTATTTGATTTTTATCAAATCAAGAAACTCGAGGTTAATTTGTTACTTAATTCATGTCAGATTGCGATTCAATTTAGCGAACTAATTAAATATGACCTCAATTGAAATCAAATTGGCCCCAATTGTAATGCAATTGACCAATGGATATTCAATTTAGTTAGATTTAAATAAGTCGCCTAAATTGTAATTCTATCTTAATCTCCCAAAAATTACCGTTTCCTCATTGGGATTATTTTAATCCAATTAAATTTAATTAGAGTTTTTTAATCCAATTAAATTTATTGCGGTTATTATAATCTAATTAAATTTAATTAGGGTTATTTAATAACCCCAATTAGATTTAATTGGGGTTATTAAATAACCCCCAAATCAACCCCAATTTCTTCCCAACAGCTTCACAAGATCCAACCCGCCTGATTCCCAAAATCCTCAGCCCAATTACACTAACATTAAAACCACATCCAGCGGCCCATTCCTAAATTTCATCCCGAATTGACCCATACCCAAACCAACCCAATCAACCCAATTAACCAATACCCGACCCATCTTTTGTTTCCTTCTTCAATCACAGCACACACGTACATCAACAACAAACAACAACAATAGCGAACAACGAACAATAACGACAACGATGAAACAGGTCAGCCAACGCCAATTCGACCCCAAACCCAGCTCCATCCGTAACGGCGAGACCCGACCTAGTTCTGTGCGCACGCGTTTCCTATTCGGCTCATACGAAAAAGGCTCGAGAACATTCTAAAAACACGCCTAGGTGTCTCATCCAATATTTAAATCCCTAGAATTTTGGATTAAAGGGTACGAATTCGTACCTTTGTGGAGAAATTTCCTTGGCTTTGGGTGAATTTCTATTTTTTTTCATTCCTATTGGTTGAAACCAATTTAAAATTCTTCAAAGAATTCAAAATTGATACAAGGTTTAGCAAATTCTGTTACCATTCTGAAAAATCCAAAAATACCCTTTGAAAGTTTTTCCTAAATTACTCTTGAATTTGTTTTTCCCAGATCGACAGAAGCGAGTTCATCCCCCAAAATTTATTTTCTATATAAAGCTCCTTTGAGAGCAAAAAAATGAGGGCCTTGAAGGTTGAAAAACCAGATCAAGATTTTTTTTTTATTTTTAGTTAATAAATATTTTGGGAAAGATCGTCGGAGTAGCAGTGAAGATCTTCGGTGGCGATCGAAATCCCGACGATAGCTCGTTATCCTATTTTGCTGCCCCGAAAGAGGTAAACACTTTTTTCATTTTAACATCCGTTATGGTTTTCTTTTTCTTCCTCATCCCTTTCTTTATAATAGTCGTAGTAGTTTTTGATTAAGTATGTTGTTTGCTGGAAGTAGCTGTAGAGGTCCTGTGATGGCCATAGGATTTTTTTAGCTGTTGTTACGTTATCACAGTATTTGCTCTATTGTCAAGTTCGTATAATTCTGATTTGGCCATTTTGAATTTCTTGTCGCATATTGATCTCACTGATTAGCTGTTGATCCTCTTTTAGAACATATCGCCAACATTCTGTGTTTTGTGTTTGTTATAAAGCTTAGATTTTTGCTTCATCCAAGAATTTTTGACTTTATCGATTTGTTGTTTTAGCTTGAATTGTTACCTGTCCTGATTTAACTGAGGTTTTTAGGTCATGTCATTCACTATTAAGTTACTTTTTTTTGTAATACGTTTTCTGGTTCACATGTTTAGTTATAGACTCACTGTTTTTGTTTCAAAATATTGTTCGGCGTAATTTGATTGAAGTTTTAAGTCATTAGGTCATTTTCAAATTATCTCCTTCCTGTAATGTGCTTCTTGATTTACTATTTTAGTACAGATGCTCTCTTTGAGTCTGATGATATTCTATCGCACTTTGTTAAGCTTCAAACTACATGTCTTGATTAGCGATCTACTAGAAAAATTTTATAGAGTAAATCTCTGTCTCCATTTTGGATAGTTAAATTGATCCGTCAAACGCCTCGCATTTCTTTCATTTGTGGTAACGTGAGAAATATCATATAGTCTTGGTGTTGATTGTTTTATTTGAAGTGCACAGGTTTATTTTGATTTTAGGGTTGGGAAAAGTTGATAGTTCTTAGTTCAAGTGAGACCTTCCTTGCTTTCATTGATTGGATGGCCTTGAACCCTGTATAATATAAGAGAAAAGAGGTGGAACAAATCTGTTTTGGTTCATCTGTAGCATAAATTTATTTATTTATTATTTTATAAATTATCTTTAAGTGAGACGTGGTTACCAACATAGTGTAAGTTGTTTGTGAATGTGTAACGCCCCAAAAATCTTTCTCGAGTCGTCACATGGTGCTTAGGACCACAAGTGATCCCAAGATAACCCTTCTACTGGCATAACTCGTAGGCAATAATAAATATAATATGACTAAATTTACTTTGTGGAAACATAAAATGATGAAATATGTGAAATTACAATACTGATAAAGCTTTACAATCTGATGAATCTGAAGGATGAAAACTGAATTTACATGACTGACTCTAACTGACATTTGTGAAGCCTCTACTATACTGAAAATAGATAGCTAGGACGCGACCCCAACTATCACTAATCAATACATATGATTAAGAAAGTAAAAAACATAAATAAATCTAACTGAAGTCCCTGAAGTAGGAGGACTCATCATCTTGCTGTCTGGAATCTACAACTGTCTGAGTATTAATGTGCATACTAAAATTTGTACCTACATTATGAGACAATGTAGCACATAGACATATGTAATACCCCAAAAAATTTTCTCCGTAAAGATTTCGTGAGAAACGTATCGAGTTCTACGCTTTAGAGCGATCCATAAATTTTCTGTGCAGTATTTTTAAGACATTGACCTACCATTGCGTAGAGTATCGAATAAAATTTCCAAAGATATGTAGATCATCTAAAATGGACACTCGAGCGATGAGTTGCGACCATTCCGATCGAACTACGACCATTCCGATAGAACTGTGAACAGTAAAACATGTTGCAGAAAATTAAAATTACTGCAGCCAGGCGAATTTCAGGGTCAACTTCAAATGATCATAACTCCTTGTACATAACGATCTGGGTAATCTACTATATATCAACGGAAATCTCTGCGAGTCCTCTTTCTAATGAAATTAGTTTCATCCAATTTGACTATCAGAGAAAAAAGTTATGGTCAATCTAGTTCAGCCTATCAAAAACGAATTTTTGGGTCAACTTCAAATGACCATAACTACTTGAACATAATGATCTGGGTGAGCTACTATATATCAACGGAAATCTCTAAGAGTCCTCTTTCTCATGAAATTAGTTTCATCCAATTTGGCTGTCGGAGTAAAATGTTATGGTAGATCTACTTCAACCTACCAAAACAGTCCATCAAAAGACAAATTTGACATTATTTGTTTTTTTAAGGGCAATTTGGTCATTTCACACCCCCTCTTGGACGAAAATTTGTCCATTTAATCCATAATTGAACCTTCAAAATTTATTTTCTCCATGAAGCATTTGGGATAATGAAACCCTAGACAAATTTCACCTTCAAATATCTTTTAATTTCACCGTAGAAATCAAAAATTAATCCGATAAACGAACTCCTCATTTCAAGACCTTCGAGGAGCACCCATTATTTTTCCGAACAGGATTCCTTAATCAAGAAGTCAATTTCAAGGTATGTGGGATTTTGAACAAGAGCAATCTTCCATTCTTGTGCCCAAAGCTTTAATTTTATTATGGTTTTACATGATTTTGCAAGTGAGATTATGTCTAAATAATTCGATTATGATGATTGAATGAATAAACTTTGATTTATATGATTATCTCAATATTTTCATGATATGATTTAATAATTATCATTGCGAATTACACACTTTTACCACGAGGTGGTATTTTGAATGATTTTGGGACGTATGTCGAGATGGTATTTTGGAATAATATTTTGAGATATGTGTCAAGCTTTATGCTTCCCAATGACGATTTGAATTATTGAATATATATTTGAGACATGAGATGTCTTGATATCTATAATTGTGAATTTCATATTTTTATTTTGAATGATTTCGAGATATATGTTGAAATGGTATTTTGAAATGATTTTGACATTTATGATAAGCTTAAAGCTTCTTTATGACGAAATTGAATCATTGAGCATATTGAGATATAACATTTGAGATGTGACCATGAGTCTTGATATTTTCTCAACAATATTGATGTTGTCATGACTTGATAAATTGTTACATTTAAAAAGGTTGAGTTCTATTATTGAAATTTCATGATATTCGAAAATGGGTATACACTCAAATTACTTTATGAAGGATTTATAAGACTTTGAAATTTGAGACATGAGAGGAAAATTTGGTATTTCTCCAAACCTATGTTCCATCTAGGGTTGTTTGATGATGATATTATTGGCCAGAGAGCTCGATTGTGATTATTACAGGTTTAAGGTCGTACTCCCTGGCAAAGAGTATGATGCTCCCACCAACGGGGGTTTCAAACGTTGGTATTCCACGTTGCTCACGTGGGGTTGTCGGTTATAGAAAACTCTCCTGTCCATAAAAGTCATGTTTCTTGAATTACCGAGTCACTCCGAGATTTGAGTCAAAGAGTTGAGATATTATGATGAATTATGATTACCTATGATAAATTTTGACGATATGATAATTTATGATGATTTATGATGATTTATCATAATTTATGATTTTTGATGATTTACATGGATTATGAGATTTTACCATTTGAACTATTTATTATGAAAGTATGAAGAGTATGATTTGATATAACTCAAGCCAAGTGAGTCATCATTGTCTGTATGCATGTTTTCATAAAATTGATGATGTTATTTAAAATGTTGCATGCACCCCCACATACTCAGCACATTCTCTTTGTGCTTACCCCCATCTACTATTCTATTCAGTTGCAACATCTGGTCAGCAGGTAAAGGAGTCCTTATAGTTCAAGGTCTTGTGTTGGTTGTTTCAGTTTAGAGACAGTGTATCTTCTTCTGTCGGCCATATTGAGTGGGATGGTTGGGAGTCATGACCCATTTATGTACAAACAATACTAGTAAGAGGCTTCATAGACAATAGTAGTGGTTAATGTATTCAGTCTCCTTCTTGGATATGTATATGTGTTAGTAGAATTTTTATCTTGTAATTCCAATATTGTATTGAACAGATTCTGTATTGAGATATTTTCAGCTTCATTCTCTCATAATTATGTTTTAAATAAGCTGCTTTTGAGTTATACCTATGAAAGGGTTAGCTTGGGGTCACTTGTGACCCTAAGCACCATGTGGCATCTCGGGACTCGATTTTTGGGGCGTTACAAACTTGGTATCAGAGCACAGAGTTCAAGTGTCCTAGGGTGTCTATGAAGCCGTTTCCAGTAGAGTCTTGCGGAATGGTACGGAGACGTCTGTACTTTTCTTCGAGAGGCTATAAGGCATTTAGGAAAGGTTGCTATTCTTTCAAGTCTTGAATCGTACAATAAGTTTAAACTAGTTAAGCTACCAAATTTCTTTTTAGGATCTATAAGTGACAGTTTGTACTTTTCTATCTATGAGCTATTCTTTAGATAGTATGAGCAGCAAGTCTCGGTTCTTTCCCTGATAATGTTTTCAGAATGATTAGTAAAATGTTTCAGAAGTCTCATAAAAGTGGCTTCAAAAGAGCCTCCCAGTGTGTTATAAGTTCCTGAAGTTTCATGTTATGTCCTTTTCTTTATGACTTGTTTAGCTAAGACTGAGTGGATGCGTACTCCTTGATCATCGAATATGGTATGCCAAGTTCCTATCTCCCATAATCTTTCTATCATCATCCTATTGAAAAAAATAAAAAAATAAAAGTGTAGTGAAGCCGTGTGGGGCTCTTTCGATTCACTAGCACAACTGTTTTGTTATTCACCTCAAACTTTTTTTCAAAACTCATATTCAAAGCTTAGCGAAGCCGTGTGCGACCTATTTCAATCCACTAGCAACTTGTAGTTCATCTTGTTCCTTGTGCTGGCTGAAAATGTGGGATTTGGAGGTGTAGTAGTAAGAAGGATGGTAAGTGTGATTTGTTGAGCATAAGTATAACGGAATCCATTTTGCATACATTTGGGGTTAATAGGGAGTGATATATCCTTGTGTGTCAATTTTGTGATATAGTTTGTTCGAGGTATGAAATGGGTGTTGACGGTATTTGTATGCCAGAGAGTATAGGTTAGTAATAGAAGTACTCGGTGGATGAGTGTTGTTAAATTATGCCATTGCCGGGTTGCAAGAGAAAGTTATGTTAAGACGTAGAGAGCTATGAACTAAGTTAAGTTGTGTATGAATGATAGATAGTAGTGACGGGTGAAAGAAGGATGTGTTAATGGATTGTGAATAAGATAAGCTATATGATTATGACCAATTATTATTGTTATGAAGTTTAAATGGGCTAGCATTTGTTGAGGATTGTTTTATAGTTTCTAAATAAAAATTTCGTGCGAAAAGTTTTAAGTTATATTGTGTGTAAAAGTTAAGTTTGAATGATTGGTGATCGTGAAGGTGACTGTGACGATTTCTTGATTAATGGTATTAGTTGTTAGGAAGTGATCTAGTAGGCTTGAATAGTGGATATAAGGGCCTAAGTTTGGTTGATTCATGATTAAGTTTGATGTTGTGTTTATGATGAGAAAGTTCACCCAAGATATTATGGGACTGCTTTAATTTCGAGGATTAGTGTATGACTGTAATGGTTGAGCTTCTTAGATGTGATTTTGATTCTTATGGTTTAGAAATATAAGTTTACAAGCGTGATTTTAATAAGCGATGACAGAGGTAGTGTGGTCCGTTAAGGATGAGAAAAATTTGAGTTGAGCGTTAGACTCTAAGAATGAAATTCCGAAGTTGAGCTAAAAATGTTGAAGCTCTAGATGGTGTATACTCCGACTATCGGGTTGCTTATGCGGATTTGAGATTAGAAAGTGTGCAAGTGTTAGGTGTTGATTATTGGGGTTATAGAAGGATAGGTGGTAATTCGAGAAGTTGTGTGAGGATGTGGTTATATGCTTTCTGAGGTAGTCATTTGGGTGAAGTTTTATGGTTTGTGTGTGTGATTATGTATCGAACTCTCGAGTGAAGTGACTTTAGTTTAGATTAAAGTGTATAGTGTGTTACTGACCCAGAGCGATGGCTTAAGTCTAAGGGGGAGATAATAGATCAAGTAACCGAGTTAAGTATTTGGATTCCAATAGTGGTAAAAAAGGGGTTTTGCTCGACCCATTCCTATTTCAGTTCTTTCAGTTATTCTAGGGCCTACTCCTGCTTTACACTTTAGTTCCATGATCATAATTCGAGTTTGTGCATGCCATAAAGGACCATGTTCTCTCTCAGTTCCCAATACGTGGGGTTTTGGATTTTTTTTAGCAGTGGAATTATATTCCATAAGTTATGAATTCCAAATCTTAAGTTATGTGTCTAGTAATCGAGGTACTCTAGCCTTACCCTATGCTTTATTCGAGAAATAAAGCATTTCTGTTAATGATCAATGAAAGTTTGGATTCATATCGTGCATATTCCCAAATCAAATTTCTTTGCCGAGTTCATGATGTTAAATCTTCTATTCCTTACGCCTTGGTGAACGTCAAGTTATTCAGGGTATCTAGTCATATTTTAGACCAGCATGTTCTAGCCCTTTGATAACTTCTTTCGTAGGGTGAGAGAGTGATGATGAATGGCTGGTTATATGGAAAAATACGTATTTGTTGTGGCTAAGGGTGTTGGTGAATAGTTATCTAGATAGAAGAGAGAAAATGTTTCCTTATCTTGGTTAGAAAGGTGTATGCTTATTTTGAGCTAAGTGGTAATGTGAAGTAAGATTGAGATTAAGCTTTCATGTATATTGTGGTTAGTTGA
This sequence comes from Capsicum pubescens, assembly GCA_030864215.1. NCBI lineage: Eukaryota > Viridiplantae > Streptophyta > Magnoliopsida > Solanales > Solanaceae > Capsicum > Capsicum pubescens. The sequence continues at coordinate 50,880,920 of CM061543.1, read as the reverse complement.
AGTTTTAAGTGGTTATCTTGAGGGATTGTGGTGTACATGTTTCAGATTCTGGAAGCTAGTTATGCTTCAATTCGTAAACTTCTACTAAACGATCTTTGTTTTTCAAGTATTCCAGCTCAGTCAATCAGAATCGTATAGTGTACCTTCTCATTTATCATTTCATCATGTTATCCAAGGATCTTAGGAATGAAATCATTTCCATATGGAGCATCTCAGTAGTTACGAGTATACCTCTGTTCGTGCGTCATGCATATGAGCTAATTCATAGGTGCCCCGTGCACAGTCTTAGTGACCTAGTAAAATAAGTGTTGTAGAGGAACATAGAGTCCCAAGGGGGAGATACCCCGTGACTTCTTAAAGCTATCGTGTTTTAAACACATCTAGTTCATGCTCAAGTTCTCATTACAAGCCTTGAATTGGCTATTGTTGCATACGCATTCATACATTCCAGAGTCAGTTCAGCTAGATATTTATGCGTCAGATATGCATGTTCAGTATGAGGACTAGGAAACTGTAATTCCAATCGTGCCGATATGTCTCAGATGTTCGCATCCCTTAAGAAGGTCAGTTGATCAGTGATTTTATCCTATCAAGCGACACTCGAGGACGAATGTTTCCAAGGGGGAGATAATGTAATACCCCGGAAAATTTTCTTCGTAAAGATTTCGTGAGAAACGTATCGAGTTCGACGCTTTAGAGCGACCCATAAATTTTCTGTATAGTATTTCTAAGACGTTGACCTACCATTGCGTATAGTATCGAATAAGATTTCCAACGATATGTAGATCATCAAAAACGGACACTCGAGCGATGAGTTACGACCATTCCGATCGAACTGTGAACAGTAAAATGTGCAGGAAATTAAAATTACTGCAGCCAGGCGAATTTCAGGGTCAACTTCAAACGATCATAACTCCTTGTACATAATGATTTGGGTGATCTACTATATATCAACAGAAATCTCTGTGAGTCCTCTTTCTAATGAAATTGGTTTCATCTAATTTGACTAGCGGAGAAAAAAGTTATGGTCAATCTAGTTCAGCCTATCAAAAGTGAATTTTTGGGTCAACTTCAAACGACCATAACTCCTTGTACATAATGATCTGGGTGAGCTACTATATATCAACGGAAATATCTAAGAGTCCTATTTCTAATGAAATTGGTCTCATCCAATTTGGATGTCGAAGTAAAATGTTATGGTCGATCTACTTCAGCCTATCAAAACAGTCCACCAAAGGACAGATTTGACATTATTTGTTTTTAAGGGCAATTTGGTCATTTCACACCCCCTCTTGGACGAAAATTTGTCCATTTAATCCATAATTGGACCTTCAAAATTCATTTTCTCCATGAAACATTTGGGATAATGAAACCCTAGCCAAATTTCACCTTCAAATATCTTTCAATTTCACCGTAGAAATAAAAAATTAATCCGATAAACGAACTCCTCATTTCAAGACCTTCGAGGAGCACCCATTATTTGTTCGAACAGGATTCCATAATCAAGAAGTCAATTTTAAGGTATGTGGGGTTTTGAACAAGAGCAATCTTCCATTCTTGTGCCCAAAGCTTTAATTTTATTATGGTTTTACATGATTTTGCAAGTGAGATTATGTCTAAATAATTCGATTATGAGATTATGATGATTGAATGAATAAACTTTGATTTATATGATTATCTCAATATTTTCATGATATGATTTAATAATTATCATTGCGAATTACACACTTTTACCACGAGGTGGTATTTTGAATGATTTTGGGACGTATGTCGAGATGGTATTTTGGACTAATATTTTGAGATATGTGTCAAGCTTTATGCTTCCCAATGACGATTTGAATTACTGAATATATATTTGAGACATGAGATGTCTTGATATCTATAATTGTGAATTTCATATTTTTATTTTGAATGATTTCGAGATATATGTTGAAATGGTATTTTGAAATGATTTTGACATTTATGATAAGCTTAAAGCTTCTTTATGACGAAATTGAATCATTGAGCATATTGAGATATAACATTTGAGATGTTACCATGAGTCTTGATATTTTCTCAAAAATATTGATGTTGTCATGACTTGATAAATTGTTACATTTAAAAAGGTTGAGTTCTATTATTGAAATTTCATGATATTCGAAAATGGGTATACACTCAAATTACTTTATGAAGGATTTATAAGACTTTGATTTTTTTTTCCCAATATGGATATACATGATTACTTCATTAATCTATTTCTTAAATTGAGAATTTATGCTATGAATTGCATACTACTACAATGAATTGATATTTCTAAAGGCTTTCGAGATAAAAGTCGTGATTTGAGTTGTACTACGGGATATGTATTCTTATTATGAATTGAAGGTCTCAAGTGCTTTTCAAAAGCTGTTGTCATGATTTAATTGTCAAATTGAAAGAATAATCATTTGAGTACATTGACCTTGAACTCGCAGAGTCGAGATGATTTTGACTATGAGAAAGATTGATTTTGATATAGATGTTGAGATGAATTTTGGTATTTTTTTTCCGGATGATTTTGATGAGTTGAATTGTTGAAAATATTACGTATTGAGTCTTCATATCCTTGTCCAAATATCGAGACGGTGATGGTTCAATGCATTGATACCTTGTTGATGTTGAAAAACATTGAAATATTTTAAGTCGAAGTTGGGGTTAGGAATCCACAAATTGTTGATGAATTATAAATTGAGATATTTGATTTGGTCTTTATTATAGACCCTTGTGATGATGATGGTGGATTTCCTAACACGTTCTGAGCTTGTCAGGGAGTAGTACTTAGCACCGAGAGGGAAATTTGGTATTTCCCCAAACCTATGTGCCACAGTAGGGTTGTTTGATGATGATATTATTGGCCAGAGAGCCTGATTGTGATTATTGCAGTTTTAAGGTCGCACTCCCTGACAAAGAGTATGATGCTCCCGCCAACGGGGGTTTCAAACGTTGGTATTCCACGTAGCTCACGTGGGGTTGTCGGTTATAGGAAACTCCCCTGTCCATAAAAGTCATGTTTCTTGAATTACCGAGTCACTCCGAGATTTGAGTCAAAGAGTTGAGATATTATGATGAATTATGATTACCTATGATAAATTTTGACGATATGATAATTTATGATGATTTATCATAATTTATGATTTTTGATGATTTACATGGATTATGAGATTTTACCATTTGAACTATTTATTATGAAAGTATGAAGAGTATGATTTGATATAACTCAAGCCAAGTGAGTCATCATTGTCTGTATGCATGTTTTCATGAAATTGATGATAATATTTAAAGTGTTGCATGCAGCCCCACATACTCAGTACATTCTGTTTGTGCTGACCCCATCTACTATTCTATTCAGTTGCAGCATCTGGTCAGCAGGTAAATGAGTCCTTATAGTTCAAGGTCTTGTGTTGGTTGTTTCAGTTCAGAGACAGTGTATCTTCTTCTGTCGGCCATATTGAGTGGGATGGTTGGGAGTCATGACCCGTTTATGTATAGGCAATACTAGTAAGAGGCTTCATAGACAATAGTAGTGGTTGATGTATTCAGTCTCCTTCTTGTATATGTATATGTGTTAGTAGAATTTTCATCTTGTAATTCCAATATTGTATTGAACAGATTCTGTATTGAGATATTTTCAGCTTCATTCTCTCAGAATTATGTTTTAAATCAGTTGCTTTTGAGTTATACCTATGAAAGGGTTAGCTTGGGGTCACTTGTGACCCTAAGCACCGTGTGGCATCTCGGGACTCAATTTTTGGGGCGTTACAAAATATATGTGGATCAGTATTTTGAGGATGTACTGAGTATATGAGGGTGAATGCATAAGTAAAACATAATACCATCACAATTTATAAAGTCATGCATGCTAAATGTAAGCGTCTCACATAAGCTGGATTATCTGAAAACTGAAATCTGAAATAGTAAGAAGCAAATCATGCTTTTATAAATCTAGTGAGTCATAACATTTAGTTCTAAAAGCTATGCTAGTATTCTGTCTGTAAATCATACTGTCCAAGTGTAAAAGGACTCACTCTTAAATCTGAAAACTGAAGATTGTAGCTAATATCTTTCTGTAAAGCATAATCTGAGTAAACTTTGTGAGCCTTTACACTTAGTTTTCTAAATTTTTTTCTGTACTAATCGAGAAATATTCTATAACAACTTCATGTAAGGTTATCTTTAAGGATTTAGGGAATTCTCTTTTAAAACTGTACTGCAAGGAAAATACCTTATCTTTTGTCTGAAGGGAAAATACTTTTAAAAGCTTTTCTTTACTGTTAGGACTTAGAGACTTTGGGAGCTTTGGAAATCTTTCTTTTTTTTGAAACTTTGGGACTTAGGAACTTGGACTTGGGAGTTTCTTATGACCGACATAAACCATGTGAGCTGACATGGAGTCCAATATCTTGCCCACGTTTGAGAGAGCTGAGACTCTTGCCATCGAAATAGAACCTTAACTTAAGTGATCACTATCTTAGCCCACTATGGGAAAATTCAGAAACCTACGGTGGCACGTAGTTCTGGGGCATGAGACCTTGAAATCATACCTAACTTGGTGCTAAATACTACTCCCATAGGCTCAAAACTTTAGGAAATCCACCTTTAAACAGCACAAGGGTTTATAATAAAACCAATTATGCTTATCTTTTCTTTAAATCACAAAGTGTATGAATAGTATGGATTCCTATCTTAGCTTAGGATCAAAACATCAACTTTCTTTAAATCTTGGGAAGAAATTTGCTAGAGGAAAATTAAGGTCATAGACTTCTTGAAAAACTCAAACTCATTCTTGATATGTATATAACAATTAAACAACTTTCAAGAACATGATATTAAAATCTCAATACTTGATCTTTGGGCTCAAAAATTCATGCTTTAAACTCATGACAATATACAACAACACTTTATGCTCAACATCATTCTTGATATATTTCAACAATATCAATCCATAAAAAGGGAAGTGCAATTCATGGTATAAATTCTCAATTCAAAGCATAAATAGGTGGGATAAACATGCAAATACAAGGTTTAAATCACTTATAATCCCATAACCTTAAAACAAAATGATTTGGGTGTAAACTCTAACATGCGAATAATGAAATCTTTAATAAAATTCAAGTCTTTGGGTACACGAATGAAATAATTGTTCTTGTTCAAACCCCACATACCTTAGATGATGAACTAGATGCACACGCTTGCTTTTTGAGACTCTATTTGCACTCTTGAATGGAGATTCTTGAAGCTCTTGGTCTAGGGATCTTAAATCTTGCATCAATTTGGAAAAAGGATGGCAAAATCTTGAGTTTCTTGGAGATGAATATTGAACTTAGGATTTTCAATTGGGAGAAAGTTGATGAAATTTTGCCTAAAGTACTTGTAATAGGCTTTGATTTTGTGTTTAGATGGAATAAGGGTGGGGGAAATTGTCTAAAGTGACCCTAAGACCTTTTGGAATTGAATTAACATGCAAAATAGCTTTGGATCCGCGTCAGTTTTTCTAGTCGTGGCGAAGTCAACACGACGCGTCAAGATCGTGTCGGCTTACTGCCTCACACGGATAATGCCATAACCTTTTACTCGGTTATTGAATTTTTGCGAAATTGGTATCGTTGGAAATCTAATTCAATTATGTACAATTTTGGTGGGTCTTAAGATGAAAAATTACACGTATATAAGAAGTTATACACGTTTAAAGTAGATCCTTGTAGAATCAAACACCAAATGTTGGATGAATCAAATGATCTTAGATCAACTTTGTTCTAAGTCATTGCTATGAACATTTTTCACCTCTAAATCACTTCATTGACCATGATAATGATCATGAAACTTATATTCACATGGAAATCATTTGGATTAGAGCTTATACGCGTAGGAACGACGGTTAGAATTCTAGCACGAAAATATGGGGTATTACATTATCTCCCCCTTGGAAATATTCATCCTCGAATGTGGCTAATTAAGCTTAAAACACTGAGGAATCTGAGGCTATACGCTATCATGCATAACTAAAATAAACTGAATCACTGAATCTTGAATATAATGAGCTACTGAACTGATCTGTGAGTGCATGAATTCTCATGAAAATAGATATATGGCTAAGATAGAAACGAGAGTGTCAAGTTATGAGTAACCATTACTTTACGCTGGATCTGATCTCATGAGAAAAAAAAATGAGAGGTTTATAACATGAAAACTCAGGGTATTACAATATCCCCCTCTTGGGATCGTTCATCCCTGAATGATACTGATTTGCTTGAAATACTAGGAAAAGATTGAGATGATACACAAGATACTCACTAACTGAATTATGACCTTAATATCTGAAACTAAAATTGATGCATGATGCGTGTGCTGAACTGAATTCATAATTTACATGGATGCAAACCCATTACCTCTTGGCATGGACATACTCAAGAAGCTTTAGGTAGTTAGACTAACTAAATCGGAAAAAGGAAAACTATATAAATTTGTCTATCTGACTGTTAAACTGGACTGCTGGCTACACAGACTGATTCATACTAAATTCTCACACCCAAATAAGGTATTTCTTCAACACTATTTTAGGAAGTTCCAACGATATTAAGGAGCAAAGAATTTTGGGCATAATCTGAACAAGACATCCGACTAGGGAATCACAACACTAATACAACTCTATAGTTTGGAACATAGACATATACATTATAAGCTAGGTCAGAATTTCTAGGCATTAGGCAATGCAACTTCTTACTTCCAAGCTTAGAAACTCTTCTCGAATACTCCCTCAACTATACTATTCCCCTTAAATACCATACTCACTTGATTCAACTTCTAATTCTCACATGGGTATTAATAAACCTATCTACTAAGGTCTAAACTAAACTAAGTCCTCTTACAAAGGTCAAGCATAACTCAAAATCATGGGGTACTACACATAACATAATAACTGAACTGGACTATTGACACGATATGCGATGTGCCGCGTTGCTCCCTACCAATGCGATATATGATGCACTGTGACCATATCGCGTTACCTCACTATTTTTACTATCAAACCTTGCCTGAAAAATCTGAAACTTACACGAGATGTGCTATTGACAACCCCGATCATGAATTCACTTAAGGATTTATATTCTAAGGTCAGGAAAGTTGGAAACTAATGTGCACCACATTCATCCACTTATACACCAACATGAAATCCACGTCTATGGATATAACCTCATATGAATGTCTAAACAACCACCCATAATGGAATACTCCTTGTATTCTCTAAACCTCTATCACAATAACTCCCATGCACTACCCCAAGAACATACACACACAAATTTCAACTAACCACAACATATACCAAAGACTTGGCCTCAATATTACTTCACACTCATGGCCTTATCTAAAATAAGCATACAATGATCTTTTATCAACAAGAAACACTTACTCATCACCACTATCATTACATAAGGAGAAGTCACTAAAAGGTTAGAACATGAGACCTTTAAGCATGGAAGGATACTATACTAAAATTGACGCTTAACTGAGGCTCGAGGATAGAGAATCAACATCATAAATTTATCAAAGTGATCTGAATCGAGGGCATACATGGCTATAAGATGAATCTCGCCAATCATTAGAAGCATAACAGGAGTTATGAGAACTGATCATACTATAAAGCATGAGTACATAAGTCATGATTTGTATGATCTGAGTTTAGAATCCATGATGTCATGGAACATAATCTGTACTGTTGAGTGAACTGGAATTGCTTATGCTAGGAATTAGAAGTATACATGATTTTCTATTATGTGCATGAACATGAAATTTGATCATGGAACTGACACATAAGGCATGAGTAGATATCAGAATAATTGAAGTAAACTATTGAAATAAGAATGGATTAAGCATCATTCTTCCTTATGGCTATTTTACAACACACTGACACCCCTACTAGAATCTAAAAGATTGACTTAGTTTCTTATTCTATCATCCCCCCCTTAGCTTTAAACCATCATTCTAAGTCTGTGAACCACTATATAAACTCTAATATAAACTTCAATCACTTTACTCTAGAGCTTGGGATATAAAGTCAATACACATAAAACTAAACTTACCCTGAAGGAATGCACCTTCACTTATAACACCCAAAGCTAATACCTCCTTCTGAGATTCAACTCTTATATTTCTGTAGCCCCAAAGTCATCGTATAACAACATAAAAACTCACCAACTTAGACTTTAACACTTAACATGGATATCTCCAAACCCTTGCTAGACCATACTAACTTCCTTCATACTCTACGAATATCATATCTCAAAACTTATATTTTTCTCTAAACCATGAGAATCAAGATCATATCAAAAGGCTAAACATTATCAATCAAAACTTCTTAACTTAGTTATTTATGACACCATATACCATGTAACTAGCCTTCTTTCTCTTAGCAACTCAACAATACTACCAACCACACACAACATGCAATAATCTCCAAAAAATAAAGCAACCCCATATCACCTTGGGCATACTACTATACATTATACTTGCAACACCATACTTAATGATGAATAACTAAACTCAAACTCTTTAATACATGGTTCAAGCCTACTAGATCACTTCCATAAAACTAGCCATATTAGCCAAGAAATTATTACACCCACCTAGATAACCATCCACTGTTCAAACTTAAGGTCTAGTGCTAAACATGATTTAGCAACCCACCTTACATACCATTCTTGCTTGAAAACTATAAAATAAGACATCAAGAAACACTAGTCCACTAAAGCCTTAAATGACAACAATAATCAATCATAATCATATGTGCTATCTTATTTACAATCCATTAACATATCCTCCTTCTACACATAATTACTATTCACCCATCTATATACCTAACTTCTTTTATAGCTCTATAAGTTTCAACTAAAACTCCTTTTTGCAACCCCAAGGGAAGCCTAAATTAATGATAATAAACCACCGAACACTTCATTAATACCCTATACCTTTTAAACATAATAAATACCATCAATAACTCCTTTCGTACTTCAAGCAAACAACAATTCACCTTAAATAATAATTCATTCTCTACCTTCTACTAAACGAACACACTAGGACGTATTACCATAATGTAAAAATCAATAGCATACATAAACTTATCTCTATACTTTCTATCAATCGTCATTCCCACTTTTCTTGTCACTATACTTCTATACCCATACTTCCAACTATAAGAAGGTTCTACTACTTATGAATCATAACAATATAGGTTGCAATATCCCTCAATGCAAACTCTATTCAATAATCTAGATTCATACTATCTCCTCTTATGAGTACTATCTGTATTGAATGAATAATGAGGAATATGAATGTATATCTTGTTCTGTCTTAAATGTACAGCTCCTATAGGTGAGAACACAGACTTTTGACTTAAGGAACTTAACACACTATGGATCTCCCCCCAAGCCCTTTGTGTGACTTTTGAAATTTCTGCTAGTAAATCTGAGAGCATTATCTGGGGAGGAACTGGAACCTGCTAATTATGTTATCTCAAGAATAAGTCATAGATGAGGAAGTATAGATTAACATTATAAACTCTGAGAAGGGATCTGAAAACACATCTGACTTGGGCTTAGTGCACTATTTTTATGAACATGAATGAAGTTCTTCAAAGTTTGGAACTTAAAAGCATTGATGAGATACGTTTGAGCCTGTGTATAATCCCATAACTATCTGTGGGGACTGTCAGAGAAAGATCTACCTATAAAGATTTAAGCTTGACTATTTTTGTTACCTTGAAAATAAGGCAGAGGTGGTCTGAATAGAGCAAGACAAAAATTTGTATAAGTTTCTTAGAGGACTTTTCTATAGCATAATCTGAGACTTGAAAGAAGGGAAACATTTCCTAAATGCCCTATAGCTTCTCAAATAAAAGTACAGACATCTTCGTACCATTCTGTAAGACTCTACTAGACACGGCTTCACAGACACCCTAGGAAACTTGAACCTTGTGCTCTGATACCAAGTTTGTAACGCCCAAAAAATCTATCCCGAGAAATCACATGGTGCTTAGGATCACAAGTGATCCCAAGCTAACCCTTCTACTGGCATAACTCATAGGCAACTGAATAATATATATAACATAACTAAATTTACTGTGTGGAAACATAAAATAATGAAATCTATGAAATTACAATACTGATAAAGCTTTACAATCTGATAAATCTGAAGGATGAAAACTAAATTTACATGACTGACTCTAAAAGACATCTGTAAAGCCTCTACTATACTATCTATAGATAGCTAGGACGCGACCCCAACTATCACTAATTAATACATATAATTATGAAAGTAAAGAACATAAATAAATCTAACTGAAGTCCCCGAAGTAGGAGGACTCATCATCTTGTGGGATGGAATCTACAACTGTATGAGTCTGAATGTGCATACTAAAAATTGTACCTACATTATGAGACAATGTATGTAACGCCCCAAATCTGGTACCCGAAATGCTACCCGGTGCCTATGACCCCGAAGGACCACAAGCTAACCCATGACTGATATCTGTAACTGAGCACTGAATAATAATAATAATATCGTAACTATAAAAACATGAACTGAAAGGCCATATGGTTTAGTACTAATACATAACTAAAAATATGGTATAACAATACCAAAATAATTGAAATAACTATCTGAACATACTATAGTTTGGAAGCCTCAAAACTGTCTGAATAAGAAGTTGATGGGACATGTCCCCAACTAACTCCGACTACTGAAATAAACTAAAAACTAAAATAATAATGTAATCATCATGTCCTCGAAGGATGAGGACTCACAACTGACTTTGACTACTGAACTGGGATGCTACTGATGCTCTAGCACTCGTGCTTCTAAACCTATGGTATAAGACACTATAGCGCAAATAAGTTAGTACTTTGAATGTACTGGTATGCAAGTGAGGTAGGATGAATGCAAGGGATTTCATATGCATGAACAATACTAACTGACGTACTAACATGAATGTGGGAATACATGTATGCATACGTAATTGTATCTGACATCGTGATAGTACTGAATATTGAGTTCTGACTATCGAGTTTACTAATAACATGGATTTACTGACATCTGAGTTGATGAATACTGAGATACTGAATAATTGAGGGAATGATACTATGTTACTGATACATGAATAACTGTGTTTGACAGTTTTGATTATGAAGAACTAGTCTGGTTGACTGTATTTGACAATCCTAAAGCTGAATATTGATAACAGGAGTTCTGATAACTGATATAACTTATAACATAAGTGACAGTATCTGACAGTCCTGAATCTGATGAAACTAGCCGAGTTCCATACTGTATCTGAGTGACTATATCTGATAGTCCTGAAATCTGTAGAACTATTTGAGTTCTATTACTGAGACTGAGACAAAAAACTGAGATTGTGGGAAGTAATCATCTAACCGACATGCCCCATACTAATCTAACTGGGGTCCAATCTGTAACCCTAGTTGGAAGGGTGTCAGTACCGCACCACTGGTAAAGAAAACTACTGTGGAGTCAGTCCTAATCTAACGGGTCCCCTGGGATCAGTCCTATACATTTAAATGTGCAAACGGGTGATCCCTGAGTATGTCAGTCCTATCTAATGAGTGACATCTTGTACCTACGCTGGCTACCTAGTTCTGGAACTTACAAATTTCTTCTAGGGATCTCAGTCCTATCTAGTGGGTGAGTCTTCATCCCTAGGTTCGCTAGGTGCTGAATCCTTCTCCCATCTGAAAGACACTGAACTGATTAACTAAACTGAAGTAATTATCTGAACTGAGCTGATACTAATGGTATTGTTTAGCAGAGCTAAACTGAGTTTATTGAGTTCTATTGATTGACGGAAAGTACTAAGTTCTGAGGACTGACTGGGAGTACTGAAGTTACTGAGATTACTAGGAATACTATGGTTACTAAGATTACTGAGTAGGACTGATCTGATGGATACTGAATTTACTAAGATTTCCTGAGTCATGAGACAGACTAGATTCTACTGATCATGGCTTGACTGAGATTATTGTGAAAACCTGACATGGCTCTAGACACACAAATAAATTGTCGGGTACAAGTACCTCCAGGACTTGATGGAAAGAAACTGACATAGTATGGATTACTTGAACACATGACTAACAACACAATTCATAATTCATATATTGAAGCACTTCATCAAACATGTGATATGCATAAACTTGTACATAAATGGGGATTTCATAATATCATACTAGTTGGGCATTTTTCCTTCATATAGGCACTTAATCAAACACATGGTAGGCATAATATATGTAGACAACATTATACAACAATTAAACATCATGATTCAACATCTAATTTTATCATCCTAGGGTTTAATCATAGGTTCACATGAATATACATCTATACAAATCAATTCCACATAACATTGATCACGCAACATGGATTTGAATTCAATTGATCATTCTCAGCATAAACAAAACAAACCCAACATGAAATTCATAAAAAAATCCATAAACTTGAACTTAGAAAAGATATTCTTAGGCTTCCTGGGCGAAAGGAGTCCATGAATGAACACTATGCATACCTTGGTTCGTAAATACACGAAGATTGATGGAGGAAATTCTTGAACTTAAATCTTCTATGAAAAACCCTAATGTGTTCTTTAGAGGATTTTGAGAGAATAGAGTATATTTTGGTGTAATGGAGGCTTAAATCTATGTTTTTGAGCTTATATAGGGTAGGAAAATTGACCCTTTTAACCCTAGGACACGTATTTTAATTCTTGTGAAAATTTCCCAATTTCATCCTTGGCCCAAGGTGCCATTATCGCGCCAAGTCACTGGAACTGGACAATTGGGAATCTGCATGGTGGCGCGACATGGAGATATCACGTTGCCACCTTGTTTGTGACCTAGAAGTTTGGAGCGATGTGTCATTATTGTGGAGCAACACTGGAAATTGACAATTGCCATTTAAGCTGGCTCCGTGATGCGCTGATGGCTCAGGTGATACACTGTCTCACTAAAAAGGCTCTAACTCTTCGCCCGAGTGTCGGATTTGGGCAAATTTGGTATCGATGGAAAGCTTATTGAATTTCCCACATGAAAAAAAATTAAAATCTTGAAAATACCATATGTATAAAAGTGGATTCATCTTTGAAATAAGTTTTTGACATTCTTAGGACGGATTTAAGCTGGTAGAAGTACGGGGTATTACAATATCTCCCCCTTGGGAACATTCATCCTCGAATGAGACTAATTGAGATAGGAGAAATGATAAGCTAGAGTACATACTGAACATGAACAACTAAAACATGACTACCTGACTGATATTACTAAGATTCATACTGAGCATGCATATCTGATGCATGATTTTATGACTGAGCTGACGTATGACTGCATGACTGAGAGTAATGATAAACTGATCACATATATATGATGCATGAATGCATGAATGAACCGACTTATGAACATGCGACTGAACATGTAAGGTAAAGATACTAAGTTTGAAATAAAAATTGAGCATGTCACTGAATACCACATTTGTAACTGAAATCTAAACATGAAACTGGATAAGATTAAGAACAGATACTACCTTGTGCTGAGTCTGAGCTTAATTACTAAATATACATGAGCAAAAACATAAGAGTGTAACTGGGTCTTAAACGTAATACATGAGCTGAATATCGTGATCTGAACTGAATACCTTGAATACGTGGCTTACTGCTGAAATTAGAGTCTGGGGGTCAACCTCTGGGTACCCACTACTCCAAAATAGATTCGTTATGCGAAGAGAAACTGAATTTAAGACATGAGATATTTGAGGAATAATGGGGTATCTCCCCCTTGGGACACTACGTCCCTCTAAGAACGCTCACCTTACTGAGATACTAGGGCAATGCACAGGGAATCAACTGACTGATTCATGACTGAATACCTGGGGTTCGAAACTAAGACATAACATCGGAATTGAGCTAAACTCAAAATCACCAGGATGTATTACCTTTAACCGGTCTTATTCACAAAACTTAGGATAGTATGACTAAATGGAAAGTTGGAAAACAAACCATAGGAATTTGACTGTCTGACTCCTAAATAAAATTACTAGTTTTACTGACTAACTCTTGCTAAAAAATCTTAAGCCAAAATGAGAGAAAGAGGTCTAAAAATAAATATCATGAGTATGAAGGACCTATAACGAACCCGAATATATGCTAGGGGAATTTCCTTGATCATGGCGAGTCTGAAGAGCATAAAACCTATTTTAACGCTAACCACTAGTGGTACTGGAAGTGATGCCCTGCTGGCATAAATATTTTCCCTTCTGATCCCTTACTCTACATTCCCGCAGCCTGTGGCCTGGCTTACCACATCCATAACAGACCTTACTGCCTTCTCTTCATACACCTAGGTGATTCTTACCACACTCTTCGCAAAGTGAATATGTAAGACTCCTGTTCTCACTACCCTGGGCCTCAGAGCCTGGTGACCCATCACGACTGTCATTTCTGAACTTAGGTACTAGTGCACTAGCTGAATATGGGGCTTGGACTAAAAACTTATGACTATACTGATAATGGCTACCACCCTCTAACTTAGGCTAAGCAAAGATGAAACTACCTTTCCTTGCCCTCTTATTCTACTTTTCATTTACTTTAATCTTTTGCTCTTTTATCTACTGTGCATGGCTCATAAGTCTGGCTAAAGTCATGTCACTATTTAGCATGACGGATCTGCACTCATTTACCACACTATCATTCACCCCTGACACAAACTTACTCATCTTGGCCCTACTATCTGCAACCACATGAGGGGCATATCTGGCTAATTGAGTAAACTTAAGAGAATACTCTTTCACTGTTATGTTGCTCTGCCTGAGGTTGATGAATTATAACTCTTTAGCTTCTCTAATATCTAGGGTAAAGAACCTCTAAAATATTGCAGTGACAAATTCATCCCATTCTATAGGCCCTGTATCATCTCCCCTTTTTGACTTCCACTGCTTGAACCAAGTATGAGCCACATCCTGCAACTGATATGCAGCTAGATCAGCACTCTCAATAGTAGTCACCCCCATGATATCAGTCACCTTCTAAACCTGATCTAGGAATTCCTGAGGGTCCTTATCTGACTTAGACCCAAGAAAGAATGGAGGGTTCATTCGGGTGAAGTACCAAATCCTGGATGTAGTTAAATTTGCCACTGGGTTGGCTGGAATAACAACTTGTCATTCATTCTGAGAAACAATTGACTGAGCAAGAGTAGTAAATGCAACCCTGAACTCTGCATGAGAAACATGTTCGCCCGAAGGTTCTTCGGGCTGAGGAGCTGACTAATTGTCATTTTTTTAGGAGGCATGTTCTATAGAAGAAAGGGAGAAATGGATTAGACTGAGAGTTTAACTTTGAGCCTATACTTACTGGAACGACATGAATACTGAAAGAAGGGAAAGTGTTCCTAAAACATCTCATAGCCTCCTGCACATAAATGTGGTGCACAACAAACCCATGTCCAAGACTCTACTAGATGCATCTTTCAAACTTCCTAGGATACTGTTGAACCTATCTCTGATACCAAGTTTGTAATGCCCCATATCTGGTTCCCAAAACGCTACCCGGTGCCTATGATTCTGAAGGAACACAAGCTAACCCTTGATTGATATCTGTAACTGAGCACTGAATAATAATAATAATAATAATAATAATATCATAACTGCGGAAATATGAACTGAAAGGCCATAAGGTTCAATACTAATACATAACTGAAAATATGGCATAACAATACCAAAATAACTAAAATAACTATCTGAACATACTGTAGTCTCGAAGCCTCTAAACAGTCTGAATAAGAAGTTAATGGGACATGTTCCCAACTAACTCTGACTACTGAAATAAACTAAAAACTGAAATAATAATGTAATCATCATGTGCTCAAAGGATGAGGACTCACAGCTGACTCTGACTGCTAAACCGGGATGCTACTGATACTCTGGCGCTCGTGCTTCTAAACCTATGGTATAAGACACCATAATGAAAATGTTTCAGTACTTTGAATGTATTGGTATGCAAGTGAGGTAGGCTGAATGCAAGGGATTTTATATGCAAGAACAATACTAACTGACTGACTAACATGAACGTGAGAATACATGCATGCATACGTAACTATATCTGACATCATGATAGGATTGAATATTGAGTTTTGACTACTGAGTTTACTAATAACATGGATTTACTAACATCTGAGTTGACGAATACTGAGATACTAAATAATTGAGGGACTGATACTATGTTACTGATACATGAATAACTGTGTTTGACAGTTCTGATTATGAAGAACTGGTCTGGTTGACTGTATCTAAAAATCCTAAAGCTGAATATTGATAACATGTGTTCTGATAACTGATATAACTAATAACATGAGTGACTGTATCTGACAGTCCTGAATCTAATAGAACTAGTCTAAGTGATTGTATCTAATAGTCCTGAAATCTAAGAACTATCTGAGTTCTATTACTGAGTCTGAGATTGAGACTGAGACATAAAACTGAGATTGTGGGAAGTAATCATCTAACCGACATGCCCCATACTAAGATAACTGGGATCCAACCTGTAACCCTAGTTGGAAAGGTGTTTGTACCGCGCCACTGGTAAAGGCAACTGCTGTAGAGTCAGTCCTAATCTAGCGGCTGACCCCTGGGATCAGTCTTATACATTTAAATATGCTAACGGGAGACCCCTGGGATCAGTCCTATCTAACGGGTGACATCTCGTACCTACTCTATCTACGTAGTTTTGGAACTTAGGGATTTCTTCTAGGGATCTCAATCCTATCTAGCATGTGAGTCCCCATCCCTAGGCTCGCTCGGTGCTGAATCCTACTCCACTCTGAAAGACACAAAAATGATTAACTGAACTGAAGTTATTATCTGAACTGAGCTGATACTAATGGTATTATTTAGTGGAGCTAAACTGAGTTTACTGAGTTCCATTGACTGATGAAATGTATTGAGTTCTGAGAACTGACTGAGAGTACTGAAGTTACTGAGATTACTAGGAATACTACGGTTACTGAGATTACTGAGTAGGACTGATTTGATGGATACTGAATTTACTGAGATTTCCTGAGTCATGAGACTGACTAGATTTTACTGATCATGGCTTGACTGAGATTATCATGAAAACCTAACATGGCTCTAGGCATACAACTAAATTATCGGGTACGAGTACCCCCAGGAATTGATGGAAAGAAACTGACATAACATGGATTACTTGAACACATGACCAACAACACAATTCATAATTCATCTATTGAATCACTTCATCAAACATGTGATATGCATAAACTTGTACATAAATGGTAATTTCATAACAACATGCTAGTTGGGCACTTTTCCTTCATATAGGCACTTAATCAAACACATGGTAGGCATAATATATGTAGACAACATTATACAACAATTAAACATCATGATTCAACATCTAATTTCATCATCCTAGAGTTTAACCATAGGTTCACATGAATATACATCTATACAAATCAATTCCACATAACATTGATCACGCAACATGGATTTGAATTCAATTGATCATTCTCAGCATAAACAAAACAAACCCAAAATGAAATTCATAAAGAAATTCATAAACTTGAACTTAGAAAAGAGATTCTTGGGCTTCATGAACAAAAAGAGTCCATAAATGAACACTATGCATACCTTGGTTCATAAATACACGAAGATTGACAGAGCAAATTCTTAAACTTGAATCTTCTATGAAAAACCCTAGTGTGTTATTGAGAGGATTTTGAGAGAATAGAGTATATTTTGGTGTAATGGAGGAACAAATCCATGTTTTTGAGCTTATATAGGGTAGGGAAATTGATCCTTTTAACCCTAGGACATGTATTTTTATTCTTGCTAAAATTTCTCGATTTTCATCCTTGGCGCAATGCACCACTATCGCGCCAAGTCACTGGAACTGGACAATTGGGAATCTGCATGGTGGCGCGATGTAGAGCTATCGCATTGCCACCTTGTTTGAGACCTGGAAGTTTGGAACAAAGCACCACTATCGCGGAGCAATACTGGAAATTGAAAATTGTCATTTAAGCTGGCTCCGCGACATGCTGATGGCTCAGGTGATACACTTTTCACTAAAAAGGCTCTAACTCGTCACCCAGGTGTCAGATTTGGGTGAATTTGGTATCGATGGAAAGCTTACTGAATTTCCCACATGAAAAAAAAATTAAAATCTTGAAAATACCACATGTATAAAAGTGTATTCATCTTTGAAACGAGTCTTAGACATTCTTGGGACGGATTTAAGATGGTAGAAGTACGGGGTATTACAATGTAGCACATAGACTGTAACACCCTGAATGTTCGAGATAAATATAAAACAAATATGACCACTCTTCAAATGTACTTGGACCTTAATCAAGGAATTTTATTGGATCTAGTTGTAAAGGTCATGTCTTAAGTGTTGTAGAGACATTGAGTATGGATTAAGCGCAATTTTGTCTTTTATTTTTTACCTTATCCCAAGTGATTAAATTTTATTTAATTCTTCAGCTTCAGACATTATTTTTATCAAAATTACACTTTATTTCAATATTTTAAATTCCCACTTTATTTCAACAGTTTCACATACTGTTTCCATTAGTTTCTACATTTAAAAAAACCCTCTATTTTCTCTATTTTTCATGTTAAATGTTCCCCTTTCTCTATCAGTTTCACACACTATTTCATCATCCAAAAATCCCAATTCTCCTCTCAAGAATATGAGGAAATTCGTCCAAGAAAACAAGTCTAATCCTTTTTTCAGGTCTCAAATTCTTCAAATGTTTTGAGGTATGTAGAATCGTTCCTTCTCTAAATTAATCTCAAGTTATGTGAGAAAGATCGGTGCTTGACCCAATGTTATTTCAGTATTTTTAGCTGTCCCAAAACCTACTCATGCTTTACATTTCAGTTCCATGATTTTAATTCATGTTCATACACGTGATGGAAAATTACATACTCTTCTAGTTTCCAAAAATGAGAAATTCCAGTTCTTCTAGCAGTTGGAATCACATTCCATAAGTTATGAGCTCTAAATTCAGGGCATGCCGCCCATGACTCATATACTCAAGTTTTACAGTATGTTCAGTTCCAGTACTCAGGCAATACTCTTATTGATCAGTGAGATTCAGTTTCTGTTATGGGTGTCTTCAGTTTTGATACCTTAATGAACCCATTGTATTTGACATTTTATTCCTAAGGCCTCAATAGAGAGAGTCAAGTTATTTACATTATCCCTTTATGTTTTAGGTCTTCATGTTTTAAAATTTTGTGACCTTTTCATTAAGTCAAGCTAATGGTGTTGAGCAGTTGTCTAGAAGGGAGAGAAGATACTTCCTTATCTATGATAGAAGGTGGTGTGCTCATGACGGTGAAGTGAAGTTAGATTGAGGCTAAGTCCTTGATACATGCCGTGGTTAGTTGAAGTTTTAAATGTTTATTTGGAAAGATTGTTGTGCGTTGGTTTTATGCACTTCTATGAGGTTGTAGGAATAGTAATACAGAGTTTTTGTGTATAGTTCAATTGGTTGAGAAAATATTATGTGTGCCGTTTAAAGAATTGACCAGTATGTGTGAATGATGTAGTTTATGGAATCTTAGAGAAAGCGAGGAAAATGCTTTATGAGTGTTCGTTTAGAGGTGCATGTGCGAAGTGAGTATGTGGTTATGAGTATAGGCTTGAATGTTATGGATGTATATCTAAAAGAATGCACTGCAAGTTAGCGGATCCCTAGTATAAGATTGTATGTGGTTGTTGGAGTAGCAATAAGAGTTATGTTTGAAGTGAGGAGTTGTGACGCTCAGTGTGTATTGAGGTTCATGATATAGATTAATATTATAGTGTTATGTGGCATATCTCATGAGTACTTGGAGTTAGGCTTGAACATAGTCGAGGGAGTAGTTGGGAAGTGTTGCTAAGTTTGGAAGCAAGGAGTTATGTTTCCCAAGACCTATAAATTCCTATCTTAATTTATGCCATATGGGTCCTTGTTCCCATATGATAGGATTGTATCAAATTATGGTTCATTTTTTCCCCGAACAATGTCATTTGAATCTTTTGGAGGGAGTGTTGAGGGACGTTTCATTTGGACGCAAGTGGTCCTTCTTTTGATGAGATCCCCTTCGAGACCTTTGATTCTCAGTCTCTGAATAAACCAAAGATATCGATTCCTTAAAATCAGTCTCCTTTGTTTAAGATCCAACTATGTGACCATTCTCATTATGAATCGCATGTTCTATGAAGTATTCGAAAGTTTGGAGTGAAGTAAGTGGATTGACTTCATTATCCAAGCTTTTTGTCATCATTTCCATGGTATTCTGTACTTATTCATCGACATTCGAGGACGAATGTTTCCAAGGGTGAGATGATGTAATACCCCAGGAAATTTTTCGTTGAAATTTTTTGCGTAAACGTGTTGGGTTCTATCTTCTAGAATGAATTATAAATTTTTCGTGTGGAATGTCCTAAATTATTACCCACCATTCCGTATAGTATCGAATAAGCTTTCCTACGATATGTGGATCATCCAAAACAGACACCCGAGCGACGAGTTATGAACATTCCGATCGAACCTTGAATAATAGTGAACAGTAAAACGTGCAGGAAAAAAGTACTGAGGCCTGGCGTATTTTTGCTCCAACTTTAAATGATCATAACTCCTTATACATAATAATTTGGGTGATCTACTATATATCAACGAAAATCTCTGCGAGTCCTCTTTCCTATGAAATTGGTTTCATCCAATTTTTCTATCGGAGCAAAAAGTTATCGTTGATCTACTTCAGCTTATCAAAAGTAAATTTTTGGGTCAACTTCAAACGATCATAACTACTCGTACACAATGATATGGGTGAGATACTATATATCAATGGAAACATATGAGAGTCCTCTTTCTAATGAAATTAGTTTCATCCAATTTGGATATTGGAGTAAAACGTTATGGTTGATCTACTTCAGACTATCAAAACAGTCCACCAAAGGACAGATGCGAGAATTATTTGATTTTTAGGGGAGTTTTGGTCATTCCCCCTCATCCAAAATCCGTCCAAACCCTATATTAAAGCCTATTAGAAGAATTATATGTTATATTTCATCAAATTCCCTAAAAAAGAAAACCCTAAGCTCCTACATCCAACTTCAAGAACCTCCAAAGTTCACCATTAATTCTGCAAATTTATTCAAGATTCCAAGTTCCTAGTTCAAGAACTCCAAGAACCATCATTCAAAGGAACTATTAACATCTCAAAAACGAGTATCAATCTAAAGTTCATCATTCAAGGTATGTGGGGTTTTTCAACAAGAACTCTCTTTCGTTCTTGGGCCCAAAAGTAATTTTCTTTACAAAGGCATGATTTTTTTTTTTTTTTTTTTATGAATTTGAAGCATGAACCCATATCTTATGATGATTATTATGAAATCTTGATGTTTATGATTTTGAAAGATGAATTTACATGGATGGTGAGATAAAGCATGAATCTTGAACGATATTTATCATGATTTTGATATTTGGGTCGCGAACCACATTTGAAATGGTGTTTTTGAGAAAATGTGTGTTATAAGCACGTTGATGTTGAATATTTGAGATGTTTTGAATGATTTGACCTTTTCATCATGAATGAGTTATTTTGAACTCGACTGTGAAAGAAATCCACGTTTTTATTGATTATGATAAAGGGGTAGCAACTTGGCTCCCGATGAAAATTGTTGAAGTGTTTATTGTGGATTTTCTTTAATGTGAGCCTGAGGCTGATTTAAATTTTTGAGCTAAGTTCGGGAGTAATCTTTAGCACCGAGTGAGAGGTATAAAGTGACCTTACTTCCCTAGAACTACGTGCCCCCGTAGGATGTGAGCCTGAGGTTGATTTATATAGTGATCACTAGTGTTTTTGAATTGATACTGGAAGTCCTACTTCGATGGCAAGGATAGGACGGCTCTCCCCAATGTGGTTTGTACGTTGGACTCCATGTAGCTCACATGGTTTATGTCGGTTATAGGATCTCCCAATGTGTGTGTGTGTACTCTTCTATTTGAGATGAAAACATATTTGCTTAAAAGGCTGAGTTTGAGAAAATCATTATTCTTAAAAGATTTAAGAAATATATTCTAATGAGAATTGACATGAGATTTGATTGTTTTGATGATTTGAAATTGAGATGAAAGTGAATTGAGAACGTATTGTAATGACTCACTTGTTTTACTTTACATGTATTATTCATCCATGATTTTGATGATTTAATTTGAGCTAAGTGAGTACTCTATATCAGCATGCATAATTTTATAAACTGTGATGATATTAAGATATTATTTTATATATGCATTGCACCCCCATATGTTCGGTATCTTTCCATGGTACTGACCCACATATTCGTATGTGGGCTACATTTTCTCGGAATGTAGGTACAAGGTATAGTTGCACCTTCGGATCCAGTCATTTCGTGATATCCAGTTAGCAAGTGATGAGTCATTTTGATTCAAGGGCTTGGGTTAGTTATGCAGAGTTATAGTGTAGTATTTTCTTTATTCAGTCATATTGAGTTGGGGTAGTCGGGAGTCATGACCTGGCTACCTACAGTCAGTACTAGTAGAGGCTTCATAGACAGTCAGTAGAAGTTGATGTATTTTGTTTCAATTTTGGTTGTAAAGGCAGAATTGTAATCCTGTAAAATTCCATTATTGTATCGATCAGATTCAGAAAGGAGTTAATTTCTGCTGATTTGTATGGATTTCTATTTTTATTCAGTTGCTTATGAGTTATGCCAGTAGAAGGGTTAGCTTGGGGTCACTTGTGACCCTAAGCACCGTGTGACGTCTCGGGACCCGATTTCGGGGCGTTACAAAAGGTCATGTCTTAAGTGTCGTAGAGACATTAAGTATGAATTAAGGGCAATTTTGTCTTTTCCTTTTTACCTTACCCCAAGCTATTAAATTTTATTTAATTCCTTAGCTTTAGACATTATTTTTATCAAAATAACACTTTATTTCAACAGTTTAAATTCCCACTTTATTTCAACAGTTTCACATACTGTTTTTATCAGTTTTTGCATTAAAAAAACCCTCTATTTTCTCTATTTTTCACGTTAAAGGTTCCCCTTTCTCTATCAGTTTAACACACTATATCATCATAAAAAAATCCCAATTCTCCTCTGTAACGCCCCGAAATCAGGTCCCGAGACATCACACGGTGCTTAGGATCACAAGTGACCCCAAGCTAACCCTTCTACTGGCATAACTCATAAGAAACTGAATAAAAATACAAATCCAAACAAATCAGAAGAAATTAACTCTTTTCTGAATCTGATCGATACAAAAATGGAATTTTACAAGATTACAATTTTGCCTTTACAACCAAAATTGAAACAAAATACATCAACTTCTACTGACTGTCTATGAAGCCTCTATTAGTAATGACTATAGGTAGCCGGGTCATGACTACCGACTACCCCAACTCAATACGACTGAATAAAGAAAATACAACACTATAACTCTGCATAACTAACCCAAGCCCTTGAAATAAAAGGACTCATCACCTGCTGACTGGATACCACGAACTGACTAGATTCGAAGGTGCAACTATACCTTGTACCTACATTTCGAGAAAATGTAGCCCACATACGAATATGTGGGTCAGCACCGTGGAAAAATACCGAACATATGGGGGTGCAATGCATATATAAAATAATATCTTAATATCATCACAGTTTATAAAATTATGCATGCTGATATAGATAACTCACTTAGCTCAAATTAAATCATCAAAATCATGGATGAATAATACATGTAAAGTAAAACAAGTGAGTCATTACAATACGTTCTCAATTCACTTTCATCTCAATTTCAAATCATCAAAACAATCAAATCTCATGTCAATTCTCATTAGAATATATTCCTTAAATCTTTTAAGAATAATGACTTTCTCAAACTCAGCCTTTTAAGCAAATATGTTTTCATGAAAGCTAGAACTCGTCTTGGGGCATGACATAGACATATATGTGGATCAGTACTTTGAGGATGTACTGAGTATATGATGGTGAATTCATAAGTAAAACATAATATCATCACAATTTATAAAGTCATGCATGCTAAATATAAGTGACTCATATAAGCTGGAATATCTGAAAACTAAAATCTGAAATAATAAGAAGAAAATCATGCTTTATAAATCTAGTGAGTCATAACATTTAGTTCTAAAAGCTGTGCTAGTATTCTGTCTGTAAATCATACTGTCTAAGTGTAAAAGGACTCACTCTTAAATCTGAAAACTAAAGTCTGTAGCTAATATCTTTATGTAAAGCATAATATGAGTAAACTTTGTGAGCCTTTACACTTAGTTTTCTAAAAGTTTTTCTTTATTAATAGAGAAATACTCTAAAACAACTTCATGTAAGGTTATCTTTAAGGCTTTAGGGAATTCTCTTTTAAAAACTGTACGACAAGGAAAATACCTTATCTTTTATCTGAAGGGAAAATACTATTAAAAGCTTTTCTTTACTATTAGGACTTAGAGACTTTGGGAGCTTTGGAGATCTTTTTTTTTTGAAACTTTGGGACTTAGGAACTTGGACTTAGGAGTTTATTCTAATCGACATAAACCATGTGAGCTGACATGGAGTCCAATGTCTTGCCCACGTTGGGGAGAGCTGTTCTACCCTTGCCATCGGAATAGAACCTTAAGTGATCACTATCTTAAACCCACTATGGGAAAATTCAGAAACCTACGGTGGCACGTAGTTCTGGGGCATGAGACCTGGAATCATACCCAACTCGGTGCTACATACTACTCCCATACTTACGCTCAGAACTTTAAAAAATTCACCTTAAAACAGCACAAGGATTTATAATGAAAACCAATTATGCTTATCTTTTCTTTAAATCACAAAGTGTATGAAACAGTATGGATTCCTATCTTAGCTTGGGATCAAAACATCAACTTTCTTTAAATATTGGAAAGCAATTTGCTAGAGGAAAACTTAAGGTCATAGCCTTCTTGAAAAACTCAAACTCATTCTTTATATGGATATAACAATTAAACAACTTTCAAGAACATGATATTAAAATCTCAATACTTGATCTTTGGGCTCAAAAATTCATTCTTTAAACTCATGACAATTCACAACAACACTTTATGCTCAACATCATTCTTGATATATTTCAACAATATCAATCCATAAAAAGGGAAGTGCAATTCATGATATAAATTCTCAATTCAAAGAATAAATAGGTGGGATAAACATGCAAATTCAAGGTTTAAATCACTTATAATCCCATAGGTAGGATAAACATGCAAATTCAAGGTTTAAATCACTTATAATCTCGTAACTTTAAAACAAGATGATTTGGGTGTAAACCCCAACATGCAAATCATGAAATCTTTAATAAAATTTAAGTCTTTGGGCACAAGAATGAAAGAATTGTTCTTGTTCAAACCCCACATACCTTAGATGATGAACTAGATGCACAAGCTTGCTTTTTGAGACTCTATTTGCACTCTTGAATGAAGATTCTTGAAGCTCTTAGTCTAGGGATCTTAAATCTTGCATCAATTTGAAAAAAGGATGGTGGAATCTTGAGTTTCTTGGAGATGAATGTTGAACTTAGGGTTTTCAATTGGGAGAAAGTTGATGAAGTTTTGCCTAAAGTGCTTGTAATAGTCTTTGATTTTGTGTTTAGATGGAATAAGGGTGGGGGAAATTGACTAAAGTGACTCTAGGCCCTTTTGGAATCGAATTAGCATGCAAAATGGCTTTGGATCCGCGTCAATTTTTCATGTCGAGGCAAAGTCGACGCGATGCGTCAAGATCGCATCGGCTAACTGCTTCACACGGAAAATGCCATAACTTTTACTCGATTTTAGATTTTTGCGAAATTGGTATCGTTGGAAAGATAATTTATTTATCTACAATTTGGTGGGTCTTGAGATGAAAAATTCCATATATATAAAAATTTATACACGTTTAAAGTAGACCCTTGTAGAATTAAACATCAAATGTTGGACGAATCAAATGATCTTAGCTCAACTTTGTTCTAAGTCATTGCTATAAAAATTTTCACCTCTAAACCACTTCATAGACTATGATAATGATCGTGAAACTTATATTCACATGAAAATCATTTGGATTAGAGATTAGATACATAGGAATGACGGTTAGAATTCTAGCACGAAAATATGGGGTATTACATTATCTCCCCCTTGGAAATATTCATCCTCGAATGTGGCTAATTAAGCTTTAAAAACTGAGGGATCTGAGGCTATACGCTATCATGCATAACTAAAATAAACTAAATCACTGAATCTTGAACATAATGAGCTACTGAACTGATCCGTGAGTGTATGAATTCTCATGAAAATAAATATATGGCTAAGATAGAAACGAGAGTGTCAACTTATGAGTAACCATTACTTTACGCTGGATATGATCTCATGAGAAAAAAATGAGAGGTTTATAACATGAAAACTCTGGGTATTACAATATGTTTTTGTGGTGTTTTTTTTTAGAATAAGAAATTTACTCCTCATTAGTTCTGTGTTTTGGAGGAATGTTTTGATGGTCTATTAATAATTTTTTTTAATTTTCTGTATATTCCTTTCATTGGTAAGCATTTAAAGATATCTGTTTGTCACAGAGGGAACCGATTGAGATTTATTATTAATGTAAGGTCCTCCAACATGTTGTGACATTTCTATACTATAGTAAATAAAATTAATATCATATCTCACACTCTCTTTTAATGACCATCACATCAGATTAGAAAGAGTCATATTCCTTTTACTAGAATTCTTTCATGCATATGCATGCTTCCATGCCAAAGTTGCTAGGGTGTGATATGTCATACTCTCTGTGATCTCTATATTAAAAGTTCAAAACCAGTTAGACACAGTTGCATGTTATAAGTTCATTAATCTTGTAGCTAATTTTTCTTTTACGCTTGAGTATCGAAGTAGTGACTTTGGAAATCTTTGAATTTTCTTAACTTTTTTTGTTATTAAAATAATTTAATTTTATGAACGCGTATTAATTCAAATATATTTTCTTCGAATGAACCCGCCTTCGAGTCCAAACAGACTCTTTCCCATAGTTGCATTATCAACGTGAGCCATTGGGGCTCCTCCCTCCTGAGCCATGGAAAGTACCAGAAAATTCATCCCATATAGCCTACTCTGCATTATCACCTCTTGACTATTCCCTCTTCTCAGAGTACTAATATGCCATATCCTTAAGTTGATATGCAGCAAATTTCACACCTTCCACATCAGTAGAATGCATCACCCTAAATATCTTTTCCATCTCATTTAAAAAACATTAGGGATCTTCCTCAATTTTAGAGGTAGTAAAGGTCAGAAGATTTAACCTCGTGAGTTGGCCAGCTCTAGTGACCTCAAAAGATGGAGTAACAAAACCAATAGTCAGCTAACAAGACTGATAAGTCACCATCTATGCTAGTAGATAAATATATCAATGATATTTGGCATTAAAAATATATCCTTGGGGCGGTGGAGCATGATTTTCATCAGCTCGAGAAGCCTAAGGAGGACTATTAGTGATCAGTGGAACTCTATGTAGGCAGTTAGGAGCAGGGGCGCTAGACCAGGTTTGTACTCTATAAGTAGAATAAGTTCCATCCATATTGTCCTTAGGTAGGATAGAAGAGTTTCCACAAGCATCAGATCTTTGGGGAGGCATGATATTTAAATACAAATAAATAGAATTAGAGGAGATTTCAAGACCTTAGATACTATAGCTCAAAAATAGATCAGAAGAAAGGGGTAACATTCCTAAATGCCTCGTATCCTCTTTCTTATAAGTGTGGTGCACTACACACCCATAAAAAAGACTTTATTTGACACAGCTTTGCAGATACCAAATGACCATGAACATACGCTCTGATACCAAACTTGTCATGATCCAAACCAGGGCCTGGTTGTGACGGGTATCCCAAGTCCGTTGAGGACTGCAGACCACCCTCTTTGCCTAGTAAAAATAGTATATTATACAAATAGAAGTGAATGAACTCTAAAATATAAAAAGATAGGCTGAGTTCTGAACATATAACTAGATAGGGAACTTAACTAACTCAAAAAAGAATCTAGCAATTTCAACAACCATACCAATCCCCAGTAATCAACAAAGCCTGTAAATAGACCAAAACCAATCTAAGTCGGGACATGCCACTAATGATAGCCAAAAGAGTCTAATAGAAGTAGTCTAAGATATAAATTAAAAGAGACTTTAAAATGATATCCCTTCCAGAGAATGGAAGCTCACCACTTTGAACCTAATTGTTGACAACCCAAAATCCTATCACGGCACAGGAAAAGTAAAAGTGTCTCAATTTCCTCTATCGCAAGGGGATACAACATTTTCAGATGGTTAGCGGGTTAAGCACTAGCATCTAACTCTGGAAGGGGAGAAAGTAATGCAATAATAACCAGTCAAAAATCATTCAAAGCCAATGCACATAATCATATGCATAAATAAATAATGATGGGATAGGGATCAAGGCTTAGTATGAAAATAAAACATTATCCTGGACTATGTAGCTTAATCATCATAAAAAACACCCATGGGCTATATGGGTTCATCTTCCCCTACTGAAAGAGCTCTAGTATGTGTTAACCGTACAACCCAGAGGTATCAAGGATGACCAGGGAATGCCCTGACCCTACGCAAATCTAGGATAAAAATAATTATCAATAGTGTGAACCATGCACACAGTTGTAAAGATCAACCCTCACACCCTTAAATGAGAATTTCTAGTAATGGTCCTTTAGGACATCCACCTTCATAACTTAGCTACATAACCCCTATTAAGTACAATTAAAACAAGTTTCAAATAAACCATCCATTTAACCAAGGTATTAACCACTAAGGCACACCATAGGTATCGTCATATCCTTATGTTTGCAAGCTTATAAATATACCATTACAATTCCATTAACTTGAGGGAATTCCTCAACCCTCTTTGTTCATTAAATAAGTGTGAGGGAATTACCCAAGCCTTTTTGTTTATTAAATCAGTGTAGGGAAATGTCGCGACCCCCTTTGTTCATTAAATCACTGTGGGGGAATTTCACGACCCTCTTTTTTATTAAATCAGTGTGTGGGAATGCAACGGCCCCCTTTGTCATTAAATCAAACTTGGTTCTTTAGACTTTTGTGCTATGCAATATTTCCAAAGTTTTTTTCAATGCATATATTCTCATGTTCAAAATAAGTTTCACAAGATTGGGTTGAGGTTATCATCAATTCAACTATCAAAACCAACATAATTATGGTAATCCATGACCTCCCATTTTATTTACGATGCCCATGCATACCATGCATTCAAAACAATCACTAAAGCATGAAAAAATACATATAAACCATGGGACAATCATTTAAGAAAACAATCATTTAAAACCCTTAACCCATATTCCAAAACCAACATTCAAAACCACTTGAATAAAAATTTAAAACACATGCTTTAACAAAATAAGATTAGGGAAAGAGTAACATCTTTGAGATATCAAGAATTATGGATATAAATCAAATCTTTAAAGCTCTAATTACCAATCTCTTGAAATATTTGGTGTTCTTGACTTGAAGAATTTGACAGAGAAAAGAGTGTGTTTTGATTTGTTATAAGATAAAAATAATCCCTTTTGGGGTCTAAGTGGGGGGAGTGAGGTAAATGTCCAAATTACCCTTAATTAAAAGTAGAAAATTTATCGCCAATGATGATGGGTCACCCTATGACTCGTGAGGACACATCACGACTCATTACCATGAGTCGTAGTCTACACAGAAGCATAAGGCACCCATATTTGTTTGATTATGAGTCATACCGTACGAGTCATGTTCAGACCTTATGACTCATGATTTTCAATTGTAGACACATAAAAACAATGGAGAAATAAGGGACAATTATACTAGTTTTGCTATGGAAGGGACCATACGATTCGTAAAGAGTCCATATGACTCATTAGGTCCTAGTTATACTCAGGCTAGAGATGTTGGGTAACACACTGGTCACTCTATAATTTTGGGTCCTACAACTCATAATGACACCTTACGACTCGTAAAGTGATCCTTAGGTTGGGCATTTATCTTAAAACCAAGAAATTTTTAGGCCTTAAAATCTGAGGTGTTACACTTAGTGAGAGGCCCCATAATTTGTCTCTCCACACAAGAGAGGCTTGTATTTACTTTTAATTCATCATCTAATTTTGGGATGACCCTTTGCCTTTTCATAAGACAAGTAATGTTACCCCCTCATTAATATATTCCTATTAACCCTAAGAGATATCCCACTAACCTTTATTATTGTCTTTATCTTGATCTCTCATTCCCTTACTTTTAACATCTTTCTCAATTAGATTCTATCCTAAAATGAAATAATAATTCTTCAGTTAGGGCACTCATAAAAAATATGCCTCCATCCTTGATATCTATAGTATTGAATAGTAGAATGTCAAGGATCATTCATTTAACAAAGTTACCTTCCTTGAGTTTTATGACTGCCTTGGACTTGTAGTCTTTATTGGATTGAATAGCTTGTTCACAACCTTTAAAGTTCTCCCTAGAAGTGGAAAATTTCCACTTGTCATGAAACTTACTCTTAAGAAAAGCATAACATTGTATGAATCTACTACATAAGTAAGTCACTATTCTTCCACCAACACGAGCTTGTTGAGCCTTATGTCTGGTACCTATAGAACTACCTATATTGCTCGATGTATGATGGGTAGTAAATTTACCTCTCATATATAACCAAATCTATGCACACTATTATGATTAAATCTTGTAAATATGACAAATTTATCATTTGAATGCACTAATTCCCATGATTTCCAAATTCACAGGTAAATAAAAGAAAACTTGTGAAGTGAGCATAGAAGAGAACAAAATGGGAAAAGGATTGCAAAAGCTAGAAAATTAGGAGCTTCGATCAACCTAAGTTACCGCAATCGCGATCTGAGGGTCTCAATCGTAGCTTGTATGGAAATTTTGATAGGCTCAAGGAGATCGTTGGAGACATAATTGTGATCAAGCACTGACGATCATGAAGGAGTGTAAAATAGCCTAGGGAAAGTTTTGTAATTTCCCACAGCTAGTTCCAATTCTCTATAGTATGAAAACTCTTTAACTTTTACAATATCTTGAACTAGAATTCAAGTTTTTGAAACTATAGAAACCATACTAAATTGGGATTTATTACTGTGGTAAATTTTACAAGGATTTTAGGTGTAACTGAAGTTGAATTGAAGAATACTCTTGCTTGCATCTTCAATGGAAGATTTAAAAGTGAATTAAGGTATAATTCTTCTCTTAAACTTCATGAGTAGCTAAATATCTTTCTTGGGGTTACGTGTGAATAGGGTTCTAATGTGTTTGGGTTTTAATTATCAGTGTAGATCCTTGGTTAATGATGTTGGGTTTCACTATTACTTGGATTGTTGAATTGGAATTTGTGGGTGAAAACCCCAAATTCCCAAAATCCAGCACCACCCTGGAAAGAGGGATGCATGTATTAATTTAGATCTCATATCATATTTGAAAGAGGGATATGGGTAGCAAGTATTTGTGAACAATAATTAGATGCTATCTTATTCCGTTACTTTTGTCTTAGAAATAAGGAGAGATTATGAATTTACTATCTTGGGCTTATTCCTAGAAATAGGAATACCCAATTAAGGTTGTGGGTTGATTTGTTTGCCACACCCATGAGGTATCCAAAAGAATCCATGGGTGATATATTGGTGCTTGGTTGAAAAACCAACATCAAAACCACTAACCTTGCCTACCCATATAGTCATTAGCTAGAGTTTGCATTTGATTCGCATACACCCATGCACTATTTGCCCTTAGGAAAACAAAATCCCAAGACTACTCTTCTATTAGAATACTATCCATAATTGTTTCTCTTAATTAGTAGTTAAATTAGTTTTGGTGCAAAACCCTTTCAAACAATACCTCCAATTTTAACTTATGTTTTACTTTATGTTTACATTCCGGGTAAATACTTAGTAGCTCCCAACATGCATAAGACTCAAATATAAGTTACATTCCTTACGGATTCAACCATAACTCAAGTTGGGTTATTACATTTGACAATAATTATCCTACACCAAGATAATGGCATAAGTGAGTGTGATCAAAATGACACCATTGACGAGGAGTGAAACTTAGTTTTCACTTGTGTGGTGTTGATAGTGGTTTTGGGTTTACCCGTAGTGTGTGTTATATATTTTGATTGTTACTTTTGTTTCTTTACAGGTGATTTTAATAGTGTCCATGACACAATGAGTGATCATGCAAGTAATGTCAGGACCTTTGATGGGCCCTTTGATGATGAAGATCATCTCCATGATGTGGGGAATTCTAATGCCAACAACATCCCATCGATTACGGTAAATGAGGTATTCCAAGTCACTAGTGTGATTTTACATGTTCTTCAAATGAAAGTACTCTTTAGGGGTCAAGATCATGAAAATCCAAACTTGCACTTGTAAATTTTTATTGAAGTATGTGACGTGTTCGACATTGCTCACATTTCACAAGAATCTATACGATTGTGCCTTTTCTCTTTCTCACTAATGGGTGTGATAGTATTGTGGATAATGTCTCTTGATGATGGGTCAATTAAATTGTGGTTCGAGCTTATGATGTTCTCTTAGATCATTACTTCCAACAATCAAAGATGTTGCAAATGTGGGATGCCATCATTAATTTTTGTCAGCTCAATGGGGAGACTCTATATGATGTTTATGAGAGGTTAAATGAAAAGCTTGTGAAATGTCCTTACCATGAGGTACTGGAAATGATGCTCCTACAAATATTCTATAGGTCATGGGACCAACTGAATAAGAATATTGTAGACAATTCGGTCAGTGGATCACTTGTGAGGTTGTCATATGGAGTGGCTTCAACTTTGATTAAGAAAATCACAAAGCAAAATAGAGGGTGGCACACTCGAGACACTGAGGTAGCTAAATGTTCCCCTACCCCTTTCTATGTGGATAAAAAGAAAAGAAAAAAAGAAAAAGAGAAGGAGGAAGACATGGCAAAAATGATAACACAATTAGAACTCCTTAGGAAGTATGTGATGGGTGCACCTACAAAATGGAAAATGTCGTGGAATACAAAGGATATGTTGAATAAGAAGCCAAGAATATTGATGAAGAAATTAGATATTTGGCAAACTACTCGGGGGGTTCTCGCCCAACCTATCAATGCCAAACTGGAGACTAAGGTTGGACAGACCATGATCGAGAAAGGGAATGACATGATATAGGTAGAGATCATGATTGGAGGGATAAGGAAAGGGAGTATGATAGGTATGTTCCCCTCACGATCAAGTGAAAAACAAGCAGTCAAATCCTATGGATCCTAAAATGTTTAAGGCCGAGGATGTTCTTGCTAGAATCTTGATGTGAGTGGAAGGCACAGATAAATGGTCCAATAATTAAAAGGAGATTTTTCTCAAATAACAAAAAATGGTTGTATAACACTCCACTTCAATCAAGTAATTGGAAACTCTAATTGGCCAAACCTCAACTGCACTTAATGCTAAGACAAAGGGTTACCTCCCTAGAGATACAGTGGCAAATCAAAAAATTGATGCTCAAGTCATACCAATTATCACCCGCAGTGGTAATGAACTTGGTGCACATGAGTAAAATGGAGGACAAAAAAATTGGACTCAATTACCGCAGTCACAGTACGCGTGCTATTGCGATTGCGATTTCCACTTAACCGCAATTGCAGAACTTTGACCATGATCGCAGTCAAATCAATTTTAAAAATTGAATAGTCGACCATGTCTACCCACACTTTTTTTCAATTTTCTCTCAAATTGAAATTTTTTTAAACATATTTTGGGCATCAAAATTATGCGTTTCATCCCCCCTGTATCCTCTAATCCAGTATGTGCTTCCAATTCCTTCTCTACATGTGTAATTTTAGGATTTAGAACCCATGTCTTAGGAATGGCCTAAACTGGCAAATTACATGCTAAATTTGTGCATAATTATTCTTGTTGATATGGTTCGCTATTTAAATTATTTTGCATATGCTTGGGGAAGTACATAGTACCATAATTTGTTCCAAAATTATATGATTAGCATGTGCACATCAAATGTTCGATTAAATGTCCAAACAAATTCCTTAATTGTTTTCACTTGTTCTAATGGCATGACCGAACATCTAGGGACTATTTTTGTAATACCTCGAGATTTTCATGTCATAAACCTCTCATTCATTTTCTCATGAAATCAGATCCAGCCTAAAGTAATGGTTACTCATAAGTTGATGCCCTCATTTCTATATCAACCATATAGCTATTTTCACTAGAATTTATGTATTCGCAGATCAGTTCAGTAACTCATTATGTTTAAGATTCAGTTATTCAATTTATTTCAGTTGTGCATGATAGCTTATAACCTCAAATTCTTCAGTATTTTTAGCTTAATTATCCACATTTGAGGACGAATGTCCCAAGGGGGAGATATTGTAACACCCCATGTTTTTCCTAGCTTAAAATTCATTCCTAGAATATTAAGAGTGTGCTTCAAAAAATAATAACCTTTATTTCATATGGATTTTTCTAGATTTAGACCTTCCATTGTGTGGAAAATTAAATAATCTTTCCATCGATATCAAATTCTCCCAAATCCGACACTCGGTGAAGAAGTTAGAGCATTTTTAGTAATGTAGTATCCCACCTGGGCACTCACCGAGTCGCGGTGGATGCCAAAATGGCAATCGTCATATTCCAATGGAACTCCGCAATATTGGCGCATCGTAGAGAAGTCTAAATTCCTAATTATCAATTTCCAATGGCGCAATGCAATAGCACCGCGTCGCGCCAGAGTGAAAATTCACACTCATCCTTTTCCAGTAGCTTAACGCGATTTCAACGCATTGTGGTGAAGGTGTACTTATCGTAATCTTGATCCATAATTCGAATTCTTATGTCATGAATTTAATCTTAAGTATGTGAAGTCCTTATTAGGTGAATAATATTCATAGAAGTCACTTAGATCCAAGTGGAGCTAAGAACATTAGATTCGACCAAAATTTGGCATTCAATCCTACAAGGGTCTACTTTAAACGTGATTAACATTTTATATACATGGAATTTTACATCCCAAGACCCACCAAATTGTTGATAATTGAATTAGCTTTCCGCTGATACCAATTTTGCAAAACGAGCAAAAAGTTATAGCCATTTTAGTGTGAGGTAGTGGGCTGCCGCGATGGTAGCGCGTCGCGCTAAAGGGAAAAATTGGGATGCGGGTTACAAATTTCTGCTTTAAATTAATAAGGAGCAATGACGTCTTTTCCCACCTCAACCCAGGTCGTAAAAACACAATCTAAGGCTTCAATTAAGGCATTATTTGCCTTCATTCTCCATTTTTTCCCTCAAGAACAACCCTAATCAATTCCCTCAAGAATCATCAATTCTATGTTCTTCTCTTCAACAAAAAGATCATGAATTTAGAGTTTTTAATTCAAGAACTTCAAGAATGTTTTCAAGATCATCTCCAAAGGGTTCAAAGTTCAAGCTTTAACATTCAATTCATCATAGGAATAAAAGATTCAAGATTTCTCATCTAAGATCATCAATTAAGGTATGTGGGGTTATGAACAAGGACAATCCTTTCATCCTTGTGCCCAAAATTATATTTTTAAGCAAGTATCTTATTATTTGAAAGTAGGGTTCATACCCAATTATAAGTATTTGATGATTATGAGTTTAAAAGTGAATGAATATTGAATTGCATGACTATTTTCATATATTTATGCGCGTAATGCAATTTTCCAGATTTCCAAATTGAGTTTAAGCATGATATTGAGATTCTTGATCTTATTATTTTGATATTGTTGAAGTATGTTCAAGAAGCATATTGAGCCTTGTGTTTTTCTATAATTTTGAATGTTTATACATGAGTTCTAAATTGGAATTTCATACCCATTATCACTATTTACAAGATTATGAGTTTTGAGAGATTTTGCAGATAAGTTTCATGTCTATTCTCATATTTTCATGCCTATGGCAGAAATTTTCAGATTTTAAGTTGAATTATTTTTGAGTTCATTAACAAGCATGATTACTATGAATTTAGATGAGTTGAAGAATGGGTTATTAGGCCCTAATTTGAGTATTTATATTTCAAGAACTTGTGCTTTGAACATCCTGAGATTAGTATATTTTGAGTGGAATAAAAGTATTTGATCTTCAGATCCCAGTTGAGTTTTGGAATCCACTTTTCAGAGTTTATTTTAGATTACAAATATATATGAGTTTGGTTTTCATTATAAACCATGAGGTTATTTTTTTAAAAGTGGATTTCTAATGAGACGAGCGTATCTAATTATAGGGAGTAGTATTTAGCACCGAGTTGGGTAAGTTACAATGGTTTCATACCCCAAAATAATGTGCCACCGTAGGATTGAGATTAATGGGCCTGAGGCCGAGATAGTGATTACTGAGTTGAGGTTATACTCCCTAGCAAGAGTATGACGCCTCTTTCCAACGTGAGGTTTCTTTCTTAGAAGGATAAAACATTAGAATCCATGTAGCTCGCATGGTTTATGTCGGTTAAGAGAACCTCCCTGCTAGTAAAAAGTAAATAAACAACTTTTGAGTATTTTTCCCTAATAGTAAGATTTTCAGAGTAATTCCTGAAGTATGTTCCTTTGAGAATGATAATTAGATGTTAGCTTATTCCTTTACCTTGTCTTAGAAATAAGGATGGGTTGTAAATTTGCTATATCTTGGGCATCTTCCTAGAAATAGGGATGCGCAATTGAGGTTGAGGGTTGATTTGCTTGACACACCCATGAGGAATCCAAAAGGATCCATGGGTGAAATTTTGGTTCTTGGTTAAATAATAAACATCAATTCTCCTAACCTAGCCTACCCATATAGTCATTAGCTATAGCGTGCTTTTGATTCTCATATACCATGCACTATTTTCCCCTAGGAAACATAATTCCAAGGCTACTCGTCTATTGGAATCTTATCCATAACTGTTGCTCTTAATTAGTAGGTCAAGTAGTTATTTGTTCGACTACCTTTCAAACCATACCCCCAAATTTTAATTTATGTTTTACTTTATGTTTACATTGCGGGTAAATACTTGGTAGCTCCCAACACGCATAAGACACGAATACAAGTGACACTCCTTATGGATTCTACCCAACGAACGTCCTTCACCAAAACAGTCGTATAGGTGAGCATGATCAGTGTACCACTTCTAACTGTTGAAACTGGGTCAGAGAAAGCTGAAGCTGAGACCTCTGCTGTGAAGAACCAATCATACTACAAGGATTATCCCTCTCTAAGTGACAATGCTTATCTACACAAAATATCCTCCACTACATGAATTACGTCAAGAGTGACTAAAAGAACTAGAACACTCTCAATAAACCGATGAACTAAATGAGATCCTTGGCCTATAGGGACTAATATCTTCATGTCAGAAGTCTCAAAAGCTACAAACCTATCATTTGAAGTCTAAAAAACTTCCTGAATTGGTCTGCAATGATAATTATAAGAACTTCTACTCAAGAAATACCTACCTTACCTTAGAAATCACCATGCTATCACACCCTCTTAGAATCACCACTTTACATACCATGTCGAAGAGTCTCTATCTTCTTGGCATCATATACTATACACTAAAAAGAACACCAGGAAGTACAAACTGAGTTGTCACCAACTTGTAAAAACTAGAAAAAACCATAACAAACTTTTTGAACCTCTCAGACTCAATAAAGATACTAGCAAAGGCATATTTTGACAAGGCATGAAAATAAGCCTCATACTCAACAATAGTCATGGATCCCTGCTCCAAGTGATCAAACTCACCTCTCCACTAGTCCTTCAAGATAAAGGGCACAAATCACTTATGAAAAGCCTCAACAAATTGGGTTCATGTTAAGTGTGGGGACCAAGATGGTCTACAACTAACAAGAGGCATTCACACCATTGACAATATTGAACTTAGGAAGGGAGGATCTAATAGATCTCTTTAATCTCTTCTACTCATCAGTAGACATAACTAAACCTAGAGAAATAGTTAGAAAAACCCATTTAGAAGGCAAGAAAACATTACATGAGGCTACTATAGTAGTTGGTTGTTCCTCCAAAGTTTGAAAACTATGAATAGTATCTTGCCATAGAGGTTGTACACCTCTTGTAGTTTGACAATCATTTTGTGTACCTAGTACAATACCATCCTGAAGAATACCATCCAAGAATCCTAAAAGACAAACAAAAAAATTTAATAATATTACGGTAACGATGAAATCGTAAGGGGCCTATGCTTGTCCCACATCCTTTGGCTGATAAACCTCTTAATCATGATCAATCCTAGGCTCGAGAGAGGACACCCTAGATCACCCTATAGCTTTAGTTACTCCTCATGCTGAACCTCTAACTTTTATTCAGCTATGAGCTCTACCTCTCCCCTGATTAGGGCTCCAATTAGTGTTGTCTTTGCATCCTCAATAACTCTAGATCTAGTTCTCACCATCCATGCAAAAAGAATTGAATACAAGTTTAGATTTTAGAAATAACCAATATGTACGATATGGAATCATATTAGAGAAGTATTCCTAAAAATGTCAAATAACCTCCTGAAGATAGATATGGGCATTAACATGTCCATCCGTTCAAATATATTAGTTATCCTACTCGTTTGATATGACTGGTGAACCTAGTGCTTTAATACCAATTTGTCACAATATAGAAACCCACGTCACGATGGCACCGACCCAATCCCAAGATTGGTTGGCAATACAAAAATCCATAGCAGATAAAAAAAACAAAAATAAGAAAAAATAAAGCAGTAAGAGGCTTCCAGAATGGTGTTAGGCCAAACTAATCATTAGATTTGAAATATAACAGAATTACAAATCAGTGTATCATAAGTACTAAGAGAATCTAAGTGAATACAAAAATTAGATGATACACCATTGTATCTAAATTAAAGTAAAGACATATAAGATAGATGAAGGCTAGAATAGAGCTCCAAATGTGGAGCTCACCAGTACTCAGGATCAACTCAGAAACCATAAATTACCTATCAAGAGTTGCACTCATACTTGGATTAACAAAAGGACATAGAAGTAGAAGTGGGTAAAGTAAACTTGTACTCAATAGGTATCATAGGCCAATTGAGCAAAGTAGAATACTACACAAGTAAGGAATACTATGAGCAGCTTCCACCAGCATAGAAAATAATTGTCAGCAGTGTCTCATCCCTGACAATACATAAGCAATTTATATATATATATATATATATATATATACTATATATATATATATATATATATATATATATATATATAAGAAAAACTACACACAAATATGTAAGATAAGGTTAAATAGGTGATAACAAATACATAATATGAGTGCAAATGATGTTGTGAAATGCAAATGTAGTGGGATGATGATGAAGTAACACAACACTCATATACATCTTTTGAGCATGAACTTCCAGGATAGGGTCCATAGGGAGTTTGCAACCCATATAATTTCACAATTTAAATAAGCGTTGTGTTAAAATCTTTTATTAAGGACTTATAAAGTGTTTCAATTTTCTTTCAAAATGAGTGTTTTTCTATGGTAACAATTCCATGTGTATGGATTAATTATATAATGATGCAAGCTCAAAAACTAATACAATATCACTTATAATGAAATTAAGTCAATGATGGTATCAAATGAGCTCAAATATCTTTAATATCTATCACAACCCAATTCCTCAAGTCATGATGGCGCCTGTTATTACTGACCAATAGACAAGCTAATCTCGTAGTCTGGAACTGCTATTAACAGACTACTAAAAGAATAAAAGAAATAATAAAGAATAAATTCAATACAAAAAAAAATTTCATAATATAATCCTAAAACCTTGTAGAATCAATGCAAGAACTTCTATTATAACTAGATTACAATGTGAAGTACAATGAATATACTGATACAACCCATCTCTGAATACAACGTAGAGACTAGTCTAGTACATAAAAGGGAGGAAAGTAATACTCCAAGTACTAGGAGCTCACCTTACTCCTCCAAACCATAGCTTCTCTACATGACGCACACAATAATGTGATAATCTGTACTATGATCTTCAGGATGCAGAAGTGTAGTATGAGTACAAACACGTGGTACTTAATAGGTAACTACTGACTGAGTTCCAAGATAATGCAAATATACATAACATGTAAGAATAAATGTTAACTATGCCCAAATATCAAACAACAACATAATAAATCTAATAAGATAAATGTAACACCCCGAGTCTGTACCTCGAATGCTACACGATGTCATAATCCCGAAGGACCACAATTTAACCCATGACTAGTACCTGCTGCAATAACTGAGTAATAACACTGTAAATATGTGAAAAACTGCCATAAGGTTCATTACTGTAATAAAACTTAATAAGGTATAACAATACTAAAACTGAACATCAATACTAAAAACTGAATAACTATATGAAAAACTCTAGTCTGAAAACCCTCTAAAACTATTTGAACTGTGGAATTGATGGGACAAGCCCCCTACTAGCTCCGAATAATTAAATAGACCAAAATACTAAATGAACAAACATGTACTTGAACTATGAGGACTCACCACTACTCTGTCTGCTAAAAATCTAAACCGCTAAGAATACTCCGAGGCCCATGCATCTGAACCTATGATATAAGACATCATACCGCAAAATAAAAACATGCGTCAGTACTTTGAATGTACTGGTATGCTCAGTGAGGTAGGCTGAAATACATGGGTTCATATGCATGAACAATTCTAACTGAATAACATGAGTATGACTGAATGAGAGTACATCCATGAATACATAAACTATAATTGGGACCGTGACAATACTGAATACTGAAACTGAATACTGATTATTGATATCTGAGTTTACTGATACTATATTACTGATAACAAAATAATTGTATTTGATAGTCTGGATTCTGTGGAACTATAATAAGGTCCGAACTGAGCTGAGTGACTGTATCTAATAGTCCTAAATCTGTGGAACTGGACTGAGTTCCATACTTAGACTGAATCTAAAATTGAGACTATGGGAAGTAATTATCTAACCGACATTCCCCTTTTCTAAATAAATTTGGGGTCTAACCTGTAATCCCAGTTGGAAGGGTGTTAGTATCGTACCACGGGTAAAGACACTGAAGAGATACCCTCATCTGACAGGTACTCAAATGAAAATGGTGGGATCCTCATCTGACATGTTAAAACACCTCATCAATGCTCATCTGGCAAGTTTTATGTCTTAACCTACGCTGGCTACGTTATTCTAGAACGCAAGGATTGCTTCTAAATATCACAGCCTCTACTAGTAGGTGAGTTCCCATCCTTGGGTTCACTATATGATGAATCCTACTCCTAACTGAATAGACACTGGACTGATTTCCTAGTTCATACTAGGCTGGATTGATTTTTTTAAGTCGGGGGTCTATCGGAAACAACCTTTCTACTTCTTTAGAGGTAGTGGTATGGAATGCATACACTCTACCCTCCCAGACCCCACTATATGGGAATATACTGGGTTTGTTGTTGTTATTGTACTAGGCTGGACTGATCTATCACTGGTTGTACTTATTAACTGAACTGAACTGAATTGAGTTTACTGAGTTCTATTAACTGCCGGATTACTATTGAATTTTGTTAACTGACTGAGTTTACTGAGGACTGAACTTAATACTGAATGGGATTGGATTGATACTAATTTTACTAGGTTTTCCTGAGTTTTGTAACTGAATTAGAGGACTACTGATCGTGACATGACTGAGACTATTCGATAACTGATACTTGCTCTAGGTATACAGCTAAATTGTCAGGTATTAAATACCCCTAGGACTCAATAGCGTAAAGAGCAAATCATAGCATAAATCTTGATAGCACAACAATAGCCATATGTTCATAATTCACTTGCTAAGGAATTTCATGAAACACTTGTAATGCATAAAGTTGAGCATGAATGGAGATTTCTTGTTATCAAGTTATAATGGTACTATTTCACCCACATAGGCATTTCAACAAACACTTTCAAGGAATAGCTTTAACATGGGAGTCATTTTGAACATATATGTCTAGCATGAATTTATAACTAAGATCAACAATGGATCACAATGCACAATTAATGCCCCTAGACATTTTGACAAACTCATGGATGGCATAACCTTATGCTTGAGCATGAACAATAACTAATACAACATAGCTACACTAATCAATTAAATTTCAAGGGTTTTCAACCCACATGCTAATGTAAATTCATGAAAATCATTAAATAACTCAACTTGGAATTCATACAACAAGATCAACATGAACACAATACAACCCACAATATGGAAATCATGATTCAAGATTTTTCAAAGGGTTTCTTGGACTCCAAGGGTGAAAGGGACCCTTGGATGAACACTTCACATACCTTAGTTTGAGAATTCTTTAAAATTGACGGTGAAATCTCTTGAAATTTGATTCTTGAATTGATAGCCTTAGGGTTTTGTTCTTGAGGATTTTATGAATAATGGTTGTAATGTGCCTCAAAAGGGGATAAATTTCGTGTTTTAGGGTTGAGAGAAGGGGGAAAAAGACCTAAATAACCCTGAGGATGCGGTTTATTAATGATTGAAAATTGACCTAGTGGCGAGCAGGTCGACGCGCTGCATTGTTGACATCGATGTGATAGCCAATGCACCGCGTTGATATCGCGTTGGTTCACTGTAATCATCCACTGAAAGCCAACAAAAATATTGATCGACGCAATGGTCGATGCGGCACGTCGAGATCACGTTGATGTACTATTTTGGCCATCCCAACATGGTTCAAAAAAGGTCCAAAAAATCTGAAACTCATCTGAGAACACCTATTTACCTTCCTGATCATGAATTAACTAAAATATTGACAATTAATGGGTGTATAGGTTGCAAAATAAGATTTCGAACTTTCAAAGGCTCAAATAAAACTAAGTCTGAATACTTAGCTAGAATTTTCTAAGTCTGGGACCCCTTAACAAGCTTAAAGGACTGAATTAAGCTAGAAATTTTGAGGGGTCTTATAATATCTCCCTCTTGGGAACATTCGTCCTTGAATGAGAATGTAAGCTGAGAATACTGGTGGACTGAACTCACTTATTTGACATGACCATTTGAAGCATGACTATATGAGCATGCTGAATTTCATACTAAACATGCATAGATGATGCATGGATACATGACTGAGTTGATTCATGAATGAATGACTAGGAGTACTGATAAGATGAGTTTCTCATACTGATCATGCATATCTGATGCATGAATACATGATTGAACTGACTCATGAACATATGACTGAATATGCAATGGTAAACGATACCAAGTTTGTGATGGAAATCTGAGCATGAAACTGCATAAACTTAAGGAGAACTATTACCTTGGGTTGAGTATGGATTAGCGGAGAAGAGGTCAGGATACTTGGTCCGCATGTATACTTCTTCTTCCCAAGTAGCTCCCTCAGCGGACTGATTTCGCCAAAGAACTTTGACTAGAGGAACTTCTTTATTCCTCAATCTGCGAATTTGATAGTCAAGGATTTCGATTAGAGTCTCTTCATAAGAGAGGCTGTTCTGAACTTCCAAGCCCTCAATAGGTACTACGACTGTTAGGTCACCAATGTATTTCTTTAGCAAGAAGACGTGAAACACAGGATGGACTGAAGATAGATCTGAAGGCAACTCAATCTCATAAGCTACCTTTTCAAAACGACTGAGAATTTGGTAAGGACCGACATATCTGGGACTGAGTTTCCCTTTTTTTTCCATACCTCTTCACTCTTTTCATTGGAGAGATTTTTAGATACACATAGTCACCAATATCGAACTCAAGATCCTTTCTTTGCACATTAGCGTACGATTTTTGTTGGCTCTGAGCTGTCTTAAGCCTTTTCCTGATCAACCGAACTTTGTCTAAGACATCAAACACCAAGTCAGACCCTATCACTATGTCCTCACCCACTTTAAACCAACCGATGGGATATCTACACCTCCTCCCATAAAGTACCTCAAATGGAGCCATCTGAATGCTTGAATGATAGCTGTTGTTGTATGAGAACTCAGTCAAAGGTAAGTGGTTATCCCAGCTACCCTTAAAGTATATCACACACACTCACAACATATCCTCAAAAGTTTGAATGGTCCTTTCTTCTTGACAATCTATCTAAGGGTGAAAAGTTGTACTGAGGTGAACTCAGGTGCCAAGACCCTTTTGGAATGCTTTCCAGAAATGAGAGGTGAACTGGGTACCTCTATCTGATACAATGGAGAACAAAACACCGTGCAATATAACCAACTCTTTGATACAGAGTTTGGCGTAATCCTTGGTTGAATAAGAGTTATGGACTAGTAGGAAATAAGCTGATTTTTTCATCCTATCTACAATGATCCAAACTGAATCATATTGACGACGAGTACAAGGCAAACCCATCACAAAGTCCATGTTCACTTCTTCCCACTTCCAAGTAGGAATACT
Organism: Capsicum pubescens; assembly: GCA_030864215.1. Taxonomy (NCBI): domain Eukaryota; kingdom Viridiplantae; phylum Streptophyta; class Magnoliopsida; order Solanales; family Solanaceae; genus Capsicum; species Capsicum pubescens. The sequence goes on along the minus strand of CM061543.1, from coordinate 50,836,345 downwards.
AAACTCCTGCATGGACCCACTTGGCTTATGATGCTTAATCTTAATCTACTGACATGTTAAGCACTTAGCCATAAACTCTGCAATGTCTCTCTTCATTCCACTCCACCAATAGATCTCCCATAAATCTTGGTACATCTTAGTGGCCCCTGGATGAATAGAGTAGCATGTACCATGCGCTTCTGTAAGAGTTTGTTGCCTCAGGTCATCTACACCTGGCACACAGAGATGACCCTGACAACGCAAAACATCATCTCCTCCTTGGGAGAAAACCTCAACCTTCTGATCTCTGTCTGACTCCTTTAAATTGACTAAATTGGGATCTCTATCCTGTTTCTCTTTCACCTCAGAAACTAGAGATGATTCTAAACTACTATGCACCCACACACTGCCTTTTGCTGAATCAACTAAGCGGACATCTAGTCGGGCTAACTAATGTACTTCTTGGGATAACTTCTTCTTACTATCCTTAATATGGGCAACACTACCTATAGATAGTCTAATGAGAGCATCAACCACTACATTGGCCTTGCCCGGGTAATAAAGAACACTTATGTCGTAATCTTTCAACAACTCCAACCACCTTTTCTGATGGAGGTTTAGATTTTTCTACGAGAACTCATATTGGAGGCTCTTATGGTCAGTGAACACATCAACATGCACCCCATACAAATAGTGCCTCCAAATCTTTAAGGCAAAAACTGCTGCTGCTAACTCAAGGTCATGAGTGGGATAATTCTTCTTATAGGGTTTAAGCTGTCTGAAGGCATAGGCTATGACCTTACCATGCTGCATGAGGACACAACCTAAACCAATTCTGATGCATCACAGTACACAACAAAGCCATCTGGTAAATCCAAGACTGGGTCTGAGGTAAGTCAAGTCTTCAACTCCTTAAAACTCTTCTCACAAGAATCCGACAACTAAAATTTGACTTTTTTTTGAGTCAATCTGGACATGGGGGATGCAATAGAAGAAAATCCCTTAATAAAACTTCAATAATAATCAGCCAAACCCAAGAAACTCCTGATATCTGATGGAGAGATGGGTCTAGGCCAGTTTCTCACTGCCTCGGTATTTTGGGGATCGACTCTAATGCCTTCACCGGAAATGATATGGCCAAGTAATGCTACTGAACTTAGCCAAAATTTGCACTTACTGAATTTTGTGAATAGATGGTGGTTTCTGAAGGTGTACAATACTATTCTAAGATATTCTGCATGATTATGTTCACGGTGGGGGTAAACCAGGATGTCATCTATGAAAACTATGACGAACATGTCCAAGTACTTCTTGAACACATGGTTCATCAAGTCCATGAAGTTTGTTGGGGCATTGGTAAGACACAAGATCATGACTAAGAATTTAAAGTGACCATATCGAGTTTTGAAAACTATCTTCGGGATGTCACATTATCTGACTCTGCTCTGATGATAGCTTGATCTGAGGTCTATCTTAGAAAAGTAACTAGAACCCTGGAGTTGACCAAACAAGTCATCGATTCTAGGAAGGGGATATTTGTTTTTGACCATGAATTTATTTAATTGGTGGTAGTCAATACAAATCCGCAGAGAACTATCTTTCTTACACATGAATAAAACTAGTGCGCCCCACGGGGACACACTGGGCGTGACAAATCCCTTATCTAGGAGATCCTTCAATTGTTCTTTTAATTATCTGAGTTATGTAGGTGCCATTCTGTATGAAAGAATAGATATGGGCTGAGTATTTGGGGAAAGATAAATTCCAAAATCAATTTCCCTTCCAGGAGGATCTTCGAGAAACAGATTAGGGAATTCACATTCTACTGACACAGATTCAAGAGTAGGGGTTTCTGAACTAGAGTCCTTGAATCACATAAGGTTATATACATATCCCTTAGATATCATTTTTCTCATCCGAAGGTAAGAAATAAGCTGATCCTAAGCACTGAAGTACTACCCCTCTACTCTAGGACAGGGTCATTTAGGAACTGGAACTAGACAATTCTATTTCTGTAGTCGACTAAGGCATAGCAGTAATAAAGCTAATCCATGTTGAAAATGATATCAAAATAAGTCATCTCTAATTTTACTAAGTCTGCTGAAGTAACTTTCTGAGATACCATAATTGGACAGTTCATGTATACCCATCGGGCTATGATGGATTTACCCATTAGGGTAGAGACTAAGAAAGGCTCTGCTAGAATTTTGGGATTGACTCCAAAGTCAACAACTATATAGGGAGTAACAAAGGACAAAGAAGCTCCTAGATCTAGCAAAGAATAAACATGTAAATAATAGACTCATAACGTACCATTGACCATATCAGGAGAACTTTTCTAATCCAATCAGGACTGAAGAACATAGAGTCTATTTGGGCGTTGGCCACTGGTGGCACTGGATGGGGAACCCTATTGATTCGGGCAACCAAACTAAGTTGGAGGATGGTTTCAATGACCCTGAGAACCTGACTGGGGATAATCATTGACTCTGTGGCCTGGCTAGCCACATATGAAACATACATCACTGCCCGCTCTGTAGAAACCCTGATGGTTCCTGCCATACTACTGGCAGAGAGGATTTGTTCGGGCACTGCTAACACTACCTTGAGATTTAGGGCCTGGCACATATCTCTATTTCCATCTCTGAATTATGGAATGGGAGCACTAGCTGAGGATGGAGTTGGAACTGAACATTTTGGGCGGAACTGAGAATGATTCCCTCCCTCCGACTTAAACTGAGCAAATTTGAAACTATCTATTCTAGTTCTCTTTTTCTGCTTCTCTTTCTCCTTATTCTTCTGCTCCTCTTTCTACTGAGCTTGGATCATTATCGTAGCCAAGTGTAATACCCCAAGAAAATTTTCTTTGAAATTTTGTGCATAAACGTGTTGGGTTCTATCTTCTAGAATGAATTATAAATTTTCCGTGTGGAATGTCTTAGATTATGACCCACCATTGTGTAGAGTATCGAATAATATTTCCAACTATATGAGGATCATCCAAAACGGACACCCGAGCGATGAGTTATGAACATTCCGATCGAACCGTGAATAGTAGTGAACAGTAAAACGTGCAGGAAAAAAAGTACTGAGGCTTGGCGTATTTTTGCTCCAACTTTAAATGATCATAACTCCTTGTACACAATGATCTGGGTAAGATACTATATATCAAAGGAAAGCTCTGCGAGTCCTCTTTCCGATGAAATTGGTTTCATCCAATTTTTCTATTGGAGCAAGAAGTTATGGTCGATCTACTTTAGCCTATCAAAAGTGAATTTTTGGGTCAACTTCAAACGATCATAACTCCTCGTACACAATGATCTGGGTGAGATACTGTATATCAACGGAAATATATGAGAGTCCTATTTCTAATGAAATTAATTTCATACAATTTGAATATTGGAGTAAAACGTTATGGTTGATCTACTTCAGACTATCAAAACAGTCCACCAAAGGACAGATGCGAGAATTCTTTGATTTTTAGGGGCGTTTTGGTAATTCCCCCTCACCCAAAATCCATCCAAACCCTATGTTAAAGCCTATTATAAGCATCATATGTTATATTTCATCAAATTCCCTCAAAAAGAAAACCCTAAGCTCCTACATCCAACTTCAAGAACCTCCAAAGTTCACCATTAATTCTGCAAATTTATTCAAGATTCCAAGTTCCTAGTTCAAGAACTCCAAGAACCATCATTCAAAGGCACGATTAACATCTCAAAAATGAGTATCGATCTAAAGTTCATCATTCAAGGTATGTGGGGTTTTTCAACAAGTACTCTCTTTCGTTCTTGTGCCCAAAAGTAATTTTCCTTACAAAGTAATGGCCAGACTTCGAGGGGTTTGTCTTTTGGTCATTCTAGTCATGGTGGTTATTTTGAGTAATCCAGATCTTTTAGATTTAGTACATCACCTGGGGCATGCTATTATTGTTGTGACTTTGGATTTTTCTAAAAAGAGTGCCCCCATAGTGGAGCGATTGTTCCTTCAGCTTAGTGTTGTAATGATAATCTAGGTTGTTTCCTTGATTTGTATGACCTTCTAGAATTTTGAGCCTTCCCACAGTGGATATAGGTCATTATGATTTGTTAGAGCTGTTGGTTCATTAATCAAAAAATACTTTTTGATTTTAGGCTTATTTCCCTATCTTGGAGCTTTAGTTGTTTAGGATTTGGTCTCAGACCAAAACTCCTAGTAGATGACAACAGTTAAGAATTCCAACAGTGCTATAAACTGTAGAATGTTGATTTTAGGCTCGGTAGACTCTTGGTTAGGGTCTTGAGGTACCTGAGCTCATTTTGAGCTATTGGTCAAGAAGTTAAGAAATAGGAAATTAGGTGTGGGGCCCATATTTCATCAAAACCACCTTAGTTGGAATATTTGTCTGTGAATAGTCTAGAATATCAAATTTAGTATAGTTACATAGTTTGTTTTCTTATACGAAATTTTGGATAAATCCCAAGGGCTTGGCTGAGACATGAAAGATTTTCCAAGTTTTAGTTGTCAGTTGGTGCTGCCTTTATCACAAGCCAAGGGTCATGATCGAGGTACCCGTGGTAGGAAAATTGATGTGATCATCTCAATTGTGACACATTATGTAGTCATCAAATATTTTGGTCGCAATATATATGTGCATTTGCAATAAGCTGACCAGTGGTGAGATACCATAATTGCGAAGCCTTAAGTCACTATAGAGACTTTCAAGGACCTGGTTTGGGTATAAATTAACCTATTTTGTCATATTTTTCTCATTATTCACCCATTTATTAAGAGCTAAAAACCCTAGAATCGAGATGAAGTGGGATCGAAGCTTGTAGATGGTTTGTGGAGCTTGGTTAACATTATTCTATGATTTTCCTTTGAATTCATGGTACGATTATTTGATTTCATGATAGATTCTTTAAATTAGGGATTTGAATTCCTAAACTTTAAGGATTGATTTGAGACTCGATTTGTGTTCCATTTGTACTCATCTTTTGAGTACAACTTTCTTTTCCTTCGAGGGAACTCGTGACGGGTTGAATTTTGGATTTCTTTTGCAGGCCTCGTGGGCCCTCTCTTGATGTGAAATTTAATCCAACACATTATATGGCAATTTGGGTCTCATTTGGCTCCTAATGATATGTAGTTTATGATTATGATAGCATAGAGGCATTTTGAGATCGAGGAGTGAAGACAAATATTTTATGGATGATTCAAGAATTTGTGGTTTGGATTCGAGGTAGGCTTCTAGCTACTTTTCTTCATGAGATAATATGTTTTATATACTACATGTGAATGAGAATGTTAAGATTGATTATGGGTAAAACACCAGGATGTAGTCTTGATTATTGAGTGCCTTGGGATTAGATGAGGGACAAGATGTAAAAAGTAAGGTTATGTTGGTTTGGGCACCTGATGAGGAGGGGTGCTGATGCGCCAGTACTAAGGTATGAGACACTGGCTATGGATGATTTTAGGTGGGGGAGAGGTAGGCTGAAGAAATATTAGAGAGAGGTAATTAGGCATGATATAGAGCAGTTACATCTTACGGAGGACATGACCCTTGATAGGAATGTGTGGAGGATGCGAATTAGGTTAGATGGTTAGTGGGTGGAAGGGTGTAGATGAAAGCATGGGAGTGTTCTATATTTATGTCTAAAGTTTCTTGTTCGTAGGTGTTAAGTGATGTCTATAGTTTCAGATTTATGATTTTAGTATTATCTTATGGCTAACATTGTTAGTTTATTTTGAATATTGTACAAGTTTATATGCATTTATGTATTGTGTTTAGTATATTGTTATTTATTCTAAGCCGGGGGTGTATCGAAAACAGCCTCTCTACTTCATATGAGGTACTGGTATGAACTACTTACACTCTACCCTCTCTAAACCCCACTAAGTAGGAATACACTGGGTATGTTGTTGTTGTTGTTGTTGTATTTGACCCATAAGGTGAAATACTTATTACACTTTTAGGATCCTATTGCTTTATTCATCAATTGAACTAATTCATAGAATGGTTGTGCTAGATTTGGGATGTACTTTAAATGTTGTAAGCGTGATTAATATGATATCCTTATTTGGACTATTCAACAACCTTGAAATAATATTTTAGGTGGAGTTGACTTAATTTCTCATGTTCTAGGTGGAATTCCCATCATAGGATTGATTATGGCTTATCTACAAACTAGAGGTCAATATAGACACTTTAACCTAGTACGAGGAATGTAGAACTCAAGGATTAGAAGTGGGTTCATCTGGCACACCTTAGGCCAAGACTTATGTTAGCCCTTGTGGACATATTTATGCGTGTTAGACATAGTTGAGACTATTGATCCTTCAGTATAAGGTTAGTCCATAACTTGGTAAATGATGATGTTTTTCTCAAATTTTGGTTAATGGCTTGTATCAAGGATATCACTTTCAAATTTGATCTATGATATGGTCGATCGATATGCTCAATAATATAATCATAGATATATTTATGATATATGGCCTATAGTATGATACATGCTATGGCTTATAGATACGAGATGGATTATGAATATGATTATTAATGTGGATTTTGGGTATGTATGTGATCCTAAGTTCATGATTATAATGTTGTGATTATTCCAGAAATATTATCAGGCCTAAGGTCATGTTATGATATCGGTTGGACACCCGAGAAGTGTTTATCCTTGTAAAGTATATGGCTGTAGTTCATAGACATATTAATGCTTATCATTGCATTGTTTGAATATTGGTGATGGCATGCATAGATTTGATATATTTGTGATCACTTAATTGGTACCTGATATGATTCCAATTAAACTATGATTTTTTTTCTAAATATGGATTAAATCCATATTTTCACCTTAAAATGGATTTCTTCATAACAATAATTGTCTGCCTTAATGAATAACCTATGTGTTAAGAGACAGAAAATGATGTTTTAAAGATTTGATCAAGAAAGATTCTAATTTAGTCCCAAAGTTTACCTTAGGCAACAGATTTATGAATTTCCACTCTTTTTAGCCATGGTATAAGTTTGTGCACCTATTAGATATCTATATACAGACCTCTTTGGTATGTGAAGGAGGTAGATGATGTATTGATGATATAAATTCTGATTAAACTCCAAATACAGAACATATTATTAAGGTTATATATATGTGTTGATGATTTTGATGATATTCTTTTATGTCCGTCAAGGCCGGAGGATGATTATGATGTGATTATTTATATCCAATTTTATTTTAGAGAATGATTAAGATGTTGATTATATATATATATCCAATTTGATTATAGAGGATGATTATGCCAATGATGGTTGTGATGATGATGATTATGAGATTGATTATAATTACCGATTAGAGTTCAAATACACTTTATGATACTTGGATCGGATATGGTATTATGGATTCAATTACATTCATTCTTGCATGTACATTTCCTATCACCATTATGTGCTTATATCTATCACCCTTATGGGGGTTGTATAGGTATGTCTGATGAGTACGGTTGGTATTGTGTTCTATGCTGATTGATTCTTCTAAGCATGGGAGATGGTGGTTCGTGAAAGTTTCAGTTAGGTATTTGTTTGTTTTGACTAGTAGGTTACTCATGTTATCGTTGCTGTTGCATTATTATTGTTATCCTCATTGTTACGATTAGTTGGTGCCAGATTGGTTAAGGGTTCGGTATCCAGATTTGAGGTATGATTCTGGCTCTTTTATTGTATGAATATATTACTATCCATGATTGTCTTATGATTAGACGTATAAATTAGAAGCCCTGATGTGTTATAGAACTAGTTGATGCTATGATTATGAGGCCAAAAAAATTCTAGACTAATGATTTAAGTTGTTCCTTGAGTTGACCTTGTTAATATATATATATATATATATATATATATATGTAACTATGGTGTTACCGTATATCCCTTTTCTTTTATTTATTCAGATTATATATTCATTCCTTGGACTTGTATATTTATATATATCTTCCTTTTGCCCTTAATTTTTATATTGGCCATTGATATATAGTATAGTGTTGATTTTCCTGAGTATGGATGTAATAGGATAGTTCATCCTTAATACTTCCTTAGTCTTACTATGCTAGTTTCTTAGTTATGAAGAGGACAAGTATACTTATTATCTCATTGGCTTTATTATGTGGTTGATGGATATTTAGGTGTAGTTTCCATTCTATCTGTATGTTACATGTATCTGCATTATCTTTTGAGCTCAATCTATAGTTTCCTACTAAGTACCATATGCTTGGCACACATACGACACTTTTGTAGCCTATAGATCATAGTACAGGTTATCATCAGTGTTGTGTGTGTCATGCTGATCAGCCATGGTTTGGAGATATAGAGTGAGCTCCTGACATTTAGAGTATTACCTTTATCCCTCTTATGTAGTAGACCATTCTATATGTTGTATTTAGAGATAGTTGTATCTGTATATTCATTTAGTACCTCATTTGTATCCTTCTTATGTTAAAAGATCTTGTACCGATTCCACTAGGTTTTTGGATTATCTTATGTATGTTAGTCTTTTATTTAATCTATTCGACATTCTTACTTCCATTCTTATGAGTAAACCGTTACTAGCAGTTCCAAACCATGAGATTGACTTACCTTCTTATGGGTTATAGTAGGAGCCATCATGACCTAAGAAACTGGGTTGTTAAAAATTGGTATCAAAACCAGGTTCACCAGTGTATTAGTAAAAGAGCTAAGTGATTAGTAGATTCTTGTGGATAAGTGCAGAGAATTTTGTAACATATCTTTGAGAGGCTATAGGGCTTTCTTAGGAAATTTATTTCTTCTGTCTGTGTCATGTGTTCATATTGTAATGAGCCTCAAACATATTCTTTGACTCTATTCTATCCAAAATGGATGATGCGAGTTACTCGATAGATGCGGATAAGACTTCAACACGTGTTTTTAAAGCTTGAACATAGCATCAGACTAGAGAGTCAAATATGGATATTAAAGATCTTCAACATCGGCTAGTAGGCTCCAGTAGAGCTCGTGACTGCTTTAGTCTCGTAAGGATTGACATTGAGGGTCCTGAGTCTATTTATGGTTACCTTGAATCAAAGGATGACATTTGATTCATCGAGCAGTTCTCAGACTAGAGTTAGGTATATTGGGGTTCATTAGGGTTCATTATTAGTTTTTGAGTAGGAGAATGGGTTTCACAAGTCGGCCAGGCATATTAATATGCTTTATATTTCTAATCTAGACATGATGTGCAGATTTATTAGAGGTTTAGCATTTCCATGCCACTTGGTATTGAAGCTTTTGATAGCATATGGGTCTTCCTTCTCTCAGTTTGTTGATCATTTAAGGTCCATAATGAGAGCATACATTAAGATTATAGAGGTGGCATTAAGATACCATGCCATCGGTATAGTTCTATTAGTATTTCATACAGGAGAGAGGATATCTTTGGTGGTGGTCAACTTCACTACAGCCTATTAGTTATATGCATGTAGTGTTTTAGACTATGAGTGTCTCTCAGGTTAGGCATAGTGGTCATAGCAAGTGTAGTTCTCGTTGGACCTTTTGGAATATTCGGTACGGGTCTACAAGCCATGGTTGACATTCTAGATTAGGAGGGACTGTATCTCAGAATATTCCAGGAGCTTGTCATGGTTGTTGTGAGATGTACATTGGTTTGGAGAGTTCCCCATACACGAGTTGGTTGTTCATATAGAGATAACATACATTCCCTACAAGCCTAGAGTTCTTGAGGTAGGATATGACTGTGGGAGGGATGATCATGGTAGTAAAGTGTGCTCTCTACGTCAATTGACCATCCATTTAGTCTCAGTTCATGGGTTTTGAAAGATTACAACTTTAGGGGTCTACTATGACTATAGAGAGATTAGTAACTGGTCTAGAGAGTGTCCTCGACATAGGATTGCTAGTCATTTAACTCATTCAGATCATCCTCGTGATATTGTGGCACCTTCAGTTAGAGATAGCGGCATGATATTGATATCGAGATATCTTGGAATCATCTCTTATATTTGTTGCATTTGTCTCTTTGTGAGTTTTTTCTCTTCGTAGTAATATAGAGATCAGATGCTCCTTTATTGCCATGATGTGGTTTTCTTTTAGTGGAGATAGAGAATTGAAGATAGGTGATATTTCTTGTAACTGTTTCTTAAGTTGGCAATTTGGAAATATGTTATCTTGAGTTGCTTGGTCAATTTTTCGATGACGGTCTTGACCTTGACATTTGTGTAGAGCTTGGTATTTCCTTCCTCGATGATGTGATTCATGGGTTTATTGAATTATGATTTATCTACTTGGTTGTATTTAGGAAATCCCTATTATAGATTTTGTTCGGCCTCATAAGTTTTGATGGAGTGCTTCTCCTTAATGATATTTGCCTATGAGTATCCTTTGCAAAAAATAGAGTTTAGAATTTTTAGCTTCTAGCTGAAGTTACATTTCACTAAGTTGCTAGAGTTTTTTCCATTACTAGGGTGGTTTTTATCCTTGGGGAGTTCTTGAGTATGTTTTGATAGTTCATGCCTCCAGTGGATATTGAGTTGATTCTTTGTGACTTTAGCTTGTGGTTTTTATTTTCTTGCTATGTTTTAATTTTAACTCGGAATGATTTAGTAAAAATGTGTCTGATTTAAGCAGTATGGTTGATGTGTGTATTTTACTTTAGTTATGATTTGTTTGCTCAATTTCGTATTTGACGCCTTGGAATGGCAATTTGGGCATTATGATATATTTTGAGTATGAATCCCTACCCGTCTTTAGGTTTGGTTTGGGTAGCTGAGATTGAGCAATTCAGCCTTAGTGTTTAGATTTCAGCTTGGAGTTTTAGAGCTTGAGTACAACCTTTGTTTTAGACTTGTCTTAGTTTAAATTTTACCTGTAAGATGGTTGACGCGACTCTGTGGTTACCTATTCGGTCTTCTTGAGTTAAAATAGAATATGGTTGATAGGTGTTCAGATGATAGTCCATGGACACAATATTACTTTCTTCATCTTTTACCTCGGGTATTCAATTTTCTTTGGAATTTTGGATGATATACTCAGCATGAGTAATATACTTGAGTTGGATTTAGTTTGGATTTATTCTCTATTGATGAGATATCCTAGAACGGATCATTTAGTGGTAAGTAATTGTTCTTTAGACCCCTAGATTTTATTATCGAGGATTATTTAGTCTAGCTGCAATATCAACTTAGATTGCATTCCTTGGTTATCTATATTTTTTTCCTAGATAGAGCCTTGTGGACTTATTCTAATGCTTGCCATATGGACTTTTACTTGATTAACCTCCATTCATCGAGTTTTCTATGATAAGATTGCGCGAACAAGACTCATGTGATTTTCTTCCTAGTTTTATGGTATATAGTAGGTGTGGATTGGCAAAAGAAGACTATATTTGGATTTGGAGTAGGGTGTATGACTCATGCCTTGGTTTTCTTTTGGCTTGGATGAGACTTTGTTGATTTTTGCAGGTACCAAAATGTTACTAGTATGTTGTGGTTAAGATTTGTATGCATCATCCTTCCTCGATTCAGTTAGAGGCCAGTTGGTGGTTGAGGTTGAGTTTTGGTTATTTTGTAAGTGAAAGTGAGATAGCTGGTTGATATAGGGATACCTGAGGCAAAACCCTTAGAAGTGTTTTCTATTTGTGGAGGTAATCTGGGAAGTCATGCTCAGAGCTTGCGGGTCCTGTACCTCATCCATTCGAGCGTTTGAGATCTTTCTATCCATTAACTTTCGCGGATGAAAGTCCTTTAAGTAGTGGATATTATAATCACCCTCCAGGTCATTTCATTGATTTATAAACCTGTTCGACATTTTGAGCCTTCCTACAATAGCTAGAGGTCATTTATGACATACTAAAACTGTTAGTTTGATGATCGGACAATTCGTTTGGATTTTAGGCTCATTCCCCTGTCTTGGAGCTTTTTGCTGATTAGGTTTGGTCTCAGACCAAAACACCTAGTAGATGACCTCATAAGAGAATTTTGACAGCGTTATCAACTCTAAAATGTTTTTAGGCTAGGTAGACTCTTGGTTCGAGTCCCCAAGCACCCGAGCTCATTTTGAGAAATTGATCAAAAAGTTAAGAAATTGGAAATTAGGTGTGGGACCCATATTTTGTCAAAACAACCGCGGATGGAAATTTTGACTGCACTAAGAGTCTGGAACATCAAATTTAGTAAGGTTACATAGTCTGTTTGCATATACGTGATACTGTATGAATCTAGAGCTTGGTGGAGACTTGGAAGATTTTCCAAGTTTCAGTTATGAGCTAGTACCGCCACTATTGCAAGCCAAGGGCTGCGATTGCGGTACCCTTGGCAGGCAAATTGGTGCGATCATGGGATAGGTGTCGCAATTGCGACACATTGTGTAGTCATTAGTTATTGCAATCACGGTATATGTGTACGATCATAATAAGCTGACCAGTCGCGGATATTGCAATCACTGAGCCTCAGGCTGTGATAGAAACTCCCGAGGACCTCAGTTGAGTATAAATTGACCCCTTTTGCCTAATTTTTCTTATTCTTCACCCATTTATTGAGAGTTAAAAACCCTAGATGTTAGATAAAATGTGATTGAAGCTTGTAGCTTATTTGGGGAACTTTGTTAATGATTATTCCTTGATTTATTTTTGTATTCATGGTAAGATTCCTTCGATTTCTTGGTAAATTCTTAGAAATTAGGGCTTTGAGTTCCTAAACTTTAAGGGCTGATTCGATACCCGAATTGTGTTCCATTTGTACTCAACTTTTGAGCACAACTTTCTTTTCTTTTGATGGATACCGTGACAGGTTCAATTTTGGATTTAATTTGCAGGCCGCGCAGGCCTATTTTTGACCCTAAATTTGACTTGACCCGTTATATGGTAATATGGGTCTTATTTGACTCTTAATGACACATAGATTATGATTTTAATAGCATACTGTCATTTGAGATCTTGGAGTAAAGACAAATGTTTTGTTGACTATTCAAGGATATGTGGTTCGACTTTGAGGTATGCTTTTGTCTACTTTTCTTCATAAGATGATGCATTTTATATATTGCATGTGAATGTGAATTTTCCAATTTATTATGGGTAAAACATCAGGAATTAGTCTTGATTATTAAATTCTTAGGGATTAGATGAGGGATTTGACCCGGAAGGTAAGATGCTTATTAAAATTTTAGGATCCTATTGTTTTCTTCATAGATTGATCTAATTCGTAGAATGGTTGTGCTAGATTTGTGATGTATTTTAAGTGTTGGAAGCATGATTAATATGAATATCCTTATTTAGACTACTTAGAGACCTTGAAATCATAATTTAGGTGGATTTGACATAACTGCTCATGTTCAAGGTGGAATTACTATCTTAGCATTGATTATGGCTTATGTGAAATCTAGAGGTCAATATAGACACTTTATCCTAGTCCAGGGCTAGAAAATGCTTAAATATGGAACTCGGGGAATAGAAGTAGGTTCCTTTGATCCACCTTAGGCCAAGACTTATGTTAGCCTTTGTGGACTTATTTACGTATATTAGACATATGTAAAGACCCGAATCTGATACCCGGAATGCTACACGGTGCTCATGACCCCGAAGGACCACAAGCTAACCCATGTCTGATATCTGTACCTATACACTGTATAATATACTGTATACTGTATATATATATACACTGTAAAAAAATGCAGAATAGAAGCTATAAGGCCGTAAGGTTCAAACTGAATAGCTGATAAAACACAACATAAGTGTGGAGTATCGAATACCCAAAATAACTGAAATACTGTCTGAACATACTGTAGTCTGAAAGCCTCTAAATTGTCTAAAAACTATGGAGTTGATGGGATATGTCCCCAACTAACTCCGACTATTGAAATAACTAAGTACTGAAATAATGAAATAACAAATCATATCGTCCTTGAAGGATGAAGACTCACTACTGACTCACTGCTGATATCTGGAATCTACTGATGCTCTGGAGCTCGTGTCTCTGAACCTATGGTATAAGACACCATAGTGCAAATGCATCAGTACTTTGAATTTACTGGTATGCAAGTGAGGTAGGCTGAATGCAAAAGGGTTCATATGCATGGACAACACTAACTGACTGAATGATATGAACGTGAGAATACATGCATAAATATGTAACTGTAACTGAGATCATGATAGGACTGAATACTAAGTTATGACTACTGAGTCTACTAATAACATGGATTTATAGAAATCTGCGTTTACTGATGCTGGGATACTGAATACTGAGGGACTGATACTACATTACGGATACATGAATAACTGTTTTTCGATAGTTTTGATTATGAATAATTGGTCTGGTTGACTGTATCTGATAGTACTAAAGCTGAATACTGATAACATGAGTTTTGTATAACTAGTATACTGATAGTGAGCGACTGTATCTGACATTCTAAGTTCTGATGGAACTAGCTAAGTTCCGTACTGTACTGAGTGACTGTATCTGACAGTCCTAAAATCTGTAGAACTATCTGAGTTCTATTACTGAGATTGAGACTGAGACTAAAACGGTGGGAGGTAATCATCTAACCGACATGCCCTAGAACTAAACTGGTGGGGTCCAATCTGTAACCCCAGCTGGAAGGGTGTCAATACCGTTCCACGGGTAAAGACAAGAGTGAGGTAACCCTTTTTGATAGGAAGCTCTTCCGTCAACCATCCTGTAGGAATAACCTAAAATGAGATATATTAGTAGCCCTACGCATAGGGGTGCATCTTAACCTACGCTGGCTACGTAGTTCTGGAATGCTTTTAAGGATCACACCCTTCACTGAATAACAGGTGAGTCCCCATATTTGGGTTTACTTGGTGCTGAATCCTACTCCCAACTGAATATACACTGAACTGATTAACTGAACTGAACTGATACTAATGGTATTATTTAGCGAAGCTAAACTGAGTTCACTGAGTTTTGTTGACTGACGGAATGCTACTGAAACATGATGACTGACTGAGATCACTAAGATTTTTGAGATTACTGAATGGCACTGGATTGATACTGAGTCTACCTGAGTCATATGACTGACGAAATTCTACCAATCATGGCTTAACTGAGAGTATCGTCAAAACATGACATGGCTCTAGGCACACAGCTAAATTGTCGTGTACAAGTATCCCCAGGACTCGATAGAATAAAACTGACAAGGTTTGACACTTTTGATCACATGACCAATATCAACAATTCATAATTTAATAGTTGGGAATTTCATGAAGCACATGATCATCTTAATGTTGTACATGGATAGTAATGCGTATAAACATGGCATAATTTCATGCATCTAATCTTATGAACATCCCATCAAGAAATCACAATGCATAGGTTTAAAATGGTAATCATCTTAATCAAATAGGTATAGCATAACTTAAGAGGCATGACATGATCTTGACACATGAAAACTAAGTACTTGATCATCATTCACTTATTGGGGCATATTATCAAACACCTTGCATGCAAACTTAGGGCATCGATATGATTATCAATTTAATACAACATGGCTCCACAATTTAACTCAATTGCATGAATTTTAACCCTATACTAACATGGTTTCATAAAAACATGATAAAGAGGCAATCTTGGCAATCATACAACAATAACAACATGAACATAATCAATTAAAAATAAGAACATCATGACATATAGTTTAAAATAGGGTTCTTGAGCTTCATGGATGAAAGGAGTCCATGAATCAACACTGTGCATACCTTAGTTCTTGATTTTACAAAGATTGAAGGTGAAATTCTAGAATTTGAGTCTTGGATTTGAATCCCCAATTGAAAACCCTAACTTGTTCTTGAGAGAAACTTGAGAGAAACAATATATTTTGGGTGAAATATGGCTGAATCACGTGTTATTGGGTTTAAATAAAGGTGGGAAATTGACCCTTTTAACCTTTCGATGCGTATTTTAATTTTTGTGAAAATTTCCTGATTTTAATCCTTGGCGCGATGCTCCACTATCACGCCAAGTCATTGGAACTGGACAATTGGGAATCTGCATGGCGGCGCGACGTGGGTCTATCACGTTGCCACTTTGTTTGCACCGTAGAATTTTGGCACGACGCGGAGACATCGCGATGAGACACTGGAAAAAGGACAATTCTGAATTTGAGCCCTGGCATGACGCGCCATAATTGCAGAGGGTCACTGGATTTTGACGATTTCCATTTTGGCCTGCTTTGTGACGTGTTGATGGCTCAAGTGGCACACTTCCTTATAAAAAAGGCTCTAACTCTTCGCCCGTGTGTCAAATTTTGGCAAATTTGGTATCGATAGAAAGCTTAATCTATTTCCCACATGATAAAAATTGAAAATCTTAAAAATACCACATGTATAAAAGTGGATTCATCTTTAAAAGAAGTCTTTGACATCTTTGGGATAAATTTAAGCTAGGTAGGATTACGGGGTATTACAACATAGTCGATACAATTGATCCTTTAGTATAAGATTACTTTGTGACTTGGTGAATGATGATGGTTTTCTTGAATTATGATTAACGGATTGTATCTATGATATGGATTTTGAATTTGATTTATGATATGGTTGATACATATGTTCAATAATATATGCATATATATATATATGATATATGTCCTATAGATATGATTATATGATATGTCTTATAGATACGAGATGGTTTATGAATATGATTATTGATACGGGTTTTTTATATGTATATGGGACTAAAGATGTGATTATAATTTTGTGATTAATACCAGACACATTATTTAGCCCAAGGTCTTGTTATGATATCGGTTGGACATCTGCAAAATATTTATCCTTGTAACGGATATGGTTGTAGATCATAGATATATTGATGCTTATGGTTCCATTTTTTGAATACTGGTGATTGCATGCATAGATTCGGTGGATTCATGATCACTTAATCGGTACATGATATGATTCAAACTAAAATATTATTTTATAACTATTTTTCCTAAATATAGCTTAAAAACCACTTTTCACATTAAAATGGATTTCTTCATAACAATAATTGTCTGTGTTAATGAATAACCTTTGTGTAATGAGATAAAAAATGATGTTTTAATGATTTTAGCGCAACAAATTATGGTCTATTATTTGATACTACTAATTACTCCCATTGTAAGATATTCTGACCCTATCTATAATTTTATAATGATTTAGTCTCAAAGCTTACCTCAGATAATAAATTTATGGATTTTCACTCTATTTAGACACAACTTAAGTCATTACACCTATTATATATCTATATACGCATCCCTTTAGTATGGAATGGCGGATTATGATGTATTACTAATATAAATTCTTAATAAAACCCAATGACAAATTACAGTATTGATGTTATATATATGAGTTGATGATTATGATGATATTCATATATGCCCGATAAGGCCGGAGGATGATTATGATGTTGATTATATACACCTGGTTCATTATTGGGAGATGATTAAGTTGTTGATTATATATATACGCAGTTAGATTTCTGAGGATGATTATGATGAAGATGGTTTTGATGATGATGATTATGGGATTGATTATACTTACCGGTTTGAGTTTCGATACACCATAGGATACTTGGATCAATTATGGTATTGCGGATTCTATTGCATTCATCCTTACATGCACATTGCATATCACTAGTATGCGCCTATATCTATCAGCCTTATGGGGGGGGGGGTTCATAGGTATGGGTGAGGATTATGGATTGTGGTGTGTTGTATTTTGATTGAACAGTTTGATCCTAGGGCATGGGGGTTTGTAAAAGGTCTGGTTAGGTATTATTTATTAACACAAGTCAATTACTGGCATTGTCATTTCTATTATTATTATTATTATTATGGTTATTGTTATGACTAATTGGTTAAGGATTGGGTATCGAGATATGATTCTCAATCTTTTATCTTACGATTATAGTACTTTGTATGATTATGTCATGATTAGATGTATAGCTTAGAAACCCTAATATATTTTAGGACTAGTTCCTGCTATGATTATGAGGCCTTAAAAATACTAGACTGATGATTTAGGTTATACCTCGAGTTGACCTTTTCAATATATAAATATTTATATGTATATATATATATATATATATATATATGGAACTAGGTTGTTACCGTATATCCCTTTCTTTCATTTATTTAGATTGTATATTCATTTCTTGGCCTTGTATATTCATATATATATCTTCCATTCTCTCTTATTTGATACATTGGCCAAGGATATATAGTTTGTGTTGAGATTCCTGAGTATGGCTGCAATAGGAGAGTTCATCCTTAATACTTCCTTAGCCTTGGTATGCTAGTTTCTTAGTTATGAATAGTATTATTAACCTTATTCTCTCATTGGCTTTCTTATGTAGTTGTTGGTAAGTTGTTGATTATATATATACACAGTTAGATTTTTGAGGATGATTATGATGAAAATGGTTTTGATGATGATGATTATGGTATTGATTATACTTACCGGTTTGAGTTTCGATACACCTTAGTATACTTGGATCAATTATGGTATTGTGGATTCTATTGCATTCATCCTTGCATGCACATTGCATATCACTAGTATACACCTATATCTATTAGCCTTATGGGGGGTTTCATAGGTATGGGTGAGGATTATGGTTTGTGGTGTGTTGTATTTTGATTGAACAGTTTGATCCTAGGTCAGTGGGGGTTTGTAAAGGATCTGGTTAGGTATTATTTATCAGGACTAGTCGATTACTGGCATTGTCATTTCTACTGTTATTATTATTGTTATGGTCACTGTTATGACTAATTTGTGATAAATTGGTTAAGGATTGGGTACCGGGATCTGAGGTATGATTCTCAATCTTTTATCTTATGATTATATTACTTTGTATGATTATGTCATGATTAGATGTATAGCTTAGAAACCCTAATGTATTTTAGCACTAGTTCCTGCTATGATTATGAGGCCTTAAAAATACTAGACTGATGATTTAGGTTGTACCTCGAGTTGACCTTTTCAATATATAAATATTTATATGTATATATATATATGGAACTAGGTTGTTACCGTATATCCCTTTCTTTCATTTATTTTGATTGTATATTCATTACTAGGCCTTGTATATTCATATATATCTTCCATACTCTCTTATTTGATACATTGGCCAAGGATATATAGTTTGTGTTGAGATTCCTGAGTATGGCTGCACTAGGATAGTTCATCCTAATACTTTCTTAGCCTTGGTATGCTAGTTTCTTAGTTACGAATAGTATTATTATCCTTGTTCTCTCATTGGCTTTCTTATGTGGTTGTTCGACATTTGGGTGTAGTTTCTACTCTGCTTATATGTTATATGTATCTGTATTATATTTGGATATTAGTCAGCAGTTTTCTATTGAGAACCGTGTGTTTGGTACTCATACTACAGTTTTGCAGCCTCTAGATAATAGTACGAGTTATCACCGGTGTTGTGTATGACGTGCAGAACAACCATGGTCTGGAGATATAGAGTGAATTCCTGATATTCAGAGTGTTACTTTGCTCCCCCTTATGTACTAGACTAGTCTCTATGTTGTATTTGGAGATAGTTGTATCTGTATATTCATTTAGTACATCATTTGTATCCTTCTTATATTAGACGCTCTTGTAGTGATTCCACAAGGTTTTGGGATTATCTTATGTATGTTTGTCTTTTATTTCATCTATTCCGCATTCTTCCTTGCATTCTTATGGGTTGTCTGTTACTAGCAGTTCAAAACTAAAGAATTGGCTTGCCTATTAGTGAGTTATAGTAGGCTCCATCATGACTTGAGAAATTAGATCTTACATTGTGTTCCACCGATTAGGGCAGTTCTACCCCCAGTTAGGGATGGTTTTCATGGTAATCGGGGTGGTTGTCAAAGTGTTTGTGGAGGTCCTCAGGCAGGCATGATAAGAGATTAGTCAAGAGCCCAGCAATGCGAAGGGCGTGGTCAGTTCTATGTTGACCTACTAGACTCGAGGCTAAGTCTTCAGATGCTGTGATTACGGGTATTTTTTTGTGTGCCATGATGTGTGAGCATATGCTAACACATTTGAGGCTTTTAACTCTAAATAATTGCAAGGTCTTGAGAAACTTTAGTTATTTTTTATTAGTTTATGTTTGATTTTGCAGTTTAAGGTGAGATGATAGAGAACCAACATGAAATAAAGCAAAGAAGTTGAAATTTGAAGAAATCTGATAACAAGTGTGGCTGGCGACATTTGTGATAAGTCATCATCCCTGTGATAAGTCTTCATCCCTTTGATAAGCTATCAGGTTAGTCGTCATCAGTAGATAGAGAATTGGCCTATAGTGGAAGTTGTGATGACATTTTGTGATAAGCCATCAAGGGTCTGATAAGTTATCAAGAATGTCGTCAGCCTTAGGCAACCAAGGAGAACTGAAGCAAAGCCTTGACAACATTTTGTGATAGGACATCACGTAGCTGATAGTTTATCAAGTTTGTCATCATCCTTAAGCAGGAAGAGCCAAAATTGAAGAAGAACCTGACGACATTTGTGATAAGTCGTCAGCTTCCTGATAAGCTATCACAAATGTTGTCGGCTAATCCAAAAGATTTTTGATTTTTATTAATTTGTTTCCTTATTTAGGGTAAACTATTTAAAGCTTTGTTTTAGGGTTTTCTAGATATTATTATTGACATTATTATTATTATTATTATTATTCCGCACAAGGTCGACACCTTGAGTTTTGGACAACATATTTTGATATTTTCTCTCTTTACTTCTTGACTTTAACAACACAACTATTTTTGAGAGATTATTATCAGTATTTTGGAATTTTTCCTTTGTGATCTAATCTGCTATTCACTAGTTATTATTCATCTCTGTAAGTTTATCTTTCAAATCTTGAATTCAATTATGTGTTTTGTTCGTTACATCATGAGTGGCTAAACTCCATTAACCTGAGTTATGGGATCTAGGGTTAGGTCTTGATGAGGTGCTAAGTATTCAAGATTCAAAATGTGGTAGGATTTATTTATAATTCTGAAGTTTTAATTAATGTCTGTTGGTTCCAAACAGTAGACACACTTGCTTTGATTTGCTTGAGAAAGAAATCAAATATAGTAGGAAGTGAATTATCAACAGGGACTCGGAAATACTTCATTTAATAATTAGCGCTGTAACAAGGTTGGTTAACCTGAGGTAAAATATGGACGGTAAATAGAAATTCCCTAAGTCCGAGAGGATTAGGGAATTAAATGATTAAGTAGGTCGAGAGACATTTAAGCATAACATCGATAAAGATAGCTTGTTATCCTACCCACTGTGAGAATCTTGAACCACTTTTAGCATCTGTCGTGTACCGGAAGCCTTAGTGAACATAATTCTGGTTAGTGAACATAATTCTGGTTATTTCATAAACTATCAATGGATTAAATCGCAAACATCTTGAGTTCACACCATATTCCTTATGGGATTCGACCCTAACCTAGTTGGGTTTTATATTGACAATGATTGCTTACACCCATTCACGAGTGTAATTTGAGCCTTATCAAAAATGGCGCCGTTGCCGGGGAATACTGTTGTAAGCTTAAGTTTGTATGCTCTAATTGACTGTTAGCTAAGTTTCCTAGATTTACGTTTATTTGTTGTTTTTGTTTATTTGCAGGATTTTATAGTGTATGCCAAGCACCAGAAGTTCCAGAGAAAAATTATTACCACTAAATCGAGAACCATAACGAATAGGAAGAATGACAGAACAGCAAGAGGCTGGCAGACTTGCAGCCTTAGCTAGAGCTCAGGTGAATGTGCAAAATGTCGGGAAACATGCACAACATCCAAACCCTGAGGACAAATATTTAGGGGATGAGGAGTTATTGAACCCTGATAACCCAAGGTGTGCAGAGTAGATGGCTGCACAAGTGCCACGTAATGTTAACCGTAACCGTTCATTCCAAAGATGACGAGAGTACCAGCCGGTCCATTATGATCTGAATGATGATGATGATGGCATAGATGGGGAAGGTACAACAGGTGCAATTATTCCTCTACCATTGGCACCTGGAGCCAAGTTCAACATTATGAGTACTATGATCGAATTTCTCAATCTGAAGGGGTTGTTTGGTGGCCTTCCTGGGGATGATCCGAACCTGCATCTGGTGAATTTTGTCACTATTTGCAAATATTTTGATAACCCAGGAGTGGGCCAGAATGCTATCCGGTTAAGGTTGTTCTCATTTTTTGGGGAGGCAACATTCTGGCTGAATGACCTTACGCCTGATTCCATCACCCACTGGAGAAAATTGAAAGAAGCATTCCTAGAACAGTTTTTTCCACCCTCTAGGAGGGTACAGTTAAGGGATGAAATCAACAATTTTATACAGCTTCCTACTGAATCTTTTCATGAGACTTGGGAGATATTCAAGAAGAATCTAACACAGTGTCCGAACCATAATATGAAGGACCTACACTTGATGGAGACTTTATACAGGGCCCTCAACTCTGTAACAAATCCAATTGTAGATAATACTGCTGATGGTTTGTTTGTTGATCTGTCTTTTCAAGATGCCTCAGATATGCTAAATAGGATGACCAAATAGAGTCAGGCTTGGCATACTAGGGAGTCTGTAGTAGTAAGCCCCACTGTTTCTATTGGTATGTCTGCTGAACAATGTAGGATAAATGAAGAGTGGAATCAAGACATGGCCCATCTAAAGACTCAGATAGACTTACTCACCAAGAAATTATTGTCAGGGAAGACTGAGAAAGTAAAATCTATAATGTCTCAAGACTGAGTGGATATGGAGTCTGAAGAAGAGGCGAATTATGTTAATAATCAGGTGGGTTTCCGAGGCAATAGCAAGGGAATCAAGGTCGGAACATTTATGACAATCCTGGTTACAAAGACAGGGAGCAAGAAAACTAGAGAAGCAATAATGATAGGAGTGGTTTATATGTTCCTCCTGGAAATCGGGAAGCTGCTGCAAATAGCTGTGGAAATATGTCCATGGAGGACATGATGGAGAAATTGTTGAAGAAAGTTGAGGCCACCAACTCTAGTGTAACCACCATGAATACCAATCTGACATCCATCAGTCAGTTGGTTCACTCACACTCTACTGCCATTAAATAGTTGGAGCAGCAGATGAGCCAACTTTCTGCTGCATTCAACTAGAGAAAAAATGGAATGTTACCAAGTGATACGGTTTAGAATCCATGGAATGATGGTTCATGTATGGAGATTACCACTAAGACTGGTAAGAGATTACCTGACCCTTCTGTGGGAAAATCTGTAGATGGTGAGGTAGTTGTTGATGAATCTGAAGAAAACAATCCAGTCGAGTCTGAAAAACTAAATAGTTCTATTAATGCTTCGGAGAAGGAAAGAAAGAAGGAATAAGAAGTGGTGTTGAAAACTATCCCAAGACCACTACCTCCCTTTCCTCAACGATTGAAAAAGAAGGCTGATGATACAAAATTCAGCAAATTCCTGGAAATACTCAAGCAATTGACAATAAATGTGCCTTTGGTTGAGGCACTTGAGCAAATTCCAGGATAAACAAAGTTCATGAAAGACCATGTGACCAAGAAACAGAAGGTTAGCCTTGATCCGGAGGACAATCTTCTCCATTATGGCGCTATCTCTATAAGGTCTTTAGTGTAGAAAAAAGTAGACCCAGGAGCGTTTAACATTCCATGTACTATTGGTTCCCTAAAATTCACCAAAGCATTATGGGATCTAGGAGATAGTATAAACCTAATGCCACTTGCTGTGTACAAGAAACTGGGTTTGGGGAATCCATCCCAACAATTATGCGGTTGGTGATGACAGATAGGTCTGTGAAGTAGCCTGTGGGTATATTACATGATGTTTTAGTAAAGGTAGCCGATTTTATTATGCCTGCTAATTTTGTAGTCCTAGATTGCGAGGTGGACTTTAAAGTGCCCATCATCTTGGGTAGACCATTTCTTGCAACCGGGAGAGTGATCATAGACATGGAGCTGAATGAGCTGAAGTTCAGGATAAATGATAAAGAAGCACTCTTTGAGATACACTCATCCATGACTCAGCAAAAAAAGATGGGTGTGTTCTCAATCGTTGATGTATTCTATGAAGATGATAAAGGGGTATCAACAGGTTGTCTTGGAAAAGTCTGAGTAGTCAAGATAACCAAGTCGTGCCGCGACAGTAAATCAGGCTCTATTGGGAGGCAACCCAAAATTTTATATTCTAGTAAAGTGTTTATTTTTGTTGTTAGGATTTAGTTCACAAAAGGTGGAAAACTGATGAAATCAACAGTAAAGGTCCTGATGGCATTTATGATAAGCAGTCAAAACTGTGATGAACTATCAGAATTGTCATCAAAGAGACCAATTTTGAATTGAAGTTCTAGTAAGGCTGATAACATCCATGATAGGTCATCACACCTATGACAAGCCTTCATAAGATGTCATTAGAAAGTAACTTAACAACCAAATCTGGGCCAATTATGAAGTTCCGACCCAGTACCAGTCGAACCTTTCCACCTTTCCGCTTGTTTTTACTTCCTTTTAAGTTATTTCCCTTCAATATTTAGAGTATTTTATTTCCTTATTCAAAACTTTTTCCAAGTAAAACAAAAATCAAGTTTCCTTGTGTGTGGGTTTGCAATTAAAATCAAGAATTTCTTCCTACTTCTTCTTGTGTGTGTAATCACATTGAAGGCTCCCATCAGGTATGATCTAAATTTGACTTTTCTTTTCAAGTGTTAAGGGATAAATTGATGACAAACCAAGTTCCCAAGAGACTTGAACCATGTTGAACTGGAAAAGGGGCTGAAATTTGGAACTAGCGTTTGCTGTGCAAGCCTAAGCCTTAAAATTCAGCTCACAAATCATAACTCGAGTGGATTTTGAGAAATAATGGGACCAAAAATTGAGTTAAAATCAAAAGTAGGGTTCTGATGAGAGCTGACAACATTCATGATAATCTAGCACAACTGTGATGGCTTATCAGAAATGTCATTAAAGGCTACTAAGAATAAAGTGAGTTCTATTTAGAGCTGACGACATTTGTGATAGGCTATCACATTTGTGATGGCTTATTAGAAATGTCATCAGAAGTTGATAAAGTTTCGCAGGTTTTGTCTAAGGCTGACGACAATTGTGATAAGCTATCACAGTCGTGACGGCTTATCAAAAAATGTCGTCACACCTGGAACCTGAAGCATGAATGAGCTTTTTCAAAGGATGTGAAGCTTAAATGATTAATGTATTTGTGTTTAGGCTATTGAGGAATGACTAATGGTTTTTATATTGCTACAAGAACCTATAATGGAACCCAAAGGAAAGATCCCCATGCTTACACAGAAGGAACAACAAAAAAGTGTACACCGAAGGCTCATCGATAAGGAGTCTAATTATGAAGAGGAAGAACCTATGCTCAGGAAGTAAAGAAAGAAGCAAAGCCCTAAACAACCTCCACTACCCCCACCAGCTGAGGTGGAGATAGTGAGGATACTGAAATAACAACTTCTTCTGAGCAGGAGACATCTGAACATTCTGAACATGAGCAGCATGAGTTTGAGCATGCTGAATCTGAAGAGGAAGAACATGAAGGGTCTGAAGAGCTTGAGTCTAAGGGAACAACATCTGAATCCCCTTCAACTAAACAATAAGATTATGAGGAGTATCCAATTCTGGGAACACTTATCAATTGTAAGAACCTTAAAGTTTGAGACAATGCTAGATAGAAAATTCCCAAGGTAGAGGGCATCTTCACTGTTGGGCTCCGCAGAACTGATAAAATAAGGACTAAAAGGCCAATTTAGGAAGACAATAAGATTATCACCAAAGGTCTACGTAGGTATCCTAAAGTAGCACAAAAGTTCCAAGAGTACGGCTTGGGATGGACTACAAAAGGGGGAATCTCATTTTGCCCTGCACTGGTCTGAGAGTTTTACGCAAACTACCAGGCTTAGTTGGAAAAGATGTGTGGGTCAGGAGAAAGAGTTACATACTAGCCCTTGTTGGATAGAGTTCAGGTAAGGGGTGTAAGGGTTGATATCTCAATCAGAACCATCAACAAGTTCTTGCATGACCCCAACTTCCCTCCTCAGTCCACTTCACCATCAGTCTATGCTCAGATTAAGAATCGGGCAAAACAACGTTCGTGGTTGGCCAACATCATAGCCGAAGGGGAACCAACATAGGTGACCAACCCTAATGAGAGAATCTATAAGTCTTCTTTAACTCAAGAGGCAAAGTTTTGGTGGGGTGCAGTGCGTATCTAGCTAATGCCCACTGATGGAGACAACATTCTGGGTGATGACCGAGCTATCGTAGTAGAAAGCATGGTGCAAAAGCTCTCCCTTAATTTTGGGGAAATCATTGATGATGAGATAAAGATTAGAATGTCAAGAACCGACACTGCTAATTCTTTCTTATCTTATCACAGAGTTGTGCCGATCTACTGATGTGCCAAAGATTGTAGGGGTTGATGATAAAATTCCTGCTTGAAAGAACCATAATCCCATATGGTATGATGAAAATTAGCTAGGACTGAGACTTGATAGAGGTGTAGAGGTAGCAACAGACCCTCTAGTTACATATGCCGGTTCAACACCTAATGTGGAAGTGCAAGATTCTGAGACTGCACAACTAACTTTTTTAGCACAAGCAGGTTCAGTGCCTGAGAATGAACCCAATCCCCCAGTTCCTATAGCATCAACAGGATTTGCATTTCATCTGATCGATATCAGAAAAGTGTCCAAAGAAGCCAAATGGTGTCAGGCACAACTACATGCTTTTGCCAAATAGTTTGCCGCTGCAGTAGATAAGAGAATTAAGACTGCCCTTGAGCCTTTTGTGACTTTGCCTGGACGGGTTGCAGATTTGGAGAACTGATTTGATGAAGGGAAAAAGAAATGTCAGGGGCTGATCTTGCTAAATTTAGAGCGGCCTTGAACAAGGTAAACAAAAATGTTGGGGTGTTGCAGCAACACTAATTTATGGTGCTGACAAATCTGGCTATGCATGAATCTGAGAAAGAAATTCCAATGATTGACATCACTGAAGATTCACCAATGAAAAAAAAGAAGAAGAAGGGGGAGCAGAAGGGCGAAGATAAGAGAGAAGATCCTGACAGCGAGGAAGAAAGAAGAGTTAAAAAGAAGGCCAAAAAAGAGGAGTTAAACAAAGCAAGAATGGAGTCCCTAGCAGACAATGAGAGATGGGAGGAGGCTTTGAAAGCCAGGGCTGCAGGTGCCTCATCTAGAAGACCCCCTACCACTATAAGGCCAAAAGTTCCCGATAGACAAAAGGTAGCAGATGATGCAGCAACAGGGTCAGAAGCCCATGAACCCCGGGATTGATCCATTCTAGGTATACTCTAACCCTTAGTTTAGCTTTATTTTTAATTTTAAGTTGAGGGTGTAGGGTAGGATGTTGTTGTAATAATTTTTTGTAGATAATTAGGAGTAATACAGGTACTTAAGATAGTTAGCTTGTTTAGTGACTTTTGAGCACCTCTCCATTGATCTGAGTTTATAACTCTGTGAATTGCATTAATCTGTGACTGTGGTGCATCTTTTTGTGGCATTAGTCTGGTGACTTGATGATTTTTTCTGAACAAATTTCATGAATCAGATAAGTAGTGATATGCGATATACTTGTGTGCCATGTGGGTGTGAGGTTTTACTCAGCTCCAGCTGTGTGCTGAATCTAGAACTTCCCCTGTTAGTCCTGCCTAGGTTGTAGGATAGGGGTTAGGAAAGGATCATAGGCCATCTTTGATTATAACCCACTTTCAGCCTAAATGACCTTCCCAATGTGAATAATATCCCTTGATCCCTGATTTAAGCCTATATGCCTATTTCTTTCTATGAAATCTCTCACCTTCCCATTTACCTCACAATGAACCTGTTTTAGCCCTGGTTCTCCTTGGACACTGTGCACCTTGACTTAGGCAAAAAACCTAAGTTGAGGGTGGCTATCATAGAGGTGCATGATGCAAAATGAGAATGAAGAGAGGTAGAATAAGAGAAAAGAATAAAAAGTTAGGTGCGGTGAAAAAGGAATAAGAAAAGAGAAAGTTGTGTTAAAGATGATAAAAAGATAATATGATGATTGGGCAAAACTGATAACAGGTACCACCCTCTCACTTAGCCTGAGCGAAATTGAAATTACTTGTTCTTGCTTTTTTATTTTCTCTTTTTCTACGCTTTCCCACCTTAATCTGCTGGGCATGAATCATATACCTGTGTGGGACAACAACCTGCTAATTTCTATAATCTACTATTAAGTAAGATAAGGTAAGGGACTCGATTCTAAATTCACCATGAAAGACATGCTTGTCCAAGAAATCTGCCTGAATGGGTGAGGGTGCTGACTGATTCTCAGTTCTCCTTTTAGGAGGCATGTTCTATAACGAAAGGGAGAAATAGATTAGACTGAGAGTTAAATTTGAACTCATGCTCACTGGCACGACAAGAATACTGAAAAAAGGGAAACTGTTCCTAAAACATCTCATAGCCTCCTGTACATAAGTGTGGTGCACAACATACCCATGCACAAAACTCTACTAGATATGGCTTTTCAGACTTCCTAGGACACTGTTGAACCTTATTCTCTGATACCAATTTTGTAATGCCCCGAATCTGGTACCCGGAGCACTACACAGTGCACATGACCCCAAAGGACCACAAGCTAACCCATGACTGATATTTGAAACTGAACACTGCATAATATATTGTATAAATACAGAAATAAAGACTTAAAGACCATAAGGTTCAAAACTGATAAAACATAACATCTGAAGGTATGGTATATCAATACCAAAACAAACTGAAACAAAATTGTTTGAACATACTATAGTATGAAAAACCTCTAAAACTGAACTGTCTGAATAAGGAGTTGCTGGGATATGTCCCCAACTAACTCCAACTACTGAAATAAACTAAGTAATGAAGAAATAAAGTAATGATCATGTCCTCAAAGGATGAGGACTCACTTCTAACTCTGACTACTAAAAATGGAATGCTACTGATGCTCTGGAGCTCGTGCTTCTAAACCTATGGTATAGAATAAAACACCATAGAGCAAATACATCAGTATGATTGAATGTACTAGTATGCATGTGAGGTAGGCTGAATACAAAGGGTTCAAATGCATGAACAATGCTAACTAACTGTATAACATGAACGTGAGATACATGCATGAATAAGTGACTGTAACTGAATTCGTGATGGTACTGACTACTGAGACTGATTACTAATAACATGAGTTATTGATAACTGATATAACTGATTCTGAGCGACTGTATATGACATTCTAGGTTCTAATGGAACTAGCTGAGTTTTGTACTATGCTGAGTTGACTGTATCTAACAGTCCTAAAATCTGAAGGACTATCTAAGTTCTTTTACTGAGACTGAGACTGTGGGAAGTAGTCATCTAACCGACATACCTCAAATAATGCATTATAGCTGAGTTGGGGTCTAATCTGTAACCCTAATTAGAAGGGTGTCAATACCGCACCACTGGTAAAGTCAAGTTATAGGTGACCCTCATCTGATAGTGTCCCCAAAAGAGAATAGTGGGACCCTCATCTGGCAGTATTTATCCACCTCATCAACCATCATCTGTCAGTGTTGATGTCTCAACCTATGCTGGCCACATAGTTCTGGAATGCAAGGATTGCTTCGAAGGATCACATCCTCAACTGTCAGTGTGTGTCCTTATCCTTGGGTTCACTCAGTGCTGAATCCTACTCCCAACTGAAAAGACACTGAACCAATTTCCTAGTTCACACTAGGCTTGACAGAACTATTACTGATCGTACTATTTAACTGAGCTAAATTGAGTTCACTGAGTTTCATTGACTAATGGAATACTACTGAGATTACTAAATTATTGAGTTTTCTAAGATTACTGAGTTTACTGAGTTTTCCTGAATCACATGACTGACTGAATTCTACTGAACATGGATTGTCTGAGGATATCGTGAAAACATAACACTGGTTCTAGGCAAACAACTAAATTATTGGGTACAAGTACCCCAGGACTCGATAGAAGGAAACAGACAAGGCATGGCATTCTTGAAAACATGACCAACATCAACAATCCATAATACAATAAGTTGGGGATTTCATCAAGTACATGGTTATCATAATCTTGTATATAGTAGGAATGCATATACTCAATGTCATAATTTTATATTCTAACATCACGAGCATTCCAACAAACATCTACATTGCACATCAATAGCATGGGAGTCATTTGAACATAAGGGTAAAATATGAATCCATCACATATGTCACAATTGAGCTATATTCATAATTTCAAGTCTCTTTGGCATTTTATCAAACACTAAGGTTGCATGACTTAAGGCATGACATAATCATCAAATTAACATATCATAACCAACTAAAATTCATGGTTTTCAACTCACATGGTAACATATTTTCATAAAAACACATAAAGATTCTAACTTGGGAATCATACAACAACAAACACATGAACATAATCAACCCATATCATGAATATCATAATCTATAGTTTAAAACTCGATTCTTGGTCTTCATGGTTTAAAGGAATCCATGAATGAACACTATTCATAACTTAGTTTCTGATTTCGCAAAGATTTATGGTAGAATTTTCTTGAATTTGAATCCCTAATTGAGAACTCTAACTTATTCTTGAGATAATTTTGAGAGAAGTGACTATATTTTGGTTGTATTGGGGCTAAATCTCATGTTATAGGCTTATCTAAGGGAGGGAAATACCCATTCTACCCCTAAAATAGCTCAAAAATGGGGTGTTTACGTCACTTGGGCCATAAGATATGTGGCACACAACTTATCACATAAGCTAGGTTGTGCATCGCACAACTTATGGAATAAGTTAAGTTGTTTGTTGCACAACATATGGAATAATTTAGGTTGTGCGTCGCACAACTTATGGCATAACCATTCCAGTAGCCTTCGGCAATTTGTTAGGCGACACACTCCACTTAGCAAAGCCATAACTTCTTGCTCGGATGTTGGATTTTGGTTCAATTGGTATCTTTGGAAATATAATTTGATCCTATACAATTTGGTGGGTCTAAATATCCAAAATACCATATATACATCAAGTTATGTTTGTTCAAAGATGACTCTTACGAAATCAAATACTAAAACTTGATGGATTCAAAAGATCTTATCTTGCCTTACTCTAAGTGACTTTTATGAACACGCTTAACACATAATAGGTTCTGTTATCACTAGGATACTCATTTTAAGTCATTTACTCAAATATGAATCACAGGATAGGAGGTTTCATACATAGGAACAATGGTTCATTTTCTAGCTTAGAAATATATGGGGTATTACAAGTTGGTTTGGGTTATGTGTTGATGAAGATAGGTAAGGTTATAGCCTATGCCTCTAGACAGTTGAAGCCGCATGAAAATAATTACCTAACCCATGATCTTGAATTAGCTGCTATGGTTTTTTCTTTGAAAATTTAGAGATACTATCTGTATGGTGTTCATGTTGATGTGTTTACGGACCACAAAAGATTGCAGTATGTGTTTTAGAGGGAGTTGAACCTTCATTAGAGAAGATGGTTAGACGTGCTAAAATATTATGATATGAGTATGTTGTACTATCTGGGCAAGGCTAGTGTAGTGGCAGACACCCTTAGTAGATTGTCTATGGGCAGTGTTGCTCATGTAGAGAAAGATAAGAAAGAGTTAGATCAAGAAGTGCATTGTTTGGCCAGACTGGGTATTAGGTTGCTTGATTCATCAGAAGGGAATGTTTGGGTTCAGAGTAGTTTTGAATCCTCTTTGGTTTTGGAAGTGAAGGAAAAGCAAGACAGGGATGCTAGTTTGGTCAAACTGAAGGAGTCAGTTAAGGACCAAAAGGTAGAGGTTTTCTCCTAAGAGGGAGATGGGATGTTGAGATAGCATAATAGATTATGTGTTCCGTGTGTTGGTGATTTGGGGTAGAGAATTATGGATGAGGCACATGGTGCACGGTATTCTATTCATCTCGGTGCTACCAAGATGTATCGTAACTTACAGGAAGTCTATTGGTGGAGTGGCATGAAGAAGGATATAGCAGAGTTTATGGAAAAATGTGTAACTTGTCAACAGGTTAAGGTAGAGCACCAAAGGCCTGGTGGTGCAATGCAAGAGTTTGGTATCCCCACATGGAAGTGGGAAGAGGTGAATATAGATTTTCTAACTAGTTTGCCCCTTTCAGGTCATCATCAAGATTCTATTTGGGTTGTTGTAAATAGGTTGACTGAGTCAGCGCATTTATTGCCAGTGCATACATCTTATACGGCTAAGGATTATGCTAGGTTGTATATCCAAGAGTTAGTAAGATTGCATGGAGTTCCCTTGTCTATCATCTCGGATAGGGGTACTCAATTTACTTCCCAGTTTTAGAGAGATTTTCAGAAGGGTCTTAGTTCCCAAGTGCATCTTAGTTCTGGATTTCACCCACAGACAGATGTTCAGGATGGGAGGACCATCAAGACTCTAGAAGATATGTTGAGGGCATGTGCCCTTGATTTCAAGGGTAGTTGGGATGAGCATTTGCCACTAATTGAATTTGCGTATAACAATAGTTATCACTCTATCATTCAGATGGCCCCGTTTGAGGCATTGTATGGCAGGAGATATAGATCACCCATAGGTTGGTTTGAAGTGGGTGAGGATGCTTTGGTTGGGCCTAATGTTGTGTTTGAGGCTATGGAAAAAGTTAAGCTGATTAGAGAAAGGTTGATGGTATCCCAGAGTCGTCAAAAGTCATATGCAGATGTGAGAAAAAGATAACTTGAGTTTGAGGTAGGCGACTTAGTGTATCTGAGGATTTCACCCATGAAAGGGGTGAAAAGGTTTGGAAAAAAGGGGAAGCTTAGTCCCTGTTATGTTGGCCCTTATATAGTTCTGAGTTTTGTTGGTAAGGTAGCTTATGAAGTTGATTTGCCTGCAGATCTATCAGCTGTTCATCCTATCTTTCACGTCTCCATGCTTAAGAAGAGAATTGGTGATTCCGTTGTTGTAGATCCTTCAGAGAGCTCAGGTATTTAGACCAGTCTTTCTTACGAAGAGATTCCAGTCGGGATTCTAGACCATCAGATCCATAGACTAAGGAACAAAGAGGTTCCTTTGGTCAAAGTTCTCTGGTGGAACTAGTCCGTTGAGGCCGCAACTTGGGAAGCTGAAGCAGACATGCGAGTCAAGTACCCTCATTTTTTCCCCGCAGACTCAGATTTAGCCGAAGGTACTACTCTTTCTTAATTTAGTCCCTTTCTAATCCTGTGTATCCATCTATATAGTTTTTTTCTCCATGAGTTTATGCATTTTCAGAAGTACTCAAAAGTTTAGAATGATGTAGATTTAGTTTATAAATTCATTCAGTTATGTATTCTCAGTATTCTTCGTATTCTTAGCCTAATTAGTGACATTTGAGGACAAATGTTCCCAAATGGGAGATATTGTAATCCCCCAAACTTTCTTTAAGCCTAATTTAGCCTTTAGAAGATTAAGGGATGACTTCCTAAGTGAATAATGTTTAAATCAGATAGAGTTTTCCTAATTTTGACTTTTTATCGTGTGGGAAATTGAATTAGCTTTCCAATGATACCAATTTCATCCAAATACGGTATCGGAGTGAGAAGTTATGACCATTTTACTGAGAGTTGTCAGAATTGCCCAGGTGCGATGGGCTGGTTGATGGACCGTTGATCTTGCGACGGACCGTCATCCAAGCCATCGCTACTAAGGCAGTGAGCCCCTATTCTAGTCCAAGTGCGACGGTCGGACCGACGGACCGTCGATCCAGTGACGGACCATCGCACGAGCTATTGCAGATTCCGTTTAGTCTCTTAAAGCCATTTTAAAAAGGGTTTTTTGGTCTTTTTCCACGCTTTTCATATCTAAATACATCAGATTCAATGCACAAACATTATATTCCTCCATAGCATCCAAAAACTAGTTTTTTCCCTCAAGATTAACCCTCAAGAGAAAATCCAAATCTTCCTTCAAGAACCTTAAGACCACCATAGTTTTTACAAATTGAGTTATGATTCAAGGTTCCCAAGTCAAAAGCTTCTAGAACCCTCACTCAAGAGTAAAAAAAAGAGTCTCAAGCAAGCTTGTTCATCTAAATTTATAATCTAAGGTATATGAGGTTTGAACAAGGACACTCCTTTCTTCCTTGTACCCAAAAGTTGTTTTAAATTTCAAAAATATATGGTTTTACATGTTTCCTTATGAAATTGAAGTATGGGTTTATACCCTATGTTATTACTCCTCGAGATTATAATGGTTGCAATGTTTTAGAAATCTAAGTATATAAGTATGTTGAGATTATAATGCATATTGCTGAAAATTTCTAGATTTCTATATGATTTATGAATCTTTATGATATCTAGTATGCATTTTAATACGTCTTAACTTGAGATTGAATTATGGGTCATTAATCGCTACTTGAGATTTCAATTTTGGAACTTTTTTGCTATAAGCACCCATGGTTAGAGTATTTTGAGATTTGTTGAGAAAGTTTTGACCTTTATGGTCATAATAGCTTTGAGATCCACTTTACTAAATGAGATTACAGATTTTATAGTTGGGTTCTTTATGAACTATGAGATTATTTTAAATTGGATATCCATGAGATGAGAGTAGCTAACTAAAGGGAGTAGTATTTACCACCGAGTTCGGTAAGTTACTATGGTTTCATACCCCAGAACTACGTGCCGCAGTGGGATTGAGATTTATGGGCCCGAGGTCAAGATAGTGATCACTAAGTTGAGGTTATACTCCCTACCAATAGTATGATGCCTCTCCCCAACGTGAGGCTTCTTCCTTAGGAGGACAAAACATTGGACTCCATGTAGCTCGCATGGTGTATGTCAGTTGAGAGAACCTCCCTAATAGTAAGATTTTCAGAGTAGTTTCTTAAAGTAAAACTTTACCCTTGAAGAAAGTAGTTTTCCCTACTAGTAAGCGTAGATAACCAGTTTCTAAAGTAAAGTATGTTCCTTGAGATGAGTTATTTTCCCTAAATCTTTGAAAGATATCCTAGTGAGTAAAGATTTTAGATACTAAGTGTAAAGGCTCACAAACTTATTTAATTAATGTTTTACTTTAGATTTTAGTTTTAAGATTTCAGTCTTAGCTCTTAGATACTGAGGCGAGCACTTTACCACTTAGTCTATATGTTTTGAGAAGGGAATAGAACTACATATTTCAGACATAGTATATTGACTCAAGAGATTTATACTACGTGTTCCATTATTCACAATTTATGAGACATGCATTTTTTTGAGATTATTCAAGCTATGTGAGTCAGTTATATTAGCATGCATGATTTCTATAAAGATTGATGATATTATTGTTTTAAGTATTGCATACACCCCATATACTCAGTACATCCTCAAAGTACTTATCCACATATACTTCTGTGTGCTACATTGTCTCATAATGTAGGTTCAGGTTTATAGTCTCAGCAGTGACAATGATCTTCGATTACCTTTATCTAAACATCAGCAGTTGGTGAGTCCTCATGGTTCAAGGACCTATATCTCTAGATTTCCCACTTTCATAGTGTTTTGAGTATTACTTTTATATCAGTTCAAGTCAGTTGGGGGTCTGTCCCAATGACTCTCTAGTTTGAGTAGTAGAGGCTTTGTCAGACTAGACGATTAGTGGTGTTTTAGACTTTTCAGTATTGTGCTATTCAAACAACATTCATTTGTTATTTATGTTAAGATATGATATGATAGTAACTTTGTTTGGCTCTGGGTGTCATTAGAGTAAGCTATAAACCTAGTAGCAGGCTCAAAGGGTTATCTTGGGGCTACTTATAGCCTTAAGCACCGTATGGCATCTCGGGATGAGATTTTGGGTCGTTACAGTATTAGATTTGTTTGGTAAATGTTAAGATAAAGGTTAGGTGAAATAAAGAAATTGATTTAAAGGTGAATATGGTGAATAATTTGAAAATTTTGGGGTAGAAGGGAATAAGAGATTGCGCTAACGAAGGTATTTTAGTCATTTAATCCATGTATTCCTTATTTCATGTTAAACATTCATCTAGACCCACAAGACTTTGATGATTAAAAGCTGGGTAAGTCTACATTACTGGCGAAAAACAAAAAGGACAAGCTTATTATTCTACTTAATGTATTTGAATTTGTTTGCGACAGTGAGTATGAATTCATTAATTATTTGAGCTACTTTAAGAATTTACATTTCTTGTGTCTATGGAGTTAACTCTAGAATCTAAGTGACATTGATACTTTGGGGTAAGGGTGAATTCTTACTGCTGGTTTGGGTAAATGGGTGATGTAAGTTGCATTGTAAAGATAGATATGATCTTTGAAAGTTTTGTGTCACTTCTTGAGATGCTTTGTTAATTTGAAAGGTTAATTTGATATGAATTCGCATCCTTGCTTCATAGATATATGCTTATTGAAAATTTTAGTTTACTTATTGCCATGACATTTTTAAGATGTCTTTGTAGAGTTTTGTTAGCCAAGATCTTTAATATACCTTACCTTTGAGTGGTTTTGAGTTGTAAATACCCTATTTCATTTTTCTTTACCTTTATTTTCTTTCTTAATATATGAAAATCACACAAACCTATTTTATTCTTCTTCTTTTACATTGGTTTTTATTTTTCCTTTTTCCTAGGTTTGTATCTAAGGATGAATTTTCCATGATATGCTAAGAAGGGAACCGCTTTGGATAAGGATAAGGAACAAGATACATCCATAAGAGCAAAGAAACATCCTCTAAAGTAATCCTACAAGGCCCAAAAGTGCAAACCAAGATGAATTTCCTTTTATATCGAACCCGCTTAAAGTATCCCAGTCTGATGAGGTTTCTACTAAGATAGTAAGACCACCTACTGACATGGATTTAAAGGCCTAGTGAGCTATTAGGAGTATTTACCTTCCTCTACTCTCTTTCTATTTTTACATTAGGGACAATGGACTGATTTTTAATGGGGGTGGGGGCATAGTGGGGCATTCTTATTATTTATTTGATTGTCTATTCCTATTATTTCATTTGATGTAATTGGTTTGATTGACTGTATGGACATACACATACTCGATTTTTAAATTTATCATTTTTATGTATGTTTACATTTTACATTTGTGTTGTTTATTTACTTTAGTCCTCACGAGACGTACACTTTGATGTTTATTTATGTTAGCCCTTACATGACTTGCTCCTCATTAGCGACATGGATTTTGATTGGCCCTTATTTGGTATACTAATGATAATGTCAGAGGGTTCCCTATTCAGGCTTGCGTCATGCACTTAATATTAATGAGAGACATAATTTTTGTGCGTTGTTCTTGTCTCCTTTTTTATATATGTAATAAAATCGAAGGGTATTCTTTGGAACATAATTCTTTCCTAAGGAAAAAATATTTGTTTTCTTTTTCTTTTCATCTTTTGTATTTATTTTAGTTTAGTTTCTTTGTTGAATTGAGTGATAGTTCACCCATGATGAATGATAAGGTGACCTCCTTAGGTGAAGAATCTATTCTTTTGAGTTGATTCGGAATAGGAAAAAGTTTGATAAGTGTTCAAAATGTCATTAGCAAAGAATGAAATGATGTTGAAAAGCATAGTTTTCTTTTTAGAGAAAAGGAAAGGATGTTTATGAGCTTTCTCTTGAGTGAGACCACTAAATTCAAATTTTGGCTCTCTCCTTGCAAGGATGTGTTTTTGGCTCCGAGTAACTTACTATGCTCAAATTGCTCAAATTAGTTGGGAGACTATCCTTTTAATCTATGAGTATGATGTATTTGTGGTGAGAGTTTTGAATAATTCTTGTACATATCTGCAGTCCAGGACTTGACTCGAGTTTATACAAAACAAAAATCCTAGGCAAGCTTGGATTAGAGGATGACCTGAGGCCATTTTTGACCCGTCACATAGACAAATTCTCACCTTAACATTTTTCCTCTAGTTATCCCCTTTGAAACCCTTGCCCATTTGTTTCTTCTTGAAATGATAACCATGATAAAACACCTAAACACATTTAACAATCCTTCTTTTTTCACTTAATCTCTTTTTATTCATCGCATGATTCTAAATAATGAAATATAGGCAAAAGCCTATGTTTTGGGGGTTGTGTATTTAGGAGAATAATGTAAGAGTGGTTCAAACTCATAGTTTTGGGGAAGAATGTGATATGCTAAGATGAGCCACAAAAGGTGCATGTAACGTAGTCAAATCATGTGGTTAAGATACAAGAGATATGCTTGATGATATAGTGAATATCCTAGACCCCAGAACTTGAGGAAATATTAGATATATGACGGGTTTTGAAGAGCTTAAATATATATATTCTCATAAAAAAATAAAAAAATGGAGAAATAAAATATTTTGTGAGATTTGTTTGGTAAATATTAGGCTAAAGTTTAAGTGAGGAAAATAAATTGATTTGAAGGTGAATAAGGTGGATAATTTGAAAAATTTGGGGTAGAAGGGGATGAGAGATTGCATTGAAGGAGGTATTTTAGACATTTGATTCATATATTCCTTCTTGCATGTTAAACATTTATCCACACCCGCACGACCTTAGTGATTCCAAACTAGGTAAGTCTACATTAGTGGCGAAAAACACAAAGGGCAAGACTATGGTTCTACTCATTGTACTTGAATTTTTTTGCGACAGTGAGCATGCATTCATTCATTATTTGAGATACTTTAAGAATTTACATTTCTTGTGTATGTTGAGGTAACTCTCAAATCTGAGTGGCATCGATACTTTAGGGTAAGGGTGAAGTCTTACTCCTTGTTTGGGTAAATGGACTGGGTAAGTTGCATTGTAAAGATAGAGATGATCTTTTACAATTTTGTGTCACTTCTTGAGATGCTTTGTTAATTTGAAAGGTTCATTTGATACAGTCTTGCATCCTTGCTTCATAGATATTTGGTTATTGAAAATTTTTAGTTTACTTATTGCCATGACATGTTTGAGAAGTCTTTATAGAGCTTTGTTAACCAAGATCTTTAATATATATTACCTTTGAGTGGTTTTGAGTCATAAATACCCTATCTCATTGCTTTATTATTGGGTACTTGAGAGAAAGCAATAGTTCAAGTTTCAGAGTTGATAAAACGATAATTTGACGACATGATAACACCTTTTTAAGCTTAAATTTTCATTCATTTCCATTGATTTGGTGTTAAACACATGTATAAAGCTCATTTTTGTAGGTAAAGGTTCAAAATGAAGATGAGAAAGCCATTTTGATCAATGAAAGTAAAATATTAAAGAAAAAGAGCCCTAAAGATCACATGGATGTGTCTGGAGGCCACCCACAAAAATGGTGGCCAAAATGAACAAAGAAGCCTCATGTGCGCTGTATCTTTGCCCAAATTTCTCTAGATCTGCTTTGGATCTACTCTGCATATTCTATAGATCTTCTCAAGTAGATCAAGAGTGAAGTTGCATTTTTATAAATTTGGGTAAACCTGAATTTGGGGCTAAATTGGGGGATTTTAAGCTCATTTCCACATTATTGTACTAATCTTGAGTTAAGAATACATTACAGGGATTATTAAGTCAAGACTTGGTGTTTTCTGTTGAATATTTATTGTAATTAAATCTTGAATTTTGCATTCTCTTTATTTTCTATGGATCAATTTAATGGAAATTTTAGTAGCTAATTCTTGTTCTTGGGGTTATTCTTTAATAGGTTTTGATTAGTGCATTGGTTTTGTTTATTTTTCCTCCTAGTTATCTATTTGATATGGGTTTTTCATTCATTTCATATTTTAAATAAGAATTGGGGGTTGGAAACCCAAATTACCTTAGAAAACATATTATCCATGAAAGAGAGTATATGGGTAAGGAATGGATGTGATCAATAACTTGAACTAATTCATTTAATAACATCTTTTAGATATAAGGATTTTAATTGAGGCCATAGATTAGTAAAATTGTTACATTTATGAGGTGTTCGAAAGAACCCATTTTTGATGTTTGGTGTTTTATTAAAAAACAGAGCTAGCCTACCCATGACTTCTAGCTAAATTTGGACAAAGGATTAAATAATCATTCATGACCAAACATTTAGGAAGGAATAATCCCAAGTCCCATCAACACGTGATTATCTCTAATTATTTCTGGCTTTTAAATAGTAGTCTTAAAATAACAAAGTTGTTAAATTCAAAACCATTCGAAAAAACCCCATTTTTACATTCATGTTTGTTTACCATATATTATGGGTCAACTCCTAGTTGACTTCTAACACTCTCGAGTATTGAAATCCTTGTCTTTACTCCTTATGGGTTTGACCCCAACTTTTTTGGGTTATTATACTGATAACGATCACGTACACATTAAGGGTATAGTTTGAGCGTCATAAAAATGAAGTTTCGAGTGGACAATGAAGAGGTCTCATTGAATGTGTGTAATTCTATGAAACAACCTAAGTATTTTCAAGTTTTTTCGGTAATTGATATGGATGATTATGAAGTGACTAACACCATAATATCGATTCTTGTGAATGACCTCCTTGGTGGGTGCATTGTGGAACATAGGGAGCGATGTTATTAAAGGAATAAATGAGGTGGTTAATTTGATGACGATTCTTCGATTTTACAATAGAAACCCTAATGAAAACAACAGTTTGCCAACCTTTGTTCTGAAAGATATATCGCCTAAGCAAATGAAAGCCTTAAAATCTATGGTGAAAGAGTCGATTCATGTTTTTGGGAAGCCCATAGCGGTCATAAAAGGAATTTTTCTTGACAATTTTTCAAATAAATCCAAAAGGAAGAAGCATCCTTATGTTAACACATTGAATCAAGAATTTTCTTATAGTGATAATGTGCCCCTCTTCAACTATGGGCTGAAACATTTAACGACAAAGATTAAAGCTAAGTGGTTTGGACGATTCATGGTCTCGAATGTCTATTCAAATGGTAAAATTAAATTAGAAGACCACGAGAAAGGAAGTTCATGGTGAATGGAAAAAGATGGGGGCATTACCATATGGGTGGATTCAGAGCATCTACGGTTGAGTCGCTTCAATTCAAGGATCCAAATTTATGATCAATTAATGTCATGACATGAAAATAACTAAGGTGCTTCTTGAGAGGCAAATTAAGGTTTATTTTTTTCGTGTCATAGTGTTTTTAATGCTAATTTTAATTTGTTTTTAGTGGTGATAACATAAGACAAAATGGGTGAAGGAAGGTTCGGGGGCTCAAAACTATGCCAAACAAATTTTTATTTTATGTTTTGCTCAAAATATAGTTGTTCTAGACTGGACTTACACTTGAAATGCTTGAGCAATCTAGGCGCAGTTCAGAAGCAGCCTGAATGCATCTGGCAGTGACCTTCACAGCCTGGACATGTTAGAGTAGTTTAAGCACAGAACAAGTGTATATGGCACACAAATGGTAGCGGGAACACTGCCTGGACTTGCGATGAACATGCTTGAGAAGTCCAGGAACAGGCCAAGCACAAGCTGAATGTAGGAGATACAAAAAAAATCATTGGAAAATCTATTTTCCCTGCGTTGCACATGCTTAAGCAGTCCAGGCGCATGTCTAGTTCTTGAAATATTTAGTTACTAATAAGTGGATGATGACTTTTAAGCCTGATGACAATGTTCACCATTGTATTGTTGTTACTTCCCAATCCTTATTAAAGAAGGTAAATGATACCCCAGCCTTTACTAATCTAAATACTATTTGATCTCTTAATTCATCTTGAGCTATATATGATTTAGAAGC
This sequence comes from Capsicum pubescens, assembly GCA_030864215.1. NCBI lineage: Eukaryota > Viridiplantae > Streptophyta > Magnoliopsida > Solanales > Solanaceae > Capsicum > Capsicum pubescens. Next base: position 50,794,676 of record CM061543.1, on the reverse strand, counting down.
TCATATCAATCTAATTTCATTGGTGGTGTACAAGTATTTGGGGTTGGGGGAACCCAAATCGACATCTATGAGGTTATTGATGGCCGAGCATACTATGAAGAAACCAATTGGTGTGCTATGTGAATTGTCGGTTAAGGTGGCGCCATTCATATTTCTAGCTGATTTTGTGATCCTTTACAATGAGGTAGAGTTCAAAGTCCTTATTATCTTGGGAAGGTACTTACTAGCTATGGGTATGGCACTGGTTGATATAGGGATGCGAAAGATGAAGTTCAGACTCACTTTCTAAAAAATTCATGACTTTTAATTTGTGTCAGTCAATGCAACAACCGAAGAATATGAGTGTCGTGTCTATCATAGACACTATTGATGATGATGCATTGACTGTCCCTATTAAGGAGAGGCTCGAGATTGAGGCACTAGCGATGGTTATTATGAACTTCAATAATGATAGCATTGATGAGTATGATGGGATGGTGAGTGCATTATACGGTAGATGTTCTTATACTTATGCTCCGAAGAAGCTAGATCTTGATTTAAAGAATAGAACCACTCCTCCAGCTCGACCATCAATTAAGCAGCAATCGGTCTTGGAATTGAAAGCCCTCACATCTCACTTGCATTATGTATTTTTGAGGTCGATAATACCTTATCTGTCATTATTCCTACTGATTTATTAGAGAACAAATTGAAGCATTGATCTCAGTGTTATAGAGGTTCAAGAGGGCTATCAAATAGACTATTGCAGACATTGTAGGGATTCCACTTGGAATTTGCACTCATAATATATAGCTTAAATTGGATTGTGTACTCGATATCGCACACCAACATCAATTGAATCCTCCTATGTGGGAGGTAATAAAGAAAAAGATCATTAAGTGGTTAGATATTAGAGGGTTTTACCCTATTATAGAGAGCAAGTAGGTCAGCATGGTTCAATGTGTACCTAAGAGGGGTGGGACCATGTGGTCCCAAATGAGAATACCTAATTAATGCCCATGAGACCAATTACTGGATAGATACTATGTATAGATAACAGAAAGCTGAATACTTGGACTCATAAGTACCATTTTCCTACGTCATTTATGGATTAGATGCTAGACAAACTTGCAAGAAGGGGTTGGTACTATTTTCTTGATGGTTTTCAGGGAATAATAAGATTTCCATTACCCCCGAAGACCAAGAAAATACTATATTTACTTTTTGATATGGAACATTTGCATTCAAGAGGATGTCATTCAGACTGTGCAACGCTTCTGCCACCTTTCAATAATGTATGATGTCAATATTTTTTGAAATGGTGGAGGACACTATAAAGGTTTTCATGGATGAATTTTTTGTATTTGGGACCTTATTTTATGATTTCCCGGCTGATTTTGCTAATGCACTCAAAAGATATAAGCAGTGTAATCTGGTGTTGAATTGGGAGAAGTGCCATTTTACAGTGAATAAAGGTATTGTTCTCGGTCATAAATTCTCAAATAAGGGTATTGACATGGATAGAGCGAGCATAAAAATGATTGAAAAATGTCCTCCTCCAGTCTCAATTAAGGGTATACAAATCCTCTTGGATCATGTTGTCTTTTATAGGAGGTTCATCAAGGACTTCTCTAAATTTTACAACATACTATACCAAATTTTATAGAAAGAGGAGAAATTTGTGTTAATAATGCATGGATCAAGTCCTTTGAGTGCCTTAAGGAGCGGTTGGTCTCGACTCTCATTATTATGTCCCCTAAGTGGTCTTTTTCGTTTGAGGTTATGTGTGATGCTAGATGAGTGAACTTAGGATCATAAGAAAATTCTTCAGTGGATCTATTATTCTAGAAAGACATTAAACCCCACACAGAATAACTATACTGTCACTGAGCATGAGTTAGTTGCGGCTATTTTTGCCTATGAGAAATTCCAAACATATTTGATAGGGACCGAAGTCATCGGTCATACAGACCATGTAGCATTGAGATATTTGATATCCAAGAAAGATGCAAAATTGAGGTTGATTCATTGGGTCCTCCTGTTGCAAGAATTTGAATTTTAGGTGAAAGATCAAAAAGGCACTAAAAACTAGGTAGTAGATCACTTATCTCACCTCGAAGAGGAGGTAATGGAAAAGTTAGGGGATAATCTTTATATAGATAATACTTTTCTAGATGAGCGAGTCTTGGCAACATCTCAAGACTTAATTCCCTGGTTCACTGATTTTGCCAACTTTTTTGTAAGTGATTTTTTCCGAAAGATTTATCATTTTAGCAGCATAAGCGGTTCATGCATGAGGTGAGAAATTTTTTCTTGGATGAGCCTTATCTCTTTTGGATTTTTTTGGATGGGGTTATTCAGAGATGTATTCATGAGTTGGAGATGATGAGCATCCTTGAGGCTTGTCATGCATCGTATATTGGGGGTTATCATGGTGGCACCCACACAGCCCATAAAATTTTGTAGTACGGGTATTATTTACCATTTATCTACAAGGATTCTTATGAATTTTCTCAAACCTGCGATAAGTGTCAGTGACAAGGTAACATCTCATGGAGACATGAATTCCCCATGACACCAATCTTTGGGTTTGAATTGTTTGGTATATGGGGGATTAATTTAATGGGTCAATTTATGAGCTCCTATGGGATTAAGTATATTATGGTGGTGGTTGACTATGTCTCTAAATGGGTTGAGGTTGTTGTCCTTCCCATCAATGATGGATGATGTGTCACTGAATTTTTAAGAAAAATATATTTTCCCGATTAGGCACTCCACATGCTATTATTAGTGATGGTGGGTATCACTTCTATAATCATTTTTTTAAGGCCTTAATAAAAAAATCTAGTATGAATCATAGGGTCAAAACACCTTACCATCCGCAAACAAGTGGCTAGGTTAAGATCTCCAATCGGGAGATCTAGTCCATATTACTGTAGACTTTGAATGCCAATAGGACTGATTGGTCAAAGAAGTTATATGATGCTTTGTGGTCCTTTCAGAAAACTTTTAATACCCCTATAGGTGACTCTCAATATCATCTTGTGTACGGCAAGTCATGCCACTTGCTGGTCGAACTTGAGAACAAGACACTATGGGCATTGAAAATGTTCAATTTTGAGTGGCATGATTTGAGCCTGGTGACATGGTCATATTATATAATTCAAGACTACTCTTGTTTCCCTAAATTTTAATTCTAGGTTGTATGGACCATAATCTATGGTTAGGGTGTTGTTGCATTGTGCTATTGAGCTAAAAAGAAATGTTGAAGCCCCATTCAAGGTGAACAAACAGCTTGTCAAACACTATTTGGGTAATACCGTTGAGGTAAAAGTGATTGTTTATGTAAGCATTGGAAAAGTCTAAGTAGCCAAGGCCACCAATTCATGTTGCAACATTAAATTAGGTGCTTCACGAGAGGTAAACCATAGGACTATTGGTGAAGTTTTAGTAACTAACATAGCCATGTTGGGTCACGATGTTCAATCAAGTGTTAGGTGGGAGGCAACACTATGTTAGTGTTTATTTTGTTTTCTTTTTTGTAGGTGTACAACATGAGGAAATACATAGAACATGGTAAAACATTGAAGAATTTAAAATTCTAGGTAAGGGGACTTATTGACCCACTCATGGAGTCATAAGTCCCACTTAAGACAGGTAAGTGATGTAGTATATGTCAGAGGGAAAATCTGAGAATTTTGGGTACCCATTTTGGGATTTATTCACTTACGTACCCACTTACGGGAGTTGTAAGTACCACGTACGACCTTGTAAATGGGGGCATTAAAATTAAAATCAAATTTCAGAGAAGGGCCAAAATTTTCTATCACTTATTATAGGCCACTTACGGGTGTTGTAAGTGGCTGAAATTTTTTTCTCAAATTTTGGAAATCTGGGTTGGTCCCAAGTAACCTATCTCGATCTGACCTTACCATCTTCTTTAAAATCCTCAAACCTAATTTCCATGCGTTATTTTCTAAAATTTTAGTAACTCTCTCTTAAAATTCAAACTTTCCAACTTTCAGTTTAGTACATAAAAGGCAAACTTCTCTCAAAGGTCAATAACTTGCATACACAAGCATATTTCTTAGGGCTTCATCAGACTTCTTCAAATTTTCTACTTCCATCACTATAATAAGGTAAATTTCTTGGCTACTACTGTTATAATCTTGTGATATTATGCAAATTCTATGAGTTGGTACTTGAAAATATTTAATAATTGCATGAAACTCCATAATCTTGATAGTAGGAGCAGAGAATTTTGAAAATATTAAAATTGTTGGATTATTATTAAATGAATAAGAAATTATGATCATGCCTTAAATGGAAGAAAAATTTGAAATGGTAGATGAAAACCCAAATTTTTGGTCCAATACCTGTGATTTTAAACTTGATAGATGTTTTTATGTGCAAGATTGGCTTAAATATGCAAAATATACTCTTTGGGGATGAGAAATTATGAAAAATCGAAGTACCCTAAGAAGCGTACCTATGATGGAACTTACGATGACAATCAAGTAGAACTTATGGGTCGTATGTGCCTTCATAGGTGTCAGACCTGAAGCCTTAAAGTTTCAAGGCATTGTCTAACACTTACAAGGTACTTACGACCTTGTAATTGTCACTACAACCTATAAGTGGGGTTGTAAGTTCCCTACCCTAAGAGATTTGATTTTTCTCAACATTTTTTTATTGCTATCTTTTATTTCACACGTTAAAAAGTACCTTTTTAGGTTGCATGGCACCTAAGGTATCCAAAAAAATGAGTGTACTTGAGGTTTTGGGGCGAATCTACTAAGCACGGTGGATCAATAGAGGCATACCCGATTGCCCTGAGCAGACCAGAGGCCCAAAACACAAGGGGTCCAAGATAGGCTACACCTTTAGTAGTCATCGTAAACACTTTTGGCATTCCAGGAACATAGCCTGTCCCACCATAGACTCTGTCGGGCATTTAACCCGCATCTACACAAGATGAGACCCATACGACCATATTTAAATCAATTTCCAAGCCGAGGATGAAGGTGGCCTTGACTTTACCTCCATATTCTCCCCAGTATGAGGATGGAGAGCATGGTTCATATGATGATGTGGATGAGAAAGAGAAGTCAGGGTCCAAAGATGATGTTGATTTGAAATAATTTTTTTGTTCAATACAGTAGGAGGACACATACAACCCCTAGTCTTAAGAGGGGTCAGAGAATGAATTCGGTTTAGAGAGTGAGTCAGCATCTGTTGTACCTCAGCCTAAGGAGGTTACAACTCATGTTCCACACAAGATTTCATCCTCTTTTCATAAGATGTGACACCACCTAAGATAGATTCCCAGTCTCCCATTCCACCACTGACTGACCCTGCATCAGACTCTACACATGTCTCGACTGTGCCTATAGTTGAGACAAGCCTAAGATGGTATGTAGAGGGGATGCAGTGCATTTTTTACCGGGATAGCTTCATTACAATGGTGGATCAGCATAAGAGGATCATAGAAGCCGAGAAGAGGATAGATTTGTCAGGGCTAGCAAGGGTAACAGAAATATGAGCCTCATTTAATCGATACCAGTTTGGGCGGATGGATAGACCCTAGGGTTCTTATAGCTAGGCCTTGGTCACGGATTTTTATGCTTACGACACCTCTTCTATCTGGTTATACCCAGTTAGAGCACTTTTTTGTGAGATGAGTCCATGTTGATATTTCTACAGTGGCCATCCACTGACTTTTAATGGGCCTGAGTATGTATCCCCAACACCTACTACAGAGTGTGATTTTAGGATGAGATTTGTGTAGGATAGGAATTTCATGAGGTATTTTGAGTACTAACGACACAGGTTTAAGTTGGCGAGGTGGATCGGCAATCAAGTTTTAGTCTTAGGACATGATTCCTCCTGGATCGAGGGTAAGGGGTAGATTAAGAAAGCAACGTTACATATTGCAACCAAGATTTGTTGGATGGTGGTATGTTTCAAATTGTTTCTTTCTAAGTTAGACAATATTTTGATATATGATAGGGCTAAAATAGTTTCTATTTTGAGTGTGGGGGTATGATCTTTACTTTGCGGCCTTAATAATATTTGAGATACATAAGCATGTATTCAAAGACATGACCACTCTTCCCTTCCCTTTCCTTATCCATCATCTATCTGCTAAGGCAGGGGTTCCAGAGATTTTAGACACTGATAGGAGGATCGAGGTGATGAGCATAGAACATATTAGCTTAATTGATGATTCAAAAAACCCAACCCTTACCTAGAGAGTTCAAGAACCTCCGACAATAATTATTGTCTATTTTAAGGGACCTTCAGCTCTGGAAAAGCACGTTGATAGTATGGATATCAATTTTGATACTGATTTAGCTGAGTAGTAAGATGCGCCCTCGGTTGCGACAGTGAGGAAGAGGGCCTCAAATACTTTTATTTCATCCTCAACCATTATTTATGAGATGATTGGGGAATCTATTTTGTCCCCTCACCCCACTACTATTGATATAGATATTGGTTTCATTGGGGTACTTCACGAGTTCTTACAACACCTAGTGGACCAATAGGATGAGACTATCCCTCGCCTTACTATTGTAAAGTCTAAACTTGGTTCCTTGTATGGACAGATCCGACCTTGGGTACAAACTGTTTTAAAGAATGTTGAGACTAGAATGTGCTCTTCGATTTTGGATGAGATATTAGATTTCACGAGTGAGTTTCACACCTATATAGATATTTTTGAAGGCCAAGTAGTGGGATAAGATTTCGAGATATACATGATCCTAAACTTGCTGGGATTTGGAAGAAGGTGGCCACACTACTGATAGAGGTACGCTTTCTTGCTGAGATCTAGGTTCTGGTTATTTCTCCAACCATTTATTTATTCACTCAGTCGATGCCTCTACGCTATCCTAGGAATCCAACCTCTTTCCTGTAGAGGATACTGTCCTAAAGGTTGGGACCAAGAGAGGTAGAGATGGGGAGCTATAAGACCCCACCATTCCGTATGATCAGTCCCTAAAAAGATCCACTCTTGATTCTTAGGTTTATGCGGCAGGTGGTGAGGTGAGATACCATTAGATAACAATATATACATTCTCTATCCCCGCACCGCCACCACTTCCACTTCCGCAAGTTGAGGTATAAAATGCCCCAGATGGGGGTGAACAGGAAATAAATTCCTAGAGCATCCCAGGTATGTCCTTATTCCCTTGCTTTGTTTTATAGTTACATACTACAGACAATGCATAATCTTTTAGTTAAGGGTAGGGGTGTACCATAACTGCCGAGGGTTTTTGTTGTTGTGCTTTTTGATGTGCTAGATTTTTGTAGAACATTTAAGATTTTTTAACTTGAAATAATTGTAAGTTCTTAAGTAATTATTGGTGTTTTTGATGTTATTTCTTAAGATTTTGTAGGAAAGTCAAGATGTATGGAAATAAATAACAATGGAGCAAAAGAGCTAAAATCTGAGCAAAAAGAGCTGAAAACATGGTTGACGACAACCGTGATAAGTCGTCAGCCTTGAGATAGGCTATCAACATTGGTGTCAGCCTTAACTAGGGAGTTGCAGTTTGAGAAGCAGTTCTGACAATGTTGATGACGTTGTGTCAAAGTTGTGATAAGGCGTCAATAAGAGCATCAACCTTAAGCAGAGAATTAGAAAAAAGAGAAGACATCTGAGGACGACAGTGAAATGCCATCAGATCCGTGATGCAGCGTCAACAACATTGTCATCTTTAGACAGAACTTGAAGACAACTGGAGCTAATCTGATGCCATTCATGATAAGGCGCCAGACCCTTGACATGGCGTCAGCTAGGGCGTCACCTAATCTGATAATTTTATTTATTTTGTTATTTTATTTCCATAATTAAGTTTAGGTATAAATAGAAGTTTTGAGGGTTTAATTGAGGATATATCTCTCAATATTGTTTTTGGAACTGGAGAGGAACGTACATTGCCTTATTTTTTTCATCAAGTATTTTTCCTATTTTCCCTTCAACACTTATCAACTATTGTGGATTATTCTCTTGTGATTCAATTGAAGAAACAATTGTTGTTTTCATCCATTTGTAAATTTATCCATATTATCATGAATTCAACTTTTTATTTCGTTCATCGAATCATGATCGACTAATTCTATTAGCCCAAGTTATGGGACCCATGAATTAGGGTTTGATATGCTTCTAGGTACTTAAAGGGTTCAAAGAGTAGTAGGACGTCTTGAAATTCTTTTGTTTTCACTTAAAATCTATTGGTTGCAAACAATAGGTTATGCCTTAGGTTTATTTTATTGAATAGAGAAATAGACTAGAGGACGTGAATTATCAACAGGGACTCGAAAGCTACCAACCTTCTGTTTAATGAGTAACTCCGTAACTGGATTAATCTACCTGAGATAACATCCTATTAGAAATAGATAAGTTATGTAAGTTCTAGAGAATTAGATAATAAATTGTCTGGTGAGGTCGTGAGATAAGTCAGATAGTATAGTCGTCAGGGATATTTTGCTGTTATTACATACTTCAAGAGTCTTAAGCAGTACATAGTATCTATCAATTCCCGAAACCCACAGTGAACATAACTCTTGTTTTCCATTTAAATTGATTACAAACATTAATACGAAAACCCCATTTTATATTTTTGTATCATTTGTTTGAATTTAACTTGTAGCTATAATTTCAAACTAGTTTAATCGCCACTCACAATGTTCCCTGTGGTTTCGACCCCGACTCCAAAGTTGGGTAAATATATTGATGACGACCGACTTGTACCAAATTGAAGTGTAAGTTGAGCGTTATCAAAAATGGCGCTGTTGCTGGGGAGCATATTTGACGTATTCAGTTGGTTTGGAATTTTACCTTACTTGCTTAAATTTGAACATGTAAATATTTATTTGTTATTTCCTTTGTTTTGTGTGTTAGGTAGATTTTCTTTATTTTTCCTTATTTCTTACTATGGTATCATGGAATGAATGTGAGTTTGATGGTTGGAAATCTTATCTGGATGATCCATGTCCATATTGTGATGGACCCTACTTTTGGCATGACTGTAGATATGCTCCCTGGAGAGAGATGTGTGCACCATCTCCATCCTACCGGGAGTATAATTGTTCTTTATGTGGTGGCCAAGATGGACATTGGAGTGATTGCTCAAATTCCCCCTCCCCCTATTGTGCTAACCTAAATTTTAGTTCTTGTTATGAGTTTGACAGGTCTTATAGTCAAGAAAAGAAATAATGAAGCACCGTGAACTGTGGCATTGAAGCTATGCTTTAACTAATGTTAGATCGTGTGGACATAATGAATGATTTCATACATGATATACATCAAGGCATAAGGTCAAGTAACGAGGAAAGAAGAATGATAGATGAGATGGATATCAAGGTGAATCATTTAAAGCACTCTTCTACATTATACTTAGATGATATCTTGTCTGTAGAATCATTTAAAATAATGAAAGAGTGTGAATATGAGGAGTAAGAATCCGATGTTGATGATGATCTTGATGTTGAGAAACCCTCGGTGATTTCCCAACTAACCAAAACATTTATGAATGAAGATGCCAAAGACGAGGAAATGGTGCTAGAATCGAAAGAAGAAACCAAGAAAATCTCTTCTGAAGAATCTAGCCCAATTCGGGTTGAGGATTACCAGAAGGATCCAACTCTGAAATTAAGGAGAAGACCTCATTCAAACCATTTTTCAATATTGTTCTTGGTGGATGTGATGAAAGTTGAATCACCCAAGCAAATGATGAATTTTGAAAATGAGGAGGAAGATTCTTACATTTTGGAGTTTGTCCTTCCAAAAGGGTATACTACAACCCTAATCTTGAAGGCCAAGGGGCTTAAAGATCGATGTCCATTTAGTGGTTGTTTAAGATTCTCACCATTTCCAAATGAGCCCACATAAAAATTTGATGCAAAATTGGGCAAATAGTTCAAGTCTTCAAAGTGACGTGATGAACATTCCTCATCACGTCCTCGCATTTTCCCAACACACCCCGAAAGTGTATTGATCAAAAGTTAGGCTGACGTTTCAAATCCTCCAAGTGGAGACATAAATAATTATCAACAAGGTATCTTGACGAAGTCGAGTAGTCAAGATAACTGAGTCGCACCGCGACGTTAAACCAAAGGCTTCTTGGGAGGCAACCCAAGGTATTTTGTTGTTTGTATTAGTATTATGTGATTGGCATCAGATCTTCGTACCCATGGTGCCACAGGTATGTTTCTAACTCTCTTGTTTTGGTTTGACTCATTGGGAACACTGCATGATATTAAGTTGAGGGTGGGGCTACTTGTGGGTGTGATGCCCTCCTGGAGTTTTTATTGCCGTGCCTCTTTTCCTCGGAGTCTTGTTCCTAGTAGAGCCGGCATGTTTAGGCGTATTGTGTTTGTTTTGTGGTTAACTGGAGAAAAATAAGTATCTAAGGCATTTGACATATTTTTGTTGATTTTTTAGACTGATAAACACCGCTCCGTTGGTCTATTTTATAACTGTGTGATATGCATTTATATGTGGCTACTGTGAATCTTTTTATGGCATTAGTACTAGGGACATGATAATCACTGCTAATAATTGCATGAACCGAATGGGTAGTATCTTGTGATGTACCATTGTGTCATGCTTGTGTGTGGTCTTACTCAATTCCCTATGTGTGTTGAATCTAGAACTTTCCCGGTTAGTCTTACCTTAGTTGAAAGATAGGGGTTAGGAAATGATCATAGGCCATTTTGATTTTTAAGTCACTTTTTTTTGCCTAAGTGACCTTCCCTGTATGCATGATATCTCTCGATCCCTATTTTGAGCTTGAATTGACCATTTCTTTCTATCACACCTATCACCTTCCCATTTAGATCATAATGAACCTATTTTGGCCCTGATCCTCCTTGGACACTGTGCACCTTGACTTAGGTAAACAAACTAAGTTGAGGGTGGCTATTATAGGGGTGCATAATTTAAACTGGGTATGCAGAAAGGTAGAATAAAAGGAAAACAATAAGTGAAAAAGAATAAAAATCTTAGTAGTGTGGTAGAACAATAAGAAAAGAAAAAGAATGAAAAAGAAAAGCCACATCCATCCTGAATAATGTGTGATCAAGAAAAGGAGAAAAAGAAGAAAAAGGTTAATAAGTGAACCCCAAAAGTTAAGGTAGTGCCAAGGAGGCTTAGTCACTCTAAATGGCATTGAATATCATACCAGCCCTTAGCCTACATTACAAGACGAAGAAAAGACCTATAGTGACCCTAACTTACCTGTCTGGACACATTGGTAATGAAAATAAGGGAAAGCATATGGTATTTGACATGCATTGATTGGAATTTCTTTCCGAGAGTGAGTGTCTCTTGACTGTCCCCGCACTGACATGCTTGAGTTCATATATGAGTGAGGAGGGACTTCTTTGTTGTAAGGGCACATCGGTTGCATTGCTAGCTGTTTACTTGTTTGGGTAGTGTAACTTGTACATATGCATGGTTATTGTTGCTGAATTTATGCCATATCTTGATTCCTTTGGGTCACATTGTTAATCTTCATTGATATGCAAAATTGGATTTATATGTAATTGAATGTGGAGAGTGGCATGAGTTTTGAGCTAAACTTGATAATCAATTGTGATAGGTATCTTATGTGTCTCTTGGTTAAGCATCTTCGTATGGTGTTATGTAGTTGCTTGAGGACAAACAATTGTTTTAAGTTGAGGGTGTTGATGTGCTAGATTTTTGTAGCACATTTAAGACTTTTTAACTTGAAATAATTGCATGTTCTTAAGTAATTATTGGTGTTTTTGATGTTATTTCTTAAGATTTTGTAGGAAAGTCAAGATACATGGAAATAAATAACAATGGAGCAAAAGAGCTGAAATCTGAGCAAAAAGAGCTGAAAACATAGCTGACGACAATCGTGATAAGTCGCCAGCCTTATGATATGCTATCAGCATTGGCGTCAGCCTTAACTAGGGAGTTGCAGTCTGAGAAACAGTTCTGACAACGTTGTTGATGTGGAGTCAAAGTTGTGATAACGCGTCAATAAGGGCGTCCACCTTAAGCAGAGAATTAGCAAAAGGAGAAGACATCTGATGACGACAGTCAAATGCAATCAGATTCGTGATGCGGCATCAGCAACATCATCAGCTTTAGATAGAACTTGAAGACAACTGGAGCTAATCTAACGCCATGTATGATAAGGCGTTAGACCCTTGACATGGCGTCAGCTAGGGAGTCACCTAATCTGATAATTTTATTTATTTTGTTATTTTATTTCCATAATTAAGTTTAGGTATAAATAGAAGTTTTGAGGGTTTAATTGAGGATATATCTCTCAATCTTATTTTTGGAACTGGAGAGGAACGTACATTGCCTCATTTTTTTCATCAAGTATTTTTCCTGTTTTTCCTTCAACACTTATCAACTATTGCGGATTATTCTCTTGTGATTCAATTGAAGAAACAATTGTTGTTTTCATCCATTTGTAAGTTTATCCATACTATCATGAATTCAACTTTTTATTTCGGTCATTGAATCATGAGCGGCTAATTCCATTAGCCTGAGTTATCGAATCCATGGATTAGGGTTTGATATGCTGCTAGGTACTTAATGGTTTCAAAGAGTAGTAGGACGTCTTGATCTGTTGTTTTAACTTAAAATCTATTGGTTGCAAACAATAGGTTATGCCTTAGGTTTATTTTCTTGAACAGAGAAATAAACTAGAGGACATGAATTATCAACAGGGACTCGAAAGCTACCAACCTTCTATTTAATAATTAATGCCGTAACTGGATTAATCTACCTGAGATAACATCCTATTGGAAATAGATAAGTTATGTAAGTTTGAGAGAATTAGATAATAAATTGTCTGGTGAGGTCGAGAGATAAGTCAGATAGTATAGTTGTCAGGGATATTCTGTTATTCCTACTTACTTCAAGAGTCTTAAGCAGTACGTAGTATCTATCAATTCCCGAAACCCACAGTGAACATAACTCTTGTTTTCCATTTATAGTGATTACAAACATTAATACTAAAACCTCATTTTATATTTTTGTATCATTTGTTTGAATTTAACTTGTAGCTATAATTTCAAACTAGTTTAATCGCCACTCACATTGTTCCCTGTGGATTCGACCCCGACTCCAAAGTTGGGTAAATATCTTGACAACGACCGCTTTGCACCAAATGGAAGTGTAAGTTGAGCGTTATCACTTCTTTGCTCGTCGGGCACACTATCATAGTAGAAATGCCATGTCAAGGTCATAAAGTATTTTGTTTCATGTTTTTTTCTATTGTTTTTGTTTAACTAGGAATAAAATCACCTAAGGGTAGTTGATGTATTTTTTTATGTTTAAGTTGTTTTGAAAAAATGTTACCCCTCAGAATTTTTTTTAAAACTTTTTGATATGCTTATATGTGTGATCGTTGTGAATCTTGTTATTGCATTAGGTTAGAGGGATAATAATCATAGCTAGCATTTGCATAAACCAGATAGGTAGTAGTTTGTGATGCAACCCTATGTCAGGTGTGTGTGAGATGATTACTTAGTTCCCCTTGTGTATTGAATCTAGAATTTTCCCAGTTAGTCCTGCCTAGGTTGTAGGATAGTCCTTTTGGAAAAGAACATAGGCCATTGTTGATTTATTCCACTCTTAACCTAAATGACCTTTCAAATAAAAATATATATCCCTTGATCCCTATTTAAGCCTACATAGACTGTTTTTCTTGTTTTCACTTTTCACCTTCCCAGTTTAGTTACAATGAACCTATTTTGGGCGTGGTCCCTCCTTGGTCATCGTGAACCTCAATTCAGGTAAATTTTCTAAGTTAAGGGTGGTTATCATAGGGGTGCGTAATTAGACTTGGGTATGCAAAAGGGTTAAATAATAAAAATAAAGTAGGATTGGATGTGGTAAAAAGAGAAAAAAATGGAAAAAGAGAATAGCAAAAAGAAAAAGAAAATTGAAAAAGAAAAAAAGAGAAAAAGAAAGTATGAAAGAAACCACAACCAACTTGAATAAGCAATAAAAGAAAAAGGAGAGAATAAGGGAGGAATGAAAGAAAAGTTGGTTGAGATGTAGAACCCAACCATAATTGTAGTTTCAAGGAGGATTTGTCACTTAAAAGTCCTAAATATACCATACCTACCTTAGGACTACATTACAAGCCGAATAAAGACTTATAGTTATCCTAACCTGACTTTCTAAAAAAACTACGATATAGAAAATAAAGGAAAGCCTATGGTATGCTATGCATATTCTTGTAACTTATATTGAGAGTGTGAGTGTCTTGTTATAGTCCCTGAATTGACATGCATTATTCTACTAAGTAGTGGTGCTTTTTGGTTGTCAAGGTATAGGGGTTGTGTTGTGAGCTGATTATATGTTCGGGTAATGTGATTTGTACATATGCTTTATTATGTGTTTCTAATGTAATATCATAACTTGATTCCCTTTTGTCACATTATTGGGCTGCATAGATCTCAAAAGTTGGTTTTAGAAAGTTAAAAATAGAAGGGGATGATGTGTTTTGAACTAAAATTGAGTCTGACTGTCTTAGGCATCTTAGGTTTCTCCTAGTTTAGCATCATGTTGTGTTTTGTTATGTTTTTATTTCCTGAGGACATGCAAACGTCCTATGTTGAGGGTGTTTTTGTGCCATGGTTTCATGGAACTTTTGATGCTTCAAACAAAAAAATATGCAAGTACTTTGGTTTGTTTTGGTAGATATGATGTGTTTTTATCTCTATTTTGAAACAAACTAGGTTTTAGAGCTCAAAGGAACAAAAGTAGTTGAAGGCTATATAAAATCATAGTTACAAGGTCACCTATGTGGCGTAAGTGCTACTTATTCAACCGTAAGTAGCCTCATAATTCCCAGAGGTGGCAAATTTAGAGAACTTGAAAATAAAGTCTTGATCTGACACTAATGATGGGGAACCTATGGCACATAAGTACAACTTACGATTAAGAAGATCTGGCACATAAGTTGCAGAAAAGTCAAGTACTGAGAAGCTGAATCCTGAAGAAGTGGCACATACCTATGATGAAGAGAGTTACAGGACATAAGTACCACTTACTCCCCATAAGTTCCATCAAAAGTACAAGTATTACAACATGATGAGTTTCTAAGGTTTCCTCTCACTTACGATGCCCACTTATAGGGAGTAAGTGCAACTTACAGCTCGTTAGTTGGCGGTAAGTGGCCACCAACCCAAGTTTCCTTGTTCATTCTGGTTTGGATTCTCAAGGTTTTTATGTAATCTATAAATATTCTTTTTATATTTTTAGTTAGTTTATGCACTCATTATATACACAAACATATATTTTATTCTATAGATTGACTTTTGATCTTAGAGTCCTTATGTTCTTGACTATTTGGATGATTATTAATTTGAGACTTTGGTTTTCTTCTTCAATTTTGTGAGATTATTTCAATGCTTTCTTATAAGAATTTCATGGAGTTTCTCGAAACTATGAGCGGCTAAACCTCTTAGTTAGGATTGTTGGAACCCTGGCAGAATAGCACAGTTGGGAAAGTGTGAGATTCTTCTAGATCATTGTTTATGCATGAATTGTGATATTCTTCAAATGTTTGCTTTCTTAACTACTGCAGAAGTTAAGGACTTTTCTGCATTAGAAATTGTCTTCGCAAGAGAGGAAAATAGTGGGAAAGGAATATTACAACAGTGATTCGAGGCTACCAACCCTCGTCTAATTAACTTGACACTTAAAAGGTAATAGTTAAATTAGGATCAAGACTAGGATTTGAAAGGCAACACTCTAAGACTCATAAGGTGTTGAGTGAAATTTACTAAGTCATTCATAAGAAGATTGGTTATACCTATCTTATCATATTCTGTATACGTGGTGTGAGATATTACTAGTGTGCATATCAAATTAATTACAAAAAACAATCAAGACTTTTTACTATTTACTATTTCCTACAAAATTCCCCCATTTACTTTCTAGAACATATGGCTGCTTCAACAAGTTCGTGAGATAGATTCGACCTATTCCCTGCGGGTTCAACCCCAACCTAGTTAGGTTAATATTATTTAAAGATGACCATGTTTAATTTTCTTAGAGGGTATAGTTTGACAAATAGTTTGATGATATCATACTAGACCTGCGTCTGGACTTCTCAAACAAGTTCAGTGCCGGTCAAAACAGATTGCTTCAATTTTTAGCTCAAATGTGAGCTCATCTATGTGTCCTATGCACTTGACCTGTGTCTTAAATGTACAAGTAGGTCCAGTGTAGGTCAAAATAGTATGCTCTAGTGATTTTAACTTACTTGTTGGCTGACCTACATGCCTTTTGCGAGTGACCTATGCGTGGACTATTCAAGTAGGTCAAACACAGGTCTAAGCAGTGGGCATGGTATCATGAATTTTGCTCTAATTTTTTTTTTTGGTAAACAGATTTTAATTTCACTAAAATGATCATTACAAAGACAGGTAATTGTTGACCAATCACCTCTCACTTCCTATTGCTATTCTCTTACATACATTATACTAGCTATATACAAGTACATCAAGGATATGAATTAAGGTTCTGTAAGTACTTGTGCCACTTAATTACATAATTCCCTTTTGTATGTATATTTATTTCTATGTCTCTACAGATATGATCACTTGAATACGATTTCTTCTAGAATCTGAGGTTATTCCTAGCAGTCCATATGGCGTAAATCATCCTACTAAAAACTGCTACAACTAGTTCCTTGAATCATGCTTTAGCATTCAAACCTGTCATCACCCATTGTACCTCTAGTTCTTTTCTGTGTCATCCACCTAAGCACTCTTCTCCATATGTCCTTTATGATATTGCATTCAAAGAATAGGTGGTCAAACAATTCATCAGCTGCCCCATAGAAGATACATGATTTCGGAACATGGATGCCTATCTTCTGCAGTCTCTCCACTGTTGCTAATCTATGTTTTAAATCTAGCCATAAATTTAATTTGTGACTCGGTTTTATGTGAGACTGTAAGATTAGTTTCTTCCAAGACACTCTGGGATAATAAGGCATCTAAATTAAGTACATTTTTTTTATGCTGAATTTCTCTCCTTTCTGCATTATTATTAACCTACCCAATAAGGGCCCCTGCAGTTGTTGTGACTCCATTATCAATTCCCTGGTGTTCAAAATCTTCCTGACTACCCAAGAAACATTTTGAGGTAGGGACATATGTTTCAGGTCCTATTGCTTTATATAGAAAGTGTGAAGCCATTTAATCTATAGACAGTCTTTTTTCTTTGTTATTGCCCATAGATGCTTTGCTATTGCAGCTTTATTCCACAGGTATAGGTTGATTACATTTAGGCCCCATGAACTCTGTGGTAAGCATACTTTCTCCCATGAGACTAGTGCTTTTTTAGAGATTTCATTCCTTCCAGTCCACAAGAAAGTTCTACAAATAGTTTCAATACCTTTTAATATTTTTTTGGGGATCAAAAACACTTGTGCCCAGTATGCCTGCTTCCCAAAAATCACTGCCTTAATTAGTTGAAGCCTGTCTGCATAACTTAGCAATCTTGCAGAGCAGTAGGTGATTTTAGATGTTATCTTCTCAACCAATGACCAACATTGTCCTATGGATAGCTTCCTAGAAACAAGAGTTATACCCAAGTACCTTAATGGGAAGGTTCCAGTAGTATAACCTATTTCCTCAATTATTTCATTCTCCAGCCTCTCCGATATGCCCGCCAAATATAGTGAACTTTTATCAACATTCACCTGCAGTCCTGACACTTGAGAGAATTTCCTGAATATTTAATTTAGGAGTCTAATGGACCCTATCTCAGCTTTGCAGAACATCAGTAAGTCATCAACAAAACAAATATGTATAGCCCCCACCTTCTTGCATCTAGGATGGAAGTTGAAATTCTTATTCCTGCTCATCTATTTTAGTAACCTATTCAAGTACTCCATAACAAGAACAAATAGGTAAGGTCACATTGGGTCACCTTACCTTATACCTTTCTTGCCTTGGAATGATTTAGTGAGGCCACCATTAAGTTTTAAGGAATAGGAGACAGTGGTGATACATGCCATTATCCATCCTACAAATTTACTAGGAAATCCCATCTCCATCAATATCCTCTTTAAAAAAGACCAATATAGTGAATCATATACTTTCCTGATGTCTACTTTTAGGACATATCTAGGGGATATGCCCTTTCTTTTATAGACTTTGAACAATTCATAGGCAAATATGATGTTATCTGTAATGCACCTTCCTTCTATAAAGGCTGATTGTGCATCTCTAATCAAATCCCCTATCACATTCTTTAATCTTCTAGTAAGCACCTTAGTGATTATCTTATACATAGTTATGCAGCAGGCAATAGGTATGTAATCCTTTATATGAGTAGGGGAGTGCATTTTTGGGATCAAAGTGATAGCAGTACAGTTGAATCTTTTATCCATGTCACCACTGTTGAAAAATTGAAAAACTGCATTTAAAAGATCATTTTGTACCTCCTCCCAATAGGTGGTGAAGAATTCAATGGGAAAACCATCCACTCCATGAGCTTTCTCCTTTGGCATCTTCTTTATTGCATCCTATATCTCCTCAGTTGTTACCTTCTTAATTAAACACATCTATTGTTCCCTTGTAGGACAATATCTCTCATGAATTACCTCATTATCTAGACAAGGGTGTATATCCCCTTCTTGACCCATCAGATTGGAGAAGAATTTAACAAACTCAGCTTCTATGTTTTCAGGTATTGTTAGCTTAACTACTGTCTGACTATGTACTGAAGTGATGGTATTAATACTAGTTATCATTTTTCACTGTGCATGAAAGTATTTTGTGTTTGAATCACCACTCTGAATCCATGAAGCTCTAGATTTTTGCCTCATCACCTGTTCTTCTATTATACTCCATTTCTCTATATCTGCCAATGCTTCCTTCTCCTGGACATATAATTTCTTATTGTCCTGGTTCACTGCTATTTTTGTTTACACCACTTCTAATATTTTCCTGGCACTATCTAACTACTGTTGATATGCTACTAGGTGGCCATTTAAGTCCTTTATAGATGTCTTCACTTCCTTCATCTTGTTCCAGATGATATTCATTGGGTCCCCAAGTTCCCTCTTTGACCAAGTCTCTTTTACCTTCCTTTTGAATTCTGCATGATTCAGCACTGTAGCATACAACTTGAAAGGTTTTGGGTGCATGGCTTTGGGCGTTTGTGTGCAACAATTTATTACAATTGGTGAGTGTTCTGATACCCATGGACTCATATAGTTAGCCTCAATGTGACCCTTATTCTGTAACCACCAATAGTTCCCAAACGCCCAGTCAATTTTACTATAAACTCTGGTATCAGCTGCCTGTTTGTTGCACCATGTGAAGTAGCATCCTGTGCTTTTTCGGGGAGTGAGTTTATTGACTTCTATCATATCCTGGAAGCCCTGCAACTCTGTCTGAGTGATTGGGGATCCAATTCTATCACCTAAACTTAGCACATTGTTGAAATCTCGATATAGTAGCTAATCCTTTTGTACCTGACTTCCCAGGTCAACTAGATCCTTCCAAAACTCCTGCCTCTCACCCAATTCATTACTGGCATACACTATGGTCAGGAGGCAAGTGAACTGTGTGTTAGAGTTAACTACCTCACAACGTATGAATTGTGCCCACTTTGTATTATCTGCACCTGGATATGCCTCTTCCAAATAAGCCAAATCCTCCCATTTTCTTCCTGGTCATAATTATTTTGGACATTCCAATCTCTAGATTTATTATTTTTTACTTTATAGGAATTATGACGTCTCACTCTAGTTTCTATAATTCCTGTCACCTCCACTTTATTCTTCCTCAGAAAGAGTTTCAACTCCTTCTATTTAAAGGGCTTATAAAGCCCTTTAATGTTCCATGATCACACAATAATGGGGGTTGAAATGGATCCCCTCCTCCAGCACTGGTCTCATCTTGATCCCCTACAATTTCCTTCCCTTTACTGATATGTCCACCTTCATTTCACTCATAATAGGATAAGAATATACCTGGGTAGAATCTTCACAATTATTCAACGTATTTTGAGGTAGTTCAGGCTTTACAATCCCTTGACTCTTATCCGCATTTGCCTCTAGTTCTTTATTCTTCTCTGAGTTGTCTTTGTCTGCTTCTTTAGGTTCCCATTGTTGCATCACTCTCCTACGTCTACGGTTCCTCCTCCTTCTCCCCTACTGTGGGGGAAGGTTGATCGGTTCTTCTTTTTCAGGTTCCTTCTTAAATGGGCATTTATCTACCTTGTGGCCAAATCAATTATAATCACTACAAAACTTAAAAATCTAATCATATGTATTAGTTTGTTATATGGTCCCCATGGGAGATGTAAGATCCACTTGGGTAGGTAATGTGTGACTAATGTCACCTCTACTAATACCCTCACGTATGATATTCTTTCCATCTCATCTGTATACTTGTCTATGTACAGCGGTTTCCCTACACCACTAGCCAATTTACTCAATGATTCCATCGACCAATAACCCAGAGTTAAGATCGGGAACTTAACCCACAAGGGTACTTTATTCAGGCACTCAGGGTAAAAGTCGAAATCGAATGTCCAATCCTTTAGGATTAGTGGTCTGTTCCTATATATGTAAGGACCTGATTGCATCACTAGGTCCCTATCGGCCATTGTAGCAAATTTAAAGATGTAATAGCCATCGTCGTGATATAGTACCTTTGGTTTCATCACGAAATTCCACACATGAGCTATGTAATTCTCCATAGATTTGAAGAATGGAGAATCCCCCAGCACATATTCAATCAATGCAGAGCTTTAGTGATTTACCTGAACAAGTATATCCTCCTCCTACAGATGCACAATTATTTTCTCTACCTTCACTATCGGTGGTATATAATTCAGTGCCTTCCCCATTTTTGAGATTTGATTTGGGGGTTTTACCTGGTCCTTCTCCACTTCTGTCTTCACCTCATCTTGGGTTTGGGGAGCTTGAGATAACGAACCCACATTAGAAAATTGCAACCTCCAGGGAAATGATAACACTCAACTTACACTTCAATTTAGTGCAAGGCGGTAGTCATCAATATATTTACCCAACTTTGGAGTCGATGTCGAATCCACAGGGAACAATGTGAGTGGCGATTAAACTAGTTTGAAACTAAAGCTAAAATTTAAATTCAAACAAATGATACGAAAAGATAAAATGAGGGTTTAGGTTTAACAAGTTGTTGTTTTTCATTTTAGTTTCGATGTTTGTAACCAAGATTTTATAAAATAACCAGAATTATGTTCACTAGGGCTTACCCTACATGACATATGCTAAAGGTGACTCAAGATTCTCATGGTGGCTAGAATAACAGGCTATCTTTAGTGATGATATGCTCAAATGTCTCTCGACCTATTTAAGCGTCTAATTTCCTAATCCTGTCGGACTTAGGGAAATTCTGTTCACTGTCCAGATTTTACCTCAGGTTAACAAACCTTGTTACAATGCTGATTATTAAACGAAGTATTTCTGAGTCCCTGTTGATAATTCACTTCCTACTATATTTGATTTATTTCTCAAGCAAATCAAAGCAGGTGTGTCTACTATTTGCAACCAACAAACATTAATTAAAACTTCAAAATTATCAAGAAATCCTAACACCTATTGAATCTTGAGTACTTAGCACCTCATCACGACCTAACCTTAGATCCCATAATTCAGGTTAACAGAGTTTAGCCACTCATGATGCAAAGAACGAAACACATAATTGAATTCATAATTGAGAAGATTAACTTATAGAGATGAATAATAATTAGTGAATCGTAGATTAGATCACAAAGGAAAATCCCCAAAATAGTTGTATTGTTTGAATCCAAAATGATAAAGAAAGAAATATCGGAAAATATTCTCCAAGTCTAAAAGTATCGAACTCTCTTCAGAATAATGATGATGATGAATAATAACCCCCCTAGAAAACCCTAAGACAAATCTTTAAATAGTTTACCCTAAATAAGGAAACAAAATTAAAGTTTTAGCTTTTCCTCAGAATAGACGACGACATCCGTGATAGCTTATCAGGAGTCTGACGACTTATCACTGATGTCGCCAGCTCCTCTGCAATTTTGGCTCTTGATGTCTAAATATGATGACAACATATCAAGATTTTGACGGCTTGTCACCAATGTCGTCAAAACTTCATCTCAGCTTCCAAGTTCTGCCAAAGTCTGACGGTGCTCATGACGCCTTATCACCGGGATGACGACTTATCATGAATGTCATCAAAACTTCTCTTCAACTCCCATTCTCTGGTTAAGGATGACGACAATCATGACAATATATCACACTTTTGACTTCATATCACCAGATGTTGTCACAGGCTTCAACTCATCCCAAATCTCTGGTTAAGTCTGTCGACAACTGTGATAGCC
Organism: Capsicum pubescens; assembly: GCA_030864215.1. NCBI lineage: Eukaryota > Viridiplantae > Streptophyta > Magnoliopsida > Solanales > Solanaceae > Capsicum > Capsicum pubescens. The sequence goes on along the minus strand of CM061543.1, from coordinate 50,772,319 downwards.
TATCATAGGGCTGACGACTTATCACAGATGTCGTCAACCAAACTTCTCTTTAGATTCCTCCATATTTCAACTTCTTTTCTTCCATTCTTGTTGGTTCTCTGTCCCATCAGCTTAAACTATAAAATCAGACCTAAACAAATCAAAAACGACAGAAGTTTCTTAAGACTTCGCAATTATTCTCAATTAAAAGCCTTAAATGTGTTAGCGTCTTCTCACACATCAACACCCTCAACTTAAAATAATTTCTTATCCTCAAGTATCTAAAACACAATACTACGATGCTTAACCAAGAGACACATAAGATACCTATGATAGTTGATCATCAATTTTAGTTCCAAACACATTACTCTCTCCATTTTCAATCTCTTTAAACCCAGCTGTGTATATCCATGAAGATCAACAATGTGACAGAAAGGAATCAAGATATGGAATCAACTTAGCAATAATAACTGTACATATATACAAATTACACTACCTAAACAAGTAGGCAACTAGCAATGCAACCAATGTGCCCTTACAACAATGAAGTCCCTCCTCACTCATATATGAAATCAAGTATGTAAATGCAGGGACGGTCAAGAAACACTTACTCTCAGAAAGAAATTTCAATCAATGCATGTCAAATACCATATGCTTGCCCTTATTTTCATTGCCTAAGTTTTTAGACAGTTAAGTTAGGATCACTATAGGTCTTTTCTTTGGCTTTGTAACTTAGGCTTGGGGCTGGTATGATACGCAAGGATATTTAAATTGACTAAGCCTCCTTGGCACTACACTATTTTTGGGGTCTCACTTATCAACCTTTACTTAATTCTCTCCTTTCTTGATCACACATACTCCAGATGGGTGTGGTATTTTTTTCTTTTGACAATCATTTTTTTTTCACAACTTTTCTGTTCTTATTCTTTTTCCACCTCTCCCATCTTTTTATTCTTTTCTTTCATTCTACACTTCTTCATACTCATTTTACATCACACACCCCTATGGTAGCCACCCTCGACTTAGGCGATTTACCTCAGTCAAAGTGCACAATGTCCAAGGAGGACCAGGGCCAAAATAGGTTCATTTTGATACAAATGGGAAGGTGATAGGTATAATAAAAAGAATAGGCATTCAAGCTCAAAATCAGGATCAAGGGATATTATTCACACATGGAAGATCATTTAGGCTAAAAGTGGACTAATATCAACAACGGCCTATGATCCTTTCCTAACCGCTATCCTACAACCAAGGAAAGACCAATCGAGCAAGTTCTGTATTTAACACACAACAAGAACTAGGTAGCATGTAACACACACATGGCACAGCGTTACATCACAATCTACTACCCATTCAGTTCATGCAATTGTTAGTAGTGATTATCGTGTCCCTAATACTAATGCCATAAAAAGATTCACAATAGTCACATATAGATTCTCATTACACAGTTACCAGATAGACAATTGGATAGGTATTTATCATTCCAAGAAAAATCAATAAAAATATGCCAACTGTCCTAGATACTTATTTTCCCCCAGTTAACCATAACACATTTCAAAACAAATACAATATTCCTAAACATGCCGGCTCTACTAGGAATAGGACTCTGGGGAAAAAAAGGCACAACAACAAAAACCCCAAGAGGACATCAACACCCACAAGTAGCCCCACCCTTAACTTAAAATCATGAAATGTACCTAATGCATCAAACCAAAACAAGAGAGTTAGAAACATACATGTGGCACCACGGGTGCGAAGATCTGATGTAAATCACATAATAAGAATACAAACAACAAAATACCTTAGGTTGCCTCCCAAGAAGAGCCTAATTTAGTGTCACGGCATGACTCAGTTATCTTGACTACTCAGACTTCATCAAGATACCTTGTTGCTAATTATTTATGTCTCCACTTGGAGGATTGGAAACGTCGACCCAACTTTTGATCAATACATCTTCGGGGTATGTTGGGCAAATGTGAGGGCATGATGAGGAATGTTCTATCATGCCACTTCGAAGACTTGAACTGCTTGCCTAATTTTGCATCAAACTTTCATGTGGGCTCATTTGGCAACAGTGAGAATCTTAACAACCACTAAATGGACATCGATCTTTAAGCTTCTTGGCCTTCAAGATTGGGGTTGTAGTATACCCTTTTGGAAGGACAAACTCCAAAATATAAGAATCTTCCTCCTCATTTTCAAAATTCATTATTTGTTTGGGTGATTCGACTTTCATCATATCCACCAAGCATAATGTTGAAAAGTGGTTCGAATGAGGACTAACCCTCAATTTTGGAGTAGCATCCCTATTAGTATTTTTACTCCAAAATAGACTAGAGCTTTCACAAGGATTGTGCTTGATTTCTTCTTTTGACTTTAGTACCATCTCCTTGTCTTTGGAATCTTCATTCATAAATGGTTTGGTTGGTTGGGAAATCACCGAGGGTTGCTCAACATCAAGCTCATCATCAACTTCAGATTCTTTCTCCTCATCTTCACACTCGTCCATTATGTTAAATGATTCCACAGACAAGATATCATCTAAACATAATGTGAAAAAGTTCTTTGAATGCTTGACCTCTATATCCATATCCTCTATCATTCTTCTTTCCTCGTTATTTTCCCTTATGTCTTGATGTATATAACATATGATATCATTCATTGTGTCCACACACTCCAATATTAGTTGAAGCATACCTTCAATGCCACTCTTTCCGGTGCTTCGTTCTTCCTGTTCTTGACCATAAGACCTATCAAAATCATAAGAAGAACTAGAATTTTGGTTAGCATACCGGGGAGAGGGGCATTTGGACAATCACTCCAATGTCTATCTTGATCACCACATAAAAAACAATCATACTCCCGGTAGGATGGAGATGGTTCACATATCTCTCTCCGGGGAGCATATCTACAATCTTGCCAAAAGTGAGGTCCATCACAATATGGACATGGATAATCAGGTAAGATTTCCAACCACCAAGCTCATGTTCATTCCACGATGCCATAGTAATAAGTAAACTAAAATAAAAATCTACCTAACACAAGAAATAAAAGAAAACTAAAAGCAAATATTTACAAGTTTGAATTCAAGCAAGTAGGCTAAAATTTCAAACCAACTTAATATGCCAAATTTCTCCCCGGAAATCACGCTATTTTTGATACCGCTCAACTTACACTTCAATTTAGAGCAAGGCGGCCATCGTCAATATATTTACCCAACTTAGGAGTCGGGGTCAAATCCACGGGGAACAATGTGAGTGGCAATTAAATTAGTTTGAAACTAAAGCTACAAGTTAAATTCAAACAAATGATACGAAAAGATAAAATGGGGGTTTAGGTTTACCAAGTTGTTTTTTGTCACTTTAATTTCGATGTTTGTAACAAAGATTTTATGAAATAACCAGAATTATGTTCACTAGGGCTTACAGTACATGACAGATGCTAAAGGTGACTCAAGATTCTCACGTTGGTTAGGATAACAAGCTATCTTTATTGATGATATGCTCAAATGTCTCTCAACCTATTTAAGCGTCTAATTTCCCAATCCTCTCGGACTTAGGGAATTTTTGTTCACTTTCCAGATTTTACCTCAGGTTAACCAACCTTGTTACAACGCTGATTATTAAACAAAGTATTTTCGAGTCCCTGTTAATAATTCACTTCCTACTATATTTGATTTCTTTCTCAAGCAAATGAAAGAAGGTGTTTCTACTATTTGCAACCAATAGACGTTAATTAAAACTTTAGAATTATCAAGAAATCCTAACACCTATTGAATCTTGAGTATTTAGCACCTCATCATGACCTAACCCTAGATTCTATAATTCAGGTTAACGGACTTTAGCCACTCATGATGCAAAGAACGAAACACATAATTAAATTCATAATTGCGAAGATTAACTTATAGAGATGAATAATAATTAGTGAATCATAGATTATATCACAAAGAAAAATCCCCAAAATAGTTGTATTGTTTGAATCCAAAAAGATAGAGAAAGAAATATCGAAAAATATTCTCCAAGACTCAAAGTATCGAACTTTCTTCAGAATAATGATGATGATGAATAACACCCCCCCCAGAAAACCCTAATACCAAGATTTAAATAGTTTACCCTAAATAAGGAAACAAAATAAAAGTTTTATCTCTTCCTCGGAATAGACGACGACATCCGTGACAGCTTGTCAGGAGTCTGACGACTTATCACTGATGTCGTCAGCTCCTCTACAATTTTGGCTCTTGCTGCCTAAGGCTGACGACGACGATGACAATGTATCAAGAGTTTGACGGATTGTCACCAATGTCGTCAAAACTTCATCTCAGCTTCCAAGTTCTGCCTAAGTCTGACGGTGCTCCTGACGCCTTATCACCGGGCTGACGACATATCATGAATATCGTCATAACTTCTCTTTAACTCCCATTGTCTAGTTAGTGATGATGACATTCATGACGTCGTATCACACTTTTGACGTCATATCACCAGATGTTATCACAGGCTTCAACTCATACCAAATCTCTGGTTAAGTCTGATGATAACTGTGATAACCTATCACAGGGCTGACAACTTATCACAGATGTCGTCAACCAAACTTCTCTTCAAATTCCTCCAGATTTCAAATTCTTTGCTTCCATTCTTTTTTGTTCTCCGTCCCATCTTCTTAAACTGTAAAATCAGACATAAACAAATCAAAAATGACAAAAGTTGCTCAAGACTTCGCAATTATTCTCAATTAAAAGCCTTAAATGTTTTAGCGTCTACTCAAACATCAGGAAATTTTGAGTCCTCCAGCCTTCTAGTAATCCTCTTCCCTGCTGGATCATGTTTTTTCATTCTCACCTCCACTAGCTCAGTTTCCTCACGTATTGGCTGAAACAAGCTCGGGAGAAAATTCCCAAAGGTTAACGGTCCTATATGTTGTTGAATTCCCACTTGACGGCATAACGATGACCGGAGGTGGCATAGCTATTTTCTGAGGAGCCATTCTCACTACCAGTGTACGTTAGCAGCCTGCTATCATGCACCCAAAGCGAAATTATGCTTCATGCTAAAATTCTCTTTTCCGAAATGATCTCTAAATTTTTTTTTCAAAGCATAGATTTTACCCTCCAAACCAACCTTAACGTATCCCATTCTTGGGATATTACCTACGAAAACCCAAAATAAGTTAAAAATTAAAATCCAAAACACTACCAAAAAACTTGAATAAACCTTGGGTTGCCTCCCTAGAAAGGCCGTATTTATATTCATGGCAAGATATTAATTTATTATTATTTTGGGTCTTTGAACCGAAGCAACTCAACTGTAGCCACTTTGAATCCATCCATGTTGTAATGCCTCAATCCTTTGGCATTCACCATAAAATTCTTTATCTCATGGTCTTCTAATTTAATTTTTCAGCTTGAATACACATTAGAGACCATGCATGGGCCCGACCACTTATTATTAATCTTTCCTACGAAATGTTTCAGCATATAGTTGAAGAAGAACACATATTCATTGCTATGAAATTCTTGATTATATATTTTAACATCATATCGCCTCTTCTTTTTGGGTTTATTTGAACAACATTTGGGAACAACCCCTTTTATGTCTGTTACGAGCCTTCCAATACCATGTATGAACTTTTTCACCATAGACTTTGATGCCTTCATTTGCCGAGGAAATAGATCATCCTCAACAACTATTGAAAAAATGTTGTTTGAAAGGTTTTTAATGTAAGTGCCAAGACTCGTCATCACACTAACCACCTTGTCCTTCTCTTCAATCACATCACTCTCCAAGTTCTCTAATACACCTACCAAGGGTTCATCTAAAAGATTCACCTTTATGGTGTTAGTCACCTCATCATCAACCATATAAATCACTCAAAAAACTTGCAAATCCTTAGGTTGTTTCATAAACTTAGATACATTGAAAGAGACCTCTTTATTATTCTCTCAGAACATCATTTCAACATTCACTAAGGCTCTTTCGGTATTGAAGAATGGCCTATCCAAATTAATGGGGACCTCGTGATCCATCTCACAATCAAGAATAACAAAGTCGGCTGGAAAGATCAAATGATCCACTATTATAAGAATGTCAAATAGAACTCCCACATGTTTCTTGATATAACGATCTTATATTCATAGGCTCATTGTGGTTGGTGCCAAGGAACCCAAATCTAATTTTATGAATATGGAAAATTGAATCAAATTAATTCTTGCACCAAGATCACATAATGCTTTTTTGAACTTGTGCACCCCAATAGAGCAAAGCATAGTGAATGATCTCAGGTCTTCCTTCTTCACTAACATTGTGCTACACATTATGGAACTACAATTGTGGATTTTCTCTACAGTTTGTACATCCATGAATCATTTCATTGTAACCATGTCATTCATGAATTTAGCATACTTATGCATCTCTTGTAAAGCTTTTAACAATAGAATATTCATTGATAGGTCGCTAAAATTTTCAAGAAATTTGGTTAACTTGGTATAATCTTCTTTCTTCTTCATCCTTTGTGGTAATGGGGGAGGAATTTTAATTTGAGAAAAAGGAACAACCGTAGTTTCCTTCGGTTGGGCGCATTACCCTCAAATTCTTTTGAAGATTCCTCACTTTCACCTTTTTCTTCAACGACCTTCAACGTGTTAACAATTTACTCATTGATCTTTGTAATCGCATCATTATACTTCTTTAGCCGTTTTTTATTTTTATTTGCTTGTTGATCATGTACCTTTTCATTGGGATATTAATAAAATTAGTAACATTTGTACCAAGATTCTGACCACTCCTAATGACAATGGCCATGCCGTGAGCATCATTTTTAGCATTAGTAACCATGTCACTAGGAAATCCACCCGTTTTCCTTGCATTAAGATAAGTTGAGATTTGACCAACTTGAGTTTCAATTTGTTTGATAGTGGCCAAAAGAGATAACACCATTTGATTAATTTATGATAAATAACTTTTTAGTGCTTTCCCTCAACACCCGTCAAGATACGAGCAAAGACATCTTTATTTTTGAACTTCTCCTGGTCAATGTAGCTTGACTCTTGACCTTTGTCCCTATCATGTAGAGGTACGTACCTATCATAGTATCTATACATATCTCTCTAATCTAAATTTCTATCATGATCTCTATTAACCAATTACTACCACAATCTTTTTCCATCCAACCTTTTCTCCCACATTGTCTTTGATGGGTAGGGTGAGAATCCCTTGATTGGTTTGATAAGAACCAAATTTTCTCCTGAGAATTCACTTCCTCATCATCATAATCATAAACACTCTTAGAAGTAACAACTGTAACCACCTTTGAAGGAGCTACCATTGTATGCTTAGAGAGAAAATCAAGTTGAGTCATCACTTTATCTGTGTTCTCATCTTTTTCCTTATCCTTTTTCTTTGCTCTGGGCTTACAAAGATGCGGAGGTATCCCCCACATTCTCCTAGGTATCTCTTGTGCGCGAACCTCTACTTTTATTGGTCAATCTATCCATAAATTAGTCGCAACACCATATGATTGTTTGATAATAGATCCTCCAGTTACATTATCGACTACTGTCTTGTTCAACCAATCCAACTCCCTATAGAAAATTTGAAGAAGCATTTTATCCAAAACCTCATGATTTAGGCATTGCATTATCTTATTGTTGAATTATTTCCAAGCCTCATATAATGGTTCGCCATTAATTGGTGAAAGAAAGTGATTTCATCCGTTTGCAACATCCGAGAAGGAGAAAAGTAAAGTATCCAAAAATACTTTCGTTAGCTAAACCCATGAAATGATTGATCTCCTGGGAAAATACCACAACCATATGATCACTTCTCCAATCAAAGGGAATGGGAAAATATGCAAAATGATTGATTTACGAGATATGTGGGCCATGTCAAATAGAGAACACACATCAATAAAATTCTTCAACTGTAGATTGGCATCCTTATGTGCTTGTCCTCCGAACAACCCTTTTATTTGAAGAAAATAAAGAATCATTCTATTAACATTAAACACTCCATTTCTTTTTACCGGTGAAACACGAATAACACTAGCTCAACCAAATCTCTAAGGTGATGCTCTTCCTCGAGATGCCTATTAAAAGTACCAGTATTATTACCGTGTTGGATCATAGTATTGTTAATTCTATTATCCTCACCTAAGAAAGAAGATAAAAACAAACAATGTAAAATAAAACATTACCAAAAATCCAACATGACTAAAAACACTACAAGAATGAAAACTATGTTTCACCCCCCGACAACTGTGCCAGTATTTGATGACACAAACTACACCCTTGAACTGTAAGAGATCATCATTAGTATGGTAACCAATGGATTTGGAGTCGAATCCACAAGGAGTGAAGACAAGCATTTCAAAACTCTCGAGTGTTAGAAGTCAACTAGGAGTTGACCCTCAATGTATGGTAAAAAAACATGAAAGTAAAATGGGGGGTTTGTTAGAATGGTCTTAAATTTAACAATTTTTTTGTTTTAAGACTACTATTTTGAAGCTATAAATACTTAGAGATAATCAAGCTTTGAAGATTCTTGGGGTTATTCCTTCCCCAGTTTGGGTTTATGCATAAGTATTTTATTATTTGTCCAAATTTAGCTAGAAGTATGGGTAGGCTAGATCAAGAATTATTAGTGTCATTCTTTCAATAAGACACCAAATATCACAAATAGGTTCTTTTGAACACCTCATAAGTAAAACAATTATTGATCTATGGCCTCAATTATCTTCCTTATGTCTAAGAAACTGTATTAAATAAACTAATTCAAGTTATTGTTCACACCCATTCCTCATCCATATCCCCTCTTTCAAGGATGATATATAATTGGGGTTTGCAACCCCCAATTCTTAGTTAAAATATGGAATGAATGCAAAACCCATTTCAAATAGCTAATTAGGAGGACAAATAAACTAAAGCCATGCACTAATCACAACCTATCAAGAATAATCCAATACAGAAGAATTAGCTACTCATAGAGAGAGAGAAGTGATACGCCCAAATTACAACTCTCGTTAGAAAGTGTAAGCGGTCGCTGTCAAATATAGAACCCAACTGGGTTGGGTGTCGAATCCCATAGGGAATACTATGATCACTAAGTATTGCGATTATTATTAGACTGTTGGTCGAAGATTCCAAGATAAGGGGGGTTTTGGTTTAAGTGCACAATAATACTATTAGTGTAACGAATGAGACGATATATGTAAAAGTAATTGATCACAGAGAATGACAAGTTAGGGTTATGTCCACCTTGTAGCTTCTACTTCTATATTAACTATGGGTAATGCGAATTTTATACATGCATGCACTTATAGAGAGACGTATTCTAATTCTAAATCTAAGTGTTATTCAACCATCAAGGATTTATTCACCTTAGTTCTCTCGAACCTAAAGTGTACAACAACTTATATGAACTCTCCAAGTAGTTAATCCTGCTAGGGCATTAACGTGTAAACTAGAGGTTGGAAACCCTAATTTTTTGTCACACTCTCTTTTCCAAACAACAACTTTTTTATCGAACAAGTTATTGCTATAATGGCGCATTCCCTATGTTTGCAACTACGAGAATTCAATTATAATGAAGAGAGTAATGATATAAGTGCATTACACATCATAAATTCACAAACCCATAACAATAGAGAGTATACTACAAGGTTTCCATAACCCTAACAGATAATCTTAGCTACTCATGAATAAAACAGAAATCAACATCGAAATATTCATCATACCAAAACTTAGAACGAACTTGGTGATGAAGAGGATTAGTGACAATGAGAGAGAAAAATGTTTCTCTCTCTCTCCTCAAACTAAGTGTCTCTTGTGCTAAAAAATAATACAAAATCTGAATTATGTGAATAATGTATAATGGCTGAACTGATAACTGAATAATGGGCATATAAGGCTGAACTGTACTTAGTCTGACTAGCAAGACTGAAACTGTAAAGCATTATGCTTATAAGGGAAGGACTAACTGAGTAGCATGAGGTAACTGAACATGAATTCATAAAGACTGTATTATCAAAGAATGCAAGACCAAGCGTATAATATGGTTCTGAAATATTCTATAAACTAAGGTACTGAAACTCTAATAATTGAGTAAATAGTAATTAAATGCTATGGTTGAGCAAACTAGAATTTGAAATGAGTTATTGATCTAATTTTTGGGCTGAAACTGAGACTGACATTATAACTAAGACTGTAATAGAGGTTGTAACAGGGGATGAACACACTGAAAGGCATGAGTGCAGAAGCCATGAGTTGTATGACCTGAGTTTGGAGTTCCTGTATCCACAGAACATAATTCATAACAATGAGTGAGCTAGAACTCCTTACGCTGGGAATCAAAAGCGCACATGGTTATATGGATAGTGCATGAACATGGTTCATGACCATAGGGTTTACATATAAGGCCTCAGTGGGTACCGTGATAGCTGAAGTACAAAACTTTGCACAGAGGTAAATACGGGTTGGGCATCATTCCCACCCATTATTTTTCTACACGTACTAATTTTACTACTGAAATCTAGAAGCCTGAATTCATGAGATATCATAACTGGACAGTTCATATATACCCATCGGGCTACGATAGACTATCCCACTGGGTGGGAGACTGAGAAAGGTTTTTATTACTATTTGGTCTGACTTTAAAGTTAGCTACTATGCAAAGTGTTACAAAAGACAGAGAAGCTCCTGGATCTAATGAGGCATAAACATGTAAATGGGAGGTCTGCAACGTACTAGTGACCGCATCAGAAGAATATTCATGTAATACCCCATGGAAATTTTCGTTATCTAAGTCCTTTAAAGAATTCCAAGAGAAGTCTCACACATAGGAAATTTGTCTAAGTGTTGGGACTTAGTCATATTTTAAGCCTTCAAACTTTGGGGATTTTATTTTTGACCTTCCCAACCTCCGACAGTTGATTTTCTTATTGATTCAAGCTCGAGGGAGTCAATAGTACATCTCAGGCGAGTTTCAAAATTTTTGGACGAGCGTAAGGGCATGTTTGGTATTCCAAAATAGTAGCTCAAGGCGATTTTACCGTGGTGCCTTGTGCAGTCTGGTACCGGGGGTCACCGCGATGGGAAATGCGGAACTTTACCCAGTCCAGTGGACTAGAGCCCGCAGTGCCCTGCCATTTTGGTTGGGGAAATTCTGCAGTCCAACTCCGTGTTATTAAGGGCAAAAGAGTTTTATTCCACGCAAAATTATCCCCAAAAACACGATATTCAGCCCTTCAAAAGCAAATAATAATCATTTTCACTCAAATTCTCTCAAGAACAAGCGCTAGGATTTTCAACCTAGGATTCAATTAACTAAGATTTCATTGTTACTTTTCAAAATTGATTAAAGGTTAAAGATTAGCATACATCTTTCGTTTGAAGTATGTGGGGTTTGAACAAGAACACATCTTTCGTTCTTGTACCCAAAAACTTGAATTTTATTAAATATTTCATGATTTAAAAGTTGGGGTTTATGCCCAAATCATCTTGTTTTGATTTTATACAGTTATAAGTAATTTAAGCTTTGAATTTAATTTTATCTCACTTATTTATGCTTTGAATTATGGATTTATATTTTGAATTGTATTTCTCCATTGAGAATTGATATTTTTAATTGCTTTCAAGTTAATTTTTGAGAATTAAGCCTCATTATGATATTGTGATCATTCAAGTATATATGTTTTCAACCCAAGCGTGAATTTTGATATTTCATGAAGAGTATGCTATAGTATTCTTTAACAAGCAAGCATTTAGATTTTTAAATAAAGATTTATCTTTGGTCCTAAGCGAAGATAAGGAATCCACACTTTTCATTTAAATTCCTGATTTAAATCAAAGGAAAACGTAGTTGGGTTTTATTATAACCTTTATGCTATTTTAAGGTGGATTTCCTAAAGTTCTTAGCCTAAGTATGGGAGTAATATTTAGCAGCAAGTTGGGTATGATTCCAAGGTCTCATTCCCCAGAAGTATATGTCACCATAGGTTTTATAATTGCCCATAGTGGGCTAAGAAAGTGATCACTAAAGTTAAGGTTCTATTTCGATGACAAGGGTAGAACAGTTCTCCCCAATATGGGAAACATGCTGGAATCTATGTCAACTTAGATGGTTTATGTCGATTAGAAGTTATTCCCAAGTTCCTAAGCCCAAAGTCCCAAGTCCATAGAGTTCCCAAGTTTTTAAGTTTCTAATCCCAAAAGAAAAGATTATAGAATTTTTTATAGAAAACTAAGTGCAAAGGCTCACGAACTAGTCAATTTTTGATTTTCGTAAAGATATTAGTTTTCAGATTTTAGATTAAAGAGTGAGTCTTTTCAACGCTTAGATGGTATGATTTAAAGAGGGAAATTCAAGTACAACTTTAAGAATTGAATGTTATGGCTCACAAGGTATATAAAGTATGAATTGTTATTATGGCTCAAAGTATTGATCCACATATACGTTTGTGTGCTACATTGTCTTATAATGTAGGTTCAGGTGCTCAGTATCCGCAGCACGAGTAGTTCGAGCATACCTATATACATACCCACAATTGGTGATTCCTCATGATTCGAGGTCCTGCTCCTTCATATTTTTAGATTTTATAGTAGTTGGATTGTCGTTATCAGTTTAGTCCGAGTTAGTTGGGGGTCTGTCCCAATGACGCTCTAGTTCTTTGTTAGTAGTAGAGGCTTGTCGGACTATGAGTTATTTATAGACTTTTCAGTATTTTGCTATTCAGACATCATCTACAGTTTGCTCAGTTTAGATTTGATATAATGCAAAATTATTTCTTGACTAAATTATCACAAAGTAAGATTCAGGCCTAGTAGCATGCTTCAAGGGTTAGCTTGGGGATACTTGTAGCCCTAAGCACTGTGTGACGTCTCGGATGAGATTTCGGGGTATTACAAACTTGATATCATAGCCTAAGGTTTAAAGAGTCCTACAGAGTCAGACAAGCTGCATTACATAGAGTCTTGATCATCGATGTGAAGCGTGCCACTTCTATGAGATATTTTTTGGAAAATCCTCTCTTTCTTTTAGAATCCATCGTGCTTACAATTGTCTTTATCTTCTATTAACTCGTGCTCTTTTATGATAGAATATGCCTTCTCGCAGAGCTAATGCCTGTAGGAATAATAATCAGCCACCCTAACCTATTGATCCCCTGAATGAGAATGTGTATCATGCTGAATTTCAGGTTGCCTTTCAGACATTAGCCTAAGCTATGATTGGTACTATTTATGCCAATAATCAGGGTATTGTTCCACATCAGCAAAGGGGTGATGCAGCCATAGCCAAACTTCATGACTTTATGAGGATGAATCCACCCGAATTCTTTGGGTCAAAGGTAGGTGAGGACCTGTAGTTGTATCTTGATGAGGTGAAAAACATCACCCAAGTTATGTATGTTACTAAAGAGAAAAGTGTGGAATTGGCCTCTTATTATTTGAAAGATGTTGCTTATGATTGGGTAGTCATATGGAAGAAAAGTAGGGGCGAGGATGCAGCTCCCATGAGTTGGTAGGTGTTTCATGATGCTTTTCTAGATAGGTTCTTTCCACGTAGTTATGGGAAGCCAAAGTTGAGGAGTTTATAAATCTGAGGCAGGGCTCACTGACAGTAAAGCAGTATTGCCTTAAGTTTAGCCTGCTATCTAAGTATGCTCCTAATTTTATAGCTGACACCAGATCTAGTATGAGTAAGTTTGTTACTGGGTGTCTGGATTGGTAGTCAAGGAGTGTAGGACTGCCATAATTATTGGAGATATGGATCTTTCTAGGTTGATGCTGCATGCCCAACAAATTGAGGTAGAAAATTTGAAGGGAAGGGATAGATTTAATAAAAAGGCTAGAACTGGACAGTTAGAGTATGGTCAGAGTAGATCTAATGGAGGGAATCACCCTCAGTTGCAGAACCGTTCGTCCATGCCCGTACCCTCTCCAGCCAGTGCTTCTGTACCTAAAATTAGGCAAGAATAGTGGGGTAAGTCCTCCATGTCCAGATCTCAAAACAGTGTAAGTAGTAGGCCCAGTTATCCCACATGTGCTAAGTGTGGTAGGACCCATCTGGGTGAGTGTTTGGCCGAGCAGAAGAGTTGTTTTGGTTGTGGCGAGTTGGGCCACAGAATTAGAGAGTGACCGTATGCTAAAAAGGGAAATAGAGATGTTCGTCCCCAGACTCAAGCTACCAGTGTATGAGCTCCTGTAGTTCGCCCAGCACTGCTGGCGGTCAGCGCCAAAATCAATTCTATGTTTTTCCATCTCACCAGGAGTAGGAGGATTCACCAGATGTTATTACTAGTATGTTTCATGTCTTTCATATTTATGTGTATGTATTGTTGGACCCTGGGTCAAGTTTCTCTTATGTGACCCCATTAGTTGCTGTGAATTTTGAGATAAATTCTAAAAAGACCCTTGAGCCTTTCCTAGTTTCTACTCCAGTAGGGGAGTCCGTTGTTGCTAAGCGAGTCTATAAAAAGTGTCTTATTAATATTCTTCATAGAGTCATATTAGCAGATTTTATAGAGTTAGAAATGGTTAATTTTGATCTTATTCTTGGTATGGATTAGCTCTATTCCTATTATGCAACCGTTGATTGTCGTACCCGAGTGGTGAAGTTTCAGTTTCCAGATGATCCAGTTTTCAAGTGGTGAAGAAACTTAGTGTCCCCCAAGAGTCATTTCATATCTTATCTTAAGACCAGAAATTTGATATCCAAAGGGTGTATTTACTATTTGGTTCTAGTTAAAGACACTAAGTCTGAGACCACCAATTTAGTCTATCGATGTAGTAAATGAGATTCCCAATGTATTTCTAGAGGATCTCCCAGGGGTACCTCCTAATAGAGAGATAAAATTCAGTATTGACTTTGTCCCAAATACTCAACCTATTCTTATTCCTCCATATCATATGGCTCACGTAGAACTTACGGAGTTGAAAGAGCAACTCAAAGATCTTTTAGATAAAGGTTTCATAAGGCCCAGTGTTTCTCCATGGGGCGCTCTTGTCTTGTTCGTGCAAAAGAAAGATGGTTCTTTGTGAATGTGCATTGACTATCATCAGCTAGACAAGGTCACAATCAGTTACAAGTATCCCCTTCCTAGAATAGATGATTTATTTGACCAATATCAAGGTGTAAGTTATTTCTCAAAGATAGACCTTAGATCTGGCTATCATCAGATTAAAGTAAGGGAGTGTGACATTCAAAAGATAGCCTTTAGAACCCGCTATAATCATTTTGAGTTTCTAGTCATGTCATTTAGGTTAACCAATGCTCCAGTAGCTTTCATGGACCTCATGAATCGAATGTTCAAATAGTATCTAGATATGTTCATCATAGTTTTTATCAAGGATATTCTTGTCTACTCTAGTAGTGAGGATGACCATGCGGATCATCTTACAATTGTCTTGCAAACTCTTAGAGATCATAAATTTTTTGCCAAATTCACCAAGTGCGAATTTTGGCTAAGATCAGTAACTTTTCTCGGTCATGTTGTTTCTGCCGACGGCATTAGAGTTGATTCCCAAAAGACAGAAGCCTTAAGAAATTGGCCTAGACCTATCTCTCCTTTAAACATTAGGAGTTTCTTGGGCCTAGCTGGTTATTAAAAATTTTTTGTTGAGAGATTTTCATCCATTGCATATCCTATGACTCGATTGACTCAAAAGAAAGTTAAGTTCCTGTGGTCATATTCGTGCGAGAAGAGTTTTTAGGAGTTGAAGACTCGACTCACTTTAGCCCCAATGTTAGCATTACCTAATGTTACAGAAGGTTTTATGGTGTATTGTGATGCCTCTAGAGTTGGTTTGGGTTGGCTGTTGATACAAAGAGGTAAGGTCATAGTCTATGCCTTTAGATAGTTGAAGACTCATGAAAAGAATTACCTAACCTATGATTTGGATTGGTTGCTGTGGTTTTTACTTTGAAAATTTGGAGACACTATTTATATGGTGTTTATGTTGATGTACTCATGGACCATAAAAGCTTGCATTATGTGTTTACTCAGAAGGAGTTGAATTTCCATCAGAGAAGGTGGTTAGAGTTGTTGAAAGATTATGATATAAGTGTGTTGTATCCTCCGGGAAAGGCCAATGTTATGGAAGACGCCCTTAGTAGGTTGTCTATGGGCAGTGTGGCTCATGTTGACAAGGATAAGAAGGATTTAGCTTGATAAGTGCATCATTTGGATAGATTGGGTGTTAGGTTTCTTGATTCAGCTGAGGGTAATGTCTGGGTTCAGAGTAGTTCTAAATCTTCCCTAGTTTTAAAAGTGAAGGAAAAGCAAAACATGGATCCTAATTTGGTCAAACTGAAGAAGTCAGTTAAAAACCAAAAGATAGATGTTTTCTCCCAAGAGAGAGATGGGGTGTTGAGGTACCAGGATAAATTGTGTGTTCCTTGTGTTGATGAGTTGAGGAAGAGAATTATGGCTGAGAAGCATGGTGCACAGTATTCTATTCATCCCGGTGCTATGAAGATATACCACAGTTTGCAGGAAATCTGTTGGTGGAATGGTATGAAGAAGGACATAACAGAGTTTTTAGCAAAGTATGCAACTTGTCAATAGGTTAAGGTAGAGCACCAAAGGCCTGGTGGTATGTTGAAAGAGTTTAGTATCCCCATTTGGAAGTGGTAAGAGGTGAATATGGATTTTGTAACTGGGTAACCCCAATCACGTCGGCATCATGATTCAGTTTGGGTTATTGTAGACGGATTAACTAAGTCAACACATTTTTTGCTGGTTCATACATCCTATACAGCTGGAGATTATGCTAAGTTGTTCATCTGGAAGTTAGTCAGACTTCATGGAGTTCCCTTGTCTATCATCTCTAATAGGGGTACTCAGTTTACTTCCCTGTTTTGAAGGGCCTTTTAGAAGGGTCTTGGTACCCAAGTCCAACTTAGTTTCACTTTCCACCCTTAGACAGATAGTCGGGATGAGAGGACAATCCAAACTCTAGAAGATATGTTGAGGAAATGTGGTCTTGATTTCAAGGGTAATTGGAATGAGCACTTGCCATTGATTGAATTTTCTTATAATAATAGTTACCATTCTAGCATTCAGATGGCCCCATTTAAAGCTCTTTACATGAGGAGATGTAGATCACCCATAGGCTGGTTTGAAGTGGGTGAGGCTGCTTTGGTTGTACTTGATGCAGTGTTTGAGGCTATGGAGAAAGTCAAGTTGATTAGAGAAAGATTAAAAATAGCCAGAGTTGTTAGAAATCATATACAGATGTGAGAAGAAGAGACCTAAAGTTTGAAGTGGGTGATTTTGTGTATTTGAAGATTTTACCCATGAAAGGGGTGAAAAGATTTGGCAAGAAGGGGAAGCTTAGTCCCGGTATATTGGCCCATATATAATTCTGAGTTGTGTTGGGAAAGTGGCTTATGAGCTTGAGTTGCCTGCAGACTTGTCAGTCATTCATCCTGTGTTTCATGATTCGATGCTTAAGAAGTACGTTGGTGACTCCACTGTCGTAATTCCTTTAGAGAGCTCAGCTACTCATAATAGTCTTTCATATGAAGAGGTTCAAGTTGAGATTTTAGATTACTAAATTCGTAGATTAAGGAACAAAGAAGTTCCCTTGGTCAAAGTTCTTTGGCGGAATCAGACTGCTAAGGGTGCCACTTGGGAAGAAAAAGCAGACATGTGAGCGAAGTACCCTTACCTCTTCTCTGCAAACTCAAATCAAGCCGAAGGTACTACTCTTCTTTAATTCAGTTCTTTTCTAAGCATGTTTTCAGCTATATAGTGCCTTCCTTATAAGTTAATGCACTCACAGAATCACTCTAAAGTTTAGAATGATGTAGAATCAGTTTAGCAATTTATTTCAGCTGTGCATGCTTAGTTTTCTTGGTATTCTTAGCCTAACTAGCCACATTTGAGGATGAATGTTCCCAAGGGAGAGATATTGTAAGACCCCACATAAATTTTCGTCATCTAAGTCCATTAAAGCATGCCAAGAGAAGTCTCACACTTTGAAAATTTGGATAAGTGTTGGGACTTAGTCATATTTTAAGCCTTCAAACTTTGGGGATTTTATTTTCGACCTTCCCGACCTCCAACAGTAATTTTTTGGTGATTCATGATCGGGGGTGTCAATAGTACATCTCGAGTGAGTTTCAGAATTTTTTGACAACTGTCAGGACATGTTTGGTATGCCAAAATAGTAGCTCGAGGTGATTTTCCTGCGACACCTCACCCAGTCCAGTCCTTGGGGGTCACAACGATGGGCAAGGCGGCGCGTCGCCCATTCTAATGGACTGGAGCCTGCGGCACCCTGGCCATTCTAGTTGGGGCAATTCTGTAGTCCAACTTTGTGTCATTAAGGGAAAAAAAGTCTTTTTCCACCCCAAATTAGCCCCCAAAACATGAGATTCATCCCACTAAAACCAAATTATACTCACGTTCACTCAAATCCTCTCAAGAACAAGCCCCTAGTGTTTTCAAGCTAGGATTTAATTCACCAAGATTTCACCATTACTTTTCAAAATTGATTCAAGAATCAAGATTAGCATACCAAGAATCCCAAGAATCAACCTTCAAAGGCTCAAATAGCATCTTACACCAAATATGTTCATCAATTGAGGTATGTGGGATTTGAACAAGAACACATCTTTCGTTCTAGTGCCAAAAAACTTGAATTTTATTAAAGATTTCATGATTTGTAAGTTGGGATTTATGCCCAAATCATCTTGTTTTGAGTTTATACAGTTATAAGTAATTAAGCTTTGAAGTTCATGTCTATCTCACTTATTTATGGTTTAAATTGTGGATTTATGTTATGAATTGTATTTCCCCATTGAGAATTGATATTTTTAATTGCTTTCAAGTTAATTGTTGAGAATTAAACCTCATTATGAAATTGTGATCATTCAAGTATATATGTTTTCAACCCAAGTGTTAATTTTTATATTTCATGAAGAGTATGTTATAGTATGCTATATTTCATGAAGAGTATGTTATAGTATGCTTTAACAAGCAAGCATTTAGATTTTTAAAGGAAGATTTATCTTTGGTCCTAAGCTAAGATATGGAATCCACACTTTTCATTTATGTTTATGTTTTAAAGCAAAGATAAGCGTAATTGGGTTTTATTATGACCTTTATGCTATTTTAAGGTGGATTTCCTATAGTTTTGAGCCTAAGTATGAGAGTAGTATTTAGCACCGAGTTGGGTATGATTCCAAGGTCTCATACCCCAGAACTACATGCCACCGTAGGTGTATGATTCCCATAGTGGGCTAAGAAAGTGATCACTAAAGTTAAGGTTCTATTCTGATGGCAAGGGTAGAACAACTCTCCCCAACGTGGGCAAGATGTTGGATTCCATATCAGCTCACATTGTTTATGTCAGTTAGAAGAAACTCCCAAGTTCCCAAGCCCAAAGTCCCAAGTCCACAGAGTTCCCAAGTTTCTAAGTTTCTAAGTTTCTAAGTTTCTAAGTCCCAAAAGAAAAGATTATAGAAAATTTTTTCGAAAACTATTTGCAAAGGCTCACGAACTAGTCAATTTTTTATTTTCATAAAGATATTAGTTTTCAGATTTCATATTAAAGAGTGAGTCCTTTCTACACTTAGATAGTATGATTTAAAGAGGGAAATTCAAGTACAACTTTAGAACTGAATGTGATGGATCACAAGGTTTATAAAGTATGAATTGCTTTTATTGCTCTAGTTTCAGCATTTTTAGACATTCCAGCTTACGTGAGTCATTTACATTTAGCATGCATTATTTTTATAAATGATGATTATGAGATAAGTTTTCTTATGCATTATACCCCCATAGGCTCTGTACATCCTCAAAGTACTGATCCATATATACGGCTGTGTGCTATATTTCCTTATAATGTAGGTTCAGGTGCTCAATATCTGTAGCGCAAGTAGTTCGAGCATCCCTATCTACATCTCCACAGTTGGTGAGTCCACATGATTTGAGGTCCTACTCTTTCAAATTTTCATCCTTTATAGTAGTTGGATTGTCGTTATCAGTTTAGTCCGAGTCAGTTGGGGGTCTATACCAATGACTCTTTAGTTGTCTATTAATAGTAGAGGCTTGTCGGACTATGAGTTATTTACAGACTTTTCAGTATTTTTCTATTCAGACATCATCTACAGTTTGTTCAGTTTAGATTTGATATAATGCAATATTATTTCTTGACTAAATTATCATAAAGTAAGGCTCAGGCTTAGAAGCAAGCTTCAAGGGTTATCTTGGGGATACTTGTAGCCTTGAGAAAAGTGTGACGTCTCGGATGAGATTTCGGGGTTTTAGATTTCCCTACCTTAACTGGACTGAAGTGCATAAAGCCTACTTGGGCGCTGCCATCTGGTGGCATTAGAAGTGGCACCTTGCTGATTCGAGCAACCGGAATGAACTGAAGGATAACTATGCTGGCTTTGTGGACCAAGCTTAGGATAGTCTCGGACTATGTGACCTGACTCGCCATATCCAAAACACACATCATTGACGACTCTACACACAACCTTATGATTCTTATCATATTCTTCACAAAGTGGACTGGTACGAACACCTCGCGTACTACTCTAGATTTTGGATCCTGGCGCTCCATCATGACTATCATTCCTGAACCTTAGTACTGGGGTACTAGAAGAAGATGGAACTGGGGCTGCAAACTTCTGACTAAACATTGAACGATTATGACCCTCTGACCTTGATTGGGAAAAAGTAAAGCTACCCGTTCTGGCTCTCTTATTTTCTCTCTCTTTCTTCTTAAGTTTCTTCTCCATAATTTTTTGAGCATGGACCATAAGCCTAGATATGTCCATCTCCTTAATCAACATCGCAATCCTGCATTCCTTAACCACTCTACCCGATACCCCAGACACAAACTTGCTCATTTTGGATCTACTGTCTGCTACTACTTGGGGAGCATACCTGGATAACTGAGTAAACTTGAGGGAATACTCTTTCACACTCATACTGCCTTTCCTGAGATTGATGAACTCTAATACCTTGGCTTCTTTCTTCTCTAAAGGGAAGAATCTATCTAAGAAGGTAGTAGCAAACTTTTTCCATTCCATGGGCTCTGAATCTGCACCCCTGTTAACCTTTCACTGCTTAAAACATATATGGGATACATCTTGTAGCTGATAGGTGGCTAACTTAACACTGTTCCTGAAAGTCACTCCCATGATATCTGTGACTTTGTGAACCTGATCGAGGAACTCCTGTGGATCCTCTTCTGGATTAGATCCTGAGAATAAGGGAGGATTTATTCAGGTGAAGTCCCGAATCCTGGATGTAGTAATAGTGGCCACTGGGTTGGCCAGAACAACAACTGGTCATGCATTCTAAGATGCTACTGAATTGTCTAGAGTAGTAAATACAGTTCTTAATTCTGATGTGCTTGTCCAGGGGATCTGCCTGAACGGGTTGAGGTGCTGACTGGTCTCCCATTTCTCTTTACTGAATCCTCTTTGGAGGTATTTTCTGTAAATCAAAGAGAAACTAGGATTAGAAAAAGAGTTTAACTATAGCTCATGCTCACTCGCATGACATGTGTACTGAAAGAAGGGAAACTGTTCCTAAAACATCTCATAGCCTCCTATACATAAATGTGGCGTGCTATACACCCATGAACAAGACTCTACTAGATAGGTCTTTCAGACTTCCTAGGAATCGATGAACCCATCTGTGATACCAAGTTTGTAATGCCTCGAGTCTGGTACCCCTGATACTACATTGTGTTCATAATCCCAAAGGACCACAAGCTAACCCATAATTGGTACCTGCTGCAATAACTGAATAATAACACTGTATAATGTAAAAAAAATAGGCTGAAATATCATAAGGTTCAAAACTGACATAGGTATCTCAATACAAAAACTGAACAACTCTCTGAATGTGTAGTCTAAAAAGCCTCTAAACTGAACTTCCTGAATAAGGAGTTTATGGGAAAATCCTCCAACTAACCCCATCTATAGAAATGCTGAATCTAATGAGATAAAGAAATAAAAGAATATCATTGAATGATAAGGACTCACTATTAGTTTACTGTTGTTGGCTGAAAGTCTGATCTACTAAGGGTGCTCTGGAGCCCGTGCATCTGAACCTATGGTATGAAACATCATAGCACAAAAGAAAAGTATGTGTCAGTACTTATGTATATACTGGTAAGCAAAGTTAGGCAAGGATGAATATAAGGGTTCATATGCATGAACTATAACTGACTGAACAACATGAACATGACTGTGTTAGAATACATGCATGAATACATAACTGTAACTGAAGTCATAAGGATTCTGAATACTGAGTTTACTGATAACAATGATTACTGATAGCTAATATAACTAATAACTGAGTGACTATGTCTGACAGTCCTGATTCTGATGGAACTAGCTAAGTTCCATACTGAGCTGAGTGACCGTATCTGACAATCCTAAAATCTGTAGAACTATCTTAGTTCTTTACCGAATACTGAGACTGATACTGTGGGAGGTAATCATATAACTGAAATTCCCTTTTTCAAACTAATTTGGGTTCCAACCTGTAAACCCAGTTTGAAGGGTGTCAGTACCGTGCCATGGGTAAAGACAAGTTGTGAGTTAACCTTCTCCTGATAGGGAGCTCTTTCGCCAACCCCTCACTGGTAGGAGAACTCTAATGAGATGTATTATCTCTAGACTATAGGGATATATCTCAACCTATACTAGATACGTAGTTCTAGAACACAAGGATTGTTTCTAAGGATCACATCCTCTGCTGGCGGGTGAGCCCCCATCCTTGGGTTCACTTGGTGCTGAATCCTACTCCCAAGTGAATAGACATTGGATTGACTTCCTAGTTTATACTAGGTTTGACTGATCTGTTACTGATTGTACTAATTAACTGAACCGAACTGAGTTTACTGAGTTCCATTGACTGATAGAATAGTACTGAGTTCTGTTAGCTGACAGAGTTTACTGAGAACTGAACTGAATACTGAATGAGACTGGATTAATACTGAGTCTACTGAGTTTTCCTGATTTCTATAACTTAAATAAAGTACTACTGATCATGACATGATTGAGACTGTTCTGTAACTGACACTGGCTCTAGGCACACAACTAAATTGTCGGGTATTAAATACCCCCAGGACTCGATATCATAAAAAAAGTAAGACATGATAATTCTTAAATATTGGACAATAGTC
Organism: Capsicum pubescens; assembly: GCA_030864215.1. Classification (NCBI taxonomy): domain Eukaryota; kingdom Viridiplantae; phylum Streptophyta; class Magnoliopsida; order Solanales; family Solanaceae; genus Capsicum; species Capsicum pubescens. Next base: position 50,749,197 of record CM061543.1, on the reverse strand, counting down.
AACCATTCACAATACAATCATTTAGGCATTTCATCAAGTACTTGGAAGTCATGAACTTGTACATAGATAGGAATGCATGCTAAAGTGTTAAAAATACACCATTTTATTCACATAGGCATTCCAACAAACATTTACAAGGCATAACCTTAACATGATAGAAGTTTAAACACCTTGTAATGACATGAATCAACATTAGGGCTACCAAGGGATCACAAATGCATCATTAATTCAATTAAGCATTTTATCAAACATGTAGAAGGCATAATCTTGTATTTGGGCATGAATACCTTATTGATGCATTATGACTACAACCATAAAGCCATAATTTAAGTGTTTTCAAATTTAAGTGTTTTCAACTTGGGGGAAACATAGTTCAACACACATGCTAACATAATTTCATGAAATTTAATAAAGAACCTAACTTGGAGACCATACCACAACATCATAATTAATATAATCTAATTCACAACATGGAAATCATAAATTCAAGTTTTAAAAAGGTTTCTTGAACTCCAAGGGTGGAAGGGACCTTTGGATGAACACTTTACATACCTTATTGCTTGAATTTGGAAATATTGATGGTGAAATCTCTTGAATTTGATTCTTGGATTGATAGCCCTAGGGTTTTGATTTTGAGGATTTTATTAGTAATGATTGTATTATGCCTATAAAGGGGCTAAATTTCGGGTTTTGGGGGTTGAAGGTCGAGGGAAAAAGACCCAAATACCCCCAAGAACGCGGTATTTTAATAAGTAAAAACTGGGCTACCGATGTGATATTCGATGCGGCACGTCTATGGCATTGATGTGATATCTGACTCTTCGTGCCAAGATCATGCCAGTTCACTGGAATTTGATGCTAGCAACTGGGGAAACTATTAACCAACACGATAGGCGATGCGGCACGCCAAGATCGTGTTGGTCCACTAGTTTGGGATTCCAAACATGGTCTAAACGACGTCCGAAATATCTGAAACTCATCCGGGAACACCTATTGACCTGCTTGATCATGAATTAACTAATATATAGGAATTTAAAGGACTTTAATGTCTCAAAATGAGATTGCCAACTTTTGAAGGCTAAAAATAAATTAAGTCTGAGAACTTAGCTAAATATTCTAAGACAAGATTAAAGGGGTGAATTAATCTAGAAATTTTGTGGGGTCTTACAGAATACGTACAAAATCTATCTTGAATATGTTGATATCACCAGGCAATGCAAAAAAAGTAAAAGGGGGAATTTGTTGATATAGAAAAAAAACCGGTTTCTATTAGTTGTAAATAATATAAGACGAACACTAGTCTTGAGTTCCCCCTGGCTTATTAACTCCGTAAATTTCCCTCCATCAACCCAACTATTCTTTTGTTTTGTATGCAAAGTCTACAAGATGGGTATTATCAGCCACCTTGTGGGTGCGAAGATAAATCTCACCCTTTACTGGTTAAGTCTCAGGGCATCGCCTTGTTGCTCATTGCTATCACCTCAGTTCACTATCACCTTTTGGGATTAAGTGATTAGATGAGATGGAGGGGACTAAAAGGTGGAGGTAAATCCTAAATCACTATCCTAATCTTCTTTTCACAATCAAAAACTCCTTTATGAGGATGGACGCGAATACAAGCTATCTCAAGCTACTGCAGCTACTTGAATTTTAATTATCGTGAATAAGATTGAGATACTTGCAACCCTAGAATAGATGAATATCACACTTACACTATATAGCTAATCAACCAGGGGTTCCACAACCTTAGCAAAGGGAATTAGCCACTCGTATTTATAAGATCAATCATGGAATCCACAGACAAAATTACAAAATCATCCTCAAAATAATAAGGAATAAATCCCAAAGTCTTAAATTGAATAATAAACCAAAGACAAACCGATAATAGATGAATGAAAATTAATATCTAAATTTATTGCTGAATAGTTGAATGTCTTGAATTCTTCGATAAATTAAAAAATCCTAAAGGGTATTTACATATTACAAAAACCAAGTCCTAATTAAAGTAGGAAAACTCTAGAAATCAACTCCTAAATAAAATGGGAAAACACTAGAAATCAACTCCTAAATAAATAGGAAAAATTAATTACCCAAACATAATAGGACTTAAAAACATAATAGGAGTGCAATTGGGATATATGGAAACCCCAAGAAACAAATCCTAACTAAAATGGGATAGTAAGAATAATTTAGGAACTTGGTACGACTTGGTCTTCAACTCATACCATCATCATACGAGCTATACCAAGGCTCACATATCCATTCCAGTGACTGTCTTCCAGTCTTAAACTTTCTTTTATTCATATGACTTATGCTCATGAGTCAAACCTTGATCATACAACTCTATTCCTTGACTCGTATCCACCTGTGACTTCTTTGTTTCTTTCTTCAACCACTGGTCTTAGTACAATTAGATCATATGAGTCATACTAAGACTTGCAATTCATATAACACTTACACTTTTAAAAGATTTTTTTTTTACTTTAGATGCATATTGGTATCCTAAATAGCTCTTAGCTTATAGGCAAGTGAAAACATCCCTTAATTATTAAGTTCTGGTGAAGAGTATAGCTATCATCATCTTTAACCTTGCATAAATTTTTGTGTACTTCATATTTTTTATCTCAAGACCCGTCAACAGATACAAAATTGGATTATCTTTCCAACAATTCAAATTTTACCTTAATCCGATATTAGGGTGAAAAGTTATGGCCAAAATACAGAAGCACTGTTGAAGCTATCCGAGATACGACATTAAGGTCTGTCTAAGATATGACTCATACAGTCTCCTTATGGTTTGTTGGGAGGAAGTCATACCTTGGGAAGTAAAGTCTAAAATTGGTTTCTGACTATGGATTAAGCCACCATTCATAGTTCTTCTTGAATTTAGCATCCTAAATCTAATTTCCTGCAAAACACTCCCAAAAACACATCAAATCTAACAACATAGGATTAAGGACATGTATATTCTCTTAGTTTAAGTATCTCATATGCTATATTCCTATGGCACATTAATATCATATATAATGTTCTTTATTTTTCTCTCTTCAACACCCTCTTTTTGTATTTGCAAGAACTATTTAATGAAGGATCATCTTTTTTATTTTATAGATGAGTGATGATTATGGATGAATGCCATTGGACCAGTGACCTAATTAGTACAAGCAACACCTACCAATTTTTTATACAAATGGACAATGTTGTGCAGACGCGTGCCAACTGTACTGTCTCCTCGAACATCAATATACCTGGTCCCTTGTAGTCATATGCTCATCATCAAAACTACATATAGAAATTTTCCCCCTTTTCGATAATGATAACTAAACCACAAAGCTTTGAGCATCAGTAACCATCCATAACATTTAATCAATGTGATTAACACTCTAAAGATGAATGTTCCCCTATCACCAAACTTCTACCATCAAGCAACATAGGGATCCGGTCCCTTGTTGTCATTTTCTTATAAAGCTTCAATTTCTTCCCTCTATCATCATGCACCCTTTATTCATCTATTCATCATATCACTTTCTTTCCCCATAAGTATTCCATTTAAGTCTGCAACTCAACACTTTATAATTATATTCATAAGTTGCACTACGCCTGTTCCTTACACAGTCAGTATTCCCCCTTTTGGCATCATTAAAAAGTGAGTATGGTAAACTAAAAGTAAAATAAGCACAAATTAGTTAACTCATGGCCACTGGGGCAACACTAACATGAATAATAACTTTGCAATCTAAAGGGAATAAATATAAAACACAAAGCAAAGATTCATTCATAAGTAGAGGATAAGTATCATTGTAGTCATAATTTAAATTTTCTAGGTAAAAGGCCACATAAAGCAAGAAGGATTAACAGGTGAAGGACTGGGAAAAAGATTTTGAAAGAGTAGGGTCAAGTTATTATTGAGATGACATATCTTTGTATTCAGACTAAGGACCTCATCAGTTAAGATTGACACCCTCTTCATCAGTGCACCATTCCCAGTTCTGAGAATTTTAGTGTCTCATGGGCTTCTTTTGGAGAGATGTTGAATTGTCACATGGAGCTTGCTAATTTATTCATCCTTTGCATCCAAGTTGTACTTCAATTCTTTTATTTCCTTGCTGAGCTCCCTTTGAGAAATGCTACCTAATTTAACACATTAAGTTTTAAGCAGTGTCTTCATGCCAAGCATTTGTAGCAATTCCTTGGGTTCCATTTTCATAGACAATGCCAAATTAACCAAATACATTGTTCAACCAATACCCATAAGGCATGCCATGTTTTCCATTTTTCCTAAGAGCAGCTTTGTGAATGTGTTCCATTATTAAAGCAGGTAGATGAATGAATTCAGAGCTACTAAGAAATTCCATCACATACAAATCAGTGGCTGAGGCAATGTTTCTATATTGTTATCTAGGAAATATCACCTTGTTCACAAAGTCAAAGACCAATTTAAATGCACTCTTGAGTGATATCCTATTCACTGCAGCCACAAATTTCTCTTTGACCTATGATGCATTTGCTAAGAATTCTATTGAAGGAAGCTTCTTTCAGACAGTTCTCACTCCATATATAAGATCTTCCTAAACTCTTCCCAATGTTTCTTCATTCAACTTTATTTTTTATCTTGTACCTGTGCAGTTAGATTCAACCCATCTCTTGAGAATTTCAAAATGAAATAGAATTCCCTAACTATCTCATTAAAAATAGTGGGAATAGGTCTTTCCAAGAGATACATACAACCTTGAAGTTAAACCATCCCAACAAATTCCACCATACCAGGTTCAGTTACCATATTTGAATAAAATATCCTTCCATTTAATACCTTTTGATTCTTGAAGAACCTGATTCTAACTTTCTTGGATACAACCTTACTTTTCTCCCATTCATTATTCTAGTATACGTGATCACAGATTCTTTTTAGATACTTTCCTCTTCTTGGGACCAGGTCCCTCAAGTGTTAGATATTTTTTAGTAAAACTTCCTGCCTATTTTCTAGAGATTCCTTGTTTTTTACTGATATTATTTTTCTTGTGATCAAATATTCTCTTTCCTTGTCTATTTGACAATAATATAAGGTTTCCAACAACTCAGGTTTCATCCATCACAACACCATCAAAATTGTTTTGACGATTATGGGATGACTCTTCATCAATAGGTTGAATGATGAATGAGTTAGATTTTGAATAGTTTGAGAAGAAATATGTTTTACAGGAAGGTTTGGAAAAGTATTTTTAAGAATCCTAAGCTCAGAATCATTTGAAGAACATGAAAATGGGAGAGCTACAACCTTTAGGAACGTCTTTTTCTTAGAAAGGCTATTTGGTATTGGGACTTACTTTTTTATAAGAGAAGGAGTGGGTGCAGCAAGATTTAAATAATAATGAGAACTAGGAAATTTATTCTTTGGGAACAAGATATGATCAATTTCAGATTATACGTGACTCACCTTCCTTTTTAAAATAGGATAACTTTTTCTGACATAAGGACAGGGAGGATGTGGTTTTTTTCTTTATAAAACAGAAAAAATTTGCACATACAAAATGCTAACCTAAGAGATGGGACCAGGTGTCTCTCTAGTTGGAGTGAATCTTCAACTTTATGCATGTCACATCTGTCTACCTCCAATGTTGTTCCCATGGGTGTATACCTTCAAATGGTATAATACTGAGTTAGACTAACATGTACCTAATATACCAAGGATACCTGCCTCCTAAACATAACAATTTTTTTGAAGAGACACTGATTCACTTGAGAGTAGGTTAGGCTAATCTAATCAATCCCATCATCAACTTGTTAGATTCATTACACCACATCATACCATGATTTATTCTGGAAATAGGTCTGTGGAGCAAGTCCTAGAATTTTCATTCTTCAAATGTCCAGAGTTCCTTCTGCAATGCTTTGAACTTGGAAGCCTTTTCCATTTCTTTGTTATCTCATTATTAGGATAGGAATGAATTATTCCTTATAAAGAGAGGTCCACTAGGACCAGGTCCATGTGAATTCTGACTAGACACTTTTTTGTAGTTCTTCTACTTGAGCTAACATTGGTGATTGAGATTTTTGAATTTTCATTCATCATTTTCTTATTCATTATTAGGATCTAGACTATTCCTATCAACTATAATTTTGACCCTTTTTATCTACTCACACAATACACTTTCACCTTGAAGTGTCTCAGAAAAGAGAATACAATCAGACGTTTCCTTCATACCCTTGAGAAATTACATATTAAGAAGATTGTTTTGATTGAAAAACCTTTCTCCGTCCTGAACTTACAATCATTTCTTATACTTATGAACCTATTTGAGTTTAAGTTCCTATTAAAAGGACAGAGGTATGATTTAATCCTTCTTTGTCTATCTAGGTAATGTGAGCTTCATCTTGTTTCTCTAAGGTCTCAAACCTTTGGGATAGGTGCTCCTTTGGTGGACATGTCTAATATTTGTCATTATTTCTTTGAGACTGCTTTGTAAATCTTCTTTAAGGTATCCATATCTTCCATAGTAAGTGCACAAGGATTTATATGCTTTGTTTCTGACAGTTTGATCAACCTTGCCATGTGACCTAAATCAATGAGTTTTGTGTTGATACCCAAGGACCTTACCATTATTGTTTCCTTGACCTGTTAGGTTAGAATGATTTGTGAGGAAGAATTCCACTGAAGGGATTTTTTGAGTTCTTACCTTAGACGGATCAGTTCCCTTACTAACTCCTTATTCTTCTAAAGTGCAGTCATGAGAAGACTTTGACAATTCTCTAATTTTTTTCAAGATCAAACAGAAACATTAAAGTTTCTTTATTCCTTTTAGTCTCAGAAGCATCTACTTTATCTAGTTGACTTACCAAAATCATATTTCCAAATTTCAGCTTAGCAACCTATTCCTTAGTTTAAGACATCTGGAGATTTAAAAATACCACCTCAAGTTCTTGATATTTTATTTTTTCTCCTAAAGCATTAATCTTTTTGTAATACCCTGCATGTTTCTAATCTAGGAAGTGAATAAGTTTTCCTATGTATGAAACCTCCTATCCCGTGAGTAGCATTTTAGTGCATGACTTACAATGAATATCCTAGCGATAGGATAGCTTGCGATGTATTAAGCATGCTCATATGAGTCTCTTAGAGTGATACAAGCTGAGAGTTTTTGAAACCATCAAATCTTAGTGTTCGATTTTACAAGGGTCATCTTTGAATAAGAATAACGTGATTGATATATGATATTTTTGCATATTTAGACACACCAAATTTGAGAGAATCGAATTATCTTTCCAACGATACCAATTTCATCAAAATCCGATACCCGAGCAAGGAGTTATGGCCTTTCAAAGTAGAATGCGTCGCCTAACCAATCGCACATGGACACTGGAAAGCATAGGCGATATCATATACGGCACATATGTAAATATAGGTGATGTTGGGCATATTTATACCCCTAAGAACCATAATTTACCCATATTTTAGCTAAATTTTGAGGATAAAATATATAATTCCTGCACTTTTAGTCCATTTTCCTTTAAGTGAGCTAACCTATGTGATTAGCATGCTTTCAGGTATTAATGATGAAGATTTCAGCACTTTGTGGACCTTTGGGAAGCAAAGGAAAACTTCATATAAGAGGGAAGGCAGCTTTTGGAAGCTTGTGGACTGAATGTGATGCATGGAGAACTTGTCCCGGGCAAAATCAGTATTTCTAAATACTTAGGGATGCAGAAGTAACTTAGTAGTAAGGATGTTATAAAAACCCTATTTGCTAAAGTTTTCAGCATTCATTAATTCATTCATTCGATCATTAGTCATTATTCAGTTTACAGATTCTGTAAGTTGAGGACAGAGAAACACGGCTCACACTTGGGAACGGCTAAAGGGAAGAAAAACGTCAACCTCTTGTTTGACTCCATACTCATCCCCATCGTGAGATTATTCTAACTTTGGTATGATGATGATGTCTTCTTTGATTTCCGTTGTACTCATGAGTAGCTAAACTTCTCTGTTAGGGTTATGGAAACCTTGTAAGATACTATCTATTGCTATGAGTTTGTGAATTCTTGATGTGTATGCTACTTATATCATTACTCTCTTCGTTTTAATTAAATTCTCATGGTTGCAAACATAGAGAACATGCCATTATAGCATTAGCTTGTTCAGAAGAAAAGTTACATGTTTGGAAAAGAGAGTGTGACAAGGAAATAGGGCTTCTAACCTCTATTTACACGTTAATGCCTTAACCGGATTAACTTCTTGGAGAATTTGTACCATTCTTTATACACTTTAGGCTCAGGAGAGCTAAAGTGAAATAAATCCTTGATGGTTGGGAAACACTTGGATTTAGAATTAGAATACGATTCTCTATAAGTGCATGCATGTCTAAATTCCGCGTTACTCATAGTTAATAGAGAAGTAGAAACTACAAGGTGGACATAACCCTAACTTATTATTCTCTGTGATTAACCTTTACTAAACAAATCATTCATTCGTTACTTTGATATTATTAATTCACGCCTAAATCAAAACCCCCCTTTTCCGTGGAATTTTCGACCAGCAGTCTACAAACAATTGCAACACTTAGTGACCAAGTATTCCCTGTGGGATTCGACACCCAAACCAGTTGGGTTCTATATTTGACAGCGACCGCTTACACTTTCTAACGAGAGCTGTATATTGGGCGTTATCAAATTTTGGCGCCGTTGCCGGGGAATACGGTTGTCAACTAAGTTTGTGATAGTTACTAGACCCTTTGGTCAAAGATTCTCGAATTTTACTTTTTGTTTGTTGTTTTTGTTTTGTTCAGGTTTGGTAGAGTGCATGCCAAATACACGAAGATCTGGTCAGCCATTATTACCCATAAATCCTGAACCACAACTTATTGGCAGAATGGATACACAACGTGACTTTGAAAGAAGGGCTGCTCAACAGGAGCAGGCTAGGTTAGCTGTGTTGGCAGCTGCTCAAGTGCATTAACAGAATATTGATAACCCAGGTCGGGCAACAAATCCTGATGATGAGGACCTGGGTAATGATGAGTTACTTAATCCACGGCGTGCAGATGAGGTGGCAACACCTGTGAACAGGAGAGATCGTCAAGCTAGAATGAGACCTGAACGCCGAGCTGTGCAGGCTCCTTTTGATGATGATGATGACGATTTGGATAGAGCTGGTGCCACAGGGGCTATTATTCCTCCGCCCTTGGAACCTGGAGCCAAGTTTAATATCACTAGCACCATGATCCAGCTGTTGCAACTCAAAGGGTTATTTGGTGGACTTGCAGGCGATGATCCAAATATGCATCTGATCAACTTTATCTCAACATGCAAGGCGTTTGACAATCCAGGGGTTGGACAGAATGCGATCCGGTTGCGCTTATTTCCATTGTCTCTATCTGGAGAGGCAACTCTATGGTTGAACGGGCTAACTCCTGACTCTATCACTAATTGGAGGCAACTGAAAGACGCTTTCCTAGAAAAATTCTTTCCGCCATCCAAGAGAGCACAATTACGAGATGAGATCAGTAATTTTCGACAGCTTCTAACTGAAGCTCTCCATGAAACATGGGAGAGGTTCAAGAAGAAGCTTATGCGGTGCCCAAACCATCAGATGACCAATATCCACTTGATGGAAATATTATACAGGGCTTTGAACTCAGTGACTAAGCCAGTGGTTGATAATGCTGTGGGTGGGTCATTCATGGACCTTACTTTTATTGAGTCTGGTGATATGCTGGATCGTATGACAAAGCAAAGTAGAGCTTGGCATACCAGGGATTCTGAGGTAGCAAGCTCTACTGTATCTACTGGCATGACAACAGAACAGAGACGAAGAGAAGAAGAATGTGACCAAGATATGGCTCACATGAAAACTCAGATGGACCTTCTTACCAAGCATTTATTATCAGGGAAGATAGAAAAGGTTAAGACTGTTGTATCATAGGGAAGAGATGAATCCGATTCTGAGGAGGAAGAAAATTATTTGAATAATCAGGGGGGTTTCTGAGGCAATGCCCAAGGAAACCAAGGTCGGAACTATTATGATAAATCCGGATACAAGAATAAGACTGATAGGAGTGGTTTGTATGTTCCTCCTGGAAATTGTAAGGCCACGACATCTGGCTCTGGGAAGATGTCCATGGAAGATATGATGGCTAAGATGCTGAAAGGAGTGGAGGCAACCAACACGGGAGTAACAGAGGTAAAAAATGATTTGTCCTCAATAAATCAATTGGTTGATTCGCATTCCACTTCAATAAAACAGTTGGAACAACAATTGAGTCAACTATCAGCGACACTCAATCAACGAAAAGCTGGCACCCTACCTAGAGACACCGTGCAAAATCCAAAGAATGATGGATCATGTATGGCTATTACTACCAGGAGTGGTAAGGTGTTGGAAAATCCATCCAAAGGCAAGCAGGTGGTTGATAATACAGAAAAAAATGTGATTGAAGAAGATTGTGATGATTCTGTAGAAGCTGAAAATCAGAATGAGAAGGTTCATGACACTACACCTAGACGTCACTAGCCTAAAAAGATTGATAATCGGAAGCAAGATAAAAAGGAAGTGGTGGAGAAAACTATTCCACTTCCACCACCACCTTTCCCTCAGAGACTGAAGAAGAAAACTGATGACACCAGGTTCAGTAAATTCATGACTATGTTGAAGCAGCTGACTATTAATGTTCCTTTGGTGGAGGCGCTGGAACAGATGCCTGGGTACGCTAAATTCATGAAGGACCTTTTGACAAAGAAGCGGGCAGCAAGCTATGAGCTGGAAGATAATGTTCATCATTGCAGTGCAATCACTACAAGATCGTTAGTTCAGAAGAAGGCAGATCCTGGTGCTTTCACTATCCCTTGCACGGTTCGATCTTTGGATTTTTCTAAGGCATTGTGCGATTTGGGAGCTAGCATCAATTTGATGACGCTATCTATTTACAGAAAGTTGGGGTTGGGTGATCCTTAACCAACCAATATGCGGCTCGTGATGGCTGATAGGTCGGTAAAACGACCTGTTTGTATCTTATATGATGTATTGGTGAAGGTTTCTACCTTCATTTTTCCTGCAGACTTTGTTATTTTGGATTGCGAGGCGGATTCTGCAGTGCCCATAATCTTGGGTCATCCTTTCCTTGCAACAGGAAGTGTGCTTATTGATTTACGAGCCAATGATCTTTTATTTCGGATGAATGACGAAGTGGTTCATTTTGATGTATGCAAATCAATGAAGCAACCAAATGATATGAATGTGTTTTCTATAGCTGATGTTTATCATGAGGATGCGAAGGAACTATCGTTAGAAAAGTAGCCTACTGTTGAACCATTGTCTACTGAGCGTTTGAATTTTGAGCGTGAGGATGTAGAAGATTATGAAGAAACTATTTGTGCTCTAACAGGAATAAGGTCCTATTCTCATGCTCCTAAGAAAATGGACCTTGATCTTAAGAATCGATCCTCACCACCAGCAAAACCATCCATTGAAGAGCCACTAGTGCTAGAATTGGAAGATCTACCCAGTCACCTAAAGTATGCATTTTTGGGAAGTGGTGATACACTTCCGGTTATTGCTGCGGATGATTTAGGTGAACAACAAGTAGAGGCTCTTATTTCTGTTCTGAAGAGGTACAAGAGAGCTATTGATTGGACTATTGATGATATAATTGGTATTCCTCCTGGGATAGGTATGCACAAGACTCATCTCGAAGAAGATTGCATGCCCACAATTAAGCATCAGCGTCATCTGAATCCATTCAGAAAACGATGCACTGTATATATTGATGAAGTCTAAGTAATCGATATAACTATGTTGTGCCGCGACAATAAATCAAGCGCTATATGGGAGGCAACCCATCGTTTTTAATTATTTTATTTTATTAAGAGTTTGTTTTGTTAAATTAAAATCCAAAAAGAAGAGTCGAGCCACGACCAAAACTAAGGCGCTTGGTGGGAGGCAACCTATCCTTCTAATTGTTTTTGTTATTTTTGATTAAGTGTAGGTGCAAGACGTACAAAGGAGGGGATTAGTCCTAAAATTTTGATTTGAAAGTGAGCCATGCTAAGGGTGGTAAGCTAGGAATGATGGAGAAAATGCTATTGGTTAGGCATTGCTTATGCTAATCTAGGCAATGGACAAGGCAAGGCTTATGGTAATCTAGGCAATGGAAAGGCAAGGCCTATGCTAATCTAGGCAATGGACAAGGCAAGTCCTATGCTAATCTAGGCAATGGAAAAGGCAAGGCCTATACCATTTCCTATGCTCACTGCCTCACATACGCAACGGACAAGGCATTGCCTACGCAAATCTAGGCAATACCATAGGCGTCGCCTATGTAAATCTAGGCAATACCATAGGCGCCGCCTATTCCATTGCCTATGCTCACTGTTTCAACAAGGCATTGGCAAAGGCGCCGCCTATTCCCATCTAGGCATTGACAAAGGTGCCGCCTATGATAAGCATAGGCAAAGCATTAGGCGCCGCCTACTTATGCCTTTTTGTCTCCTAACCCGATTTTACATAGATCAAACCCGACCCATGGTTTAGTCTATAAATAGATCTTCAACCTTAGAACAAAATTCACTTGTTTGCTCAACCTAGGCGCCGCCTAAGATTCCCAAATCTCTCAAAATTTTTCTTTTTGCTCATCTAATCCTGCAAGATCATCTTCCCGAACCATCACCAAGTAAGTTATTCTTTTATATTCCGTAGTTGTTGCAATACTACGTTTATAATGGTATTTTAGATTTTGAAGTGGTGTTTGGTGATTAGAATGTGGTTGGTTTGTTATGATACATCTAGTTGAGTGAAAGAATACGTGTGGGTGTTCTTGACTTTGTTCCGACTTGTACTTGATTGTTATACACTGTCATATTTTTATGAAGTCAAAATTGTGAAGTTAATGCGTAATCTTGAACGTTGTAAGCTTGAATGTTTGAATGACTCGTTCGTCGAGATAAAGATCATGATTGACCACAAGAATGAGACATGGTGATTATTTCTATGCATTAACTTGATACAATCTCTATGTGGTAGTCTTGTTCAAAATGTGCGTTAATCCAATGAAATAACATTGGAAAAGATAGTCAAGATTACATGAGAATATGAATGTGCTAAACATGTTGTTGGAACATATCGCCTAAATGTATGTCGATGAAGTTTGAGTAATCGACATCACTCACTTAATTAGTCTTGGCAAACAAATTAAGTGTGGGGTGGTGCCATTACTGTTTGTCTTTCGATTGAATCTTCTGAGATGAAACTAACATGACTCTATTGTGATCTCAGGTAGAATGGCACCGAAAGAACGACAAGGAAAAGAAAAAGTGTCCACCTCACAGAAAGGTCAGAAAAGAGGAAGAAAAGATCAAGCTGAGTCCTCCTCTCTACAAAGAACTCGATGCACTTTTGGGATAAAATGGGTCCTAGAGGAGGAAGAAAAAGAGTGGTACAAGAACAACATAGTGAAAAAATGTGTTCACGTGGATTTGATGCAGAAGGAGAGTCTAGCAAAGAGAGAGCCCCACATTTTGGCTAAAATCATGACGTTAAATCTTGATTTCATTTTTTTGAGATATGGGAGAATGCAATCTTGATCTAACGCGAGAGTTCTGTGCCAATTGGTCCCCAAAGACTACCGGAAGTAAAGTGAAGATTCAGGGCCAAGACTTGCAACTGAATGCGGAGTTTTTCAACTCTTTTCTGGGTCTTCCATCTGTGGATCCATCACCACTCAAGGAGCTTTATCACAGACCTCCCTATAGGGCAATCAGACACACACTGTGCGGAACAAGGTCAATGGCATGGTGGATTCGTCACAAGGATAACGGTCAACACAATACCTTCTCGTATGCTTCTTTGAACAGAGAAGCTCGTATATGGTTGAGGATAGTCAACTCTTGCGTAATTCCTAGGACACAGTACACAAAGATCACACGTGATAGAGTATGCTTGGTGTACGCGCTGATGACGAATATTCCCATCAAAATTGGTGCGGTTATACGATCGTCAATGCGTAACGCTAGGCTGCACAAAAGGTCCCATTTCAGCTTTCGCAATTTGTTGACTGCGATCTTAAGGAAAGAGCACATTGAAGAGGAACCTGCAGATCATAAACTTCCACACAACCCGAAGAAGGTTGATCTTATGAAAGTTAAAGAGCCTGAAACTGGTCATGGCATCAACCTTACCACTGCAGAGTGGCATGCTCTAGATGAAAGCTTCTTTCGCCATCTATATGGCATGATAAAGTTTACCATGATGAGTGGGGGTCGTATTCCGACTGATGTAGAGCTCCAGCAGTTGGACTATGACTACCCGATGAATAAGCATGCGCAGGCTATGTGTGGAGTAGGGGTACATTTTGAGGAACCTCTCGATGATGACGTGCCGACTGACGATGATCGCCGACTGCCAGACTCAGACGTAGAGGACAACTCTAATGACGACGATTCTGATGATGATTCCGACGCAGGGGGTATGACCCCAGACATAGAGGAGGAGTCCGACTATCAGGTTTTCCTTATTTATTTTCCACTGAGGGCAGTGTGTCCCATCTAAGTGTGGGGTGCTGGTATTTGATATGTTGTATTGTACTTCTTTGCCTACAATTTATTCTTTTTTTTGTTAATTAGTTGTAATTAGTTAGTTAAATTTTCGAAATTTTTTTTTCTGATAGACAACATGGTATTATAACAAGAGTTTGTGCTAAATCATTACTATTGAGACATTTAGGCTCTAAGTGTGACTCACTGTGTGATAATTGTGAGGTTCAATTCATTTATCTGTTGGGTCAAGAGTCTATACTGCTCCCAATAAAGTTGACCATGCGCCTTATGTGTGTGAGGTTATAGTATATTCTGTGTTGTGACTGATGCTAGAACTTTCCTGGTGTGTGTGTAAAGAGAAATAAAGAGTGTGAGTTTAGGAGATGATTTAGGCATTTCTTTGGCAGCCTGTAATTGTTTACCTTTTTTTACCTACCTTTGTACATTATCCTAGTGAACCCCCTTTGAGCCTTTAGCTATTTTCTTTGACAGCCTCATATGTAGCCTAATCCATTTTTTTTCAAGACCATAATTTGATCCAAATTTCTAAGCGCTTTAAATTGTAGAGTCATGTGACAAAATAAGAGGAAATTGGGTGAGAGTGATGCCTCAGAGTGTATTGGTACTTGAAATTATTGTGAAAAGGAGTGGATATCATAGAGGTGTTTTATAAAACAAAAAAAAAATAAAAAAAAATAGAAAAATAAAAAGATAGTTGTGTTTATAATTGAATAACAAAATAGGTGAGAAGGGGTGGTAGATGAAACGAAAGTGGAGGGGTTGTTTAAAAGAGAGTGTTAATGACATAACGTAGTGTATTAAAGCAATTAGGGAACATAGTCACTATTTCTGGCCAAAATAGTCCTACCTGTCCCTTAGCCTACATTACAACCTGTAAAGACCTATTTGATCCTAAGTTTAGCATTCCGATATTAGTAGAGCATTACACTAAGGGAAATCCTATGGTCATCAGTTGCAACATAAGAATTCTTTGTGAGAAGTGAGAGCAAGGAGAGTCTTATACCCATGTTTCGAAAATTACAAAACTGTGAGTGATCATGGGTAATATCTTGTGTGAGACACACATGGTTGATGATTTTTGGGTAGTGTCATATGATTCTTTGTGAATTAACTTGTGGATACGAATTAACCATCCTCACGAGTCTATGTTGGAGGTTAATTGTTTCTAGGAGTGATCAAGAAACCTACTCTTTGTTAATGATTGCCGTGCATGTCTTGTTGAACATTTTGTGTTGCTACTGTGAAATTCTAGTTAGATGTTTGCATGGACGTAATATTTTGTTCGAGGAAGAACAAAGCTTTAAGTGTGGGGTGGTGATGTTGGGCGTATTTATACCCCTAAGAACCATAATTTACCCATATTTTAGCTATGTTTTGAGGATAAAATATATAATTCCTGCACTTTTAGTCCATTTTCCTTTAAGTGAGCTAACCTATGTGATTAGCATGTTTTTAGGTATTAATGATGAATATTTCAGCACTTTGTGGACCTTTGGTCAGCAAAGGAAAACTTCATATAAGAGGGAAGGAAGCTTTTGGAAGCTTGTGGACTGAATGTGATGCATGGAGAACTTGTCCCGGGCAAAATCAGTATTTCTAAATACTTAGGGATGCAGCAGTAACTTAGTAGTAAGGATGTTATAAAAACCCTATTTGCTGAATTTTTCAGCATTCATTAATTCATTCATTCGATCATTAGTCATTATTCAGTTTACAGATTCTGTAAGTTGAGGACAGAGAAACACGGCTCACACTTGGGAACGGCTAAAGGGAAGAAAAATGTCAACCTCTTGTTTGACGCCATACTCATCCCCATCGTGAGATTATTCTATTTTTGGTATGATGATGATGTCTTATTTGATTTCCGTTGTACTCATGAGTAGCTAAACTTCTCTGTTAGGGTTATGGAAACCTTGTAAGATACTATCTATTGCTATGAGTTTGTGAATTCTTGATGTGTATGCTACTTATATCATTACTCTCTTCGTTTTAATTAAATTCTCATGGTTGCAAACATAGAGAACATGCCATTATAGCATTAGCTTGTTCGGAAGAAAAGTTACATGTTTGGAAAAGAGAGTGTGACAAGGAAATAGGGCTTCTAACCTCTATTTACACGTTAATGCCTTAACCGGATTAACTTCTTGGAGAATTTGTACGATTCGTTATACACTTTAGGCTCAGGAGAGCTAAAGTGAAATAAATCCTTGATGGTTGGGAAACACTTAGATTTAGAATTAGAATACGATTCTCTATAAGTGCATGCATGTCTAAATTCCGTGTTACTCATAGTTAATAGAGAAGTAGAAACTACAAGGTGGACATAACCCTAACTTATTATTCTCTGTGATTAACCTTTACTAAACAAATCATTCATTCGTTACTTTGATATTATTAATTCACGCCTAAATCAAAACCCCCCTTTTCCGTGGAATTTTCGATCAACAGTCTATAAACAATTGCAACACTTAGTGACCAAGTATTCCCTGTGGGATTCGACACCTAACCCAGTTGGGTTCTATATTTGACAGCGACCGCTTACACTTTCTAACGAGAGCTGTAGTTTGGGCATTATCAAATTTTGGATATCATATGTGGTACCTATGTAAATATAGGCGATATCATATGTGGTACCTATGTAAATATAGGCGATATCATATGCGGCGCCTATGTATGATTTCAGCCACGAAAACACTTAGTTTTTGAGTTATTTTGAGGGTAGTTAAGTGTTTTAACACTCCTTACATGTCCCTAAACTTAACCTCACAAAATTTATAGCTTCTAAACATATTAAAACCCTATTAACATCTCAAAGTTCATCATCCAAGAGTACCATAGGAGAAAAATAACTAGGGTTGCACAATCAAGGTTGACGATCAAATTTCAAGGAAATTCCTCCGTCAATCATCAAGAACCTCCCTTCCAAGGTATGCATAGTGTTCATCCACGGATTCTTTTCGTCTGTGGAGTTCAAGAATCAATCTTTAAAATAAAAAATCTTGGTTGGTTGTGGTGATATTATCATACCCATGTTGATGCTTGTTTGTTTTGCTATATAATAGTATCGTGACTGTACATCTCATGAAAGTTATGTTGTTAGTTGAAAAACATGATCTTTAGGTGGATTAATAGAATGCAAGTATGAAATCCACCTATGCCTTAAAGAATGCATGCAAGTTGTTTGATAAAATACCTAGTATGTTAGAACTTCATATTTACATGATTTTATGATATCCAAATAACAAGTTCATGTTAGCCATACACTACAATATGAATTTCTATGAAATTATGTGTTGTTATTGTTGTGGTATAAATCATGTATGATAATGGAGATATAAATTATGTACACAAAATATATCCATGCTTTTCCTATCATGTTTGAAATGTTAAATAAATACATGAAGTATTTTATCCCCTTCTTATGATATTGTGAATTGTGGACTCAAATCTTGTGATCAAGTTATGTCATGTGTGTTAGTTTCCTCCTATCAAGTCCTGGGGGTATTCGTACCCGAAAACTATAGATGTGTTCCTTGAGCCATGTCATGTTTCATGATATCCGAACTCAAGCTATGATTCCATAGACTTTAGTCAGTCATGTGACTCAGGAAAACCTCATGATCTCAATCAGTTGTCAGATATCAGTAACATTTTGCCAGTCAACAGAATTTAGTAAGGTTAAGTTATGTATAGTCAGTTATTCATGTCTAGTCCCTCCATATGGGAGTAGAGGTTATCACCGAGTGAACCCAAGGATGGAAACTCACTCCCCAGTTCAGGGTGTGATTCTTAGAAGAAGTCCTTATATTCCAGAACTACGTAGCCAGCGTAGGTTGAGATATCTTGACCTGTAAGATTAGGGTTGATGAGGTGGTTTAACCTATCAGTTTAGGGTTCCCACCATTCTCATTGATTACCTGCCAGATAAGAGTCACTCACAAGCTACCCTTACCCGTGGCACGGTATTGACACCCCTCCAGTCGGGGTAGAGATTGGACCCCAATTTTTCCATAATGGCATACATGGGGCATATCGGTTAAACTCTACCTCCCACAGTTTCAGTATCGGTCTCAGTAAAAGAACTCAGGGCGTTGTTCAGATTTTAGTATATACAGGACTGTCAGATACAGTCGTTATGTTCTTCAGATTTCAGTATATACAGGACTGTCAGAGTCGTCCAAGTTATCAACTTGCAGTATCAGTCATAAAAGTTATCAGTAAACCATGTGTTAGCTTACAGGTCTTGCTATCACGCATTTACGGTCCCAGTTTCTCTATATGTATGTTTGCACTCCCACATTTATATTAGTCAGTCAGTGTTGTTCATGCATGAAACCTTTTATGTTCATCCTACTTTCCTTGTATACTCAGTACTCCAGTTGTACTGACGCATTTGCACTATGGTGCTTTCTTTTCATGTTACAACATAGGTTCCGAGACATGAGCTCCAGACCAGAAGTAGCGGTAGCATTCCAGTCGCCGAGACACAGTGAGTCCTCATTGATTCGAGGACAATATGATTTGATACATTTATTTATTTCTTTAGTTCAGTTTTACGGAGTTAGTTGGAGACATGTTCCTTCAACTCCTTATTCAGATAGTTTAGAGGCTTTCAGATTTATGTTCAGATTTAGTTTTCAGATTGAGTTGTTTTGGGTATTTTCACCCACATGGACATTATGATTTTCAAACATGGTTATATTCAGTTGAAACTTATGGCCTTACAGTTTTACGTATTCCAAATTATTATGTCATGATTTGCAGTATACAAGTACAGATATCAGTCATGGGTTAGCCTGTGGTCCCTTGGGGTCATGAGTACCGTGTAGCATTTTGATTCAGCAAATTGGGGCTTTACAAACTTGGTATCAGAGCCAAAGGTTCAATAGAATACTAGGAAGTCTGAAAGCCATATTTAGTAGAGTCTTGTACATGGGTGTGTGTTGAGCCACATTTATGTATAGGAGTCTATAAGATGTTTTAGGAATAGTCCCCTTTCTTCAGTATTCATGTCATGCTAGTGAGCATAATCACAATTTAAACTCTCAGTCAAATCCATTCTTCTCTTATTCCAGACCATGGACCCAAAGAGAAGAAACCAACCAGCTCCTCATCCCGAAGATCCTTTGGGCGAACAAGTTTCCCATGCAGAGTTTAGAGCCGTATTTACCATACTTGCTCAGTCTGTGGCTGCACAGAATGAACGACCACCAGTCATTTCGACCAATCCAGTGGCCAATCCTATAGCAGCTAGGTTTTGGGACTTCACCCGGATGAACCCTCCATCTTTCCATGGGTCTAAGTCTTATGAGGACCCTCAAGAGTTCATTGACCAAGTCCAGAAGGTCATTGACATCATGAGTGTTACTTCTATTGAGAGTGTCGAGTTAGCCGCCTACCAATTACAGGATATTTCTTATGATTGGTTTGAGAGGTTAGATGATGCAGGCCCTATCGAGTGGGAGGAATTTGTCACGGTCTTCTTAGACAGATTCTTTCCCCAAGAGCTGAGGGAAGCCAAAGTTCTTAAGTTCATCAACCTCAGGCAGGGTAATATGACGGTTAGGGAGTATTCTCTCAGATTTACTCAACTAGCCAGGTATTCTCCTCATGTGGTTCTAGACAATGGGGCTAAGATAAGCAAGTTCGTGTCAGGGGTCAATGATAGTGTGGTAAATGAGTGTAGGTCTGTGATGCTGATCGGTGATATAACCTTAGCCAAACTCATGAACCATGCCCAATAAGTAGAAGAGCAGAAGGTTAAGACTAGGAAGAGGCAGAACAAGAGAGAAAGGTCAGGTAACTTTAACTTTGCTCACCCTAAGTCAGATGGAGGAAACTGTTCATAGTTTTGGTCCAAGTCAACCGTTCCATCCCCTTCCTCTGCCAGCGCTCCAGTGTCGAAGTTCAAAGACGGCAACAAAGACAAAGCGCTAGTCTCTAAATCTCAGGGAAGTGTTAGCAGTACCCAAATGAATCCCCTTTGTTAGACTTGTGGTAAGAACCACAAAGGGCATTTGTAGAGCCAATAGTGATATCTATTTTGGTTGTGGAAAGCCAGGCCACAGGATTAGGGAGTGTCCGCAGTCAAGTCTTCAGGGTTAGAAAAATCATTTTGTGGCTCAGTCCGATCGCCCGAACCAGCAGGGTGCCATTTCCAGTGCTACCAGTGGGCAACGCCCAAACAGACTCTATGCTCTTCAGTCCCGGCAGGATCAGGAAAATTCTCCTGATGTCGTTACTGGTACGTTACAGATTTTCCATGTTCATGTTTATACTTTGCTAGACCCAGGTGCATCATTGTCTTTTGTTACTCCATACATAGCAGGCGATTTCGAAATCAGTCCCAAAATTCTAGCAGAGCCTTTTTAAGTCTCTACCCTAGTGGGTAAAACCATCATAGCTCGGCGGGTATACAGGAACTGCCCAGTTATAATATCTCAGAAACCCACGTCAGAAGATTTAGTTGAGTTAGAGATGACTAATTTTGATGTCATTCTCGGCATGGATTGGCTTCATTCCTGCTATGCCATAGTCGACTGCAGAAATAGGATAGTTCAATCTCAGTTCCTGAATGAGCCCGTCATAGAGTGGAAGGGTAGCATTTCAGCGTTCAGGGGTCAACTTGTTTCCTACCTTTGGGCAAGGAAAATGATTTCTAAGGGGGGTGTGTATCATCTCGTGCATGTTAAAGATTCCAGTTCTGAATCTCCCAGTCTTGAAACAGTCCCAGTTGTTAATGAATACTCAAATGTCTTTCCCGAATATCTTCCAGGCATTCCTTCTGAAAGGGAAATAGACTTCGGCATAGACCTTCTTCCGGATACTCAACCTATTTCTATTCTGCCATACAGAATGGCACTAGCAGAACTCAAGGAACTAAAAGATTAGTTGAAGGATCTCTTAGATAAGGGTTTCATCAGACCCAACATTTCTCCATGGGGTGCGCTACTATTATTCGTGCGCAAAAAAGATGATTCTCTCAGGATGTGTATTAATTACCGTCAACTCAACAAGGTCACGGTCAAGAATAGATATCCTCTTCCCAAGATTGATGATCTATTCGACCAACTTCAGGGGGCCAGTTACTTCTCCAAGATAGACCTCAGATCAGGTTATCATCATCTCAGAGTTAGAGAATGTGACATTCCGAAGACAGCTTTCCATACTCGGTATGGTCACTTCGAATTTTTAGTCATGTCATTTGGTCTTACCAATTCCCCTGCAGATTTCATGGATTTGATGAACCGTGTGTTCAAGTAGTACTTGGACATATTTTTCATAGTCTTTATAGATGATATTTTGGTCTATTCTCGTACAGAGCGTGATCATGCAGACCATCTCAGGATTGTTGTTCAGACTCTCAGGGATCACCAGTTATTCGCAAAGTTCAGCAAGTGCAAATTTTGGCTAAGATCAGTAGCGTTCCTTGGCCATATTATTTCTGGTGATGTCGTTAGAGTAGATTCTCAGAAAATCGAGGGAGTAAGAAACTAGCCCAGACCCGTATCTCCATCAGATATCAAGGGTTTCTTGGGTTTGGCTGGCTATTACAGAAGGTTTTTCGAGGGATTTTCTTCTATTGCATCTCCCATGTACATATTGACTGAGAAGAAAATTAAGTTTCAGTGGTCAGATTTATGTGAGAAGAGCTTTCAAGAGTTGAAGACTCGACTCACCTCAGCTCCAGTTCTAGCTCTTCCAGATGGTTCAGACGGTTTTGTAGTCTATTGTGGTTCATCCATAGTGGGTTTAGGTGTTGTCCTCATGAAGAATGGTAAGGTCATACCCTACGCCTACAGACAGTTAAAGCCACATGAGAAGAATTATCCTACTCATGATCTTGAGTTAGCAGCGATAGTTTTTGCCTTGAAGATTTGGAGGCATTATCTCTATGGAGTTCATGTAGATGTCTTCACAGACCATAAAAGCCTCCAGTATGTCTTTTCCCAGAAAGATATTAATCTTCATCAGAGAAGGTGGTTAGAGCTTTTGAAAAATTACGACATGAGTGTTCTTTATCATCCGGGCAAAGCCAATGTTGTGGACGACGCTCTCAGTAGACTCTCCATGGGTAGTATTTCTCACGTTGAGGGTAGCAAGAAAAAGATGTCTCAGGAGATCTATCAGCTTGCCAGACTAGGCGTTCGCTTAGTCGATTCTTCAGAGGGTGGTTTATGTGTTCACAGTAGTTCAGAGTCATCTCTAGTTTCCAAGGTGAAAGAGAAGCAATACAGGTATTCTATCCTTGTCAATCTCAAAGAGTCAGTTCAGAATTAAAAAGTCAAGGTTTTCTCCCAAGGGGAGATGGTGTTCTTCGTTGCCAGGGTCGTCTATGTGTTCCAAGTGTAGATGAATTGAGGCAGCAAATTCTTGAAGAAGCGCATGGTGCGCGATCCTATATTCATCTAGGGGTCACTAAGATGTACCGCGACATGCGGTAGATCTATTGGTGGAGTGGGATGAAGAGAGATATTGTAGAGTTTGTGGCTAAGTGCTCTACATGTCAGTAGGTTAAGATAGAGCATCAGAAACCTAGTGGTTCCATGAAAGAGTTCACCATTCCTACTTGGAAGTGAGAAGAAGTGAACATGGACTTCGTGACGGGTTTGCCTAGAACTCGTCATCAGCATGATTCAGTCTGGGTCATTATAGATAAAATGACCAAGTCAACTCATTTCCTTCCTGTTAGTACTTCTTATTCCGCCGAGGATTATGCCAAACTCTATATCAGGGAGTTAGTTGGGTTACACGGTGTTCCACTATCTATCATCTCAGACAGAGGTACCCAGTTCACCTCTCACTTTTTGAAAGCATTCCAAAAGGGTCTCGGTACCCAAGTCCATCTCAGCATAACATTTTATCCTCAGACAGATGGTCAAGAAGAGAGGACCATTTAGACTCTTGAAGATATGCTAAGGGCATGTACAATTGGCTTCAAGGGAAGTTGGGATGACCAATTTCCTTTGATTGAGTTTGTATACAACAATAGATATCATTCTAGTATTCAGATGGCTCCATTCGAAGCTCTCTATGGTAGGAGATGTAGATCTCCGATTGGTTGGTTCAAAGTTAGTGAGGCCTCAGTCATAGGTCCTGACTTAGTATTCGATGCCTTAGAGAAAGTTTAGTTGATCAGAAAGAGACTCCGGGCTACTCAAAGCCGACAGAAGTCCTATGCAGATGTTCGTAGAAAGGATCTTGAGTTCGAGGTCAATGACTATGTCTATCTTAAGATCTCTCCCATGAAGGGAGTGAAGAGGTTTGGCAAGGAAGGGAAACTCAGTCCCCGATATGTTGGTCCCTTCAGAATTCTCTATCACTTCGGCAAGGTAGCTTATAAGCTTGAGTTGCCTTCAGATTTAGCCTCAGTCCATCCAGTCTTCCATGTCTCTTTTCTCAAGAAGTGCATAGGTGACCCAACAGTAGTTGTCCCTATTCATAGCATCGACATTCAGAACATCCTCTCTTATAAAGAGATTCCAGTCGAAATCTTAGATTATCAAACTCGTAGATTGAGGAACAAAGAAGTCCCTGTAGTCAAGGTTCTTTGATGAAATCAGTCTCATGAGGGAGCTACTTGGGAAGCAGAAGCAGATATGTGTACCAAGTATACTCACCTCTTCCCCTCCAATTCAGATCATGCTCAAGGTAACAGTTCTCCTTAAGATTATTCAATTTCATGTTCATGTTTCAGTATAAACTTGGTACCTATTAACCGTTGCATACTCAGTCATGCATTCATGTATCAGTTGTCCGTGCATCAGATATGCACGAGTTCAGTATGTTTAGCATATCAGTCATTAGATCAAGTTTCAGTTCTTCATGTTCAGTTCAGGTTCTGTTGTCTTGTATCCCCTCTCAGTAAATTCTCATTCGAGGACGAATGTTCCCAAGGGGAAGATATTATAATACCATGCATGTTTCTAAGCTAGGGAGTGAATAAGTTTTCCTACGTATGAAACCTCCTATCCTGTGAATAGCATTTTAGTGCATGACTTACAATGAATATCCTAGATATATGATATCTTGCGATGTCTTAAGCATGCTCATATGAGTTGCTTAGAGTGATGCAAGCTAAGAGTTTTTGAATCCATCAAATCTTAGTGTTCGATTTTGCAAGGGTCATCTTTGAACAAGAATAACGTGATTGATATGTGACATTTTGGAAGATTTATACACACCAAATTGTAGAGAATCGAATTAGCTTTCCAACGATACCAATTTCATCAAAATCCGACACCCGAGCAAAGAGTTATGGCCTTTCAATATAGAATGCGTCGCCTAACTAATCGCACATGGCCACTGGAAAGCATAGGAGATATCATATGGGGTGCCTATGTAAATATAGGCGATATCATATGCGGCGCCTATGTAAATATAGGCGATATCATATGCGGCGCCTATGTATGATTTCAGCCATGAAAACACTTAATTTTTGAGTTATTTTGAGGGTAGTTAAGACTTTTAACACTCCTTACATGTCCCTAAAATTAACCTCACGAAATTTATAGATTCTAAAACCATTAAAACCCTATTAACATCTCAAAGTTCATTATCCAAGAGCACCATAGGAGAAAAACAACTAGGGTTGCACAATCAAGCTTGAAGATCAAATTTCAAGAAAATTCCTCCGTCAATCATCAAGAACCTCCCTTCCAAGGTATGCGTAGTGTTCATCCACGGATTCTTTTCATCCGTGGAGTTCAAGAATCAATCTTAAAAATACAAAATCTTGGCTGGTTGTGGTGATATGATCATACCCATGTTGATGCTTGTTTGTTTTGCTATATAATAGTATCGTGATTGTACATCTCATGAAAG
Organism: Capsicum pubescens; assembly: GCA_030864215.1. Lineage (NCBI taxonomy): Eukaryota > Viridiplantae > Streptophyta > Magnoliopsida > Solanales > Solanaceae > Capsicum > Capsicum pubescens. The sequence continues at coordinate 50,723,832 of CM061543.1, read as the reverse complement.
TTATGTTGTTAGTTGAAAAACATGATCTTTAGGTGGATTGATAGAATGCAAGTATGAAATCCACCAATGCCTTAAAGAATGCATACAAGGTGTTCGATAAAATTTCTAGTATGTTATAACTTCATATTTACATAATTTCATGATATCTAAATAACAAGTTCATGTTAGCCATACACTCCAATATGAATTTCCATGCAAATTATGTGTTGTTATTGTTGTGGTATAAAACATGTATGATAATGGAGATATAAATTATGTACACAAAATATATCCATGCTTTTCCTATCATGTTTGAAATGTTGAATAAATACATGAAGTATACTATCCCCTGCTTATGATATTGTGAAATGTGGACTCAAATCTTGTGATCAAGTCATATCATGAGTGTCAGTTTCCTCCTATCGAGTCCTGGGGGTATTCATACCTAAAAACTATAGCTGTGTGCCTAGAGCCATGTCATGTTTCACAATATCCGAACTCAAGCTATGATTTCATAGACTTCAGTCAGTTATGTGACTCAGAAAAACCTCATGATCTCAGTCAGTTGTAAGATATCAGTAACATTCCTCCAGTCAACGAAATTCAATAAGGTTAAGTCATGTATAGTCATTTATTCATGTCCAGTCCCTCCAGATGGGAGTAGAGGTTAGCACCGAGTGAACCCAAGGATGGTAACTTACCCGCCAGTTCAGGGTGTGATTATTAGAAACAGTTTTTGTGTTCCAGAACTACGTAGCCAGCGTAGGTTGAGACATCTTAACCTGTTAGATTAGGGTTGATGAGGTGGTTTAACCTGTCAGTTTAGGGTTCCCACCATTCTTATTGAGTACCTGCCAGATAAGGGTCACTCACAAGCTGTCCTTACCCGTGGTACGGTATTGACACCCCTCCAGTCGGGGCAGAGATTGGACCCTAGCTTATCCATAATGGCATACATGGGGCATGTCGATTAAACACTACATCCCACAGTTTTAGTATCAGTCTCAGTAAAAGAACTTAGGGCGTTCTTCAGATTTCAGTATATACAGAACTTTTAGAAAAAGTCGTTATGTTCTTCAGATTTCAGTATATACAGGACTGTCAGATACAATTGTCCATGTTATTAGCTTTCAGTATCAGTCATGACAGTTATCAGTAAACCATGTATTATCTTACAGGTCTTGCTATCACGTATTTACGGTGTCAGTTTCTATATATGTATGTTTGCACTCCCACGTTCATATTAGTCAGTCAGTGTTGTTCATGCATGAAACCCTTTATGTTTAGCCTACCTTCCTCGTATACTCAGTACTCCAGTTGTAATGATGCATTTGTGATATGGTGCTTTGTTTTCATGTTACACCATAGGTTCCGAGACACGAGCTCCAGCCCAGCAGTAGCGGTAGCATTCCAGTCGCAGAGACAAAGTGAGTCCTCATTGATTTGAGGACAATATGATTTGATACATTTATTTATTTCTTTAGTTTAGTTTTACGGAGTTAGTTGGAAACATGTTCTTTCAACTCCTTATTCAGATAATTTAGAGGCTTTCAGATTTATGTTCAGATTTACGTTCAGATTTAGCTTTTAGATTGACTTGTTTTGGGTATTTTCACCCACATGGACGTTATGATTTTCAAACATGGTTTTATTAAGTTGAACCTTATGGCCTTATAGTTTTACGTATTCCACATTATTATGTCATGATTTGCAATATACAAGTACATATATCAGTCATGGGTTAGCTTGTGGTCCCTCGGGGTCATGAGCACCGTGTAGAGTTCCGGTTCAGCAAATCGGGGCGTTACACTTTTATTTATTACAGGCATCATCTTTGTTGTCTAGTTGACTTACTAAATTCAGATTTTCAGATTTTAACTTTGTAACCTGCTCTTCAGTTTCATATATTTTAAGAGTTAAAGAACTTAACTAAAGTTCTTGACTTTCCACCTTTTATTCTAGAGCAAATTTTTTCTCATTCATTACACACAGAGTCAATCCACACATTTTCAAGCCTTTTTATTTTTCTAGCTGAATAGTTGTCCAAGTTTACTTTAAGGTCAAAAAATGTTACCTCATTTTTTTCTTTATATTCAGTGTTTTCCACAAAAGCAAATAGGGAATTAAAGATCACCTTCTTAACCTCCAAAACAAGCATGGAAACATCTATAGACTTCTCAACTTCATCAGATTCACTAGAGTAGTCACCCCAACCAGCTAAGGCTTGTTTAACTGCAAGATTAGCTGCAACATGTCTTTTTTATTTTACAGGGACATGGTCCCTGTTCTTTCCATTTTCATCTCCAATGTTGAGATAATCCTTATATTCTATTTTATACATTGGAAAATTCTTAATGAAATGTTTAGGACTTCTACATCTGTGACAAACTTCCATAGTGGCTTCTTTACTGCTGCTACTTCCACTTCTTTGAAAATGGTCACTTTTTCTCATAGCTCTAATGATTGTTTTTTGCCAATTAGGGAACATAAATGTCTTCTTCATTAAAAATCAACATTGAAGATTTTAATGCCAAGGATTTTTCCCTTTTGCCTTTTTTTTCTCTTCTCCTTGTTGTTTTTTGAGTTTAATGGTTTTCAAGTTCTCAATAAGTTTATCCATAGTAAGGGTCTTCAGAATTCTTGCCTCAGTTATGGCATCCACTTTGCATTCCTATGACTTGGGAACAACACCTAGAATTTTCCTCACTTTCTTATATAATGGAATCATTTCTCCTATGTAGTGTAGCTCATTTTTGATGGAAGTGAATCTCGTTTGCATTTCTTATATTATCTCTCCTACTTTCATAGTGAAGGTTTCTTACTGTGTTGTTAGCATGTCAACTTTAGAATCCTTCACATATAAAGGTCCCTCATAAGTAGTTTTCAAGAAATCCTAGATTTCTAAAGCTTTTTCACATGCATAAATCATGTTATATTCATATGTACATATACAACACACTAGTAGTTTCTTTGCCTTGTAGTTCTTCTCAATTCGTTTCCTATCTTCTTCATTGAATTCCCTTCTGCTTTTGATAACCATTATTGTAATGTCTCCTTCTTTGACTTCTCTTATAGGTACATAAGGACCATAAATAATTATGTCCATTAGCTCACTATCCTTAGCCATAATGAATTCAAACATCTTTGTTTTCCACCATCGATAGTACTATCCATTAAATTTGGCTGTCCTATGGTAGATTTTCCTTCTACAAGATTAGGTGGAGCGGCCATGATAACAAAATCACTCTAGGTGTGAACCTTTGATACCAATTCCCTTGGGATTTGCACCACACAGTAGAGGACCAGGTCCCTCAAAGTTACTAACAGTTAATAAAATAGTAAAGTGCAGGAAAACTAAAGACTGTTTACGAAAATAACAACACACAAGAATTTAATGTGGAAACCCTCTTGCTCATGGAAGGAAATACCATGGCATGTCCTAAAAAGAATCTCAAAATCTACTATAACCAAACTCTTGATTACAACCTTCAATGAACCTAAATCTAGGTTCTTTCTGCTTGTAATAACTCTACTACAAGCTCATCTTGATAACTCTATGAGGGTACTATCTAAACTAATTACCTCTACTAAGTTTTGGACTTAGGCAACTCTACCTAAACAATGATAAAAGATCATTACTCTTATATCAAGAGTAATTCTTCTAATAAACAAAACTCATTCAATACACTCGATAAATCAACACATACATAGGGCAAAAGAGCTTGAGCAATATAAGATATGGAGTTTTAGTCTTTCTCTTTGTTCATCACTCTTTTTTTATATTTGTAAAAACTATTTAATGAAGTAGAATATTTTTCGTTTTATATATGAATGATTATTATGTTTGAAATTCCATTGGACTAGGTTTCCTAATTAGTACAAGCAGCACGTGTTAGTTTGTTACACAAACGAACAAAGTTGAGGAGACGCGTACCAGCTGTACTATTGCCTCAAACATCCAGGGACCTGGTCCCTTGTAGTCATCTACTCATCATCAAAACTACATATAGAATGAATAAAAATAACTAATTCTTCACTTGACAATCCCTTTAATATGTTTTTAACTTAATAGTACTATAATGCTCAATAATGTGGAAATGAGCTAAACACCCATAATTTAGCCCCAAATTCATGTTTTACTAAATTTATAAAAATTCTCTGCCACTCTTGCTCTACTTCAGTAAATCTAAAGTATATCCTAAGAAGATCTAAAGAAGACTCGGTGCAGATGGGGCACACATGGGATTATTTTGCTTATTTTGGCCACCCACTTATGCGAGTTGCCACCCAATATGTTCATGTGATATTTAAGGCTCTTTTTATTTCATATTTGACCTTTCATTGACTTGAATGGCTTGTTCATCTTCATTTTCAACCTTTCCCTACATAAACATGTATTATACATGAGGTTAACACCGAATTAATGGAAAACATGATAGTTTAAGCATAATAAGGTACTATCAAGTCATCAAATTGACAACTTATAATCCACAATAATGGTAAGGACAACACTAGTAAGTTTAATCCTAGAAGTGATGAAGGCATTTTCAGGGGTTATTCCAATACTAGTAGATATTATAGATTTTTCAATAAACATAATCATTTCATTAAAGAATATGTTCATGTTATTTTTAATGACTCTAATTGCATGGTTGGAAATGCTAGTAACGTAGATGATGAGGATGTACAATTTAAAACACAGAAGACCATTATTAGGGAAGTCAACTCTACAATGAAGTCAGCTATCTCAGATAATGATCAATTACTAACTGAACTTATCACAAATAGATGGAGAAGTGATCCTAACTATCCAACAAAATTCATCATTAGAGATCCTTAGAAAGGAATAAAAATGAGGACTTCCCATAAAATAAGTGATAATGTTGCACTAATATCTCAACTTTAACCAAGAAAAGTTAAATAAAACATTGAATGATGAAAGCTGGGCCAAATCCAAGAATTAAGAACTTGAGCAGTTCAATGAAAATAATGTGTGAACCTTGGTTCCAAATCCTTAAAACACTTCCATCATTGGAAGTAAATGGGTTTCTAGAAACAAAATGAATAAATTAGATGATGTGGTTAGAAATAAAGCTCATCTAGTTGCCAAAGTCTACACATAACAAGAGGGAGTTGACTATGATGAAACCTTTGCACCTAGAAACGTTAGAATTTATTTGCATTTTACTTGCATATGCATCTCATAAAAGTTTAAAACTATTTCAAATGGACAAAAAAAGTGTTTTTTTAAATATCCTTATTCAAGAGCAAGTGTTAGTAATAGAACCCCCTAGTTTTTAAGATCTGAAGCATTCTTATCATGTGTTTAAATTATTGTGAGCTCTATATGATATAAAATAAGAACCGCATGCATGGTAAGATAGGTTATGTAATATATTGACTGATCATGACATTTTCAAGGAAAGATTGATACTACTTTGTTCATTAAAATAACTTCCTCTAGGAATCTTGTTATTCATTTTTATGTTGATGATATTAGTGTTGGAAGTACTAATGTTGATTTACGGAAGGAAATGTCTGAGTTAATGCAAAGTGAATTCAATATGAGTATAATTGGTGAGTTAACTTTCTTCTTGAGTTAATTTCCTTCGTGGAACTAAAAATCCATTGTCAACCGAATGAACCTTCATCTACCATGGTAAGTATATGAAAGAACTCATTCAAAAGTTTGGCATAAGTAATGCTAAAGCCATTAGAATTCCTACGAATTCAACATGTGTCCTGGAAACTGAGGATAAAGGCAAATATGTTGAATAAACTTAATATAATGGTATTATTATCTCTCTTTTATATCTCACTACCAGTCGACAAGCTATTTTGTTCTGTGTTTACAAATGTATTAGATTCTAGTCAGCTCTTAAGGAGTCTCCTCTGACTAACGTCAAATGTATTATTAGATATCTCATTAGTACCACTTTATATGGATTATGGTATCCTAAATCAAGTGATTTTGTGCATAAAGATTTTTAAGATATAAATTATGTAGATGATAAAAGTAATAGAAAAAACACAAGCGAAACTTTCCAACTCATGGGAAAATAACTCATCTCATGGAATAGCAAGAAGGAAAATTGTGTTTCTCTTTCTACCACTGAGAATGAATATATTTCTATTCGTTTATGTTATGATCATATTATTTGGATGATTCATCAACTTAGTGACTATGACTTATCTATCAAACCAGGAAAATAACTCTATGATAATTATAGTTATAATTGTCTATCTAAAAATTTTCTACATCATTGTAGATCAAAGTATATTTATATTAAGCATCATTTTATGAAAGATTATATTTTAAAAAGTTATATTGAAATATCTTTAGTTAGAACTGATTTTTAATTCTAAAAAAATCTCTTAGTATAACTACAAACCTTTTAAAACATTATTTTCTTCCATATTACGTGGGCATATTTATGTTTAAAAGATAGAACTAAAATGCACTCTAGGAAATAAAGTACGTGATCGTTAGCAATACGTTTATCTAACATAGGAGTCATGGTCGAACCAACAGGGAATCAGAGAAATAACATCACTTTCAAGTGTCACAAATGACTTTGATTTAGCAGGTAATGCTTAAAATATTACAATAAATTAAAATGGAGATTTTGTACAATTGATTTTGTGTTTAAAATATTAAGTTTCACTTTGGGTTGTCAAAACTGAATGCTAAAGGATGTAATCAATTATTAAATTAATTAGGTTTATGCCTTTGTGAGAATGACTATATGTGTGGTAAATGAAAATGCTCCTAAACTCGATTGCTAGTTATAACTAGGTTGGGTTTTAGGTATTGGTGTTAATTTCTCAATCTACCATAAAATTTCACATGAGTTTGTATCAATATCCTATGTGAAACACCTAGACATTGAACCATTGAATAATAACTTCCTTTTTGTGTCTCTGAGTAGGGTACGACTAGACACTTGAGTCATACCCTTGGTCACAACTCGTACCCACCATTCCCTCCCCTCTCGTATCCGAGGCTTTGTGGTGAGGGTCACTTACTATCCTAGTTTGAGGTAAACTGTCTTGCATACGGTTGAAGCTTATAACTAGAGGGTGAGTCGTACCCTTTAGATATGACTCATGAGTGTATTGTCATACACTTAATAGTGTGTGTCATCTAGGAAAATCCTACGGTATGATTTAGGGTATCACTCATTGATGTGTGAGCCCATGCTAACATATTTACAACTTTTAACTCTAAATAATTGCAAAGTCTTGAGCAACTTTAGTCGTATTTGATTAGTTTACTTTGATTTTGCAGTATAAGTAGAAAATAAGGGGAACCAAAAATAAATTAAGTAAAAATCATGATATCGGAAGAAAATAAAGAACAAAGTACAGCTGATGACATCCATGACACGTCGTCAGCCTGGTGATAGGCTGTCAAGGATGCCGTCAACCTTAAAAGAAAATGGAAGTTACAGGAAGTTTTGTGATAATATTCATGACACACTATCAAGATAATGATAAGGCATCACCATCGTCGTCAACCTTAGGCAAAAAAAACTAAACTTGCAGAGAAGCTGACGACGTCCGTGATAAGCCGTCAAACTCCTGATAGGCCGTAACGAGCGCCGTCATCTATTCCGAAGAAAATCCAAACTTTAATTTTATTTCCTTATTTAGGGTTATCTATTTAAAGTCTTGTTTTAGTTTTTTTTTTATTTTCATTCAATCATTAATGATGGGACATATCCTACAAGATACAATATACGATATTTCTCTCTCTCTCTCTCAAAAATCAATATTTTGGAGTTTTGTCTTGTGATTCAATTCAAAGTATACTTTTGATTTCTTCATCATTGTAAGTTAATCCTTTCAGTTATGAATTCAATTTGCATACTTGTTTATTGCATCATGAGTGGCTAAACACCTTTAATCTGGATTATGGGATCTAGGGTTAGGTCATGATAAGGTGTTAAATGCTCAAGATATAAGAGATGTTAGGATTTCTTGGTACTTCTGAGATTATAATTAAAGTATGCTGGTTGTAAACAGTAGGTGTACCTACTTTGATTTTCTTGAGAAAGAAATCATAAACAGTAGGGAACTGAATTATCAACAGGGACTTGAAAAGACTTCATTTAATAATCAGCATTGTAACAAGATTGATTAACCTGAGGTAAAATCTAGACAGTGAGTAGAGATTCCCTAAGTCCGAGAGGATTAGGAAATTAGACGCTTGAATAAGTCGAGAGAAATTCGAGCATATCATCGATAAAGATAGCTTGTCATCCTAACCACCGTGAGAATCTTGAGTTACCTTTAGCATCTGTCATGTACCGTAAGCCCTAGCAAACATAATTCTTGTTATTTAATAAACTCTTGATTGACAAAAACTGAAATTAAAGTGACCAAAAATTACTTGCTAATCTCTAAAACTCCCATTTTATCTTTTTATATCATTTGTTTGAATTTAACTTGTAGCTTTAGTTTCAAACTAGTTTAATCGCCACTCACATTGTTTCCTGTGGGATTCGACCCCAACCTATTTTGGTTTTTTATTAACAACGATCGCTTACACCCATTCAAGAGTGTAATTTGAGTGTTATAAAAAATAGCACCGTTGCCGGGGAATAATTTGGCGTATTGTGTTGGTTTGGAATTTTAGCCTACTTCCTTGAATTCAAACTTGTAAATATTTGTTTTTAGTTTTCTTTTATTTCTTGTGTTAGGCAGATTTTTATTTTAGTTTACTTATTACTATGGCATCGTGGAATGAGCATGAGCTTGGTGGTAGGAAATCTTATCTTGATGATCCATGTCCATATTGTGATGGATCTCACTTTTTGCAAGATTGTAGATATTCTCTCCGGAGAGAGATGTGTGCTCCATCTCCATCCTACTGGGAGTATGATTTTTCTTTATGTGGTGGTCGATATGGACATTGGAGTTATTGCCTAAATTCCCCCTCCCCCTATTGCGCTAGCCCAAATTCTAGTTCTTCTTATGAGTTTAATAGGTCTTATGGTCAAGAAAAGAAAGAACAAAGCACCGGTAAGAGTGGAATTGAAGCTATGTTTCAACGAATATTAGATCTCCAGAAAGAAATATATGATATCATATGTGATATGCATCAAGAAATTAAGTCGATCATTCATGAGGAGATGGATATAAAGGTCAATTATTCAAAGCATTCTTCTATATTATGTTTAGATGATATCTTGTCTGTGGAATCATTTAACATAATGGAAGAGTGTAAAGATGAGGAGTAAGAATCCTATACTAATGATGAGCTTGATATTGATCTTCCATTGGACATTTCCCAACCAACCGAACCATTCATGAATGAAGATTCCAAAGATGAGGAAATGGAACTAAAATTGAAAAAAGAAATCAAGAACAATCCTTGTGAAGACTCTAGTCCATTTTGGGGTAAAGATACTAATAGAGATGCTACTCCAGAATTGAGAGTCAGTCCTCATTCGAACCACTTTTCAACATTAAGCTTGGTGGATGTGATGAAATTCGAACCACCCAAGCAAATGATGAATTTTGAAAATGAGGAGGAAAATTCTTACATTTTAGAGTTTATCTTTCTAAAAGGGTATACTACAACCCCAGTCTTAAAGGCCAAGAAGCTTAAAGATCGATATCCATTTAGTGGCTTTTTAAGATCCTCATCGTTTTCCAATGAGCCCACACAAAAGTTCGATGCAAAATTGGGAAAGTGGTTCAAGTCTTCAAAGTGGTGTGATAGAACATTCCTTATCATGCCCTCACATTTTCCCAACAGACCTAAAATATGTAAAGATCAAAAGATGGGCCGACAATTTAAATTGTCAAAGTGGAGGATAAAGGATGACAGGATGTTGTCGTGCCGCGACACTAAATTAGGCGCTTCTTGGGAAGACACCCAAGGTATTTTGTTGTTTGTATTCGTATTATGTGATTGACATCAGATCTTCGCACCCATGGTGCCACATGTATGTTTCTAACTCTCATGTTTTGGTTTGACGCATTCGAGATATTGCATGATTTTAAGTTGAGGGTGTCGGGGATACTTGTGGGTGTTGATGTCTTCCTGGGGTTTTTGTTGCCGTGCCTCTTTTCCCCGGAGTCTTGTTCCTAGTAGAGCCGGCATGTTTAGGCGTATTGCGCTTGTTTTGTGATGTGTTGTAGTTGACTAGGAGAAATACAAGTAACTAAGGTAGTTAACTTGTTTTTGTGATTTTTGAGCACCTCTCCATTGGTTTGATATATTACTATATGAATTGTATCCATTTGTGACCATGGTATATCTTTTTTGTGGCATTAGTCTGGCAACTGAATAACTATTGTTAAACAAGTGCATAAACTGGATAAGTAGTGATATGTGAGATACTTATGTGCCTTTTGTGTGTAAGGTCATACTCAGTTCCCATTGTGTGTTGAATCTAGAACTTACCCTGTTAGTCTTGCCATGGTCATAGGATAGGAGTTAGGAAATGATCATAGACCGTTTTTTATTTTAGCCCACTTTAGCCAAAATGATCTTCCCTATGTGCATAATATCGTTTGATCCCTGTTTTGAGCCTAATTAGCCTATTTATTTCTCGACACCTCTCACCTTCCCTTTTACATCACAATGAACTTGTTTTGGCCCTGGTCCTCCTTGGACACTGTGCACCTTGACTTAGGCAAATAGCCTAAGATGAGGGTAGCTATCATAAGGGTGCGTGATACAAAATAAGTATGAAGAGAGGAAGAATAAAAGAAAAGAATAAAAAGTTAGGTGTGGTGAAAAAGGAATAAGAAATGATAAAGTTGTGTAAAAGATGATAAAAAGATAATGTGATAATTGAAAAACCGCATCCATCTTGAGCATGTGTGATCAATAAAAGAGAGGAAGAAAAGAAGTTTGGGAGTTGAAACCCCAAGAGTTTAGTGTAGTGTCAAGGAGGCATAGTCACTCTGAAATATCCATGAATATCATACCATCCTCTAGCCTATGTTACAAGCTTAAGAAAAGCCCTATAGTGATCCTTACTGACCTGTCTGACGACTTGGGTACTGACTATAAGGGAAAGCCTATGGCATTTGATGCGCAATATTGGAAATTCTTTCTGAGAGTGAGTTTTGTGTTTATCCCTGTGTTTATGTATGTAAATTCTAACATGAGTGAAAAAGGGATTTCTTTGTTGTGAGGGAACACTAGGTATGTTGCTAATCACTGCCTTATTCAGATAGTGTGATTTGGGTATGTGCTTGGTTGTTATTGCTAAAATTCTTACCATATCTTGATCCTCGTAAGTTGCATAGGTGTTTTCAATAATAGACATAGTTGCTCTTAATTTGACTGACATAGCTGCCAACTTATACTTTGTATACTCTTGGTTATGTTCTGGTGGCTTGAGGACAAACAATTGTTTAAGTTGAGGGTGTTGATGTGTGAGCCCATGCTAATACATTTACATCTTTTAACTCTAAATAATTGCAAAGTCTTGAGCAATTTTAGTCATTTTTTATTAGTTTACTTTGATTTTGTAGTATAGGTAGAGAAAAAGGGGAACCACAAATAAATGAAGCAAAAAGCATGAAATCAGAAGCAAATAAAGAAAAAAGTATGGCTGACGACATCCATGACACGTCGTCAGCCTGGTGATAGGCTGTCAAGGATGCCGTCAACCTTAAATAGAAGATGGAAGTTGCAGGAAGTTTTGTGACGACATTCATGACACGCCGTCAAGATGATGATAAGGCATCACCGACGTCATCAACCTTAGGTAGCAGAATCTAAACTTTCAGAGAAGCTGACGACGTCCGTGATAGGCCGTCAAACTCCTGATAGGCCATCACGAGCGCCGTCATCTATTCCGAAGAAAATATGAACTTTAATTTTATTTTCTTATTTAGGGTTAACTATTTAAAGCCTTGTTTTAGTTTTTATTTTTATTTTTATTCGATCATTAAGGATGGGACATATCCTACAAGATACAATATACAATATTTCTCTCTCTCTCTCTTTCTCAAAAACCAATATTTTGGAGTTTTGTCTTGTGATTCAATTCAAAGTATACTTTTGATTTTATTCATCATTTTAAGTTAATCCTTTCAGTTATGAATTCAATTTGCATACTTGTTTCTTGCATCATGAGTGGCTAAACACCTTTAATCTGGATTATGGGATCTAGGGTTAGGTCATGATAAGGTCTTAAATGCTCAAGATTTAAGATGTGTAGGATTTCTTGGTAATTCTGAGATTTTAATTAAAGTCTGCTGGTTGCAAACAGTAGAAGTACCTACTTTGATTTGCTTGACAAAGAAATCATAAACAGTAGAAAGTGAATTATCAACAGGGACTCAAAAAGACATCGTTTAATAATCAGCGTTGTAACAAGGTTGATTAACCTGAGGTAAAATCAGGACAGTGAGTAGTGATTCCCTAAGTCCGAGAGCATTAGGAAATTAGATGCTTGAATAGGTCGAAAGACATTCGAGCATATCATCAATAAAGATAGCTTGTCATCCTAACCACCGTAAGAATCTTGAGTCACCTTTAGCGTCAGTCATGTACCGTAAGCCCTAGTGAACATAATTCTGGTTATTTCATAAACTCTTGATTGACAAACATTGAAATTAAATTGACCAAAATTATTTGTTAATCTCTAAAACCCCCATTTTATCTTTTTATATCGTTTGTTTGAATTTAACTTGTAGCTTTAGTTTCAAACTAGTTTAATCGCCACTCTCATTATTCCCTGTGGGATTCGACCCCAACCTAGTTGAGTTTTATATTGACGACAATCTTTTACACCCATTCAAGAGTGTAATTTGATCCTTATCACTCATACCCTTGGGTACGACCACTAATGGAATCGTATGGGGGAGTCGTACCACTGCACGAGCTTACTTTTTAGCTTTTAAATAAGGACCTTTTGGTCATTTACCTTTCCAAAAATCATAACCTATCAAACTATATAAGGCATTTTAGCCTCCTTAGTCTTCATTTTACAAGACTAAAACACTCCTAAACACTCTAAAGGCTTCTTGAAGCAAAATTGGAGGCTAGGATTTTGAGGGTGATCATCTAGTGGTAAGAGGGACTTAACATTCATGGTGATTCAAGTTGTTTAATGCATGTATCTATTACCCTTTCTAAATAACTCTAAACCCATGTCTTTCAAACTTGGATTAGTAAGTGTACATGGAGGTTTTTTTTTTTTTTAGCAAAATCCACTAGGCAAGGTGCCTAGGTTCTTTTTATAAATTTTTCAAATTCAAAAGTCATTACAAATGTAGCCAAAGCTTTAAAATAAAGTAAAAAAAAAACTAAGCTAATGACCAAAATAAGACTTATAGAATGTCTTAATCTGGTGTTACAATATGAGTGAATAAAAGAAGTTAAACTTGCTAAAGATGTACTAAAAATTGCAAAACTAATATTTGAGTGGTGTATTATCCATGTTCCTTGGCAGTGTTGTTTTGAAGACTCACAGCATCAATGCTTGTTGGAAGCTCCTTGGCAGTGTTGTTTTGAAGCTCTTGGTGCACAAATTAGTCGACAAAAATGTATCCCAAGTCTGGAACTCTTGGTGCACAAATTAGTTGACAAATCACGTCTTGTATCATCTGAATGAATGTTGAGCAGCATCATTTGCAAAATAAAAAATCGCATGTACCAATTTATCAATATAGTTTGCATCAAATCATCACCTCTTGAAATAGGTTAAATGTTTCGATAAATTTTATCAAAATTGCAACACGAGCAGGCCATATCATTTCCTTCAAATGTAGGATCAATGGAGTAGTATCAAACATTGGGCAAAAGTTTGTCCAAACAAAGAGTACGATCACTGGAAAGGAAAATGAATTTCCATTTCCATGCTATGCTAATTCCCTTTGTTAATATTTTCTCAATAGAATGAGCAACAAGTGCTAATACCACACATTGAGAAAAAATTAACAAATAGAATTGGCAAAAAATGTTGTAACCTGCAAAAAAGAAAACAATGTTAGAAATAAAAATTATCTCCATGCTCTCCTCCCAAAGGCCTTGAACACGGTGATATATTATTTTATCCCTCATCCTCTTCTTGTAACAACATGTTCCAGCAAGGCATATCAAGACACGCCCCAAAATTGTACGCACTATCTTGGTGTAACACCCTGTAAAAGTCGTGCATGGATTAGCCTTTAATAGAGTGCCCTTAGACTTAAAAACTTGAAATTTTTGTAAGTGTAATGAGGACTTGGAGTCATTTTAGCTGGCAATCTTCGGGATACAACTTTTCAACCTTCCCGACATCCGCTTTTAGATTTTCAAGTTGCGTTATGATCGGGAAATCTCATAGTACATCTCGGAAAAGTTTCGGAATTTTTCGGAACGCATAAGGCTGCGTTTGGATTTAAAAACAGTAGCAAAACGCATAGACTATTGTCCAGTTTTCAGCATTTCAGGGTCAATTTCAAACGATCATAACTCCCTGTATATAATGAAATGTGTGAGCTATAATATATCAAACAAAATATCTTCGAGTCCTCTTTCAATTGCAGTTGGTTTCATCCAATTTGAGTAGATGAGTAAAAAGTTATAATCGATTTACTCCAGTCTACCAAACTGTCAACTGAGGGACAGATTTGACATTAATTGTTCCTTAGGGGTATTTTGGTAATCCTCCACCCCTATATATACCACCAACATGGGATTTAATCCCTCAAACACCATAATACACATACTTTTCCCAAAATTTCTCAAGAACTCTCCCTAGGGTTTCAACATTAAAACCCAAGCAACTCAAGATTCAACCGCGGGTTCGTGAAACAAATTACAGATTTGGAATCCTCTCGACGTAGGCTTCGATAGACACCCAAAAATTCATGGAGAACAAGGTACGCGGGGTTTTCCTAAATTCTCATGGGCATAGAAAAATCATGTTTTAGAATGGGGTTTTAAATTATGTATATATATTTATGTATAAGATGTTTTAACATCATTGTTTTGGTCTTTTGACCATCTCCAAAGCGATTTGACAGTTTATATACATATATGAATGAATGTGTTTCAATTTTGAATATATGAACTTGCTAAAGACATTTGACCACCAGGTGTTTGATGAAATTTCTGCATGAATTGAACTTTAAGTTTCGGAATATGAAATCCTTTACATCAGTTACATGTTTTGGTGGTCTAAACTATGTTTTGAATGAAAGATCTTGCTTAATACATTATGGCTCAGAAAAATCATGACTTGCAAGTCTTGGTATGACGATACCAACTCAGACTAATGCCATATCAGACTCAGACTAACAGACATTTCAGACTTTCATGATTTTAGACATTCAGAATGTTGCATGTACAGAAAAGGTTAAAAATGGGCATACAGAGATGTTAGGTGATTCCCCGAAGAGGGCTTGAGTTCAAGTGACTCATTTCCTAAAACCGTGGTTTGCCGACCCGGGTATACTATTATGCACTGACTTAAATGTCCTGTGGCGTATCAGACTCAGACACTCCAACCCTTGCGGCACACTTGGGTTGGGGGCTTCCCCGCCGAGTCAATGGCGGATTCCATACAGCCCGTGGAATATCAGACTTGTAGGGGAATACCACCTAACTCAGAAGTAAAACAGAGATCATGATTTGAAATGAACAGACAGGTTACATGTTTTCAGAAAGTGCCCATGTATTTTTCAGAAACAGTTTTATACATGATGTCTTGATGAAAAATTGCTTTCACTTAATATGTATATATATATATGTATGATACATTATACTATTTTTTTGGATTGCTTCGCGTGCCAGTACTTTTGTGCTGACCCCCCCTCCTTCCAGGTTCTGAGGCACAGTCTAGGGGTCCAGCTACTCAGTAGACATTCTCAGATTTGTAGACTTGATCTCACAGTGGTGAGCCTTCTATTATTCGGAAGGCCTAATTATGTCAGACATTATCTTATTTATTATGTTTTTGGTTTACTGGGGGCCTTGTCCCAGTTTCTTTTCAGACAGATATTTATGTTCTTAGTAGAGATTTCGCAGACTGATGTCAGATAGTATTATTCAGAAATGTTGCAGAACTTGACCATGTTTTCCGTACTCAGTTTCAATTCCGCATTTTATTATGATTATGAATGTTGTGCATGATAACCAGATAGAGAATGGGTGTTTCGGGCCTTCATGGTTCGGGATGCTCATCACGGCTAGGGCCTAGGCTCGGGTCGTGACAAACTTGGTATCAAAGAATGGTTCATGGTCCCAGGGTGTCTGCGAAATCGCGTCGAGTAGAGTTCTGTTTATGGGTGTGTAGCGCGCCACACTTATAAACATGAGGCTACTACGCGTTTAGGAATGTTTCCCTTCTTTGTGATTTAGTTCGTGCTTCAGAGTCTAAACTGTCCCATTATTGGGTTGATTCAAGTGCAAAAAGTTTAGAGTATACATGATATAGTCCTTTTCGATTACGTTCTATAAGATTTTAAAAATTATGGAAAAACTTAATAGGAGTCTGTTAGTGCATCAATATATGCTGATTCTTATGTAAATATTAATCCTGATGGAATCGTGCATTCCAGCTTAAGGTATTAAGTGTATATTGTCCCTCTCAAAATCTTGTTACAGTTGTGGACAATGTATAGCAGAATGTTGGAACTATATTTCTACCCAAATAGTAGCATAAGTTAAATGTTGTTGTCATGACCTATTGGTAGTGATATTGGACCAAGAAGTTGGTGATGTAAAGTCACAAAGTTAGAAGTCAGAGTGAGGGTGATTTTGTGTAAATGAATATTTCAGTTGAATAATCGATGTTTGAGGATGATTTACCACTTTATAGTGATAAACTAATGTGGTAGCTAGCAGCATGTGTGGATTGTATGGTAGTCCATGGAGGAAGTGTTTTACTCAGATTTTTATTTATACAGAATAATATGTATATTCTTAGACCATTAAATATTAGGTGTCAATTTTCTATCCCTTGTAATATGTAATCTTGTTATCATGATGTTTTTGAAAAAAAAAAAAATTAAGTCTAGTGAAGCCGTGTGGGGCTCTTTCGATTCACTAGCATAGTTGCCTTGTCATCCATCTTATTTTCTTGTTCAAAATACAAAACCAAAGTCTAGTGAAGCCGTGTGAGTCCTGTTTCGATTCACTAGCAACTTGTTGTCCAACTTGTTGTTCTTTCATTGGTTTAATATATGTATGGCTGAATCTGTTTGCATGAGATAGAGTTGGTAATAAAGTGATTCATCCTTGTGTGTTATTAGTTAAAGGTAGAGAAGGAGTTGTTGGTCAGGGTGATTTGTTGATTGCTTGAATGTGGAAATGGCTATATTAGCGAGTAAGTTATGATTATAGACTCATGGTTGTTTGAGGAATTTGAAGGCAGTCTAAATGTATGAATGAGTGAGTAAGTATGAGGTGAGAAATCCGTATAAGTAGATACAATGGTACGGGGTTATAATATAAGATTAAGGTTGACCATGTCTATTATGAGGCTTTAACCCCCTTGACCCTCTTTTCATTGGTAGTTGTAAACTAGTGCTACTTGTGAGAAAGTATGTAGTAGATTTTTGAGATATTTGGGTAGAATATCCCAATTTGATGGATTAGTGTATTTATATTATGTTTCATTCTTTATTGGTGGTAGATGATTGATACTAAACTATAGGCTTGAATTTAAATGGTGTGGTGGTAACTAGTGGCAAGAGTTTGTTGATGCATATTTTGTGGGATTAATTTAGTAGGCTTGAGGTGCTGAAATAGTACATGCTAACGGAATGATGATAAGGTAAACCGTTAGGTCATGATCGATTATTGTGGTTATGAAGTTCTAGTGCACTAGTGTTTCGTGATGTTTACTTATAGTTTCCAAGTAAAAAAAATTTGTAAGGTTGGGTTGTAAGTCATGCATAGCACTAGATATTAAGTTTGAATAGTTGAAGTTCATAAAGGTGGATGTGATGATTTCTTGATCAATGATGTTAGTTATATGAAAGTGATCTAATAGGCTTGAACGGTGTGTGAAATGGCTTAAGTTTAAATTGATTCGTAATGAAGTATAATGTTGTGGGTATGGTGTGTAAGTATGCCCAAGGCGATATGGAGTTGTGGCATTTCTCTAAGACTATTACATGTTGTGTGTGACTAGTGGTACCATGGAGTTGCTAGTTGGAAAAAGACTAGTTAGATGATATATGGTGTTCTAGATAGCCAAGTTAAGGAGCCTTGATTGATAGTGTTGAGCCTTTTGATGTGATCTCGATTCTCATGGTAGAGAGATATAAGTTTGGAGTAGCAATATTGGAATGCTAGGACGGAAGTGGTATGGTTCATCAAAGGCTTGGTGATATCCATGTTAAGTGTTAGAATCTAAGTTTGAGTTTTGAAGGTTGAACGGATAGAAATAAGTGTGCAAGCATTATACTTTGACTATTGGTGGCTATGGAAAGATAGAGTGTATCCCAGAAGGTAGTCATTCGGGTTGAGTTCTATGATATGCATGTATTGTCAATTTTTTCAGACCTTAGAGTGCAGTAAGTGTAGTTCAGTTAGAATCTGGTAAGGGATCTCCCAAACGCTAGATGATGACTTGAAGCTAAGTGGGAGATGATAGAACGAATAACCAAGTAAGGCTCTCAGATTCTAGTAGTGATGCAGTGTGATTTAGAACATCAGAAAGTAAGGGTGAATCTCAACCCATTCCTACCTCAATATTTTTTTTTTGTTATCCGGATGCTTACTCATGCCTTACGATGCAGTTCTGTGATAATAGTTCATGATTCTGGTATATGATAGAGAGTCACGTACTCTTCCAATTCCAAGATAATGAGTTCTAGTTCATTCAAGTAGTCGGAATCAGATTCCTTATGTTATGAACTCTAGTTGAGGTCATGCAACTCATGACACATGTACTCACTCTTTATGGTGTGCTCAGTCCCATATAAAGATCTTTTTCACGCTTGAGGGTCTTATGTTTTAACTTTTTAGTGACCCTTCCTATGCAATGATAGTGGTGTTGATGTAAATGTTCTTGTTGATGGAAGATCATAGTATGCTTGTTTAGATAAGGCCATAAGTATGAAGTAAGATTTGGGGCCAAGTCTTTGATACATGTGATGGATAGTGGAAAAGTTTGTGTGTGTATGTTTTTAGGATAGCGCGTGGGAGTTATATTGATAGTAGTTTAGAAACTATGTGAAGTATCTACTTATGGGTGTTTGCCTTGAAGTTAACATGTGGTTATAAATTAGGCTTGAACGACGTTTTGGGATTGTAGTGGAAGGTCGCCATATGCATTAGCGACTTCATATTAAGAGTTCAGTGTAGTCATTGAAGTGGTAAGGCATGTTATGCTTAGGATGTGATTTTTAAAAGAGGTATAGAAGGTGGCATCATATGGTTTAGAATAATAGCGTGGTGTAGCATGTTGTATTTTTGTGATTTAGAGTTAGGCTTGATCGCGGGGTAAGGATTAAGATATTTTAGACATTAGTAGAAAAAAAAACATTATCAATACTCATATGAGAATTTTAAGCTGAGTTGAATGAATATGATATTTATAGGGAATAGTATAGTTAAGGGATATTCGGGAAGTGCTCTAAGCCTTAAAGTAAGAAGTTGTATTGCCAAAGGTCTGAAAATTCTATCCTAATTTAGGAGTTATATGTCTATATTCCAGACTGCAGAGTAGTGTCAATGTTGTGATTTCCTCAGTGGGATGTTTTGTGTAATCCATACCCAAGATTCATGGTTCCCTATTACTGCTAGAGCTTCCTTAGAGAGAGTGTTGAAGAGAATACTCCAGTTAAGTATGAGGGTGTAGTATAATTCAGTCTGTATGGCCAATAAGTCAGTTTAGCAGTCAGATTCGCATGACTTGTTTTCTTGTCTTTGCACTTATTCATGCTACTCGAAATCTCAGACATGCTACTAGTCGAAGATAGAGTATACCAGTAGTTACGAGTAATGCCCAGTTCATGCATCATGCATTAAATTCAGATTTCAAATGTTCAGATCAGTGTATTTTTATTAGAGGACATGTCATGTCCGCGTTATTCCATATATTTAAGGCTTCAACAAGTTCCTACCCATCATTCAAGGACGAATGATCCCAAGGGGGAGAAAATGTAACACCCTGTAAAAGTCGTGCACGGATTAGCCTTTAATAGAGTGCCCTTAGACTTAAAAACGTGAAAATTTTTGTAACTGTAATGAGGACTTAGAGTCATTTTAGCTGGCAATCTTCGGGATACAACTTTTCAACCTTCCCGACATCCGCTTTTAGATTTTCAAGTTGCTTTATGATCGGGAAATCTCATAGTACATCTCGGATAAGTTTCGGAATTTTTCGGAACGCATAAGGCTGCGTTTGGATTTAAAAACAGTAGCAAAACGCATAGAATATTGCCCAGTTTTCAGCATTTCAGGGTCAATTTCAAACGATCATAACTCCCTGTATATAATGAAATATGTGAGCTATAATATATCAAACAAAATATCTTCGAGTCCTCTTTCAATTGCAGTTGGTTTCATCCAATTTGAGTAAATGAGTAAAAAGTTATAATCGATTTACTCCAGTCTACCAAACTGTCAACTGAGGGACAGATTTGACCTTAATTGTTCCTTAGGGGTATTTTGGTAATCCTCCACCCCTATATATACCACCAACACGGGATTTAATCCCTCAAACACCATAATACACATACTTTTCCCAAAATTGCTCAAGAACTCTCCCTAGGGTTTCAACATTAAAAACCAAGCAACTCAAGATTCAACCACGGGTTCGTGAAACAAATTACAGATTTGGAATCCTCTCGACGTAGGCTTCGATAGACACCCAAAAATTCGTGGAGAACAAGGTACGCAGGGTTTTCCTAAATTCTCATGGGCATAGAAAAATCATGTTTTAGAATGGGGTTTTAAATTATGT
Source organism: Capsicum pubescens (assembly GCA_030864215.1). Classification (NCBI taxonomy): domain Eukaryota; kingdom Viridiplantae; phylum Streptophyta; class Magnoliopsida; order Solanales; family Solanaceae; genus Capsicum; species Capsicum pubescens. Next base: position 50,702,977 of record CM061543.1, on the reverse strand, counting down.
ATATATATTTATGTATAAGATGTTTTAACATCATTGTTTTGGTCTTTTGACCATCTCCAAAGCGATTTGACAGTTTATATAAATATATGAATGAATGTGTTTCAATTTTGAATACATGAACTTGCTAAAGACATTTGACCACCAGGTGTTTGATGAAATTTCTGCATGAATTGAACTTTAAGTTTCGGAATATGAAATCCTTTACATCAGTTACATGTTTTGGTGGTCTAAACTATGTTTTGAATGAAAGATCTTGCTTAATACATTATGGCTCAGAAAAATCATGACTTGCAAGTCTTCGTATGACGATACCAACTCAGACTAATGCCATATCAGACTCAGACTAACAGACATTTCAGACTTTCATGATTTTAGACATTCAGAATGTTGCATGTACAGAAAAGGTTAAAAATGGGCATACAGAGATGTTAGGTGGTTCCCCGAAGAGGGCTTGAGTTCAAGCGACTCATTTCCTAAAACCGTGGCTTGCCGACCCGGGTATACTATTATGCGCTGACTTAAATGTCCTATGGCGTATCAGACTCAGACACTCCAACCCTTGCGGCAAACTTGGGTTGGGGGCTTCCCCACCGAGTCAATGGCGGATTCCATACAGCCCGTGGAATATCAGACTTGTAGGGGAATACCACCTAACTCAGAAGTAAAACACAGATCATGATTTGTAATGAACAGACAGGTTACATGTTTTCAGAAAGTGCCCATGTATTTTTCAGAAACAGTTTTATACATGATGTCTTGATGAAAAATTGCTTTCACTTATTATGTATATATATATATATGTATGTTCCATTATACTATTTTTTTGGTTTGCTTCGCGTGCCAGTACTTTTGTGCTGACCCCCCTCCTTCCAGGTTTTGAGGCACAGTCTAGGGGTCCAGCTACTCAGTAGACAGTCTCGGATTTGCAGACTTGATCTCACAGTGGAGAGCCTTCTATTATTTGGAAGGCCTAATTATGTCAGACATTATCTTATTTATTATGTTTTTGGTTTACTGGGGGCCTTGTCCCAGTTTGTTTTCAGACGGATGTTTATGTTCTTAGTAGAGATTTCGCAGACTGATGTCAGATAGTATTATTCAGAAATGTTGCAGAACTTGACCATGTTTTCCGTACTCAGTTTCAATTCCGCATTTTATTATGATTATGAATGTTGTGCATGATAACCAGATAGAGAATGGGTGTTCCGGGCCTTCATGGTTCGGGATGCTCGTCATGGCTAGGGCCTAGGCTCGGGTCGTGACACTTGGTAAATAGACCCCTGGTAGCAGCCTCCATTCTGCAAAAATAAGTACAATTCGAACAACACGTTATCAATTTTCCTCATCTACATAGTAGCATAATGCAAAATCCACTGGCAGAAGCCTCAATTCCGCAACCTGGCAGCATTTTTAATTGAGATAAACGAGTACTAATTGAGCAACAAGTTATCAATTTTCTTCGTCTACATAGTAGTATGATGAAAAATGAGTTCCATCAATCTTGAGCTCCATTGTTGGGTTATAACAGTGAAAAACCCCCATAAAACAATCACCACTTCCCAGAAGACTAAGATCACTAGAAAAAAGGATGAATTTGCATTTCCACGCTATGCTAATTGCATTTATTAATATTTTCTCAATGGAATGAGCAACAAATGCTAATACCACACATTGAGAAATAATTAAAAAATAAAATTTGCATAGCATATTGTAACTTGCAAGGAAGAAAACGATGTTAGAAATAAAGTTCATCTCCATGCTCTCCTCCTTAACATGTCGATACATTACTTTCTCCATCATCCTCCTATTGCCACACCATTTCTCCGCAAGGCATATCGAGCCACACTCCAAACTTCTACGCACTATCTCGGTAAATAAAACCCTGGCAAAAGTGTCTATTCCGCAACCTGGCAGCTTGTTAACTTGAGCTAAACGAGTACAAATCGACCACCGAGTTATAAATTTTCCTCATCTAGATAGTAATACGATGTACAACTGATTTCCATCAATACTGAACATCATTACGGCGTTAAAACAGTAGCACAACCCCGTAAAATAGTATCTCCACTCCATCATCCTTATCTTGCAGCGCGTACTCGCAAATGTGGACATTGAAACTTGTCTCTATTAATTATCTTCCTTCCTTGCGAGTCCAGCTCATTAAATGAGTGCACTCTAATGTCGTCGCGTTCTAGTGCACTATTTTCCAAGTAGTCCACAAGCTAGTTTCCTTCCCTCATAACATGAGTCACCTGGATGTTTAGATTCTCCAATAGCTCTCCTATTTCCTCCAATTCCGCATTTACACTCCATGGCGGATACCAGGTACCCGTAATTATGTTTTTAAGAAACAAAGAATCAGTTTCTAATATCAAATTGAACACATTATGATCTACGCAATATCGAGCGGCCTCTAGAATTGCAATAGTCTCTAAAAATGTGTTTGTGCCTTCTGCAATTTCCTTAGCTTCTGCATATATCAAATCACCAAGAGGATCTCTAATACAAAACGCATAGGAACTTCTACTTGGATTTCCTCTGGAGACGCCATCCGTATTGCATTTTAACCAATTATCCGGAGGTAGATTCCAACACACCTGAGTAACCTTCAACGCTAGAACAAATTTTTCCAAGACTCGGATTATGTCTGTCCATCTATGTGGAACCTGCTTGATTGCTGGTTTTCTGACCTTGACAAGCATATGAAGAGTGTGAGAAACCTGGTAGATAATTCTATTGATAGTTACCTTCTCTCCGTGCTTGTTGCTATTTCTTTTCTTCCACAGCTCCCAAATGATTATGGCCGGAACTGCGCAAAAGATTGGTTGGAGTCTTGGAAGAACATGAGCATCCCACCATTTAAGAATAACCTGTTGAAGTTGTAGACCTCCAATGGAAATACCTGCATAGGAATTAAAATATTCCCAGGTTCTTTTAGCGATGGGTTCTTTTAGGAACACATGGACAAATGTCTCCTCTTGCAGCCTGGTGCAACAACTACACCTCGACGCCAAGCTAAATCCAATATTCTTCACACCATCATCCAATGGAATTTTAAACTTCCACGCTCTCCACATCATGAATGCGATTTTATAAGGGAGACCCTTTATCCATATGTACTTGTATATATTAGATTTTACACCCCTCAATCTAATATAATCCCAAGCAGATTTTACAGAGAATTCTCCGGTAGTCTCGAGCATCTAGTATGGTGTATCCAGTTCCTGCAACTGTGATGGAAATTGGATATTTTCTATTATGTATTCAGCTAAATCAGTAGGAAAAATGTTCCTCAACAATTGTTCATTCCACCTGTTATCACTAACAATAGTAGCCACATTAAGAATCGACTCATCATAATAAAAATCAGCTGGAGTGACATGATATAATTCTCCAAGCCCCGTCCAATTATCAAACCAAAATTGAGAAGATCCCATCCTAGGCTTCCAGTAAATCTGATGCTCAATCAAATCCCTGGCTTCCAAAATTTTCCTCCAAAGGTGTGACCCTTCCTTCCATAATACAATAATCGGATTAATCTTCTTAGAGTATTTGTTGCTCATGAAAGCGCTCCACAAGGATGGTTTCGTCCTAAAGTTCCACCGCAATTGGGCAAATAAAGCCTTGGACACATCAAACATGGACCTGACCCCAAGCCGCCTTCATCCTGTGGTAAACAGAGCTCCGACCATTTTGCCTAATGCCTGCTTCTATCTCCAACCGAGTTGCTCCAAAAGAATTGAGAAAAAATATTATGTAATTTTTTAAGTACATAATCAGGAGGGTCGACGGCCGATAACAAATGAATCGGCATGCTTTGTAACACATGACAAATAAGAACTGCTCTTCCCCCGTGAGAAAGTAATTTCCCTTTCCAGGATTGCAATCTACCCAACACTTTCTGAATAAGGTCCGAGTAAAATGACATGTTCCGCTTGCTATAAAAAATCGGACATCCTAAGTATGTCAAAGGAAATTTTTGTCTACTAATCCCAGTAACAAGCTGCACCCTTTTCATCACGATAGAATTCTCCAAGTGATGCATATATACTGTGCTTTTCTCCTTATTAACTTTCTGCCCAGATGCCTTCTCATACTCTATGAGCACCTCCATAATCAACTGTAAGGAAATAGGCAGGAATACGAAAAAATGATGGTGTCGTCTGCATAAGCTAGGTGATTAATTTTTGGACTCCGTTTAGGAAGACCAAAGCCGAAAAAATACAAATCACTATGCAGAGAATTCAGACCCCTGGACATCACCTCCGCAGCCAAAATAAATAAAGTGGGAGACAGCGGATCTCCCTTCTTTACTCCCCTGGAAGATTTAAAGAAACCATACGGCTGCCCATTTACTAAAACCGAGTACCAGTTGTTATTCACTATATCACAAATCATGCCGATAAACCTCTCGTTGAACCCCATCTTTCTTAGAACTTTCGTTAAGAAAAACCACGATAATCTGTCGTAGGCTTTCTGCATGTCAAGCTTTATGACTACATTAGGCCCTGCCTTTATCCTCAATCTGATGTTGGTGACTATATCTTGGGCAATTAAGATGTTCTCTACAATGCTTCTTCCCTTCACAAAGACAGTTTGATTGGAAGATATCAACTCGGGCAAAACACAAACTAATCTATCATGAATTACTCTTGAAAAGATTTTGTTGATGAAGTTGCTTAGGCTTATCGGCCTCATGTCAGAGAATGTGATCACCTCCTTGTTCTTTGGTAGCAACACAAGATTCGTGTGAGTAATAAATCTAGGCTACTGCCGCCCTCCAAAAAGTTCTGCAGCCATTGTGCACACATCATCTCCTACTATTTCCCAGTAACCTTGGAAGAATTTTCCAGTATAACCATCGGGACCTCCAGCGCTATCACCATTCAAGCCAAAAACTGCATTCTTGACTTCTTCTTTCGTTGGCCAGGCAACCAGATCTTCATTTTGCTCCATGTTCATCATGCTAGGGACATGTTTTAGAATATCAAAGTCTGATGAAATGCTTTCTTCTGAGAATTGTTTTTGTAAAAAATTCACAGCAGCATTGGCTACTTCTTCAGTTGATTCTAACCACTGACCATCTTTTTGGATCCTCTTTATCTACATCCTCCTTCTTCTGCCATTCACCTGTGCATGAAAGAATCTAGAATTCCTATCGCCCTCTTGAAACCAACTCATATTTGTTTTTTTCTTCCAAAATTCCTCTTCAATATGCATCACTCTTGTCAATTCTACCTGGGCTTCTAACAAACTCTGTCTATTCTGCTGCGAAGGATCGAGTTCGAATTGAATTTCCAGGACCTTGATCACATCCTCCATATTAGCAATTTTCTGAAAAATGTCTCCGTAAGTTGCTTTGCTCCAACTTGACAGAATTTTCTTCAACTTCAGATTAAACTGAACAAAAGGATTACCCGCAAACTCAGAATTCCAATTTTGATGCACCATATCCAGAAAGCTCTCGTGAGTTGTCCAAAAATTTAGAAATTTGAATGATTTCTTAATTTGTGGACTGTCAACCTTGCACTCAAGCAATGATGGAGAGTGATCCGAGCCAAATCTAATTAAATGAGTCACATCGCATCCCAGAAACATCTTTTGGAATTTAAAATTGCCCAGGCACCTATCCAATCTCTTAAAAATACAAGCTTCGTCCGTTCGACCATCCCACCATGTAAAAATGCTGCCCTTGAAGCCCAAATCAGATAAATTACATGTTTGAATACAGTTCCTGAAATCTTCTACTTCACTGATGGATACTGGAATCCCTCCATATTTTTCCTCCTCATCAACAATGACATTAAAATCACCTGCGGCTAGCCAAGGATCACTCATACCAGATCCCAACAAATACATTGAATCCCACAAAGAAACCCGCTCCACCGAATCACACTTTGCGTAAACAAGTGTAATTATTATCTTCTTGCCGAGTTCATTATTGAATAGCTTCAAAGAAAGTTGCTGCTCCGTATCCATGAGCACTGTCACCTCGCAATTCCCATCCACAAAAGTCCATATTTTCCCATTAATATTTGGCAAAGCAGTAGGCATCCCCAACCTCCTCCTGCACTTCTCAATTTTATGGGCATGTTGAAAAGGTTCTAATAAGCCAATGAGATAAAACTGGTGCGTTTTATGCATTGACAGAAGCCTTTTAAAAGCTTTCTTAGTGTGCACTGATCTAATATTCCAAATAAGAGTGTTATTCATAGCTACATATTGGATTTAGACGTACTTATCCTCGTTTGCATACCTGAAGTTGGTATGCTATTGTCCCTTTGATTTTTTCTTTATTTACCACCAGATTTTCCTTTCTCTATTTTCCTCGGAGATAAATCCCCTTCCCTAGCAATATTTTGAAAATTTTGAGCGGTGGATTCCTCATCTCGATCAATTCCTGTAAATTCGTTAGCTTCATCTCCTGGCCTTGCACTCTGAGCAACAATTGGAAGAGAAACGTTAGGCGCAACAAGCTGTCCCTGAGATTCCTTGGTATTGTTTTGTTGATTTTGTTTTGCCCCTGACTGCTCCTGGTTGTTGTTATTGGTATTTTTCCTCTTCCCTTTCTTATTTGAATTTTTAGAATCTCGCTTCACAAACTGAGAATCCTCAAAATCTGGTGCATATGGTAGCACTTCAGTAACGTTATTAAAATCAGTCATCTCTAGTTCTTTCTCATTCTCATGCCCAGCTGCATTCGTACTAACAGTTATATCATCTTCCTGCACTATTGGTTTCGCACCTGCATCTTCCTTGGAAATTATTTCAGGTTCTTTCATTGTCTCCCCTGAAACTAACGCTACTGCTTGTAGCATTTTGTGGCTGGTATCAACACCTTGAACTTGACTATTTATTTGATTCTGATCATCCCCATGTTCATCAACATTGCGATCATGTACTTCACCTTCTTCTATTTCCTTGTATCCTTCCTTTGTGGTCGTCTCATATGTTTGAGATGGGATTTCTTGGCAAGATTGGTTAGTAGTAACCAATTGACCCCCATTCTCATTGGCAAAGGTAGAAGTCACCCACTCTTTAGTGCTCTTCTCCTAAGAAGGAGAACCAGTGGTATTTCTTGTCTTAAATACAGGGGCATTTGCATTTACATTCTTATCCACATTACTTGTGTTAGTAGTGTGAACTGCTTCAGCTGTAACAATTTCGTGTGGAACCTCATCCAGTTGATTATTCTCTCCATCGCCATTCTCCAAAGCTGCATATTGTTTGAAGTTTGAAGGGGCGCACCTGGTCCCTTACCAAGTTCCAGTTCCTTTCCTGTAACTACACCGTTTCCACTTTCTAAATTTTGATTTTTGCTATTATCAACCAAAGTGGGTTGATTTTGTCCTTTACTCCATTGCCAGGTCTTTTGAATATTCCCAACAGCTTTGCCGCTCGATAAAATTCTAATTGGAGCATTAGAAGTTTTCCCGTTCATAACAGGTTGTCCTGAACCTCAATTTGGATTTCCACCAGTAATTTCTTGATTTTTTTCTGTCACCTGATCAATGTGTCCAGCAGCAGCATGTTGATCAGTTTCCTCGACACTATCACCATCTTCTTGTTCCTTCTCATTCGGAATATGTTCAGGGTGAAGAACTCTACACCTCTCTTCATCATGTCCCTGCAAACAACAATGTTTGCAATACTTTTGCATAAAATCATATTTAATTTTTATCCACTTGTCCCTTATTTCTCCAGTAGAAGGATTAATACATTGGATTTCGACTCTCTTTGGGTGATCTGCGAGCAAATCAACTTCCACCTTTACACGTGCACAACTTGGCCTTGTTTTATTTTTTTGTAGCTAAATCAACTTGGAGTGTCTTCCCTACAACAAAAGCTAAATAAAAAAGTGCTTTCTTCATAAAATAATGAGGTGGTAAAGTAGGAAAAGAAATCCATGCCATCACAACTGATGTCTCTTCCATCGGATTAAACCAAGGGTCCCACTTTAGCGACCTCATCTAATGATACATATGCTTATCCTTGATGTACTATACTAGTTTAGATAGCAATTGAATTTAATCTTCAAGTTGCGTACATCTGATTAGCACATGAAGGTTGCACAGAAAGCTAATATTGCAGTCTCCTTATATGTCACATTGGCTTGGAATCAACTTCCGTAAATCATGTATTTCTGGCCAGCTATAAGAAAATTTTCTAACAATTGCATATTGGAGATTTTCATGAATTATCATACGCTTCACTTCATCCAAACTCCACTGCATTGTGGGTTCTCCATGATGGAAAATAATAGGTTTTATAGGGATTCCGGGGATGGATAGTTTTGGTGAATTTTGTGTGGTGGATTGTAGAATCTGTTAGTAATTTAGGGCCGGGGAGGTATGGACACCCTCATAAGGAGGCTTCCTAGTGGCCTGAGTAGCCATGATGAATAATGACGATTCTCACTTAGTCTTGTGTTTATTCATGTTACTGATGATGAATTGAATATATGGGTGATGTTTGTATGTGGTATATCATATGGTTCATTAGTAACCCTAATCTTGACAATTTTTACCATGAAAATGGCCTTGTAAAAGGTAAGTACATCAGGTGTTTGTAAAAATATCTAAGTGATTTGCATAGTAAAATTGTTGGTGATGCATTGAACTAGGGAAATAGTCCAATAGTTATGAATGAATGATAAATGATATTGTAAAGGAATTATAGGCCATATATTCTGAATTAGATAACCTTGTTGGTTGATGACTAATAATAGGGTAAGGCCCTAGACATAGAGATGAACTTGAATTGTGTATTGAACCTAGTGTGGTGAAAATGTGATATATTATGTTTAATGAAATATGAGTAGTTCTTTGGGTCTTGAGGACCACAAATTATATGGTATGATGAATTGACTGAAGGCATTGGCCTATTGAGATGGTTGACCAATGAAGGCTCCCACGAGGACTATGTGGTCATGTATAATATTGAATTGGCTAAATATGCCAAAGCCCTTAAATTTGATATAAATTGTATGAGTGTAAATGCATTAACTAATTGGTCAAGAGTTCAAATGGCGACTAATGATGACAGGTGATTAGAGTCCCTTTTCTAATGACATGACTAGTGATTCGAGTTCCTAGTATAATGAAATGATGGGTGATTTGAGTTCCTCGTTTAATGTCACGGTTAGAGATTCTAGTTCCAAGATCAGTGATATGACTAGCAATTCCAGTTCCTAGTATGAAAAGATCTCTTGAGGTTAGAATATCGCGTCAAATGAAACAACTAGTGATTCGAGTACCTAGACCGGTGATACGACTAGTTATCCTAGTTCCTAGTCCAATGATATAAAATGGCTAGTGATTCAAGTTCCTAGACTGATGAAACAACCATTGATTAAAGTTCCTAGTGCAATTGAAAGGAAAATGAGATGGGTCAAATGAGCTAACTTGGTTGAAAGTTCTTTATTCCATATCATATGTATGAATGCTTTGAGAATGTGTGCTAAGTCATTTTCCCTTGTGTCATAATATGATTGTGTTGTGTATATCTATGTGTATGAGTATATGTTCAAGAATAATGTTGAGCCTTGGTTTATTGATTAGTATGTGAAATGCCTATGTGTAAGGATAATTGTATCAACATGAATGATGATAATATATTAACTTGTTGTTAAATAATGATGCTATTTTATCTTTACCTTTGAGTTACATGCTAGCATTCCAATTGCTAACCATCTCTGGATGCTATCTCCCCACATGACATAGGGGCCGGAGTATCATCTTCTTTTCCTCTACAGTGATTAGTGGATTGAAACAGTTTGTGCATTGACTTTGGAGTGGTAAGCTTCCTTATTTCAGAAGACATTCACCCTTGGTCTTCTATCTTTAGACTTAGTTTATTTTGACTTGATTTGACTATCGTTAGGGGCTTGTCCCGACGTACACATTTCTAAACTTCAGTTTGTACAGAGGTGTTATAGATTATTGTGGACTTGGGAATATTAGGCTAGTGTGTTGATAGTTATGAAATAGTTGGTCTTGTTAATCTTTGAAACATAGTCACATTTCCACTGTCTTATTATTATAGTTTGATTTTATCCTACCCTTGTGGATTATTATTGATGGATAGGTTGGGTTATAGGGCAACCTTCGGTACATGTGTGCTTGAGGTGCCCATACGACATGGCCCTATTTCAGGTCATGTCAAGTTAGTAACAGAGCATAGGTTCATGGTCAGTTTGGAGTCCATAATACTGTGTTATGTAGAGTCTCTTTAATGGGTGTGAAGCGCGCTACACTTCTAAAAATGGAGCTATAATATATTTTAGGAAACATTTCCCTATCTTTTCTTTCAATCTCAAGATATAGAATATAGGATCTTGGATTTCACTTATTTCTACTTACTATCTTTCAGATCATGCCTCCAAAAAGATTTGAGGCTCAGGCAAACCCTTCTGACGGCCCTATGGATGAAGCTCGTCCAATTTCTAGAGTTAAGACCTGGGCTAGGGCTGTAGAATCTAACCAACTTTATGGAGTTCCACCTGCCCCCACCAACCTTGACTATGAGAGTAACACTCCTATCCTATCATCTAAAAGAGATGCTACTAATGCCGAGTTTCGTCGCTCTATCAACCGGTTAACTCAATTGGTAGCCTCTAAAGTAGAGAATGGTGCTCCAACTATCATTTCTTCTGAGGCCATAAGAATTTCCCAATTTAAGAGATTGATCTCTCCTATGCTCTATGGTACGAAGGTTGAGGAAGATCCTCCAAGATTCATTGATTAAATGGAGAAGATCTTTCGAATCATGCATAATTAGGAAATTGAGGTCATTAAGTATGCTTTCGACCAATTAAAGATATAGCGTACCAGTGGTAAGAAGGGTGGGAGCTGTCTAGGGGTGTTGATGCTAACCCTGCCATGTGGGAGGATTTCTTTGAGGCTTTCCTTTACCGCTTCTTTACTCAAGAGTTAAGGGAGGAAAAGATAGAAGAGTTTGTGAACTTGAAACAAGGGAGGATGTACGTTTAAGAGTATGCCTTGAAATTCCATCAATTGTCAAGGTATGCTCCCGAGATGGTTTTTAGCATGAAGGCTAGAAAACGTTAGGTTGTCTCGTGAGCTAGTTTCTAAAAGCAAGGCGTTCATGTTGATTATGAACATGCACATCTCTAGGTTGGTTGTATATACGAAATAAGTGGAAGATGAGAAGAAGTTAGGGAGTTTGGGTCCTAAGCATAGAGTTCCCAATTTCAGATTAGTGGTGCCTAGTCGACTCCACCCCACCCTTTTTATAGATTTTGTGGTCAGAGTCAATGTGGTCACTGTGAGAAAGGGAGAGACAAATATTTTTATTAGGGTAAGTTCAGGCACATGCAGTGAGAGTGCCCTTCTTAGATGGCTGCTTTAGCCAATAGAGCCCCTATTGCTACTCTATATACTCTCTCACCAAAGGGTGCTATGTATGCTTCCACTTCTATTTATGGCACTGGCACTGGTTGGAACCGTTGTATGAACTTACTAGTTACCAAAATTCTGAGGCGTGTCCTAATGTTATCACGGGTATATTGAGACTTTTCTCTCGTGATATGTATTATTTGCTTGATCCAGGGTCTACTATTTCTTATGTGACCCCATATGTGGCTGTGCATGTTGATTATGGTCCCAAGAGTTTGTTAGTTCCTTTTTCAATTTCTACCCTAGTAGGAGACAATGTGGTTTCTAGAAGAGTCTATTAGGGGTTTGTGATATCTGTTGGTGGTAGGGATACTCTTATAGACTTGATAGAGTTGAACATGGTCGATTTTAATGTTATTCTGAGGATGGATTTGTTACACACTTGCTATGCTTCCTTAGATTGTTGAACCCATAAGGTCATGTTCAAATTTTCATAATGAGCAGGTCATTATATGAGAAGGCGGTTCTGTAGTGCTTAAGAGAAGGTTCATCTCTTATCATAAGGCTCGAAAGTTGGTTTCAAAGGGATGTTTGCATCATTTGGTCCGAGTTAAATATTCTAACTCAGAAGAACCTTCTCTAGAATACATTCTCATGGTTAATGAGTTTCTTGAGGTGTTTTTTGATGATCTACTCGATGTTTCTCCCGATAGGTAAATTGATTTTAGGATTGATCTTATTCCTGACACTCGACCGATCTCTATTCCTCCTTATTTAATGGCTCCGGTAGATTTTAAAGAACTAAAAGAGAAATTGAAGGACCTCTTAGATAAAGGTTTTATCTATCCTAGCATGTCTCCTTAGGGTTCTCCCATGTTGTTCATGCGTAAGAAGGATATATCCCTACATATATGTACTGAGTATCGTCAGTTTAACAAAGTGACCATAAAGAACAAATATTCTCTTCCTAGGATCGATGATTTGTTTAATCAACTTCAGGGTGCAAAGTGTTTCTCTAAGATTGATCTTAGATCAGGTTATCATAAGCTTAAGATTAGGGAATCTGATACCCCTAAGCTTCCTTTAGAACTCGGTATGGTCACTATGAATTTCTTGTCATGTCCTTTGGTCTAAACAATGCCCCAGTGGCATTCATGGATTTGATGAATAGGGTCTTCCATCCATTCTTGGACATGTTTGTCATTGTCTTCATTGATGATATCTTAGTGTATTCCAAGAGTAAGTCGGATCATATAGATCACCTCTATGCCGTATTACAAACTTTGAAGGATCATTGTTTGTATGCCAAGTTCTCCAAGTGTGAGTTTTGGTTGAAATTCATGGATTTTGTTAGTCATTTCATCTCTAGTGAAGGGATCATGGTGGATCCCTAAAAGGTTGGGCAATTAATAAGTGGTCTAGACCTATGACTCCGACCAACATTTAGAGCTTCTTGGGTCTAGCTAATTATTATAGAAGATTTGTGGAGAGTTTCTCTACTGTATCTTCCCCTTAGACCATTTTGACCCAAAAGAAGGTCATGTTCTTATGTTCGATGAGTGTGAGGGTAGTTTTGAAAAATTAAAAGATAAATTGACTTCGGCTCTGGTTTTAACTTTGCCCGAGGGTAGTGAGGGTTTTGTGGTTAATTGTGATGTTTCCCGAGTTGATATTTGTGTGTGTTGATACAACATGGTAGGGTGGTAGCCTATTCTTCTAGGAAATTGAAAGTTCATGAGAAAAATTACCCTACTCATACCTTAGAGTTGTTAGCCATGGTATTTTTGTTAAATAATTGGATACATTCTCTTTATGGTGTTTATGTCAACATCTTTTCCGATCATAAGAGCCTTCAATATGTGTTTACTCAAGAGCATTTGAATCTTTGGCAAAGAAGGTGTCTTGATCTATTGAAAGACTAAGATATGAGTCTTTATTACCATCCCTGTAAGGCGAATGTAGTCGCTAAAGCTCTTAGTTTAATGTCCATGGGATGTTTGGCCTATATAGTTAAGGATAATCGAGAATTGGTAAAGGATATTCACCTTCTTGAAAAATCATGAAGTTCAACTTGCAGACTCCGAGGGTGGTGGTGTATTTTTGCATCCGATATCTCAATCATCTCTTATTGTTAAGATAAAGGAAAACCAAGTCTTGCACCCCAATTCAGTGAAAATCAAGAGTAATGTGGGTCAATATAAGGCTGCGGACTTTGTGATTGGTGGTGATGGTATCTTGAGATACCAAGGTATGCTATGTGTTCTCGATGTTGATGAAGTGATGGAAAGGATCATGATGGAGGCTCTTGAATCATGGTATGCTATTCATCCCAGCTCTACCAAGATTTATCATGATCTTAGAGAGTTTTATTGGTGGAGTGGTATAAAGCGTGATGTAGCTAGTCATGTGGCAAAGTGTCTGGTGTGTCGACATTTGAAAGTTGAACACATGAAGACCAGTGGTTTGTATTAAGAAATTACCTTTCCCGAGTGGAAGTGGGAGGCAATTAATATGGATTTCATTACCGGTCTTCCTAGATCATAGAATCAATGTGATTCTATTTGTGACATTGTTGATAGAATGACCAAGTCCACTCATTTCTTGCCCATGAGGACAAATTTCTTGGTGGAAGATTATGCTAAGTTGTATCTTGTGGAGATCATGAAGTTACATGGTGCTTCGGTGACTATTATCTCAGATCGCAGTCCTTTATTTTCATCCCACTTTTTGAAGTCATTCCAAAAGGGTTTGGGTACTAGAGTGTGCCTTAGTACCATTTTTCGCCCACAAAAGGATGGACAAGAAAAGAGAACTATCCAAACCTTAGAGGATATGTTGCGGGCTTGTGTAATCAATTATGGTGGTAATTTTTATGACCATGTAAAGCCCCGAGTCTGTACCCCAGACGCTACATGATGCTCATAATCCCGAAGGACAACAAGGTAAGCCATAACTGGTACCTGTTGTGAGCACTGAATAATAGTAATACTGTAATAACTAGATAACTGAGATAAAAGCGTAAAATTGTCATAAGGTTCAAAAATGAAAACAATACTGTATACTAAAATCTTAATACTGAAAACCAACAGTCTGAAAATAATCTAGTCAGAAAAGCCTCTAAATGGTTTGAACTGTGGAGTTGATGGGACAAGCCCCCAACTAATTCATCTACTCGTGCGTCTGAACTTATGATATAAGACATCATAGCATAAAATAAAAGCATGTGCCAGTACTTTGACTATACTGGTATGCTCAGTGAGGTAGGCTGAAATACATGGGTTCATATACATAAACATTACTAACTGAATAACATGAGTATGAATGAGAGTACATGCATGAATATGTAAAGTATAACTGAGATCGCGATAACACTGAATACTGAGTATGAGTACTGATTAACTGATATCTGAGTTTATTGATACTGTATTACTGAAACTGAATGACTGAATCTGATAGTCTTGATTCTATGGAACTATACTGAGTTGAGTGACTGTATCTGATAGTCCTGAATCTGTAGAACTGAACTGAGTTATATTCTGAGAAAAAAACTGAGACTGTAGGAAGTAATCATCTAACCGATATGCCCCTTTTCTAACTGATTAGGGGTTCAACCTATAAGCCCAGTTGGAAGGGTGTCAATATCGTTCCACGGGTAAGGACAAGTGCTGAGTCACCCTCATCTGGAAGGTACTCTGAATGAGAATGGTGGTACCCTTATCTGGCAGGTAGATCACCTCATGAACCCTCAGCTGGCAGGTTGATGTCTCAACCTACACTGGCTTTGTAGTTCTGGAACACAAGGACTGCTTCTAAGGATCACACCCTCTATTGGTTGGTGAGTCCCCATCCTTGGGTTTACTTTGTGTTGAATCCTACTCCCAACTGAATTGACACTGAACTGATTTCCTAGTTCATACTAGGCTAGACTAAATTGTTGCTGATTGTACTATTTAACTGAACTGAACTGAGTTCACTGAGATTTTTTGACTGACGAAATACTACTAAATTCGGTTAACTCACTCTATACTATTGAGTTCTGTTGGCGGACTGAGAGTACTACTGATTGTGACATGACTGAGACTATTCTTTAACTAATACTTACTCTAGGTAAATAGCAAAATTGTCAGGTATTAAATACCCCCAGGACTCGATAGTATGAAAACTAAATCATTGCATAGTCTTGAAAAGCATAATCATGTGCACTTGTTCATAACTCATTCATGGAGGCATTTTATCAAACACTTGAATGACACAACTTGCACATAGCTAATATGACATGATTTATTTTTCTTATTAGTTCACATGAGCAATTCATCTAGCACTTAATGAGCATGATATATGTACATAACACTAAACAACAAGTAGACATTATAATTCAACACCAACTTTACAATTTCAAGGGTTCAACATGGATTCACATGACATTACATATATATATATATATATATATATATGTTAACCCCACATGAAACTTATCACAAAACATGGATTAGAATCCCAATTAATCATTATAAACATGAATATAATCAAATCCAACATAAAATTCATGAAATCCACGCACTTGAAGTTCAAATATAGTTTCTTGGACTCCAAGGGTGGAAGGGACACTTGGATGAACACTTCACATACCTTGGTTGCTGAATTTTTGAAGATTAATGGTGGAATCTTGAGCCTTGACTTTGAAATTTAATCACCTAGAGTTTTAGTTCTTGAGAAATTTGTGAAAAATGAATGAATTTTGCTCTCCAAAGGGTTTAATTTCGTGTTTTGGGGGTTGAAGGACGTGGGAAAAAGACCCATATACCCCAAGGACGTGGCCTTTTAATGACTGAAAACTATGTTATAGATGCGTAGACCGATACGCTGTATCATTGCCATCGATGCAATGGCCAATGCACTGCGACGAGTCCATGTCAGTTCACTGGAAATTATAGTGAACTGAGGGAAAAATTATCTGCCGAAGGGATGAACAATGCGACGCGTCAAAATCTCATCGACTCACTATTTTGGTCAATCGAATATGGTCTAAACGAGGTTCGAAAAATCCAAAACATGTCTGGGAACACCTATTGACATTCCTGATCATGAATTAACTTAAATATCAAAATTTGATGGATGTAAAGGTCGTGAAATAAGATTCCCAACTTTCGAAGGCTAAAATAACACTAAGATTGAATACTTAGCTAGAATTTTTTAAGTCTGTGACCCTTTAACAATCTTAAAGGACTAAATTAAGTAAAGAATTTTGCGAGGTCTTACAATATCTCCCCCTTAGCTACATTTGTCCTCGAATGAGACTGACTAGGATGACAGAACTGACAAACTGAACTTGCATATTGGACACGCATAACTGCAACATGATTTTATGGCTAACACTACTAATATACTAAAATTTCATATTGAATATGCATATATGATGCATGAGTACATGACTGAACATGGTTCATGAATGCATGACTGGGTTTACTGATGAGCTTAGTTTTTCATACTAAACATGCATATCTGATACATGAATACATGACTGAACTGACTCATGAGTGTATGACTGAATATGCAATGGTAACTAATACCAAGTTTGTAATGGAAATCTGAGCATGAAGCTGAATAAGCTTAATGAAAACTATTACCTTGAGATAAGTCTGAGTTTACGTAGAAGAGGTGAGGATAATTGGTCTGCATATCTTACTCTGCTTCCCAAGTAGCTCCCTCAAAGGACTGATTTCGCCAAAGAACTTTGACTAGAGGAACTTCTTTGTTCCTCAGTCTGCAAATCTGGTAATCAAGGATTTCAACTGGGATCTCTTCATAAGATAGGTTGTTCTTAACATCTATGCCCTCTACAGGGACTACGGTTGATGGGTCACCTATGCATTTCTTTAGAAAGGAGATGTGGAACACTAGATGGACTGAAGATAGATCCGAAGGTAAGTCAAGCTCATAACCTACCTTTTTGAAGAGGATGAGAATTCAATAAGGACCAACGTATCGGGGACTAAGTTTCCCCTTCTTTCCAAACCGTTCCACTCCTTTAATAGGATAGATTTTAAGATGCACATAGTCACCAATCTCAAACTCGAGATACTTTCTAAGCATATCTAAGTATGATATATATCAACTTTGATCTGTCTTAAGCCTTTTTATGATCAAGTGAACTTTCTCTAAGGCATCAAATACCAAGTCAGGCCCTACCACTACAACCTCACTCACTTAAAACCAACCAATGGGAGATTTACATCTCCTCCCATAAAGTACCTCAAATGGAGCCAGCTTAATACTGGAATGATAGTTGTCATTATATGTGAACTCAATCAAAGGCAAGCAGTCATCCTAACTACCTTTAAAGTCTACCGTACATGCTCACAGAATATCCTCTAAAGTATGAATGGTCCTTTTTGCTTGACTATCTATCTGAGGGTGAAAAGTTGAATTGAGGTGAACTTGGGTACCAAGACCCTTTTGGAAGGCTTTCCAAAAATGAGAGGTGAACTGGGTACCTCTATCTGAGATAATAGAAAACGGAACACTGTGCAAGCTGACCAACTCTCTAACTTAGAGTTTGGCATAATCCTCGGCTGAATAAGAGGTATGGACTGGCAGGAAATGAGTTGATTTGGTCATTCTGTCTACAATGACCCAAAAAGAATTGTGTTGATGACTAGTACGAGGCAAGCCCATCACAAAGTCCATGTTCACTTCATCCTATTTCCATGTGGGAATACTGAACTCCTACATGAATCCACTGGGATTCTGATGCTCAATCTTAACCTACTGACATATTGAACATTTAACCATAAACTTTGCAATGTCTCTCCTCATCCCACTCCACCAATATATCTCCCGCAGACCACAAGACATTTTAGTGGTCCCTGGATGAATCAAGTAACACGTACCATGTGCTTCTACAAGAATTCACTATCTCAAGTTATCTACTCCTAGTACACATAGTCGACCTGATAACGCGACAAACCATCCCCCCCTTGGGAGAAAACCTGTACCTTCTGATCTCTAACTGATTCTTTCAACTTGACTAGACTGGGATCTCTATCTTGATTTTCCTTCACCTCAAAAACTAGAGATTATTTTGAACTACTCTGTACCCATACGCTACCTTTTGTTGAATAGACTAAGCGGACACCTAGTCCGACAAGTTGATAAACTTCCTAAACTAACTTCTTCTTATCATCATCCACGTGAACAACACTACCCATGGAAATCCTACTGACAGCATCAGCCACTATATTGGCCTTTCCTGGATGATAAAGAATACTCATGTCATAGATTTTTAACAACTCCAACCACCTTCTCTGATGGAGGTTTAAGTATTTTTGAGAAAATACATACTGCAGGCTTTTATGATCTGTAAACACATCAACATGAACACCATATAAATAGTGCCTCCAAATCTTCAAGGCAAATACTACTGCTGCTAACTTAAGATCATGAGTAGGATAGTTCTTCTCATGGGGTTTAAGTTGTCTAGAGGCATAGGCTATGACCTTACCTCTCTAAATCAGAACATACCCCAAGCCAAATCTAGAGGCATCATAATACACAATAAAACTGTCTGAACCATCTGATAAGGTCAAAACTGGAGCTGTAATGAGTTGAGTCTTCAACCCCTGAAAACTCTTCTCACAAGAATCTGACCACTGGAATTTGACCTTCTTCTGAGTTAATCTGTATATGGGGGATGCAATAGATGAAAATCCCTCAATAAACCATCTATAATAGCTTGCCAAACCTAAGAAACTCCTGATATCTGACGGATAAATGGGTCTGGGCTAGTTTTTAATGCCTCAGCCTTTTGGGGATCAACTCTAATGCCATCACCAAAAATAATATGGACAAGGAATGCTACTGACCTTAGCCAAAATTCGTACCTATTAAATTTGGCAAATATCTGATGGTTTCTGATGGTCTACAATACTATTCTGAGATGGTCTGCATGATCATGTTCACTGCGGGAGTAGAAAAGAATGTCATCTACAAAGACTCTGACGAACATGTCCAAGTACTTCTTGAACACACAATTTATCAAGTCTGTGAAGGCTGTTGGGGCATTGATAAGACCAAAGGACATGACTAAGAATTCAAAATGACCATATTGAGTTCTGAAAGCTATCTTTGTGATGTCACATTCTCTGACTCTGAGCTGATGATTGCCTGATCTGAGGTCTCTCTTAGAAAAGTAACTAGCACACTGAAGTTAGTCAAACAAGTCATCGATTCTGGGATGTGGATACTTGTTTTTTACCATGACTTTATTTAACTGGCGGTAGTCAATATATATTCTAATAGAACCGTCTTTCTTACATACGAATAAAACTGGTGCACCCCACGGGGAAACACTGAGTCTGATGAATCCCTTATCTAGGAGATCCTTCAACTATTCCTTTAACTCTCTGAGTTCTACAACTGTCATTCTATATGGATAAATAGATATGGGCTGAGTATCTGGGAGAAGATTGATTCCGAAATCAATTTCCTTTTCGGGAGAAACTCTGGGAAGATCTTCGGGAAACACATCTTGGAATTCACATGCTACTGGGTTTGACTCAAGACTGGGAGTTTCTGAACTAATATCTTTGACTCTCACAAGATGATAGACACATCCCTTATATATCATTTTTATTTCCCTTAGGTAGGAAACAAGTTGACCCCTAAGTGCTGAAGTACTACCCCTCCACTCTAGGATGGGCTCATTTGGAAATTGAAACTGCACAATTCTATTTTTGTAGTTAACTGAGGAATAGTAGGAATGGAGACAATCTATATAGAGAATGACATCTAAATCAGTTATCTTTAATTCGACCAAGTCTGCTGAAGTGACTTTCTGAGATACTATTACTGGACAGTTCATGTATACTCATCGGAATATAATAGATTTACCTACTGGGGTAGAGACTGAGAAATTCTTTGCTAGGATTTCAGAACTGACTCTAAAGTCAAACACTATATAGGGAATAACAAAGGACAAAGAAGTTCCTTGATCTAGCAAAGTATAAATATATAAATTGTAAACTTGTAATGTACCAGTGACCACATCAGGAGAAATTTCCTGATCCTGTCGGGACTGAAGTACATAGAGTCTATTTGGGTGTTGCCTACTGGTGGCAGTAGAAGTGGAACCCTGCTGATTCGGGCGATCGTAATGAGCTAGGGGAAGGTTATGCTGACTCTGTGAACCCACCTGAGGACACTGTCTAACTTTGTAACTTGGCTTACCACATCCAAAACATACATCACTACTAACCCTGCAGATACCCTGATGGTTTCTTCCACACATCTGGCAAAGAGGATTTATTCGGGTACTGCTAACACTACGCTGCGATTTTGGGCCTGAAGCCCTGTCTCTATTGCCATCTTTGAATTTCGGTACTGGAGCACTGGCTGAGAATGGATATGGAACTGAAGATTTCAGGTAGAACTAAGAAAGATTCCCACTCTTTAACTTAGGCTGAGTAAAGTTGAAACTACCTATTCTCCCTCTCCTTCTCTGTATTCTTAGCCTCTTCTATCTTCTAAGAATGGACCATGAGCCTGGATATGTCCATATCCTTAATCAACATTATGGTCCTACACTCCTTGACCACACTACTAGACACCCCATACACAAACTTACTCATATAAGATATGTTATTTGCTACCACATGAGGGGCATATCTGGCTAACTTAGTAAACTTGAGAGAATACTCTTGTACTGTCATGGTGCCCTACTTCAGATTTATAAACTCTAGAACCTTTTCTTCCCTCAACTCTAAAGGGAAGAACCAATTTAGAAAAGCAACAACAAACTCCCCCCATACTATAGGCCCTGCATCTATGGTCCTATAGGTTTTTCACTGTTTAAACCATGAGTGAGCCATATCCTATAACTGATAATAGCTAACTCATCACTCTTACTAGA
Source organism: Capsicum pubescens (assembly GCA_030864215.1). Lineage (NCBI taxonomy): Eukaryota > Viridiplantae > Streptophyta > Magnoliopsida > Solanales > Solanaceae > Capsicum > Capsicum pubescens. Next base: position 50,681,713 of record CM061543.1, on the reverse strand, counting down.
AGTCGCCCCTATAATATCTGAAACCTTCTGCACCTGGTCAAGGTATTCCTGTGGGTCCTCATCTGACTTTAACACAGAAAAAGACAGAGGGTTCATTCGAGTGAAGTCCTAAATCCTGGTTGCGGTGGTATTTGCCACTGGGTTGGCCAAAACGGCAGCTGGGCGTTCATTCTAGGCTTCCACAGAAGGATCCAAACTAGTGAAAACTGCTTTGAATTCAGCATGGGAGACATGCTTACCTAGAGGATCCGGATGGATAGGCTGAGGGCTTGGCTGGTCTCTTATTTCTCTTCCCTGAGTCCTCTTTGGAGGCATATTCTGTAAACATAACATAAACTTAGATTAGAAAGAGAGTCTAACATGGAGCTCATGCTTACCTACACGATGTGAATACTAAAAGAAGAGAAACTATTCTTAAAACATCTACTAGCCTCCTGTCTATAAGTGTGGTGCACTACACACATATGCTTAAGACTCAACTAGATGATGCTTTTAGACTTCCTCGGACTCTATTAAACCTTAGACCCTGATACCAAATTTGTAATGCCCCAAGTCTTTATCCCAAACACTACACAGTGCTTATAATCCCGAAAGACCACAAGCTAACCCATGATTGGTACCTGCTATGAGCACTGAATAATAGTAATACTATAATAAGAATATAATTGAGATAAATACAGAAAAATGCCATAAGGTTCAAATATGAAAACAATACTATATACTGAAATCTGAATACTGAAAAACAACTGTCTGAAAATACTCTAGTCTGAAAATCCTCTAAACGGTCTGAACTGTAGAGTTGATGGGACAAGCCCCCAACTAACTCTGACTACCAAAAATGAACTAAAATGCTGAAAGATAATTATGTCCTCAAATAATGAGGAATCATCACTAACTCTGTGTGAGAATCTAAACTTCTAAGGGTGCTCTAGAGCCCATCTGTCTGAACTTATGATATAAGACATCATAGTGCAAAATAAAAAAATGTGTCAGTACTTTTAGCATACTAATATTCTCAGTAAAGTAGGATGAAATGCATGGGTTCATATGCATTAATAATAATAAATGAATAACATGAGTATGACTGAATGAGAATACATGTATGAATACATAAAATTTAACTGAGATCATGATAACACTGAATACTGAGTCTGAATACTGATTAACTGATATCTGACTTTAATGATATTGTATTACTGATAATTGAATGACTGTATCTGACGGTTTTGATTTTGAAGAACTATACTGAGTTTTGTACTGAGCTGAGTGACTATATTTGATAGTCCTACATCTGTTGAACTGAACTGAGTTCTATTCTGATACTAAAACTAAGACTATAGGAAGTAATCATCTAACCGACATGCCCCTTTTCTAACTAATTAGGGGTCTAACCTGTAACCCAGCTGGAAGGGTGTCAATACTGTGCCATGAGTAAAGATAAGTGTTGAGTCACCCTCATCTGGTAGGTGCTCTTAACGATAGTGGTACCCTCATCTGGCAGGTAGATCACCTGATCAACCCTCAACTGGTAGTTGATGTCTTAACCCACGCTGGATATGTAGTTCTAAAACACAAGGACTGTTTTTAAGGATCACACCATCTACTGGCAGGTGAGTCCCCATCCTTAGTTCACTCGATGCTGAATCGTACTCCCAACTAAATAGATACTAAATTGATTTCCTAGTTCATGCTAGGATGGACTGAACTTTTAAAGATTGTACTATTTAACTGAACTGAACTGAGCTCACTGAGATCCGTTGACTGATGGGATACTACTGAATTCGATTAACTGACTGAATACTACTGAGCTCTGTTAGTGGACTAAGAGTAATACTGATTGTGACATGACTGAGATTGTTCTATAACTGACACTGGCTCTAGGTAAACAACTAAATTGTCAGGTATTAAATACCCCCAGGACTCGATAGTATGAAAAGTAAATCATTGCATAGTATTGAAAAGCATAATCATGTGCACTTGCTCATAACTCATTCATGGAGGCATTTTATCAAACACATGCATGATACAACTTGCATATAAGCTAACATAACATGATTTCTTTCTCTTATTAGTTCACATGAGCAATTCATCAAGCACTTAATGAGCATGATATATGTACATAACATTAAACAACAAGTAGACATCATAATTCAACTCCAACTTCACAATTTCAAGGGTATAACGTGGATTCAGATGATATTACATATATATGAATTAACCCCACATGAAACTTATTACAAAACATGGATTAAGATACCAATTAATCATTATAAACATGAATATGATCAAACCCAACATGGAATTCATGAAATCCATACACTTGAAGTTTAAAAAATGTTTCTTGGACTCCAAGGGTGGAAGGGACCCTTGGATGAACACTTCATATACCTTGGTTGATTAATTCTTGAAGATTAATGGTGGAATCTTTAGCCTTGACTTTAAAATTAAATCACTTAGGGTTTTTTTTCTTGAGCAATTTGGGAAGAATGAATGAATTTTGCTCTCCAAAGGGTTTAATTTCATGTTTTGGAGGATGAATGACGTGGGAAAAAAGACCCAAATACCCCAAGGATGCGGCCTTTTAATGACTGAAAATTATGTTATAGACACGCAGACTGATACATCACATCATTGTCATCAATGCGATGTCCAAAGCTTCACGTCAAGTCCTATTGAATCACTGGAAATTGCACTGAGCTGAGGGAAAAATTATTTGTTGATATGATGGACGATGCGCCGCGTTGAGATCGCGTTGACTCACTATTTTGGTCACTCAAATATGGTCTAAACGAGGTCTGAAAAATCCAAAACTTTTTTGGGAACACCTATTGACATTCCTGATCATGAATTAACTTAAATATCAACATTTAATGGATGTAAAGATTGCAAAATAAGATTTCCCACTTTTGAAGGCTAAAATAACACTATGTCTAAATACTTAGCTAGAATTTTCTAAGTATGGGACCCCTTAACAAGCTTAATGGACTGAATTAAGCTAAAAAATTTGTGGGGTATTATAGAACACTTGCCTTTGATTGAGTTTTCCTATAATAATAGCTACCACTCTAGTATTGGCATAGTGCCTTTTAAGGCATTGTATAGTAGGAGACATCGATCTCTAATTGGGTGGTATGAGGTTGATGGGGGTAGGTTACTTTGCCCTAATATAGTTTACCAAGACATAGAGAGGTGAAGGTGATTAGTAATAGGTTGAAAACCACTCAAATTCACCAAAGGTCTTATGCAGATGTGAGGCGTAAGGACTTAGAGTTTAGTGTTAGAAATTGGGTGTTCTTGAAAGTGTCTCCCATGAAGGGAGTAATGCGGTTTGGTAAAAAGGGGAATCTTAGTCCCCAGTATGTTGGTCCCTACTTGATCGTGAAGAGGGTTGTCAATATTTCCTATGAGTTGGAGTTTCCTTCTAGTATGAACTACATTTTACTTGTTTTTCATGTCTCTTTGATGTGTAAATATGTGGTTAATCCTTTATTGGTTGTTCCTTTGGACAATGTTTATATTTCAGGCTCCTTGTCCTGTGATGAGGTCCCGGTGAGGATTTTAGATCATCAAGTTTGATGGTTGCGAACAAAAGAAATGGCTTCAATGAAAGTTCTATAGAGGAACCAAATGTCTGAGGAGGCTACTTGGGAGGCAGAGGAGGATATGAAGTACAACTATCTGCATTTGTTTTCTATCCTAGAAATTTTTGATTGAGGTATGTTCTAATCTTCTTGGTTTGACCTGTGTCTTGAGTTTATTATGGATTTTAGTCCCTAAACTCTGAAGGATCCATGTTCCCTTAATAAAAAAAGGGTTTGAATACCCCAGTGAATTAGATGAATGAGTGATTGAATATTCATGACATGTGTTATGTTGTATTTTTGTTGTTGTGTGCTAGTTATAACATGTTGAAATTTTCTTTGATATGTGATAAAGTGTTAACCCATGTATATTCTTTCCTTACCCCTCATTCGCGGATGAATGATCCAAGTTGGGGAGAATAGAAACACCTAGATTTTGAACCATTGAAGAACAACTTCATTTTTGTGTCTCTGAGTTGGGTACAACTAGAGACTTGAGTTGTACCCTTGGTCATGACTCATACCCCCTATTTCCCTCCCTCCTCGTATACTAGGAAGTGTGTGAAGGGTCACAGATTGTCCTAGGTATGAGTGACCCCTCCTCAATCATACCTTATGTATACGAGTCGTATCTAGGGAAATTGTATAGAGTGACTTGAGCTTGAGGTAAACTGTCTTGCATACAATTGAAGCTTATGACTAGGGGGTGTGTCATACCTTTTGGATACGACTCATAGGTTTGTTTTCATACCCTTAATAGTGTGTGTAACCTAGGAGAATCCTATGGTACAATTTAGGGTACCAGTCATACCCTAGGGTACGATCACTAAGGGAATCGTATGGGGGAGTCGTACCCCTTCACTAGCTCACTTTTCAAATTTTAACTAAGGACCTTTTGGTCATTTACATTTCCTAAAATCCTAATCCCTCTCACTATATAAGGCATTATATTCTCCTAAGTCTTCATTTTACAAGAATAAAACACTCTTAAACACTCTAAAGGCTTCTTGAAGAAAAATTGGAGACTAAAGTTTGGAGAGTGATCATCTAGTGGCAAAGGGGAGTCAACATTCTTGTTTAATCAAGTTGTGTAAGGAACATACCTCTTCCCTTTGATAAATAACTCTAATCCCATGTATTTCACAGTTGGATTTGATAAGTATTTATGGAGGTTTTTAAATTTAATGAAAAGGGTTTTGCTGCTAAATGATGCATAATGATGATTCTCACTTAGTCTTGTGTTTATTCATGTTATTGATGATGAATTGCATATATGGGTGATTATTTTATGTGGTCTAACATATGGTTCATTAGTAACCCTAATCTTTATGATTTTCTCCATGAAAATGGCCTTGTAAAAGGTAAGCACATAAGGTATTTGTGAAAATGTCTAAGTAAAATGCCTAGAAATATTATTGGTGATGCATTAAGCTAGGGAAATTGACCAATAGCTATGAATGATTGGTAACTGATATTGTGGAGGAATTATGGGTCATGTATTGTGAATTTGATAACCATGTTAATTGATTACTAATGAAAGGGTAAGGCCCTAGACATAGAGATGAACTTGAATTATGTATTGAACCAAATGTGGTGAAAATAAGATATATTGTGGTTAGTGAATTGGGAATAGTTGTGTAGGTATTGAGGACCACAAATTGTATGGTACGATGAATTGAATGAAGGCATTGTTCTATTGAGATAGTTGATCAATGAAGGCTCCCACGAGGACCATGTGGTCATGTTTAATGTTAAATTGGCTAAATGAGCTAAAGCCCTTAAATATGATATAAATTATATGAGTGTAAATGCATGAAATAATCGGTCAAAAGTTCAAATGTTGACTAATAATGACAGGCAATTCGAGTTTCTCGTCTAATGATATGACTAGTTATTCGAGTTCCTAGTCCCATGAAATGACGGGTGATTCAAGTTCCTCGTCTAATGACACGGCTAGTGATTTTATTTCCTAGACTGGTGATATGACTAGTGATTCAAGATCCTAGTCCAAATAGATCTCTTGAGGTTAGAAGACCTCGTCAAATGACATAGCTAGTGATTTGAGATCCTAGACCAGTTATACGACTTGTGATTCGAGTCCCTAGTCAAACAAAATAAAATGGCTAGTGATTTGAGTTCTTAGATTGGTGAAATAACTAGTTATTTGAGTTCCTATCCCAAATGAAATGGCAATGAGATTGGTCAAATATGCTAATTTAGTTAAAGATCTTCACTCCATATCACATGAATGAAGGTTTTGAGAATGCATGCTAAGTCATTTTCCCTAGTGGCATAATATGATTATGTTGTGTAAATCCATGTGTATGAGTATATGTTAAAGAATGATGTTGAGCCTTGGTCTCTTGATTAGCAAGTGAAATGCCTAAGTGTAAGGATAAGTGTATCAATATGAATGGTGATAATGTCTTGACCTGTTGTTAAATGATGATGTTATTTTATGCTTACCCTTGAGTTACATTCTAGCATTCCAACCACTAACCATTATCATGTGACATAGGGGTCAGAGCATCATCTTCTTTTCCTCTACACTGATTAGTGGATCGAAGCAGTTCGTGCATTGACTTTGGATTGGTAAGGTTCCTTACTTCGGAAGACATTCACCCTTGGTTTCTTATATTTAGACCTAATTTATTTTGACTTGGTTTGGATATCGTTGGGGCCTTGTCCCGATGTACACATTTCTAAAATTTGGTTTGTATAGAGGTTTTGTGGATGACTATGGACTTGGGCATATTGGGCTAGTGTGTTGATAATTATGAAATGGTTGGTCTTGTTAAGCCTTGACACATAGTCTCATTTTAACTATCTTATTATTATGTTTGGATTGTTACCACCCTTGTGGATTGTTGTTGATGGATAAGTTGGGCTATGAGGCGACCTCCGGCACATGTTTGCTTGAGATGCCCATACGACATGGCATGGTTTTAGGTCCTGTCACTATGTTCCTACACTGCGAAGTATCAAATAACCTTAAATTAGTGGTCTATCCTTAGCATTACTTCTCAAATGAGTATGACTTAAGTTTCATCAACTAAATCGCATTACTATTAAATTTGATTTTAAGAAATACAATAGATCCAAACATAGACTAAGTTTGCTACTTCAATCTATAAACTAATCAATAGATATTTATCTCTTTCAAGCAAGACAATAGATCCAAACACAGACTAAGTTTGTAACCTCAATTTATAAATTAATCCATAGTGATTTAGCTAAGTCATAACATGCAATAAAATATAAAGGTATATAGTCACTTCCATCACAACAACCAATACTCAACAATGCATAACCCCAAGCTTGAAAAAATTTCTACTCATAGTAAAAGAAAAAGGAGATATACCTAATTATTCTAACAGATTTTCCATAAAATCCGAATGTTTAACAAGAAAAATTAAAATTTCAAGCAATTATAGAGTTAATATCCCAAAGGGCTTAATTACAAGCTTAAGATTCAAAAAATTTAAGAATGATGGATTTTCAATGGCTAAAAATGATTAAATAAGTCTAGCAAAAATGAGCCACAAAATTATAGAAATGCTATCACATGCAATTCGACCAAGCAATGTTTTGTCTTCGAGGTTGAATTGCTCAAATATCATTGATTCGACTTTGAATTCGGCCTCCATCAGTTAGAACCTGTGACTTTTGGTGATGGATCTTAGTCTCGCTGATCTATTTGGCGATAGGAAGAATTGTATCATTTATCATTGTTTTGTTCACTTTAGGCCTAACCTAAACTAATATATTTGGTTATGGACTACACCATTTGTGATATTCTAATTTTCCCTTGTGATGATTTTCTGTGATTTTAGCTCTAGTTTTCCATTTCCTTGCTACCTTATGCCATTTCAAACATTTTTTGGTCATAACCCTAAAATTAAACAAAAGCAGTATTAAAATGCATCAAATTAACATTGAGGATATGATCTCTCATAATTTTTAGGTCAAATGAGTTGCAATTTGCCAACTCACCAACACCCCCAACTTAAATATTTTCTTGTCCTCGAGTAAATCAATTTGCACATAAAAAAATCACCAATACATATAATGGTACTAATAGGGATATTACACACATGCTTATTTGTAACACCCCGTAAATTTTTTCGTACACTTATCGCGATTATATGGAGTCCTAAAGGCTTGCGTATGGGTTAAATTAAGTTTATGGTGTTCGGAAGTATCCCGTCAATAGTTGTATGTGTAGGTATTGGAATAAGCTTTCCAACGATATAAAGTTTGCCCAAAACAGAGGAGTATTTCATATAAGCGAGCACATTCGAAATTTCAAAACGGTGGCCGGGAAGCCTGTGAACAGTAAATCTGCAGGAAAATTACTGCAGCTAGGCAATTTTCTTTTGGATCAACTTTAGACGATTATAACTCCTTGTAAAAAAAGAAATGTGTGAGCTGCTATATATTGATGAAAATCTCCGAGAGTCTTATTTCCTATGAAATTGGTTTCATCCAAATCCAATGTCTGAGTAAGGAGCTATACCCGTTTTACTACAACCTATAAAAAAAAACAGAATTTTGGGACAGATTTTTGAGTCAACTTTAAACGACCATAACTCCTTGTACAGGAAGAACTGGGTGGTATACTTTATATAAAAATTAAATCCCTTTGAATTATTTTTCCAATGCAATTGGTTTCACCCAAATCCGATACCGGATCAAAGAGTTATGATCGATTTACTTCAGCCTGACAAAACTGTCCATTGGGGACAGATTCGGATTTATTTAAATTTTTAGGGCAAAATGGTAATTTTCTATTACCTCTTGGACGAAAATTGGTCTTTATAAACATACACTTAGCCTCATATATATCATATATCATCCAATTATTAAGAGAAGGTGAAACCCTAGCCTAATTTCAACTTCAAATATTTTGTGATTCAACCGTAGAAAATTCGAATTGGTTCCGTAGTTGTGTTCACCATCTCGAAAGCTTCGAGAAGCACCCCATGGTTATGTAAGGAGGATTCTAAATAAAAGAGTTCATTGTTAAGGTATGAATATTGTTTATTCTTTATTCTTATCCATGAATAAGTATTGATAAAGGATTATGAGTATTGTCTTGATGTTGGAAGATAACTAGAAACATAGTTATGAATTGTTTTGTATAAATTGTTAGTAGTAAATTATGGAAGTTGTTGTATTGGATTATGGAGGTTGAATTGTGGTGATATATCATCATATTAGTGGTTATGTATTCCTAGTGATCATGCTGGTATTGGATGGTGATTAAGAGGGGAAATAAAGGCTAAGAGTGATGTTGAGGGATATTGCATGAAAATGCATGATATGTGAATGTAATAAGAGTATAAGAGGATGTATGTAGCACTCTTATTGATGAGTTAAAGGATTACTTCCTAGACATTATTTGGTGAAGTTAATACCTAAATGGTAAGGTTTGGTTGCTAATACTAGTTTGCCACAAATGACTTATTGTAGATAAGTGTTCGAAGAGTACGGGAAGTCAAGTTGGACTTGTATTGAAGTGGTTATATCAAGGTATGTAAGACATACTCTATCTAATCTTTGGCATGAATAATGACCCATGGCACTCTCAAGTAAGCTTCCAACATTGTCCTACGACACATGACACATAATAACATCATATGATCTTCGACACTACCAATTGAACTTGTTTTCACTTTTAAGATGTCCGGCTAGTCAAAAAAATGTCCATATACTATTGTTGACTCCGAAATGGTTTAATGAGGTATCCATGATTCTCTACTTAATTTTCATGATATTCATTACCTATTTACATGTTTTTCCTATTGAGGTATCATGGTTTCGAGTTCCATAAGGTGTGACCACAAAGTAACCAATCTCAAAGATTAATTGAATTAAGAAATGGAATGTCTTTATTTTAAATTGATGATATGATGTATTGTATTAGTACCACTGATCAGTTGGCCATTGTATTATAAAGATTATGTATATATTCTATTCCAGGGGTGGTCCCTGATGTATTGTATTAGTACCACTGATCAGTTGGCCATTGTATGACATATGTTACGTATTGATAAGGAATACGGGAAGTAATGATATGAAAGTAATGTGCAGGTATCCCATCAGCTCTTTTAAGTGTGGTATACTCATACTGTTTATTCACTGGTATCTGGGTTCTGTTGATCTTTTGTATCTCATCTTGATACTCACTGCCTTACATACTCAGTACATATTTCCGTACTGACGTCCCTCATGGGGGACCTGTATTCATGTATGCAGGAACAGGTACTTCAGGTCGTACACCTCCGCAGTAAGAGCCAGGACATTCTGTTGATAGTGGTGAGCTCCAGTTGTTTCGGGGCATCCCAAGTCGTTTCTATATGTATTTTTGGTATTTGTATAAAAGTCTTTTGTGGGCGGGAGTTTGTCCCGACCCTAACTCAGTTGTGTATCTATGTAGAGGCTTTTGTAGACATATTGTACAACCATAAGAGTGTTTGGTTGATAGACGTGATGACTCTGACGGCCAATTACTGTTTATATACATATATATGCGTGTCTGCTGGGCTGATACAGGTACTGTTTTCTTCTATTTACACCGAAGTGCTGCCCAAATTTCTAATTTTCATAAGTAATGTAAATGTGAAAGTATAGGTTATGAACGGGTTCTCCCGGGCCTCCTCGGCTACGGGTGCCAGTCCGCTCCAATGGGATTTGGGGCGTGACAGAAGTGGTATCAGAGAAGTTCATCCTAGTGAGTCTACAAAGCCGTGTCTACGTAGAATCTCGTTTATCGGTGTGTTGTGCACCACATCTATAAACAGGAGGCTATTGGACATTTAGGGATTGTTTCCATTCTCCATTTCTTAGATCGTGTAATAGAGCTCATATCAGAGATAAAGTCATAATCGATCACTTAATCCAATTGTTTTTTTTTATTTATTATAGTAACAATGCCAGTTACAAGGAGAAAGAATAAGTGGAAGTGAGTAGATGTAGTGGCCGGAGAAGATACTAGTATGTCACCACCGGCACAAGCTGAACAAAGTGAGTCTTAAGCTGAGCATATATCAGGAGCTTCTTCTCTTCCAGAAGGGCCATCTATTAATGCTATTGATCGAGATTTGAGGGATGCAGTACAACTTCTGACGTGAATAGTTGCCGGTCAAGTTCAAGGGCAAGCTATTCCTACCACGGGTTCTAGTAGTACGGATAGAGCAGCTAGCCTTCGGACACAGGATTTTCTGAAACTGGATCCCCCTACTTTTACCGGATCAGATATTAACGAAGACCCGCAGGACTTTGTCGATCAAACCCAAAGGGCTCTAGATGTTATGCACATATCCGGTAAAGAGATGGTTGAGCTAGCAGCATATAGACTGAAAGGAAAGGCTATATTGTGGTACGAGGATTGGAAACGATCTAGGGGTATTGATGCACCTCTAACTACGTGGAGAGAGTTCAAAGATGCATTTATTGATCATTATCTTCAATTTGAGACTTGTTAGGCCCGTGCAGATCAATTCTTAAATCTTCATCAGGTTAATATGAGTGTAAGGGAAAATAGTCTTCGATTTAACTCCTTGTCTCGATATGCTTCTAATATGGTAGCTACTATGGATGACAGAGTTCATCACTATGTGGATAGATTGGAACCATACTTGGTTAGAGATTGTACCATTGCTTCTTTGAACAAGGACATGGCTATAGCGAGGATACAAGCTTTCGCTCAGAAAATGAAAGATCAGAGGCAAAGAAAAAGAACCCAGGAATAAGAAAAAGGATATTCTAAGCGGGCCAGAGCTATAGGGCAGTTTATGGAATCTCAGGGAGGTTTTAGGCCTTCGTTCTCTCATAGATTGCCTAGCCCGTTATCTTTTTATCCTGCAATTAGTGCTCTACCGCAATTTCAAAGGTTCAGAGGTAATCAGTTCGGGCAAAGCAGTGAAAATCAGAGTTCGCGAACAGTGGGGTATCAAGGGAAAGGGAGTATGAGTCAATTGATACCTCCACGACACCCGTGCCCCATATGTAGAAGATTTCACTTTGGCGAATGTCGGCTTGGAACGAACAATTGCTTTTGGTGCGGTAAGCCGGGGCATATGGCTAGAGATTGTCCACGCAGGACCACAGGTGGTATAACATGACCTACCGGATCAGTTGTTGCGTCATCATCGGTGCCTCCTTCGAGTAGGGGTGCACAACCTATGGGTCACGGTAGAGGTGATAGAGGAGCAGCAAGTTCTAGCGGAGCTCAGAACCGTGTGTATGTCCTAGCAGATCGGCAGAATTTAGAGGCTTCTCCAGACGTGGTTACAGGTACGTTGTCCATCTTTGCATTTGATGTGTATGACTTAATTGATCCTGGTTCTACATTATCGTATGCTACTCCTTTGGTTGCGGAAAGGTTCGGAAGAACACCCGAATTATTAGCCAAGCCATTTGAAGTATCAATGCCAGTGGGGGAATCTCTTATAGCTAGGAATGTTTATCGAAATTGTGTTGTGAATATTTTTGGTCGTGATACGATGGACGATCTTTTTGAGTTAGAAATGTTAGATTTTGATGTTATTATGGGCATGGATTGGTTAGCATCTTGATATTCTACAGTAGATTGTCGTTCTAAGAAGGTATATTTCCATTTCCCAAATGAGGCAGTCCTTGAATAGAAGGGTAATGTTGGCGCGCCGAGAGGTAGATTTATTTCTTACTTTAAGGCAAGAAAAAGGATTTACAAAGGGTACATATACCATTTGGTTAGAGTAAGGGATACAGAGGCAGAGCCGCCAACTTTTCAGACCGTTCCGGTTGTGAATGAATTTCCTGAAGTATTTCCTAAAGAACTACCAGGTTTACCTCCTGAATGAGAAGTGGAGTTTGGTATTGATATGTTGCCAGACACACAGCCAATCTCAATTCCTCCTTATAGAATGGCACCAGCAGAGTTGCGAGAATTGAAAGAGCAACTGAAAGACTTGCTAGAGAAGGGATTCATCAGGCCTAGTATGTCCCCTTGGGGAGCACCAGTATTGTTTGTGCGTAAGAAAGATGGTTCTCTGAGGATGTGTATTGACTATCGGCAATTGAATAAGGTGACTATTAAGAATAAATACCCTCTTCCCCGAATTGATGATTTATTTGACCAGTTGCAGGGTGCCCAGTGTTTTTCCAAGATTGACTTGAGATCAGGCTATCATCAAGTGAGAGTCAAGGATAAAGATATACCCAAGAAAGCTTTCCGAACACGGTATGGTCATTATGAATTCCTGGTTATGTCATTCGGGCTGACAAATGCACCCGCAGTTTTTATGGATCTGATGAATAGGTTGTTTAAGCCGTTTCTAGATTTATTCGTGATAGTTTTCATAGATGATATTCTGGTCTACTCTAGATCAGAAGAGGATCATGTTAATCACTTAAGGCAGGCGTTGCAGATTCTTCGTGATCGTAAGCTGTATGCGAAGTTTTCTAAATGTGAGTTTTGGCTCAAGTCAGTGGCATTTTTTGGCCATATTGTATCCAGTGAAGGCATAAAAGTTGACACTCAGAAGATTGAGGCTGTGAAGAATTGGCCAAGACCCACGACGCCTACGGAGATTCGTAGTTTCCTCGGGTTGGCAGGTTATTATAGAAGGTTTGTTGAAGGTTTTTCTTCTATTTCTGCACCCTTGACTAAGTTGACGCATAAAGCCTCCAAGTTTCAATGGAATGATGCCTGTGAAAAGAGTTTCCAAGATCTGAAGAGCAAGTTGACTTCTACACCGGTATTGGTACTTCCTGAAGGCACAGAAGGGTATGCAGTGTACTGTGATGCTTTGATAATTGGCTTAGGATGCGTATTAATGCAACATGGTAGAGTAATAGCCTATGGTTCTAGACAGTTGCGACCACATGAGAGGAATTATCCCACGCATGATCTTGAGCTAGCTGCAGTTGTATTTGCTTTGAAGATATGGCGCCACTACTTATATGGGGTTCATGTTGACATATATACCGATCATAAGAGCCTGCAATATATCTTCAGTCAGAAATATCTAAACTTGAGGCAGCGGAGATGGCTTGAATTGTTGAAAGATTACGATGTTGATATCTTGTATCATCCAGGGAAAGAGAATGTGGTAGCGGATGCACTGAGTCGTAAGTCTAAAATGGCATCTATAGAAAAGCAGGGGATGATTAAGGATCTTCACCAACTAGCTAATTTGGGAGTTCGACTTCTCGAAACTCCAGATGAAGAGGTTATTGTACGTAATGCAGCGGAATCTTCATTGATAGCTGAAGTGAAAGAGAAGCAGTATGCAGATCCAATTTTATTGCAGCTTAAGGAGGATGTGCAGAGTGGCACGACAAAGGCATTTGAGCTTACGCGAGAAGGAGTGCTTCAGTGTCAGAATCATTTATGTGTACCTGATGTAGTTGAGCTAAGAAAGAGAATTATGATAGAAGCACACTGTTCAAGGTATTCCATCCATCCAGGGTCGACTAAGATGTATCAAGATTTGAAAGCAATATATTGGTGGAATGACATGAAGAAGAATATTGCCGAATTTGTAGCTGAATGTATGAATTGTCAAAGAGTCAAAGTAGAACACCAGAAACCCGGTGGTTACATGCAATGTATAGATCTTCCAGTCTGGAAGTGGGACCAGATCAATATGGATTTCATCACGGGTTTGCCTCGTACATTTCGGAAGTTTGATTCCATATGGGTGATCATTGATAGGCTTACCAAATCCGCGCACTTATTACCAGATAAGACAACTTATACGGCGGAAGAGTATGCGAAGTTGTATATTAAGGAGATCGTTCGGTTATATGGAGTTCCAATTTCCATTATATCTGATCGAGGAGCCCAATTTACCGCGAATTTCTGGAAGTCTTTTCAAAGGAGTTTGGGGACACAAGTAAATCTAAGTACGACTTTTCATCCTCAAACGGACGGACAAGCGGAACTTACCATCCAGAAACTTGAAGATATGCTACGAGCATGTGTATTAGATTTCAAAGGCAACTGGGATGATCACCTACCTCTTATCGAGTTTGCCTACAATAATAGTTATCATTCAAGTATCAAAATGGCACCATATGAAGCATTGTATGGAAGAAAGTGTAGATCTCCAATAGGATGGTTTGAAGCAGGTGATGCGGTCTTGTTTGGACCGGATCTTGTTTATCAAGCAATGGAGAAGGTTAAAGTGATCCAACAACGGCTTGAAACAACTCAAAGTCGACACAAATCTTATGCGGATGTTAGAAGAAGAGGACTTGAGTTTTCTATCGACGATTGGGTATTCTTGAAAGTATCACCAATGAAAGGAGTGATGAGGTTTGGCAAGAAAGGAAAGTTAAGTCCACGATACATAGGTCCGTACAAGATTATTAAAAAATTTGGACAAGTTGCTTATGAGTTAGAGCTACCTCAAGAGCTCTCATCAGTTCATCCCATATTTCATGTTTCGATGCTTCTCAAGTACATCGGAGATCCATCGCACATCACTACTACGGAAGATGTACAAGTTACAGAAGATCTCACTTTTGAAGAAATGCCTATTGCTATTCTTGATCGCCAAATTAAAAAGATAAGGAATAAAGAGATAGCATCGGTAAAAGTACTTTGGAGGAATCAACAAGTTGAGGAGATCACATGGGAATCCGAGGAAGCGATGAAGATTAAGTACCCTTACCTATTCAACGATGAGGAGGAAGTTCATGAGACGGAAGAAGAACAATAACAAGTAAGTGTATATTTTTATGCAAGTATGTTATGATGATGAATATGTTAATTGTAATCTTGGAAATGTCTTAATTGATTAACTATGCTAAAATTCGATGACGAATGTTCTTAAGGGGGGGGAGAATGTAACACCCCGAAAATTTTTTTGTACACTTATCGCGATTATATGGAGTCCTAAAGGCTTGCGTATGGGTTAAATTAAGTTTATGGTGTTCGGAAGTATCCCGTAAATAGTTGTATGTGTAGGTATTAAAATAAGATTTCCAACGATATAAAGTTTGCCCAAAACAGAGGAGTATTTCATATAAGCGAGCACATTCGAAATTTCAAAACGGTGGCCGGGAAGCCTGTGAACAGTAAATCTGCAGGAAAATTACTGCAGCTAGGCAATTTTTTTTTGGATCAACTTTAGACGATCATAACTCCTTGTACAAAAAGAACTGTGTGAGCTTCTATATAACGACGAAAATCTTCGAGAGTATTATTTCCGATGAAATTGGTTTCATCCAAATCCAATGTCTGAGTAAGGATCTATACCCGTTTTACTACAACCTATCAAAAAAAAATTAGAATTTTGGGACAGATTTTTGGGTCAACTTTAAACGACCATAACTCCTTGTACAGGAAGAACTGGGTGGTATACTTTATATGAAAATGTAATCCCTTTGAATTATATTTCCAATACAATTGGTTTCACCCAAATCCGATACCGTAGTAAATATTTATGATCGATTTACTTCAGCCTGTCAAAACTGTCCATTGGTGACAGATTCGGATTTATTTAAATTTTTAGGGCAAAATGGTCATTTTCTATTACCTCTTGGACGAAAATTGGTCTTTATAAACATACACTTAGCCTCATATATATCATATATCATCCAATTATTAAGAGAAGGTGAAACCCTAGCCTAATTTCAACTTCAAATATTTTGTGATTCAACCGTAGAAAATTCGAATTGGTTCCGTAGCTGTGTTCACCATCTCGAAAGCTTCGAGAAGCACCCCATGGTTATGTAAGGAGGATTATAAATACAAGAGTTCATTGTTAAGGTATGAATATTATTTATTCTTGATTCTTATCCATGAATAAGTATTGATAAAGGATTATGAGTATTGTCTTGATGTTGGAAGATAACTAGAAACATAGTTATGAATTGTTTTGTATAAATTGTTAGTAGTAAATTATGAAAGTTGTTGTATTGGATTATGGAGGATGAATTGTGGTGATATATCATCATATTAGTGGTTATGTATGCCTAGTGATCATGTTGGTATTGGATGGTGATTAAGAGGGGAAATAAAGGCTAAGAGTGATGTTGAGGGATATTGCATGAAAATGCATGATATGTGAATGTAATAAGAGTATAAGAGGATGTATGTAGCACTCTTATTGATGATTTAAAGGATTACTTCCTAGACATTATTTGGTGAAGTTAATACCTAAATGGTAAGGTTTGGTTGCTAATACTAGTTTGCCACAAATGACTTATTGTAGATAAGTGTTCGAAGAGTACGGGAAGTCAAGTTGGACTTGTATTGAAGTGGTTATATCAAGGTATGTAAGACATACTCTATCTAATCTTTGGCATGAATAATGACCCATGGCACTCTCAAGTAAGCTTCCAACATTGTCCTATGACACATGACACATAATAACATCATATGATCTTCGACACTACCAATTGAACTTGTTTTCACTTTTAAGATGTCCGGCTAGTCAAAAAAATGTCCATATACTATTGTTGACTCCGAAATGGTTTAATGAGGTATCCATGATTCTCTACTTCATTTTCATGATATTCATTACCTATTTACATGTTTTTCCTATTGAGGTATCATGGTTTCGAGTTCCATAAGGTGTGACCACAAAGTAACCAATCTCAAAGATTAATTGAATTAAGAAATGGAATGTCATTATTTTAAATTGATGATATGATGTATTGTATTAGTACCACTGATCAATTGGCCATTGTATTATAAATATTATGTATATATTCTATTCCAGGGGTGGTCCCTGATGTATTGTATTAGTACCACTGATCAGTTGGCCATTGTATGACATATGTTATGTATTGATAAGGAATACGGGAAGTAATGATATGAAAGTAATGTGCAGGTATCCCATCAGCTCTTTTAAGTGTGGTCTACTCATACTGTTTATTCACTGGTATCTGGGTTCTATTGATCTTTTGTATCTCATCTTGATACTCACTGCCTTACATACTCAGTACATATTTCTGTACTAACTTCCCTCACGAGGGACCTGTATTCATGCCTGCAGGAACAGGTACTTCAGGTCGTACACCTCCGAAGTAAGAGCCAGGACATTCTGTTGATAGTGGTGAGCTCCAGTTGTTTCGGGGCATCCCAAGTCGTTTCTATATGTATTTTTGGTATTTGTATAAAAGTCTTTTTTGGGCGGGAGTTTGTCCCGACCCTAACTCAGTTGTGTATCAATGTAGAGGCTTTTGTAGACATATTGTACAGCCATAGGAGTGTTTGGTTGATAGACGTGATGGCTCTGACGGCCAATTACTGTTTATATACATATATATGCGTGTCTGCTGGACTGATACAAGTACTGTTTTCTTCTATTTACAACGAAGTGTTGCCCAAATTTCTAATTTTCATAAGTAATGTAAATGTGAAAGTATAGGTTATGAACGGGTTCTCCCGGGCCTCCTCGGCTACGGGTGCCAGTCCTCTCCAATGGGATTTGGGGCGTGACATTATTTGTGAAAATAATTTGCTGAATCAATTTTGAAAATAATGGCATAAGTCTTTCCTATTAAATGCTCATATTCTGAATGATGAGTCTCATTTATTTACTTAATGTTACCTTACCTTGCACATAATCATGGACTCCAACCAAGATCAAAGAGTGAACAAGTAATGTAATTGTAACACCCCACATTTTTGATCTAGACTTTGAACAGTCGCTCCTACGTGTATAAAATCTAATCTCATAATTTATATTTGAATATATGTGTCATGATAATTATCCTTGTGTTAATAATTGTTTTTAGGATAAAAATGTTCCTGGGAATCACTGAGAACAAAGTTGAGCTAAGAGCCTTTGATTCAGCTAAATTTTTTTATTCAATTCTAAAAGGGTCAATTTTGAACTTATATAAATTATTACATATATGGAATTTGGCAGAGCATTACCCATCAAATTTTAGATAATTGAGTTATCTTTCAAACAATACCAATTTTTCTTTAATTTGATCCCTAAGCAAAAAGTTATGACCTTTTTCATGAGAGACAGTAAGAGGATGCAATAGCCCCACGCCGCAAGGGCTATTCCTCCCAACTAGGGATCGTGTCATGAGGTCTTCTTCACACAACTAGGGGTTACTCTATGAGGTCTATTCCTATGTGAAAAAGAGGCCAAGGGGCATATTAGTCCTTCCCTCTCATCCCCAACCGTCCAAACACATTTTCTAACTCAAAATGGGGCATTATTTGCCCATCTTCCTCAAAACAACTCATGTAAAAACCCTACCCATTCACTAATAAAAATTTTTAAGATTTTCCTCTCAAGAACACAAGGATTTAAGTACCGGTTTCAAGATTTCTTGAAGAATTCGTTCAATTAAGGTATGTGGGGTTTATGAACAAGGATACCTTTTCACCCTAATGCCTAAAGTACATGATTTTAAGATTTAATTTACTTGTTTTTGAATTAGTGTACATGCCCAAATTTCTATATTCTTAGAGAAATTATTACCATAATATTAAAATTTTTAAGTATATCAAGAACTGATTATGTTCATGTTTTAACTTATAATATTCATATTATGATTTTAGTTTTATTATTTTGACTGAGATTGTTTAAAGATTTAAAGATGATCTTTGAGCATGAAGTTTTATCATTAATTTCTAAGAATTTAAGCATATATTATAAGTCCTAAGTACAAGAATTGAGTTTACAAGAAAATTATGCTCTTAAGCTCCATTGATAATTTTTAAATCATGATTTACAGTAAAGATTGATCTTTTGATCCTAAGATAAGATATGAAATCCACATTTGTTCATCCTAATAATGATTTAAGAAAAGAGAACCATAATTTGTTTTTATTCTATAAACCCTTATGTTATTTTAAGGCGGATTTCCTAAAGTATGAGCACATAAGTAGCATCGGAGTAGTAATTAGCACTTAGTTGGGTATGAGTATGAGGTCATATGCCCTAAAAATACGTACCACCATAGGTTTAAGTCCTAATATGTGTTAAGATAAGTGGTCATAAGATTAAGGTTCTATTCCAGGGGAAAGGGTAAAATAACTCTCCTCAATGTGGGTAAGATGTTGGACGACATGATAGCTCACATAGTTTATGCCAGTTAGAAGAAACTCCCTAAGTAAGGAAAAAAGTAAAACTTTTAGAACTAAGTTTTATCGCTCATAAAGTTTATACTTATACTTCATTACTCATGTTTATGATTTTTGTAGTCTTTATCTTATTCACTTTCAAGGTGAGGTATTTACACTTAGCATACATCATTTGAAAGTTTACATAAATATTGAGTTATTGTTTTACTTATGCATTCATCCCCACTTAGTTAGTACACTCTTGAAGTACTGTACCACATATATGTCTATATGTTATATTGTCTCATAATATAGGTACCAGTTGTAGCATATCATAATCAGACAGCTCGCAACTTCCAGTTAGCATGTGAAGAGTTCTTTTGATGGGAAGACTCAAGTTAAATCTATTTCTAATAACATTTTATTTTTTTATTCTATAGTATTTATTAGGGATAGTTGGGGGTCATGTCCCAGCTACCTATAATCAGTATTAGTAGAGGCTCCATAGATGGTAATTCAGAGTTGATGTATTTACTTTCAATTTTGTTTTTTATTACCAAAGTATGTTTTAAACAATCTTGTATTGATCATATTTAGCAAAGACATCTCCTCCTCTTATTTCTTTCAGATTTATGTAGCATATTCAGTTTCTCATGAGTTAGCTTGGGATCACTCGTGGTTCTAGGAACCATGTGACATCCAGGGGGTAGTCTCGTGGAATTACAAACTTGGTATTAGAGCACAGAGTTCAAGTATCCTAGGGTGTCTACCAAGCCGTGTCTAGTAGAGTCTTGTGGAATGGTATGGAGACGCCTGTACTTTTCTTCGAGAGGCTACATGGAATTTAAGAAATGTTTCCCTTCTTATATGTCTTAGATCTGCAGTAGAATTATTCTTAAAGAAACTTATACAAATTCTCATCATGCTCTATTTATGCCAACTCTTCTTAGTTTTGAGGTAACAGAAATAGTCAAGCTCAAATTCCTATAGATAAAGCCTTTTCAAACAATCCCCACAAATAGTTATAGGATTACAAACTAGCTAAAAAAGTATCCCATCGGTTTCTTTATGTTCTAAAGTTAGAAATATTTCATTCATGATCATGAAAGATCCTACATTGAGCCGAAGTTAGATGTGTTTCTTGATCTCTTCTCAAAAACCTATGATAGCATGTGACCTATAGTTAGAAGAATGAACCCTAAAGTTTAGCAGTTGTAAGGTAAGGATAGTGTTTGTCTGGATTTAGTAGATTATGTATCCATGGGACTAGTTGTATTACTATATGAAAGGTGAATTAGTATACTTGGAATAGTGTATGCATTAATTTATGTTTTTTGATTCAAATGTATATGTTGTTGATGTTGGATATGTTGGTGTAATGGTAATTCTCATGATTTGGGGAAAATATAAGTTTAGAGATGTGATATTAGTAGTCTATGAAGGAAGTTAGTATGGCTCATTAAAGTTTTTTGGATATCCATGTTAATTGCTAGAATCTAAGTTTTAATCTTTGAAGAATGAGCTAATAGAAAAAAGAGTTTAAGCTCAAGACAGTGTGAACTCATGGTATGGTGATACTCATGAAGATTCTAAGTTAGTAAGTGTTCAAGTTATTATATGATGACCATTATGGCTATAGAAAGTTATGAGTTGTATCTCAGAAGCAAGTATTAGTAGTGGGTTTTATATTTTTTTGTGTAGTCTTTCAGGGTGAGTTTAATTATTTATGAGAATTGTTATATCTCAGACTCTAGAGTAGAATGTGTGCAGTTAAGTTTAGAGCTTATTAAAGGGGTCCACGGATTTAGAATGATGGGTTAAAGCTACAGGGGTGATGATAGAATATGTAACCAAGTTAGGCTCTCAGATTCTAGTAGTGATGCCAGTATGTTGTAGAACAACAGTAAGGGAGGATGATTCCCAACCCATTCTTATCTTCGTGCAAAGTTTTGTACTTCAGCCATCATAATATCTACTCATGCCTTACATGTCAGCTTCATGATCATAGCTCATATTCATGCACTTTTCATAGAATCATATACATTTCCAATTCCTATATAAGGAGTTCCAGTTCACTTAAAAGTACGAATCATATTCCATGAATTTATGAACTCCAAACTCAGGTCTTGTAGCTCATGACTCATGTACTTATGTTTTACTATATGTTCAATTCCCATAACTCATGGTGCACTCTTAATGATTAATGAAAATCAGATTATGTCATGTATGTCATCAGTTTTGATCTCTTTAATGAATTCATGCCTTTTATATTCTATTCTTCAGGACTCAGTTAAGTGTGAAAGTTAAGTATAGTATCCTTCCATGCTTCAGGATCTCATGTTCTAGCCTTTTCGTGACCTCTCCTTATGAAAATATAGTGGTGATAAAAAATTAATGAACAATTGTTTAGATGAAAGATATTAAATGTTTCTTTTTGTGGATAGATTGTTGTGTGGTTTTTTTATCAAAGGCTATAAGTTTAATGGATGATCGAGGAAGAGCTTTTGGTATATGTCGTGATTAGTTTAGAATTCCACGTGTGTCTTATTAAGAATTGTGCAAGAAAGTTGTTATTAATAGAGGTTTAGTTATTAAGAGAAAGATACTTTTATTGGTGGTTTCCTAGAAGTTCATATGTATTATAATAATAGGTTTGAACGTCACGTTGGTATATAGGTCATGGGTTCATTGTGCACTAGTGAATTCCTAGTAAGAGGTAGAATTTAGTTGTTGAAGTTGTAATAAGAATTATTCTTAAGATTTGAGCTATGAAAATTCATGGGATGTTGAATTCATGGTTCAGACAAGTCTTATGGTGTTATGTGTAGTACCTTGTAATTTCGAGTTAGGCTTGAACATGGAAAGAGTATGTATCTCGACTTAGACATTGGATGGAATAGTTATATATACCCATTTAACGATTATAAGTTGAATAAAATGAGTATGGTATTTAAGGGGATATTTGAGGGAGTATTTTAGAAGTGTAGCTAAGCTTGAAAGTTAGCACTTGCATTGCCTAAGGCATAACAATTCTCTCCTAGCTTAGGTTTCATAGGTCTATATTCTATGTTACAGAGTATAGCCATATTAAGATTTGTTAATCATATATCTTATTCATATTATGCCTATATTCTTTGATCCCTAATGTTATTAGAACTTCTTGTAAGGAGTGTTGAAGAAATACTCCAATTAAGTATGAACTTTTAGTATAATTCAGTCCATAAAACCAGCAATTCAGTTTAGCAGTCACACAAACAAGTTTCCATGATTTTCCATATTTCCATCTAGTCTTACTATCCATTGTTTGATGAGTATGGCTATTCCATGAGGTAATTCATTCATGTCCATGCCAGTTACAAATTTAGTTTAGTCCAAGTATCATGTTTCAAATCCAGTTATTTAGTCATGCCTCGGTATATAAGTGTTCAGTGCATGATCTCAGTTTTCCAAGTATTCCACCTCAGACGTTGCAATAACCATTGTACGACCTAGATCTTGTTATCTCATGATTCGTGCTTACATAATGTACCCAACAATGACATGAAGACCCCTTTTTTTTTATTCCTCTATGTGTTTTATTGAGGAACAATTCCTAATGAGAAGTTACATACTTTATTCCATCCATAGTAACTTTTGGAATTTTATTACACTAGTTATCACTTCACAGTTCTATATGTAAGATCATATCATGAGCATTTCAATTCATCTACATCCTTCATTACAATACATGTCATGTGTACATCATTCCACACTCATAAGACTTCAACAAATTCCTATCCATCATTCGAGAACGAATGATGCCAAGGGGGAGATAATGTAACATCCTACATTTTTTATCTACACTTTGAACCATCATTCCTATGTATATAAACTCTAATCCTAGGATTTATATTTGAATATATGTGTCATGATCATTATCCTATTGTTAAGAATGCTTTTGAGAAGAAAATATTCCTAGGAATCACATAGAGCAAAGTTGAGCTAAGAACCTTTGATTCGGCCAAATTTTGGTATTTAATTCTACAAGGGTCAATTTTTAACGTGTATAACTTATGGTATATGTAAAATTGGGCCACTAAAGAAACACCAAATGATAGATAATTGAGTTAGTTTTTCAACTATGCCAATTTTGACTTAATCTGATATCCGAGCAAAAAGTTATGACCTTTTTTATGAGAGAAAGTAAGGGGTTGTGATAGCCCCGCGCCATGAGGTCTATTCCACCCAACTAGGGGACGTGTCATGACGGATGCTTCACCCAACCATGGGTTACGCCACAAGGTTTATTCCCATGGGAAAAAAAGGCCAAGGGGCAGTTTAGTCCTTTCCCTCAATCCCAACCGACAAACAAGTTTTATGACACTGAGTTAGGTACGAGTTCGAGGTCACATGCCCCAGAACTACGATCCATCATAGGTTTAAGTCCCAATATGGATTAGGATAAGTGATCACTAAAATGAAGGTTCTATTCCAGTGGCAAGGGTAGAATAGCTCTCCCCAACGTGGGTAAGACCTTGGACTCCATGATAGCTCACATGGTTTATGTCGGTTACAAGAACCTCCCTAAGTAAGAATAAAAGTAATGATTTTAGAACTAAGTGTTATGGCTCACAAAGTTTATACTTATATTTTATTACTAATATTTATAATTTTGCAGTCTTCATTATTTTCAAGCGCAAGGTAAGTCATTTACACTTAGCATGCATCATTTGAATATTTATACATTATTCAGTTATAATTTTACATATGCATTCACCCCCACTTACTCAGTACATTCCATAAGTACTGACTCACATATATGTCTATGTGCTACATTATCTCATAATGTAGGTACCAGTTGTAGAATATCATAATTAGATAGCTCGCAGCTTCTACTTAGTAGGTGAAGAGTTCCTATTATTTGAGGACTCGAGTTAACTATATTTCTATAAAACACCTTGGGTTTTGACCCCTAGAAAATTTCATTGAATTCTGGTCTCTAGACCCAATATAACTCAAGGGTACGATTTGTATGATGTAGTATGAATGGTATCGTCCTGTTGTATACTGGCCAGTTTGATTGGTGGGATGGCTTTTAGTTAATCGAATGGATACGACTTTAGGGTACGGTTGTATTGGTGGGTACGGATCATTTGGTTCCTTAACATAATCATAGACTTGGTTACTTAGGTTGGGTCTGAGTACAAGTGACTGACCATGAGTCATAATCAAGGGTACGAGTCATACTTAGGACTTGTATGGTGGAAGTGTCTATATCTTTCTGGGGTTTAATCAGCTAGGAGTACGGATGAAGGGTACGGATTGTATTCTTTGGATACAACTTTGCTGTGTTAAGCATGTCTCTTTAATAGAAAAAAACTTTGTTGGTTGAGTCGTATACTGGATAGTGTTCGATCCAAATGTTGATGCTCGGATACAAGTGGAGGGTACCTATATCATATTAGAGGGTACGACTCATGAGAGTCAGTCGTATCACTGGGACGGGATATTGTACAACTTAAATAAGGGTATTTTGGATATTTCTCCACTTATCCTAATAAGGTCCCATGACTTCTAACCTACTTAGGAGTTTTTTTACCCTAATATCCCATTCCTTAACACTTATAAACTCTTCTAAAACATTTCATAATTCTCTCAAGAGCTTTTGGGCAAGTGAAGCCAGGGTTGCAACTAAAGTATTAATTTGGGGCTTGTTTTGGCAATTTATTTCCATCATCATCTTGGTTTAAGGCATGTTCTCTTCCCTCATTGTTAATTCTAACTAAAGGCTTGGTTTTATAAATGTTTCCACGATTTCATTAATTGTATGATTTTGGTTTTCAAGTATAATTTGGGGGTTTTGATATTAAATGGTTGGTTATGGTTTCCCATGGTTTTAATTATGCTTTTTTACGCATTAATGGTGGTTTTGGATAATTGGATTGCATGGGAATGGTTCAATGGTAATTAGAATTGGTTTTGGTTATATTATGTCCCTAATGTGTTTGACAAAATGCCTATAAAAATATTTTCATTACATTGATTACATTTAATGGAACTCTTGGTTGTTTTAAACTTGATAAAGGAATTATGCATGGTTTAAATGGATTAGAAAGGTAAATTACTAAGTTGTTATGCTTTTAGGGTACATGGAATCCCCAAGTGGTTTAATATGGTAAATGGAAGGGCACTTGGAAGTCCCTTTAAACCTATATGGATAGTACTTCCAAGTATGGTCAGTATTATGATACCACCACTAAATGGACTTGGTTAATAAAAGGTAATTGGATTGGTTGGTTGCTTGGAAATGGTTTAAATGGGGCAATAATGGTAGGCTGTGTAGTAAAGCCATGGAAGGTGGAGGTCCCGAGGTACCAAAATTGGAAACTCATATTTGCCGATGTGAGGTTTGGTCTTGGTGACTATGTGCATGATGTCACATTATATTTTGGGGGATGTACTAGTCATCCCAGGTTTCCTTCCCCGGTCGGTGTCTACATGTACTGGGGCCCTTTCAGAAGGGGGAGCTGAATCCATATAGCCATGGGTGGTTTAGGACGGAAAATCTACACAGCCCAGGTAAAGGTTTTAATTTCATAGTAAACTCGATCCCCTTTATCGACATGGTTATATATATATGTATGGTTGTGTGCATATGGATGGTTTTACTTGGATTTATAAAAGTCATTATTTTATCTTATCCTGAGATCATTCTAGTGTTCAACCCCTAATATGTCTATTGGCAGCTGTATACCTATGCTATACAGGAACCGACCATTTTACTCCTCCTACATAGTTGTTGACTCGGTGATCATCATTTGGATTGAATTGGTAAGCTTCCATCCTATCGGAAGGCTCTATTTCATGTTTTGGATATTTCTAGACAATTGATTTTATTTTGGATATTGGTTTTTTCCATGGTTGGGGTCATGTCCCAACTAGATTATATTACTTTTTTGGTTAGAGGCTTTATGGTACTACTATCGATTGGTACGGGAGAATTAGACATTGGTGTCGGCCTTGGCGTTGGAATAAGCTGGTGGGCTGACATCATTGGACAATATTATTTATTTTTCCATCATATTTTATTTTGGGATTAATTATAATATGTTTTGGAACTTATTTGGTTATGGCCTGGTTTACAACCTGTGGTATGGTTTGGTACGGCTAGGCAGTTGGTGTGGCGTGTTTGGAATCGGCTAGGCCTGTCACAATAGTGAACCTATCCCAGAGTCTTCATGTGAGCTATTACCCTATCTTGTTATATGCTAGGAATTCAGCCAACTTAGGGCAGGCAGCTGGAGGTTGGGTTGGGTAATGGGAGTTCGGTCCTGGTCGGACTTACGATGCCCATTACGACAAGGCCCCCAAGCGGGCCGTGTCATTATAATAGATTTTTCTTTTTTTATTCAATCGTATTTATTAGGGATAGTATGTCCCGGCTACATATAGTCATTATTTTTAGAGGCTTCAGAGTTGATATATTTACTTTCATTTTTGTTTTGTATAACCAAAATATGTTTTAAACAGTCTTGTATTGAACATATTTAGCAAACACATCTCTTCCGCTTATTACTTTCAGATTTATATAACATATTTAGTTTCTCACGAGTTATACAAGTATCATGGGCTAGCATAGGATCACTCGTAGTTCTAAGCACCGTGTGACATCTAGGGGTAGTCTCGAGGAGTTACTATAATAAAGTGCACTCACACAAAGAAGTCATTCTCCACAAGGACACATTATCATTAAAACAAAGGACCTTCACAAATCCCTCAATATAATCATGCACATGAGAACCACGTCACAGGCTTGCCCATAAGCTCCATTTTACCATATACAGGCATGTTATTTTGGAGATTACAAAGATTTCATTTTATCTTGTAATATAGGCATTGGGAAAGGTAAGAAAGGTTAGGGTTATAGTGACTCTACCTTCTCATAGCATCTATGGATATCTGAGTTGAACTTATTTCCCAAAGCTTACTCTTCAAATCTATCCAACGACAAATTCTCAAATGTTTTCATTCTATTTCCCCTATTGTTCTTTCAATCACAAAATCTTCATATTAACATATTAATAGGATACTTAGGAGGTAGGAAAAATTATTGATCTTTAAAAATCGTACACGATTTTTATAGTTTTTCCCCCTTTTTCTACTATTCACAATTAATAATAGTATACTTAGAAGGGAGGCAAAATTATTGGTCCTTAAATCTAAGAATTTTCTATCATAAGTCTCACTCGGCATCTCCACCGCCCCTAACTTATGTTTTTTGACTTAAGTTAGTTTTTTTATCTCACCTAAACTCTTCAAGAATGGTTAGGTTAAATATAGGGGACTCTGAAAAATGGGTTTCAGGTTGTTATGAGGTTATCTAAGAAAAAGGTTGCCTAAGATAGAAATTGGGACAAAATTGGTCACTCAACTAACAATGTGGTGGCTGTTTTGGTAAAATTAAAGGTTTATTCTCAATCAATGGTCTAATATTACCTCTCCAACATTACATACTCTTAACTTTAGAATAATAGTAATTTAGAAAGTTCTAGGTGGATGCAATGATAAAATCAAGTGGAACACGCATCTATGCACTCAATTGCATACCCGGAGCACATTACCTTAATTGATGTGCCACATTCAAAGAACATATTGAGAAAAATACTCAAGTAGTCAAAATAAGATGCAGGTATTTAAAATTAATAAGTTCCTAACTAGTTAATCTAAACCAAAGAACAAATTAAAAAAGGGGTATGTTTTGAAAAATGGAGAAATGCACAATAATTTATCATTTTTAAGAGGTGAGCATGTGAAATCTCCCCAAGAATACTATTTGAGTCAAAATATTCTATTACTAGTGCACTTTTGTTTTAGGTACGTATCCTAAAAGCTAAAATAAAAAAAGTGCAGAAATAAAACTGAAGTATCACACACCACACACTCAATTATTTAAAATTAAATAAAATATCAAAATCAAAGTCATCACCACATACCAAAATAAATATCAAGAACTATCTTGAACAATGTATCAAAAGAACCAAATATGAAGAGAAAAATATCACAAATCTAAACTAAACACCTTCCCCCAACGAAAATATATACATTTTCCTCAATGCAATTGGACTAAAAGACTAATAGGAGAATTAGAGTAAGGGTCCTCCTGAATATGGCTAAGCCGATGGCAGTGATTGGCATGCAGAAATGGCCACTAGCTGGGCATCAATGTCCTTCTTAGATTTAAGTGTGTTTTCTGGGAGTGGATCTGGTGTAG
Source organism: Capsicum pubescens (assembly GCA_030864215.1). Taxonomy (NCBI): domain Eukaryota; kingdom Viridiplantae; phylum Streptophyta; class Magnoliopsida; order Solanales; family Solanaceae; genus Capsicum; species Capsicum pubescens. The sequence continues at coordinate 50,652,855 of CM061543.1, read as the reverse complement.
TATAATCAGTGTGTGTGGTAATTGAATAGGAGGTCCTAATTTGTCTCAACTTGTAATGACCCTCCAGGTTATTCCTTATATTTCCACTAATTTTTACTGTTAGAGCTTTATCATAGTTGTCCAAGTCATTTATGACTTGTTGGGACTGACATTTTGATTACTAGGCAGTTCATTTGGTTTTTAGAGCCTATTCCCTATTTTAAAGTCTTCATTGGTTCCAAATAACCACCCGGTAAAAACTTTAGTAAAATAATCTCGGATGCAAATTCTAACTATGCCAACAGCTCTTAAATATAAATTTTAGGCTATGTAGACCTTTGGTTTGGGTCCCAACATGCACGATCTCATTTCGACCTATTGGTTGGAAAGTTAGAAAATTAGAAATTTGGGTGTGGAATCCACATTTGATCGAAATGAACTCAGATGGAAAGTCCAACTTCTCTATTGCATCCAGAATGTTGAATTTAGTATGTTTATATAGTTCATTTGTGTATTGCTAATTCTGAATAAATCATAAGGCCTCAGCAGAAACTTGAAAAATCTAAAGTTTTAGGTGATATCTGGTGCCGACGATTGCACATGGTGTGTAGAGGAGATAGTGAAATTGCACTAAGGCTTTTAGTGATCTCCACATCTTATCCTGAGGTTATATAGTGAAATTTCACACAAGGGTGTGCGATTGCAACACCTCATTACCTAATATAGGTGTAAATAGCCCCATTTTCCCTGATTTTGCTCATTTTTCATCAATTTCATGAGAGAAAAAACTCTAAAGGGTAAGATATCTTAAAATTGAGACTTTTGGGTGACTTGAGAGATAGATTAACATCTATTTTTGCAATTATATTCCAATTTGAGGCAAGATTACAACCTTTTTTTGCTGGATTTTAGTGATTTCTTGACCAAAACCCCAAATAACTTGAGGGCTTGATATAGCCCCAAATTAGCTTGGTTTTCACCCATTCTTAAGGGTTATGATTCCTTGATCATGTATGGATATTTGGTTGACCTCAAAAATGAGATTTTTATAAGTGGGACTCGCATGAGGTTTTGAGGTAATTTTTGGACCCGAAGAACAATGGTGCAATATGGGTATCATTATTCTTGTATTGATGAGTAGATTACGATTTTTATAGAATGATGGAATTTTGGGATTTTGAAATAAAGATGAGCATTTGGGAAACTTTAAGCATTTTTGATTTGGCTTTGGGGTAGGATTCTATCTACTCTTCTCCATAAGATGATGTGTGTTATATATTCTATGTGAATGTTATGATTGGTTATGGGTAGAATGACTTAGTCTTGATTATTGATGTTTGGTGGATTAAACGAGGGTGTTGACCTATAAGGTGAAGTGCTCGGTATGCTTTTAGAATATTATTGCCTTCTGTGTAGATTGAATTCATTTGTAGTATGGATATGATATGATACTAGGTTTGGGATTTGGTTTAAGCATTGGAAGCATGGTTAGTATGATTAACCTTATTTGAACAATTCTAGTGATCTTGAAACTGTAATTTAGGTGAGGTTGACTTAATTTCTCCTGTTCAGGTGAAATTCCTATCTTAGGATAAATAATAGCTCATGGACCACCTAGAAATCAATTTAGCTACCTTAGCTTAGTTTAGGGTATAAATTGCCTAAATATGGAATTCGAGGATTAGAAATCGGTTCTTCCGACCCACCTTAGGTCAAGACTTGTGTTAGCCCATATGGACTTAATTACAGATGTTAGGCATAGTTGATACTAGTAAGCCTTTTGAGTAAGGTTACTTTGCGACTTGGCAAATGATGATGGCATTTTCTCCGATTATTAATCAATGGATCATGACGATTATATATTCATAAATGTGAGATTCATCATATAGAGATGATATTCCTCATAGTTTTGAATAGTGGATTGTTGATATATTGTGCCTCCTATATGTGAGATGCCTCTTAGATCTGAGATGCCTTATTGATATATTACGCCTCCTAGATGTGAGATACTTTATTGATACATTATGCTTCCTAGATGTGAGATGCCTTATTGATATATTATGCCTCCGATATATGAGATGCCTTATTGATAAATTATTCCTAGATGTGAGATGCTTATTTATATTATGCCACCTAGGGGAGAGATGATAATGAATATGCTTTATGGCTTAGAGATGTGTTATGACTCATAGTTGTGCTATGGCTTATAGATATGATTTAACATACAAATATTATTATTGATGTGAGTTTGACTACATATGTAGGCCTAAGGCCATGATTATGATGTTGTAATTATTCTGAAAACTTCATTGGGCCAAAGGTCGTGTTATTATATTGGTTGAATATCCGAAAAAAAGATTATCCTTGTAAAGGATGCAGGTGTAGTCCATGTATATATTGATGCTTTTGGTTCCAATTTCTGAATACTGGTGATGGCATGCATAGGTTTGGTGCGTTCATGATCATAAATTCGATGAATGATGCGATTTTGGCTAAAATATGATGTTATTACTGATTAACCTAAACAAGGACTAAAGCCCACTTTTCACCTTAAAAATAGATCTCTTTATAATAATCCATGCCTGTCTCAATTGATGACTTATATTTAAAAGACATTAAAAGTGATGTTTTAAAGAATTGATTGAGACAAATTCCGGTCTATGATTTGATACTACAAATTACTCCGTTTGTGAGAGATCCCAACCCTTTCTACACTTTTATAATGATTTAATTTTGAAGTTCACTCCTGTTGCACCCAAGTGCACACACAAGTGTACGTGGTCTCACCAAGTTATACTGTGGCCTTAAATAAAGCCGTATTCCGATCCCACAGGGACTTGTGTTAACAACTATCTACTTCTAGTTCAACTATTGAGATAAAGTAACCTAGAGTGTTTCAGAGTTGTAAACTAAAAATAAAGTAACTAATGTAGAAAAGTAATGACTTTGGACAATCAATAGATAGAGACTCAGGATTAAGGCTTACGAGTAATCACACTACGTCATTGAACTACATTCTTTGGATTACTTATCTTGGTTATTGATTCGTAGGGTTTATCATATGATCATGGTCTTCCGACCTCTAATCATCTACCTAACTTAGACATTACAACTGCATAATTAAGCAGGGATGTAATAATCCAATTAAGTGCTTAAATCTATCATCCTACAAGTGAAAAAAGCAAGGCTTCTAGGTACATTCTTGTCCTAGATGCTAATTTAAATTCCTTATTTTATAAGAGAATAAGAACCTTGCACTATTCATCCCCAAGTTCTATCTTCCTATTCCCCCTCCTGAGATCACAAGGTCAACAATACATATATTCTAAGGGTCAAAAATCCTCAAATTATTTAAAAAATCAATGAATAAACAACCAAATATGATAAGTAATCCAAACAAATTCAATTCAAAACAATAGCAAACATGTTCTTGGCCTTAAACCCGGAAAGAGGGCGTTTAGCCACTAATCGACATAATCATCATACAAATACTTGAATACATGATTAAATATACTAAAAACTAAATTTAAAGAATTTTAACCCTAAAACACGTGTGTAGAATCCTCTTCAAGTTCCCAAAGACGTCTAAAAGTGAATAGAAGAAGTGCAACGAGTCCTATTTATAAGAGACCAATTTGGCCGTGTGTGGGAAATGGTCCGCGTCACGTTGGTTTCAGCCTATGGGATAAGACATGTGACTCCTTGATTATTACATTGGAATAATCCACATGGATATCTGGTAATAAAATGGATAGAGTGGCGCGTCGCGTCCCAAACGCGTAGGCACACTGGAATTTGCCTTTTGGCGCCTATATTCTTCTAAGTGTTCATCCTTCCACCCCTTGCCTTTTGGTATTGTTTTCCTTTGGTTTCCAGATCGTATTTCATTCATATATCACCATAATCAACTAACAAAGAATTATACATGATCAAACACCAAAAATTATAGCTCAAAACAACAAAACATTCATAACAATGAACTAAAAACTCGAGCTATGACTAGGCTTGCCTACATTGATCTTTAACTCATGTTTTGACTCTTGGTTTATTTCAATTGAACTTTGAACATTATAAATAAGTTTTTCCACATAAAATTACACATTCAAACCATTAGGAACTCATTCAACACATTAAAATCTATCACGATTCGACTAGAACAACACCTAGCTCAAGCTAGTAAACCTAGTTTTCTTGGCTCAACTCTAAATGATCCAATTATGTACAAACTTGCTTGAAAACACATTTACACACTATAATTCACTACTTAAAAACTTAGATACTTATTTATATTATTATTAACAAACAAATCACTCAAGAAGTCATCAAAACAAGGCTAAATGAGCTAGGAAAGCAACACTAAAGTGCATAAATATACCCAACATCAGCACCCCACGCTTAAAGCCTTGTTCATCCTCGAAAAACTCTTTACTCTAAACATCATAAGCTGAGGAGAATCCACACTTATACTACACACAATACACTCAATCTAGTACTATAATGACTACACAGAATGCAAGTTTCTACACTAAGCATGTTACGTACAGAATTGAAAGCTCAAGAACACTACTCCAAAACATCCTAGCCTCATGAATGACTCACCTAGTTGGAAAACTCATACATTTTGTTCAATTAAAGACATATTACACATCACCTATCTATCATCAAATATGTTCCCTTACCACAAGAGAGTTACCCATAATTACGCATATAAATGCAATGTGTAACTTAATGGGTACGAAAATCAAGTTACGCTCACTCTCACAAGGAATTCACAAGTCACTCATAATGAACCATAGGCTCTCCCTTAGTGTAGTACTACACTAATATCAGAATACTAAATATTAGGATCAAATAGGTCTTTAAGGATTGTAATGTAGAATAAGGGAAGGCTACGAACAATTCTTGCTAGTAATAGTGACTATCTTCCCTAAGTGTTTTAATGCATCACACATGTTACTTAACTCATCTTTAATAACCACCTTACACCCCTTTTTTATACCCCCATTCTTTCATTTTTACCTATATCATCAAGCTCACTTACATACACTATTATGGGAGTGTTTTCTATACACAACTTATTCAATTTGAACTAATTTTTATTCTTTTAACTACTCAACCCCCAACCACCACACATATCACATTTTTTAACACCAATAACTATTACTTAGGGGCTTCAATTTCACCTTTTTATTGTTGAATTACCAACCCATTAACTCAATAAATTTTAACCTAAAGTTCTTAGGATCTTTCTGGATCAAGTCAAGGAAAATCAAGAATAGGATATAGGCTACATATGAGGCTGCCAAATAAAATATACTAAAGGCTTAATGGGGTTAACTAGGATTATGCATAAGGTTAAGTATAAAAAAGGGTATGAACATGGATATCGAGGAAATGCCTATATCATCTCCTAAACCCACACTCTTTAATTTGCTTTGTTGTAACACCCCGCATTTCGGGCTAGAATAAAAACAATGACTCTGATGCATTGATAATCCCAGATCCTTAAATCCTATGACAATTTGGCATGTTTATGTAGTATGTGAATCCATTTTATCATGAATTTAGACCATAGAGGTCCTTCAACTAATGGAAGAGTTGAAACGATTTTGACCAATTAAGTTTTAATGGATGTTATAATGTGTGTCAGTTTCCATCGACCATAACTCTTTGTATATGTCAAATTAGAGAGACTACTATGTGTCATATGATAGGTATTCTAATTAACTTTCCAAAGATACCAATTTTTCTAAAATCCGACACCCGAGCAAGAAGTTATGGCCTTTCAAAGTAGTATATGTTGCCTAACCAATCACACATGGCCACTGGAAAGCATATGCGATAGCATAAGCGGCACTTATGTAAATATAGGCGATATCATATGCGGCTCCTATGTAAATATATGTGATATCATATGCGGCGCATATCTTATGGTTTGAAGTGACTTAAACACTCCATTTTTGGGGAAAAATGGTCCTTTTCCCACCCTTATTCAGACATAAACACAAAATTCAGTCCCCAATTCTCCAAAATACATCCACACTCATCTAAAAATTCTCAAGATCACTTCCAAGGGTTTCAATCTAAAAACCCAAATAAATCAAGACTCAACCGTGTGTTTTCAAAATTGATTAGAGATTCGGAATCCCCAATCCACAGGCCTCAAGAAGCACCCATTATTTTCCAAAATAAAGGTATGCTGGGTTTTCTTAAATTCTCATGAGCATATAAAAATCATGTTTTTGAATCTATGTATATATTCATGTATTAAATGTTTTAACATCATTATTTTGGTCTGTTGACCTTTCCCAAAGTGATTTGAGAATATGAATGTATGAAACCATGTATTTAAGAATGAATTCTTGTGGAGAGCATGATTTTTGGTGAATTCCCTCTTATTATGAATTTTTCAGATTTCTCATAGCATATGAATTGTTTTGCAATGCATCCTTGAAAAGCACTATATAAAATGATTGAACTCTTGTTATGATTTAAAGGTAGTTTTAAATCACTAAAGAGGGAATCTAGCATGAATGTTTAATGTTCATATTGCATGTAATGAAAGAGTGCATTGATTTTCTAAAGGCACTAGACCACCATATGTTGATGAAGTTTTTGCATGATTTTGACTTGAGTTTCGAAACATTAAATCTTCTATATCAGTTGCATGTTTATGGTGGTATAAATTATGCTTTAAATGAAAGATTTAGATTAATGTATTATTTCTCAAAAATCATGACTTTCAAGTCTTGGTATGACGATACCAATTCAGACCAATGCCATATCAGACTCAGACTAATAGATATTTTAGACTATCATGATTTTAGATATTCAAAATGTTGCATGTATAAAAAGGGTTAAAAATGGGCATACAAAGATGTTAGGTGGTTCCCTGAAGAGGGCTTGAGTTCAAGAAACTCATTTCCTAAAACCGTTGTTTGACGACCCGGGTATATTATTATACGCTGACTCAAGTGTCGTGTGGTGTATCAGATTCAGTAACTCCAAACCTTACGGCATACTCGGGTTAGAGGATTCCCCTCCGAGTAAATGGCGTATTCCATATTGCCCGTGGAATATCAGACTTGTAGGGGATACCACCTAACTCAGAAGTAATACACAGATCAGAGTTTGAGATTTACAGACTGGTTTCTTGTTTTCAGAAGGTGCCTATGTGTTTTTCGGAAACTTTTTTATGCATAATTTTTGATGAATATTTTCTCTCACGTATTATATACATATATGTTCTATTACTCTATTTTGGATTGCATCGCGTGCCAGTACAATTGTGCTGACCCCCCTTCCTCCCAGGTACTGAGGCGTAGTCTAGGGGTCCAGATCCTCAGTAGAGTCTACAGACAGAGTTGTATCAGAGTTCAGTTGGTGAGCCTTTTTTTCTTTGGAAGGCCTAGTCATTTAGGTATTTATTTCAGTATGGTTTTTGGTCTGCTGGGGGCCTTGTTCCAGTTATTCAGATAGTATGTCAGTAGAGATTTCGCAGACTATTACAGATGTTTATTAAATATGGTTGGGCATGTTTTCAGGCCTTTAACTATTTTAAATTGTTGACCATCTTTCTATATTATTATGTCTATTCCATATTACTTTGATCATATGAATTATGTGCATGCTTACCAGATAGACAAAGAGTGTTCCGGTCCTTCAGGTTCGGGAATGCTCATCACGTCCATGGCCCCGGTTTGGGTCGTGACAAACTTGGTATCAAACCATGGTTCCTGGTCCCAGGGTGTCTGCGAAATCGTGTCGGGTAAAGTCTTATTTATGGGTGTGTAGCATTCCACACTTATAAGCAGGAGGCTACAAGGCGTTTAGGAATGTCTCTCTTTCTTCATGTTCTAGTTCGTGCTATAGAGTCAAAATATTCCTCCTTCATACTCTAATTCGTGCTATGGTGTCACCCATACGAAAAGAAAAGTTATCCTAATTTCTTCCTTACTCTGGTGTTTTTAGATATTCTCCAATTATCTAGTAGAAATTTTAGAAGTCCCACAAAGAATGGGAGAGGAGTTCCCTAGTGTAAAATTGTGTCCTCGTTCTTATGAGGCGTTCAGTTAAGAAAAGAGTAAGATGTGTATTCTTGAGTCATTGAATATTTTGTATCAAGCTTCTATCTCTTGTAATTTTGATATCAGTGTGTTGTTGAAAACAAAAGTCTAGTGAAGCCGCGTGAGGCCTATTTCGATTCACTAGCAACTTGTTGTTCATCTTGTTGTTCTTGTGTTTGTTGGAACTGTATTTCCACCCGAGAAGTAGTATAAGTTAGAGTGTCGGTGTCATGACCTATTGGTAGTGAAATTAGACCAAGAAGTTTGTGATATGAAGTCATAAGGTTAGAGGTCAGAGTGAGGGTGACTTTTATGATAAAATATTTATAATTGAATAACCGTTGATTGAGAATGATTTACCCTTTCGTGGTGGTAGACTAATCTGGTGGTACTATTTATGAATTGTATGGTAGTCCGTGGAGAAAGTGTTGACTCAGAATGTTATTTGTTTTCTTCCTTTCAAAATAGAGAAAGAGCCCAGAGTGGATACTTAAGGTGGTTATAGAAACCCCTTATAGGCTATGAATGAAAATGGCTAGATTAGCCAGTAGGTTGTAAGTATAGACTCATTGTCATATGGGGTATCTGAAGGTAGTGTAAATGCCCATTGGGGTAAGTAAGTATGATGTGAGAAAGTCGTATAAGTAGATAAGATTGTATGGTTATAATATAAGATTAAGGTTGATCATGTCTATTATGTGACCTTACCCCTTAACCTTCTTCTCATTGGTAATTGTAAACTAGTACTACTTGTGAGAAAGTATGTAGTATATTTTTGAAGTATTTGGGTAGAATATCTCAATTTGAAGGATTAGTATATTTATATTATGTTGCACTCTTCATTGGTGGTAAATGATTGATGCTAGACTATAGGCTTGAATTTAAATGGTGTGGTGGTGAATAGTGGCAAGAGATTGATGATACATGTTTCTTGGGATTAGATTTGTAAGCTTGATGTGTTGAAATATACGTTCTAATGGATTATGACAAGGAAAATTGTAAGGTCATGATCGATTATTGTGGTTATGAAGTTCTAGTGTACTAGTGTTTCTTGATGTTTATTTCATAGTTTCTAAGTGAGGATTATGTGTAAGGTTGGTTGTAAATCATGTTTAGCACTAGACATTAAGTTTGACACAATTGATGGCCATGGAGGTGGATTTGATGATTCCTTGGTTAATGATACTAGTTATATGGAAGTGATCTATAGGCTTGAAAAGTGTATGCAAGTTCCTAAGTTTATTTGATTCGTAATGAAGTATGACGTTGTATATGTGATGTATATGTATGCCCAAGGTGGTATGAAGCTGTAGTATTTTTCTAAGGCTATTACATGTTGTGTGTGGCTACTGGTACCGTTGAGTTGCTAGGTGGAAAAAGACTAGCTAGATGGTATATGTTTTCTAAATATCCAAGTTAAGGACCTTTGATTGATAGCGTAGAGCCTTTTGATACGAGCTTGTTTCTCATGGTAGAGGAAAATAAGTTTGAAGTTGCTATGTTAGTAGACTATGATAGAAATAGAGTGGCTCATTGAAGACTTGGTGATACCCATGTTAGGTGTTATAATCTAAGCTCGAGTCCTTGAAAGTTGTGCTAATAGAAATAAGAGTAAAGGCACTAGAGGGTGTGCACTTCAACTTTGGGGATACTCATGAAGATTTGAAGTTAGTAAGTGTTCGAGTAATAGATGATGACTATTGGGGTTACAGAATGATAGAGTGTGCCTCGGGAGGTAGTATTAGCAGTGGGCGTTCCACTCTCATATGTGGTCTTTCGGGTTAAGTTTTATTAATTTTGTGTATTGTCATATTTCAGAACCCAGAGTACAGTGAGTGCAGTTAAGTTTAAAGTCTAGTAAGGTACCTCCCAAAACTTAAGATGATGGCTTGAAACTAAGGGGGAGATGAGTAAACGAATAACCAAGTAAGACTCTCAGATTCTTGTAGTGATGCCATGATGATGTAGAACATCAAAAAGTAAGGGTGAATCTCAACCCATTCCTATCTTAGTATTTCTCAGTGATCCTAATACCTACTCATGCCTTACGATTTAGTTCCATGATCAGTTCACGTTCATACATATGATAGAGAGTCATGTACTCACGCTTTATAATGTGCTCCGTTCCCATAACTCATATTTTATGACAAATGATTGGTGAGATTCAGTTTATAGCCATGAAGACCCTAAATTCAAAGTGCTTTGGTGAGTCCCTATTGTTGTTTTCCTATTCCTCAGGCCTTAGATGAGTGTCAAACTTTATATAGTATCATTCCATGCCTCCAAATCTTATGTTCTAACTTTTTTGTGACTCCTCCTTATGCGATGATAGTGGTGGTGATTAATTATTCTTTGTTGATGGAAGATCATAGTATGCTTGTTTAGATAAGGCCATAAGTATGAAGTAAGATTTGGGGCCAAGTTTTTATTTATGTGATGGTTAGTGGAATTTTGTATGTGTATGTTCTTGGGGTAGCTCGTGAGAGTGATATTGATAGTGGTTTAGAGAATATATGAAGTATGCCTTTATGAGTGTTTGCTCTGAAGTTCATATGTGGTTATAAAGATCGGCTTGAATGACATGTTGAGATTGTTGTAAAGGAATGCTATATGTGCTAACGACTTCATAGTAAGAATTCAGAGTAGTCATTGAAGTGGTAAGGCATGTTATACTTAGGATGTGATCTTTAAAGGAGATATAGAAGATTACATCATATGGTTTAGAATAATAGCGTGGTCTGGAATGTTGTATTTTTGTGACTTAGAGTTAGGCTTGATCACGGCGAAGGGATTGAGTTATTTTCGTCATTAGTAGAAAGATTTGTCAATGCTCATATGAGAATTTTAAGCTGAGTTGAATGAATATGATATTTAAGGAGAATAATATAGTTAAGTGATATTCGAGAAGTATGCTAAGATTGAAAGTAAGAAGTTGTAATGCCAAAATCCTGGTAATTCTATCCTAATTCAGGAGTTATATGACTATGTTCCAGACTGCAGAGTAGTGTCAATGTGGTGATTCCTCAGTTGGATGTCTTGTGTAATCCATACCCAAGATTCATGGCTCCCTATTACTGCTAGAATTTCTTTAGAGAATTTTTCTGAAGAGATACTCCAGTTAAGTATGAGGGTGTAGTATAATTCAGTCTGTATGGACAATAAGTCAATTTAGCAGTCAGATTCGCATAACTTGTTTTCTCGTTTTTGAACTTATTCATGCTACTCGAAATCTCAGACATGCTACTATTCTAAGATAGAGTATACCAGTAGTTACGAGTATAGCCCAGTTCATGCATCATGCATTAAATTCAGATTCCAGATGTTCAGTTATGATTCAATTCGTAGGTGCCCTGTGCATCGCCTCAGTTTTCTGAGTATCTTAGTGAATTGAGCATTCATAGAGGGACATAGGGTACCAAGGGGGAGATACCAAATTCAGTTACATGCATAGATTCTTATTACAAGCTTCGCATCAGTTATTATTGCGTAAATAGCCATACATTCATACGTCAGTTCAGTCAGATATGTATGCATTAGAAATGCATGTTCAATAGAAAAGTTCATTTTATCAGTGTATTCAGTACTGCATTCATGAGAACAACTCGATCATAGATCTATGCATCAGTTATGCATGATTCATTATGAGAATTCAGCCTATGAGTAGCTTCAGTCGTGTGTTCCATGCCTCGGTTATGAAAGTCCGGCATAAGCATTTAAAACATCAGTAGTTCCAATCTTATAGTCATGTTTCCGATCAGTGTATTCTTTCTTAGGGAACATATCATTTCCGCTTTATCCCATACCCTTAAGACTTTGACATTCTATCCATCATTCAGGGATGAATGATCCCAAGGGAGAGATAATGTAACACCCCGCATTTCGGGCTAGAATAAAAACCATGACTCTGATGCGTTGATAATCCCAAAGCCTTAAATCCTATGCCAATTTTCCATGTTTATGTAGTATGTGAATCCATTTGAGCATGAATTTAGACCATAGAGGTCCTTCAACTCAATGGCGAGTTGAAACTATTACGATCGATTAAGTTTTAGTGGACGTTGTAATTTGTGTCAGTTTCCATCGACCATAACTCTCTGTATATGTCGAATTAGAGAGCCTACTATGTGTCAAATGATAGTTCTTTGAGTTAACTTTCCAATGATACCAACTTTTCTAAAATCCAACACCCGAGAAAGAAGTCATGGCCTTTAAAAGTAGTATGCATTGCCTAACCAATCACACATAGACACTGGAAAGCATATGTGGCGCCTATGTAAATATAGGCAATATCATATGCAGCGCCTATTTAAATATATGCGATATAATATGCGGCGCATATCTTATGGTTTCAAGTGACTTAAACACTCCATTTTTTTGGGCAAAATGGTCCTTTTCCCACCCTTATTCAGCCATAAACACGAAATTCAGTCCCCAATTCTCCAAAATACATCCACATTCATCTAAAAATTCTCAAGAACACTCCCAAGGGTTTCAAACTAAAAACACAAATAAATCAAGACTCAACCGTGGGTTTTCAAAATTGATTAGAGATTCGGAATCCCCAATCCACAGGCTTCAAGAAGCAAACATTATTTTCCGAAATAGAGGTACGCGGGGTTTTCCTAAATTCTCATGGGAATAGAAAAATAATACTTTAGAATGGGGTTTTTGAATCTATGTATATATTCATGTATTAAATGTTTGAACATCATTGTTTTGGTCTTTTGACCTTTCCCAAAGTGATTTGAGAATATGAATGTATGAAACAATGTATTTAAGAATGAATTCTTGTTGAGAGCATGATTTTCGGTGAATTCCCTCTTATTGTGAATTTTTCAGATTTCTCATAGCATATGAATTGTTTTCCAATGCATCGTTGAAAAGCACTATATGAAATGATTGAACTCTTGTTATGATTTAAAGGTGGTTTTAAATCACTAAAGAGGGAATCTAGCATGAATGTTTAATGTTCATAATGCATGTAATGAAAGAGTGCATGGATTTTCTAAAGACACTAGACCACCATATGTTGATGAAGTTTTTGCACGATTTTGACTTGAGTTTTGAAACACGAAATCTTCTATATCAGTTGCATATTTTTGGTGGTCTAAATTATTCTTTAAATGAAAGATTTAGCTTAATGTATTATGGCTCAGAAATCATGACATGCAAGTCTTGGTATGACGATACCAATTCAGACCAATGCCATATCAGACTCAGACTAATATACATTTTAGACTATCATGATTTTAGATATTCAGAATGTTGCATGTACAGAAAAGGTTAAAAATGGGCATACAGAGATGTTAGGTGGTTCCCTGAAGAGGGATTTAGTTCAAGTAACTCATTGCCTAAAACCGTGGTTTGACGACTCGGGTATATTATTATACGCTGACTTAAGTGTCGTGTGGCGTATCAGATTTAGGAAATCCAACCCTTGCGGCATACTCGGGTTAGAGGCTTCCCCGCCGAGTCAATGGGGGATTCCATTTCGCCCGTAGAATATCAGACTTGTAGGGGATACCACCTAACTCAGAAGTAATACACAGATCAGATTTTGAGATTTACAGACCGGTTACTTATTTTCAGAAGGTGCCCATGTATTTTTCAGAAACAATTTTATGCATAGTGTTTGATGAACATTTTCTCTCACGTATTATATATATATATATGTTCAATTAATCTATTTTGGATTGCTTCGCGTGCCAGTACAATTGTGCTGACCCCCCTTCCTCCCAGGTACTGAGGCGTACTCTAGGGGTCCAGATCCTCAGTAGAGTCTACAGACAGGGTTGTCTCAGAGTTCAGTTGGTGAGCCTTCTTTGATTTGGAAGGCCTAGTCATTTAGGTATTTATTTTAGTATGGTTTTTGGTCTGCTGGGGGCTTTATTCCAGTTATTCAGATAATATGTCAGTAGAGATTTCGTAGACTGTTGCAGATATTTATTAAATATTGTTGGGCATGTTTTCAGGCCTTTAACTATTTCAAATTGTTGACCATGTTTCCGTATTATTGTGTCTATTCCGTATTACTTTGATCATATGAATTATGTGCATGATTACCAGATAGACAGAGGGCGTTTCGGGCCTTCGGGTTCGGGAATGCTCATCACGGCCAGGGCCCCGGTTTGGGTCATGACATTTGTACACACACCAGACAAGTCCTAGACATTACACACAACAAGGAATATATACAAATACCTTACATGGAACATACTCAACTCTAGTAGGATCATCATAGACTCTTAAACAAATAATCACATGAATTCAACTTTATGCCAACAAGTAAAAAAAGTCATAATCATGAGCCTAGGAGTCTAAAAAGTAGAAATTCACATAATCAACATGCTCTTACAACCAAAACACTTGTATCATGTAATCACAAATAGAACCAACAAGAACATCCCACACTTGTAAAATTTTAAAAATTACTCCTAAAATGGGAATTTTCCCACCCCAGACTTAAAAATCTACTTTATCCACAAAGTAAAGTTAAAAGGTATAAATAGAAATACTCCCTGAGGCCTCTTAGCATATTTATACATAAAGAGGGTCTAGAGGACCCACACTTAGTCTTCATCGTGCTTCTTAGCTTAGGTTTTCCGATACTCAGACTTCCCATCAACTTGTGACTCAACATAAACAAAAACTAGTGAAGTAAAAACTAAAAATACTGAAAGTACTAGTGAAGTAAAAACTAAAAATACTGAAAATAAAACATACTTTACTTGTGTTTCCTCCCAAGAAGGTCCTAATTTAGTGTCGTGGTATGACCTACATCAAGTTTTTACTCCACCTTGAGGATATAAATTTTACCCCGTCTTTGCATCCATCTTCTTGCTTCACTCATAGGGTAGTGGTAAAAATACTAAGGAATCAAGTAATGGATGGTGCATGTGAACCACTCACCCTTAAAGTGAGGTGTGTTTTTATGTTTCTTGTCTGGTGCAAAACCAAGAATATAGGATTCTTGTTCCTCATCTTCACACTCATCCACTATTTCAAATTATTCCACAAACAAGACATCATCTAAATATAATGTAGAAAATTGCTTTAAATGAAGCCCAACAAATCCCACTTCTAAATTTACACTATCCACAACACCATCACTTTTATTCACCTTCTCGATTTCAGTCTCAAAAGAAAGATAACAATTGAATGGTTGAAATTCTTATGTCTGTTACACAAATTGGCTAGTATCCTCCTCATATTTTTCTTTTCATAGCATCTGTGGACATGTGGTGGTGGTATCTCCTTAACCTGTTCATCTACTTTAGTTTTTGAGTACTCAGACTTTCTCGAATTATCATTAACTTTGTCTACAACTGGTTGGGGAGTCAACTCTAAATCTACCTCCTTAGTTATCTTTTGAGCTTTTCCCTCAAACATGACTGAATCAGGATTAGCTCCACACATATCTACAGAGTGATACATATTTCCACAAAACACACACCAACTTGTGGCCTTCTTTACACATCGGAAACAAGCAGGTCCCCTGAAAATGCTTGCATCAAAATCTGGGAAAAAAAGCCTCGTGGTGGGGTCCTCAACAAAAATGACAAAAATCATCATCCCTCAAAAACTATCCAAGACTACCATGTCAACAAGTGTTATAACAAAAAGTAAAAGTAAAAAAAAAAATAATAAACTATGTACAATTCAATATAGCTAAACTAAAAATAAGATAGTTTCCTAATTACAAGTCCTCGACAATGGCTCTAAAAATTATTGTGCCCAAGCGCACACTCAAGTGTATGTGGTCTCACCAAGTAATACAGTGGCCTTAAATAAAGTTGAATATCGATCTCATGGGTACTTGTGTTAATAAATATCTACTTTTAGTTCAACTATTGAGATAAAAGTAACCCAGAGAGTTTTAGAGATGTAAACTAAAAATAAAGTAACTGATGCAGAAAATTAATGGCATTGGACAATCGATAGATAGAGACATATGGTTAAGGCTTACGAACAATCTTACTACACCATTGAAATGCATTCTTTGGATTACTTATCTTAGTTATTTATTCATAGGGTTTATCGCATGATCATGGTCTCCCGACCTTGAATCATCTACATAACTTAGACATTAAAAGGGATGTAATAATCCAATTAAGTGCTTCAATATATCATCCTACATGTGAACCAAGCAAAAAATCTAGGTACATCTCTGTTCTAGCTGCTAATTTAAATTCCTTATTTTATAAAAGAATAAGAACCACGTTCTATCTTTCTAATCCCCCTCTCGAGATCACAAGGTTAAAAATACATATATTCTAAGGGTCGTCAATCCTCAAAATAGTTAAAAAAAAAAAAAGGATGCATAAACAACCAAATATTATAGGCAATCCAAACAAATCAATTCAAAATGATAGCAAACATGTTCTTGGCCTAAACCCCGAAAAGAAGGAGCTTAGCCACTAATCGACATAATCATAATCCAAATACTTGAATACATGATTAAATATATTAAAAACTAAAGTTAAAGACTATGAACACTAAAAATGTTTGAAGAATCCTCCTCAAGCTCCCAAAGATATCCAAAAGTGAATACAACAAGAGCAACAAGTCCTATTTATAAGAGACCAATTTGGTCGTGTGTGGGAAATGGTCCACATTGCGTTAGTTGCTGCCTATGGGCTAAGTCACACGATGCGTTTCATATTCTAGTGGACTAATACTAATCCATATGGGCATTTGTAATCGAGTGGATGGAGAGGCGTGTCACATCCCAAATGCGTAGACTCTCTGGAATTTGCCTCTTAATGCCTATATCCTTCTAAGTGTTCCTCCTTCCATCCCTTGCCTTTTGGTATTGTTTTCCTTTGGTTTCCAGCTTGTATTTCATACATTTATCACAATAATCAACTCACCAAGTCTCCTACCTGATCAAACACCAAATATTAGAGCTCAAAAAAACAAAACATTCATATTGATGAACTAAAAACTCGAGCTAAGACTAGGCTTGCCCACATTGATCTTAAACTCATGTTTTAACGGTTGGCTCCTTTCAATTGAACTTTGCACATTATAAAAAGTTCTTCCACATATAATTAAACATTCCAACCATTAGAAACTCATTAAACACATTAGAATCCATTACGATAGACTAGAACAACATCTAGCTTAAGCTAGTAAAATTAGTTTTCTCGGTTGAACTCTAAATGATCCAATAATGTACAAACTTGCTTGAAAACACCTTTACACATCGTAATTCATGACTTAAACACTTCGACACTTATTTATATAATTATGAACACATAAATAACTCAAGAATTCCTCAAAACAAGGCTAATTGAGCTAGGAAAGCAACACTAAAGTGCGTAAATACACCCAACATCAACTCCGGTCAATGGATTTATAGATCTACACTATTTTTAGGTAAGTATTAAGTTCGTGCACCTATTGTATCTATATATACATCACCGTGATAAAGGAAGGAGGAAGATGCTATATTGATGATATAAATATCGGGTAAAATCCAATAGCAGATCTAACACGACCCAAACTAGGGCATAGTCGCGTCGGGTGTCTCAAGCATGATCGAGATCGGAGACCACCCCTAAACTTTAACCATATTCACCCTATACCCTAATCCAAATAAATTTCACACATATTTATAACATAACAAAGGAAACAATCATAAATCAAATATAGTCCAACAGTGTCAGCCCCAATACCAATACCAAGGCCAAGGCTGACACCCATACCATTCCATAGTAGTCACACAAAGTCTCTATCAAAAAGTAAAACAATACCCGATCGGTTCATACCCCCGACAATAGCCAAAACCAAAGTCTATGGCAAGAGAAAAGTATGTAGAGAAATCCATAACATGAAATGGAGACTTTTGGTGTATGGAAGCTCACTACACAAGCTATCCCTGAATCTAATCACTAAGTAGGAGGAGTAGTATCGTCGGTTCCTACATTGCATGTGGATACAATCCCGGAAGACGGATTAGCGGGTGAATGCTAGTATGCACTCAGGATAAGGATAAAATAATGCCAATATTTAAAACCAAGTATATAACTATTTGCAATCATATCCAAACATATACATATATATAATCCATACTGGGAAAAAAAATCAGGTTTAGCATGCATATAAAACCATTAACCTGGGATTGTGTAGCTTAATCATCCTAGAACCACCTAGGGGCTATGTGGATCTAATGTTACCCCCTGAACGGGGCTTGATGCATGTATCCGCACGAACTAGGTATATCATAGTGGCAGGGGATTCTCGTTTACCCTTCACCCTCTATGATACATATATAAAAGTATAACTTAGGGGATTCTCTTGTATCTCATAAGTATATGGTCTCCATGACCAATCCTTATGTTGGCAAACATAAGTTTCCAGTGTCCATCGATTGGACTCATGCCTTTACAGTTAGCGATCACTACCTGCTATTATTTCCTAATTAGATCCATTATCACACAAGAAAACCATTAATTCCATATATTATTAACCAAGGATATAAGAAGTGGTATCGTCGTACCGACTATAGCATACAAGCAATGTCCTTAACCAATCACTTAGGGGATTCCTATGTACCCCATAGATTCCATTATTAGATTCACTTGGGGGATTACCATATATCCCACAAAGTTTTAAATCAAAACAATGGCCACAAAGGCCTTATCATTTAGCCATTAAAACCATTTAACTAATATAGGTTCCATTGCCAAGTTATACAATGCAATAGTTTAAATAAAAGCCATACTATGTGGAAAAACCATTCTCACAGGCATTTTAACAAACATGTTGAGGGCATATAGTTTCCAAAACCAAGTACCAATTGACCATTTCCATGAAAACACATGTTCAATTCTACAATATTAACATGAAAACCATAAGAAAAATATGGGAAAATAATATTCATCCATTAAAAACCAAAACCTCCAACATATAATTCAAAACAAAATAATACCCATAATTAAATCATGAAAATCCTTCATTAAAACATTAATTTAGTTGAGCTAATAATGAGGGAGGATAAACATGCCTTAGGCAATGAGGAAGGTGGAGAGAAACCACCCCTTAGAGCCTTAATCGACTACCATGAATGAAACCCTAGTATTTTCTTAACCCAAGAGCTTTAGAGAGCTTTGAGATGTTTCTAGTGGTTATGATTTAGAATAATAGGGCAAATGATGTCCCAAAAATGTTTTAAGTCGTGGAGTCATAAGGGGTTAAGAGAGAAAATATCCAGAATACCCTCAACTTAAAGTTCATAAATTCCCACAGGAGGGTACGACTGCACCACCCAAACCTTTCCCTAACATACTAGTGGTACCCACCGCTCGTACCCTAGGCAGCCACTTGGTCTCCAACACTGACAAACATGCCACCACAAAGGCCAACTCATATCCAAGCATACGAAAAGTTCCCTAGAATCATACCTTAGGAAGAATAGAATCATTTTGGCTAGACATAGGACACCATACTGTTGGCACTATACTTCTAATACCCAAACATACGACTAGTATGATATCTATTCATACCTTGGACAAAAACAAAGAAAACCTCACTGATAAACATATGAGTTAAGGGACCTAAACCATACCCTATCATATTACAAGTTCCCTCAATCATATGATGTCCAAAAGCTCAAACTCAAGAAATTTTCTAAGGATCAAAATCCAGGGTGTTTCAATTCTCCCCCACTTGGATCATTCATCCCTGAATGATAGAACAAGGTAGTACAAGCTCAATTTTTCTCCCCATCACTTCAACTCTAGCCTTTAACCAAATTAGAAAACAAAGATGTAAGGAAATTAATCTTTCCTGTAACTAAGTTAGAAAACAAAAGTATGATGAAAAACATATACCTTCCGCACGAATTTCTAGAGCAAAAAATAGGAACAGATACTTGAACTTCATTTCCTCTTCCGCTTCCCAAGTAGCCTATTCAAACTTGTGGTTCCTCCATAGAACCTTGACCGAAGCTACATCCTTGGTCCACAGCTGACGAACCTGCCGATCCAAAATCTCAACCAGGAGCTCTCCATAAGACAAGGAATCAAAATACCAATATATTTAATAGTAACAATTTTGGACGGATCACCCATAAACTTCCTCAATAAAGAAACATGGAATATTGGATGAATGGAGCTCAAACTAGATGACAACTCCAACTCATATGCTACCTCACCAACCCTTCTCAAGACCAAGTAAGGACCAACATACCGGGGACTGGGCTTCCTCTTCTTACCAAATTGTATCACTCCCTTCATGGGAGACACTATAAAGAACACCCTTTCCCCATCCTCAAACTCTAACTCTCTTCACTCCACATCCGTATGGGAATTTTTGTAACTTTGGGCTACCTTAAACCTATCCCGAATTACCTTCAATTTTTCTATGGCTTGGTGAATCGAATTCGATCAAAACATCTCCACCTCACCGATCTCAAACCACCGAATAAATGATCTACACCTCCTACCATACAAGGCCTAAAATAGGGCCATCCCAATTCTAGAATAGTAACTATTATTATAAGTAAACTCTATAAGAGGTAGATTCTCAACCCAACTACCACCATAGTCAATCACATATGTATGAAGCATATTCTCAAATATCTGAATAGTTTTCTTGGATTGCCCATCCATCTGCGGATGAAAAGCAGGACTCAAACTAACCTTAGTCCCCATCCTCTTTCTAAAATGATCGCCTAATGTGATATAAAAACTACGTAACACGATCAGAGATGATAGAAATAGGTGCCCCATACAACTTCACAATCTCTTAGAGGTACAACCTCACATAATCTTTATCCAAAACGTTACTCCTCAGTGTCAAAAAGTAAGCACACTTAGTCATTCTATCCATGATGAAACAAACCAAATTAAGTTGGTTCCGAGACTGAGGAATACCAGTAATGAAATCCATGTTGATCATTTTCTACTTCCATTCTAGCAATTTAATTTCTTGATACAAACCTCCGAGTCTCATGTGCTTAACTTTCACTTGTTGATAGATAATACACT
Organism: Capsicum pubescens; assembly: GCA_030864215.1. NCBI lineage: Eukaryota > Viridiplantae > Streptophyta > Magnoliopsida > Solanales > Solanaceae > Capsicum > Capsicum pubescens. The sequence goes on along the minus strand of CM061543.1, from coordinate 50,631,818 downwards.
TTGCCACAAAATCTGCCATATCCCCCTACGAACCATTCCACCAATACATCTCTTTGAGGTCATGATATATTTTGGTCGAACCAAGATATACAACATAATGCCAATCATGCACCTCATCCAATATCCTTTCTCACAAAGCATCGACGTTAGGAACACATAACCTCTCTTGGCACCACAAAGTAAAATCACCACAAATCTTAAAGACCATCCCCTTCTGCCTACCATCTTCACCCTTGATCCTCATCAAGACAGGATAAAACATCTAATTCTCCTTGATTTTAGCACAAAGAGATGATTGTTCCACCTTTTAAACGAACATACCACCATCCTCAGAGTCCAAGAGACAAACTCCAAGGTTAGCTAAATGAAGAAAGTCCTTTACCAACTCCCAGTTCTTTTATCCACATGAGCTAGAATCCCAATGGATAACCTACAAATAGCATCACTAACTATGTTAGCTTTAACTATGTGTTAGTAAAGAATCATGTCATAGTCCTTGAGAAGCTCAAGCCATCTCTTTCGCCTGAGGTTAAGTTCTTTCTGAGTAAACACATACTGTGGTCAGAAAATATATCCGCATGCACTCCACACAAATAGTGCCACCAAATTTTCAATGCAAACACCACAGCTAACAGCTCCAATTCATGAGTAGGATAGTTCCTTTTATGCACCCTTAATAGCTTAGAAGCATAAATTATCACCTTACTATGCTGCATCAGAACACAACTAAGTCGCACACGAGATACGTCATAGTAAACCACAAACCCATCTGTGCCTCCAAGCAAAGTCAAAATTGGAGAAAAGTTAGCTTATCCTTTAGGTTCTGAAAACTACCCTCACAAGCATCAAACCACAAGAACTTTACCATTTTCTAAGTAAACTTAGTCAACAGGGTAGCTATTGTTGAAAAACATTCCATAAACCTCCAGTAGTAGCCTACTAATTCCAAGAAACTCCAAATATCAATTGGAGTCATGGGCCTAGGATACTTCCTAACCACTGCAACCTTTTGCAGATCTACCATGATTCACTCACTAGAAATAATATGACCCAAAAAAGTGGCATTCAACCAGAACTCATATTTTGAGAATTTTGTATACAACTATTGCTCTTTCAAAGTATTCAATACAACACAAAAGTGATCGGCATGATCCACCATGCTCTTAGAGTACACCTAAATATCATCTAAGAAAAAAATGCTAAACAATTCTAGAAACCGATAGAAGACTCTATTCATCAAATCCATGAATGTCGTCGGGGCATTGGTCAACCTAAATGACATAGCCAGAAACTCAAAATGACCATACCAGGCACGAAAATCTATCTTAGGGATATCCACCTCCCTAATCTTATGTTGATGATACCCAAACCGAAGGTCAATGTTGAAGAAAAACTTAGCACCCTACAATTGATCAAAAAAGTTATCTATCCTTGGAAGAAGATACTTGTTCTTTACTGTTACCTTATTCTGCTACTAATAATCAATAAACATCCAAAGAGAACCATCCTTCTTACATATGAACAACACTGGTGCACCCCACGATGACATAGTATGATGGATGAAACATTTATCTAAGAGATCTTTTAATTTCTCTGTAAGCTCTTTCAACTCAACTAGAGCCATTCTACATGGGGGGGATATAAATTGGACAAGTGTATGGAATAAGGTCAATCCCAAAATCGATATCCCTATTAGGAGGAACACCGGGAAGGTCATCAGGGAAGACCTCAGGAAATTCATTCACCACCAGAATCGAATGAAATGGAGGACCCTCCGAGTTAGAATTTTTAACCTAAACTATGTAATAGAGACACCCCTTTAAGATTAATCTCTAAACTCTAAGATAAGATATAAACTTCCCATTAGGATCTAGGGAACCACCCTACTACTCAATAACTAGTTCATCAGGGAACTTAAAGACAAACTTATGGGCCTGATAGTCTAATGAAGCATAGCACGAGTGTAACCAATCCATACCCAGACTTCCATCAAAATCCACCATATCTAGTTCAAACAAATCCACCAAAGTATCTTTACTACTAACAGATACCGGGTGGAAATAGAAAAAGCATCTGAAATATACTCGAGACAAAAACCAAAATGCACAGCCACAAATGGGGTCACATAAGTTAGAGTAAACCCTAAATCAAGTAAATAATATACATAACAAGAAAAGAGTTGTAATATACTAGTCACGACATCAAGTGATGCCTTGGACTCTTGTCGAGTGAGAGCATAAAGACGGTTTCGACTAGTGCTGAAACTAGATGGTGCACCCTTTGATACTGGAGTTCAAGGGAAACAATCAAAACTTTGTTTGCCACAGAGAAAACTTAACCAACTTGACAGCTTCTAAGTATATAGCTTGCCTGACTACAGTTGAAGCACTTGTCCCTTCTCTCATCACTAGTACCCATGTGTAAATAACCATAAAATCTACAGGGAGAATATGATTTAGCTAACTGAGCCCCACTATCCTAAGATTGGGCACCTAGTTCCCTGAAGTTTTTTCCACCTTGGAATCGCCTATCACCCGACAACTTTAGGTAGGGATCACTAGATGTCGAGTAATACCTATTTACCCCACTTCTTCTTCGGCCACTTACCACAATCCCTGCAACTTTGCTATTGGCCACCACCCTGCACAAAGAACCTAAACATCTTTCTCACAAAGATGACTCATCATCATCGCCCCTTTCCCGATCCCACTCATCGTACCATTGGTATGCCATATCCTTCAGCTGGTAGGCAGCAAACTCCACCCCTTCTACATTCGTGGCATGCATAACCCTGAAAATCCTTTCTATCTCATCTAAAAAAAACTTAGGATCCTCCTCCACCTTAGCACCAGTAAAAATTAGAGGGTTCAACCTCATGAATAGGCCAACCCTTATGGCCTCAAAATATGGAGTAATGGATGCAACAGGCTCAACCTACTAAGCTACCAACTAAGAAATTATATTAATCGACTGATGAAACTCATTATTTATTATGTCAGCCTAAGAAGGACTAGAGGGAACTGATATAATTAATGAATAATTTGAAACTGGAGTCCTAGATCGAGTATGGATCCCATAGGTAAAGCATGTCCCATCAACATTGTCCCCAGCTGGGACAAATGAGTTTTTGTTAACTTCAAATCATTGAGGCATGATATGACAAGCAAACAAATAGGAATTGGAGAAGATTCCAGGACATAGACTCCAAGTTGTAAAACAAAACACAAGAAAGAGAAATATTCCTAAATGTCTTATAGAGTCTCCCTTATGAGTGTGGTGCGCTACACATCCTTAAAAGAAACTCTACATGACATGGCTTTATGGACTTCTAATTGACCATAAACCTAGGGATCTGATACAAATCTGACATGACCCAAATCAGGGCCTAAGAGTGTTAGGTATATCAGGACCTACCTAGATCGAAGACCACCCCAAAGACCAAACATAACCATCCTATACCCCTAGTCGGATAAATTCCAAACATATCTATAACGTAAAAAAATAGAACAATCATAAGTCAAATATAGTCCAACAGAGTCAGCCCCAATACCAATATCATTGTTAGGATGACACCCATACCGACACCACCCATATCAACCCATATTAGTAACACAAAGCCTCTATCAAAAAGAAAAATAATAACCGGTTGGGACATACCCTCGACCATATCCAAAACCAACGTCTATGACATGACAAAAGTATATAGAGGAATTCATAACAGAAAATGGAGCCTTCAGGAGTATGGAAGCTCACCACTTAAATCTAATACAAGTTTTCCCCAAATCCAATCACTAAGTAGGAGGAGTAGTATGGAAGATTTCTGCATCACATGGTGATACAACGCCTAAAGATGGGTTAGCAGGTGAATGCTAGCATGCACTCAAGATAAGGATAAATTAATGTGAACGTTTAAAACCAAGACTAACCATATGCAATCACATCCATACATATATATGTATATATATAATCCACGTTAGGAACGGGAATCGATTTTAGCATTCATTTAAAACCATTAAATTGGGTTTGTGTAGCTTAACCGTCCTAAAACTACCTATCGGCTATATGGGTCCAGTGTTACCCCTGCTCCAATTCATGTAGCTGCATGAACCAGAGATATCATAGGGCCAGGGGATTCCCGTGTACCCTTAACCCTCCAAGATACATATATACAAGTATAACTTAGGGGATTCTCATGTACCCCACAAGTATATGGTTGCCATGATCAATCCTCATGTCGGCAAATATGAGTTTCCAGTGTCTGTCCATTGGGCTAAACCTTCATGGTTAGCTATTACAATCTACCATTATTGCCAAATTAAAATCATTAGCACACAACCATACCACTAATTCCATATATTATCAACCAAGGCTATAAAAAGTGGTATCGTCATACAAACTATAGCTTGAAAATAATGTCCTTAGTCAATCACTTAAGGAATTCCCATGTACCCTATAGGTTCAATTATTAGATTCTCTTGGGGGATTTTCGTGTACCCCACAAGGTTTTTAATCAAAGTCATGGCAAACAAGGCCTTACCATTTATCCATTAAAACTATTTAACCAATTTAGGTTCCATTATCAAATTAGACAATGCATATTTTTAATAAAAGTCACACCATATGATAGAACCATTCTCATAGGCATTTTAACAAACATGTTGAGGGAATATAGTTTCCAAAACCAAAACCAACTACCAATTGACTATTCCCATGAAACCACATGTTCAATTCCACAAAACAAAATAATCCCCACAATTAAATCATGAAAACCATTCATTAAACAGGAATTTAGTTGAAATAAAAATGAGGTAGGAGTTATATGCCTTAGACAACGAGTATGATGGAGATAAACCACCCCTTAGAACCTTAATCGACCACCTTGAAGGAAACCCTACCTTTTTCTTAACCCAAGATCTTGAGAGAGGTTTTGAGAGTATTTATAGTGTTTTTAATTTAGAATAATAGGGTAAATAATGTCTTAAAAGTTTTTTAAGGCATGGAGTCATAAGGGGTTAAGAGGGGGAATGTCCATAATACCCCCAACTTAAACTATATAAATTCCCACACGAGGGTATGATTGCACCACCCAAACTGTACCCAAACATACGAGTGGTACCCACCACTTGTACCCTAGGAAGAAACTTGGTCTCCAACACTAAACAACATACCACCGCAAAGGACAACTCATACCCAAGCATACAACAAGTACCATAGAATCATACCTTAGGCAGAATAGAATAATCTATGCTAAATATAGGATATCATATGGTTAGCACTATACTTCAAGTACCATAACATATGTTTAGTATAATGTCCATTCTTACCTTGGAAAAAAACTAACCAAACCTCGTTGATTAACATAAGTGTTGAGGGCCCTAAAACGTACCCTATAATATGACAAGTACCCCCAATTGCATGATGTCCATAATATCAAACTCAAAAAAATTCTATGGATCAAAACCCAAGGTGTTTCAAGATCTTAGTATTAATGTTATATACATGTGTGTTGACGATTATCATGATACTGATTATATACCCATCCAGGCCAGAAAATGACTATGATGATATGGTTATATACCCGATAAGGTCGGTGGACATCGTGATGATATATTGATACCTTCCAAGGCTGGAGGATATTATGATAATGATTTTGATTAATAAAAAGGCCGAAGGATGATTATATTGATGTGCTTACGTGCACATCTACCAATTAAAGTCTAGCTAGACCTATATATAGAAACTATATACTCGATAATGTCAAAGGATGATTACGATAAGGATAATTAATATGATTATGGTTATGATAATGATTGCTATAATAATGATGGTTATGATGATGATTGCTATGATGATGGTTATGATGGAGATAGTTATAATGATAACTTTGTGATATTGATTATATACTTTTCAATTATTCTTGCATGCACATTGCCTAGCACCAGTATACACCTATATGTATCAATCTATATGTAGGGTTGCATAGGTATGGGTAATGACTATTCCCTATGGTGTATTATAGGTTTATTGAACCTTCTAATCCTAGGATGGTAGGGGTACTTTATAGGATAGGTGAGGTATTTTGTTATCTAGACTAGCTGGTTGCTTGTATTTTTATTGATATTGTAATTATCATTTTTATGACCATTGTTATGGCTAGTTTGTGACATATTGATTATTGATTTGATATCGAGATTTGAAGTATGATTCTGACTCTTTTATCGTTCAAATTCATTATTATGCATTATTAATTCATGATTAGACATATGGATAAGAAACTCTGGGTGTTCTAGCTCTAGTTCCTCCAATGATTATGAGGTCTTAAAGTGCTAATCTAATGATGCAGTCTATACTCTATGTTGACCTTAGTTATTTATATATATATATATGTGTGTGTGTGTTTTTATGTGTGTGTGTGTGTGTGTGTGTGTTTATATATACACATATATATATATATATATATTTATATGTATTTGTATATCTAGATAATGTAGTGATGGTATTAACGTATGTCCCTTTCTTCATTTATTCAGATTGTATATGGATTCCTTGTCTTTGTATACTATTATATATCCTTCTTTCATACTTTATACATTTATTAACTAAGGATATACAATGTAGTGCTGATTCCTGAGTATGGTTGGAATAGGATAACTCATTCTTGATACTTTATTAGCCTTATTATGTTAGTCTCTTGGACATGAATAGGATAGTTTATCCTTATAATCTCAATGGCTTACTTATGCGGTTGTTGGATATTTGGGTGTAGTTTTCTATTCTATTTATTTGTTATATATATTTGTTTTATCTTTGGAGATCAGTTGGTAGTTGCCTACTGAGTACCACATGTTTGGTACTCATACTATATTTTTGTAGCCCGCATATCATAGTACGGGTTATCGCCATTGATGTATGTGTCGTCTAGAGAAGACATGGTTGGAAAAATAGTGTGATCTCCTGATGTTTGGAGTATTACTTTCCTACATCTTATGTATTAGGCTAGTCTCTATGTTGTGTTCTGAGATAAGTTGTACTAGTGTAATTCTCTTGACATTTCATTTTATACTCTTATTGTATTACAAGTTCTTGTACTGATACCACCAGATTTTAGGACTATATTGTGTATTTGATCTTTTATTACATCTATTTTGCATTTTTTCCTTTATCTCTTTTGGTACTCCATTATTTTCCATACTAGTATGAGTTTGTCTTGCCTACTGGTGGATTATAGTAGGCTCCATCATGACCTAAGAAATTGGGTCGTGATGAATTGGTATCAGATCCTAGGTTCACTAGTGTATTAGTAAAAGAGATAAGTCTTTAGTAGAGTCTCAAAGATCGGTGAGAAGATTTCTGTAACCTATCTTTGAGAGGCTATAGAGACATTCTTCAGAAATTTATTTCTAAAACACCTTGGATTGTTACCCGTTGGAATTTTCCAAGTTTTGAACTTAGTATCCTAGTAATGACTCACAAGATGAGTTGTATGGTATGGGTACGGGTCAGGTGACCCTAGTCGTAGGGAGTCCAGTGGGTGGTGGTTGAGATTTTATTATGGTAACAACTTGGTGGTGGTGACGATTTATTTGGATGGTCCCTTAATCAAATTAGTAACTTAGTTACTTGACTTGGATCTAAGTATGAGTGGCTCACTAAGATACGTGAGGATAGGGTACAAATGGTATAGTTGAATCGTACATTGTTCGGTGTCAATCCCTTTGGATTCGATCTTAGGTATGACTAAGCCATACGAGTCGTATGGATTGGTAACGAGTAGGATCAGGGAGTCGTATGCTGGGTAGTGTGTGGGTTTCTAACTCATTATATTGGTCATGACTCAATCATACAAGTTGTATGTTGTGGTTATGAGTCACGTGATCGACTCGTAACCACCTGCGGTATTTTTATAGTTGTAAGTTGGGGGCAATCTGGATATTTTCCCTTTTTAACTGCCTTTGAGTCCATGACTTAAAATAATTTTTGGGACTTCATTAACCTATTATTTCCAATCAAACACTCTTGAAATCTCTCTGAAACTCTCTTCTATGCAAAAGGCTAGGGTTTCATCAAGATAATAAATTAAGGCTTTCAAGGGTGGTTTATCTTCGTCTTCCTTGGTGTCTAAGGCATATGACTCTTCCATGATTGTTATTTTACTAAAGGAATATGTTTTAATGTATTATTTTTATGGTGTTGTTATGGTTTGAAAATAAAGGTTTGGGGTTTAAGTTGTTTGTGGATGAATATTATTCTTATGGTTTAATTATGGTTTTCCACTTGTAGGTGCATGGGAATGGTGGTTTAATTGAGGGGTCATGGTTGAGCCCCAAATTTGATTATTTTGGCTTTGATAATGGTATGCCCTCAACCTATTTGTGAAATTGTCAATGAGAATGATTTTGTCACATAGTTTGATTATCTTTGAAATCTTTGCATTAATAAATGGTTAAGGAAACATGAATTGGTTTTTGTTGGTTTCATATGGTTTTGTAAAGGCATTGGTAGCCATGGTTAGATTATAAATGGTTTTGGATAATTGGAAATGATGGATTCTAATTTTGTTAAATGGTTTATATGGCATAAGGTAATTGACTTCCAACCTCTAATTTCAATATTATGATACCAATGGTTAATACCTAATTAAAAGACTCCTATATAAATGGATGGGAATGTATAAATGGTTCACTATATGAAAAATGTCTATGTAAGACCAACATTCAGGGACGAGTCAATAATTTGGTCTCTAAAAGTATACTTACTAGGACGAGAATAAATTCTGGTCCCTGATTGTGCATTTTTGGGAAAGGTATAAAATCTGGTCCTAAAAAATTATTAACTGGTCCCTAATAATAATTTAGAAAGAAGTACTGCCAAATTATCATAATAAAAATAATGTTGATCAAACTTAACATGCCAAAAATAAAAAAACTCTTTGTATTCTCCAAAAAATATCACTCCCTAGCTAATTGCTTCTTTAAATTATCGATCAAAATTTCTCATTGAATGCTCAAATCATCTGTTAAATCTCTCTAATTTTCAATCGCAACTTCTATTATCAGTATGTTTCTCATCTTTCTATAAAAACTTGAGTAAATATTTTTGTTCCTTGTGATTTCTCATCTCTCTGTAAATATTAGTTTCATAGTACTAGAAGAAGAATCTATTATCAGGTCAATTCCCGGTGATTGTTGATGGCCGGTTCAAAATCAAAAACCCTAAATTCTTTTATTTCAAGATTTTGTGTTCTTTATGTATATTGTTCTATGATAAAGTGTATAGGAGCTACCTTAATCACTAATTTGTATGTATCTATATGTGTTTTGTATATTTTTCCAAGATTTGGTATTGTTTTGTTCATTGATAAAGTGTAAAGGAGCTATGTTGATGAGTAGTTTTTATGATATTAAGGATTGAAGATCATACGAAGGTAGTTTTTGGGTTTATTATTTTGTCAGTTAGTTTATTTTTCTGTAGTACCTTTGTTTCCAGTGTCTTTTCCTTCTAAAATTACTCGGTATTTGTATTGGTACGAGGTAGCAGATACTTCGTGGGATAGGAGGTAGCAAGTACCTCGTGTGTTGTATATTGTTCTATGATAAAGTGTAAAGGAGCTACCTTGATCACTAATTTGTATATATCTATATGTGTTTTGTGTTTTTTCCCAGATTTGGTGTTCTTTAGTTCTTTGGTAAAGTGTAAAGGAGGTACGTCGTGTTAATTATAGAGACCTCCCATGTGAAAATTTATTGATGATGTTAATTTTAGAAGTTCCTAACAACCTTTCTCTTTCTCGATATGGAATAAACTATGATATAAAGTCCAAAAATAAAAGTAGAGAAGTTAATTATTGTTTTCCTTAAATTTTTTATATTTGATTAGGTGTTAGAAGTCTTCTTCTTAGGGATAGTTCTTTTATTATGCTCAGTAGTTGCAAGCAATATCATTCAACTGAGATTGTATACTTTTTGAATCTAACTATAAGGTAAAATTCATGCACATAAGCCATAAACTTGGACTTTCACTGTAACTGTAGATTTTCGAATGGAGCTATATGATAACATGAAAAACTTTTTGAGAATTTTTTAACTTGCCTTCAACGTGCTAGACCGTTTAGTAGTAGTTGTGTGTAATGCTGGTGCTTCAGCATAAAGAATTGCTAAAAGAAAGACTAAAGGTTGGTAACATCCAGTGGCTTGGTTACTTGTCATCAATAAGTATGTCATTTTAATCACCAACGCATAGAGAAACTTTGCATGTGTTGTTCTAGATGTCTTATTTTTACTTAACACAATTATTAAGATGAACTGAAAGTCCTTGCTCTCAAGATTTACTTTCCAATGTACTGGTTTCATTCCTTTTTCTTCAACATCTTCCTCTTTTTCCCCTAATAGAAAGGAGAAAATAGTTCTGACAATTACAAAAATATATTAAGGTGATTTGAAGGTTTTTGTCTTTTCCCTTCCTATCAGATATCTACTTTCAAGTAAAGAATGGTGAAGATGTTCTGAAAAATCCAACAACTAAGGAAAATGTTGTGGTATGGAACATTTAAACTAAGATATTTTGTTAATTTTCGTCATTAGGTGATTTTTTTTGTTTTAAATCATGTATTATTTTTATTTTCTTTATTTTCTCACAATTAAATTTTACATTGTATTCTGCCACTATTGGGTCCTTTCAAATGATTCTTCTTCATTTAGGGATAAGTGGATAACTGTTTCTGGATCACGTTGGCATTTTCCTGCTTGATGATTCTGATAAAACTTTTATTGGTTTCCTAGTTATGTCATGGTCGTTCTCTCCCATTTTGATAAATATAGGAAACGTGAACTATGACATAACAACTAATGGTGTGTAATAGGAGAAAATATGATGCTTCATAAGTTTATCCATCAGAAGAAAAAAATATATTTAATATGGTAGTATCACAATTATGAATTTTATGATCATTTTCCTAGGTAAAGATTCTTCTGTTGTATTGGTCATAAAGTGGAAATTTTCTTTTATCACATCAATTATCTTTTAAAATCTCCTTCTTTCTGAGAGATATAATAGAAACACTTGAGAAAATGCGAGAAAGTTGTGTTACACTCAAATAGCAAAACCTGCCAACAAGCTACACAATTCTGCTTCCATTAATCTCGTATGGAAATACATTAATTAAATGTTAAATAGAAGGAGTTCTTGGATGCCAACTTCTACAGATATACTAAATAAGAAAAGTACATTGTTCCCCCCGAAGGCTTACTTGATTCAAACCTGTCAAACGGGCCGGGCCAACCGGCCCGAACCGGCCCTACATATCAAACCGGACCGGTTTGACCCGGCCCGGTAAGCCCTAGGGCTTTAGGGTTCCGGGTTCCGGTCCGTTTTTTTTTTTAAACTGGCCCCGGTTAACCCGGCCCGGACCAACCCGGTCCAGGCCCGCCGGTTAACCGGCCCGGAACCGGCCCGGAACTAAAAAAAAAAGAAAAAAAATTATTGGGCCAAACTAGCCGTTGGCCCAACGGCTATATTACCGTTTTTGGGTCCAAACGGCTAGTTTGGGCCCATTAACTTAAAAAAAAAAAAAAAAAAAAAAATTTTTAATCCCCAAAATAAATCTATAAATACCCTACAACTTCAAATCATTTCTCACACAATTTTTCACTCTCTCAAATCTCAATTCTCAATTCTCAAATATTCAATATATTTAATTTCTTAAAGTGTTCAATTTAAATTTTTAATTTTTCATTTACAAAGTACGAGCGGAAGTTTCTAAAGTCGCAATCTTCGGATACTTCCAAAATTTGGTATTGTCGTTCCATCTCTTACGTTTAATTTTTATTTATTGTATTAATTGTTTAATATTTAATTTTATTATATTTGTGTATTTTGAATATTTTTAGTTTAATTTAATTTATATTATGGATAAATTAAAAAACCTCGCTACTAAAGGTGTTAGAAATTTTTGTCCCGGAAGCGGTAGTGGTAGTAAAAAGCAAATTACTAGCGGTAGAGGTAGTTCAAGTAATAGATATACCCGTGTGACTTCGCCTCCGGTACCGCTTGGTACACCTTTTGAGGAAGAAATAGGTGTAGGTGCTCACGATATGGATTATGTAGAATTTCAGGAAAATTACGGTATAGAAGAAGAAAATGAAGTAGATGCAGTTAATGTAGACGAAGATGATGAAAATATTGCTGAAACACCCGCAGTAGGACTAGTATTGCATGGCAATTTTTTGAACGTATATCAGATATTGAGGTGCAGTGCAATATTTGTCAACAAAAATATAAGCATAGAAGTGGCGGTAAGCACAAAAATTAGATCTGAATCAGTTAATCTCCCTTCCCGTCCTCCCAGTGCCCCAAAACCCCGTAAAAGAACTAGTATTGCATGGCAATTTTTTGAACGTATATCAGATATTGAGGTGCAGTGCAATATTTGTCAACAAAAATATAAGCATAGAAGTGGCGGTAAGCAAGGGGGTACGGGTACGTTAATGAGACATATAGCTGAAGATCACACTAGAGAGTTGAATATTGCAAAAGGTGGTGGGGATGTTGGTGGGTCAACGCAAACTAGAATGGACCCAACAACCGGTCAAGTAGCGAAAAAGTATAATAAATTGAGGGACAGAGAAGAAATAGCTAAAATGGTAGCTGTGGGTTGTTTGCCTTTTAGTTTTCCTTCTTCTGATGCCTTTATTCGTTATATACAAGCAATTTATAATCCTATGTTTAATGGTATTCCTAGAACTACTTGTCGGTCTGATATTTTTAGACTCCATTCACAATATTGTTTTTATTTATCAACATTCTTAAAAAATATTCAATGTAGATTGTCCCTAACTTCCGATCTTGGTCGTGCTGTAAATAAAAATGATTATTTAACCGTTGCTTGTCATTGGATGGATAGTAATTTCATAATGCAAAAACGTATTCTTGCTTTTTTATATGATGAAAATCGGAAACATACTGGACAATTTATTGCTGATTCTATTATTAAAATTGCCGGATATTATGGTATAGAAAATAAAATTTTATGTATTGCTTTTGATAATGCTTCTAACAACAAGACTGCTATAACAAAAATAAAATCTACGCTATCTCCGCCCTTTCCTGAAATTTTTCATGTTAAGTGTGCATGTCATATATATAATTTAATTGTAAAAGATGGTCTTGACTTTTTTGAGGTTTATATTGAAAAAATTCGTCTTGCTGTTGGTTTTATTCAAGGAAATAATCGTAGATCTAGAATTAAAGAATTTAAAGTTAAATGTCAAGAAAATGGACTTGCACCGATTTTGATGCCTGAGGAAATTGATATTAGATGGAATTCTACGTATGAATTTTTAAAAACTTGTTATAAATATAGAATTCCTATTACACTAGCTTTTAACCAACATTGTGGTTCATTTGCTGATTCTGCTGATTGCATGCTACATAATTCTGATTGGGTTATAATTAATGATCTTGTTAAGTTCTTAGAAAATTTTTATGTAGCTACGGTTGAATTTTCCGGTGCATACTATCCTACTGTTTGTAATATTTTGGCATATATAGCCGATATTTCTGGTTTGCTCCGACAATATAAAGATAAAGAAGGTTATAAAGAAGCTGTTGGCGCTATGTTTACGAAATTTAAAAAATATTTCTTCCCGATTCCCCCTATTTACTTGGTTGCTGCTATGTTAAATCCGTGCATGAAATATAATCATATGTGTCACTTTAGTACTCTTATTTATACTAACTTAGAAATAAATACTAACCATGATTCTGAACAAGTACAACCTGATTTGTGGACGGCTACGGCTGATGCAAAAAATTATATAGAAAAATTATATAATCACTATGCTGATTTATTTGATTCAGCCGTACCTACAAATATCACTCCAACTGTCGCTCCTCATCCTCCCGAGGAGCCATCAGCTTCTAAAAGGTCGGCACATAGTGGTTTTCCTGATTCGTTTTATGATTTAACTTGTTGGAACAGTGTGGATGAGAGAGCTTACACATCAACTTATCGGGAAGAGCTGAAATATTATCTGCGGACGCCACCAGAGGATCGCAGACGACGGATCAACACGCTGGATTGGTGGAGGAATAATGAATCACAATATCCTGTACTTTCAAGATTAGCCAGAGATATCTTGAATGTTCCTATGTCAACCGTTGCATCAGAGAGCGCCTTCAGTCAGGGACGACAGCAGCTTGGAGACAACCGACACTCATTGGGAAGCAACGCAATGAATGTTTTAGTTTGCCTCAGAGATTGGATTAGAGCAGAAAGAAGAAACCAAGGAATGGAACCAGAGCCCAACGACGACCTCAAACTTGAAGAAATTATGACTTCACGGGAGAACTCAGCAGAATCAAGTCCAATGCATGGTTTTTCCCCCGTTGACTTCGACTACCCTATGCAAGTTTCAATTAATATTAACATGAATGAGTTGGAAAAAATGATGCATAATTTATAGATTTTTCATTCATGTAAATTATAAATTTTGGATCATTTTGCAATCAATAAAATTCCACAAATTCATTCACTCCTTAGTCGTTGTTTTTTATTTAACGATTTATAATTTTAATATCTTCTATACAAGTGTATATTTAATGTATACATGTGTATATGTTTATATATCTTATATAGAAGTGTATATTTAATGTATACAGGTGTATATATCTTCTATAGAAGTGTATATTTAATGTATACATTGTGTATATAGCGTATATAGTGTATATTTGACCGGTTTTTAACCGGGTTTGACCGGGTTTTAGTGGGTTTGACCGGGTTTGACCGGGTTTTAGTGGATTTAAAGTATTACATATACATAGAATAGAGTGTATGAATGTTAATAGATCTTCTATAGACGTGTATATTTAACGTATATATGTGTATATATTTTATAAATTAGAATATAACTATACAAATATATATTGTAATGTATATATATTGTAGTATATCTCATTTAAAGTATTACCTATACATAGAATAGAGCGTATATATGTGAATAGATCTTCTATAGACGTGTATATTTAACGTATACATGTGTATATGTTTTATAAATTAGTATATAACTATACAAATATATATTGTAATGTATATATATTGTAGTATATCTCATTTAAAGTATTACCTATACATAGAATAGAGTGTATATATGTGAATAGATCTTCTATAGACGTGTATATTTAACGTATACATGTGTATATGTTTTATAAATTAGTATATAACTATACAAATATATATTGTAATGTATATATATTGTAGTATATCTCATTTAAAGTATTACATATACATAGAATAGAGTGTATGAATGTTAATAGATCTTCTATAGACGTGTATATTTAACGTATATATGTGTATATATTTTATAAATTAGAATATAACTATACAAATATATATTGTAATGTATATATATTGTAGTATATCTCATTTAAAGTATTACCTATACATAGAATAGAGTGTATATATGTGAATAGATCTTCTATAGACGTGTATATTTAACGTATACATGTGTATATGTTTTATAAATTAGTATATAACTATACAAATATATATTGTAATGTATATATATTGTAGTATATCTCATTTAAAGTATTACATATACATAGAATAGAGTGTATGAATGTTAATAGATCTTCTATAGACGTGTATATTTAACGTATATATGTGTATATATTTTATAAATTAGAATATAACTATACAAATATATATTGTAATGTATATATATTGTAGTATATCTCATTTAAAGTATTACCTATACATAGAATAGAGTGTATATATGTGAATAGATCTTCTATAGACATGTATATTTAACGTATACATGTGTATATGTTTTATAAATTAGTATATAACTATACAAATATATATTGTAATGTATATATATTGTAGTATATCTCATTTAAAGTATTACATATACATAGAATAGAGTGTATGAATGTTAATAGATCTTCTATAGACGTGTATATTTAACGTATATATGTGTATATATTTTATAAATTAGAATATAACTATACAAATATATATTGTAATGTATATATATTGTAGTATATCTCATTTAAAGTATTACCTATACATAGAATAGAGTGTATATATGTGAATAGATCTTCTATAGACATGTATATTTAACGTATACATGTGTATATGTTTTATAAATTAGTATATAACTATACAAATATATATTGTAATGTATATATATTGTACTATATCTCATTTAAAGTATTACATATACATAGAATAGAGTGTATGAATGTTAATAGATCTTCTATAGACGTGTATATTTAACGTATATATGTGTATATATTTTATAAATTAGAATATAACTATACAAATATATATTGTAATGTATATATATTGTAGTATATCTCATTTAAAGTATTACCTATACATAGAATAGAGTGTATATATGTGAATAGATCTTCTATAGACGTGTATATTTAACGTATACATGTGTATATGTTTTATAAATTAGTATATAACTATACAAATATATATTGTAATGTATATATATTGTAGTATATCTCATTTAAAGTATTACCTATACATAGAATAGAGTGTATATATGTGAATAGATCTTCTATAGATGTGTATATTTAACGTATACATGTGTATATGTTTTATAAATTAGTATATAACTATACAAATATATATTGTAATGTATATATATTGTAGTATATCTCATTTAAAGTATTACATATACATAGAATAGAGTGTATGAATGTTAATAGATCTTCTATAGACGTGTATATTTAACGTATATATGTGTATATATTTTATAAATTAGAATATAACTATACAAATATATATTGTAATGTATATATATTGTAGTATATCTCATTTAAAGTATTACCTATACATAGAATAGAGTGTATATATGTGAATAGATCTTCTATAGACGTGTATATTTAACGTATACATGTGTATATGTTTTATAAATTAGTATATAACTATACAAATATATATTGTAATGTATATATATTGTAGTATATCTCATTTAAAGTATTACATATACATAGAATAGAGTGTATGAATGTTAATAGATCTTCTATAGACGTGTATATTTAACGTATATATGTGTATATATTTTATAAATTAGAATATAACTATACAAATATATATTGTAATGTATATATATTGTAGTATATCTCATTTAAAGTATTACCTATACATAGAATAGAGTGTATATATGTGAATAGATCTTCTATAGACATGTATATTTAACGTATACATGTGTATATGTTTTATAAATTAGTATATAACTATACAAATATATATTGTAATGTATATATATTGTAGTATATCTCATTTAAAGTATTACATATACATAGAATAGAGTGTATGAATGTTAATAGATCTTCTATAGACGTGTATATTTAACGTATATATGTGTATATATTTTATAAATTAGAATATAACTATACAAATATATATTGTAATGTATATATATTGTAGTATATCTCATTTAAAGTATTACCTATACATAGAATAGAGTGTATATATGTGAATAGATCTTCTATAGACATGTATATTTAACGTATACATGTGTATATGTTTTATAAATTAGTATATAACTATACAAATATATATTGTAATGTATATATATTGTACTATATCTCATTTAAAGTATTACATATACATAGAATAGAGTGTATGAATGTTAATAGATCTTCTATAGACGTGTATATTTAACGTATATATGTGTATATATTTTATAAATTAGAATATAACTATACAAATATATATTGTAATGTATATATATTGTAGTATATCTCATTTAAAGTATTACCTATACATAGAATAGAGTGTATATATGTGAATAGATCTTCTATAGACATGTATATTTAACGTATACATGTGTATATGTTTTATAAATTAGTATATAACTATACAAATATATATTGTAATGTATATATATTGTAGTATATCTCATTTAAAGTACTACATATACATAGAATAGAGTGTATGAATGTTAATAGATCTTCTATAGACGTGTATATTTAACGTATAGTCGTTGTTTTTTATTTTTTTTTATTTAACGATTTATAGTTTTAATATCTTCTATACAAGTGTATATTTAATGTATATACGTGTATATATCTTCTATAAAAGTGTATATTTAATGTATATATTATGTATATAGCGTATATAGTGTATATTTGACCGGTTTTTAACCGGGTTTGACCGGGTTTGACCGGGTTTGACCGGGTTTTAGTGGGTTTGACCGGATTGGGTTAAGTGGGCCGGTTCCGGGTGGGTTTTAATATTTTTACTGTGCAGCCCGGCCCGGCCCGGTTAAGGCCAAACCCGGCCCGTAACCGGCCCGTAACCCGGTAAGAATGAGAGGGCCGGTTCCGGGTTGAACCGGCCCGGCCCGTTAGACAGTCTTAACTTGATTTCCAATAAAATGCAACGACTAATTATTGGCCTAGATACATCCGACAAGCAGAGTGAGATGTAGTCACAGGTCAATCCGAAATTGATTTTTTGAATGAATTTGATGATGAGTATATTGATATTGATGATGAATACGACATTGATGATGACGAAGACGATGATGACGATGAAGACGATGATGACGACGATGACGATGAAGATGATGAGGCAATTTTACTTATTTTTAATGGTTTACTTCTCAAATATAACTGCTATTCTATTTGTCATTTTTATTAAATATACTTGTTTGCAAGATTGAGTTTCTGTTCTTGATGATGATGAAGATTAGTGTGCGGATCCTGACTTGGAGGATTAGGCTACATTAGAGACGATGAAATCTTCTCATCCAATACACTTTGCCAAACAAATTAGTGAGGTAATTTTCCTTGTGATAAATTTTATACATTGAAGTTATAAGAATGAGAACTATCAATTTGACTTCCTATTCAGTACAATCAGCAGATCATGTTACATTTGGTTTTTTAGACATGGCATCTAACTTTTTGTATCTGTTATGGAGATTGTAATCAGACATTTATTTTTGTGGTCTAAATTCGCTGCTCAGGTTGCGACAGATGATCCTATATATTTTATGGATTAGCCTCCAATAGGTCTTGTTATTCAAGGTCTTCTAAGACCATCTTTCCTTAAAGAGAACACTACCATACCAAAGCAGATATCTGAACTTAAATTAAATAATGCTGGTATGCACAAAATAGAAAAAGTAGAAGAAAATAAGCACAATGGTAGTATTCATGTCAATGGCGTCAAACATGAAGGTGGATCTTTGCAAGATAGCCCAAGTTATCCAAAGGAATTGGAGAAGGATGAAACCCTTGATTATGGAACTTTATTTTACAAGCTAGAGATAATTAAAATTCAATTAATTTCTTCACATAGGAAGCAAGTTTGTAGGTTTATTATCTATAAGGTTCAACCTTGAATTTTTTTATCAGTATTACAATATTTGCCTTGCCTAAAGCTGCATCCATTGGTGCTATTTATGTGAATCATTTGTGTCTTCCAGAAATGCCTCCTAGAACCCTTGCTAGTAGTGCCATTATCGGTAAGTTGAGGTTCCCTAAAGGTCCATGTTTAGTTTCACTACATCCTTCCTGCATTTAATGAACCACGTCGGTCTTAGCCAATAGGTTACAAAAACAAGTTACTCGCTTATAAATTTGAGAAAATACTTATTTCTTAGATGGCATGTTCTGCTGAAAGATTGCTATGATAGGTTACTTTCAGCCGCATCTGCCACTGCTAATGGTGCTTATGATAATTTATTGCCCTTTTCTTCACTCCAGTTTTAAATTAGTGTTGATGTCAACTTTGGAATAGGATATTGTGTGTATTTCATCTTCTGAGCATAGCTTCTACTTGTAAATACTTTTATGAATATTTCCATATCTTTTTTTAATCAGGAATACTTGATGGACACTTGGTGCATTCTTCAAAACTTAGTGGATGATAGGCCTGCACTATACCCTTCTCCACTTAAATACTAGGTTGTTTTCTATGATAAGATCTATCTTTTCTACCTTAGCTTTATGAAATCAGGAGAACTTTTTTGAATAATTCATGGGCTAGAAGCATACTCATATCTAACTACTTTGCACTTATTTTATGACCCAGATAATGGATATTGTAAATATAAAACACTCAAGAAGAGACTTATGTTTCGTTTAGCCTTTGTAATAGGTTCATGCATCTTGCTCCAGTGGAATGCATTGGTTAATTTATGTTCATTATCGGGGCTCCTTGAAGTGCTATAACAACTCCTTTAGGAAAAGTAGAAAAGTTATTCGCTAACATGGTTTCTTATCATGACTAAAGAAATGGAGTTATCTATTAAACATAGTATTTTAATAAATCAAGCAGGGAAGCAAAAGCATTACCAACTAAATTGAAAAGTTGAATGGTTAATGAGGTACTATAATGACATGCAAGACCTGAAAATTTATGAAATGACTTAAGCTGATGGAATCCTAATTAATTGTTGTTTTAGCCATCAACCCAATCTAGTTTTATAGTCTTTCTTGTTTGAACTTTTCAAAAATGGAATAGTTTTCTTATTGTACTTACAAGCTTGAACTTATATTATTTGAGCTATCAATAAAAACCAAATTAGATTAGAGGCTCTGTATATTAGAACCTCCCCATTTCATATGATAGTACAATAACAAACTAGATTATTAGGAGCCTGTACTAAGCTCTAAAGCTTCTTTCTGGTGTGTATCCCCTTTCCCCCTAACTTTTGGTGTTCTCTGGGTAACAAATCTATGTTGGGTTGATGGCATTTTTATTTTTCACCCACCTATTGTTAAACTAATTAATATTCATACAGATTTAAACCAACTCCATAATATTGAAATACTAAATATTTTACTTATGATTTATGAATAGCTGAACCGATTTCATAGATTATTTTTCTCCTAAAGTGATGTAGTAATTTTCTTCTTTACCGTTGCAAGAGTTCTTAATTTAGGTAAAATAGTATGAACTAAAAGTGGAGGACTTGATTATTTTCTTATCCTGTGACAGAAGCTGACAATTTGAACTGAAAGTTGAGGAATTAAACAGTAGAAATAGGAGTTACTTGATTATTTTTGCTATGTATTCAAATGTTATGAAAAATTTGATATCATACTCTAGCTCGATCAGGATGGTAACTATATTTTTTGTGAAATAAATATTAAAACTAATATCATGGGATGTTAGCTAAGTTTTTTGTCTCTAATTATATCATTTTTTGTATCGAGATTCTCGATAGCAATTTGATATAAATTGATGAAATTTATTTTTTTGTGATATATATTAGTCTCATTTGTGGTCAATTAGAGACTAGAAATATTGCTCATCTTTAAATATTTATCTACGATTAGAGGTGTTTCTTGTCTTTAAAGGTTGATCTTGGACTAGAATATCACTCGCCTTTAAAAGTTTGTTTACGGCCAGGATGTTTCTCATTCTTAAAGGTTGATCTAGGAAAAGAATTTTGCTCGTCGCTAAAGGATAATTTAGAATCAAGTATTTCTCGTCCCTAAAAGATAATTTATGACCAGGTAGTTAGTCTATTTGAGATGAGATATATCATTGCTAAAAGATAATTATAGACAAGTAGTAAGTCTATTTGGGATGAGATATATCATCGCTAAAATATAATTATAACCAGGTAGTTTTTCTATTTTGGATGAGATATATTGCCGCTAAAAGATAATTATGACTAGGTAGTTGGTCTATTTGGAACGAGATATATCATCATAAAATGATAATTTCTAACAGGTAGTTAGTCGATAGGGACAAGATATATCGTCCCTAAAAGATAATTACAACTGTTTTTTTTGTCATCTCAAAAGGTTTTTAAGGACCGGCTTTGTTAATTCACCGCTATTGAGATTTTAAGGTGGATCCTATTAGGACAGACGCGACCAGTTGTTTCCCATCCTAAAAGACCAATTGGGATTAGATTTGGACCTTTTAGGACCTGATGTCCATTCCTTATAGGTTGTTTTTCTTGTAGTGGTTTTAATATGGCCTTAAAGAGGGTCGTCGAGTAGCAAAGCTGTGGAAGGTGGGGGTGCTAGGGGTACTGACACTAGAAACTCATGTTTGCCAATGTGAGGTGGTCTTAGTTAACATGTGCATGATGTCACACTTTATACTTTGGGAGATATACTATTCATCTCAGATTCTTTTCTACGATCGTGTGTCTAATACGCATTAGGGCCCTTTCAATAGGGGATCTAAACCCATATAAATCATGGGTGGTTTTAGAAAGGTCAAGCTACTCAACCTAGGTTAAGGTTTTAGATGCATGCTAAATCTTGTCCCTTATCCCCTCATGATATATATGTATATGTGTAATTGTATATGGTTATTTGATTTGGTTTTGAATATTGGCATTATTTTATCTTTATCCCTAAGTACATTCTAGCGTTCACTCCACTAATAGTCCTCAGGTACTGTATCATCATGCGATGCAGGAACCGACCATCTACCATTCCCCCTGCTCACTAACTTGCATTTAGGGACAGCTTGAAGTCAGATTGAAATGGTGATCTTCCATACTCTGGAAGTTTCCATTTCATGCCATGGGCTTCTTTTCATTATTTTGTTTTTTTGATTTTGGTTTTGGATATGGTCGAGGGCATATCCCAATTGGATATTATTTGATTTCGGTTGGAGGCTTTGTCAGACTACTATGGGCATAAGTACTTTTGGTATTGGTGTCAGGCTTGCTACTGATATTGGAATTGGGTTTTCACTGGTTGGATATTTGATTGATGTTGTTGGATTATGAATTATTATTGTCTTTGAATTATTATTGATTTATCTAGTAATATGTTCATAATTCATCCTACATAGGGTGCAGAGCGGTCATGGTTGGGTATTGGGGGTGATCTCTGACCCTGGTTAGACTTGAGATGACCGCACGACTAAGTTCTAGTTTGGGTCGTGTCAAATTGGTATCAGATCCTAAGGTTTATGATCAATTGAGAGTCTACAAAGTCATGCCGAGTAGAGTCTTTTTTAAAGGTGTGTAGTGCGCCATACTCATAAGGGAGAGACCAAGAGACATTTAGGAATGTTTCTCTTTCTTATGTTCTATTTTCAAGCTATAGATTCTAAGGTATGGAAACCTTCTCTAATACTTGTTTGTTCGCTTTCTAGATCTTGCCTCCGAGACGATTTATAGTTTATGGAAACTCCTTTATCCCACTTGAGGACAATATTGATAGGTCCCATTCTATGTATGTGGTCCAGAACCGGTCTAGGGGTCCAGTTCTTGATTGCCTTCCTGGAGTTCCACCGGTTCCCTCCAGTCCTTCTCAAGCTCCTCAAGATGATATGACGAATGCTGAGTTTTTTCAGTCTATTCATATTTTGTCACAATTAGTAGCTTCTCAGTTTGAGCGTTGTACTTCTGTTACTCCATCTTTTGAGGCTGCAAGGGCTGTTTAATTTATGAGGTTAAATCTTCTAACCTTTATCAGTGTTAAGGTAGAAGAGGATTCTCAAGGTTTTGTGGATGAGATGAAAAAGATCTTTAGCATGATGCATGTTACTAATGTGGAGGGTTTTTAATTAGCTTCCTATAAACTGAAATATGTAGCATACTAATGGTATGAGCAATAGGAAAAGACTAGGGGCGATGATATTGAGTCATCCCTGTGGGATGATTTCTCTAGTGCTTTTTTGGACCACTTCTTTCCTCGGGAGTTGAGAGAAGTAAAGGCAGAAGAGTTTGTTAACCTAATGCAAGGAAAAATGTCAGTAAAAGAGTATGACTTGAAGTTTCACCTGTTATCTCAGTATGCTTCGGAGTTGGTTTCTAGCATGAGGGCTAGAATGAGGAAGTTCACTTTCGGAAAGTCTCGAGACTTGATTTTGGAAAGTAATGATTCCTTGTTGAAAAAACACGTGGAAATTTCCAAGTTGGTTGTATACATGCAATGGGTTGAGGAAGGGAAGAAGAAATAAGTGAAAATTAGGGAAAGGTAGAGTAAGAATTTTAGATTTTTTTAGTAGGGTGGTGGCCAACAACAAAGTGGCAGGGATGGTGGAAAATGGTCTAAGAAGAAGCAGGGCAATTTTTGGTCTTACTCGATAGCTATTTCTCTTTACCCAAAGCCACCGGGAGATACGCATTTTCTTAGTGGCGATAATTTTGGGGACAAGGGTGCCCAATCTCAGGCTAACGAGGCCCAATCAGCTCCATCTTATCCTCCCTATAGATTTTATGGTCGATTGCATCAGGGTTACAATGATGAAGGAAGGGACAAGTGCTTCAACTATGGTCATCCAGGGCACATAATTAGAAACTGCCCTGTTTTTAAGGTTGCTTCAAGGGAAAACAAGGTTCTTGGTGCCTCTTCATTAGCTCTGTAACTAAAAGGTGCAACATCTAGCTCTGACACTGATCTAAACTGAATCTATGCTCTCACTACTCGCCAGGAGTCTGAGGCATTGCCTGATTTTGTGACTGGTGTGTTGAAACTCTTTTTTTATAATATGTACTATTTACTTGATTTAGGGTCCACTCTCTCATATGTGACCCCATTTGTGGCTGTGCATTTTGGTTTCAATCCCGAGTGTATTTCAGACCTTTTTTTAGTTTATACCATAGTGGGTGACTTTATGGTGGCTAGAAGAATCTATAGGGTTTGTGTGGTATCTGTTGGTGGTCGGGAGACTTTGGTGAATCTATTTGAATTATACATGGTTGATTTTGATGTCATATTAGGGATGGATTTGTTGCACTCGTGCTATGCTTCTCTAGACTATCAGACTTGTAAGGTTGTTTTTAAATTCCCTAATGAGCCAGTTATTGAGTGGGATGGGTGTTCCCTAGCTTTAAGGGGAAGTTCATATTGTATCTCAGAGCTTGAAGAATAATCTCCAAGAGATGTCTCTACCATTTGGTCCAAGTTAAAGATTCTAACTCGGAGGGTCCTTTTCTATATTCTGTCTCAGTGGTGAATGAATTTCCTGAGGTCTTCCTTGACGACCTCCCGATAAGGAGATGGATTTGAGGATTGATCTTGTTTCGGACACACTACAATTTCTATTCCCCCATATAGAATAGTTCAGCTGAGTTAAAGGAGCTTAAGGAGCTATTAAATAATTTTTTAGACAAGTTTTTCATCCATCCTATTGTGTCTCTGTGGGGTGCACTTATGTTAGCCATGCATAAGAAGGATGGTTCCCTTCAGATATGTATTGACTACCGACAGTTGAATAAGGTGACGATAAGGAATAAGACCTCTTCCAAGGATAGATGATTTGTTTATTCAGCTTCAGGGTGCTAAGTTTTTCACAAAGATTGATCTTTGGTCTTGGTATCATTAGCTAAAGATTAGGGAGGTGGATATCCCTAAGATTTCTTTTCGTACCCGGTATGGGCATTTTGAATTTCTAATTATGTCTTTTAGGTTAACTAATATCCCAACAACATCCATGGATTTGATGAATAGAGTCTTTCAGCAATTTTTGGATTTATTTGTCATTGTGTTCATACATGATAGTTTGGTGTATTCGAAGAGTGGGTTGGATCATGCCAATCACCATTCTGTTGTATTGCAAACCTTGAAAGAGCAACATTTGTATGCCAAATTTTAAAAATGTGAATTTTGGTTTAACGCTATAACTTTTCTGGGTTATGTCTTTTCTAGTGAAGGGATCATGGTGGATCTGCAGAAAGTTACAGTAGTTAAGAAGCGTCCTAGACCCATGACTCCAACCGATATTCAAAGCTTTTTGGGTTAAGCTGGTTACTATAGGAGATTTGTGGAAAGTTTCTCTTTTATAGATGCCCCATTGACTAAGTTGACTCATAAGAAGGTGAAGTTCTTATGGTCTAGTTCCTGTGAGGGTAGTTTTGAGAAGATGAAAGATAAGCTAACTTTGGATCGTGTTCTGACCTTGCCTGAAGGAACTGGCAATTTTGGAGTTTCTGAAGTAATGACAGTTATCATTCTCTAATAGCTTCTTCCCTCTCGATCTTGCATGAATGTTATGACATTGATGTCCATAGGGTTTGTTTAATGATCTTGTACCAATTTAGGTTGGGTTTTAGGAAATCATATGTAGTTTGTTTTTGCATAAATGTCATCATTTAGATGCATAAGATTAATTGTGGAAAGAATCTAATTGGATAATTTTATTTGAAACTATTGTTTTGTTATTCATATGGCATATATATATATTAACTTAGTGAATGTTATAGTAACTTCTACAAATGTTGAGTGATTTAGTAAAAAGGGTTCTCCTATCTAGAGTAGTATAGGTAGGTTCCTGCCATGGTTAAATGGGTTGGATAAGATGGCATAGATCCTAGGTTATCAATATTTAAGTACAAGATAAGGATTTTAGTAGAGTTTTAAGTATTAGCGTGTTGACATCTACATCAAATTTGTGTGAAGCTACAAGTCATCAAAGAACTAGTTTCACTTCCTTCCCTTCGATTATGCTGCCTCAATTTTATCTCCTCAAGTTAGGTCCAATTAGTATCTAGCAGACTCCAATTAGAATCTTGACCACCCCAATTAGGACTAGTTGGCCCTAGTTGGTATCTCTTAACATTGAGAGGTTGAAACCAAATGTTCCAACCAGTAGAGACCAAAAAGAAGCATGTGAATTTAATTTGTTATATTTTACTGCATTTTGTGTAAAGTACTTACTGTAAGAAAATAATGCGTATGAATGTATGGTATGGATTGTCCTATATTTAGTATAAAATGACTTACTATGTAATGGTTAAAACTATTAAGTGTAATTGTTGGTTTCACGTGTTGCTGGAATAATGTGTAGCCAAAGGACCCGGGCATTGTGAGTCTAAATGTGATATCGAATGTATCTTTATTTTTGTGATTTAAGATAAATCTCATATCTCCATGTATGGAATATTTCTTGACTTTTCTCCAAACACTAATAAACTACCAGGTGCCCAGCTTTTTTATGAAGAAAAAGTGGTATTATAGGATGTTACATGTACTCCTTATGTTGATTGCTATCAATATTTGGTTATAAGATTGCTTTATTATATGATGGCGAAATTTCTTAAGTGTAAGAGATTTTTATAAATAATATATGTTGAGTTGTTACAAACGAATATCTGTCAATTGTAAAGGTTAGGTGTAATTTTGAGGTATGTCGTGAGGTTTATTTTGTTTTGACAATATTCTTATAATCCTTGTGTGGTCCAAATCTTTGATAATTAAAGTGGGACTCTTGTGTGGTCTGATCTTTGATGATTATATTTATGGTTAAAGTACTTTTTGATCATCCTTGTGTGAATAAGCTAGTTAATGAGTTGACATGCTAGTGATGTGTAATACCCCGATGTTCCTTAAGCCTAAATCCGCCTTTTGAGTGAATATGGATGACTTCTAAAGTGATTGATGTTTATACCATGTTGTATTTCTCTAATTTCTACTTTTTTTACCATGTGGAGCATTGAATAAGCTTTCCATCGATACCAAATTCGCCCAAATCCGACACTCGGGTGAAGAGTTAGAGTCATTTTAGTGAGACAGTGTGCCACCTGGCACTTTAGCGCATCGCGGAGCCAGCCAAAATAGCAATGGTCATTTTCCAGTGAGCCTTCGCGATATTGACGCGTTGCACCAAGGCTCAATTTTAGGATTGTCACATTCCAGTGCACCAACGCGATTCCACCGCGTTGCGGTGCCCTACCAGGTCACGACCAAGGTGGGAAATGTGACTTCACCGCGTCGCGCCACTGAGAAGTTTTCCAATTGTCCAATTCCAGTGAAGGACCGCGATCCTGGCACGTCGCGCTGATCTAGGGTGTATTTATATGCCTAAGCACCATAACTTATCCATATTTTAGCTAAGTTTAGAGAACAAAGTGCCTAGTTTCTTATGTTTTTACTCTACTTCTTTGAAATTGAGATAATCGATGTGATTAACATGATTTCAGGTATTAATGAAGTAGATGAATACATAATGGGACTATGAAATGTGGATGGCATATGACACAAGAGAGAGTAGCAGTCTGGACCAAATGTGGTGCCTAGAAACTATGTCCAAGACTAGTTTGTCATTTATAATTAGTTCAGGGACTTAGAAGGCAATTATGAGAGAAAAGATTATTAAAAGGCTTAATGCTGAATTTTTATTGATAATTCACTATTCTGTATTAGTTTTTGAAGAAGGAGAGTGGCGGGTTAGCCTGGGGAGAGAGAAAAATGTTTTCTCTCTTGTTTTCACTATTCATACACCAAGATCGTCTTCTAGTTTTTGGTATGATGAATATATTTATGATGTTTTTCGTTTTATTCATGAGTAACTAAGTTTATTAGTTAGGGTTATGGAAACCTTGTAGCATACAATCTAACACTTTGGGTTTTGAATTCATTATACATTGATTTGTTTATATCATACTCTCTTCTCTTATCTTGAATTCTTGTGGTTGCAAACATAGAGGATATGCCTTAAAACGTAAATTTTTCGAAAGAAAGGTTGATGTTCGAAAAACAGAGTAGTGACAAGAAAATAGGATTACCAACCCCTATTTCATAAGTTAATGCCTTAGCAGGATTAACTACTTGGAGATTTCGTATTGTTTTTGGTAAACGCTTTTGATTTGAGAGAACTAAAGTGAATTAGTCCTTGATGGTTGAGAAACACTAGGATTATGTTATTAAATATAATACGTTTCTCTATAAGCACGAAGAATGTATGAATTCGTAAAGCCCATAGTTAGAAAGTATTGAAAACTACAAGGTGGACATAACCCTAGCTTGCTATTTCTCTGAATTCGAATACTACTACACATATTTCATCTTGTTAAACCGAAACCATTAATTTGTGAACTGAATCAAATCCCCCTATTTATTTTACGAAAATGAACGATTAAAAGTCAACTAATTTGTATACAACTTAATTATCACTATATTCCCTGTGGGATTCGACCCCAACCTAGTTGGGTTATATATTTGACAACGACCGCTTACTCTCTCGTAAGAGAGGTGTAATTTGGGCATACCAAATTTTGGCGCCGTTGCCGGGGAATACGGTTGTTGATTGAGTTTATGTGTGTTAATTGACTGTTAGTCAAGTTTCTTAATTTTATGTTTAAGAGAGTTGGTTTGGAATTTTAGCCTACTTGCTTGAATTCAAACTTGTAAATATTTGTTTTTAATTTTCTTTTATTTCTTGTGTTAGGTAGATTTTTATTTTAGTTTACTTATTACTATGGCATCGTAGAATGAACATGATCTGGATGGTTGAAAATATTATCTTGATGATCCATGTCCATATTGTGATGGACCTCACTTTTGGCAAGATTGTAGTTATGTTCCTCGGAGAGAGAGGTGTGCACCATCTCCATCCTACTGGGAGTATGATTGTTCTTTATGTGGTGGTCAATATGGATATTGGAGTGATTTCCCTAATGCCCCCTCCCCCTGTTGTGCTAACTCAAATTTTAGTTCTTCTTTTGAGTTTAACAGGTCTTATGGTCAAGAAAAGAAAGAACGAAGCACCGGAAGGAGTGGCATTGAAGCTATGTTTCAACGAATATTGGATCTCCAGGAAGAAACATACGATATCGTATGTGATATGTATCAAGGCATGAGGCCAATCATTCATAAGGAGATGGATATAGAGGTCAATCATTCAAAGCACTCTTCTTCAATATACTTAGATGATATCTTATATGTGGAATCATTTAACATAATGGAAAAGTGTGAAGATAAGGGGCCAGAACCCTATATTGATGTTGAGAAACCCTCAGTGACTTCCCAACTAACCTAACCAACTATCAGAGATGATGCTATGATTGAGGATTTGGTGCTAAAGGCAAAAGAAGAAACCAAGAAAATCTCTAATAAAGACTCTATCCCAATTCGAAGAGAAGATGTCGAGAAGGTGAGTAAAAGTGAGTGTGTAGTAGATAGTGTAAATTTTGAAGTAGAATTAGTTGGGCCTCAATCGAAGCATTTTTCCACATTATGTTTAGATGATATCTTGTTCGTGGAATCATCTAAAATAGTGGAAGAGTGTGAAGATGAGGACCAAGAATCCTATATTCTTTATTTTACACTTGATAAGCAACATAAAAACACACCTCACTTTAAGATGGAGTTATTTAGCATGCATCATCCATTACTCGGCTTCTTAATTTTTGCACCACCCCCGTATGAGCGAGGCAAAAATATGGATGCAGTGTTGGGGGTGAAATTCATATCCTCAAGGTGGAGGAAAAAGTTGATTGGGTGATGCCACGACACTAAATTAGGTGCTTGGTGGGAGGTAACCCATCCTTCTAATCATTTTTGTTGTTTTTTATTAAGTCTATGTGCATGAAGTACTAAGGAGGTGATTGGTACCAAATTTGGTTTGAAATTGAGCCATGTCAACAGTGGTAAGTTTAGGAGTGATGGGAACATTACAGGTAAGTTGGAGTGTTCAAGTATGTAAGGCTTAAGTATGATTCGTGTTAGAGTTGTGCCCCGATTTATGTTAATCCGACCCAAAAAGATTTGCCGCGCGATGTTATTTTGTGTCTTTCAATGAGTTCAGTGGTCGCCCCCGCACGTATGGACCTTTCTCAATGCTTTATATGAAGAATGGGGTGCATGGTGTCTAAATTTAAGTGTACTACAGGGTGTGTGTTGCCTAAGATTACATAGGCCATGGCAAAGGCGTCGCCTAAGACATAGCCTAAGATCACCCTCATGTATGCTATAACTTATACGTCGCACACTTTAACTTTGGCGATGGCTTGTGCATCGCACACCCAACCACACACCCTCACTGTTTCACTTGTGCGATAACCAATGTGGCGCACAACCTAATCTGCGTGATACCTTGTGCGGTGCACACTTAAACATTTGTCTTCTCTTGTACGTCGCATACCCTTCCCAATTTAGCTTAGTACCCGACTTCTAATTGGGTCAATCCGATCCGGATTTTACCCTTTAATAGAATCCACACCCTAAATGCCCAAATTCATCCTTATTTCACCCTTAATCCGTACACTATTGAGCTCCCACCATTCTCTTTGTCCTTCACTAATCTCCCATCTTCAAGGTAAGTTTTACTTTCTTAATCCTTAGTTATTGTGACTCTATGTTTTAGCTAATTTATTTCTTAAGGATTACGAATTAAATTCTTGCCATGGCGATGTTGTGAAAGTGATGGTGTTTTGTATATTTTGATATGGTTGACAGTGTAGAGCATGATTTTTTTTAAAAAGTGCTTCATTGAAATAGAATTGGGGGAATTTAAGTGAGTGAATTGTATTATAACTAATGTTGATGCACCATGTCAAAGTGTATGTCAGCGAAGTCTGAGTACCCGACAATAACACTTAATTGGTTGATACTAACAAATTAAGTGTGGGGTAGTTACTTCACCACCCTCATCTAAATTATAGTTAGTTTCATTATGTGTGGATGATGTGGATGATATGATAAACACAGGAAAAATGGCTCTGATAATGATCTCAATGCAAGTGGAATGACTCGTGATGAGGATGAGAAGTACTACTAGACAGGTTCGTTATCTTGTTATTTGCACTGGGGACAGTGCCTAGCCTAAGTTTGAGGAGGCTGGTTACTTAGCTACTTGTTTTGTAAGTAAATAGTACCTTCTCCTTAGCATTCTTCTATGATAGGATTAGTTATTTTGTTTATTTTGTTTCTTGTTAGATGTTTATTCTATTTAGTCATAATTAGGTGCTTTTCTCGATGATGGATGGATGACGACTGTCTTAAGAGAAAATTAGTCATTTAACTGCATGTAACTATTCTTGTGGATCACATAACATTATAACATAAGTATGAGATCGATCATTACGTTTGAAACACCTAGGCTCTAGTTGTGACTCTTGTTGTGATTGTTGGCTTTATTTGAATTCATGTAATTGTTGGGTCGAGAATCTATAATGCTCCTAATTGAGTTTACCATGTGTCATGAATGTGTAAGACTGTTGTATATTCCTTATTGGCACTGATGCTAGAACTTGCCTGGTGTGTTTGCAAAGCGAAATAAAGATTGTGAGTTTAAGAGATGATTTAGGCATTTATTTGATAGCCATGGCTCTTACCTTGTTTTGACCTACCTTTGTACATTATGTTAGCTAGCCCCATTGAGCCTTTAGCTTGTTCTTTTGTTCGCCTCATATGTAGCCTATTCCATTCTTTAGTAGACCGTAATTGATCCAAAAACTCCTAAGTGCTTTAATGTAAAATAAATTTGAGTTAGGAGTTTGACAATTAGAGGAAAAAGGTGAAATTGATGCCCCAAAGTCTAGTTATTGGCGTGTGAAATTGATGTGGTTGGGAGTAGCGAAAATTGTCGAAAAAATTTCCAAATTTTATCTCGGACATGTTACAATGAACCTGTTTTGGCCCTAGTCCTTCTTGGACATTATGTACCTTAACTAAGGAAAATCTCTTAAGTTGAGGGTGGCTATTATAGGGGTGCATAACATGAAAAGGGTGCAAAAAAAATATTTGAAAGGGTTTCATACTCCCACCATAGTGTTATTAATTGAGCTTAACGAGTTGATATGAAAAGAAAATCTGTGAAGATAGCAGAAGTAGAAATTGGTTGCTAGAGATTGGTCTTAATTGCATAATGTAGTGTATTAAAGATCTTAGGGAATATAGTTACTATTTCTGGCCAAAATAGTTCCTACCTATCATTTAGCTTGCATTACAACCCGTAAAAGACCTATTTGATCCTAATCTTAGCATTCTGATATTAGTGGAGTATTACACTAAGGGAAAGCATATGGTCATCAGTTGTAATTCGAGAATTCTTTGTGAGAGTCAGCACAACTTGATTATTGTACCCATTTTGTTAGAAATTGCATGATTGTGAGTAATTATGGGTAACTTTCTTGTTGTGAGGGCACATGGTTGATGAAAGTTGGGTAATTTATATGATTTCTTTGCTTAAATGGTATGGATGAAATTGCCAACTTAATGAGTCTATTCTTGAGGGTAGGTTGTCTCTAGTAATGATTCCTGAATCTACTTCTTGTTCGTAATTGTTGTGTGCGCCTATTTGAGCATCTTGTCTTCCTTTTTGGGTACTAAGGCTTGTGTAGTATGCATAAATGGATATGTTGTTCGAGGAAGAACAAATATTTAAGTGTGGGGTGGTGATCTAGGGTGTATTTATACGCCTAAGCACCATAACTTATCCATATTTTAGCTAAGTTTAGAGAACAAAGTGTCTAGTTTCTTATGTTTTTACTCTACTTCTTTGTAATTGAGCTAACCGATGTGATTAACATGATTTCAGGTATTAATGAAGTAGATGAAGACATAATGGGACTATGAAATGTGGATGGCATATGACACAAGAGAGAGTAGCAGTCTGGACCAAATATGGCCCCTAGAAACTATGTCCAAGACTAGTTTGTCATTTATAATTAGTTCAGGGACTTAGAAGGAAATTATGAGAGAAAAGATTATTAAAAGGCTTCATGCTGAATTTTTATTGATAATTCATTATTCTATATTAGTTTTTGAAGAAGGAGAGTGGCGGCTTATCCTGGGGAGAGAGAAAAACGTTCTCTCTCTTGTTTTCACTATTCGCACATCAAGATCGTCTTCTAGTTTTTGGTATGATGAATATATTTATGATGTTTTTCGTTTTATTCATGAGTAGCCAAGTTTATTAGTTAGGGTTATGGAAACCTTGTAGCATACAATCTATCACTTTGGGTTTTGAATTCATTATGCATTGATTTGTTTATATCATACTCTCTTATCTTATCTTGAATTCTCGTGGTTGCAAACAAAGAGGATATGCCTTAAAACGCAACTTGTTCGAAAGAAAGGTTGATGTTCGGAAAAGAGATTAGTGAAAAGAAAATAGGATTACCAACCCCTATTTCGTAAGTTAATGCCTTAGCAGGATTAACTACTTGGAGATTTCGTATTGTTTTTGGTAAACGCTTTTGATTTGAGAGAACTAAAGTGAATTAGTCCTTGATGGTTGAGAAACACTAGGCGTATGTTATTAAATACAATACGTTTCTCTGTAAGCACGAAGCATGTATGAATTCGTAAAGCCCATAGTTAGAAAGTATTGAAAACTACAAGGTGGACATAACCCTAGCTTGCTATTTCTCTAAATTCGAATACTACTACACATATTTCATCTTGTTAAACCTAAATCATTAATTTGTGAACTGAATCAAATCCCCTCTTTTTATTTTATAGAAATTAACGGTTAAAAGTCAACTAATCTGCATACAACTAAATTAGAACCATATTCCTTGTGGGATTCAACCCTAACCTAGTTGGGTTATATATTTGACAACAACCGCTTACTCTCACATAAGAGAGGTGTAATTTGGACGTATCACGTGCCTGGGCCAAAAATTGGGCTCCAGTTCTAGAATTTACTCAATGGTATTTTTGTCTTTTCCGCCCGTCCTTACCCTTTATATATATACAAGTGAGGGATAAAATCCTCATTTCCTCTTCCATCTTCTCCAAAAATTCTAGGGTTTCTCCAAAATTCAATCCAATTCTTGTCTAAACATCTCGACATCAAGCCATGGTTTTCACAAATTAGTTCAAGATTTAAAACTTCCAAGTCAAGAACATTAAAATTTCTATCTCAAGAAGTGGGAAAAGAAGTCTACAACAAGTTTATTCATCCCGGATAATAATCAAGGTATGTGGGGTTTGAACAAGAATATCCTTTCATTCTTGTGCCCAAAGAATTGTATTTTTTTTACTATTTGAATTTCATGATCCTTGCAAGTGGGTTTACACCTAAATTTCTTTATTGATGATTTACGAGATTTGAGTTGAATAAGTTTGATATTTATGATTATTTTAACATCATGTTTCTTAAATTGAGAATTTATGCCATGAGTTGTATATTGTCATTTTGTATTGATGATTTCTAAGCGATTTAATACAAGTGTCATGAGTTATGCTTTTTCCATGAGAAGTTTGAGTATTGAATATATTTATCGATATTGAGCTTGAGGGTCAAGAATGAGTCCTGTGATGTTTTCTTGAACCTTTTGATACTTTATATGATTTGATAAGCAAGTGTACTTGATGTTGAGAAAGATTGTTTGAGTTTGAGTTGAGTTAGGAATCCACAAGTTGTATATGATTTACAGATAATATATATTTATGATTTGGTTTTCACGATAGACCCTTGAGTTGATTAAGGTGGATTTCCTAACGTGTTCTGAGATGAGTCTGGGAGGAGTATTTAGCGCCGAATGGGTAGTATGGGTTCAGCGCATCCTACTTCCCTAGAATTACGTGCCACCATAGGATTGAGATTTGAGGGCCAAAGATCCGAGTTTGTGATCACAGAGATGAGTTTGAGGTTATACTCCCTGGAAAGAGTATAACGCTCCCACCAATATGAGGTTCCTTCCTTAGGAGGGCAAAACGTTGGACTTCATGTGGCTCACATGTTTATGTCGGTTATAAGAAACTCCCAAGTCCATAACAGTCTAAGTTTCTTGAGTTACCGAGTCACTCTAAGTCATGAGTTAAAGAGTTTGAGTTGAGTCCAATTTTTTATGAGATTTTTGAAGCATGTGTTATTATCGATGATTTATAGAAATTATGTTTCAGGAAATTCAAGTGAAGCGAGTCATTATTTTCAGCATGCATGACTTTATTTTATATTTATGATATTGTTTAAAAGTGTTGCATACACCCCCACATACTCAGTACAATCCCAAGTACTGATTCCCATACTCTTCTATGTTCTACATTTTCTCATGATGTAGGTTCAGGTGCTCAGTATCAGCAGTGACAGTGATCTTTGAGTACCTCCATCTGCATTCTTACAGTTGCTGAGTCCTCATGGTTCAAGGACCTATGTCCCTGATTTTTGCCTTGATAGTAGATGGTTGTTTCTTTTAAGTTCAGGCGAGTCAGTTGTGGATCTGTCCCAATGGCTCCTCAGTCTTTTGTAGTAGAGGCTTTCACAGACTAGAGTACCAGTATGTATAGAACTTTATGTATTATGTTTGTACAGGACAGTATTTTTTTGTATCTCAGTATTCTCATGACATGATTATTCTTCCCTATTTTAAAATGATTAGTGTTATAGTGAGTTCTGAAAGTGATGACAGGCTTAGAGGGTTAGCTTGAGGCCACGTGTGGCCTTAAGCACTGTGTGACGTCTTGGGATAGATTCCTGGGGCGTTACATGATGCCTCTATAAGTAGTTGATTAAAATAAGATAAAGTTAGCTTCCCTGCACAACCTTTGCGGCTTGAATGTGAGGTGACTTGTGTGGTTTTCTCATTATGAGTTGATAAGGTGGGTGAAACATGTTATCTTGGTCATGGTTGTTGATAATTAGTTGTACTGAGGGAGAAGAATTATTAGATGCATTTTTCATAGTAACATTCCTCCTCTCGATAAATAATAATACTTTGTTGGTATTTCTTCTTTAGAGGTTGAGGTATATTGTGGGGTCGAATAAACTAATATGAGTAGTGGTGTTGGTAATGTTGTGTTAGTTATAGCATTGGTGAGGGTATATGTACACCTTTAAACTATTTCCTAATATAGGGATGACAACCTTCTCCTTTCACTAGAAGAAAGATTTATCTACAAGGTAGGTTAAGGTTAATTATAGTATATTTTGGGTTTTATGCATATAATACTAATAGTAATGTCGTGAGATTCCGTGTCTTAGGCCCTTGGGAACATTTTCTAGAATGATGGAATTGATAAAATTTGCATTAGGCTTTAATTTTTATATTGAATTGTTGTTATTCTCAAACGTGTGATATTTCTGGCATGAAATTGGTAGACATGGCAAGAACTAAATTTAGTTGAAAGCTGTAATCGTACTAAATGTATATGGTGGGGTAAATTCCATAGAAAAAGGGATGAATGAGTGAATTTTAGTTTGAGTAGGTTATTCATAGTGATCTGAGGTAGCCTGTGACTTTTTATAAGAAGCGGTAATAAGGTGTAGATATGAATTAGTAAAATTACTCAAGTTTAGTGTGTATGATTGATTAAGTAGTCGAGCCAGCTTGCCAGCTAGCCTATTAGAAATGTATGTGGAAAAGTAATGTATCCCAAATGGGTTGATAGTACTCTAAGTGTAGGAGTAAAAGGGCCAAGTCTTATTGGCCAGGTTTGGGGATATGAGTACGGGTGTGAGAAAGACTAGAAAATATGAACAGGTGACATAATTAGGGGTTAAACACGATTACTAAATTGAATACCTATGAACTAGTAGAGTGGTTGTGTGGATAAAACCCAAAAATAACATAATAATTTAATTGAGAGTTATTTTCCGTCACGACTTGGACCATGGCTGGGCCGTGACGGGTGTGTCAAGGCCTACGTGGATCAGAGATCACCCCGTGCACCTAACAAACCAAACATAACATTCTCCAATATCGGATGAATTCTGAACATCTAACAAGATAGCATGCAACAAGCTTAAAGACAATCAAAACAAGTCTATAGCTGATGACCGATGACCGGCCAAACAACCGACCAACACCACCAATATCCACAATAATATTAAAAATCCCTTTTAAAAAAAGAACCTAAACTGAATATCAATAAAGTGTCGTTACATGTCCCCCAACGATAGCAAAAAAACAAGTCTAAACAGTCTAGATATAAGAGACAAAAACATGAAATACAAACTTCCAATGTATGAAAGATCACCGCTTCAATGTCAACTCAGGAACTGATCACGAATCCTAATCACTAAGCAAGAGGAGTGGATGTATGACCAATTCCTGCATCGCATAGGGATACAACATCCAAAGACGGTTAGTAGTTGAAGTGCAAGCATAAAACTTAGTTATAAGGATAGCATAATGTCATAATCAATAGTTTAAAATTATTCAAAACTAATACACATAACCAAATGCATATACATGTATACTTCACATGCTGGGATAGGGAACGAAGCTTAACATGTACTTACAACTTTAGCCTGGATTGTGTAGCTCAACCGTCCGTCATAACATGCACCCGCGGGCTATATGGTCCCTATCTCTCACCCCCTGGTCAGGCCCCAGTGCGTGTAGCCATATGAACCGAAGAATAATCACATATATATGAACGAGGGACTCGAACCTCCCAATTATATACTAAGGTGACTTAATCGCCCGATCATATAATGATATGCGTGGGACTCGAACCTCCCTAATAAAGTAATAATAATGAGGGGTCTCAAACCTCCCTGGTAACTTTATACCTAACATCGGTAAATGTGGTTTCCAATATCGGTCACACAGACCTCCACTTTCACGACTGAGAAACACAACCCCCATTAAGGCCCAATTAAAAACATTCATCACACATTCTCATTCATTAAACCATATTTAACATTAAGGCAT
This sequence comes from Capsicum pubescens, assembly GCA_030864215.1. Lineage (NCBI taxonomy): Eukaryota > Viridiplantae > Streptophyta > Magnoliopsida > Solanales > Solanaceae > Capsicum > Capsicum pubescens. The sequence goes on along the minus strand of CM061543.1, from coordinate 50,593,548 downwards.
GCATTATTGGTATCTTCATACCAACTACACTTGTAAGGTGACAACAATATGCCAAAACAATTACATCACTTGTGGGAATTCACAACCCCCTTGGATCAAGTATGCAATAATGTAAGACCCCACAAAATTCTAAGCTTAAATCAGTCCCTTAGAGCATGAAAGGAGGTCCCAGACTTAGAAATTCCAGCTAAGTGCTTATACTTTTAAAATTATTTTAGCCTTTATAATTTGGCAATCTTATTTCACGACCCTTATTACCTTAAAATATTGATCCTTGGATTGAATCATGATTAGGTATGTCAATAGGTCACTTCGAGTGAGTTTCATATTTTTTTAACCTTATTTGAATCAAGTTTAGATGACCAAAATAGTGGGTTGATGCGATCTCGACACGCCGCGTCGCCCATCATATCGATAAATATTTTCCCAACTTCAGAGTGCAGATTCCAGTGAATCAATGATAACTCGATGTGGCACGTCGACCATCACGTCAATCCCATCGACGCGGTGCGTCGGCCTGCGCATCTCTGGGCACGTTTTTGCTCTTTTAATTCTACATCTAGAGGGGTAAATAAGTCATTTTCCCCACTTCTATCAGCCCCAAAACATGGGATTAACCTACTCTAAAGGTAAAATTCCTCATTCTTTCTCAAATTTACTCAAGAACAAACCCTAGGGAATTCAAATTTCAAGACCAATGTTCAAGAACACACCATCAATCTTCACGAATTTAATTACCATGGTATATTAGGTGTTCATCCATGGGTTCCTTTCACCAATAGAGTCCAGGAATCTCTTTTTAAAACTACAAGCTTATTGAATCCATGATTTACATGCTTAAATTAGATTGTATTCATGTTCATGATGACATTATTTGAGTGTTCAATCCATTATTAATTGTGAGTTCCATGAAATTGAAATATCATGTATATTAAATTGTGAAATTCCCTAGTTATAATCCTTGAATTAGCAAGTGTGGGTGTTGTAGTTACAATGTTTATATGTTACCCATGAATATATGCATTAAGTTATACATCCCAAGTGTTTGATAGAATTTCCATGTGAATTAAATGGTGAAAATCATGACATACTAGCATATGTACAAGCTTATGCCCTACAAGTGTTTGATAAAATGTCTCTATGAATGAATTATGGACAAGTGATCATTGTTATGTTTTTCAAGATCATATTATGCTTCACTTTTCATGCTATCGAGTCTTGGGGGTATTTAATACTCGAAAATCTAGTTGTTGACCTAGAGCTACAGTAGTTACAGAATAGTCTCACAAATATGTCGATCAGTAGTATTCCGTCAGTACAGAACTCTGTGTATTCAGTGAGACATCAGAACTCAGTGAACGTAGTCCAGTACAGTCAGTTAACACACTTAGTAACAGTTCAGTACAGCCTATTACAATTTAGAAATCAGTTCAGTGTCTATTCAGTTGGGAGTAGGATTCAACACTGAGTGAATCCAGGGATGGGGACTCACCTTCCAATAGAGGGTGTGATTCTTAGAAGCAGTCCTTGAGTTCCAAAACTACGTAGCCAGCGTAATTTGAGACATCAACCTACCAGTCGAGGGTTAATGAGGTGTCTTACCTGCCAGTTGAGGGTACCACCATTCTCATTCAAAGAACCTTCCAGATAAGGGTGACTCTTCAACTTGTCTTTACCCGTGGCATAGTACTGACACCCTTCCAGCTGGGTTATAGGTTGGACCCCAATAAGTTCATACATGGGCATGTCGGTTAGATTATTACCTCCCACAGTTTTAGTTTCAATCTCAATATAGAACTCAGTTCAGTTCTATAGAACCAGGACTGTCAAACACAGTTAGCTAGCTCAGTAGAGAACTCAGTTCAGTTCTACAAGACCAGGACTGTTAGACACAGTCACCCAACTCAATATAGACCTCATTTCAGCTCTACAGAATTAGGACCATAAAAAACAGTCACCCATTTAACAGTAATACAGTTATCAGTAATCTCAGATATCAATTACTCAAGTATCAAAACTCAGTACACAGCTTCAGTAAAAACTCAGATACAGTATACACATAAATGCACAAGTATTTCATACTCTGTATTTATAGCAGTTTCAGCTATCCATGTACTCTCATTAAGTTATATTCATGTTACTCAGCCAGTTACTGTTCTTACATATGAACCCCTGCATTCGTCCTTACCTCATCTAGCAGAGCAGTAAATTTCACGTACTGACGCATACGTTCTCTTTGCGCTATGATGTATCTTATCATAGGTTTAAGGGCACAGGTTCCTGACCACTCTTAGCCAGATTCAGTCAGCAGTAGTAGATTTTAGTAGTGAGTCCTCATCTAACAAGGATATTCTTATACTTCAGTATTTCAGTTTATCAGTATTTCAGTAGCCGGAGTTAGTTGAGGGATTATCCTATCAACTCCCTCTTCAGACAATTTAGATAGAGGCTTTTCGGACTAGACTATTTCAAATAGATGTTCAGTTTTCAATATTCATTTATCATTACTTGATTTCAGTTATGAACCTTATGGAAGATTCAGCCTAATTTCCGCATTATTTCAGTACTATTATTCAGTGATTGCAGTAGGTACAAGTCATAGGTTAGCTTGTGGTCCTTTACGATTATGAGCACCATGTGGCGTCCGGGGTGCACACTCGGGGCATTACAAATAACTTATGAAAACACAAACCCATACGGTTTAATTCAAAATCATAATGCAATAGTTCAAGAATAGTAATTTACAAATTCCAACATTTCTCCTAACTAAAAACCAATTTCACAATATGGGGTTGGGGTCATAACCACTTCAAAAGTCGCACATTTTGGGAAATCACAATCCCTAGTTCAATCACAATACCCATGCACCCATAAGTTCAAAACCATATTTAAAGCATAAAAAATCAAATGTAAACCATGGGAAAACATTTTTCAACAACAAGCATTCAAAACCCCCAATCCTTGTTTCAAAATCAAAATAAATATCTCATGAAAAATACTTCAAATCAGATGCTTTTAACAAATTAACAATGGGGGAATAGTTGCGTACCTGAAATAAAAAGTTTTATGGAAATAATCAAACCTTTGAGCCCTTGGATGACCTACTTCTTGGAAACCCTAAGTATGCCTGCTTGAAAGAATTAGAGAGAGCTTTGGGAGTTTTTTTGAGTGAGTTAACAATGTTAATGGGGTCCCTAATAGGGTTTTAAGTCGTGGGTTACAATTGGGGTAGAGGGTAAATATCCAAAATGCCCTTAATGAAAGACTGAAAATTTTTTGCAAGTGACAATGGGTCACTATAAGACTCATATTGACACATTATGACCCGACACCCTGGTCGTAACCAAGACAGTCCCCGCGACACCCACACACTATTAACCCTACAATAAGACTAGTACCACTCATCATTGGACCCTAAGACTCGTAGGGTCCAATCGTAATCAACACAAACCCACTTGGGTTAATACTGGACATCCTACAATTTGCACCCAACTACTCATAACAAGTCCTTACGATTCATAGTGAGCCACTCATACTTAGAGCAAAACTTTGCAACTTAATTTTTTATTTGGTTATGATTCAATCCCACAAACTCATCATGGGTCTTTAGGACTCATGTTCCCAAGTCGTACTTAGGACAGTAACTCAAATACCTTTCACTAGATACCTTACGACTAGGTCACCTGATCCATTAAGACATATTACGACTAATTAGGTGAGTCATTTCCATGCAGAAAGTTCAGAACTTGAAGAAAATTTGAGAACCTAAAACCTGGGGCATTGCACACTCCCCCCCCAGTTTAATCAGCCTCGAATGATAGGACAAGATATTTATTAGCATGATTTGACTCCACATATTCCTACTCTTACCTTTAACAAAGATAAAAAAATAAATATGCTAAGGAAATTACTAGTTCTTTTAACAAAGTTAGAAAATAAAGATGTTAAGGAATACACATACCTTATCTGGAACGGGGAACAAGAATGGATACTTGGAATTCATGTCCTCCTTGGCTTCCCAAGTAGCATCCTCAAGCTTTTGGTTACTCTAAATAACCTTTACCGAAGCCATGTCCTTGGTCCACAACTGCCAAACATGCCAATCAAAAATCTCAACTGGGACCTCCTCATAGGACAAGGAACCCAAAATACCCTCCATATCAAAGGAACAATCGTTGAAGGATCACCCACGCACTTCCTCAACAATGAAACATGAAACACCGGGTGAATGGAGATCAAACTAGAAGACAACTCCAATTCATATGCAATATTACCAACCCTCTTTTAAACCAAGTATCAACCAATATAATGGGGACTGATCTTCCCCTACTTACCAAAATGCATCACTCCCTTCATGGGGAAACCTTCATATTCTACCAATCACCAATACTGAATACCAACTCTTTTTGCCTTACATCCGCATAAGACTTTTGGCGACTTAGGTCGGCCTTAAGTCTCTCCCGAATCACCTTCACCTTCTCCATGGCTTGGTGAATAAAATTAAGACCAAGAAAATTATTCTCACAAACCTCAAACCACCTAATAAGAGATCTACGCCAGCTACCATATAAGGCCTCAAATGGAGCCATGTCAATAATAGAGTGATAACTGTTGTTGTAGGCAAATTCTATGAGAGGTAGGTGGTCAACCCAACTAACACAAAAATAAAAAACACAAGCTTGAAGCATATCTTCCAAGATCTAAATTGTCCTTTTTAGTTGCCCATCCATTTTTGGGTGGAAAGCGTGCTACGGGTCACCTTAGTCCCCAAACCTTACAGGAACAACATCCAAAAGCTAGATGAGAACTAAGTACCCTGATTAGATATGATGGAAACTGGAGTACCATGTAACTTTATGATTTTTTCAATGAATAAGTTGGCATAATCTTCAAAAGAGATATTAGTCCTCACTGGCAAGAAGTGGGCAAACTTAGTCATCCTATCCATGATGACCTAAATCGAATCAAATTTTTGGTGAGACCACGGAAGACCAATAATAAAATCCATATTAATTACCTCTTATTTCACACTGACGGCTCAAATCTCTTGAGTCAACCCACCAGTCCTTAAATGCTCTACCTTCAATTGCTGACATACCATGCACTTAGCCAAAAAATTGGCCACATCTCGCTTCATATTATTCCACTAATAAATCTCTTTAAGATCAAGATATATTTTTATCAAATCAGGATGAATAGTATAACACGACTCATGAGCTTCAACCAAAATTCTTCCCTGCAACCCATAAATATTGGGAACACATATTATACCTTGGTACCTCTAGATACCATCACCACCAATCTCGAAAACCATTACTTTCTGCCTACCTACATAATTCTTGATTTGCATCAGAAATAGGATCCAATAGTTGCTTCTCTATTACTTCAGTACCAAGACATGACCGTTCCACCTCTTGAATAATCACACTATTATTCTCAAAATATCAGAGATGAACTCCGAGATTAGAGAAATGGTGAATATCCTTCACCAAATCTCGCTTCTCCTCATCTACGTGAGATAAAATTCCCATGGGCAACCTGCTAAGAGAATTAACAACCACATTAGCTTTACTTGGATGATAGCAGAGACTCATGTCATAGTCCTTTAGCAACTCAAGCCACCTTATTTGCCTGAGATTCAATTCTTTATGGGAGAACATGTATTCTAGGATCTTCTAATTAGAATAAATATCAACATGGACCCCATACAAATAATGTTGCTAGATCTTTAATATAAACACCACAGATAATAATTCCAGATCATGGGTTAAATAATTCTTCACATGAACTTTTAACTTTATGGAAGTATAAACAATCACCTTGCCGTGATGCATCAACACACAGCCCAGTCCCATGCGGGATGCATCACAATAAACCATAAAACCATCCATTCCCTCAGGCAAAGTCAAGACCAAAGTCAAAGTCAACTTATCCTTCAACTTCTCGTAACTACCTTTACAAGCATCAGACCATAAAAATTTTACCTTTTTCTAGGTCAACATAGTCAATGGGGCAGCAATAGAAGAGAAACTCTCCACAAACCTTCTATTGTTACTGGATAAACTTAAGAAGCTTTGAATGCCGTTTGGAGTCATGAGTCTAGTCCACTTCTTAACCACCGCAATCTTCTATGGATCCACCATGATCCTTTCCTTAGAAAACATAATGCAGATAAGACACAGTATTAAGCCAGAACTCAAACATAGAGAACTTTGCATACAAACACTGATTCTTTAAGGTCTTCAACACAAGGCAGAGGTGATTGACATAATCCACCTCACTCTTAGAATACACCAAAATATCATCAATAAAGACAATTAAGAACAAATCTAAGAACTGATGGAAAACTCAATTCATTAGATCCATAAATGCAGGTGGGGCATTGGTTAAACCAAAGGACATCACTAAAAACTCTAAATGACCATATCGAGTTCAAAAAGCAGTCTTTGGGATATCCACCTCCCTAATCTTCAATTGATTGTAACACAATCAAAAAGATCAATCTTAAAGAAGAACTTAGCACCCTAAAGCTGATCAAGCAAATCATCAATTCTTAAAAGTGGGTACTTATTTTTCACAGTCACCTTATTCAATTGGCAGTAATCAATCCACATTACAAGGAAACCATTGTTCTTACACATGAAAAGAACAAGAGAACCCTACAGACACACACTAGGAAAGATAAAAACCATATCCAAAAGATCTTTCAACAGCTCCTTGAGTTCCATCAACTCAGGCAGATCCATTCTGTAAGGAGGGATAGAAATAGGATGAGTGCCGAAAATAAGATCAATTCCAAAATCAATTTCCCTATTGGGAGGAATACCAGGAAGATCATCGGGGAAAACCTTAGGATACTCCCTAACCACAATAATAGATTATAAAGAAGGACCCTCCAAACTTGATTCATTAAAATGCACTAAGTGATAAAGGCACCTGTTAGAAACCTTTTTTCGGGCTCTAAGATATGAAATAAACCTTCCCCTAGGCACTAAGGAACTTCCTTAACACTTAGTCACTGGATTATTCGGTAAATGGAAGTTGACACTTTAGGTTTGACAATGAAGAGATGTGTAGCACGAATATAACTAATCTATCCCAAAATCTCATCAAAGTCTAACATGTCCAACTCTATCATATTACTAAGGTTTCTCTACCATTAATCGATACCACGCAACCCCTATAAACTCTCCAAGCCAAAAAGGAGTTACCCATAGGGGTGGACACAGAATAAAGGATCCGGAATACACTCAGGATCAAAACCAAAATGGATAGCCACATAAGGAGTCACATATGAGAGAATAGAACTGGGATTAAGTAGAAAATATACATCACAACAAAAGTGTTTGAGCATACTAGTAACAACATCGGGGGACACCTTAGAATCTTGGCGAGTGGCAAGAGCATACAGGCGGTTCCGACCAGTGCCGGAGCCAGAATAGAAGTAGCAACTTTTGGTGCAGAAGTTGATAAAGTAGAGACATGAATCTTATTTTCCCTTGAAGCAACCTTAGATGGGTAATCCCTCTGTAGATGACCAGCCTGACCATATTTGAAGTACTTTTTCCTCTTTTTCTCGCAAAAACTACAATATACCTGGCCACAAAATCTATAAGAAAGATATGACAGAGAAAATTGAGCCCTGCTAGCCTGAGGGTGAGATCCTAGTGCTCTAAACTCACTGTTATAATGAGAATGACGATCACCCGATATCTTTGGATAAGGAGCACTATTCATAGAGTAGGAAACTGAATTGCCCCACTTTCCACTATCTCTACCACTTTGCTGTTGACCCCCACCCTAATCCCAATAGAAAAACTTCTTACTCTTCATTGTACTCATCTTTGTGTGCTTCTTATTTTCTTCTTCCATTTGTTGCATATGAATTAAGTCTAGAGATGTCCAATCCTGTTAAATAAGGCAGCCTTGCTCCCCAAGATCAACTTATGGGACAACCAAGAAGTAAACTTACTTATTTTATCCTTAATACTAGACACCAACTCAGGATCATAGCGCGACAGCTGATGAAACTTCAAGGAATACTCATTTACTGACATCCTGCCTTGCATCGAATTCACAAATTCCTCAGCCTTTGTTTCCATCAACTCCTAAGGAAAGAAATAATAAATAAAATTACCTGAAAAGTCATCCAACAAAGTAAACTCAACATCATCACCCCTAGACTGGTACCACTCCTCATACCATTGGTATTCCACATCCATCAGCTGGTAAGCAGCAAACCCAACACCCCACTATATTAGTATCATACATCATATGGAAAATCTTTTCTCTCTCTTTAATAAAATTACAAGGATTTTCCTCAACTTTAGATTTAGTGAAAATAGGAGGAACCAACCTCATAAATTTGCCAAATCTTGTGGCCTCACATAATAGAGCAACAGATGCAATACACTCAGTCTGGAAGGTCACCAACTGGTAAAAAAATGAATCGACTTGAGAAACTCTACATTAGACACAATAGCTTGAGGTGCCTGGGGAGGGATGGAGGGAACCTGTGAAGATCCCTTAAGGAAATCAGAAGCAGAGACCCTCGACCAGGTATGAACTCCTAGAGTTGGATGAGATCCATTCACATTATTCTCGGATGGGATAGAAGAGTTTCCACGAGCATCATATCTTCTAGGAGACATGATTGAAAAAGCTAATAGATGAGAATTAGAGGAGATTCAATACCTTAGACTCTATAGCTAAAATTATATCAATAAAAAAGGGAAATATTCTTAAATGCCTTATAGCATCTCTCTTATAAGTATGGTGTGTTAAACACTCATAAATGAGACTCTACTTGACACGGACTTCATGGATAACCAGACTCTGATACCATATTTATCATGACCCAAACCAGAGACCGGCTGTGACAGGTATCTCAAGTCCCACGTGGACCAAACATCACCACTGCAACTAACCAACCAAACTTAACATTCCCTAATGTCGAATGAATTCCAAACATATAACAAGATAGCATGCAACAAGCTTAAAGACAATCAAAACAAGTATATAATGGACGATCAATGACCATCCAAACAACCGATTAACACTGCCCAATATCCACAGTAAACCAAATAAATCATTCTAGACAAAGAAACAAAACTGAATATCAATAAAGTGTCAGTACATGCCCCCGACTATAGCTAAAAATAAGTCACAATAGTCTGAGATTTAAATGCCTAAATGGGATAATTTGGTGAAAACAAGGCATAAATGTGAGAATTTTACAATTAAAATAATTACAAGCAATAATTTATGGAAAGATAATAATAATAATAACACAAAAGGTGAATAAAAGAAATGATAACATCCACGACCTAGTAGTAACGGTACAAGAGCCCCTAAACCATAAAAAATTGAGTACTATCATAGTCAATATACATCAGTCTCGAAAATAGAAAGACTAAGCAAAAAAAGTGAAGAAGGGGCAAAGGTTAACTCCAGATTCGAGAGCTCAACTTGTTTCCAAACTATAACCAGCACAAAACTCCACATCAATGATGGACACAAGTACCCAAATATGCACCAAAAAGATATAAAAGTGTTGTGCGAGAACCAAAGTCATGGATACTCAGTAGGCATCATCGTCCGACTAAGAAAAATCATAATATAATTACAATAAGAATGCGAGATAAATAAGATAAGACAAGTTAAGAGGGAAAACCTGGAGTAATTCTCCAAATACTATAACTAAATAACCTGAATATTAATAATTAATAAAACATTGCTATCACTATAAAGCTGGCCCCATAAGCCAGTACGTATAGAAAAATAAATAACTTAATGTGGGCCCCCATAAGCCAGAAGGGTGCAATCAAGAAGAAGTAACAACTGAAATTACACAAAGTAGTCGTATATCTAAAACATAATTGTGGATCGTTCATATCGTAAACACCAAACTTGAACTAGTTCCATAACTATCATAAATAATCTCTCAAATCCAAACTTGAACAAAAACTTATACCATCATTTGCGATACTTAAATTGAAACTCATGTCATTATTTGTCGAACTTAAATCGAATCTCATGTCATCATAAATCACACAAGTATCAATATAGAATAAATCATCATATGTCGAAACCTCTTTAAATTCTAAAATATACATTTACATAATGTAACAATTCATAGAAACGATAGGGAGCCAATGGTAGTCTTGGCCTAAGGTGGGCTGGAGGGACCCATTTCTAATTCCCAAAATCCATTCTAAGACAAATTCTACCTTAAATAGTCTAAGGTGTCTAAATTCACTACTAGCTAGTAAATAAGGATCAATGTAGTCCGATTGCAATTCTATCTAAAGAATTAGTAACTAAGTCAATTATGCCTAATTTATGGTTTCTTGATTTGCTAAAAGATCTAAATTATAAAAAATATGATTCCAATACCTAATTTCCAACCCATATCTAGCACATTATCATAGATATACTACAATTTTGACCAATCTATGAGAAAGGTAAACCTAGCCTACCTAGACGCCGAAGAAATCCACTAAATCAATGATATTCCCTTCCTAGAAGCTTCTGCATAATGTCATGCTATAAAAATGATAATCTACTCATAAATACGAGAACAATGATACCCATATTTCATTTTTATGCTTTGAGTCCAAAATTACATAAAATTCCCATGTGGAGCCCGCTTGCAGAATCGCTCTTTCAAAATCATCAACATGTCCCTCTATCATCAAGGAACATTTATCATTATATATGTGTAAATTTGGAGCTCAATTGATTCTAAAATCCACCCACCAATAATCTCTAGATTCTAGGAATAAATTGAGAAATTAACCATGATTAAATGTAAACTTACCAAGATTTTGATGAACGAATAAGAACCCGAGCTCACAATCACCCCAAAATATTCAAATAAATGCTCCCCCAATTTTCACACTCTCTACGCACCAAGATCTTAAGGTTATGGGTAAATAAGAGAAAATTAGGCTAATGGGGCATTTAAATCCATCCAGGTGTCTCTTAAGAGGACACTAGACCTCTTAAGTAGCCAAGTGGTAAGCAGTACCCGCCAAGGCTGGACCATCTACTTAAGTACTCCAACAGCCACTTAAAAAGGCTTTGTTAAGTGGATAGGGCTTCGCTTAAGCGTCCCTCAGGTGGAAAGACAAGTGTCTTAATCGGATGCACCAGCTGAGTGGTGCACAAAATGAAGACTTGAAAAATTCCAAGTCTCCATCGACCCCTCAAATTCATTCAAAATCTCATAAATTCAAACAAACTATGTTACCTTATCAAATATGACATTTGGGACCCAATGGTAATGTCAAAATTTCCAACAGAGGTTGCTCGACTAAATATGGGCCCCACACATAAGGATCAGTTCTATCATTCACTAGCCAATAGGTTGGAATGAGTCTGAAAGCCTTAAGAACCAAACCAAAGCCCCATTGCCTAAATTCGATGTTTCAACGCTTATTGAGCTTTTAGAATTATCATATAAATTTGTTTAACTGATGTTTTTATCTAGTATCCCATTCTTATAGCGAGGAGTTTAAGACCAAAAATTGGCTTTAAAAAACAAAATACCCGATAACTAAACTGTCAACTCCAACAAGTCATAAATGACTTAGGACAACTATAGGAAATCTCTAAAAGATGACAATAAGGAAAATACAAAAAATGACCTAGAAGGGTCATTACAATATTCACTACTAAAAAAATGTTCCTCCACAAAAGTAAAGGGTTAGGATGTACCCAAAGCCTCGAAAAGATGAGGATATTGGGACTGCATCTCACTCTCGATCTCCCAAGTAGCCTCATCTACTTTGTGGTGTGTCCATTGGACCTTAATCAATGGAATATCTCTGGAGTGAAACCATCAGATATCACTGGCTAATATGAATACAGGTTTTTCTACGAAGGTCAATCTCTTATCCAACTGCACCAAGTCCCACAAAAGCACATGATACTCATCGGGAATATAACGCCACAACATTGAAACATGAAAACCAAATAATCAATAGAAAAATCTAGGGGCAAGGTTAACTCATATGTAATGTCTCCAATTGTTGAAGGATCTCAAAAGGTCTAATATTTTTGGGGTTCAGCTTTTCTTTTCTACCAAACCTCATCATACCTTTTATAGGCAATACTCGGAGGAATTGCTAGTCTCCAACTCAAAATCTCAAGGTACGATGTCTAGGAGTTACATAATCCTTATGCCTACTCTGAGCTAACCTCATTCTATCATTAATCACCCTGACTCTATCCAACGACTCCAAAAGCAATTCAGCAACTTGTGGTCTAAATTTGGGGGTCTCAAACTAACCAATCAAAGAACAACAATTCCTACCATATAAATCCTTAAATGATGCCATATCAATACTTTAATGGTCGCAATTTTTATACACAAACTCTTCAAAAGTTAAGTGCTTCTTCCACCAACCTCCAAAATCCATAATAGGCTCATAGAATATCCTCAAGAACCTAAATAGTTTGCTTCGACATCCCATTGCTCTGAGGGTGGAAGAGTGTGCTAAGATCTACCTAAGTACCCAATGTATCCTAAAAATCTCTCTAGAAGCTAGAAGTGAACACTGAACCCCGATCTAAAATTATAGATATAGGCACACCATGCAACTGAACTATCTTAGGAACATAAATACAGGTTAACCTTTTCGCACTGAAGGACGTCTTAATAGGAATGAAATATGTTGACCTAGTCAATTTATCGATAATGAACCAAATACCATCAAAACCATAGGAGGTAAGAGGTAAAATACAAACAAAGTCCATGGTGATTCACTACCACTTCCATTAGAGGAGGAGCAATCAATAAATTATGCCACCAGGACTCTAATGCTCGGCCTTCACCTTCTGACAACATACACAATGAGCTACAAAGTTTGTTGCATCTCTCTTCATGCTACTCCACTAATTTGTTTCATTAAATCTTTATACACCTTAGTTGTACCAGGGTGAATAGAATATCTAGATGTTTGAGCATCATGCAATATCAACTGAATCAAGTCTTTACTTAAAACATAAATGTGGCTATCATATATCAGAACACCCTTAAAATTTATAGTAGCCCTCTTGGTATCACCATTCAAAACTTGTTCATGAATGATGCTAAGTCTCAAATCCTCAAAAGGACGAATTTGAATCTGCTCAAATAAGGAAGATCTTTCCTCAACACTAGGAAGAATCCTCCTAGGGTCAGACATATAAGGTCGCATAATCAAGTTGGCTAAGGACTGGATGTCACATGCCAACGACCTTTTGAAAATTTAGATAGAAGCCAATCTAGCCATACTCACCGCCTTCTAGCTTAAGGAGTCTGCTGCTACAGTTGCTTTCCCCGAATGATATAAAATAGAGATGTCATAATCCTTAAGAAGTTTTATCCATCTACATTGCCTAGAATTAAGTTCATTCTGGGTCATAATATGTTAAAAACTGCGATGATCAATATAGATCTCACAATTCATGCCATAAAGATCATGCTTCCAAATCTTAAGTGTGAAAACTTACCACCACCAACTCTAAATCTTGAGTGGGGTAGTTGCACTTGTTCACCTTTAGTTTCCTCAATGCATAACCAAAAACTCGACCCTACTGCATAAACAAACTACCTAAACTAACATTGGAAGCATCACAATATATAGTGAATCCCTAACCTTTAATAGGAGTTGCCAATATAGGTGCAAAATTAAGAAATATGTTGAGTTTTTGAAAGCTCGACTCATACTCCTCAGACTAATTAAAAGAAGCCTCATTATGGGTAAATTTGTTCATTAGCACTACAATAGTAACAAGACACTCAATGAACTTCTTGTAGGAACAAGCCAAACTAATGAATTTATGAACCTCAGACAGAGAGCCTTGTCAATTATGAATAGCCTTAATTTTCACTGGCTACACCATAATCTCATCCTTATATACCACATATCCTACAAATTTCACTGACTCAAGCCTAAACTCACACTTTGAGAATTTGGAAAAAATCCTATGGTCTCTCAAAGTCAGGAGCACAATCCTCAAATATTGCATATGCTTTTCTCTACTCCTTCAATCACACGGATGTCATCAATGAACACAGTAAAAAAGGAATCCAATTATGTTATAAATAGATGGTTCATCAAATCCATAAACATTGAAGAGGCATTAGTCAACCCAAAAGACATCACTAAGAACTAATAATGACCATAACGAGTCCTAAAGGTTGTCTTTGGAATGTCCTCAACCCGAATTCACAATTGATGTTAACCAAACATCAAGTCAATTTGAGAGAACACCGCCGCTCCCTAAACCTGATCAAATAAATCATCAATACAAGGCATAGGATATTTATTCTTCACCATCACCTTATTATGCTACCTATAATCAATATGTATATGCATGGAACCATCCTTCTTCATCAGGAATAAGATAGGAGAACCTTAAGAAAACACACTCGGTATATTGAAACCCTTACCAAAAGATCTTAAAGTTTAGAATTTAGCTCCTTAATCTTGCCAGGATCCATATTTTAAGGTGTGATAGAAGTAGGACAAGTGCCCGACTCAAGATCTATAACAAACTAAATATCATGCTCGGGAGAAAGACCAGGTATATCAGTAGAAAAACATTGGGAAACTCATGGACTATAGGAGAAGAATCACGTGAGGGACTCCCCACACTAACATCATAAATATAAGTAAGATAAGACTCATAACCCCTCGATATAAGTTTCCTAGATCAAACATAAAAAATAATCCCTATCAGCTCGTGGCTAATATATCCCTGCTACATAACCGGAGGTATGTCATTCATGGATAGGTAAAGTGCTTGGCAAAACAATACAATATCGCATGATAAGGGGATAACTAGTCTATGCCAAGAATCACATCAAAATCAACTATGTCTAACACAATAAGATTAGCCTGAGTATCAAACTCTCAAACAATCATAACACATGATCTATATACCCAATCCACTACTAAATAATCACACATGGGAGTAGATACATATAGAGGCATAGATAATTAGTTCTAAGTTAACTCTAAGTGCTATGTAAAATAAGCGGATACATAAGAATAAGGGGATATCACCTCAAATAAAGCAAAATCCAACTATTAGAATACTAAAATCTAACCTGTAATAATAGCATCTAAAGTACAGTATACAATTAACAATGTCTACCACCTGACTGGGCTCTTAATTAATCTCTTATCCTTCCTGCATGAGTACCTCCACAAGTACCCTGGGGACCACCCAATGATTATGAATACCACCACTAGTTGGGAGAGGTACTTACCTAACCGGTGGAACACTCTAAGCTGCATGAATCACCATTCCTGAACTAGGTCACTCTTTCAAGAAATCTCTAAAGGCCCTGCAACCATAACACACCCCTGGCTTTATACTAAAACTAGAGGATCAGACTAACCAAGAATAACTACATACTTAGAGTATGAACCCCTCAGAGGCTAACCACTACCCTAGACAAGATTATCACTATAACTAGACTGGCCTCCTTTGATAACCTGAAGCTTAGTATAAACAGGCCAACCAGAATAACCATGTTATTGATAAGGCTGATGCAGAGTGTACTTACCCTAATAATTACTTCCACTAAATCATGATCCATTATAGCTCCACTGAAACTACCTTGATATCGAGTTCATTTATTATTTCCCTCTTGGGCCTCAAGATGCATCTCTACCATAACCTGAGCATGATCAGAAACCTCAGCAAAAGATCTACCAACACCAATAAAACTATGTTTACCATGTAGAGAGAAATTTTCAATCCTCTAACAAAACACCAAACCCGCATATACCCAGCTGATAATATGGATGCAATATGTCTATCCAACTTATAAAATTAAGCATCATGCTCCATAATAGTCATAAAACCCTACTCCAACCTTGAAAATTAGTCTTTTATAAGATCTCTAAGACTATGAGGCATGTACTTATCCAATAATACCTTATAGAACTAAGTATAGGTCAATAAGGGAGATCTAGTTGGCCTAGAAACAAGATAACCTCTCAATAAGTGTTGTTCTACCAAATCCAACTGAAAAGTAGTGTAATCCACATCATGAGTTACAACTTGGCCTAAATTATGAGGCCTATACTCATAAAAAAACAAGAACTAATAAACATCCACGTATGGCGCACCAGAAACCTAAGTAGAGTCAATTACAAAATCTACCCAATATCTTTTGATTCCCAACATACATAGTAGGATGGGCAACTATTGGTTCAGTCTCTACCAAATAAAAAACCACCGGTTCAGGTGGGACCTTAACTCTAAGAGCCACAGCTATAATTTATGCTCTAACCTTAGTACCACTATGATTCGCAGACTGCGTACCATCAGATGGTGCACCACCAACCAATCCCAAGAGATGAACCAAAGCATCCCTATTTAGTGACAAAGAAATAAACCCTGGTAGGGCCTAGGATGGTCCCTATCCCACTATTGGATGGAAGGATAAACCTTTGGTGTGGGAGAAAGAATAGGGTCTGGTAAAAGCCCCCTATATTGGTCTCTGATGGGGTTGCATCTCTCAACTTTCTTCAATATCTAGGTTATCCAAAAATTATGATAAGATCCCTAGTCATAAAATTAAGGTCCTCATCTCGCGTAGCGATAGCATGCGTCTTAGTTATGTGAAAGTGTGAAACCAAAGGAACTTTTAGAAACTAACTCAGGCTCTTACCACTAAATGAGTGAAGGAAGTAAAGATCTCTTAAGAATATCCTATTGCCTCCAAAATATAAGAAATAGACGTTATTATTCTAATCTGCAAGACTCTACTTCACACTAGCTCTTTATCAACAATACCAATGAACCTTGCACTCTGATAATAATTTGTCATGACACGAATTTTGAGTCATAATGGCATGGCGCTTATCTTATTCTGCCAGTAGATAAGATAAACCATAGTTGGGAGGTACATGCATTGGGCCAATTTGGTGAAAACATAGTATAAATGTCAAAATTATACAAGTAAAAGTATTACAAGTAATAAATCATGGAATAATAATTAAAATACAGGAGGTGAATAAGTGAAATTATTACATCCCATGGACAAATAGTGTAGGTTTAAGATCCACTAAACCGAAATAATATGAGTACTATCTTAGTCAATATACATCATTCTCAAAAATAGAAAGAGTGTGCAAAACATAGAAGAAGGAGAAAAAATCAACTCCAACTGTGAGATCTTACCCTGTCTTCAAACTCTAACCAACATAAATTTCATTGGCGGTCTCTAGTACCCAGATCTACACCAAAAATGTATAAAAGTGTAGTATGAGTAGAAAATCCATGGGTACTCAGAAGGCATCATTTGTGAGATAAATAAGCTAAGTCAAGGTAAAAGGAAAAAACTAGAATAATACTCTAAATATTGTAAATAAATAATTGAAACAATAATAATATAAATTATATCAGTCACTACAAAACTGGCCTCATAAGCTAGTACATATAGAAAAATATATAACCCAACATGGGCCTCTATAATTCAGAATGGTGCAATCTAGAAAAAGTATTAACCAAAAATCACACATAGTAGCTGTAAGACCCCACAAAATTCCTAAGATTAACTCATTACTTTAATCTTGTCAAGGGGTCCCAGACTTAGAAAATTCTAGCTATGTTTCCAGACTTATTTTACTTTAGCCTTCGAAAGTTGTCAATCTCATTTGGTGACCTTAATGTCCTTTAATGGTCTATATTTTTTTTAATTCATGGTCAGGGAGGTCAATAGGTGTTCCCGAATAGGTTTTAGATTTTTTGAACCGCACTTAGACCACGTTTAGAGTCCCAAAATAGTGGACCAATGCGATCTTAGCGCGCTGCATCACTTATCGTGTTGATTAATATTGTTTCCAGTTGCCAGTCAAAAGTCCTGAGACACGGTGCGATCTTAGCCTGATGCATCGACTATCTCGCCGATGCCATTAACGCGCCGCATCAACAAATACGTTGGTGTCTAGTTTTCAGTCATTAAATGACCTCATCCTTAAGGGTAATTAGGTTATTTTTCCCCGATCTTTAGCCATTATAACATAAAATTTAGCCCGTTTTTGCCTAAATACATTCATTATTTCATTATTTCTCAAGAGCAAGAAAACCCTAGGTGATCAATTTCAAATCAATAACTCAAGATTTCCTCTATTAATCTTCAAGAAATTATCAACCAAGGTATGTAAAGTGTTCATCCAAGGATCTCTTTCATCCTTGGATCTCAAGAAACCCTTTTAAAAATTTGAATTTTAAATTCCATGTTGCGGGTTTGATTGTACACATGTTAATATTGTGATATGATTTCCAAGATTGAATCTTTATTAAATTTCATGATTTTATGTTAGTATGTGGATTGAAATCATTAAATTTGAAGTTATTGATATAGCCTCAAGAGCAAGAAAACCCTAGGTGATCAATTTCAAATCAATAACTCAAGATTTCCTCTATTAATCTTCAAGAAATTATCAACCAAGGTATGTAAAGTGTTCATCCAAGGATCCCTTTCATCCTTGGAGCTCAAGAAACCCTTTTAAAAATTTGAATTTTAAATTCCATGTTGTGGGTTTGATTGTACACATGTTAATGTTGTGTGATATGATTTCCAAGATTGAATTTTTATAAAATTTCATGATTTTATGTTAGTATGTGGATTGAAATCATTAAATTTGAAGTTCTTGATATAGCCATGATGTATTAGTTGTTGATTCATGCCCTATAAAAGGTTATCCCTTCGATGTGTTTGTTAAAATGCCTAAGTGAATAAGAATTGTGCATTATGACCTATTTATGATCTATATGCTGAACTCGTGATATACCCAAATGTTTAAATTGACTCACATGCTATAGCTATTCCTTGTAATGATTTGGTGGAATGCTCATAAGTGTGGATTTGTGTAATTATGTTATGTTAGCATGCATTCCTATTTATGTGTAAGCTTATGACTAGCAAATGACTCATTAAATCCCTCAATGTTAGTATAATGAATTGTTAATTATGGTCATGTGTTCAAGAAGTGTCATATCCCATTTATTTTCATGCTATCGAGTCCTAGGGGTATTTAATACCTGACAATTTAGCAGTGTGCCTAGATCCAGTGTCAGTTTTCAAGATAATCTCAGTCAAGCCACAATCAGTAGAATTCAGTCAGTCTCAGAACTCAGGAAAACTCAGTAGTTTTTAGTTCAGTCCTCAGTAACTCAGTCAGCTAACAAAATTTAGTAGTATTTGATAGTCAACAAAATTCAGTGAACTCATTCCAGTATACTCAGTTCAGTGTCTATTTAATTGGGAGTAGGATTCAGCACCGAGTGAACCCAAGGATGGGAACTCACCTGCCAGCATAGGGTGTGATTCATAGAAGCAGTCCTTGTATTCCAGAACTACGTAGCTAGTATAGGTTAAGACATTAAAACCTATCAGGTGAGGGTTGATCAGGTGGCTTAACCTGTCAGATAAGGGTCCTATCATTCTTGTTAAAGTACCTGATAGATGAGGGTCACTCACAGCTTATCCTTACCAGTGGCACGGTATTGACTCCCTTCCAATTGGGGTTATAGATTAGACCCCAACTCAGCTATAATATCTTATATGGGGCATGTCAGTTAGATGACTACCTCCCACAGTCTCAGTCTCAGTATTCAGTAAAGAACTCAGATAGTTCTACAGATTTCAGGACTGTCAGATACAATCACTCAACATAGTATGAAACTCAGCTAGTTCCATTAGAATCAGAACTGTCAGGCACAGTTACTTAGTTATTAGTTATATCAATTATCAGTAATCCATGTTACCAGTAAACTCAGTATTCAAGGTCCTTATGACTTCAGTTATACTTACGTATTCGTGCATGTATCCTCAAACAGTTATGTTCATGTTATTTAGTCGGTTTTAGTTTATGCCTATGAACCCTTGCATTCAGCCTTACCGCACTTTGCGTACCAGTGCATTCTCACGTACTAACTTATACTTTTCTTTTGTGCTATGGTATTTTATACCATAGGTTCAGACGTACGAGCTCCAGAGCACCCTTAGTAGATCAGACATTCAGCGGATAGACTATCAGTGAGTCCTCATCATTCGAGGATGTTCTATTATTTCATTACTTTAGTACTTAGTTTATTTTAGCAGTTGGAGTTAGTTGGGGACATGTCCCATCAACTCCACAGTTCAGATAGTTTGGAGGCTTTCATACTATGATCTTGGGTGTATTTATACGCCTAAGCACCATAACTTACCCATATTTTTGCTAAGTTTGGAGAACAAAGTGCTTAGTTTCTTATGTTTTTACTCTACTTCTATGTAATTGAGATAACCGATGTGATTAGCATGATTTCAGGTATTGATAAGGTAGATGGAGTTGTAATGGGACTATGGAATGCGAATGGCATATGACACAAGAGAAAGTACAGTCTGGACCAAATATGGCACCTAGAAACTATGTCCAAGACTAATTTGTCATTTATAATTAGTTCAAGGACTTAGAAGGCAATTATGAGAGAAAATATTATTAAAAAGACGATGTTGAATTTTTATAAGGATTGATTATTTTGTATTATTTTGAGAGAGGAGAGTGGCGGCTTAGCAGTGAGGAGAAAAACACTCAACTTCATCTTCTTCACTAAGATTGTGTTCACTTTTCGGTAGGATGAATATTTTTATTGTGATTCCCGTTTTATTCATGAGTAGGTAAGTTTATTAGTTAGGGTTATAGAATCCTTGTAACATACAATCTATTACCTTAGTTTTTTGAATTCATCATGTATTGATCTGCTTATATCATACTCTCTTTGTTTATCTTGAATTCTCGTGGTTCCAAACATAGAAGATGTTCCTTAAAACTCAACTTGTTCTATAGAAAGGTTGAGGTTCAGAAAAGAGAGTAGTGACAAGAAAATAGGATTTCCAACCCCTATTTCATATGTTAATGCCTTAACAGGATTAACTACTTGGAGATTTCGTATTGTTTTTTTGTAAACAATTTTTATTCTAGAGAACTAAAGTGAACTAGTCCTTGATGGTTGAGAAACACTAGGATTATGTTATTAAATACAATATGTTTCTCTTTAAGCATGATACATGTATGAATTCGTAAAGACCATAGTTAGAAAGTATTGAAAACTACAAGGTGGACATAACCGTAACTTGCTATTTCTCTGAATTTTAACACTACAACCATACTTCATTTTGTTAAACTGAAACCACTAAATTGTGAACTGAATCTAATCCCCCTTTTTGTTTTATGGAAACGAATTATTAAAAGTCAACTAATCTGCATATAACTTAACTAGCACCATATTCCCTGTTGGATTCGACCCCAACCTAGTTGGGTTCCATATTTGACAGCAACCACTTACACTTTCGTAAGAAAGTTGTAATTTGGGCGTATCAAATTTTGGTGTCATTTTTGGGGAATATGGTTGTCGATTGAGTTTATGTGTGTTAATTGACTGTTGGTAAAGTTTTATTCTTTTAAGTTTATTTGTTGTTTTTGTTCGTTACAGGTTCATTGTTGTTTATTCCATGAACCAGAAGTTCAGGAAAACCATTATTACCCTTCAATCCTGAACCTCATCTTATTAAAAGAATGGCTAACCAACAGGAAGCGAAAAGATTAGCCGCTTTGGATAATGCTCAATTAAATCTATAGAATACAGATAACCCAGGTCGGGTTCCTAATCTAGATGAAGAGGACCTGGGAGATAATGTTGTAATTAACCTGTCTAATAGGAAGCGTACAGTAGGGGTAGTTGTACCTGTAAATCGAAATCGTCCATTCAGAAGAAGACTAGACCACCAAGATATGCAATTTAATGTTGACAACGATGAGGATGGTTTAGATAGAACTAGATCTATAGGGTCAATCATTCTACCACCACTATCTCTTGGGGTGAAATTCAACATCACCAGTACTATGATTCAGCTACTGAATCTGAAAGAACACTTTGGTGGATTACCTGGTGATGATCCAAATCTATATTTGGTAAATTTCATCAGTATTTGTAAGTCATTTGATAATCCTGGAGTAGGAAAAAATTCTATTCATTTAAGATTGTTCCCACTTTCTCTGTCTGGAGAGGAAACTATGTGGTTAAATGAGCTGACTCCTGATTCTATAACAAACTGGAGGAAATTGAAAAGAGCTTTCCTATAAAGATTCTTTTCGCCCTCAGAATGTTACAGTTGAGGGATGAGATCAGCAACTTTAGGCAATTGGATGATGAAGATTTGCATGCGACTTGGGTGAGGTTTAAAAAGAAGTTGACTCAATGCCCAAACCATAAGATGACTGATGAACACTTGATATAAATATTCTACAGAGCTTTGAACTCATTTACAAAGCCAATAGTGGATAATGTTGCAGGATGAGCTTTTATGGAGAACACCTTTACTGAGGTTGCGGACATGTTTAAAAGAATGACTAAGACAAGTAGAGCTTGGCATACCATAGATTTTGTGGTAGCAAGTAATACTGGGTCTAGTGTAATATTAGCCGAGCAGCATCGGAGAGAAGAGGAGTGTGATCAAGATATGGCTCACATGAAAACACAGATGGATCTTCTCACGAAACATTTTCTATCAGGGAATGTTGAAAAGGTAAAAGTTGTAGGGTACCACGGTAAGGAAACTGAATCAAACATCAAGGAAGAGGCTAACTACTTGCATAACCAGGGGGTTTCTGTACCGGTGGTCATGGAAACCAAGGTTGGAACCATAAAGGACATTCGAATAATAAAAGGTATAGGAGTGTACTGTATGTACCTCCTGGAAGCCGTGATAATGCTGCCACCAGTTCAGGCAAAATGTCCATAGAAGACATAATAGAGAAACTATTAAAGGGAGTTGAGGTGACCAATTCAGGGGTGACTATGATGAAGAGTGACATATCTTCCATGAGTCAACTAGAAAATTTGCACTCAACTGCTATTAAACAACTGGAGCAACAGATGAGCCAATTATCCATAGTATTCAACCAAAGAAAGCATGGGACTTTACAAAGTGATACAGTTCAGAATCCAAGGACTGATGGATCATGTATGTCTATTACAACTAGGAGCAGTAAGATATTATCTAGTCTAGGATTGGGAGCATCCTCTCATACTAATATGGTATAAATATATTAGGAGATATTTAATGAATCTTTAGTGGTGCCAGTGGAGTTGGGAGATTCAAAAAAGAAGAGTACAGAAGTGGAACAACCACCTAACCCAAAGCATGTTAGTGATGTAGAGCAAGGCATAAGAAAGGAGGTAAAAGTTGCTCCAGTTGAAATCCCAAGGCCACCACCTCTATTTCTACAACGATTAAAGAAGAAAGAAGATGAAGGAAAGTTTAACAAATTCATGGCTATATTGAAGCAATTAACAGTAAACGTGCCATTAGTTGAAGCACTTGAGCAGATGCTAAGATTTGCTAAATTTATGAAAGATCTTATGATAAAGAAAAGAGCAGTAAGATATGAACCGGTGGATAATCTCCACCATTGTAGTGTTATTTCTATAAGGTCACTGGTGTAGAAGAAGGCAGACCCAGGAGCATTCACCATCCCTTGTACGATTGGGTCTCTGAACTTTGCTAAGGCCTTATGTGATCTGGGAGCTAGCATCAATCTTATGCCGTTAGTTGTTTATAAGAAGTTGGGTTTAGGAGACCCCAAACCCACAAACATGCAACTTGTAATGGTGTATAGATCGGTGAAAAGGCCAGTTGGGATTCTACATGATGTACTTGAAAAGGTGGCCGATTTTATATTTCCTACCGAATTTGTAATTCTTGATTGTGAAGTGGACTTTGAAGTACCCATAATTTTGGGTAGGCAGTTCTTAGCAACTAGGAGAGTGTTAGTTGACCTGGAATCGAATATGCTGAAATTTAGTCTCAACGTGAAAGAGGTTAGTTTTGATGTGTGTAAATCCATGAAACAACAAAAAGAGATAAGTGTTTTCTAGATCATTGATGCATTCTATGAAGGTAAGGTAAAAATGGTATCATCGACGTATCTTGACGAAGTCTGAGTAGTCAAGATAATTGAGTCATGCCGCAATGTTAAATCAGGTGTTGCATGGGAGGCAAACCATGATTTTATTTTCATTTTATCATGTTAAATAAAAATACAAAAATAAGAGTCGAGCCATGACCAAAACTACGGTGCTTGGTGGGAGACAACCCATCCTTCTAATCGTTTTTAGTTGTTTTTTATTAAGTGTAGGTGTATGAAGTACTAAGGAGGTGATTGGTACCAAATTTGGTATGGAATTCAGCCATATCAATGGTAGTAAATTAGGAGTAACAGTGACATGATAGGTAAGATGGAGTGGTCAAATGTTAAGGTTCAAGTCATGACTCATGTTAGATTTGTGACCCAAATTATGTTAATCCGCCCCCCAAAGTTTTGCGGTGCGACTTTATTTTATGATTTTCAAGGATCGGCCCAATCCCTATGCTACCACCATTGAACTCGATGGGGGTGCAAGGGAGAATCCCCCACGGTATGGACCTTTCTCAATGCTTTATATGAAGAATGCGGTGTATGGAATCCGAGTTTAAGTGTACTATAGGGTATGTGGTGTCCAAGTTTACATAGGCCATGGAAAAGGTGTCACCTAAGACATAACCTAAGCCCACTTTCTCAAGTAGGTGTTACCATGTGCGGTGCACAGCTTAACTTGTGCAACACCTTATGCAGTGAACACCTTAATGTTGGTAATATCTTGTGCGTCGAACACCCTCACTATTTTACTTGTGTGATAACTTAGGAGGAACACACTTAAACTTGTGCGATAACATATGCGCCGCACACTTACCTTTGTGCGATAACATGTGTGTCGTACACCATACCGTATAGACTTATTGTTTCACATGTGAAATGACCAATGAGGCGCACACTTAAACTTGTGCGATAACATGTGCACCACATACCCTTCTAATTTTAACATATATTCGTCTTTGGATTGAGGCAACTGATGTTGGGCGTATTTACACGCCTAAGCACCATAATTTACCCATGTTTCAGCTAAGTTTTGAGGATAAAATATATAATTCTTGCACTTTTAGTCCATTTTCCTTTAAGTGAGCTGACCTATGTGACTAGCATGTTTTCAGGTACTCATGATGAAGATTTCAGCACTTTGTGGACCTGTGGGCAGCAAAAGGAAAACTTCACATAAGAGGGAAGGCAGCTTTTGGACTGAAAGTGATGCATGGGAACTTTTTCCCGGGAAAACCTAGTATTTTTAAAGACTTAAGGATGCAGTAGCAACTTATGGGACAAGGATGTTATTAAAAACCTTATTGCTGAATTTTTTAGCGTGATGATCATTCGATTATTGCAGAAAATGGCTCACTTGAGCAACGGAGAAAGAAAACACGTTTCATCTCCATAGCCGAGATTTCTCTAAGTTTTGGTATGATGATGATGTCTACTTTGATTTCCGTTGTATTCATGAGTAGCTAAACTTATCTGTTAGGGTTATGGAAACCTTGTAAGATACTATCTATTACTATGAGTTTGTGAATTCTTGATGTGTTATGCTACTTATATCATTACTCTCTTCATTTTGATTGAATTCTTATGGTTGCAAACATAGAGAATACGCCATTATAGCATTAACTCGTTCGAGAGAAAAGTTACATGTTTGGAAAAGAGAGTGTGACAAGGAAATAGGGTTTCCAACCTCTATTTACACGTTAATGCCTTAACCGGATTAACTTCTTGGAGAATTTGTACTATTTGTTATACACTTTAGGCTCGAGAGAGCTAAAGCGAAATAAATCCTTGATGGTTGAGAAACACTTGGATTTAGAATTAGAATACGATTCTCTATAAGTGCATGCATGTCTAAATTCCGCGTTACTCATAGTTAATAGAGAAGTAGAACTTATAAGGTGGACATAACCCTAACTTATCAATCTCTGTGATTAAATCTTACTACGCAAATCATTCCATTGTTACTTTGATAATATTAGTTCACACCTAAACCAAACCCCCCTTTTTCCTTGGATTTTTTTACCAACAGTCTACTAATAATTGCAACACTTAGTGACCAGAGTATTCCCTATGGGATTCGACACCCAACCCAGTTGGGTTCTATATTTGACAGCGACCGCTTACACTTTCTAACAAGAGCTGTAATTTGGGCGTATCAAATTTTGGCGCCGTTACCGGGGAATACGGTTGTCAACTAAGTTTGTGATAGTAAATAGACTCTTTGGTCAAAGATTCTCGAATTTTACTTTTTTTTTGTTGTTTTTGTTTATTTCAGGTTTATTGGAGTGCATGTCAAATACACGAAGTTCTGGTCAACCGTTATTACCTATAAATCTTGAAACACATCTTATTAGTAGAATGGATGCGCAACGAAACCTTGAACGGATGACTGCTCAACAGGAGAAGGAAATATTAGCTGCATTGACAGCTGCTCAAGTGCATCAACAGAATATTGATAACCCAGGTCGGGCAACAAATCCTGATGAAGAGAACCTGGGTGATGATGAGATTAAATCCAAGGCGTGCTGGTGAGGTGGCAGCACCTGTGAATAGGAGAGATCGTCAAGCTAGAATGAGACCTGAACATCGAGCTGTGCAGGCCCCTTTCGATGACGATGATGATGATTTGGATGCGGCTGGTGCCACAGGGGCTATTATTCCTCCACCCTTGGCACCCGGAGCCAAGTTCAATATCACCAGCACCATGATCCAGCTATTACAACTCAAAGGGTTATTTGGTGGACTTACAGGCGATGATCCGAATATGTATCTGATCAACTTTAACTCAACAGGCAAGTCGTTTGACAATCCAGGAGTTGGACAGAATGCAATTCGACTGCGCTTATTTCCATTGTCTCTATCTGGAGAGGCAACTCTATGGTTGAACAGGCTGACTCCTGACTCTATTACTAATTGGAGGCAACTGAAAGATACTTTCCTAGAAAGATTCTTTCCGCCATCCAAGAGAGCACAGTTACGAGATGAGATCAGCAATTTTCGATAGCTTCCAACTGAAGCTCTCCATAAAACATGGGAGAGGTTTAAGAAGAAGCTTATGCGGTGCCCAAATCATCAGATGACCAACATCCACTTGATGGAAATATTATACAGGGCGTTGAACTCGGTGACTAAGCCAGTGGTTGATAACGCTACAGGTGGGTCATTCATGGACCTTACTTTTATTGAGGCTGGTGATATGCTGGATCGTATGACAAAGCAGAGTAGAGCTTGGCATACCAGGGATTCTGAGGTAGCAAGCTCTACTGTATTTACTGGCATGACAGCAGAACGGAGGCGAAGAGAAGAGGAACATAACCAAGATATGGCTCACATGAAAACGCAGATGGACCTTCTTACCAAGCATTTATTATCAGGGAAGAAAGAAAAGGTCAAGGCTGTTGTATCACAGGGTAGATATGAATCCAATTCTGAGGAGGAATCGAATTATTTGAATAATCAGGGGGGCTTCCGAGGTAATTCCCAAGGAAACCAAGGTCGGAACTATTATGAAAAATCTGGATTAAAGAATAAGACTGACAGGAGTGGTTTGTATGTTCCTCCTGGAAATCGTGAGGTTGCGACATCTGGCTCTGGAAAGATGTCCATGGAAGATATGATGGCTAAGTTGTTGAAAGGAGTGGAGGCAACCAACACGGGAGTAACTGAGGTAAAAAATGATTTGTCCTCAATAAATCAATTGGTTGATTCGCATTCCACTTTAATAAAATAGCTGGAACAACAATTGAGTCAACTATCAGCGGCACTCAATCAAAGAAAAGTTGGTACCTTACCTAGAGACACTGTGCAGAACCCGAGGAATGATGGATCATGTATGGCTATTACTACCAGGAGTGGTAAGGTGTTGGAAAATCCATCCAAAGGCAAGCAAGTGGTTGATATTACAGAAGAGAATGTTATTGAAGAAGATTGTGATGATTCTATAGAAGCTGAAAATCAGAATGAGAACGTTCATGACACTACACCTAGATTTCACCAGCCTGAAAAGATTGATAATCGGAAGAAAGATAAAAAGGAAGTGGTGGAGAAAACTCTTCCAACTCCACTGCCACCTTTGCCTCAGAGACTGAAGAAGAAAGTTGATGACACCAGGTTCAGTAAATTCATGACTATGTTGAAGCAGTTGACTATTAATGTGCCTTTGGTGGAGGCACTGGAGCAGATGCCAGTATACGCCAAATTCATGAAGGACCTTTTGACAAAGAAAAGGGAAGCAAGTTATGAACTGGCAGATAATGTTCATCATTGCAGTGCAATTGCCACGAGATCTTTAGTACAGAAAAAGGTGGATCCTAGTGCTTTCACTATTCCTTGCACGGTTAGATCCTTGGATTTTGCTAAGGCATTGTGCGATTTGGGGGCTAGCATCAATTTGATGCCGCTATCTATTTATAAATAGTTGGGGTTGGGCGATCCTACACCAACCAATATGCGGCTCGTGATGGCAGATAGGTTGGTAAAATGACCTGTTGGTATCTTATATGATGTACTGGTGAAGGTTTCTTCCTTCATTTTTCCTGTAGACTTTGTTATTTTGGATTGCGAGGTAGATTCTAAAGTTCCCATAATCTTGGGACGCCCTTTCCTCACAACAAGAAGTGTGCTTATTAAATTACGAGAAAACGAGCTTTTATTTCGGATGAATGACGAAGTGGTCCATTTTGATGTATGCAAATCAATGAAGCAGCCTAAAGATATGAATGTGTTCTCTATAGCTGATGTTTATTATGAGGACGAGAAAGAATTATCTGTAAAGAAGCATCTTACTGTTGAGCCATTGTCTGCTGTACTTTTGAACTTTGAGGATGAGGATGTTGAAGAGTATGAAGAAACTATTCGTGCTCTAACAGGAATGGGGTCCTATTCTCATGCCCCTAAGAAGCTGGACCTTGACCTTAAGAATCGACCGTCACCACCAGCGAAACCATCCATTGAAGAGCCACCAGTGCTAGAATTGAAAGAGCTCCCCAGTCATCTAAAGTATGCGTTCTTGGGAAGTGGGAATACACTTCCGATTATTATTGTGGCTGATTTAGGTGAACAGCAAGTAACGGCTCTCATCTTTGTTCTGAAGAGGTACAAGAGAGCCATTGGTTGGACTATTGCTGATATAATTGGTATCTCTCCTGGGATATGTATGCACAAGATTCAGCTCGAGGAAGATTGCGTACCCACCATTGAGCACCAACATCATTTGAATCCACCTATGCAAGAGGTGGTGAAGAAAGAAATTATTAAGTGGTTAGATGCAGGGGTGGTGTACCCAATTTCAGACAGTAAATGGGTGAGTCCAGTGCAATGTGTGCCCAAGAAAGGGGGCATGACAGTAGTCGCAAATGAAAAGAATGAGCTAATTCCACTCAGACCTGTCACAGGGTGGAGAGTGTGCATGGACTATCGGAAGATGAATTTGTGGATGTTAAAGGATCACTTTCCAATGCCATTCATGGATCAAATGCTTGATCGATTGGCAGGGAAGGGATGGTTCTGTTTCTTAGATGGTTATTCCAGATACAATCAGATTTGCATTGCTCCTGAAGATCAGGAGAAGACCACTTTTACATGCCCGTATGGTACGTTTGCCTTCAAACGAATGCCATTTGGGCTATGTAACCACCTACTACTTTCCAGCGATGTATGATGTCCATTTTTTCTGATATGGTCGAAGACACCTTGGAGGTGTTTATGGACGAATTTTCTGTTGTAGGTGAGTCATTTGAATCATGCTTGGCAAATCTGAGTATGGCTTTGCAGAGATGTATTGAATTCAACCTAGTGTTAAATTAGGAAAAGTGTCACTTTATGGTTAAGGAAGGCATTGTTCTTGGGCATAAAGTCTCTGAAAGGGGAATTGAGGTTGATCGAGCCAAGATTGAAGTCATCAAGAGATTACCACCTCCAATTTCTATAAAAGGGGTGCGTAGTTTTCTCGATCATGCAGGTTTTTATCGGAGATTTATTAAAGACTTCTCCAAGATTGCTAGACCATTATGCAAACTTTTGGAGAAGGATGCAAAATTTGACCTTGGTGAAGATTGCTTGAAGGCATTTGAATGCCTCAAAGGAAAGCTAGTTAAAGCTCTTATTATTGTAGCACCCGATTGTTCTCTACCATTTAAAGTTATGTGTGATGCAAGCGGGGTAGCCTTGGGTGCTGTACTTGGTCAGAAAAGAGAAAGGCTATTTCATCCAATCTACTATGCGAGCAAGGCCTTGAATGGAGCACAGAAGAACTATACCGTCACTGAACAAGAGCTTCTAGCAGTTGTTTATGCTTTTGAAAAGTTCTGTGCTTACTTTTTAGGAACCAAAGTAGTCGTTCATACAGATCATGCAGCTTTACGATATCTAATGGCAAAGAAGGATGCTAAGCCAAGGCTAATTAGGTGGGTGTTACTGCTTCAAGAATTTGATTTTGAGGTAAAGGATATAAAAGGTTGTGAAAACCAAGTAGCTGATCATTTATCTAGACTTGAGAGTGAGCACATAGTGCAACCCGACCTTGATATTAATGATGCATTTCCCGATGAAGAAATCCTAGCCACTATGGTGGAAGACTTACCGTGGTATGCAGACTTTGCGAACTACGTGGTAAGTAAAGTGATTCCTGAGCATCTCTCCTTTCATCAAAAGAGAAAGTTCATGCATGATGTGAAACACTACTTCTGGGATGAATCGTATCTCTTTCGACGATGTGCTGATGGTATTATTAGGCGATGCATCTCAGATGTGGAGGTGCCTAGCATACTGGAAGCAAGTCATGCTTCCCAAGTTGGGGGTCACCATGCAGGTGATCGAACAGCAAGAAAGGTACTCCAAAGTGGCTATTACTGGCCTTCATTATTCAAGGATGCTTATGATTTTGTGAGAAGATATGATCAGTGTCAGAGGCAAGGCTCTATCTCGAAGCACCATGAGATGCCCAAGTCTAAAATTCTTGAAGTAGAACTATTTGATGTATGGGGTATTGATTTCATGGGCCCATTTGTGAGTTCGTTTGGGATGAAATATATCCTAGTTGCTGTGGATTATGTATCCAAATGGGTCGAAGCAGTAGCGCTAGCTGATAATGAAGGTAAGTGTGTTGTAGCGTTCTTAAAGAGAAATATCTTCTCTCGTTTTGGGGTACCTCGTACCATCATAAGCGATGGAGGTTCACATTTTTGCAACAAGCTATTCAGAGCCGTATTGGGGAAATATGGGGTTAAGAAACACAAGGTAGCTACACCATATCACCCACAAACTAGTGGGCAGGTAGAGGTTTCTAATCGGGAGATCAAGCTAATCCTTGCGAAGACTGTGAACGCCAGTAGGAAAGATTGGTCCAAAAAGCTGGATGATGCCTTATGGGCATATAGGACTGCGTTTAAGACACCAATTGGCATGTCACCATATCAACTAGTTTATTGGAAGGCTTGTCACTTGCCAATTGAGCTAGAACATAAAGCACTGTGGGCGCTGAAGTGGCTTAACTTGAATTGGGATGATTCTATTAATCTGAGGTTGGAACAGCTGAATGAGATGGATGAATTCCATCTACATGCGTATGAAAGAGCAGATCTCTACAAGGAAAGGATAAAAAGGTACCATGATCGAAGGATTGTCCAACGAAACTTTCAGAAGGGTGATTTGGTACTTCTTTTCAACTCCAGACTGAAGCTATTTCCAGGTAAGTTGAAGTCTAAATGGTCTGGTCCATTCAGAATTAGCCAAGTTTACCCATCCGGAGTAGTGTAGTTAGAAAACAATGATGGTGGTGTCTTTAAGGTGAATGGACAGCGAGTGAAGCTATATATCAGACCTACCGATTCGATAAAATATATAGCTACCTTATATCTCGATGAAGTCTGAGTACTCGAGATAGCTATGTCGTGCCGCGATAATAAATCAAGCGCTACATGGGAGGCAACCCATCATTAGGAGTTTGTTTCGTTAGGATATTTTTTTTGATAAATAAAAGTTCAAAAAGAAAAGTCGAGCCACGACCAAAACTAAGGCGCTCGGTGGGAGGCAACCCATTCTTCTAATCATTTTTGTTGTTTTTGATTAAGTGTAGGTGCAAGATATACAAAGGAGGAGATTAGTCCCAAATTTTGTTTTGAAAGTGAGCCATGCTAAAGGTGGTAAGTGAGGAATGATGGAGCAAAGGCTATAGGCTAGGCATTGCCTATGCCAATCTAGGCAATGAACAAGGCAATGCCTATGCCAATCTAGGCAACGAACAAGGCAATGCCTATGCAAATCTAGGCAACAGACAAGGCAATGCCTATGCCATTGCCTATTCTCACTGCCTCACATAAACAAGGGACAAGGCAAGGCCTATACAAATGTAGGCAATGTTATAGGCGTCGCCTATTCCATTGCCTATGCTCACTGCCTCACATAGGCAATGCCATAGGCACCGCCTATGCCAATCTAGGCGATAGGCAAGGCGCCACCTATGCTAATCTAGGCGATAGGCAAGGCTCCGCCTATGCCTATCTAGGCATTGCTAAAGGCGCCGCCTATGCTAAGCATAGGCAAAGCATTAGGCGCCGCCTACTTATTTTATTTTATTTTTCTCCTAACCCGATTGTACATGGATCAAACCCGACCCATGGCTTAGTCTTTAAATAGATCCTCAACCTTAGAACACAATTCCATTGTTTTCTCAAGATAGGCGACGCCTAAGCTCCCAAATTCTCTCAAAGTTTTTCTTTTTGCTCATCTAATCTTGCAAGTTCATCTTCCGGATCCATCACCACGTAAGTTACTCTTTTATATTCTGTAGTTGTTGCACTACTCCGCTTATAATGGTTTATTAGATTGTGAAGTGGTGTTTGGTGATGATAATATGGTTGGTTTGTTATGATGCATCTAGTTGACTGAAAGAATTCGTGTGGGTGTTCTTGACTTTACTCTGACTTGTATTTGATTGGTATTCACTGTCGTATTTTTATGAAGTCGAAATTGTGAAGTTAATGCATAATCTTGAAAGTTGTAAGCTTGAATGTTTGAATGACTCGTTCATCGAAGGTATTGATCATGATTGACCACAAGTATAACATGGTTTGGTTATTTCGATGCAAAAACCTGATAAGATTGCTATGTGGTAGTCTTGTTCAAACATTGCCTTAATCCAATGAAATAAAGTCGGAAAGGATAGTCAAGATTACATGATTATTAACATTGTGCAAACGGATTAAGTGTGGGGTGGTATCATCACGATTTTCTTTTCCGACTATAGTAAATCTTCCATGATGAAGCTAAAGTAACTTTATTGTGATCTCAGGTAGAATGGCCCCAAAAGGACGACAAGGAAAAGAAAAAGTGTCCACCTCCAAAAAAAGTCAGAAAAGGGCAAGAAAAGATCAGGCT
Organism: Capsicum pubescens; assembly: GCA_030864215.1. Taxonomy (NCBI): domain Eukaryota; kingdom Viridiplantae; phylum Streptophyta; class Magnoliopsida; order Solanales; family Solanaceae; genus Capsicum; species Capsicum pubescens. The sequence continues at coordinate 50,560,201 of CM061543.1, read as the reverse complement.
GAGTCCTCCTCTTTGCAAGTACCTCGACGAACTTTTGGGATAAAATGGGTCCTAGAGGACGAAGGAAATGAGTGGTACAAGAACAACAAAGTAAAAAAATATGTTCACGTGGATTTGATGAAGAAGGAGAGTCTAGCAAAGAGAGAGCCCCACATTTTGGCTAAAATCATGGCACTAAATCTTGATTTCATTGTTCGAAATATGGGGAAATGCAATCTTGATCTAACGCGAGAGTTTTATTCCAATTGGTCCCCATAGACTACTGGAAGTGAAGTAAAGATTCGGGGCCAAGTCTTGCAACTGAATGCGGAATTCTTCAACTCTTTTCTGGGCCTTCCATCTGTGGATCCATCACCATTCAAGGATCTTTATCACAGACCTCCAAACAGGGCCATCAGACATACACTGTGCGGATTAAGGTCAATGGCATGGTGGATTCGGCACAAGGATAATGGTCTCCACAACACCTACCTGTATGCCTCTTTGAACAGGGAAGCTCGCATATGGTTAAGGATAGTCAACGCTTGTTTGATTCCTGGGACACAATATACTAAGATCACACGTGATCGAGTCTGCTTGGTGTACGCTTTGATGATGAATATTCCCATCAACATTGGTGCTGTTATACGATCGTCAATGCGCAAGGCTAGGCTGCACAAAAGGTCCCATTTCAGTTTCGGTAACTTGTTTACTACGATCTTAAGGAAAGAGCACATTGAATAGGAACCCGCGGATCATAAGCAACCACACAACCCGAAGAAGGTTGACCTCACAAAGGTTAAAGAGCCAGAAACTGGTCAAGGCATCAACCTCACCACTGCAGAGAGGCATGCTCGAGATGAAAGCTTTTTTCGCCATCTGTATGGCATGACTAGATTTCCACTGATAAATGGGGGTCGTATTCCGACTGATGCAGAGCTTCAGCAGTTGGACTATGATTACCCGCTTAATGAGCATGCGCGGGCCATGTGTGGAGTGGGGTTACATTTTAAGGAACCTCTCGACGATGACGTGCCGACTGACGATGATCACCGACTGCCAGACTCAGACGTGGAGGACAACTCTGATGACGACGACTCTGATGATGATTCTGACGCAGGGGGTATGACCCCAAACATAGAAGAGGAGTCCGACTAATCAGGTTTTCCTTATTTATTTCCACTGAGGACAGTGTGTCCCGTCTAAGTGTGGGGTGCGAGTATATGTCTATTGTATTGTATTTCTTTGCCTACATTTATTCTTGTTTGTTTGAATTAGTCGTAGTTAGTTAGTCGTAATTAGTTAGTTAGATTTTAGATTTTGCATGAAATTGCTATGATAGACGGCATGGTATATTACAACAAGAGTTTGTGCTAAATCATTACTATTGAGATGCTTAGGCTCTAAGTTGTGACTCACTGTGTGATAAATTATTGTGGTTTAATTCATTCATCTGTTGGATCAAGAATCTATAATACTCCCAATGAAGTTGACCATGTGCCTTGTGTGTGTGAGGATATTGTATATTCTTTGTTGTGACTGATGCTAGAACTTTCCTGGTGTGTGTGTGAAGCGAAATAAAGATTGTGAGTGTAGGAGATGATTTAGGCATTTCTTTGGCAGCCCTGAAATTGTTTACCTTCTTTTTACCTACCTTTGTACATTGTCCTAGTGAACCCCCTTTGAGCCTTTAGCTATTTTCTTTGCCAGCCTCATATGTAGCCTAATCCATTTTTTTTCAAGACCATAAATTGATCCAAACTCCTAAGCGCTTTAAAATTGTAGAATCATGTGGAAAAATAAAAGGAGAATGGTGAAAGTGATGCCTCAGGGTGTATTGGTACTTGAAATTATTGTGAAAAAGAGTGGCTATTATAGGGATGCTTGCTTAATATAAAAAAAGAAAAAAAAATTAGAAAAACAAAAAGATAGTTGTGTTTATGATTGAATAACAAAATGGGTGAAAAGGGGTTGGTAGATGAAAGAGAGGTAGAGTGGTTGTTAAAAGATAGTGTAAATGGCATATTGTAGTGTATTAAAGCGCTTAGGGAACATAGTCACTATTTCTGGCAAAAATAGTCCTACCTGTCCCGTAGCCTACATTACAACTTGTAAAGACTTATTTGATCCTAAACTTAGCAGTCTGATATTAGTAGAGCATTACACTAAGGGAAAGCCTATGGTCATCAGTTGCAATATAAGAATTCTTTGTGAGAGAGAGAGCAAGGAGATTCTTATACCCATGTTTCAAAAAATGCAAAACTATGAGTGATTATGGGTGATATCTTGTGTGAGCACACATGGTTGATGGTTGTTGGGTAGTTTTATATGTTTCTTTGTGGCTTAAATTGTGGATACGAATTAACCATCCTAATGAGTCTATGTTGGAGGTTGAGTTGTTTCTAGTAGTGATCGAGAAACCTACTCTTTGTTAATGATTGTTGTGCATGTCTTGCTGAAAATTTTGTGTTGTTATTATGAAATTCTAGTTAGGTGTTTGCATGGATGTAATAATTTGTTCGAGGACAAACAAAGCTTTAAGTGTGGGGTGGTGATGTTGGGCGTATTTACACGCCTAAGCACCATAATTTACCCATGTTTCAGCTAAGTTTTGAGGATAAAATATATAATTCTTCCACTTTTAGTCCATTTTCCTTTAAGTGAGCTGACCTATGTGATTAGCATGTTTTCAGGTACTAATGATGAAGATTTCAGCACTTTGTGGACCTGTGGGCAGCAAAGGAAAACTTCACATAAGAGGGAAGGCAGCTTTTGGACTGAAAGTGATGCATGGGAAATTTTTCCCGGGCAAACCCAGTATTTTTAAAGACTTAAGGATGCAGTAGCAACTTATGGGACAAGGATGTTATTAAAAACCTTATTGCTGAATTTTTCAGCATGATGATCATTCGATTATTGCAGAAAACGGCTCACTTGAGCAACAGAGAAAGGAAACACGTTTCATCTCCATAGCCGAGATTTCTCTAAGTTTTGGTATGATGATGATGTCTACTTTGATTTCCGTTGTATTCATGAGTAGCTAAAATTATCTGTTAGGGTTATGGAAACCTTGTAAGATACTATCTATTACTATGAGTTTGTGAATTCTTGATGTGTTATGCTACTTATATCATTACTCTCTTCATTTTGATTGAATTCTTATGGTTGCAAACATAGAGAATACGCCATTATAGCATTAACTAGTTTGAGAGAAAAGTTACATGTTCGGAAAAGAGAGTGTGACAAGGAAATAGGGTTTCCAACCTCTATTTACACGTTAATTCCTTAACTGGATTAACTTCTTGGAGAATTTATACCATTTGTTATACACTTTAGGCTCGATAGAGCTAAAGTGAAATAATCCTTGATGGTTGAGAAACACTTGGATTTAGAATTAGAATACGATTCTCTATAAGTGCATGCATGTCTAAATTCCGCGTTACTCATAGTTAATAGAGAATTAGAACTTATAAGGTGGACATAACCCTAACTTATCAATCTCTGTGATTAAATCTTACTTCGCAAATCGTTCCATTGTTACTTTGATAATATTAGTTCATGCCTAAACCAAACCCCCCTTTTTCCTTGGAATTTTCGACCAACAGTCTACTAATAATTGCAACACTTAGTGACCAGAGTATTCCCTGTGGGATTCGATACCCAACCCAGTTGGGTTCTATATTTGACAGCGACCGCTTACACTTTCTAACGAGAGCTGTAATTTGGGCGTATCAGCAACCCGACCCAGATTTCATTCTTTTGATAGGCTCCACACCCTAAATACCCAAATTCATCCTTATTTTACCCCCAATCCATGCAAGATTTCTCCCTCACCATTCTCTTTGTCCTTCAAGATTACTCTTTGCTTAACAATCTCAAGAGTTTCCCCCTTGCTTCCTTAATCTTCCATCTTCAATGTAAGTTTTACTTTCTTAACCCTTAGTTATTGTGACCTTTTGTTATAGTTAATTGATTTCTTGAGGATTATGAATTAAATTCTTGCCATGTCTATGTCAAAGAAGGATTTTGAACATCTTGGGAAGATAAGCACCATTGTTGTAGTACTTGAGCTTGTACATGTGAGTGAATTGTTCACAACTAACATGGTAGTTGTGTAACCATTAATTTCCATCTTATTGTGTTGAACATAATGTTGAGAAAATCGTGTGAAAGTGATGGTGTTCTGTATATCCTTATATGGTTGAAGTTGTAGGGCATGATTTTGTTCAAAAAATGCTTCATTGAAATAGAATTGGGGGAATTGAAGTGAGTGAATTGTATTGCGACAAATGTAGGTGCACCATATCAAAGTGTATGTCGGTGAAGTCTGAGTACCCGACAATAACACTTAATTGGTTTATACTAACAAATTAAGTGTGGGGTGGTGACTTTACCACCTTCATCTTAATTGTAGTTAGTTTCATTATGTGTGGCTGACATGGGTGATGTGATGAATACAGGAAAAATGGATCCAATAATGATCCTCATGCAGGTGGTATAACTCCTAATGTGGATGAGGAGTACTACTAGCCAGGTTTTTTATCTTGTTATTTGTACTGGGGACAGTGCTTAGCTTACGTGTGGGGTGGCTGGTTACTTTGCTACTTGTTTTGTAAGAAAATAGGACCTTCTCCTTAGTATACTTCTGGATAGGATTATTTATTTTGTTTATTTTGTTAGTTATTTAGTCATAGTTAGGTACTTTTCTCAATGATGGATGGATGACGACCGTCTTAAGAAAAAATTAGTCATTTGTTGCATGTAAATGTTCTTGTGGATCACATGGCATTATAGCATGAGTATGTGATGGATCATTATCTTTGAAACACCTAGGTTCTAGTTGTGACTCTTATTGTGATTGTTGGTTTTAGTTGAATTCATTTAATTGTTGAGTCGAGAATATATAATGCTCCTAATTGCGTTTACCGTGTGCCATGAGTGTGTAAGACTGTTGTATATTCCTTATCGCAACTAATGCTAGAACTTTCCTGGTGTGTGTGCAAAGCAAAATAAAGATTGTGAGTTTAGGAGATGATTTAGGCATTTCTTTGACATTCATTGTTCATTCCTTCTTTTGACCTACCTTTTCACATTATCTTAGCTAGCCCCATTGAGCCTTTAGCTTGTTCTTTTTCTAGCCTCATATGTAGACTAACCCGTTCTTTAATAGACCGTAATTTGATCCAAAAGCTCCTAAGAACTTTAATGTAAAATCAATTTGAGTTAGGAGTGTGACAATAAGAGGAAAAAGGTGAAATTGATGCCCCCAAAGTCTAGTTTTTTGCGTGTGAAATTGATGTAGTTGGGAGTAGCGAAAATTGTTGAAAAAGTTCCAAATTTTATCCCATACATGTTACAATGAACTTGTTTTGGCCCTGGTCCTTCTTGGACATTGTACACCTCAATAAAAAAAATCGCTTAAGTTGAGAGTGGCTATCATAGGGGTGCGTAGTGTGAAATGGATGCAAATATATATATATATATATATATATTTGAAAGGGTTGCATACTCCCACCATAGTGTTGTTAATTGAGTTTAATGGGATGGAGTGAAAACAAAAGATATGGATAGATTAAAGTGGTGTAAATTGGTTGTTAGAAATTGGTCTTAGTTGCATAATGTAGTGTATTAAAGCGCTTGGGGAAGATTGTCACTATTTCTGGCCAAAATAGTTCCTACCCATCCTTTATCCTGTATTACAACCCGTAAAAGATATATTTAATCCTAATCTTAGCATTCTGATATTAGTGGAGCATTACACTAAGGGCAAGCATATGGTCATCAGTTGTAATTTGAGAATTCTTTGTGAGAGTGAGCACAACTTGATTCCTATACCCATTTCATTAGAAATTGCATGATGGTGAGTGATTATGGGTAACTTTCTTGTTGTGAGGGCACATGGTTGATAAAGGTTGGATAATTTATATGATTTCTTTGCTTAAATAGTATGCATGAATTTGCCAACTTAATGAGTCTATTCTTGAGGGTAGGTTGTCTCTAGTAATGATCGATGAATTTACTTCTTGTTCATAAATATTGTATGAGCCTATTTGAGCATCTTGTTTTTCCTTTATGGGTGTTAAGACTTATGTAGTATGCATAAGTGGATTAGTTGTTTAAGGACGAACAAAGCTTTAAGTGTGGGGTGGTGATCTTGGGTGTATTTATATGCGTAAGAACCATAACTTACCCATATTTTAGCTAAGTTTGGAGAACAAAGTGCCTAGTTTCTTATGTTTTTACTCTACTTCTGTGTAATTGAGCTAATTGATGTGATTAGCATGATTTCAAGTATTGATGAGGTAGATGGAGACGTAATGGGACTATGAAATGCGAATGGCATATGACACAAGAGAGAGTAGCAGTCTGGACCAAATGTGGCGCCTAGAAACTATGTCCAGGACTAATTTGTCATTTATAATTAGTTCAGGGACTTAGAAGACAATTATGAGAGAAAATATTATTAAAAAGACTTGATGCTGAATTTTTATGAGGATTGATTATTCTGTATTATTTGGAGAGAGAAGAGTGGAGGCTTAGCATTGAGGGGAAAAATACGCAACTTCATCTTCTTCACCAAGATTGTGTTCACTTTTCGGTATGATGAATATTTCTATTATGATTCTCGTTTTATTCATGAGTAGCTAAGTTTATTAGTTAGGGTTATGGAAGCCTTGTAACATACAATCTATTACTTTGGGATTTTGAATTCATCATGTATTGATCTTCTTATATCATACTCTCTTTGTTTATCTTGAATTCTGATGGTTGCAAACATAGAGGATGTGCCTTAAAACTCAACTTGTTCGATAGAAAGGTTGAGGTTCGGAAAAGAAAGTAGTGACAATAAAATAGGATTTCCAACCCCTATTTCATATGTTAATGCCTTAACAGGATTAACAACTTGGACATTTCGTATTGTTTTTGTAAATATTTTTGATTCAAGAGAACTAAAGTGAATTAGTCCTTGATGGTTGAGAAACACTAGGATTATGTTATTAAATACAATATGTTTCTCTGTAAGCATGATACATGTATGAATTCATAAAGCCCATAGTTAGAAATTATTGAAAACTACAAGGTGGACATAACCCTAGCTTGCTATTTCTCTGGATTTGAACACTACCACACATACTTCATCTTGTTAAACTGAAACCATTAAATTATGAACTGAATCAAATCCCCCCTTTTTGTTTTACAGAAACAAATGATTAAAAGTCAACTAATCTACATATAACTTAATTATCACCATATTCCCTATGGGTTTCGACCCCAACCTAGTTAGGTTCTATATTTGACAGCAACCGCTTACACTTTCGTAAGAAAGTTGTAATTTAGGCATATCAAATTTTTCTATAGTATGTTCAGAAAGTTATTTCATTTTTGGTATTATTATACCTTTTTCAAAAATTGTTTTATTCAGTATTATTTAGTATTTGAACCTTATAGAAAGTTTTTCTCCATCTTTTTGGTATATTTATAGTATATTATTCAGTGCTCCGTTACAGATATCAGTCATGGGTTAGCTAGTGGTCCTTTAGGATTGTTAGCACCGTATAGAATTTGGGGTACCATACTCGGGGTGTTACAGACTTGGTATTAGAGCCTAAGGTTCAATAGAGTCCTAGGAAGCCTGAAAGCCGCATCTAGTAGAGTCTTATGCATAGGTATGTTGTGCGCCACATTTATACGCAGGAGGCTATGAGATGTTCTAGGAATAGTTTCCCTTATTTCAGTATTCATGTAATGCGAGTGAGCATGAGCTCCAGTTAAAATCTCAGTCTAATCCCTTCTTTCTCTTCCATTTACAGAACATGCCTCCAAAGAGGACTTAGGAAAGAGGAACAGGAAATCAGCCATCCCCTCAGCCCGATCAGCCTAATCTTTTAGGTGAACACGTCTCTCATGCAGAATTCAGAGTTGCATTCACTGCTCTTGCTCATTCAATTGCTGCCCAGAATGAACGTCCAACTGTCGTTTCGGCCTACCCACTGGCCAATTCTGGTGCAGCCAGGATTTGGGACTTTACCCGAATAAACCCTCTATCTTTTTTGGGTCTAACACAGATGAGGACCCTCAGGAGTATCTTGACCAGGTGCAGAAGATTACTAATATTATAAGGGTGACTACTATTCAGAGTGTTGAACTAGCTGTATATCAGTTGAAGGATGTGGTTCACACTTGGTTTAAATAGTGAAAAGTAGAGAGGGCTGTAGATGTAGGGCCTATTGGGTGGGAGACGTTTTCCACTACTTTTCTTGATAGATTCTTTACCCTAGAGCTGAGAGAAGATAAGGTGTTAAGAGTTCATTAATCTGAAGCAGGGCAACATGACGGTGAAAGAGTATTCTCTAAAGTTTACTCAATTAGCTAGATATGCTCCTCATGTGGTGGCCAATAGCAGATCCTGAATGAGTAAATTTGTGTCTGGAGTGAATGATAGTGTGGTTAAGAAGTACAGGACCGCGATGTTGATTTGTTAGATGGACTTAGCCCGGCTAATGATCCATGCTCAGTATATAGAGAAGCAGAAGAATAAGGAGAGAGAAAAGCAGAATATAAGTGCTAGAACAAGTAGCTTTAATTTCAGTCAGACTACGTTTGAGGGTGGGAATCATTCTCAGATCTACACAAAATCTTTTTTCCAGCTCATTCCTCAGCTAGTGCTCCAGTTCCTAAGTTCAGGAATGGTAATAAAGATAGGGCACCAGGCTCTAAGTCTCAGGGCAGTATTAGCAGTGCCCAAACCCATCCTTTTTGTTAGACTTATGGCAAGCACCATCAGGGTAATTGCAGAGCTGGCAATAATTTTTGTTTTGGATGCGGAAAGCCAAACCAGAGAGTTAGAGATTGTCCACAATTGGGCTTTCAGGGTCAGCATAACCGTTTCTCAGCTCAGTCTGGTCGCCCGAACCAGCAGGGTGCCACTTCCAGAGCCACCAGTGGGCAACGACCAAATAGACTTTATGCTCTTCAGTCCTAATAGGATCAGGAAAATTCTCTTGATGTGGTCACTGGTACGTTACAGATCTTTCATTTGTATGTTTATGCTTTCCTAGATCCAGGAGCTTCTTTGTCTTTTGTTACTTCTTATATAGCAGTTGATTTCAGAGTCAGTCCTAAAATTCTAGAAGAGCTCTTCTCAGTCTCTATCCCAGTGGGTAAAACTATCATAGCCCAACGAGTATACAAAAACTGACCGATTATGGTACCTTAGAAAGTCACATCAGCAGACTTAGTCAAATTAGAGATAACTGATTTTGATGTCATTCTGGGCATGGATTGGGTTTATTCCTGCTATGCCATAGTCAACTGCAAAAGCAGAGTTTTCCAGTTTCAGTTCCCAAATAAACCCATCCTAGAATGTTGGGGTAGTACTTCAGCCTTCAGGGGTCAACTTGTTTCCAACCTAACGGAAAGGAAAATGATATCAAAGGGATGTGTCTATCATCTTGTTCAAGTTAAGGACTCTAGTTCCATAACTCCCAGTCTTGAATCAGTCCCAGTATTGAATGAATATTCAAATGTGTTCCGAGAATATCTTCCCAGAATTCCTCCTGAAAAGGAAATAGACTTCGGCGTTGATCTTCTTCCTAATACTCAGCCCATATATATTTCTCCATACAGAATGGCACCAACAGAACTCATAGAATTAAAAGAATAGATGAAGGATCTCCTAGACAAGGAATTCATTAGACCTAGTGTGTCCCGGTAGGGTGCACCAGTTTTATTCGTACACAAGAAAAATGGTTCTCTCAGAATGTGTATTGACTATTGTCAACTCAATAAATTCATAGTCAAGAACAAGTATCCACTTCCCAGAATTGATGACTTGTTTGAACAAATTCAGTATGCTAGTTACTTCTCTAAGATAAACCTCAGATCAGGCTATTATCAGCTCAAAGTCAGAGAATGTGACATCCTGAAAATAGCTTTTCGAACTCTGTATGGTCACTTTGAATTTTTAGTCATGTCCTTTGGTCTTACCAATGACCCAGCAGCTTTCATGGACTTGATAAATCGTGTGTTCAAGCAGTACTTAGACATGTTCGGCATAGTCTTCATAGATGACATCCTTGTCTATTCCTGTAGTGAGCATGATCATCTAGACTATCTCAGAATAGTGTTGTAGACTCTCAAAAATCATCAGTTATTTTCCAAATTTAGTAAGTGTGAATTTTGTCTAAGGTCAGTAGCATTCCTTAGTCATATCATTTTCGGTGATGGCATTAGATTTGATCCTCAAAATAACAAAGTAGTGAGAAACTAACCTAAACCTATCACTCTATCAAATATCAGGAGTTTCTTGGGTTTGTCTATCTATTACAGACGATTTGTTAAGGGATTTTCATTTATTGTATCCCCTATGTCTAGATTGACTCAGAAGAAAGTCAAGTTCCAGTGGTCATATTCATGCGAGAAGAGTTTTCAGGAGTTGAAGACTCAACTCACCTCAGCTCCAGTTTTGACTCTTCCATATAGTCCAGATGGGTATGTCGTGTACTACGATGCATCTAGGGTAGGTTTGGGTTGAGTCCTCATGCAGCATGGTAAGTTCATAGCCTACGCCTTCAGACAGCTTAATCCCTATGAAAAGAATTATCCGACTCATGATCTAGAGTTAGAAGCAGTAGTCTTTGCCTTAAAGATTTGGAGGCACTACTTGTATGGGGTGTATGTAGATGTGCTCACAGATTACAAAATCCTCCAGAATATGTTCTCTCAGAAATCCCTTAACCTTCATTAGAGAAGGTGGCTAGAGCTCTTGAAAGATTATGACATGAGTGTCCTTTATCATCCGAGCAAGGCCAATGTATCTCTCAGTAGACTGTCTATTGGTAGTATTGCTCATGTTGAGGACAGTAAGAAGAAGTTAGCCCAGGAAGTTCATCAGTTATCCCGACTAGGTGTCTACTTATTTGATTCAGCAGAAGGTAGTATATGGGTGTAGAGTAGTTCAGAATCATCTCTAGTTTTTTAGGTGAAGAAAGAGTAGGATAGAGATCCCAGTTTAGTAAAGTTGAAAGAGTCCATCAAAAACCATAAAGTAAAGGTTTTCTTCTAAGGGAGAAGATGGTGTGTTGCATTGTCAGGGTCGTCTGTGTGTGCCTAGAGTTGATCACTTAAAGTAGTGAATTCTTGCAAAAGCGCATGATGTGCGTTACTCAATTTATCTAGGGGCCACTAAGATGTACCGCGTCTTCCGGGAGATCTATTACTAGAGTGGGATGAAAAGAGACATTGCAGAGTTTGGGGCTAAGTGCTCAACATGTCAGCAAGTTAAGATTGAGCATCAGAAGCCAAGCGAGTCCATACAAGAGTTCAGTATTCCTACTTGGAAGTGGGAAGAATTAAACATAGACTTTGTGTCGGGATTGCCTCATACTCGTCATCAGCATGATTCAGTTTGGGTCATTATAGATAGAATAACCAAATTAGCTCATTTTCTTCCAGTCCATACCTCTTACTTAGTCGAGGATTATGACAAACTCTATATTAGAGAGTTGGTCAGATTGTATCGTGTTCTGTTGCCTATTGTCTTAGATAGAGGTAACCAGTTCACCTCTCATTTCTAGAAAGCATTCCAAAAGGGTCTTGGTACCCGACTTTACCTCAGTACAGCCTTTCATCCTCAGAACGATGGTCAAGCAGAAAGGACCATCCAGACTTTAGAAGATATGTTGTGAGCATGTGTAATTGACTTTAAGGGTAATTGGGATGACCACTTTCCTTTGATTGAGTTTGCATATGATAACAGCTATCATTCCTGTATTCAAATTGCTCTATCTGAAGCTCTCTATGGTAGGAGATGTAGATCTCCAATCAATTGGTTCAAAGTGGGTAAGGCCACAATAGTTCCTGACTTGGTCTTCGATACCTTTGAGAAAGTTTAGTTAATCAGAGAGAGGCTCAAGACAGCTCAGAGCCGACAGAAGTCGAATGCTGATGTGCACAAAAATGATCTCGAATTTGAGATTGGTGACTATGTGTATCTAAAAATTTCTCCCTTGAAGGGAGTGCAGAGGTTCGACAAGAAAGGAAATCTTAGTCCCCAATATATCGGTCCCTTCAAAATTCTTAGTCGTTTCGGCAAAGTAGCTTATGGGCTCGAGTTGCCTTCAGATCTAGCTTTGGTCCATCCAGAGTTCTATGTATCCTTTCATAAGAAGTACATAGGTGATCCAACATTCTTAGTCCATACAGAGGGACTAGACATTCAGAACAGCCTCTCTTTCGAAGAGATTCCAGTCGAAATCCTTGACTATCGAACTCGCAGACTGAGGAACAAAGAAGTCCCTCTAGTCAAAGTTCTTTGGCAGAATCATTTCGTTGAGGGAGCTACTTGGGAAGAAGAATCTTACATGCAGACCAAGTATCCTTACCTCTTCTCTGTTAATCAAGACTCAACCCAAGGTAATGGTTTTTCTTAAGATTATTCAGTTTCATGCTCAATTTTCCATTTCAAATTTGGTATCCTTTACCATTGCACATTCAGTCGCATTTCATGAGTCAATTCAGTCATGTATTAATGCATTAAATATGCATGATCATCTTATCAGTACTCGTAGTCATGCATTCATGTATCAGTTCAGTCGTGAAATCATGCATCAGATATGCATACTCAATATGAATCTCAGTAAATTAGTAATGTCAGTCATGTAATCATGCTTCAGTTGTTCATATTCAGTATGTACTCCAACTTACAATTTCTCCTATCTCAGTCAGTCTCATTCGAGGATGAATGTTCTCAAGGGGGAGATATTGTAAGACACCGCAAAATTCCTATGCTTAATTCAGTCCTTTAAGCTTGTCAAGGGAGCCCAGACTTAGAAAATTCTAAGTTTCAAAACTTAGTTTATTTTAGCCTTCGAAAGTTGACAATCACATTTCGCAACCTTAATGTCCTTTAATGGTCTGTATTTTTGTTAATTAATGATCAGGGAAGTCAATAGATGTTCTCGGACAAGTTTTGAATTTTTAGGACTGCGTTTATACCATGTTTGGAGTTCCAAAAATGTGAACCAATGCGATCTTGGTGCGCCGCGTTGCCTATTGCATTTGTTAATATTTTTTCCAATTTCCAGCCAAAAGTCCTGTGAAATTATGTTATGTTAGCATGCATTCCTATTAATGTGTAAGCTTATGACTATCAAATGCTTCATAAAATCCCTCAATGTTAGTATTATGAATTATTGACTATGGTCAAGTGTTCAAGAAGTGTCATGTCCCATTTATTTTTATGCTATCGAGTCCTGGGGTATTTAATACCCGACAATTTAGCTGTGTGCCTAGATCCATTGTCAGTTTTCAAGATAATCTCAGTCAAGCCATAATCAGTAGAATTCAGTCATTCTCAAAACTCAGAAAAACTCAGTAGTATTCAGTTCACTCCTCAGTAACTCAGTCAGTTAACAGAATTCAGTAGTATTCTACCAGTCAATGAAATTTAGTGAACTCAGTCCAGTTTAGTCCAGTATACTCAGTTTAGTGTCTATTTAGTTGGGAGTAAAATTCAGCATCGAGTGAACCCAAGGATGAGAACTCACCTGCCAGCACAAGGTGTGATTCTTAGAAGCAGTCCTTGCATTCCAGAACTACGTAGATAGTGTAGGTTGGGACATCAAAACCAGTTAGATAAGGGTTGATGAGGTGGATTAACCTGTCAGGTGAGGGTCCTACCATTCCCGTTAGAGTACTGATAGATGAGGATCACTCACAGCTTGTTCTTACCAGTAGCGCGGTATTGACACCTTTCCAATTGGGGTTACAGATTGGACCCCAACTCAGCTATAGTATCTTGTTTAGGGCGTGTCAGTTAGATGACTACCTCCCACAGTGTCAGTCTTCAGTAAAGAACTCAAGTAGTTCTATAGATTTTAGGACTGTCAGATACAGTCACTCAGCTCAGTATGAAACTCAACTAGTTCTATTAGAATCAGGATTGTCAGACACAGTCACTCAGTTATCAGTTATATCAATTTTCACTAATCCATGTTTCCAGTAAACTAAGTATTCAGTGTCCTTATGACTTCAGTTACAGTTATGTATTCATGCATGTATCCTCAAATAGTCATATTCACGTTATTCAGTCAGTTTTAGTTTATGCATATGAACCCTTGCATTCAACTTTACCTCACTTTGCGTACCAGTACATTCTCACGTACTGACGCATACTTTTCTTTTGTGCTATGGTGTTTTATACAATAGGTTCGGATGCACAAGCTCTAGAGCACCCTTCGCAGATCAAATGTTCAGCGGATAGACTATCAGTGAGTCCTCATCATTTGAGGATGTTCTATTATTTCATTACTTCAGTACTTAGTTTATTTTAGCAGTTGGAGTTAGTTGGGGACATGTCCCATCAACTCCGCAGTTCAAATAGTTTAGAGGCTTTCAGACTATAGCATGTTCAGATAGTTATTTCAGTTTTTGTATTATAATACCTTGTTTGGACATTATTTTATTCAGTATTATTTAGTATTTGAATCTTATGGAAAGTTTTTCACCAGTTTTTCTGCATTTTTACAGTATATTATTTAGTGCTCAGTTACAAATATCAGTCATAGGTTAGCTAGTGGTCTTTTAGGATTGTTAGCACCGTGTAGCATCCGGGGTACGAGACTCGAGGCGTTACAGTAGCCATATCTTGAAATCATCATTCAAAGATCCTTCCATACCATAGTCATCGGACTCAAATTGGTTCCATAACTATCATAAATAATCTCTCAATACAATACATGAATCTAAACACATGATTTGCCGTACTTGAATAGGAACTCATTTGATCATAAATCTCCAAAGTATCAATATAGAATAAAGCATACTATGTGTAAACCTCCTCATGTTCTAAAATATATATTTAGATAATGTAACACGACCATAGAATCTACAAGAGGCTAATAGTATCCTGGGCATAAGATGGACCATAGAGGTCCACTTTTAATCCCCGAAATACATTCTAGGGAAAATTCTATCCAAATTATGGTAAGGTACCTAAAGTCATAAATAGATATTAAATAAGACACAATTTAGTCATGAGATAGAAATTCTATCAAAAGAATGAGTAACGAGGTCAATTATGTCTAATTTATGGTTCTTTAATCAGCTAAGAGGTCCAAATTATTCTAAATATTCTTCTAATACCTAATTTCAAACCTACATATAGCACATCATAATAATATACTTCAATTTAGCCCAATCTATGAGAAAGGTAAATCTAGCCTACCTAGACGCCAAAGAAAGCCCAGTGAAATCTGCTAAATCAATGATTTTCCCTTCCAAGAAGCTTTTGCATGAAGCCACACTAACAAATTTGTAATATACTCATAATAGGATAAAAACAGTATCCATAATTCATTTTTATGCTTTGGGTCCGAATCACATAAAAACCCTTGTGGGGCTTTATAATGACCTTCCAGGTCATTTCCTCAATTTGCATGCATTTTTGGTGTTTCGACCCTTCCCATAGTGGATACAAGTCATTTATGACTTGCTAAAATTATTTTTTAGGTGATCAGGCAGTTCATTTAGATTTTAGGCTTATATCCCTGTTTTGGAGTTTTCATTGTTTCGGATTTGGTCTCGGATGAAAACTCCTAGTAGATGACCTCGAATGAGAATTTTGATTATTCTATCTTCTATAAAATATCGATTTTAGTTTAGGTAGACCTTTGGTTCTAGTCCTGAGGTGCCTAGGCTTATTTTGATCTATTGGTCACAAAGTTGAAAAATTAAAAATTTAGGTATGGACCCACATTTGGTTGAAATGACTGCGGATGGAAATCTGATTATGCCATCACATACGAAATGTCAAATTGGTTATAATTACAAATTATATTTTCATACATGAGATTCTAAATAAATCTCAAGGACTTGACGAAGACTTCAAAGATTTCAAAGTTTTCATCTGTCATATGGTATGGCGGTGATCGCCAACCAAGGACCACAATCGTGGTACCCTTTGAAATCAAAATGGTGCAATCATAGATCCCAGAGTGCAGTCGCACTTTCCATGTGAATCCTAATATGTTTCAATCATGAGGCTTTGGTCATGATCGTGGTCCACCTGTGCAGCCACAAGATGTAACGATCGCACACCTCGAGGTCACAATAGCAACTCCAGGTACCTAGACTGTGTATAAATAGACCCTTATTTCATAATTTTAGCCATTTCTCACCCATTTCTTAAGATCTAAAAACCTCAAGAGTGATATTAAGAAGGATTGAAGATTGTAGATGATTTGAGGAATGTGGTTATCCTTTATTCCATGATTTCGTTTAGAATTTAAGATAATATTCTTATAATTTGTTAATAAATTCATAGAAATTAGGGATTTGAATTCTTAAACTTAAGGGTTGGTTGAGACCCGATTAGTTTTCCATTTGTGCTCAACTTTTGAACACAACTTTCTTGTCCTTCGAGGAACCTCGTGACGATTTCAATTTTTGGATTCCATTTATGGGATCTCTTGGCCCATTCTTCACCCAAAATTTAACTCATGCCTTAATATAGAAAAATAGTTCTAATATGACTCCTAATGATGTATAGATTACGATTTTAATTGTGTGGTGGTATTTTAAGATCATGGAGTAAAGATGGACGTTTGGTGGATGATTCAAGGATTTGTGGTTCGTCTTTGAGGTAGGCTTGTGTCTACTCTTCTTTACAAGGTGATGTGTTTTATATTTTGCATTTGAATGAGAATGTTAAGATTTATTATGGGTAGAACACCATGAATTAGTCTTGATAATTGAAGTTTTGAGGATTAGAAGAGGGTTTCTTCGGCCTACTTTAGGCTAAGACTTCTGTTAGCACTTGAGGAATTACATACAAATGTTAGGCATTGTTAAGACTAATGATTCTTTAGTATGATATTACTTCATGACTAATGAATAGTGATGGTTTTCCCCAAATTATGATATATGGCCTATTGATATGTTATGCCTCAAAGATATGTTATGGATTATGTATATGACTATTGAGATGAGTTCCGGATAATTATGGGGGCCTATGGATGTGATTATTATATTTTAATTATTTTGGACATATTAATGGTCCAAAGGTCGTGTTATGATATTAGTTGGATTGCGAGAAATGGTTTATCTTTGTAAAAGACGTGACTGTAGTTTGTAGATGTATATATCCTTATTACATTTATATAGACATACATATATATACATACATACACATATATATATATGTATGTATATATAGATATATGTAGATATGGTATTACCGTATATCCCTTACATTCTTCATTCATTCATATTGTATATTCAGTCCTTGCCTTTCTATATTGTTATATATCTTTCTTTTGCCTTTTATTCTTCTATTAGCCGGTGGTGTACGATATAGTGTTGAGACTTCTAAATATGAATGGAATAGGATAGTTCATCCTTAATACTTCCTTAGTCTTATTATACTAGTTGCTTGGTTATAATTAGGATTATTTATCCATATTATTTCACTAGCTTTGTTCTGTGGATGCTGGACATTTGGGTTTAGATTTTATTTCTATTTATATGTTATATATATCTGCATTATCTTTGGAACTCAATCGGAAGTTTCCTAGTGATTACCACGTGTTTGGTACTCATACTATATTTCTGCAGTCTGTAAATCATTATACGGGTTATCATTGGTCTTGTGGTCATTATGTGGAACAACCATGGTTCAGAGACATAGAGTGAACTCTGGATATTCAGAGTACTACTTCCCTTCATTTTATGTACTAGACTAGTCTCTATTTTATATTCAGAGATAGTTGTATCTATATATTCATTTAGTGCCTTATTTGTATTCTTCTAATATTAGAAGCTCTTATACTAATACCACCAGGTTATGGGATTGTCTTGTATTTGTTAGCCTTTTATTACATATATTCCACATTCTTTCTTTTATCTCTTTTAGTAGTCCGTTACTAGTAAATCTGGACTACGAGTTGTCTTGCCTATTGGTGGGTTATAGTAAGTTCCATAATGACCTGAGAAATTGGGTCATGAAAAATTGGTATTAGAGCCTAGGTTCACCGGTGTATTAGTGCATGAACTAAGTTTTTAGTAGATTCTTATAGATTGGTACGGAGACGTCCATAAACTATCTTTGGGAGGATATAGGGCATTCTTAAAAAATTTATTTCTTGACTTCAGCACGCGTTCGGTGTAGCGTAAGACCAGAGAGTCAGGGATAAATATTGAATGTCTTTAGAGTCATCTAGAGTATTTAGGGCTAGCTTAGGATCCAGAAGAGTTAATGACAACTTCAGCCTTTCGGGGTTCGGCATTGAGGATTCCAAGTCCAATTGTGGATACCTCACAGTCAGGGATGACATTTGATTCATTGAGAAGTTCTCAGTCTAGAGATGGATTCATTAGGGTTCATTAGGTTCTTTTTCAGTTTTAGAGTATGAGATTGGGTTTCTAGATTGGGATATCCATAGTCATATTTTATATCCATCTATTTCGAACATGGAACATGGATTTATTAGAGTAATAGCATTGTCACTCCATTTAGTATCAAAGCACTTGATAATAGTTAGGTCTTTTTTTTCTTTAGATGTTAATTATGCAAGGTCCACAAAGAGAGCATGTATTAAGACTTATGGAAGTGGTGAAAAAAGGACATGCCGTTACTCTAGTTTTATTGGTATTTCCTCTAGGAGTGGGGATCCTTTTGGTGGAGGTCATCTTGACTTGTAGCCCATCAATTTTATGCAGGTAGCATCTCAGATTAAGGGTGACTCTAAGGTTAATCGTGGGGATCATTCTAGATCAGAGTTTGTAGCATCTCAAAGTATTCCAGAAGCTTATTTTGATTATGATGATATGGGATATTCATCTTAAGAGTTTCCCCGGTGAGGGATTATTAGTCATTAAAATTATTTAGATCGGTCTCATAGTGTTGTGGTACTTTCAGTTAGAGATAGTACGCTCAGTGCCTCAGTTGATGATTTAGTCAGTTGGTCCGAGTTTAGACCTATTCAAATTTATTCTCTCGTAGACCTGTCAGGCATGAGATTACAGATCACCATGATAGGTGTGCCTTTATTTCTTGCATTTATTTTTTTCATTTTTGTGTATTAGTGTTTTCATACTAATTGATGATTGTATGCCTTTATAAGTTCATATTGGTTATTGTGTGCCTTATTATTAAATTTATAATTATGTTGATACCACATGGTTTATTTCTTTTAATAGTGGATGGAGTAAATCTATATTGATATTTTATCCCTATGGGTAGAGAATTGGGTTCAAGTCCCATTTACCTTGGCACATTGGCCTTCTTTTGGCCCTTGAGTGGTACTTGTTATTGATTTTCACTTTAGTACCGCCTATTTGTGACTTTGATAATTATATTGTTGCTATTACTATTATTTAATGTAATTGATCCTCTCTTGGTAGATGGATAGACTATTGGCATCTAGTTAGAATTTTTCCATCTATGTAGTTCTTATTCGTTGGATCGGGCAGCTATATCTTGGTTGGTGATTTCTTTACTACAGCGAGGTGAGGTTGGTTATTTTCCTCTTTTGTTGATTGTACTAGACTGATTTTTGAATGGATTATGGTTTTTAAGGTAAGTTGGCCTTCTGTGATTTTGTTATGGTTCTAAAGTTGGAAATTAGCTATATTGCTCGTTCTTGAGTTTGGGATTCTTAGAATTTTCTCCTGGGTTATGAAGGTTTTGTTAATGGTTATCCGTCTTTATATAGCCTATTTTGAGATTGACCAATTTGGGGTATGTTCTTTGCTTGTGGCTATTTCATTGTCCAATAATAGTTTGATTTTGATGTTGGCAGGTCTTGTACTCATCTCTTAGATTTGTTGGGTTTGTCTTCTTGTGATGGTTTTCTCTTGAAACCAGTGTGGAGATTGGATGCTCCGTTCTTATTGTGATATGGTTTTTGTCTAAAGTGTAGGTAGAGAGTTAGAGGTAGGTCATCTTTCCTGTGATCACTTTTGTGTCTACATTTCATGCCCTTCAGCTGATATAGAGTTGGTTGTTTGCATGCTCAGTCGATGGTTTATCACTGTGGTGATTTTGTTCTCCCACAATGTTTTAATTTTGGCTTAGTTTTGTGTTGATGCCTTGGAATGGAGATTCGATAGTTATGATAGATTTAGAGTATGAATGCTCACCCATCTTCAGGTTTGGTTTGGGTATTTGTGGTCGAGCAATTCAGCCTTGGTGTTTAGCTTTAAACTTAGAGTTTTAGAGCTTGGCACAACATTTGGTTTAGATTTGATTCATTTCGAATTTCATCTATAGGATGGTGGAGCCTATTCTATGGTTACATATTCGGTCTTCTTGAGTTTGGATGGATTATGGGTGATATGTGTCCAGATGTTAATCTATGGACCAGTATTGATTCCTTCAACTTTAACCTCAAGTTGTTAGATTTTTGTTGAGATTTATAAATGAGATACTCGGTAGAAGTAGTAAACTTGAGTGGATTCAGCTTGGCTTCATTCTTGGTTGATGGCACATCCTTGAACTGATTATTTTGTGGTGAGTAGTTGTAACTTGGACTTCTAGATTTTTATTTTTGGGGGTTATCCGGACCAGTTGTAGAATTTGCAGATTGTTGATCTTGGTTGCCTCCGATTGTGTGCCCGAATAGAACCTAATGAGCTTATTCTCATCTTTATCATATGAACTTTAAGCAGGTCAGCTTCAGACCTTCGAGTTTTCTGTGATGAGATTGTCCAGACAAGACTCAGTAATTTTCTTCCTGGTTGGAAGTGGTTACTAGGCTAAAATGGTAAAGAAAGGTTATATTTCAATTTGGAGTCCGTTGTATGACTCATACCTTGGATTGCTTTTGGATTTGGGTAAGCCTTTGATTGATTTGTGCAGGTATCAAGATGGTATTTGTATGTGGTGGTTTAGATTTGCATGCATCAGCCTTTCTCAGTTCAGTTGGAGGATAATTAGTTGTAGAGGATGAGTTTTGACAGTTTGGAAGTTAAGTGAGAAAATGAGTTGAAAAAGGGATACCTATGGAAAAATCCCATAGAAGTGTTCTCTTCATAGAGGTTATCTGGGAAGTCATGCTCAAAGCATGTGGGCCCAGTATGTCATCCTTTTGATCTTTTTAGATCTTTCTATCCATTGACATTCGTGTACAAAAGTCCATTTAGAAGTGGATAGTGTAATGACCTTCCAGGTCATTCCTTGATTTGCATGCATTTTTGGCATTTAAAGCCTTCCCGCAGTGTCTACAAGTCATTTATGACTTACCAGAACTATCAATTCGTTGATCTGGCAGTTTGTTTGAATTTTAGGCTTGTTTCCTTATTTTGGCATTTTCATTGTTCAGGATTTGGTCTCGGACGAAAGATCCTAGTAGATGACATTGAATGAGAATTTTGACTACGTCAAATGCTCCAAAATGTCAATTTTAGGCTGGGTAGACCTTTGGTTCGAGCCCCGAGGTACCTGGGCTCATTTCGACCTATTAGTCGAAAAGATAAGAAATTTGAAATTAAGGTGTGGGACCCATATTTGGTTTGAATAACCTTGGATGGAAAATATGATTGCGCCATCGTCTTCGTAACGTTGAATTTGGTAGGGTTACATAGTTCATTTGCATATACGGGATTCCAAATAAATCCCAAGGACTTAATATATACTTGGAAGATTTCTAAGTTCTAAACTATCATCTGGTGTGGCGGCGATCGCCAACCAAGGGACACGATTGAGGTACCCTCAGCAGTCAAGATGGTGCAATTGTGGAGCCCAGGGTGTGATCGCACTTCCCATGTGTAGCCCAACATGTTGTGATCGTGAGGCTTTGG
Organism: Capsicum pubescens; assembly: GCA_030864215.1. Taxonomy (NCBI): domain Eukaryota; kingdom Viridiplantae; phylum Streptophyta; class Magnoliopsida; order Solanales; family Solanaceae; genus Capsicum; species Capsicum pubescens. The sequence goes on along the minus strand of CM061543.1, from coordinate 50,538,424 downwards.
TCACAATCGTAGTCTGCCGATATAGCCACAAGATATGGTGATCGCACACCTTGGTATCATGATAGTGACTCCTGAGTACCTGGATTGGGTATAAATAGGCCATTATTCCATCATTTTAGCCATTTTTCACCCATTTCTTTAGAGATAAAACCCTAAAGAGTGAGATTAAATATGATTGAAACTTGTACAAAGAAAACTAGGTAGTATCTCACACGCACATAGCATAGAGTCAATATTACCAGCTACTACCTATCTGATTCATTCAATTGTTAGAAAGTGATTACCATAACCCAAATCCTAATGCCATAAACAGATCCACAAATTTCATGCATATATACATTCATACAGTTCTAAAACACAAATTTTTAGAGGGGTATCAAAAATCTGTCAAAACATCTAACTACTACCCTAAATACTTACAAATCTCCTAATTAAACAAAAATACAACATAAAATAAAATACAATATGCCTAAATATTTCAGCTCTACTAGGAACAAGACTCTGGGTAAAAGAAGCATGACAATAAAAACCCCAAGAGGACATCAAGACCCACAAGCACCACCACCACCACCCTGCCTTAAATCATGCATTGTCACCAATGTATCAAATCTCTACAAAAGGAAAAAGTTAGGAGCATACCTGTGGCCCATAGGTTCGAAGATCTGAATTCAATCACAAACACAAATACATTAACAAAATACCTTGGGTTGCTTCCCAAGAAGTGCCTGATTTACTATCACGACACGACTCAGTTTCTTTGGCTACTCAGACTTTGCTAAGGTCTATTTAAGCACAAACTCTGATTTCTTCCAAGTTTCCCATGTAGTGTTTCACTCGTTACCCATTTACTTTATATGGGACATCACGATCACTCTTTATCTCAATATCACGATATGGGAACACCTTAACGATAATGAATGGTCCAATCCATTATGATTTCAGTTTGCCAGGAAACAAGTGTAGTCTTAAATTGTACAATAAGACCAAATCACCGTGTTTGAATGTTCTCTTCTCAATTTTCTTATCGTGGTACATCTTTATTCTTTCTTTTTATATGGTCGAGCTCTCATAAGCCCAGAGTTTGTATTCATACAACTCATTCACCTTGCTCAACCTCATTTTACTGCACAACGCCACTCAAAATTTAGCCTTTTCAGCACCCATAGTTCCTTATGCTCAAGCTCAACTGATAAATGGCATTGTAATACCCCGCAAAGTTCCCTCGTAGTCCGATCCTTAGAGCATGTCAAGTGAAGTGTAATTTCGGCCTAAAAGATTGAGACATGACTTCCCAAGTGATTGGTGTTTCAACTATATAGAATTTTCTTAAATTTGACTTTTTTTCATGTAGATAATTGAATTAGCTTTCCAACAATACCAATTTCGTCCAAATACGGTATCGGGGTGAGAAGTTATGTCCGTTTTACTGAGAGTTGTCAGAACCGCCCAGGTGCGACAGACGATCCGACGAACATCGAGTTTGCGATGGACCGTCGCTCGGACCATCGCAACCAAGTTAGTAACTCATTTTCCTGGCCCAAGTTTGACAGCCAGGATGACGTATCGTCAAGGCTGCGATGGACCGTCGCTGAGACCGTCGCTACGGAGGCAGTGTGGTCTCATACTGTTCAACGTGCGACTGACGATCCGACAGACCATCAATACTACAACGGACCATCTCTTTGACCATCACACCATGGCATTGTGTTCTTTTTCTGACCGATGTGAGACGGACGATCCGAAGGACTGTCAGACTAACGATGGGCCGTCACTCCGACCGTCGCAGCCCCCGATCAGTATTTTAAGTCATTTTTTTAAAAGAGCTTTTTGGTCTTCTCCACTCTTTTATCAACTAGATATATTGCAAAAAAATCAAATGGCTTCATTCAACATCCTAAACACAAGAGAGCTAGGGTTTCTCCCTCAAGATCAAATCTAAAACCCTTCTCTAAGAAATGCAAAAACTCACCATAGATTCTACAAATTGAGTTGAGATTTGAGTTTCCTAAGTTCAAGGGTTTCAAGAACCCTCTCTCAATAGTAAGAAGAAGAGTTTAAAGAAAGTTTGTTCATCCAATTTCATAATCTAAGGTATGTGGGGTTTTGAACATGGGTAATTCTTTCACCCATCTGCCCAAAGGCTTATATAAACCATAATTTTCTGCAACTTATGAGATTTTACATGAAATTGAATTAGGTTTTTTCACCCATTGTTATTAGTTGGAATCTTTTGATGTTTCCAATGAATTGAGAGTCTAATGGCATGATTTTTACATGTTTTCTTGAGAAATTGAAACTAGGTTTATACCTCATGATTTTAATCCTTGAGAAGTTAATAGTTGCAATGTTTGAGATATTGAAGTATATAAGTATGTTGAGATTTTGAGATAAATTGCTGTAAATTCCAGATTTCTACATGAATTATGAATCTATATGCTATCTATTATGCATTATGATGAGTTTTAACTTGAGATTGAATTATGGGTCATTAAGCCCTACTAGAGACTTATAATTTTATGAACTATTGTGCTATAAGCACACATGATTTGAGTATTTTGAGATTATTGAGAAATGTTTTAACCTAATGGTCATAGATTTTTGAAATCCACACTACCACATGTGATTACAGATTTGATTGTTGGGTTCTTATGAACCATGAGATTATTTTAAAAGTGGATTTTCATGACATGAGCGAGATAAACTAAAGGGAGTAGTATTTAGCACCGAGTTGGGTAAGTTACTACAGTTTCTTACCCCAGAACTACGTTCCATTGTAGGTTTGAGATTTTGGTCTTGAGGCTGAGATGATTGGGCCCGAGGCCGAGATAAGTGATCACTGAGTCTAGGTTATACTCCTTGGCAAGATTATGACGCCTCTACCCAATGTGAGGTTTCTTCCTTTGGAGGATAAGACGTTGAACTCCATGTAGCACGCATGGTTTATGTCGGTTAGGAGAACCTCCCTAAACTAAAGTATTTTCCATTGAGATAGAATATTTTCCCTAAAGCTTTGAGATGAGATATTTTCTAAAGTGAACGAATTGCTTTTGAGTATTTTACAAAGAAGGAAGTAGTTTTCTCTACTAATACGAGTTGATCACTAGCTTTTAAACCAAAGTTATATGATTCCGAGTTCCAAGTGTTTGAGTTCAAAAGAGTTATAAGTTCTTGATCATTAAGGAATTTTTACTCCCCATGAGATATATGCATGAGTTGAAAGTATTGTTTAAAGTTTCCTTCATCCTATGAGTAATGAGAATAAGATGAGAGCAAAAATTTTAAAGCCAAAGTATAATGACTCATGATATTTGTGTTACATGCTTCATTCTACATGATTTATGATCTTTACATTTTAGAATTATTCAAGCCATGTGAGTCATTTCTATTTGCATGCATGATTTGATTAAACAGTATTGATACTATTTTTATATAAATGCATACACCCTCACATACTCAGTACATTCCCAAGTGTTGATCCACATATACGTCTATGTGCTACATTGTCTTATAATGTAGGTTCAGGTGCTCAGTCCCAGTCTCGTCAGTGATTCTCGAGTACCTTCATCTACATTTATACAGTGGTGAGTCCTCATGGTTCGAGGACCTATCTTTAGACATTTCAGTAGTCGAGAATTTATGTTATCACTTTCAGTTCAGTTTGAGTCAGTTAGGGACCTGTCCCATCAACTCTCGAGTTCATGGAGTAGTAGAGGCTTTATCAAACTAGTTATCAGACTATGGTTATGTTGAGATTTCCAGTATTGTGTTCATTTGGATCGAGTATTATCTTCGTAATTCCTTTTATTTGATATGATAGTGACAGTGTTTTGTATATTCCTTATTGAATGAGTTATTATGAGAAGTGATAGGCTCAAAGGTTAGCTTGGGGCTACTTGTAGCCTTAAGCACCGTGTGATATCCCAGGAGGTGATTTTGGGTCGTTACAAGCATGTTTTTCAATAGATAAGCTGATATGGAGAGGCACCTATAGGATTTTATTGGTTGTCCAATAGTCCCACCATGCATCGTATAGCGTTTTAGACCAGTCATTCCTATTGGCATTCACAGTTTTTGCTAATATATACATTATCTCTCTATTGGAGACTTCCACTTTCCCACTCATCTGAAGATGGTAAGGTGTTGGCACCTCATAACTCATGCCATATCTATCAAGAAGTTCTTTGAACAAGTGCTTGTAGAAGTGTGACCGCCATCACTAATAAATACACATGGAGTGCTAAATCAAGAAAAAATGTTCTTCTTCAAAAAGACGGTGATGCTCCTACCTTCATTTTCTGGAAGAGCAAATGTCTCCATCCATTTTGATACATAGTCAAATTCTACTAGAATATATCTCATGCCATAGGATCTTACAAATGGACCTATGAAATCAATCCCCCACATATCAAACAACTCTAACTCCAAAATGGGTGCCATAGGGAGTTCGTGATGTCGTGAAATGTTACCTTGATGTTGACATTGGTCACAGGATTTGAAAAAACATGAGCATCCTTGTAAATTGAAGGCCAGTAAAATCCACATTCTATAATTTTATGGGTTGTCAATATGCCACCGTGGTGACCCCCAACTGGTGAAGAATGACAAGCTTTTAGAAAGCTCATCATCACCACCTCTGGAATGCATCTCTGAATCACACAGCAGAGACTCTAAACAAATATGGCTCATCCCAAAAGTACTTCCTTACCTCATTCATAAATATTTGTCACTTCTAGAAGGATAGATCTTCTGGGAAAAAATCACTTGCCAAAAAGTTGGCAAAATCAGCAAACCAGGGAATCAAATCATGAGATGTTTCCAACACTCACTTATCGGGAAAATCATCATGTATCTCAATATTTTCCCCTACTTTTTATATAGTCTGCTCCTCAAGTCTGGATAACTGGTCTGCAACTTGATTATCTTTCCCTTTTTGGTCCTTGACATCAAAATCAAACTCTTGCAGCAAAATAACCCAATGAATCAATCTGGGTTTGGCATCTTTCTTCGACATCAAGTACCTAAAGGATGCATGGTCAGTGTATACTATCCTTATTCCTAATCAAATATGACCGAATTTTTCAAAATTAAAAACCACCACAAGTAGATCCTATTCTGTACTTGTATAATTTTTCTATGAGGTAAGTTTTGCTGGCTTAGTAGATATGATGCATTATCTTTTCTCTTCTTTGGCCTAGAACAACTCCCAAGACCACTCCGCTCGCATCACACATTATCTCAAAAGGTGCAAACTAGTTAAGAGATGCAATAATGGGCACTGAAATCAACCATTTTTTTAGGTATTTGAAAGCCTTGAGACAATCATCATCGAATAAAAGTTTCACCTCCTTAACTAAGAGATTTTGAATAGGACTTACAATATTAGATAAGTCCTTGATGAACCTTCTTTAGAAGCCTGCATGACCCAAAAAACTCTATATGCCTCTAACTGACACTGGTGGTAGCAGCTTCAGCATTTTCTCAATCATCTTAATCTTTGCTTTGTCTACCTCAATACCATGTATGGAGATCTTTTTCCCTATAATGATACCTTCTTTTACCATGAAGTAGCATTTTTTCCAATTGAGTACCAAGTCGCACTCTTCATATCTCTGTAGTGCACTGGACAAATGAGCTAAGCAGTTATTGAATGAGTCTCCAACTATTAAAAAGTCATCCATGAAGACTTTGATAGTATGTATATAATGTCAGATATTATGGACATCATATATCTCTGAAAAGTGGAAGGCGTATTAGCAAACCCTAATGGCATCCACTTGAATGCAAAGGTCCCATAGGTCCAAGTAAAAGTAGTCTTTTCTTGGTTTTCAGGAGCAATCATGATTTGATTGTAGCCTGAATACCCATCAAGAAAATAGTACCAACCCCTGCCTACTAATTTTTCCAATATCTGATCCATGAATGGCATAGGGAAGTGGTTTTTTTGTGTCCACTTGTTCAGCTTTCTGTAGTCTATGCATACTCTCCAACCAATCACTAACCTCATTGGTACTAATTTATTCTTCTTATTTGGAACCACTATGACTCCTTTTTTCTTTTGCACACATTAAACCAGGATCCCCCACTTACTGTCTACAATGGGAAAAACCAACCCCGCATCTAACCACTTGCTTATCTCCTTTTTCACTACCTCTTATATAAGAAGATTCTATTGTCTCTAATGCTCAATACAGGGAATGTTGTCTATCTCAAGCTGTGTCATATGTGTGCATATACCTGGTGGAATCCCTACAAGGTCTGCAATGGTCCACCCAATAGCTCTATTGAACTTTCATAACACTTATATCAAAGCTTCCACCTACGCTCCTACCAGATCTGTCGCAATAATTACCAGTAAGGTATTATTGGCCCCCAAGAACGCATACTGCAAATAAGGTGGTAGGGCCTTCAATTCTAATGTCAGTGGTTCTTCAATCATGGTCTTATAAGAGGTATGGTTTTGTTCTTCAATTAAAGATCCAGCTTCTTAGGGGCATATTTGTAAGAACATATGTCATACAGTGCCTAAACCAACTCATCATACTCATTTATACCATCACTCTCAAAGTTCATAATCATTGTTGCTAATACTTTTACCCCTAATATCTCTTCAATAAGCACCTCTTTTGAAACCAAGTCACCATCTACGACATCAATTACTGCTACCACTCTCATATTATCAGACTGATGAATTGTCATGCATATATTCAACACTATTTGCTTATCATTCCATTTGAAAGTGATCTCCTCTAGGTCCATTTTAATTGACACCCGACCAGTGTACAAGAAAGGTCTACCCAAGATAATTGGAGAATGGCATCCACTTCACAGTCCAAAATTATTAAATCAACTGGATAAGTGAAAGATGCCACCTTCAATTCTACATTTCTCACAATACCCACTAGCACCTTTACAAATGAATCAGCCATCACCAACCTTGTAGATATAGGATTGAGTTTGGCTCACCCTAATACTTTGTATATCACCAACGGTATTACATTTATTCCTGCTTCTATATCACAAAGAGCCTGATTAATCTCATAAGGCCCAATAGAACATGGGATGTTGACTGCATTTGGGTCCCTCTTGTTTTCTACTAAATATACATGAAAATATATGCAAAACTACTACACTATATCTTGGATATCTCTTGCTGCCATGTCGTCATCATCATCACTCCCAAAATCAATATTACTATAAGTCAGCTTCTGAAATTTAGCTTCAGGTGGCTCATCTGCAATAATATTTTCCTTCTATGGCTCATCAGTAGCGAGTAAAAAGTGCTCATTATGTGGGGAATCACTCATCGTATTAATATCCAGGCAAAGAACCAGAGTTATTGGATTTGGCATATTGTCTCTAAAAAGTGCTCCTAACTGTCTCTCAGCTAAAGTAATAGATATTTGCCCATATTAATACTCCAACTACTTGATAGAAGATGCATGTGACTCAACCTTCAGGTCCAATCCTGAAATATCAGCCTTAAGTTCTTTAAGGCAAGCTTCTTGACTCTCTTGACCCTTTTTCATCTTAGACAACATCTCTTATATTCTTGATTTTGCATCTTATTTACCAGGTGGAATGTATTTATCTCTATCATCATAGTTATGACCTTGATTCCATTGCCCTTAGGATCGAAAACTCACCAACCGACGATCCACATACTTTGCATCCTCCGCTAACTCAGACTCATGCACCCTAGAAGTTGTACTCTATACCCCTACTACATTAACAGTTGCAGAATTTACTATTACAAATTGCTTGTCCAACTCACCAATGTCTTTTCATAATAGTGAAATCTCCTAAGCTACAGCATCTTCAACCACTCTTTGCTCACCAGAAGCTCTAATGGAATAAATATCACAACCTCTCTCAACCTTCCGAGTTTGAAAACATCAGTTAGTTAATTAGATTTAATCCATAATACTTGAAGCCATCTCCCATAGTAATCTCATGAAGGCTCCTACAGAGATAGTGTCTCTCATTTCTCTGGAACTGATAGTCAGGGCTCTATAGAAGATCTCCAACAAGTTTGTCACTAAAATTCAACGCTTGTGCACCATGCTAAGACTGTTCTTGAATGTGAACTATGTCCATACATAGATTCTGATTACAACTACCTGAAGTTATAAATCTCATCCTTGAGCTACAATACCCTAGATGGAGAAAAGAACCTATACAAGAATTGTCTATGTAACTCATTCCATGTACTGATAGACCCTCTTGGAAGTTCCCTTAACCATAACAATTTATCTCCAGTAAGAGAGAAGGGAAAAACATCAGTCTTAATACCTCTTAATCTACCCTAAGTATTATATGAAGTACAGTTCCCAGTGAAATTTACCAGAAGCAGCTTTGCATCATTTTTAGGCAACCCTGCAGACACACCCTTTAAGTATAACAGCTGAATCATAGTACTAGAAATATTAAACTTGACATCAGGGGTCAAGATAGGAGGAATGATAGCTCCAGTATCTGTCGGCTCAATGTAACCCAGATCCTCTTCATCATCTTCATATGGATGAGTAAACTAATATGTTGGGATCATTTTAGGTCGGCTTCCTCTGTTTCTATTCTGGTTTCTACCGAGTACTGCTCGGAGATCTTCTACCTATCTTTGCTCAGCTAACTCTGCCTCCCAATCTATGTGTTGAGATTTTTATAGTACCCTCCTCTTATTTTTAGCTTGAGCTAAAATCTTACTAGTTTGTCGATCAATAATGACCTGAACTCCTTCAGGAGGAAGGGGTACAACATCACAAACCGGTTTAGGAAGTTCATCTCTTTTCTGCCCAGACATCCTACCAGGTGTTTGTAGGATCTTCTCTGGATTAAGATTCAGTGGGGGTAATGGATTGCCTCTAATCCATGTGCTTGACATACACCAGTGTATACCCAACTAAAGACAAAAATAAAAATCTATAGATTACAACGACCTTTGTTCATAAATCAACATCGAAAACCCTGGCAATGGCACTAAAAATTTGATGACATCTAAACAAAACCTTTTATTAGATGATTATACGATCACTAGAAAACTATAGTAACCCAACAAAAGTTGGGGTCGAATCCCATGGGAATACGTGGACTCATGGATTTCAGATGTTGTAATCAATGGGCAATGTAACGACTCGATTTTCTAAAACTAGAATGTCACACGGTGCTCATGACCCCGAAGGACCACAAGCCAACCCTCTACTGATATCTATTCCTGAACACTACGTAATACAGATAATAAATGTGAAAACTGGCCATAAGGTTAAAAATACTCAACATTGAAAACTGAATACTGATACATCTGTCCGAAAAGCCTCTAAACTGTCTGAGCTGTGGAGTTGATGGGACATGTCACCAACTAACTCCGTCTACTGAAAATAAATTAAGTCTGATGCAATAATAATAAAAGGATCATCCTCGAATCAAGAGGACTCACTGCTATGTCTACTGCTGGTGACAGGGACTGAGCTACTAAGGGTACTCTGGATCTCGTGCCTCTGAACCTATGGTGTTAAATAAAATACCATAGTGCAAATTCATTAGTACGGAAATGTACCGAGTATGAAGATGAGGTAAGTGTAAATACAAGGGCTTATGTATGAACAATTACTTAACTGAATAATCATGAGAGTACTGAATGAGAACACATGCATGAATGCACAAACCATAATCACAACCATCACGACTCTGAGTACTAAAACTTGGGTACTGCATTACTGACATCTGAACTTACTACTAATTCTGAGATATTGAACAATTGAATTATCTGATACTGATAAATGAGTACTGAGGTAAGATCAGTCTTATCTAGTGAGTGATCTCAGAATCTGAGGATATTGAAGCTAATTAACTGAATATACTCACATCAATGAATAAATTCAGAGCTTTCTACTCTCAACTGACTGCATCAGAGATCAAACCTCTCTAACGGATGATTTCAAAGTCTAATATCAATGATAAAAAAAGATCATGTCTGAATCTGACAGCAAGAATACTCAACTGAATCTGAGACTGAGATTAAGCCTATCTGATGGGTGATCTCAGGATCTGATAATGAGATTACTCAACTGAATATGAGACTGAGATCAAGCCTATTTGATGGGTGATCTCGAGATTAGATAATGAGATTACTTAATTGAATATGAGACTGAGATCAAGCCTATCTAATGGGTGATCTCAAGATCTGATAACAAGAATACTCAATTGAATCTGAGACTGAGATCAAGCCTATCTGACGGGTGATCTCTAAATTTGATAACAAGAATACTCAACTAAATCTGAGACTGAGATCAAGCATATTTGACGGTGATCTCGAGATCTGATAATGAGATTACTCAACTAAGTATGAGACTAAGATCAAGCCTATTTAACGGGTGATCTCGAGATCTGATAATAAGATTACTCAACTGAATATGAGATTGAGATCAAGCCTATCTGATGGGTGATCTCGGGATCTGATAATGAGATTACTTAAATGAATATGAGACTAAGATCAAGCCTATCTGACGGTGATCTCTAGATATGATATGGAATAACTTTATATGGGACCAAGCCTATCTGGCGGGTGGTCTATGAATCAATAGAACTATCTGAGTTCCTCACTGAGATAGAAGACTGTATCTGACAGTCCTGATTTCTAAAGATTGATACTGAAACTGCAACTGTGGGAAGTAGTCACTTTACCGACATGCCCTGAATCTCAACTGGTGGGGTCCAACCTGTAACACCAGCTGGAAGGGTATCAATATCGTGCCACGAGTAAATACCTATCTAGTCAAGCCTATTTGATGGGTGACCCTTATAGGAAGTGAAGCCTAAGGCAATATAATAGTCAAGCCTATCTGACGGGTGACTAGTCTTTCCTGATGGGTGACTTCTGCATCCTGCGCTGCCTACGCAGTTTTGGAGTTCAAGAATTACTCCTAAGAACTATGCCTCTCTGATGGGGAGCCATCATCCCTTCCCTCGCTCGGTGCTATCTCCTACTCCCAATTGAAAGACTCGGAACTGATTCTTAACTAAATACAAACTAAGTTGAATCTGATAGTAATCATGTTTCTTGAATGATCTAACTAAGTTCAGCTGAATTCACTTAGTTCCGTATCTGATGGAATACTACTGAATCTCATTATCTGACTAAACGACACTGAGATCGGGATAGATACTCAAATACTACTGAGGACTGAACTGAACACTTTAATACTACTAGATCTGAGTTGGGTACAGAACTGAAGCAAGATTACTAGTGATACTGAGATTACGGCGGTAATAGAGATTACTGAGATTTCTTAAGTTTTGTATCTTCCTCAGAATACAGGGTTCCATAACTCACTGAGTTCTAAGAATCATGGCTCAATTGGAATTATCGTGAAAACTGACACGGGCTCTAGACAATAGCTAAATTATAGGGTATAAATACCCCCAGGACTCGATAACATAAAAGTAAAACATAACAATTCTTGAATAATCAAGAGCATGGACAATCATTCACCATCACAATCACTAAGGCATCACTTCAAGCATTTAGGAATCCTAAACATGTAATAACATAGAGGGATATGCTATATCATACTCCATTCAACAAGGTCTTGCACCAAACACTTAACATGCATTAAAGAACACATAATTGGGGGATTTCATGATAACATGTCACAATTCATTCTCTAAGGCTTTTCAACAAACACTTGGCATGCATAGGCTTGCACACAATTGGGGATTTCTAGTCAACATGGTATAATGGCTCTAATTCCTTCACATAAGCATTTTATCAAACATATGGGGAGCATGCTTTGCTTATTCAACAATTTCTTCATTTAATTGACATGAACACGTCACTTAACAAGCAACTTGGAGAGGGTTTATCATGAACATCACATAATTATCACACACTAGGGTCAAAGCTTGAAAACCTTGCAAACAAACATGAACAAAACTCAATAATAGCATGAACATCAATTTCAACTCACATGAATCATGAAAACTCATAAACATAAAAGCTTTGAAATTTAGAAAAAGGTTCTTTAGCTTCTTGGATGAAAGGGACCCAAGAATCAATATCTGCATACCTTAGAGAAACTCTTTCTTGAAAGACCTTGGAGAGATTCTTGATTTTTTTATTTTCCTTGATTTTTCTAGAAGAAGAAGGAAGGATTTTGATTTTGTAGAAACCTTAGTTTTTGATATTACTGAGAATTGAGAGAAAACAATGATATTTTGGGTGAAATGAGGCCAAATCCCGTGTTAAGGAGTATATATAGGGGTTGGGAAAAGACCTTTTTCACCATTGGAATTAAACTAAAAAATCTCGATATTACATGCTGGCTTGACGTGCCATAATTGTGCCAGCCCACTAGAAATTGGACAATCAGAAAACTTCTTGATGGCGCGATGTGGTGGAAATCGTGTTGCCACCTTGGTTGCGAACTGGAAAGGCACCGCGATGCGGTGGAATCGCGTTGGTGCACTGGAAATTGACAATTCTGAAATTATGCCTTGGCACGATGCACCATAATCGTGGAGGCTCACTGGATTTTGACGATTGCCACTTTGGCTGGCTCTGCGATGCACTAAAGTACTAGGTGGGAGACTATCTCACTAAAATGGCTCTAACTCTTTGCCCGAGTATCGGATTTGGGCAAATTTAGTATCGACGAAAAGCTTATTCAATGCTATACATGACAAAAAGTTGATATTAGGGAAATTATACATGGTTTAAAATACGTCACACTTGGGAAGATACTTCTCAACCTTTTAGGGTCGAATTAACACTTTATTGAACATGCTCTAAGGCTTAAACTACGAGAGGATTTTGTAGGGTCTTACAATATCTCTCCCTTAGAAACATTCATCCTCGAATGTCACTTGGTAGGATAAGAAAACTAATCAATTGAACTTACTCAAGGAACGAGAACATCTGAAACATGATCATGCAATTGGAACCACTGGTATTTTGAACTCTTATACTGGACACGCATATCTGATGCATGGAATACTCGACTGAAGCTACTCATAAGATAAAATCTCATAATAGACATGCATATCTGATGCATGGATGTGTAACTGTGCTGATCTCATGAAAGCATGATTGAACACACTGAAAAGATGAACTCTTTCTACTGAACGTGCATATCTAATGCATGAATGCCTAACTGAACTGACTCTCAAAAGCATGACTGACAATGCAATGATCACTGATGTTAACTTCATAAGTAGAGTCTAAACATGCAACTGAATGAGTCTAAGGAAATAAAAGTATCGCAATATCATGGGGTATATCCCCCTTGGGACTCTATGTCCCTCTAAACACACTTCACTGAAATATTGGGGCAGTGCACGGGGCACCTACAAACTGGGTCATGATTGACCGACTTAGATCTGAAACTAATGCATGAATCATGCTGACATATAGCTCAAAATGGGAGCAAAGGATCTAACAATGCATATCACAAAGATGAAGGACTCATAAAATACCCGAATCTATATCAGGGAACCTTTCCTGATCATGGTGGGTCTGAAGCACATAAAGTTTGTTTTGACGCTGACTACTATTGGCACCGGAAGGGGCACTCTACTGAAGAAACTCTCTACCCCTTTGAGCTAACACTCTACATTCTCACATTCTGTAGTCTGGCTTACCACACCCAAAGCACACATCACTACTGAATTTACACACATCTAGGTGGCTCTTGACACACTCTCAATAAAGCGGATTGGTATGAATACCACTAGCACTACTCAGGGCTTTGGAGCCTGGTGCCATATCATAACTGACATCCCCGAACTTTAGTGCGGGTACACTAGCTGAGGATGGAGATGGGACTAAAAATCTTTGACTATGCTGAAAATAGATACCACCTTGGGACCCTGCCTAAGAGAAACCTTGACTACCTATTCTGGCTTTCTTACTCACTCTCTCTCTTTCTTTCATCTTATCTGCCTCAATCTACTGCCCATGCATCATCATCCTAGCAAGGTCCATATCTCTATTGAGCATGGAAGTCCTACACTGAGTGACTAAGACTGGAAATATTTGACTATGCTAAAAATGGCTACCCCCCTGGGACCCTGCCTGAGAGAAACCTTGACTACCTATTCTGGATTTCTTACTCACTCTCTCTCTTTCTTTTATCTTATCTGCCTCAATCTACTATGCATACATCATCAGCCTAGCAAAGTCCATATCTTTATTGAGAATAGTATCCCTACACTCCTTCAACACTAACCCGGACACGCCAGTCACAAACTTACTCATACTCGCTCTAGGGTTAGCTATCAAGTTAGGGGCATACTCAGCTAACTGGTTAAACTTAAGACAATACTTTTTCACTTTCATGGATCCGTGCCTTAGGCTCATGAAATCTTCTACCTTAGCTTCCCTCATCTCTAGTGGGAAAAACGTATCTAAGAAGGTATCCTGAAACTCCTGCCAAGTCACGGGAGCTGCATCATCCCCTCTACCCTTTTTCCATAGTACTACCCAATCATGAGCAATATTCTTCAGCCTATAGAATGGTAACTCTACACTCTCTTCCTCAAAAAAATGAATAATCTGGGTAATCTTCCCTACCTCCTCAAGGTAAAGTTGTGGGTCCTCACTTGCTACTGACCCAAAGAACTTTGGCAGGTTCATTCTCATGAAATCCCTAATTCTGGCTGCGGCTAAACCTCTTTATTGCCAAGGTGGGACCACATCCTGATGGTTACTCTGATCATGAGTTACAGCTTGGGCTAGCGCGTAAAAAAATGCCCAAAACTGTGCATGTGACACATTCTTATTCTCAGGATCTATGGGGTGAGGGGGCTGGTCATCAACCCTATGGGAACTATCTCTATGAGGAGGCATACTCGGTACGTGGAAGAAACAGATGGATTAGACTGAGGATCAACTTGAGCTCATGCTCACTCATATGACATGAATTCTGAAAGAAGGAAAACTGCTCATAAAACATCTTATAGACTCTTGTACATAAATGTGGCGTGCACCACACCCATGCACAAGACTCTACTAGATGCGGCTTTTCAGACTCCCTAGGACACTATTGAACCTTAGGCTCTGATACCAAGTTTGTAACAACCCAAGTTTCTAAAACTGGAACGTCACACAGTGCTCATGATCCTGAAGGAACACAAGCCAACCCTCTACAAATATCTATACTTGAACACTATATAATATAGATAATAAATGCGGAAACTGGCCATAAGGTTCAAAACATCTAAAAATACTCAAAATTGAAAACTGAATACTGACACATCTATCTAAAAAGCCTCTAAACTGTCTGAGCTATGGAGTTCATGGGATATGTCCCCAACTAACTTTGTCTACTGAAAATAAACTAAGTCTGATGCAATAATGATAAAAGGATTATCCTCAAATAAAGAGGAATCACTGCTATATCTACTGCTGCTGACTAGGACTGAGCTGCTAAAGGTACTCTAGATCTCGTGCCTCTGAACCAATGGTGTCAAATAAAACACCATAGCGCAAATGTGCCAGTACGGGAATGTACCGAGTATGAAGATGAGGTAAGGCTAAATGCAAGGTCTTATGCATGAATAATTACTTAACTGAATAATCATGACAATACTGAATGAGAACACATGGATGAATTCACAAACCATAATCACAATCATCACGACTCTGAGTACTAAAACTCGGGTACTGCATTACTAATATTTAAACTCACTACTAATACTGTGATATTGAACAACTAAATCATCTGATACTGATAAATAAGTACTGAGGCGAGATCAGTCTTATCTAGCAAGTGATCTCAGAATCTGAGAATACTGAAGCTGATTAACTGAATATACTCACATCAATGACTGAATTTAGAGCTTTCTACTCTCAACTGACTGTATCGGAGATCAAACCTCTCTAACGGATGATTCCAGAGTCTATTATCAATGATAAAAAAAGATCATATCTGAATCTGACAACAAGAATGCTCAACTGAATCTAAGACTGAGATCAAGCCTATCTGATGGGTGATCTCGGGATCTGATAATGAGATTACTCAACTGAATATGAGAATGAGATCAAGCCTATCTGATGGGTGATCTCGGGATGTGATAATGAGATTACTCAACTGAATATAAGACCGAGATCAAGCCTATCTAAAGAGTGATCTCGGGATCTGATAATGAGATTACTCAACTGAATATGAGACTGAGATCAATCCTATCTGACCGGTGATCTCGAGATCTCATAATGAGATTACTCAACTGAATATGAGACTGAGATCAAGCCTATCTGATGGGTGATCTCTAGATCTATTACAGAATAACTTTATATAGGACCAAGCCTATCTGACGGGTGGTCCATGAATCAATAGAACTATTTGAGTTCCTCACTGAGATAGATGACTGTATCTGACAGTCCTAATTTCTAAAGATTGATACTGAAACTGCAACTATGGGAAGTAATCACTTAATCGACATGCCCTGAATCTCAACTAGTGGGGTCCAACCTGTAACCCCAGCTGGAAGGGTATTAATATCTTGCCACGGGTAAAGTCCTCTCTAGTCAAGCCTATCTGATGGGTGACCCTCGCAGGAAGTCAAGCCTAACGCAATATAATAGTCAAGCCTAGCTGACGGGTTACTAGCCTTTCCTGATGGGTGACTCCTGCATCTTGCGCTGGCTACGCAGTTCTGGAGTTCAAGGATTTCTCCTAACAACTCTGCCTCTCTGATGGGGAGCCGCCATCCCTTCCCTCGCTAGGTACTATCTCCTACTCCCAACTGAAAGACTATGAACTGATTCTTAACTGAATACAAACTAAGTTGAATCTAATATTGATCATGTTTCTTGAATAATCTGACAGAGTTAAGCTGAATTCACTTGGTTCTGTATCGGACGGAATACTACTGAATCTCGCTATCTTACTAAACGACATTGAGCTCAGTATAGATTACTTGAATACTACTAAGGACTGAACAAAACACTTGAATACTACTAGATCTGAGCTGGGTACAGAACTGAGGCTAGATTACTAGCGATACTGAGATTACGGCAATTTCAGAGATTATGGAGATTTCTTAGGTTCTGTATCTGCCTAAGAATACAGAGTTCTATAAATCACTAAGTTCTGAGAATCATGGCTCGACTGGAATTATCGTGAAAACTAACACAGGCTCTAGACAACAGCTAAATTATCAGGTATAAATACCTACCAGGACTCGATAACATAAAAGTAAAACATAACCATTCTTGAATAATCAAGACCATGGAAAAGCATTCACCATTACAATCACTAAAGCATCACTTCAAGCATTTAGGAATCCCAAACATGTAATAACATAGGGAGACATGCTATTGGATCATACTCCATTCAACAAGGTCTTGCATCAAACACTTAACATGCATTAAAGAACACATAATTGGGGGATTTCATGCTAACATGTCACAATTCATTCTCTAAGGCTTTTCAACAAACACTTGGCATGCATAGGCTTGCGTACAATTGGGGATTTCTAGTCAATATGCTAGAATGGCTCTAATTCCTTCACATAAGTATTTTACCAAACATATGGGGAGCATGCTTTGCTTATTCAACCATTTCTTCACTTAATTGACATGAAAACATCACTTAACAAGCAACTTGGAGAGGGTTTATCATGAACATCACATGAATATCACATACAAAGGTCAAAGATTGAAAACCTTGCAAACAAACATGAATCAAAACTCAATAATAGAATGAACATCAATTTTAACTCATATGAATCATGAAAACTCATAAACATAAAATCTTTGAAATTTAGAAAAGGGTTCTTGAGCTTCTTGGATGAAAGGCACCCAAGAATCAAAATCTGCATACCTTAGAGAAACTCTTTCTTGAAAGCCCTTGGAGAGATTCTTGATTTCTTGATTTCCCTTGATTTTTCTTGAAGAAGAAGGAAGAGTTTTGATTTTGTAGAAACCCTAGTTTTTGATGTTGAAGAGAATTGAGAGAAAACAATAATATTTTGGGTGAAATGAGGCCAAATCCCGTGTTAAGGAGTATATATAGGAGTTGGGAAAAGACCCTTTTAGCCCTTGCAATTAAACTAAAAAATCCTGATTTTACTTGCTGGCGCAACGCGCCATAATCGCGCCAGCCCACTGGAAATTAGACAATTGGGAAACTGCTTGATGGAGAGACGCGGTGGAAATCACGTTGCCACCTTGGTTACGAACTGGAAAGGCACCGCGATGTGGTAGAATCGCATTGGTGCACTAGAAATTGATAATTATGAAATCAAGCCTTGTCGCGACGCGCCATAATCACGGAGTCTCACTGGATTTTGACGATTGCCATTTTGGCTGGCTCCGCGACGCGCTAAAGTGCCAGGTGGCACACTGTCTCATTAAAATGGTTCTAACTCTTCGTCTGAGTGTCGGTTTTGGGCGAATTTGGTATCGATGGAAAGCTTATTCAATGCTCTACAGACAAAAAGTCGATATTAGGGAAATTATACATGGTTCAAAATACTTATCACTTGGGAAGACACTTCTCAACCTTTTAGGGACAGATTAATACTTTACTGAACATGCTCTAAGTCTCAAACTACAACGGGATTTTACGGGGTCTTTACAGGAAAGAACTGGAAAAGTAAATGAGGGTAAATGGGTATATCGAACAAAGATCAACTATCAACTTCGGTTGTGATTTGTATTGGTGAACACTAGGATTGTGTTCCCCACTGGCTTCTTAACTCCGTAGGCTTATCATGCTATGTTGAACCAACATGATACCTTTCTTACAGAATCAATAAATTATGTACCATCTATAGTATTATGGACGAGTAGATAGATTTCATCCCTTACCTTTTGAGTCTCAGGATGTCGCCTTACTAACCCTTATATTGATCCCATTTAACTATTACCTTTTGAGTATCTAGATATTAGATGAAATATAACCTTCTTACATAGATTATACCTAGTAGTGTGGATCGACAGCTAAACTCTAAATTACTATTGTTATTATCGTTTCCTAGTCACTACTCCTCTTTGGGAGTAAGTAGATATAATCTAGGCGGGAACTTAACATTGGCCACAGCTAAGAAATCTATTATAGTGAAGATAATGGATTGCATACCATGGGTAGCGATTCTATTCAACAATCACACCTCCCTTACTTTGTCAAATCGCCATGGTTTCCACAACTCTAACTATAGGGTTTAGACGCTCATACTTGTGAAGAAATCAATATCATTCATATTTGAAAGCATAGATAAAATCACAATGATAATAATTGTAAAAACCAATAAATATTACTAAATTAATTAACTGAAGTCAATACACATAAATCTCGAGATCAAAATCAAATTATGAAATCAAAATATGTTTGTGAATATCAAAAGTGTGTTACTAAGACTAAATAAATATAAAGGGTATTTATAGTACATAATAAAACCCTAAAACCAAAGCCCGAATGAAATAGGAGAAAATAGGGTCGATGGCCCCATGTGGTCCGTACCTGCTGTCTGGCACCGGGTGTAGGTAGTACCTGTGGTCCTGGCCCTAGGCATAGGTACAAACTGCAGGTATTGGATGAAAAATTCCTGCAAGTTCAACTCTTGAATTTTTTACTTCTAGCACTTGTTTTTCCTGCCTGTGGTTCGTAAGTGCTACATATGGTCCATAGATTGGCTTAGTATGTGCAAGAGTCATCTTTTTAGCTCTTATTCAATTCTTGAACATGCTTTGATCAAAATCAAGTTAAAAAATGTCTCGAACATCCTTAATTTCTCCAAGAATAGCCAAAAACCTTCTTCCACCTTTTTCATGAACTTATCATCCAAAATATGATTTCCTACAAAACATAGCCAAAAAACATCATATCTAACAAACTAGCCTCAGAAACTTGCATATTTTCCTTATTTTAAGCGTCGAAAGTGCTATATTTCTATAGCACATCATACATTCAAATTACTAATCACATACTTTTTTTTGCTACATTATCTCATAATACAAGTTCAAAAACTCAGTACCCAGACTGTACTTAGCATGTTCCTGTTCCACTCAGTTTTACTTTGGTAAGTACTCATCAGTCGTGGCCTAGCATTTATTTATTTATTTATAATTTTTTACATTATTTTAGTTAATTAGAGTTAGTTGGGTACCTTTCCCAATAGCTCATCGTGATTTAGACATTTTCAGAAAGTCTGACATTTAGACATGTTTTTAGTTTTATTGATTATTTAAGATAGTATTAATTTTGATTTTATTATTATTCAACATTAGTTTATTTCAGTTACCTTTCGCTCAGTATTTTGTAACTTTACTTCAGTAATCATAGCTTATGTTAGGTCATGGGTTATCTTGGTATCAACTTGTGACTCTAAGCACATCGTTACAACTAGGGGCAGCCTCGGGTCGTGACAAAGAGACACATGTGTACCTAAGAATTCTATAAATTCCCCTCTTAGCCCAATTTTTCTATTCTTCACCTATTTTCAAGAATATATGCCCCTAAAATGTGTGAGAACTTGAGAGAATCATTGGTGGGTGATTTTCGAGCATTGGTGAACTTAAATTATGCATTTCTTCTCTGAATTTATGGTAAGCTTTTGTCAATTTCTTGATTAAATACTTTATCTTTTTTCATAATCTCTAAAATATTGATGGGTTTATTATATAACCATTAGAGCTTGAAACGCACCCACTTTTGAGGATAAATGTTCCTGGAGCATAAAGAGACGTGTTATCAATTTTGAGAGAGTGATTCTGTAAATGGGCCCCAGATAGGATTTTTATGTAATATTTAAACCAATGCACAACAATACAATATGGGTATCATTTTTCTCATTTTGATTAGTATATTGTAATTTTTATATCATGGCATCTTATGGGAGCTTCTCAGAAAGGAAAATCATCAGTTTAGCAGATTCTTCGAGCTTTTGTTTAGTGTTTGGGTAGGCTAGGTTTATCTTTCTCATAGATTGAGTTTATTAGTAGTATAATTATGATATTGTTCTAGATAGGATGGGATTTAGGTACTGGAAGTAGGATTAACAATATTTGGATTATTTGGACTATTTAGGCTATCTTGGAACTATAATTTAGGCATAATTATTTTAGCTGCTCATGTTTTAGGTAGAATTGTTATCTTAAGGCTAATTATGGCTTATTTAACATTTAGAAGTGAATTTAGATACCTTATCCTAGTCTAGGGTAGAATTTTTCTTAAAATAGATTTCGGAGATTAAAGTTGGGCCCCTCCGACCCACCTTAGGTGAAGATTCTTGTTAGCTCTTGTAAACTTTTATATGTTTGTTATACACTTCAAAATGCTTATTTAGGTACATTGGGGAGATTAAATACTTAATGATTATGATAGTTTCATATTTGGGAGTTGGTGTTAATTCAAGGCAAAATTTGGTTATTTATTTATATTAAGTTCTGGTTCAAGTCCAGTGATTAATGATGATATTTATAATATGAGTTCCAGTTTAAGTCCGGAAAATGATGTTATGATGTTGATGATATTGAGATTCAGTTTGAGTCGGGTATTGAGAGTATATTTATTATATTATAGGTATGGATGGTTTAATGGTTATGGTTGATATTCAATAAAGTTATGGATCTTCAGTTATTTACTTTCCTTGATTGCAACCTCCGAGATTATGGGGGCCTGCATTGGGTTATTTATTTTTCATACTTTTTGGCTTTTGGGGGCTAATTTTGTAGTATTAATTATGCTTCCTTCATATTATGTCTGTTCTGGCTATTTAGTTACAGTGTTAGAGCGTATTTCTAGGTTCCCCTTTTACCTTGACTTAGTGTATTTATCTCACATTTTTATCACTTATCTCATGATTTAGCTTAGTCAGCCGATGATGTCTATTAAGTGTTTATGGTTTTGGTACTTATGCTATACTTCTGCACCTTTTTAGTGCAAATCTAGGTACTAGTAACTATCGCTAACATGACATTTCTACTGAGTTGATTTCAGAGATAGAGTGATCTCTCAGAGTCAAAGTTGCCCCTTTTTGTTCCATTATCTATGTCTAGTTTTTCATTATACGAGACAGATTGTGTTTGACTATTTCAGCACTTATATTCCTTTTATAAAAGCTTTTCTGTTGATACTACTAGGTCATAGGATGGTTATTGATTGCTTTAGTTATCTTTTAGAATATATTTATTATCTTATTTATGAATGGCTTTTAGGCCATTTTTCCACCAAATTAGCCCATTGCTTATAGCTCAGGGCTAGGAATTAGATTACCTTTTGGTGGGAAAAAGTAGGTCCATTATGACTCTAAGATAAGCTCATGAAAAATTGGTATTGTTGGTACAAGATCAAGTGTCTAGTAGAGTCTCACAAATCAGAATGATGACGTCTGTTTCTTATCTTCAAAAAGTGATAGGACATTCTTATGAACACTTAACTTCTTTCACCTATTTGGTTGTAAGAGTCTGAGTTAATTTCTTTGATTTCATTCTTTTACAGATGACTAAGATACGTTCTACTGCTACATGAGACAAGGGTCCCGATATCGATCCTAGGGATCATATCATTGCTCGTGGATCACCTAGAGTTCATGGAAAGACTATGGATGTATCCCAGGTAGGGTCCAGGATAGGTGTCCTTCACCAAACCCTATTTCATCTTTTGAGCCAAAGATTCTTCTGCACCAGCCAGCGGTTGTCCAGGGAGCATACCAGGCTCCACTGGGGTTTATTTCTTCTTAAGTGCTCAAGGATGATTTTCTTTAGTTATTGGGATTTATTGGTAGTACACCATCTGATAGTGCATAGTCTACAGATTAGAGTGATCCTGAGGCGAGGGCGCAGCCTGTGGCTATGGATCCTAGGGTTGAGGTCCCTCCTATGTCGTAGGTTGCTCAACCGGTAGTTTCTCAACCTTCTATGTGATCTGAGGTGGATTTATTCACCTCAGTGTTGTTATTCGAGCTTATTTAGCCTTGTTTTAATGATAACTTGGTGTTATTAATGTGTTAATGATGATCTAATTAAGCATATACATGTTTAAGTACTTAATCACAATGTTTAAGGTGTATTTCAAACAAGTTTGTACTTGATTTGGTAACTTAGAGTTCAGACGAGAAAACTAGTATTACTAGCTTGAGCTAGGTATGGTTCTAGTTGATCTCAATAATTCTAATGAGCATAATGAATTACTAGTGGTATTATTGTGTAATTATATGTGTAACAACTTGTTTTGAGTGTTCAAGGTTCAAATGAATCAAGCCAAGAGTCAAAACACTAAGCTAAAGATTAATAGGATGAAATAGTTCCTAGCTTAAGTTTCTAGTTCACTGTTATGGATTGTGTGTTGTTTTGAGCTATAATTTATTCCTAGATTAAGATAAACTATGAATTTCTTGTTTAGTTGGTGATTATGATATATGAATGATATATAAGCTGAAAATCAAGTGTAAATAACACAAAAAGGCTTGGAATGGATCAATGAAAGCACGGGACAAGATTTGACATAAAACAGACACTTTGGATGTCCAAGGCACGTAGCTGACCAAATACATGGATATAGGGAACGTGACACGTGTCTAAGAAATTAGAACGTGACAGTTCTGTCCTCTTGTAAATAGGACACTTGAACTTGATGTTAGACAAATTGTAAGGCTTTGAAACTTGGATAGGGGATGAAAAAACTTCTATTAGGTTTTTTTTCTTTTACTTTAGTTTATTTATGGATTTTATCTTGTATTTCTCCATGGTTATTACGGTTATGTCCATGAGTGGATTAAAGCCCTTTTTCCGGAGTTAAGGCCAAGAACATGATTACTATTGCTTGAATTGATTTGGTTTTGATTGATTATCATATTTGGTTGTTTATTTAAACTTTTTATAACTATTTTAAGGATTAACTATGCTTAGAATACATCCATTATCATCATTATGAGCTCGAGAGGGGGAATAAGAGGATAGAACATAGGGGTAAATAGAGTAAGGTTCTTATTCTTTTATAAAAATAAGGGATTTGAATTTTAGTCTAAGATAGAGATATACAAAATACCTTATTTGATTAACTACCGAATGAAATATAAATGCGTTTAGCTTAGTTCTCACATCCCCGCTAAACGATGTAGTTGTGGGGCTAAGTTAGATAGGTGATTAGAGGTTCGAGAGAACATGATCATAAAATCAACCCCATGAATCAACAACCAAGAATAGCTTAGTATGATTGTTCGCAGTGCTTTAACCCCGGGTTTCTCATTATTGATTATCAAAGACTCGTACTTTCTGCATTATTTACTTTATTTTCAATTCAATACTCAAACACTATCCTATCACGTTTGCAACTCTTTAATATTAATTGTTAAACTTTAATTGGGTAGTTTCTTAACACTAGTCCCTATGGGATCGATACTTGGCTTCTAAAGGGCCACTTTACTACTCGGTGAGACACGTATACTTCCGTGTGTACTTGGGCACAACAAATTTTTGGCGCCATTCCCGAAGAATTGTAAATAAGTGTAGCTATCTTATTTTTAGTTTAGCTATATTGAGTTGTACATAGTTTAGTTTTTTTTCATTTATTTTCTTTTACTTTTTTATCACACTTATTGATATGGCAGCCTTGGATAGATAGTTTTCGAGTGATAACGATTCTTGTTGTTTTTGTGGGGGACCCTATCGAGAGTCTTTTTGTCTAGATGTTGATGAAGCGCATGGACGGGATCTTCACAATATTAGGGGGATACTATCCTACATATGGAGAAAACCATAAGTTGGTGTGAAGTTTGCAGCAATAGTGGTTCTTCTGCAGCTATGTGTGCTGCCAATCCTGAGTTAGTGATGCTTTTGCGTAATGCTCAAAGTCCATATTATGGGAACGAATACAATCAAAAGTGGCTGACTTAGCTACCAATTTAATCATGGAACAACCAATAGCAATAGTTTTAGAGGCAACAGTAAACACACACGCTAGTAACATAGAGGAGATGTTAAAAAATTCATGGCCACCCAAGAATACTTGGTTGTTGAACTTAAAAATGGCAAATAATTCTGAAGCAATTGGAGAATTAGTTGGGGCACATACAGCATGCATAAAATGCCACGTCTCAAGGTGATTTGACAATTGACAATAAACCTCCTAAAAAAGTAAATGCAATCACTTTGAAGAATGGTAAAGAGCTCAATGAAGAACCTCTGAAGACAACTAAGGAGGTAGATGTAGAGTTGACTCCCCAACCGGTTGCAGACAAAGTTGATGATAATTCAAGGAACTTTGAGTACTTGAAAACTAAAGTTGTTGAACATGTTAAGGAGATTCCACCACCACCATCTCCACAAAGGTTGAGTAAATCAAAGGATGATACTAGCCATTTTGTTGAGCAAACACAAGAATTTCAGTCATTCAACTGTCATCTTTCTCTTGAGACTAAAATTTAGAAGGTGAATAAAAGTGAGTGTGTTTTGGATGGTGTAACTTTTGAAGTGGGATTGGTTGGGCCTCATTCAAGGAAATTTTATACATTATGTTTAGACAATGACATGCCTATGAGGTCATCTGAAATAATGGAAGAGTGTGAAGATGAGGAATAAGAATCCTATATTCTTGATTTTGCACAAGATAAGCACCACAAGTACATAACTCACTGTAAGGCTGAGTGGTTTACCATGAACCATCCATTATTCAGTTCATTCATCTTTGTACCACTATCCTATGAGTGAAGAAAAAAAATGGATGCGTGATTGGGGGTAAAATTCATATTCTCAAAGAGGAGGAAAAAGTTGATTGGGTTATGTCGCGATACTAAATCAGGTTCTACTTTGGAGGAAACCCAAGTTAAGGTATGTTTTATTTTTAATATTTTTGTTTTTAATTCACTAGTTATTGTTTTTGTTGAGTCACAGATTGATAGAAAGTCTGAATATCGGAAAAGTTGAGTTAAAAAGTATGGTGAAGACTAAGTGTGGGGTCACCTGACCCCTTAATGTATGAAGATTATACTAGCTAGACCTAGAGGCCTCAGGGAGTACTTCTATATCTACTCTTAAGTATACTTTGGGTACAAAGTAGATTTTTAAGTGTAGGGTGGGGAAATTCCTATTTTCAACCCATTTTTAGCCTATTTGTGTTATAATGAACCTGTTTTGACCCAGGTCCTCCTTGGACATTGTACACCTCAACTAAGGAAAATCTCTTAAAGTAAGGGTAGTTGTCATAGAGGTGCATAATGTAAAGTGGATGTGTGATGGGTGGTGATTTTACCACTCATTCACACTCATCATTTGTGCAAATTACCCTGTTTGGATAAATAAAAGAGAAAAAATTGTTATTAAATGCACTAATATCCACACTTTGTAGGTATAGAGTTGACAAGATCAAAAAGTGTGGAATGGAGCTAAAAATGATCAAACTGGAGCAAGAAAGTACAGTTGAACACTTTGAGCGGGAACTGACCTCAGTTACCATAGTCACGGTCTGGTGACGGCGGTCGTGGGATTCAATAAAAAGTCAAGCAACTGTAATCACAAAAGATTATTGTGATTGCGTAGCTACAGTAGCGGCCAGACCCGTACAATCACCTCTTAGCGGAAGAATGCAGCCCAAAGGCAAATCTGGAAAGGCATGTGGCTGATCCCAAATTTGACAAAAGAGGACTCAAACCCTAAGTATCAAATGGATTCACATTCATAATTCCATCTTCCCCCAATAGGAGGTTTTGGTTCTTGAGTTCATATCCTCCATTCTTGGAGAAGAAAATATTGTGTAATTTTGGGTGAAGAATATATTGGAGACCTTTTAAGTGGAGGAATATCTCACTTCCATTGGAGATTCATGGGAGTCCAAAGTTTTAAGTAACATTCACTTAAGCATCAATAAATCATTTCAATGGAGATTATGGGTATATCTTCACTTATTTATCTTATGTGTAGCTAGATCTCCCTCATGGGGTTATATGCAAATAGGGATTTAAGTGTGTGTGGTTTGTTATTGTTAGCCTCTATTTAGTAGTTCATGTATATGGTTTTTATCATTTCTATACTAACTTGGTTGGAATTTTATGGGTGAAAGCCCCAAATACCCACATGGAATTGATAGGTGAAAACTCCAAGCTCTAGAAAGCTCATAGCCATCTTCGAAAGAAGGGTTGTGGGGTGAACTTTAGGAATCCACATCATCCTTGAAAGAGGAATATGGAAACCAAATCAATGGTAGATAGTTATGTGTGTAGTTTACTAGTCTATCGCTATCTTAGTCATAAGGGTGGTTGTGAAGTTAACTACACCTTGCGTATCATCCTATAAATAGGGATGCCTAGATTGGGATTTGGTTACCAATTATTGAACTCACCCATTAGGTATTCTAAAGAATCAATGGTTGAGAGTTTGGTGTTTGTTGAAAGGCTAGCATCAAAACCTATTACCGAACCTACCCGCACTTGATCTACTAATATTAACATTAATCATTAGCA
The DNA here is from genome assembly GCA_030864215.1 of Capsicum pubescens. NCBI lineage: Eukaryota > Viridiplantae > Streptophyta > Magnoliopsida > Solanales > Solanaceae > Capsicum > Capsicum pubescens. The sequence goes on along the minus strand of CM061543.1, from coordinate 50,511,034 downwards.
TCCATGTGTCACTTCCCTTAGTAATACATAATCTTAAGATCCGTGCTTAATTTTTTGAAAACTCTAATTATTCATAGCCCCAAATTTATACTAGAAAAAAAGAAATATTAGTGTAGACTCCTATCTCCCCATTTTTATATTTTTGTACTATTGGTTTGAATTTACCTTGTATCTATTATCTTAAATTAACTTGATTGCCACTCACACATTGTTCATCGTGGATTTGACCCCAACTCCAAAGTTGGGTAAATATATTGAAAACAACCGCCTTGAACTTAAATTTACGTGTAAGTTGAGCGTTATCAAAAATGGCGTCATTGTCGAGGAACAATTTGGCGTATTATGTTAGTTTGGAATTTTAGCTTACTTGCTTGAATTCAAGCTTGTAAATACTTTTTTGTGATTTTCTCTTGTTTCTTGTGTTAGGTAAATTTTTATTTTCTTTTACTTGTATCCATGGCACCTTCTGACAAATATGATTTTGGTAGTTGGAATTCATATCTTGATGACCCATGTGCATATTATGATGGACCCCACTTCAGGAGATATTACAACTATGCTCCTCGGGGAGAGACAAAATCACCATCTTGATCCTATGGGGAGTATGTTTGTTCTTTATGTGGTGGTCGAGATGGACATTGGAGTGATTGCCCAAATGCCCCTCCCCTTTTTATTCTAACTGAGTTGTTAGTTCCTCTTATGAGTTTGATAGGTCCTATGATGAGGAGAAGGAACAGCAACATACCGAGTTCACTAGTCTTGAAGAAATTCTTCAAGCTATTTTGGATTGGGTAACTACAACAGGGGAGAATGTGCAAGACATGCATCAATCCTATAAGGGGTTTGGAAGGGAAATTGTCAAGATTGAGGAAATGGGGCAAAGAAGAAAAACTTGAAAATATCACTATACCCGTTTCCCAAGAGGAGGTTTATCAAGAAGAGAAACCAAGCTATGATGATGAGCTTGGTAGCAAAGACTCCTCGGTGATCTCCCAATCTACCAAATCAAATGAGGAAGAAGATGCCAAAATAAAGAAAATAGTACTAGAGTCAAAAGAAGAATCAAGGAAAATCTCTTATGATGACTCTAGTTCATTTTGGAGTGAAAATGCTTTTGAGGAGGCAATCTCGAAATTAGGAGTTTGACCTCATTAGAACCACTACTCAACATTGTGCTTGGATGATGTGATAAAAATCCATCCACTTAGGAAAATGATGGATTGTGGGGAGAAAGAGGACCATCTCTATATTTTAGGATTTGACATTTCAACAGAGTACATAGAACTCTATCCATCAAAGGCCGAGGAACTCAATGCTCGATGTGCAAATAGTGGCCTATTGATGTCTTCACCTTTGCCCAAGGTTCCAAACTGAAAATTCAATGTGAAATTAGGTAAAAGGTTTAAGTCTTCAAATGGAAAGATCGAAGCTCCCTCAGCATTCCCTTACTTCTTCCAAGTTTCATCTTGGAAGATCTTAATCTTTTGTCCCTATGTCGCTCATTGCATAATGAACAAAAGTTGGGATAGAGATTCAAATATTCTCAGTGAAAGCATAAAATGAAATGGTGGAGGCATCGTGCCATGACATTATACTAAGCACGCTATGGGAGGCAACGCATCACGCCATAAAAAGTGGACCGTATCCTTGTATTTTATGCATGATAGAGTAGATTTTAGTTTGTATTTGTTCATGCATAATCCACAAAATGTTGGTGCTAAGAGGAATTTTGATTGAATTTGAAAAAACAACGTATGAAATTGGCAATTTGGACTGAACAAGAAGTGCAGGTGAATCGGTTGTTTGGTCTAAGTTACAATGACCACAGTTTGTGCCACTGCGATCATAGAGGCTATGTGACCATGATTGCATAACTAGGACCAAAATCATGGTCAAATCAGTTTAAATGACCATCCAAATGCTCATTGCTCACACGTATTCTCTCTCAAATTCTCTTAAATCTTTTTCTTTGCATTGCATATCCAAGTATTATTTCATTCCAACTGCATCATCCAAACTTGTTATGTTGTCCTAACTCTCTTATTTTAACTTAATTGTATGCTTAGAGCTTGTAGTTTAGAGAAAGGCCTGAACTAAAGCTTTAATTACAAAATACATGCTTGTTGATAATCATTGTTGTGGTTAGCTATTGTAGTTGGTGTACACACTAACAGGGAAGTCTTAAGTACCCAGATTTAGACCTAAAATGGTTGAAATGATCGTGTACACTATGTGTTTGATTTAATGTCGTAAATGAGTTCAATTTGAATTCTCCCAAGTTTGGGGCCATAATCACATATTATAGGCTTAAATTCCTTACTTATAATGTTGATATGTCTAGTTGAAACAAAGAATTGGGGATAAAATTTTGATTTGTACATTGCATAGAATTTGTCAACTAAGGTCTCAGGTACCATGATCGCGGTCCCGATAACTGCGATTACGGCACTGCGGTCAGGGTGAATGCTCTGTGATTTCCATACCTAAGGGCGGTGTCTATAGTAACCAAAATTTTTGCATATCCATTTCAGCCCCCAAAACCCTCTATAACGTTGCGACATGAGCTTATATTTTTTATCTAGCTTGTCCTTGGTATGATAATGTTAATAATAGGCTGAGCTGTTTTGCATACAGGTTCTAAACCTTAAAGATGAGAGATTTTGATGACACCAAGTTTATGGCAGCACAATGCCAACACCTATACAATATGGATTTCCATAGGACTAAGTAACTTCCTGAAAGGGGTATTAGACTAGACAATATGGAGGAGAAGCTACCAGAATTCCATGCTCGTCTCACGGTGACCCAATGGATGTGTTTTTCCCTGGACCCTTACTATGCAAATGAGCACTAGTACGTGAGTTCTACGTGAACCTCAACGTGTTTTCTCTTACAAACCCGGTAAAAATGATTTAGGGTAAATAAGTTAACTTTGAAGCGGAGTGGATGAACAAGGTATATGTTTTTTCAGATGTGGACATAGAGTAGTTCCATGCAAGAGCATGTGAGCCATGGACCTGGATGGAAATATTTTATGTCCTGTAAAGACTATTCCCTGGTCCATCACCAAGAGAGATATTTTGATGAACAACTTCACGGCAGAAGCCAGCTTTGGTTGAACATCATATGTAGCTGAGTATCTCCATGCACCCATATGATCGTTCTCATAGATTTGTGAGCTCAGATGGTGGATTATATCTTATCTGTCATCCTTCTTAATGTGAGAGAGATTGTTCTTTCAGAGTGGCGTTACTTCAAAAATCATAGAGGTATGCATCTTCTTTTACCTTCCCTTATCACTGAGCTTTGCAAGAGGGCACAAGTGGAGGAATATGCTACAGATACCTGGGTACTCCCAGGCCCCCACATCTTCCCACTCAAATTTAGAGGTGAGGATGACCCAGGTCAAAGCAAAAAAAAAAGAAGGTGGACTCAGGTAAGTCAACCTAGGAGGGCCCAAATTTTTGTATACCTTCATCAGCCAACCTCCTCAATGACATAGCAGGCCAGATACAGGAGGTTATGGAGCTAGTGTCCAAATTTCCTCGAGGACCAGGAGAGTCCTCCACCGCTCATTACTCATACGTGACTTGGTTGGATTATGATATTTATAGAGAGGAGCATAAGAAGAAGCAAGACACTGTTGCCAAGTTGGAGAGAGCCTACTCAGCCTTAGCCGAATATCATAGGGATCTCAAGGTCTCACATAAAAAGATGGTGAAGAAAGCAAAAAAAAGAGATCAGTTCTTCAAGAAGTTATGGAAGGGCTTAAAGGACATCTTCAAGGTTCTAAAGCCTAATGAGTGACTACCTTCATCGAGGTTGGATAGTGAAGATGAGGCCCCTATGGATTGGTCAGCTGATGATAATGATGGTGATAATATAGAGTCAGCAAGAGAGGGAAGCACCTGAAGCAGATTCAGGGAGACCCTTTTAATATGGTTTTATTGCACATGCAGTGAGGACACTACTTTCAAATAGTTGGGGAGGGGGGCCCAGATTTATATTATTTTATGCTGCTGAATCATTTTTTTCTGTTTTTTGGGATGATATCTTAGATACTATTTTTATTTTGTTTTAAGATGATATACTTGGGCACTCTGATAGACTCCAAGTTTTTATGGATTATGATGCAGTTTTTAATTTTAGTTTTTCTTTTTACTTTAGTTTTATTTGATGTTAGTGATGCATGATAAGTTTTGCCCTATGATAGATTGAGTGACAAAATTCTTAAGGGTAAAGCATCGTGTTTAGGTTTTGAGACATGAGTGCAAGGGTATTCTGAGTACCTATGGCATTGTAATTATAAATTTGGGGTCATAAGTACACCATTGGCAAAGTCTGCCTAGCCATATGGTGGTTTTTCCCGTTTTGAGCCAAAATGTAAGACTAAGGCTTTGGTTGTAGACATGGGTAGAAAATTGATCATGGTTCAAATGGAAAATAAAAAAACTCCTCCGTCAAAAAAAAATTAAAAATCAAGGGCATCGACGTGAGCAAAGTTGTAACAAAACTTTTTATCTTCTTGTGACTCCATTAGTTTTTGACTTGTAAATAATGATATATACTCTAATTTTGTCTCCAGAGGGAGGGACATTTGAGCTCTCTTGGCAAATTTTGCATGCCATTTCCAGTGAGTTTTATGCATTCATCTATTGTATACTTGTGTTATCTAGAACTTACCCCATTAGTCTTTCAAATCTAATTTTGATTGTAGTTGGTTGGAGAAATGATCTTAGGCCATCTTTGTGACTTCGGAACCCACTCTAGCCTAAAAAGACTACCCGTGCATAAGTTAATCCCTAGTTACCCACTTTGATTATTTGGACCTTTCTTTGGTAAACTCATTATAAATCATGAACCATTATTATTATCCCTCTTTTAAACCATACCCTCTTTAAACTTGAAAAGGCAACTTGAGGCTAAAAACCTAAGTTGGGGGTGGTAAAGATTGATGGAAGTAATTTTTGAGACATGAAGTGTTAGTGAAATGCCTAATGTGCCTTAGCATTGAAAACAAATGAATAGAAAAAGAAAGGATCCGACAAAGGAATGAATTGCACGAAAGTTACAAGAAAAATAAATGAAAGAAAAGTGGTGAACAATGGAAGCAAAAAATAGGCATGAGAAAAGAGAGAAAACAAAGAGGAGTCGCCCATAGTCAAAAAGGCAAATTAAATAGTGTGATGTAGATGTTCAAGGAAGGGCGTATCCATGTTGTTCTAAATGATATCTTACCCTAGTCTGAACCTACGTTACAAGCTTATAAAGTCCTTTAAGATCTCCGACCATTTACTTTCTTTGTAGTGGCGATTTAAAATAGGAGCAAGTCTATTGTATGACACTTGTTGCATAGAGATTCTTTTGTGAGAGAGAGAGTTTTTACACTTAAAATTCCTTGTTGCATATTTGGTAGCTTAGTGTGTGTAATTCTCTTTCTTATGAGGCTGGCATATGAAACAAGTTTAGATGGGTGATTTCGTCAGCTCTCGAGCAATGAGGAAAGTGAAGTATAGATTGATTTTAGTCAAAAGTGAGTCTCTTCTAGAGTATTGGTTATTGTTTCTTGGTTTTTCTTTGAAGTTTCATGCATCCTTAGATATTGTGTCTTACGATGAGGGGGGTAGTGAAAATAGCCTAGCACATGTACAATACACTACTTGTGGTGATGACTAAGCTCAAAGTCATTGTGATCTTTAAGGCATAAAAAATTGGGCAAAGATAAATATTGTCTGATGGTAAGAGGTAGCGTTGCTTGAGGACAAGCAATAGCTTTAAGTTAAGGGTGTTGATGAGTGGTGATTTTACCACTCATTCGCACTCATCATTCATGAACATTACCTTGTTTTGAATGAATAAAAGAGACAAAATTGTGATTAAATGCACTAATATCCACACTTTGAAAGTATAGAGTTGTCATGATCAAAAGGTGTGGATTGAAGCTGAAAATAATCAAAAAGGAGCAAGAAAGTGCAGTTGAAGACTTCGAGCAGGAACTAACCTCAGTTACCGCAGTCGAGGTCTGGTGACCGTGGTCACGGTAGTCAAGCAGAAGTCAAGTAACCACAGTCACGAAATATAATCGTACTCGCATAACCGCGGTCGTAGCTAGACCCGCGTAATCGAGGCTTGGCAGAAAAATACAACTCATGTTCATATCTGGAAATACACGTGGCTGATACCATATTTGACAAAAGAGAACTCAGCCCTAAGCATCAAATGGATTCACATTCATAATTCTATCTTCCCCAATAAGAAGTTTTGGTTTTTGAGTTCATAGCCTCCATTCTTGGAGAAGAAAATATTATATAATTTTTGGATGAAGAATATATTAGAGACCTTCTAAGTGGAGGAATATATCACTTTCATTAGAGATTTTTGGGAGACCAAAGTTTGAAGTAACATTCACTTAAGCTTTAATAAATTATTTCAATGGAGATTATGGTTATTATCTTTTCTTATTTATCTTATATGTAGCTAGATCTCCCTCTTGGGGTTATGTGTGAATAGGAATTTTGTGTGTGTAGTTTTTTATTGTTAGCCTCTATTTAGTAGTTCATGTTGATGGGTTTTATCATTGCAATGCTATCTTGGTTGGGATTTTATAGGTGAAAGCTCCAAAAACCCACATGGGTTTGATGGGTGAAAACTCCAAGATCTAGAAAGCTCATAGATATCTTTGAAAGAAGGGTTGTGGGATAAACTTTAGGAATCCACATCATCCTTGAAAGAGGGGTGTGAAAACAAAAGCAATGGTAGACAATTATGTGTATAGTTTGCTAGTCTATCAATATCTTAGACATAACGGTGGTTATGAAGCTAACTACACCTTGGGTATTATCCTAAAAATAGGGATGCCTAGATTGGGGTTTGGTTACCATTTGTTAAACACACCCATTAGGTATTCGAAAGAATCAATGGGTGAGAGTTTGATGTTTTGTTGAAAGGCTAGCATCAAAACCTATACCGAACCTAACCTTACTTGATCTACTTATTTTGAAGTTAATCATTAGCATCCACATCTATTCTCTTAGTAATACATAATCCCAAGATCCGTGCTTAATTGTTTGAAAACTCTAACTATTCGTAGCCACAAATTTATACTAAAAAATCCAAAAAGAAACATTACTATAGACTCCTATCTCCCCTATCTTTATCTTTTGTACTAGTGGTTTGAATTTACCTTGTATTTATTATTTTAAACTTACTTGATTGTCACTCACATTGTTCCTCGTGGATTCAACTCCAACTCCAAAGTTGGGTAAATATATTGACAACGACCATTTTACACTTAAATTTACGTGTAAGTTGAGTGTTATCAGTGTGAAGAAGGGTAAATATTTTTTTTGGTAATTGACATATTCTTGATGGCGCTATATTTGACTGTATGATGCAAGAGTTTTAAATGTAAAAAGTATGTTGATTGTATGAATTACTACTTTTGAGACTCTTAGGCTCATGATTATGACTCTTGTACTTATTGGCTAAATGATTGAATTCGTGTGATTGTTTGGTTGAGAGTCTATGATGATCCTACTTGAGTTGAGCATATGCTATATGTGTGAGGTTGATTTGTATTCCTTGTTGAACTTGATGCTAGAACTTGTTTGGTGTGCGTGCAAAGTGAAATAAAGAGTGTGGCTTTAGGAGATGATATAGGCATTTCTTTGATAGCCATGTTTATACCCTTTTACTGACCTAGCATTGTGCATAATCCTAGTTAGCCCCATTGAGCCTTTAGCTTATTTTGTTTGGCAGCCTCATATGTAGCTTGTATCATCTTCTTTGATTGGCCATAATTTGATCTAAAGATCCTAAGTGCTTTAGTGAAAACTTAAAAAAGTTAAGGAGTTTGAAATTCAAGAAGGGAACAGGTGAAAGTAAAGCTCCAAAATAATAGTTATTGGTGTGTACAATTGATGTGTGGTGGTTGGAAGTGAAAGAAATTTGCGCAAAAAATTAAATTGTGAATTAATAGACAATACTCTCTCCTATATTGTATGTGAATGAGCTTAATGAGATAGGTCAAAACAAAAGATAGGGGTAGATAAAAGTGGTGGAAAATGGTTGTTAGAAGTGAATTTAATGAAAATTATGATGTATTAAAGCGCTTAGGGAAGATAGTCACTATTCTTGGCCAAAATAGTTCCGACCCATCCCTAAGCCTACATTAAAACCCTTAAAGACCTACTTGATCCTAATATTCATCATTTTGATATTAGTGGAGTACTACACAAAGGGAAAGCCTATGGTTTATCTTGTGTAACTTGTGAATTGTTTGTGAGAGTGAGCGTAATTTGATTTTTGTACCAATTTGTAATAAATTGTATCTATGTGAGTGTTTATGGATAACTCTCTTATAGTGAGGGAACATGTATGACGATAGTTGGCTGATTTTTAACTATTTGATTAAGAAATATGTATGAGTTTGCCTACTTAGTGAGTCAATTCTTGGAGCCACGATGTTTTGAAGTAGTATTCTTGAACTTTCAATTGTGTATGTAACATGCTTAGTGTAGAAACTTGCATTTTGTATAGTCGTTGTAGTACTAGTGTGAGTGTCTTTCTTGTAGTAGAAGTATGGAGTCACCTCAGCTTATGATGCTTAGAGTAAAGAGTTGTTCAAGGACTAACAAGGCTTTGAGTGTGGGGTGGTGATCTGAGGTGGATTTATGTACCTCAGTGTTGTTATCCGAGCTTATTTAGCCTTGTTTTGATGAAAACTTTTATGCTTAATGTGTTAATGATGATATAATTAAGCATCTACGTGTTTAGGTACTTAATTACAATGTTTAAGGTGTAATTCAAACAAGTTCGTACTTAATTTGGTCACTTAGAGTTCAAATAAGAAATTTAGTGTTACTAGCTTGAGCTAGGTGTTGTTCTAGTTGATCACAATGATTCTAATTTGCGTAATGAGTTCCTAATCATATTATTGTGTAATTATATGTGTAAAAACTTATTTTTTAGTGTTCAAGGTTCAATTGAATTAAGCCAAGAGTCAAAACACTAAGCTAAAGATTAATAGGACGAAACTAGCTCCTAGCTTAAGTTTCTAGTTCACCGTTATGGACTGATTGTTGTTTTGAGCTCTAATATGTGGTTTTTAATGCTATAAGATGCTTGGTGAGTTGATGATAATGATATATGGATGATATAAAAGCTGGAAATCAAGTGTAAACAATACAAAAGGCTTGGAATGGATCAAAGAAAGCACGGGACAAGATTTGACGAAAAACGGACACTTTGGATGTCCATGACGTGTAGCTGACCCAATACATGGCTATAAGTAGAGTGATACATATAGAAATCTTCAAAATCGACCCAAAACAGTGTATCTCCATTATTAGGGCTCTTCTCACATCCTTGTTTCTTCTATGAGCTCCGCGACGCGCACCCTAGGTCAATTTCAGCAGTTTTGTCCTCCTATAAACAGGACACTTGAACTTGATGTTAGACACCTTGGAAGGCTTTGAAACTTGTATAGGGGATGGAAAACACTTCATTGGGGTTTGTCTTCTTTTACTTTAGTTTATTTATGGATTTTATCTTGTATTCATCCATGGTGATTACAGTTGTGTCCATGAGTGGCTAAAAGCTCCCTTTCTAGGGTTAAGGCCAAGAACATGATTACTATTTCTTGAATTGATTTTGTTTTGATTGATTATCATATTTGGTTATTTATTTATCCTTGTTATAACTATTTAATGATTAGCTACCCTTAGAATACATTCATTGTCATCTTTATGAGCTTGAGAGGGGGAATACGAGGATAGAACATGGGGGTACATAGATTAAGGTTCTTATTCTTTTATAAAGTAAAGGATTTAAATTAGTATCTAGGATAGAGATATACCTAGAAGCCTTATTTGGTTCACTACGATATGAAATATAAATTCGTTTAGCTTAGTTCTCACGTCCTTGCTAAACGATGTAGTTGTGGGGTAAAGGTAGATAGGTGATTAGAGGCTTGAGGGACCATGATCTTAAAATCAACCCCGTGAATCAACAACTAAGATAAGCAGTCTAACCCATGAAGTTCAATAGCTTAGTATGATTGTTCACAGTGCCTTAACCCCGAATTTCTCTTTATTGATTGTCCAAGACTCTTACTTTCCATATTATTTTCTTTATTTTCAATTCACAACTCAAAAACTTGTCTGTCACATTTTCACCTCTTTAATCAGAATCGTTAAACTTGAATTGGGTAGTTGCTTAAAACTAGTCCCTTTGGGATCGATACTTGGCTTCTAAGGGAAACTTTACTACTTGGTGATATCACGTACACTTGTGTGTGTGCTTGGTTACAATACTATGTTTGTTGAGGAGAAGAAGATATTGGGTAGATTCTTAATATTGGCTTACCTAGGTTTTCTAGTACACCGAGCGAGGATGAGTATGAGTTCTTGATTGCTTGTGAGGATAGGCTCCATAATAGGGCCTTGTTGAGACTCGTGGTGTAGATTACATTACTTTTTAGTTGGACTTTACAGCTCGACATTGGTGGAGAGGTCACCCTGATTCCAGGCCAGCTGGATCTCCCCCATTAATATGGACTTATTTTTCTGATATCTTCTTAGAGAAGTATATACCTCGTAGTCTTAGGGATCGGTTCTCAAGGTTGGAGCAGTCTTCCTGACTGTTGTAGAGTATGAGGCTTAATTTCATGAGTTGTTTAGGATTGCTACTTCTATTATGACTACTGAGGGTGAAAGGGTTAATTTCTTTATTTGGTGATTGAGACTTCCTCTTTGCATGTCTACACAGAGTTTGGTTATACCGAGTAGATATTTTATTGAGGTTTCTGATCATACTCAGGTTATGGAGGAGATGCATCACGAGGCCTAAGAGGGAAGAGATAAGAGGCCATGGTATCAGGATAGTTTTAGTGGGAGTTGCAGTGTATTATGATTTATAGGCAATATTTATTAGGGTAGGTACCCTCTGCATCAGTCGTATCAGCATCAGGGTCAGTATAATAGGTATATTCAGGTCATACTTTAGATTATTGATGGAGGTCAATCTAGTTTTAGTGATCATCATGGACAAGATAGTGGCCACCCTTTGAGGGGTTTGCCTTTTAGTTATTCTAGTCATAGTGGTTATTTTGGGTCATCTGAATCTTTTGGTTTTAGTATAATACTTGGGGAATATTATGGTTGTAGGGATTTTGGCCATTTCTCGAGAGAGTGCTCCATTCATGGAGTGATGGTTCCTTTCTCTTATAGTGTTCCACTGATTTTGGAAATTTTGCCACCAGCTAAAGGTGGTATGCATAGTCATAGGGGTGGTCCCTAAGGTGCTCATGGAGGTTCTCAGGCAGGTAGGATAGGAGATTAATTAGGATCCCAGCCAGGTGGCAGGCGTGGTCAATTGTATGTTGTACGTCCTAGAACTGAGGTTGGGTCTTCAGATGTTGTTAGAACAAATATGATATTGGTATGCCATTAGTTAACTTTTTCTTTATTTAATTAGGATTCACTTATTCTTATGTGTCTACTTATTATGAACCGCGGTTAGAGTTATCTTGGGATTCATTATATATGTCATTATGTGTATCTACTCTCTTGCATGATTCTTTAGTAGAGTATTGGGTTTATGGATCATGTGTTGTGACTGTTCGAGAGTTTGATAGGTTGATCTTATTGTGTTAGATATGGTGGCTTTTGAGTGAGTTCAGGAATTGACTGGTTATCCTACTATCATGTGGTCTTAGATTATTTTTTCCAGGTCATTACCTTAGCCATGCCTGATATACCCTTATTTTTGTGGGAAAGAGCTATTAGTCATGAGTTGAAGGAGATTATTACTTATATTTTGGGTAAGAAACTTATTTTGAGGGGTTGTGACTCTTATCTCACTTATATTTGTGATGCTAGTGTAGAGAGTCAATGGTTTGACTCTATTTCTATAGTTATGAGTTTCTTAATATCTTACCTATAGATTTATCTGGTCTTTATCCTATGTATGATATTGATTTTATTATTGATCTTCAGCCAGGAACCCAGCCTATTTCTATGGCACCTTACTGTATGGATCTTGTTGATCTTAAGAATATAAGTTCTCAGATTTAGGACCTTCTTAGTAAGGGTTTCATTAGACCGAGTATTTCCCCTTGAGAAGATCCTATATTGTTTGTAATGAAGAAGGATGGTTCCATGCGTATGCGTATTGATTATAGGTAGCTTAGTAAGGGGACGATGAAGAATTGGTATCATATGCCTCACATTAATGATTTGTTTGAACAGCTTTAGGGTGCAATGGTTTCTCTAAGATTGGCTTGAGGCTGGGTTACCATAAGTTGAGGATTTGGGATGATGATATCTAAAAATAGCCTTTAGGACTCGGTATTGTCATTATGAGTTCCTAGAGATGTCTTTTGGGTTGACCAACACCTAGATGTATTTATGTATTTGATGAACCAAGTGTTTAGGACAAATATGGATTCCTTTTTTATTGTATTCATCAATGAAATTCTTGTGTATTCAAGGAGTAGAAAGGAGCATATACGACATTTAGGGATAAGCTCTAGATTTTGAGAGATCATAGGCTTTTTAACAAATCCATTAAGTAAGAGTTTTGGCTTGAGTCGGGGGCATTCCTTGGGTATGTGGTGTCTAAGGATGGGCTTATGGTAGTCGTAGCAAATATTGAGGTTATTTGTGACTGGGCTAGGCCAACATCTCCATTTGAGGTTCATAGCTTCATTGGTTGGGTTGGATACTATAGATGGTTCATTGATTGTTTTGTTACTATTGCAGAACCGATGACCAGATTGACTCAAAATAAGGTTCTTTTTCTTTAGTTCGATGAGTGTGAGTCAACCTTTGGAAAGCTTAAGGGATTTCTCTCTTCAGCTCTTATTTTGGTCTTCCTATTGAGGGTGAGGGATTCACCGTATATTGTGATAGTTTTGGTATTGGTTTTTATTAGATGTTGATGCAGTAGGGCCAAGTTATTGCTTATGTATCAAAGAAGATAAAGGTTTATAAGCGCAACTACCCCACATATGATTTGGAGTTGGGTGATAGTTTCCGCGCTTAAGATTTAGAGATATTATCTTTATGATGTGCATTGTGAGATCTTCATAGATCATCATAGTCTTCAGCATCTTATGACCCAGAGAGAGTTTTATTCTTGGTAGCATAAATGGATGGAGTTTCTTATAGATTATGACATTTCTATTTTGATCATCTAGGCAATACAAATATAGTAGTGGATGCCATAAGCCGAAAAGCAGTGAGTATGGGGAGCTTGGATTGTATTTTAGTTTCTCAGTGACCGTTAGCTTGGGACATCCTGCCCTTAGCCAACTTGATGGTGCGACTTTATATTTCAAACCCTATGAGTATTCTTGATAGTGTTGACGCGAGGTCCTCATTATTTAAGAAGATGGAGTCATTAGTTTGAGGTTATGAGACTTTGCCTCATCTATGATTAGGTGTAGAGGGGTGAGTCCAAGAGGGTTACCATAGATTCTAAGGATGTTTTGAGATTTGATAGTCATATTTGTATTTTGAGGGTTAATGATTTGATTCAGTCGATTGTACGTGAGGCTCACACCTTGAGATATTCTATTCACTCGGGTACAACTAATATGCATAGAGATTTGAAGCAGCATTATTGGTGGAGTGGTATGAAGAGTTATATGGCAGACTTTGTAGCTCGTTTCCTATGTTGTCGATAGGTGAAGACTGAGCATCAGAGACCTAGGGGTTTGATTCAGAGGTTGCCCTTCCTGAGTGGAAGTGAGAGCAGATTACCATAGACTTCGTTAATGGTTTGGCTTAAACCTCTTATGGTTTTGATGGCATTTGGGTCATTATGGATCGGCTGACTAAGTCAACATATTTCATTCCTATTCATATGTCCTTCAATTCCAAGAGGTTATCCTGTATTTATGTTCGTGAGATAGTCCATTTACATAGTGTGCCTATATTTATTATTTTAGACCAGAGTTTGGTGCTCACTTTTAGATTTTGGAGAGATTTTTAGGAGGATTTGGGTACTCGGTGGATCTTAGTACAACCTTTCATCCTCAAACAGACAAGCAGTTAGAGAGGACTATCCAGGGTCTCAAGGATATGCTAGGATCCTGTGTTATGGATTTTGGAGGTCAGTAGGAGTAACACTTCGTAGTTGTAGAATTTACGTATAATAATAGTTGTTATTCAATTATAGAGATGGTGCCTTTTGAGGCTTTATATAGTAGGAGATATCTTTCTCTATTTGGGTGGTTTTTAGACCTCCGAGATTAGACTATGTGGTACTGACTTGCTTTAGGTATTGTCGGATACGGTAAAGGTCATTCAGGATAGGTTGAGGGCAGCTTAGAGTAAGAAGAAGGCTTATGTAGATCGTAGACTTTGTGCCTTGAGGTTTGAATTTGGTTATTGAGTATTCCTCCGTGTGTTGTCCATGAAGGGTATAATAAGGTTCAGGAAGAAAGATAAGCTCAACTCTAGATATATTAGACCTTTTGAGATTCTTCACACAGTTGGTGAGGTAGCTTATGAGTTAGTCTTACCCTCAGATTGTGTTATTGTCTATTCGAGTTTTCATGTTTCTATCTTGTGGCGAGATATTCCTGATCTGTCTTATGTTATCTTATGTTCTCAAATGGGACTAAGTCTAGTTGGATGAGCAGTTGAACTTTGTGGAGCAACTTGTGTTTATATTAGCCAGTAATGTCAGGAAGTTGCGCACTAGAGAGATTCTAGTAGTTAAGGTTCAGTGGAGGCACCTCCCAACAGATGAGGCTACTTGTGATAACGAGAGCGGATGCGGACCTAGTATCCTCACTTTTTCGAGGCTTCGGGTATATCCTAATCCTTTATATTCATCGAAAGTTCTTTTATTAGTGGTTATTGTAATGACCCTCTAGGTCATTTTTGTATTTCTTCTTATTTCGTTATTTAGAGCTTTTCTATAGATTCCCCAAATCATTTATGACTTACTAGAGCTAACAATTCGGTTACCGAGCCGTTCGTTTGGTTTTTAGAGCTAATTTCCTATTTTGAAGTCTCACTGATTCAAATTGGCTATCAGGCAAAAAAATTAGTCAAACAACCTCGTATGCTAATTTTGATAGTTCCAACAGCCACGTAGTGTCGATTTTAGGTTAGGTGGACCCTTGGTTCGAGTTCCAAGATTTCCAAACTCATTCCAAGCTATTGGTCAAAAATTAAGAAAAATGGCCCATGGGTGTGGGATCCGCTTTTCATCAAAATGACCTCGGATGTAAATTTCAACTGTGCCATTGAGTCAGGAACGTCAAATTTAATTAGGTAGCATAGTTCATTTGCATATCGAGATTCCATATGAATTCCAAGGGTTTGGTGGAAACCCGGAAAAAAAATTTAGCTTCAGCTGGTACACCGCTTAAGTGCCTATTTGGGCCGCTTGAAGCAGAGGCTCGGTAAAGCTCCCAACCGACCGCTTAAGCAGTTATGCTGGCCCAGAAGGGTATGTTTAAGAGGCACCCTTACCACTTAACCGATAGTCACTTAAGCGATAAAGGGACCTCTTAACCGGTACCTGTGCAGACGTCTGATGTCGCTAAAGTGACAACCATGTACTTAGAAATGCTATAAATTCTCCAATTAGCCTAATTTTCCCTATTCTTCACCCATTTTCAAGAATATAGAACCATAAAAAGTGTGAGAACTTGGAAGTATCATTGTTGGGTGATTTTCGAGCATTAGCAAACTTATATTACGTGTTTATTCTTCGAATTCATGGTAAGCTTTCGTCAATTTCTTAATTAAATTCTTCATCTTTTTTCAAAATTCCTAAAATATTTGTGGGTTGATTGTTGCACCATTAGAGCTCAGAATTCACCCGTTTTAAGAATAAATATTCCTTGAGCATAAAGTGAAGTGTTGTCGATTTTGAGAGTGCAATTCCACAAATGGGTCCCACATGAAATTTTAACATAATTTTGGATCCAAAGTATAATAGTGCAATATGGGTATAATTATTATTGTTTTGATGAGTATATTGTGATTTTGATTGCATGGCACCTTGCGAAAGCTTCACAGAAAGGGAAATCATCAATTTAGCAGATTCTTTAGGCTTTTCTTCGGCGTTAAGGTAGGCTAGGTTTACCTTCCTCATAGATTGAGCTAATTTATAGTATAATTATTATATTGTGCTAGATATAGGATGGGATTTAGGTATTGAAAGTATGATAGACAATATTTGGATAATTAGGACTATTTACGATATCTTGGAACTATAATTTAGGCATAATTGCCTTAGATGCTCATGTTTTAGGTACAATTTCTATCTTAGGCTAATTATGGATTATTTAATATCTAGAAGTTAATTTAGATACCTTATCCTAGTCTGAGAAAGAATTTCCCTTAAAATAGATTTGGGGGATTAGAAGTGAGCCCCTCTGGCCCACCTTAGGCCAAGATTCATGTTAGATCTTGCAAACTTGTATAATCTTGTTATACACTTCAAAATGCTTATTTTGGAACTTTGGGGAGATTAAATATGTAATAATTGTGCTAGTTTGGTATTTGGGATTTGGTGCTAGTTTGGGGAAAAACTCGATGGCTTATTGATATTGAGTTTTGATTTAAGTCCGGCGATTAATGATGATATTGATGATATGAATTTCGGTTCAAGTTCGGAAAATAATGTTATGATGCCGATGCTATTGAGTTTCGATTCGAGTTCGACACTAAAAGGTTATTTATGATATGGTATGGATAGTTTCATGGTTATAGCTGATATTCGGTAAAGTTATGGATCTTTGATTATTTACTTTCCTTGATTGTACCCTTCGAGCTTATTGGGGCCCACATTGAGTTATTTACTTTTCTGAAATTACAAGATGATGTCGGCCAGTCTTGTAGTATTAATTATACTTTCTTTCATATTATTTTTTTTGATTATTTATATACAGTGTTGGAGCGTATTTTCAGGTTTGCCCTTTTACCTTGAATTAGATTATTTATCTTGCATCTTTATTGTATATATATCATGATTTAGCTCTGTCGGCCAATGTTGCCTACTGAGTACCCATTATTTTGATACTCAGACTATCCTTCTGTACCTTTTGGGTGCAGATCCGAGTACTAGTTATCGTTGTTGATGTGATGTTCATACTGAATTGATATCAAAGATAAGGGGAGTTCTCAGAGTTAAAGTTGTCCCTTTTCCTTCTAGTATCTATATTTAGTCTTTCATTATTCGAGACAGATTGTATTTGACTATTTTCAGTACTTATGTTCCTTTTGTAGTAGCTCCTGTACTGACACTACTAGGTTGTGGAATGATTGTTGATGTTTTATCTATCTTTTAGACTATATTTATTGTCTTATTGTTAGTATAAGTTTTTAATTATTGATTTTCGCCTTTTGGGCCATTTTTTCACCAAATTAGTCCATTGCTTATAACTCCGGACTACGGTTTGACCTACCTGCTGACGGAATAAAGTAATTTTCATCATCATTCATAAATAGGATCAAGATATTATATTAGTGGAGTAATACACTAAGGGAAAGCCTGTGGTTTATCTTATGTTGCATGAGAATTATTTGTGATGATGATCGTAATTCTATTCGTACACTCATTCTATTGTTAAATTGCATATTTGTGAGCTATTATGGGTGACTCTCTTGTTGTGAGGAAGTATGTTTACTGAAGTATAGGTTACTTATTGGATTTATTTTATGAGTAATATGCATGATTTTGCTAATTTTATAGAGTCAATTCTTGAGGTTAAAAGGTTTCGAGTAGTCATTCATGTGTTCGAAGTTGCAATATGACATGTTTTTGTAGAGCTTGCTATTAATATTAGCCATCGTAGTTCTAACTTGAGTGTTCTGTTTCAATTAGAGATGTTAGAGTATTCGTTTATGAACAAGAGTATAGAGAGTAGTTCAAGGACGAACAAGTCTTTAAGTGTGGGATTGTAATCATAAGTGTACTTATAGACTTATTTGCCAACTTCTACCACGTTTAAGCTTAGTTTTGAGCATAACATAGTTTGTTATGTTCATATCTACTCATCTAACTTGAGTGACTTGTTTCAATTAGAGATGTTAGAGTATTTGTTGATGAACGTGAGTGTAGAGAGTTGTTCGAGGACGGACAAGGTTTTAAGTGTTGGGTTGTAATCATAAGTGTATTTATACACTTATTTGCCAACTTTTACCACGTTTAAGGTTAGTTTTGAGCATAATATAGTTTGTTATATGCATATCTACTCATATTTGTGAAATGGGCACTAATCCTGATGTTTAGATGGTTTAAGATGCAATTGAATTAATTCAAGAGACAAAATAACCAAGTCAATGCTAGATGAGTTCAACTAGTCAAATCGAGCTTAAGTTATGCTTGTTCATATGTGATTTTGATGAGCTTTATGTGATATATGCCTAATGTGTGTGATGAGCTTTTTTGACAAGCTACAATGGATGACAAAATAAGAAGCAAGCTTGACATGAAGCATAGAGTGAGAAATTGGTGAAATTGTGTTGTTGTATGCATTGTCTGTGTCGCCTCTACCCCACGTTAAGCTCAGCACTGGCCAGCATTTCCAGTTGGATATTGGATTTACACTCCAAATCGCGACACCATGTGTTGAAACCCAATTTTATCCTTTCTTTCTACTA
Source organism: Capsicum pubescens (assembly GCA_030864215.1). Taxonomy (NCBI): domain Eukaryota; kingdom Viridiplantae; phylum Streptophyta; class Magnoliopsida; order Solanales; family Solanaceae; genus Capsicum; species Capsicum pubescens. Next base: position 50,492,405 of record CM061543.1, on the reverse strand, counting down.
ATTCATTTACTTGAGCTTCTAAATTATTAGTAAGTTGAATATTTTGTATTTTACTACTATTTTTATTTATTACTATTTTATCGTTATTATCTATTCAGCACCATTATTACTAATTTTAAATTACTAATGTATTATCAACATTACTATTATTCCTTTATTTCTATTTTTAAAAAAATCGATCACTGTTACTTTATTTTAAGTTTCATATTTGTTAAGGTAGTTATACATACTTTAATTTTTTACATAATTCTTAATTATTGTCACTTATTATATATTACACTAATTATTAAATTAAAAGCTCAAAGAATTATTGAAGTAGGGATGGACCAAAACCAAAACACTTCACCAAACCATTTCTTCTACCTTATTTGGCGCATTTTTCGCCCAAAAGACTTGTAGCCTTAATCCACAACTCATTAGCATCTCTTGCTCTTCTTTCCGTCTTTATCATTTGCAGGAAAATTCCAACCTCTTTTATCCTTAGACCTGAGCTTGGCCTCTCTATTTTCGAGTAAGAAATTTGCCTCTCTCACTTTATCTCTTCTCTGATTCATATCACATGAAGACTATATGTTGGGTTCATAGTAAATGAGAAGTGTGAATGGAAAATGGAGAAAAATCAAGTGGAAGAGAAAAATTGAGATCACACTAATATGAAAAGTGTACTCAAAAATAGGAAAGCTTACTAAATTCTCCCACATTGGTGGGAGAAAGAAGATTTAAAGTGTTTATATTGTGAAACACACTCCCACATGGATAAGTGAGGCAAGGAATAAGAGATGCCTCGTGCCGTCGTCGTCGTTCGCTCGGTTTCGGCTTCAGCTTTGGCTTGAGATTCATCAAATGATCGGTCGATGAGATCTATCTTTTTGGACAAACTTTATTTGAATTTCGAAGAATACCAAGGAAAAACGCAGTAAATTTTTACTGCAGAGTTTCAGAACTCCATTTATATATACATGCAGCATGCAGTAATAGTGAAACAGTAACAGATGCAATGGTTTGAACAAGAAATGTTTCGAACTGATATTTAGTTTAAGAAGGATGCAACCCTTCTGAAAATGATACAATGTTTTGTGAACTGACATGACTGTTTCGGAACAAACACACTGATTCGCATGAAATGACATGACTGTTTTGGAACAAACACACTCCTTGATGAACAAACATGAATTTACAGAAAAGGTGCAACCTTTGAAGTGAACCATTGCCTCTTTTCAGAAGAGGCATGTTATGGCTATAAAAATCTGCTTTCTTCCACAGATTTTGGTACGAAAATTTCATAATAAAAAATACTTCTTGTCTTCCAAATTACTCTGTGTGATCAATGGAAACGTTCTGTGCGTTCGAAGATATTCCAACTATTTGAGGTACCGCTACAGTTGGCCTGTTTAGCCATTTTATCCTGGGAGGAAAAATTTCAAAACCTCGGGTACAGTGAGGGGGATTATTTCCTTAAGGAAACTCCATGAATTCGGACGACTTGGCTATTTTCTGTTTCATCTATTTTTTTGAAAAATAAAATACACCTCTTGGAAAGGTCATTTTGATCTTGTGTTGAGGGTATTTTTCATTATGTTCTTGTTTATAAACTTGAACTACCTGAGATTGTTGTTCTGCATATACAGATTCTGTGTACCCAAAGTACAAACGAAAAGTATCAATCTTAAGGAAATAAATAATTTTACAGAATCTGTATAACTTTTTTTTGGAGATTAAAACTTTAATCTTTCTACTCCGCTTGAATTTAACTAGTGATTAGAAGACATAAAATCTTCATCACAAGTTAAAGTTCACTCGGTTGATGATTTGATGTTATAAAAACTTCATCATTAATTAGAAATAAGAAGAAAAGTTGAAAAGCTATTTAACTTTATAAGTAGTATTCTGAAAATACTAAATTTTCCTACCTTGTGTTGAAAGGAAAGATGACTAACGAAAGTCAAATGATGGATGCGAAAACGTCTGTGGGAGAAACTAATATTGCCACATCAAGTCGCACAAATGCTCCGCCAACAATGGCACCAGCGGAGAAGCCCAAAAAGTTTTTGGGCATTGACTTCAAGCGGTGGAAGCAAAAGATGTTCTTTTATCTCACCACTTTATGTCTGCAACGGTTCACTAGTGAAGACGCTCCTGAGGTGCCCGAGGGAACCTCGGACAAAAACCGCTTTGTTATTGTAGAAGCTTAGAAATATTCGGACTTCGTTTGCAGGAATTATATTCTGAGTGGTCTCCAAGATGACCTCTACAATGTTTATAGTGGAACCAAGACATCAAAAAAACTGTGGGGGGCACTTGAACAAAAATATAAGACGGAGGATGCGGGAATTAAGAAATTTCTTGTTGCACAGTTCCTGGACTTCAAAATGATAGATAGGAAATTTTTTGTCTCTCAAGTACAGGAGTTGCAAGTCATCATACATGATCTCCTAGAAGAAGGTATATCTTTGAAAAATACCTTAGTTGAACAAATTAAAAATGTTCTTAATACTCACATAAACTGTTTTGTAGGTTTAATTGTGAATGATGCTTTCCAAGTAGCAGCGATAGTTGAGAAGCTACCACCTTTGTGGAAAGACTTCAAAAACTACTTAAATCATAAACGCAAGGAGATATTGTTGAAGATCTTATTGTCCGACTTCATATTGAAGAGGATAATAAAGCTGCCGAAAGAAGGTCAAAGGGGAATTCTACAATTAATGGAGCACATACTGTAGAAGATGACCAAAACAATTTCAAGAAGAGGAAGAAAGCTGAACAAGGAAGCAATCAACCCAAGAAAAAGTTCAAGGGAAAATGCTTCAATTGTGGCAATATTGGCCACAATTCCACTGATTGTTGTGCCCCAAAGAAAGGCAAGAAGAAGGATCAAGCAAATATGATTGAATCCAACAAAAAAATGTGATGATCTGTGTGCTATGTTCTCAGAATGCAACTTGACGGGGAATCCTCGTGAATGGTGGATCGATTATGGTGCCACCCGCCATGTATGTGCCAAAAAGGAGTTGTTTTCATCATCCGCTCCGGCTCAAGTAGAAGAAATGATCTACATGGCTATCTCCGCTACGGCTAAGGTAGAAGGAACAGGAAAAATTTGCTTAAAGATGACTTCCGAAAAGGTCTTGACACTTAACAATGTCTTGTATGCTCCAAAGTTACGTAGGAATTTAATTTTTGTTTCACTTCTAGACAAGAATGGATTCAAATGTGTAACCGTTTCTGGAAAAATTGTAATTAGGAAAGGAGAAATATATGTAGGAAAAGGCTATCTGACCGAAGACCTTTATAAGATGAATGTAATGACTTTTGAAATAAATAAAAGTTCGAATTCTTCTTATTTGCTTGAGTCTTATGATTTATGACATGAACGTTTAGGCCATGTTAATTACAAAACATTACGAAAACTGATTAACTTAAAAGTTTTGCCAAACTTTGAATGCAATAAATCAAAGTGTCAAACGTGTGTGGAATCGAAGTATGCAAAGTATCCTTATAAGTTCGTTGAAAGGAATTTCAATCCCTTAGACTTAATACACACTGACATTTGTGATATGAATTCAACACCATCACGTGGTGGAAAAAAGTATTTCATAACTTTTATTGATGATTGCACTAGATATTGTTATGTCTACTTGCTAAATAGTAAGGATAAAGCAATAGATGCATTTAGGCAATATAAAACTGAAGTTGAAAATCAATTAGACATAAAGATCAAAATGATAAGAAGTGATAGAGGCGGAGAATATGAATCTCCCTTTGTGCAAATATGTGTAGAGAATGGAATAATCCATCAAACTACGGCCTTATATTCACCTCAATCTAATGGAATTGCGGAAAGGAAAAACCGAACTTTAAAGGAAATAATGAATGCCTTACTTATAAGATCTGGTTTACCGCAAAACTTATGGGGGTAGGATATCCTTATGGCCAATCGTATACTCAACAGAGTTCCCCATAGTAAGACACAGTCAATTCCTTACAAAAAATGGAATTTCAAAGTGTGGGGGTGTCTAGCGAAGGTTCAAGTTCCTATACCTAAAAGGGTTAAGATAGGACCTAAAACGGTGGACTGCGTGTTCATAGGATATGCTAAAAGTAGTAAAGTATGTCGATTTTTGATTCATAAATTCAAACATCCGGATATTAATAAAAATACGGTAATTGAATCAGACAATGCTAAATTCTTTGAAAACATTTAACCGTATAAAATTAGACATGAAAAGTCTAGTAGAGGATCTAAACGACCTCGAGATGAACCAAGTGAGAATGTACATAATGAAGAAAATCTAAGTCGTAGTACACGTCAAAGAACGCCAACTATGTTTGGATCGGATTTTATAACATTTCTCTTAGAAAATGAGCCTCAAACATTTAACGAAGCGATGTCGTCGTTAGACTCATCCTTTTGGAAAGAGGCAGTCAATAGTGAGATAGACTCAATCTTAAGAAACCATACATGGGAATTGGTTGACCTTCCTCCCAGAAATAAACCTTTAGGTTCTAAATGGATCTTCAAAAGGAAAATGAAGGCAGATGGTACTATTGACAAATACAAGGCAAGACTTGTAGTAAAAGGCTTCAATCAGGAGGAAGGCCTTGATTACTTTGATACATACTCACCAGTAACAAGGATAACCTCGATTCAAATGTTAATTGCCTTGACGGCGGTATATGATCTTCAAATCCATCAAATGAATGTGAAGACCGCATTCCTAAATGGAGATTTGGAGGAAGAAATATACATGGAACAACCTGAGGGTTTTGTGGTTCCAGGAAAAGAAAATAACGTACGTAAACTTGTTAAGTCACTTTATGGACTAAAACAAGCACTTAAGCAATGGCATGCAAAGTTTGACCAAACCATGTTGGCAAACGGATTCAAGATAAATAAATGTGACAAATGTGTATATATTTAAGACACACCAAATCACAAAGTCGTTGTTTGTTTTTCTATAATCGTATACTTTACTTTTCACAATATTACGTTACATATACTTTTTAAGGCTAGCATATTTTACTTTGCTTATAAAGTGTCCACATTTTCACAACTTATAAGGTCTTAATTGATTAGCCTAAGTTTGACCCGTTAATTGTCTTTTACGGGTCTTAAAGAGTACTTAATACTTTCCTTTATATTAATTGATCCCTTATCTTAGAACTTCTAAATGTTTAGTAGATATTAAAATGTAGTTAACTTTAGACAATCACTTTAGTTATTTTAGGTGTCCCAAATCACATTAGAATTAATTAGGTAGTGACTATTTAAGTTAGTCAATTTAAGAAAATCCAATATGTTGTACGCTATTTTGACTTTGATTAAAATGGGGTATGACACCATGCACCCCCCACAGCTAGCTTTGGCCTCCACAACGCGCACCCCTTCTAAACGGGCAAAAAGAGGAGAACATGTTTAGATTCAGTACATACATGAAATCAAAGAACACAACACAAAAGTCTCAACGCTTGGGTGAAAACAACATTCAAGGAGGCCACATAGAGGGTTCTTATTTTATATTGTTAATACTCTTACTTTTACTTGTTTGAGGATACTCCTATAGTCTCAAAGTGAATTGACCGTAGGAGCGGAGGGACGAAACAAAGAACGTAAGTAGTGTGGATCATATCTTTAATTGATTAGGGACTAATTGTTAAAGGATAATTTGTGGTTAGGATAGAGATATACCTAATTGCCCCACTTGGTTACTAAATGTAAATATAAGCAATTGCGTTAGAATTAGACTCTCACATCCCCGCTTAATGATGTAGTTGTGAGACTAGTTTGGATAGACGATTTAGAGGATGACCATTCCCAAGTTATACTATCAACACCATAAATCAAAAATTATGATGAACACCAACCCCTGCTAGAAACCAAAACTATGCATGATTGTGAAGTATGTCCTGACCCTAGAATCTTTATTGTTATTGTTTATACCCCAAGGTAATCATGTTATTTTAGCTTATACTTAGTTTATAGTTTAAAAACCACCATATCTCTAAATCCCACCACATCAGTAAACAGTCAAAGACTAGTTTAATCTAGTAAATATTTAAGCAAAAAATCCTTGAGGGTTCAACATTTTGTCTTGTAGAAAATTCAATTTATTACTTGTTTGACTACATACACTTGTGTGTGACAAAGTCGCAACACTTTCTTGGGACATTTCTTCCCATGGGAGTTGAGGGGCGTTATGGTTAAAGATTTCTTGAATTTGGAAGAGGGTTCTATGAGTGCAAAAGAGTATCGTCTTAAGTTCACTCAACTATCTCGATATGCTTCAGTTACGGTGTTCGTATGAGGTATCATTTAAGCTTTATTCGATTGGGGACTTTCCAGGTCTTCGAGTAGAGAGGGTAAGGCAAAAAGGATTATTGGAGACTTTGACATAGCTTGACTTATGATTCATGTTTAGCAGGTCGAGGAAGATAAGTTGAAAGAGAGAGAAGAGAATTAGAACAATCAGTTCAAGTCAGCCATCTACAAGGCTATTCAGCGATAGAAAGAGAATGGGAATCAGTTAGTCTTTGCTAAGCGGTCATTTAGTCCAACTTTACCTGCAGCTAGCACACCTACACCAAACTTTCATTCTAATGGTAGCACAACACAAAGGACCTCCAAGTACCCTACGTGATGTTGGTGTAGTAAGTATCATCTATGATAAAGTCGATGAGGAGTAGAGAAGGGTGTTTTAATTACAATCAATTAGGTCATTTCCTAAAGGGTTTCCCCTTGGCATGACATGGCAGTGAAGGAGTCGAGCTCAAATTTCAACAGGTAGTAGTCAAAATTATTTCTATGCATCGTCCCGTCATCAAGATCAAAAAGGTTTCCTAGAAGCCGTGATTGGTATGTTTTTGGATCTTCCCAGAATAAATCTAGAGTCCCCAAACCCTTATTACTTGACGTGAGTTATCTTAGCTTAGAATCTTGAGTGTGTGAGTGAGTAGTATGAGGGTGATCTTGTTAGTTTGAGGTTTTTATCCTTGTAGGTTTGATGTAGTGTAAGAAAGAATTTAAGTGTTAATTTATGAGATGTGTGGTAGTTGGAAACCTTATGTGAGATGGAAAGGCGATGGCTAAGTCAATAGGTGAAGAAGAGCCTTAGTTTCTAAGAGGAGATATATATTCTAGGGTTGAATAATGTTATTTGAGGTCAAGTATAAGTATTATATACGACTGACTAATACTTTAATGTCGGTGAGCCCCTATTGTATAGTTATGAAATCGTAGTTCTGAGGGCTAAGGTTTAGCATGAGGGATAAGCCTACAAACACAGGGCGTTGGTCTTTGAACTAAGAGCAAGATGATAGCGATGTACTGGTATATGCGAGAAAGTCATTGAGGTGTCTATATTGTAGGCTTGGATGAGTATTGGTATGTGTGTGATCAATGACGTGATGTAAATATTAACTCGGGGTTAGCTGATTACTGAGGGTACAAGGAGTAGTGTTTTGGAAAGATGAGTTCTAAGAGAGTTCCCTTCTTCATGTCTTAGAAAGACCATTAGAAGCCAAATTCGCGTTCCTATATTTGATAGCTCTGTGTATCCCTAGCTCCGTGCTCATAAATCATGCTTTGTCATTCCTTGAAGTTGGTTGTTAAACCCCTATTTTTAGTATGGTATAGGTTCAGTCTTATTGGTGAGTCTGATTTCAGACTAACTCAATAATAAGTAGTTCCATTTTAATCAAATAACTCAAAATTTATTTTAATAAATAAAGTTTAATGACATCCAAGTTAATACACTGTTAATAAATGACTAGCATATTATTAATTAGAATTAATTCATACTTCTATAAATAATGATATCACTATGTGAAGTTAAAGGCTTTGTGTATTTCAAAAATATTATATTAAAAAATAAGTAATATTTAACAAATGAATAAAAAAAGAAACTCTAAATTATTAAGTATTATTCTTTTGTATGCATATATGTTTAAGACACTAGATACTAAGGGCCCGTTTACGGGCCCAATATTAAATTTTAAATATACTTATAGATATTTAATTAGTTTTTCCAAAAAAAAAAAATGATCATTGATATTTTTAAATAAAACACAATAGAAAACATAAGTAGAAATCACAATATATAACTTAATATCTACCCTCCCTAGACCCCACGATGTGGGAATATACTAGGTTTGTTGTTGTTGTTGTTGTTGACAATATATACAAAAATATAACTTCTTACTTTTTACAAATTAAATAATATTTTATAACTTATTTAAGGTTTCATAATTAACATTAAAATGTCATATATTCTAATACTTATTTTAACATCAGCTCAAGCACATTCTCTTAGATTAAATAACTAATTGTGATACTTTTTTCTACTTTATTTAAAAATTATACAAGAGAATAGATTAAAATTATAAATATGTATTTATTAACATTTTATAAAGAATCATACGAAGCAATAAAAGATATTAATTCATACATAAATTGATTTTAAATATATTTAGATTCATTTTTTGGGTGTTTAATAAACAAAAATAAGGATCTACTGAGTGAACATTTCAATGAATCATAATATTAAAGGATTGTCTTTATGTCATGTCTTATATACGTTAAAAATAGGAGTCCAATTTAATATAGTAAGTATGAAATTACTTTTTAAGTGATTTGTCTACCCGGTGAGGAAATTACTACCCCAAATAAAGAGAATCAAAAGAATTAATAAAAGTTATCATGATATATATTGTAGTAATTTAACATGAGATAGTTAATATTACATTTTAAATAAGTTTTTAAAAATAATTTCAATAAATGCTGATTAAATAATTATGTTTAATAAATTATATTTAGTGCAAATCTTTGTAATGATATGTATCATGTGAAGTTTTGAAATTATGGAGGAATCGGTTATTATGTTTGATAGATAAACACTTATTCAATATTTATGAGTACCATTTTATCATCTTACTATAATATAGTATAGTTACTTGATGCAATTAAATGTGTAGCTAAAAGTAATCTCACATTTTTATCTTTTATGGAACAAATCTGAGTATTTGCACATCCTCCTATAAACTGCGTCTTCCTTTATTTCAATTTATAACATTTTGATTCGACATCGAATTTAAGATATATGGAAAAACTTCGTAATGCTTCAAATTATCTTTAAAATAATTAAACCTTAAATAAAAGAGTAACCCTTTGAAAACTTTTTGACAAATAAATGAAATTCAACATGACAAAAATATTAATAATGTTATAGAATACAAAAAAATTAAAAATTTCAATTCTTTTTTAGAACTGATTTAAAAAATATATATTATTTGAACTGAAACATAGGATGTATAATTGATAATGAAAAAATTATTATCATCACGTAATATATATTTCACTTTTTCAAGTTTGTTCGGATTGTAAACATATTCAAGTATATCCAAATATATGTACCGTAATATTTTAGAATTGAATTTGTAAATCAAATCACATTTTTAATCATCTAAATAATACTATCTAAATTGATTTGAATCGGTTCAAAAAATCAAATTGATCTAATTTGTGCACAAACTTGATCTTAAGTCATATAAATATTTTATACGTTTTTGTTTAGAATTAAATTTCATATTCTTTTATGAAAAATTTCTAAGTATATGATAACATAGTTACATTTTTTTCTAAATATTTCTTTTGTAATAAAATTAAATTAAAAATTTCAAATCCTAGAAAAGAATTGAAATTTAGATAATATCTCATCAAAATAGATTAATTATTAATATACAAAACATATTTTTTTTAAAGTTATGCATGAAAAAATATGGGGCCCACCTTAAATACTTGACATTTTGGGTATATGTTTGGTTATTTTGTCATTTTGAAATTTATGACCAACTTTTAAGACTATATGATAGAAACAAATATTGTAGAGTATTTATGAAATGACAATTTTACCCTTGATCGTCCTCCAACTCACTCTTATAAACTATGTATTCCTTTATTTCAATTTATAACATTTTGATTCGACATCGAATTTAAAATATATGAAAAAACTTCGCAATATTTCGAATTATCTTTATAATAAATAAACCTTAAATAAAAGAGTATCCCTTTGTGGACTTTTTGACAAATAAATGAAATTCAACATGACTAAAATATTAATAATGTTATAGAATAATAAAAAATAAAAAATGTCAATTCTTTGTTAGAACTGATTTTAAGAATATATATTATTTGAACTAAGACATAGGATGTATAATTGCTAATGAAAAAATTATTATCATCACGTAATATATATTTCACTTTTTCAAGTTTTTTCGGATTGTAAACACATTCAAGTATATCCAAATATATGTACAGTAATATTTTAGAATTGCATTTGTAAATCAAATCAAAATTTTAGTCATTTAAATAATATTATATAAATTGATTCGAATCGGCTCAAAAAATCAAATTGATGTAATTTGTGCACAAATTTGATCTTAAATCATATAAATATTTTATACGTTATTGTTTAGAATTTAATTTCATATTCTTTTATGAAAGTTTTCTAAGTAGACGATAACATAGTTACATTTTTTTTCTAAATATTTCTATTGTAATAAAATAAAATTAAAAATTTCAAATCCAAAAAAAGAATTGAAATTTAGATAATATCTCATCAAAATAGATTAATTATTAATATACAAAACATATTTTTTTTAAAATTATCCTTGAAAAAATATGGGGCCCACCTTAAATACTTGACTTTTTGAGTATATGTTTGGATATTTTGTCATTTTGAAATTTATGACCAACTTTTAAGACTATATAATAGAAACAAATATTCTAGAGCATTTATGAAATGATAATTTTACCCTTGGTCTTCCTCCAACTCACTCTTCTATAGAGTAATAAAAATAAAAGTAAAAAAATAATATAATTACTACTAAATAGAATAGAATAGAATAGAATAGAATAGAAATAGAAATAATAATAGTAATAGTAATATTCTACTACTAATAAAGTAAAGATTTGGTACTACTAAAAGACAAATTAGTAGTATTACCAAACTTTTACCTATATATTAGTAGAAAAAAAAAATAATAGTAGTAATAGTAATAGTAAAAAAAAGTAATAATAATAATAATAATAATAATAATAGTAGTAGTAGTAGTAGTAGTAGTAATAGTAGTAGTAGTAGTAGTAGGAGTAGTAGTAGTAGTAGTAATAGTAATAGTATAAAAACGAATAATAATAATAATAATAACAACAACAACAATAATAATCCCTCCGTTTCGGAATAAGTGAATTGTTAGGGTATTTATTGGTGTTTCAAAATAAATGAATCATTGAATTTTTTTCCAAATTTACCCTTATGATTTGACAACCAATTAACTTTTGAAAAGGTATTACAAGATCAGTTTTTTTTTAGGGGTAAATATGGAAAGTTGTGTTAAATTTATGTCTTTAATTTTTTTTCTTAATTTATGTATCAAAATTCAACAATTCATTTATTATGAAACAGAGGGAGTAGTAAATAGGCACTAAAAGACAAAATAGTAGTACCAATGGTCACATTTCTATATAGTAGTAATATTAAAATCTCTTAGACTTGGCCACAGAATTCCTAGAAAGTTATACGACAAATTAAGTCACTTAGAGTTAGACACAGAATTCTTAGAAAGTTATACGACAAATTAAGTCGTAATATGGTATAGGCATGACAAAACCATTAATTATATCAAGTAGGCTATTTTTATTATGTGCAAAGTGTTTACATTAAGGTAGTTCATTGATATCATGGAAATCTAAGAAACAACACACTGTTTTCAGGAGTTCAGCTGTGGAAGAATATAGGAGTATGGCCTCAGTCTTGGCAGAAGTAACATGGTTGACAGGGTTGTTTGCAGAACTAAGGGTACCAATCACCAAGCCTATTATCATTTTCTCTGATAACAAGTCAGCTATTCAACTGGCTGCAAATCCCATTTTTCATGAGAGGACCAAACATATTGAGGTAGAATGTCACTTTATCAGAGACAAGATCAAGAAAGGGTTGGTTCAGCCAATGTATGTACAGACTAGCCAACAAGTTGCAGACATTCTCACCAAGAGCTTGAGATATGATCAGCACTCATATCTCCTAAGCAAGCTTGGTGTGCTCAACATTTTGCACCCTGCAGCTTGAAGGGAGTGTTGAAACTTATTGTGGAAACTATCACATTTGTACAGCTATAGTAGTTAGTTGGAGCAATTAGTTGGTTAGCATAGTAGTTACTGTTCCATTGATTTTATTTTGATATTGTTAGCTGTTACTTGCAGAGAAAAGTGAGTTAGTTGGTGAGCTGTTAGGAAGCTTCTAGATGCTCATGTGATGAGCATGCGAGCTTATAAATAGATGCAATCAGCTCACATTGTACCTAACTCTTGACACAAAAAATTATCTTGGCTCAACATTTTCTCTCTTCTTCCTTTTCTCCCTTCTTTTCCTTCGAGCTTGATAAATGCTACAATGACAGTTATATGTGAATTTGAATAAAGTAGGAGCTATTTTAACAAAAAAAATAAAAAAATTGAGGAAAAATATTTTACATAAATAAAAATCAAGGAAAATAAAAAGAGAAAATAAAAAAAAATAGAAGTGAAGAGGAAAAAAAATAAACATTGAAAAAAAAGAAACCTAAAAAAAAACCGACAAAAGTAAAAGAAAAAAAAAAGAATTAAAAAAGTATAGAAGTTGAGAGAAAAAAAAAAAAAGTTAAAGGTTAAGAAAAACAAAAAAATACAATTTAAAAAAAAACTAAAGTTGAAAGATAAATAAATATGATATTATATTTGTTCTATATAAAAAAGCTCATTTTGTATGTCTTTTGTATTGAAAAAAAGTCAAAGAAGCTATTTCTATAGTTTATCCCGAAGTTACTAGTACGCGAACTCACCAACAAAGTTATCAAACGGTCTCACAAAAGAATGTCCCGATCAGTACCTACGACACTTGGCAACAGAAACTACTAACCATTTTGGAAACTTGCCTATAACACTCTTAGGGGTTATAGTGCACGTTGGAAACAAATTATCTCGAAATAATTAATTTCGAGATTAATTATTCTAAAATTAATTATCTTATCATATATATAAAATAACTTATCCCACACTAATGCATAAATAATGCGATAAGTAATCTCTTGATTAACTTATCCCATCAACCAAATATGGAATAAAATAATTCTACAATTTATAATCCCGGGACTATTATAACTTATAGCTTAGGCTAGGGATCGTTTGGTTGTGAAAGAGTTATTCAAAATAATTAATTATTTTGGAATTAATTATTCACCATATATATGAGATAACTTATTTCATCCCTATGCTGGAAATGGTGAGATAAATAATTTTGATGCTAACTAATACCTCACCCAAAAATGGGATAAACTAGTCCTTTGTTTTATTTAGGGGTTATTTATCTCTTATGCCTCACACCAAATGGCCCCTTATATTGTTAATAGATATAAGTGTTGTACTCCCTCTATTTTTTAAATATTTATCATTCTTATTAAAAATAAATAATTCATAATATTTGTTATTTTAAAAAATAAGACATAATTATTTATATTTTTTCACCTTTATCCTTAGTCATAAATATGGATAGATATTAATATAATGTAAAAAAAATATTAAATAGAGAGAAATAATAAATAAAAATAATATAGTGAAATTAGCCTCTAATTAACATTTTTCTTAAGAGAAGCCAAAAAAGAAATGGTGAGACAGGCAACGGAGAGAGTACCATACATATAATAAAGCCCTAGCGTGTTCTAGAACGATGAAAACAACAACAACAATATTTGTAAAAACGATAAAGGAAAAAAGAAAAAAAGGAGACAAGAGGGTAGATTACATTGACGAAGCAATCATGGAAGAACAGGCGGAGGAGGGAAGCACCCATTCGGGTTTCCTTCTTAATGGCAGAGCTCACAACATATTTGACAGTTTCATAGAGTTTAGGACATGATTTGAGTAAAATCCAGTGGTAAGTTGAGCTGAGGAGCTTCCCATTGAGCTCGTTAGGAAAAACAATACTCTGGCAGTCTTAAAAGAAGCCATGGAGGAATGTTTACTCAGGAATTTATAACCTATTACTTTGAAGGGAAGAAGTGTGATGATGCTTACAAGGTGATGAGAAAAATCACGTATTTAGAGGGAAATTGTAGACACTAGAGAATTCTTTCTCAAGGTTATTGTTCTCGGCTGGTTACCTAACACGGAGACTCCATGCATGTCTTTTTACGTTTGACAGAGTTAAAGCAAACAGAACCAATCAGATCAATAAGAAAGGATCATTTATTTCTAGACAATATTGAAAGAGAAAAATTAGTAAAACAAGATCCGCATATACCTGTTTGAAAATTACTGGAAGTTATATAAAAGTATGACCATTTTAGGACTTGTTATGATCTTATAAGTCAAAAGAGGAGACCCATAGAAAACCAATTGTATTATGATATGGCGAAGAGAAGACATGAGGTAACGGTAATATAAAAGTGCGCAAAGTGGCTTTCCCAACATATATAAGCAAAAGGTAAAGTAGATTCATCGACTTGTGATAATATGCAGAATTAAATACCACTCTACTGTTAATTAAAGATGTTCTTATTTATTTATATATATGTACCTTAATCAAAAAGATTATAAAACTTTTCTTCAATTAAAAAGAGAACAAAACATAGAGGGAAGGAAGAAGATTACATAGATAATTTGAACTTTATTCTCTTATACAATTGTGCTTGCTCCCTGTCATTTACTCTGTCATGAGGTGCGCTGTAACGATACCAAATTCTCAACTCGACAATCAATACACAAAGTGAATGGAACTAAGAAACTTTGATTAATATGAAAATGAGAAATTACAATATGAAGAAGAGGAACAGTAGTAGAAGGGAATGAGAGGACTAGAGAGAATTGGGGATGAGAAGCAAAGCTTTTGCCTAAGCAATTATCACAACTTTCATAAGTCTATTCTCCCTAGAATGTACTCCCTCCGTTTAAAAAAGAATAACCTACTTTGACTTGACACAAAGTTTAAGAAAATAAAGAAGACTTTTGAATCTTATGGTCTTAAATTAAAGTAGTGTCAAATGTACCAAAATGCCCTTTAATCTTGTGGTCATAAACATGTCATGTGGAAAGTTGAAATTAAAGTATTGCCAAAAAAGGAAAAGGATCATTCTTTTTGAAACCGACTAAAAAGGAAAGTAGGTCATTCTTTTTTACACGGAGGGAGTATTATTTATTAACCTATATCCCACACATAACCACTTAATGTGGTATTGGGCTGGTTCACCATGATTGGTTTCAGCCCATTCATAACAATACCCCTTACCCCAATAAGAACCTTTTCCTCAAGGTTCAAGTAGGCACGAACATCCTCGGGTACCGTTAGATTGATAAGCAACAAGGATATAACTTGGTTGGCAGCCTGGATTTTTGTAGACGTGGTTGCATCATTCTTGTTTAGCTGCTGACTAACATGGGAAAGATATGTAATAATGTGAGATGTGTCCAAAAGAGCAGCGCAAGTAAGAATATCATCCAAACATGTAGAAGAACTACTGATAGCCACACATGGAACCTTTGCTATATTTTCTATTAGCAATACATATAGATGGCTAATAGAAGCTGTAATGCCCTTCTCTCTCCATATGATTGCAATGCAATTCTCGAAAATAGAGAACACCTTGGACCAACAGGAATTTACACACCCTAGTTTCCCAAGATCCCATACTCTACTCATAGAATTTGAACAAGCAATGACGAAAAACTTGTTAAAACATCCCAGTAACAATAGTTCCTCCACATTCTCTGCATAACCAGATTGCAAGATGTAGTAATTCACACACCAACACTGTCCGAAATCCCACTCTCTAGACATATAATTAATATATGGGGTTAATAAAAACTTGCCAGAGCATCCCTACAATTGTAGTGCCTCTACGTCCGCTGAATAACCAGTTAGAGTCATAAACTCAAAATGGATTCTTGGATCCCATACACAAAGGTTCGATGACGTTACATGAATAGGTACCAAAAAAATTATGGCACTATGATCAACTGGAAAACAGGGAATCACGTAAACACAATCCCATAAGGCACCAGCAAAAGAAAATGGGAATTTGATATTAGCAGATTGCGTAGTCGTTGTTAACATTAGAAATAGATGGCTAGCAAAAGGAACTAGTAAACTAGATGTATCTCTTGGATGCGAATTCCCAAATACCCTGGCAACATGGAGTAGAGGCCGGTCTAATCCAGGATCAAACATAAAACGATGCAACATACTCGGAGTAGACACATTTTCAATAAAAAATGAATCAAATATCACCTCAGGATCCATGAAAATAGAAGCAACAGGCAGATCAACGTGGCTGTCAGTTTCCGGTGTCATACTCCCAACTGTAATAAAAAAAATGGAGAATTAAGATCACAAGTCACAATGTCTTCCTCCTCGTTATTGTTATTGAAATCGGAGTTCCAGATCTCTTTTTTTCACTTGGAGGGAAGAATATTTAGTGTCTTCAATTTTATATCGCAATGATACGTCCTTGATTAAAACCACAGGTCGAGCTACGATGAAGGAAGAAATTCCATTAATCGATTATCCAATGCAAAAATTAGAGACCGACACAGGCAGGTTACTGGAAGAGCGTGCTTCAATTAAAGCACGGTTTAAAGAAGATGCCATTGCATCAGTGAGGACTCCAATGTCTAATTCCTCAGTATCATACACTTTGGTTGTTGTAGTCACAAAGTGTGCACCCTCATGGAAAATAGTGTTCAGATCATCAATGTCGGAGGTCACTATTGTGTGTGAAATTTCGTCGAACACTGCATCTTCGACAATGGATGAAGGTCCATGTTCCAAATCCATTTGAACTAATTCTACATTGTCAATTGGTGGTGTATCTATGTCATTAGGAGTTTCAATCTCAGTATCATTTCCAATAAATGATGCCAAAGAATCTATAATCGCACACTTTACTGTCAATTTATCGAATATATGGTAGGCATTATTATCGTTTAAAGTAGAAGCAAAATCAGATCTGAAGATTTTTGCAGTTGATTGTGTAGCATAGCCATTACGATTTTGAAAATGTATGATCAAATTCTCAGTAAAGTGCCTCCAATCAATAAATTGACCATTCCGATTCAGCCATAGAAACCATTTCAAAGCATCACCATCTAAATAAATCGACGCAACAAACAACTTGTGAGTATCGGCTATCCCATTGAGTTCCAAATACCTTCCAGCTTTGAAAATCCATGCCTCCGGATTCACGCCATGGAAATGGTTTAACTCCACCCTTGACAGTTTGTGGCGAAGAGTGCGCGAAGCTAGTGCTGGACCACCAGACATATTCGAAACTAGATTTTGTGCGCCCAATGATATCACCTAGCCAGCCAAGTCTTGCACCAGCTTACGAATTTCTGAGAGATCACTGAGATGGACTCTTGAACACCATGAATAGATTTCGCAACATACTTGAGTATTTGGTCCTTCATGAGAGACCTCTGGATGAAAGCACCAATGTAACGATACCAAATTCTCAACTCGACAATTAATACACAGAATGAACAAAACTAAGAAACTTTGATTAATATGAAAAAGAGAAATTACAATATGAAGAAGAGGAACAATAGTAGAAGGGGATAAGAGGACTAGAGAGAATTGGGGATGAGAAGCAAAGCTTTTGCCTAAGAAATTATCACAACTTTCATAAGTCTATTCTCCCTAGAATGTATTATTTATTAACCTATATCCCACACATAACCACTTAATGTGGTATTGGTTTGCTTCACCATGATTGGTTTCGGCCCATTCATAACATGCACACTGATCTTGTTACGTTGACTTAAGTTGTATACCGTTATAGAGTTAAAAAAATAATATATATTTATATTATTATAAAAGTATTAATAATAATGTTGAGTGATTAAAATATTCTTTAAATATGAAAGGACTTCTATAACTTTTAAAGTTATAATTTTCTCCATCAGAAAACTTATTGATGGGTATAAATGTAATTTTTTCTTAAGATAAATAAAATATTTTTGTATTAGATCAGGACTTATTTGCTCCTTTTAAAAAAAATTATGTAACGCACCTTCTTATTTTCAAAACCCGTTAATTTTTGGACACCGTACCCAATATATAACTATTAAACAACAACGCACCTCCATGTTTCCCCTTTATACTATAGTTGAAAAATGCAAGAGATATTTTTCTATGTCAATTTTTTTCAATAATTTCTTTATCTTGGAAGATGCAACAAAATCCACCAATGGAACATTTTTTGGTATACTTTCTCTTTTCGGTATATCCTTTTTTTTTTATGAATTTACTTAATAAGTCTTTCGCTGCTCACTTAGCTTATCTAAGAGGAAGAAATATAAAAGCATAAATAATAATATTGATTGATCAAAATATTTACTAAAAGTTGATTGACTTATTTGTCCTTTTTGAGTTATAGTTTTCTTCGTCTCAAAATTTACTAATGGGTATCAATATACTTTTTCCTTAAGACTAAACAAAAGATTTCTATATTAGTAGTTAGTTTGTTTTGTTAAAATACGAACTAAATAAAAGTAATTAAAATAAATTATTCATTTTAAAACCCAAAAGTTTTAAGACAATCCCCTCCCCCCCCCCCCCCTCACGATCCCCCTCCTAAAATCAACTTCCAAAACATATCAAAGGGGTACTCAAGTATTCTTTTAAGCTAAGACAGTAAGATTGGAACTGTAAAACAACTTATGATTTACTATGATTTGAGCATAATATTACATGATGAAGGCCCGGGGTGGGGCGGGAAAATTTTATATAACAAGAGATCGTTCCTGGAGGAGAAATGAACCCTCTATAACAATATCCAAAAGATTTAGGACGTCCCAAAACCGAAGTTTTGGGATATTTTTTTCTCCAAAATTTATGTAGGATATGATTAAGAAACTTAGTTAGTTTAAATTAAATAATTAAAATACAAAATTACAATGACATGTTTAATAAGGTTTGTGGACAATAAAACTGTACGAAATTCGAATTATATTAAATTCAAAATATATTAGTCCCAAATAAATATTACGGATTAATATGATTGAATTAATTATTTAAGTCCAAACATGTATTGATTTAATTAAAGTCCAATTTTTATTGGGCTACAAATGATGACCCCACTTTGCTAAGCTCAAGATATTGTCTTATTCTAGAGGCCCAAACAAGCGTCACGTGTCAAATAATGTGGCATGCCAAGTCAAGTGAAAGCCAATAGGGCCATGCCACATGTCAAAATGATCCTGCAGGCCTACTGAAATAAAAAGCCCATAAAAAGCGGCATGTCACTTAAAAATCTGAAATGTCAAAGAAAATTCACCTTCAACATGACTCTTTTCTTCTTACAACTATAAATAGGGGTCTCATAATTAAGAAAAAGAGGGAGAACAACTCTAACAAGGAGCAAGAGAATGCTCGTGGATCAAACACCGTAATTTCTCTACAAATCTCAAGCATTTAAATCCAGTTCATCAAAAATCAAGATCAAGACCACAAGATTCAAGAACAAGCCAAAAGCCTTTGAATTCAAGAACAAGTCAAGATCAAATCCTTCAAGTTCACAAATCAAGTCCAGATTCAAGATCAAAATCGAAGCCTTTGAAACACCACGGATTTTGTCTCTTGAAAATTCCTTGAGCATTGATGTAACGCCCCGAATCTGATACTCAAAATGCTACACGGTGCTCATGACCCCGAAGGACCACAAGCTAACCCATAACTGATATCTGTACCTGAGCACTGCATAATATACTGTATAAATGCAAAATAAAAGGCTGAAAGGCCATAAGGTTCAAATATCTAATAAAACATAACATCTGTAAATATGGTATATTAATACCAAAACAATTGAAATAGTTGTCTGAGCATGAAAGTCTGAAAACCCCTAACTATCTGAATAGGGAATTGATGGGACATGTCACTAACTAACTCCAACTATTGAAATAAACTAAGTACTGGAAAAATGAAATAATCAAATAATAACATCCTTTAATAATGAGGACTCACTACTAGTCTGTCTGCTGAACGGCTGATCTACTACAGATGCTTTGGAGCTCGTGCTTTTGAACCTATGGTATAAAACACCATAGCGCAAAAGAAAAGTATGCATCAGTATGAGGGAATGTACTGGTATGCAAGTGAAGTAAGCTTAACTCAAGGGTTCATATGCATGAACTATACCAACTGACTGAGTAACATGAACGTGAGAATACATGCATGAACACGTAACTATAAATGAGATCGTAACAATACTGATTACTGAGTCTAAATACTAATAACATGGGTTTCTGATAACTGATATAACTGATACTGAGCGACTGTGTATGACAGTCTAGGTTCTGATGGAACTAGCTGAGTTCCATACTGAGCTAAATGACTATATCTGACAGTACTGAATTCTGTAGAACTCTCTGAGTTCTATTACTGAGACTGTGGGAAGTAGTTATCTACCCAACATACCCCTAATAAGCTATTATAGCTGGGTTGGGGTCCAATCTATAACCCCAATTAGAAGGGTGTCAATATCGCGCCACTAGTAAGGATAAACTGTGAGTGACCCTTATCTAGCAGGTACTCTAACGAGAATGGTGGGACCCTCATCTACTAGGTTAAGCCACCGCATCTACCCTCATCTAGTAGGTTTGATTTCTCAACCTACGCTGGCTACGTAGTTCTGGAGTGCAAGGATGGCTTCTAAGAATCACACCCTCTACTAATAGGTGAGTTCCCATCCATGGACTCACTCGGTGATGAATCCTACTCCCATCTGAATAGATACTGAGCTGAATATACTGGACTGAGTTCATTGTATTCCGTTGACTGATGAAATAATACTGAATTCTATTAACTGACTGAGTTCATGAGATTACTGAGTTTTCCTGAATTTTGTGACTGACTGAATTCTAATCATTATGGCTTGATTGAGAGTATCGTGAAAACTGACACTAGCTCTAGGCACACAACTAAATTGTCGGGTACAAGTACCTCTAGGACTGGATAGCATGAAATTGACAAGACATGACACTTCTTGACACATAACCATAATCAACAATTCATAGTACTATCATTGGGGATTTTCATGAAATATTTGCATGCCATAAGCTTTCACATGAATAGGAATGCATATAACCATGTCATAATTTCATAAGCCTAATCTCATGAGCATTACATAAATCCATTACAATGCATAACAACAACATGGGGGTCATTTTGAACATAAGGATAAACCATGGATTTATTATTTGGGTTCTATTGGGTCATAATGCACAGGTATTATTCTCTTAGGCATTTTATCAAACACCTAGTATGCATAACTTAGAACTTAGGCATGATTATTAAATTAATACCATAAAATTCCATAATTCAACTTATTTTCATAATTTCAACCCATATACTAGCATAGTTTCATGAACAACACATAAAGATTCCAACTTGGGAATCATACCACAACACCAACATGATCATAATCATTCCACAACATAAACATCACAATTTATAAATAAAAATTAGATTGCTGGGCTTCTTGGATGAAAGGAATCCATGAAAGAACACTTGGCATACCTTAGTTCTTGATTTGAAGAAGATTGACAGAGAGATTCTTGAATTTGGATCCTCAATTGAAAATTCTAGACTTGTTCATGAGAGAAACACTATATTTTGGGTAAAAAATGGACCGAATTACGTGGTTTGGGCTTATATAGGGGCCGGAAATTGACCCTTTTCCCCTTGGAAGTTCAAGCTAAAATGTTGAAATCTTGCCCAGGTGGAGTACCCAGGGCGGCGCCCTGCCTATCTCGGGGGACTACCCTGGGCGGCGCTCTCCCTAGACCAGGGGACTACCCTGGGCGGTGCCCTGCCTAGACCTTGGGGACTACCCTTGGCGGCGCGGGCTAAACGCCTATAGCTACTAGTTTGGGCAACCAAACATGCCCTTACGCTATTCCAAAAATTCTAAAACTCACCCCAGATGTACTATTGACTTGCCCCATCGTAACAAAATTTGAAAATCGACAAACGAAGGTCAAGAAGGTCATTAAATAATTATCCAAAGTTTGGATGCTTAAAATGAGACTAAGTGTTGAAAACTTAGCTAAAATTTTCTAAGTGTTGGACCTTCTATAGAGCTTTAAGAAGCTTAATTTGACTTAGAATTTTACTAGCTCTTACTATATCTCCCCCTTGGGAACATTCATCCTCGAATGAGACTGACTGAAAGGGGAGAGACAATAGACTGAAGTACATATAGGACATGCACAATTGAAATATGATTTTATAACTGAAATAACTGATAAGCTGAATATACTGAACATGCATATCTGATGCATGAATACATGACTGAACTGACACATGAATGCATGACTGAAGGTGCAATGATATTTAATTCCAAGTTTATAACTGAAATCTGAACATAAAACTGAATAAGCTTAAGGAAAGCTAGTACCTTGGACTGAGTCTGAGTTTGTGGAAAAGAGGTAAGGGTACTTGGTCCGCATATCTTCTTCTGCTTCCCAAGTAGCTCCCTCAATAGACTGATTCCACCAAAGAACTTTGACTAGAGGAACTTCTTTGTTCCTCAGTCTACGAGTCTGGTAGTCAAGGATTTCGACTGGAATCTCTTCGAAAGAGAGGTTGTTCTGAATGTCTATGCCCTCTATAGGGACTACAACTGCTGGGTCACCTATGCACTTCTTTAGAAAGGAGATATGGAACACTGGATGAACTGAGGTTAGATATCAAGGCAATACGAACTCATAAGCTACCTTACCGAAGCGACTGAGAATTTTGAAGGGACCGACATATCAGGGACTAATCTTTCCTTTCTTGTCGAATCTCTTCACTCCCTTCATGGGTAAGATATTTATATAAATATAGTCACCAATCTCAAACTCGAGATCCTTTCTACGCACATCTGCATAAGACTTATGTCGGCTCTGAGTAGCCCAGAGTCTTTCTCTGATCAATTGGACTTTCTCTAAGGAATCGAATACTAAGTCAAGCCCTATAACTGAGGCATCACTAACTTTGGACCAACCGACTGAGATCTGTATCTCCTACCGTAGAAAGCTTCAAATAGAGCCATCTGATTACTGGAATGATAAATGTTGTTGTATGCAAACTCAATCAAAGCTAAGTGGTCATCCCAACTACCTTTGAAATCAATTGCATACGCCGTTAGCATATCTTCCAAGGTCTGAATGGTCCTTTTTGGTTGACCATCTATCTGAGGATGAAAGGATATACTGAGATGAACTCGGGTACCAAGACCCTTTTGGAATGCTTTCCAGAAGTAAGAGGTGAACTGGGTACCTCTATTTGAGACAATGGATAATGGAATACCGTACAATCTGATCAACTCTATGATATAGAGTTTTGCGTAATCCTTGGCTGAATAGGAGGTATAGACTGGAAGAAAATAAGCTAATTTGGTCATCCTGTCTATAATGACCCAAATTGAATCATGCCGATGACGAGTACGAGACAAACCTATCACAAAGTCCATGTTTGTTTCTTCCTACTTCCAACTTCCAGGAATATTGAACTCCTGCATAAACCCACTAGGCTTCTGATGCTCTATCTTAACCTGCTGACATGTAGAGCATTTATCCATAAACTCTGCAATATCTCTCTTTATCCCACTCCACCAATAGATCTCCCACAAGTTATGGTACATCTTAGTGGCCCCTGGATGAATAGAGTAATGGGCACCATGCACTTATGCAAGAATTCGCTGCTTTAAGTCATCTACACCCGGCACACAGAGATGACTCTGACAACATAAAACACCATCTCCCTCTTGGGAGAAAACCTCAACCTTCTGATCCTTGACTGACTCTTTCAACCTAATAGGACTGGTATCTCTATCTTATTTTTCTTTTACTTCAAAAACTAGAGATGATTCTTAGCTATTCTGAACCCATATACTACCTTCTGCTGAATCGACTAAGCGAACACCTAGTATGGAAAGCTGATGGACTTCCTGAGCTAACTTCTTCTTACTGTCCTCAACATGAGGAATACTACCCATAGACAGTCTACGAAGAGCGTCGGTCTCTACATTGGCCTTGTTCGGATGATAAAAGATACCCATGTCGTAATCTTTCAAGATCTCTAACTACCTTCTCTGATGGAGGTTAAGATCTTTCTGACAGAATACATACTGAAGGATTTTATGATCTGTGAACACATCTACATGAACACCATACAAGTAATGCCTCCAAATCTTTAAGGCAAAAACTACGACTGCTAACTCAAGATCATGAGTAGGATAATTCTTTTTATGGGGTTTAAGCTATCTGGAGGCGTAGGCTATGACCTTACCATGCTACATGAGGACACAACCCAAAACTACTCTGGATGCATCACAGTACACTACGAACCCATCTAAACCATCTAGAGGAGCCAAAACTGGAGCTGAGGTGAGTCGAGTCTTCAACTCCTAAAAACTCTTCTCGCAAGGATCTGACCACTGAAACTTGAATTTCTACTGAGTTAATCTGGACATAGGGGATGCAATAGAAGAAAATACCTCAATGAACCATCTGTAATAGCCAGCCGAACCTAAAAAACTTCTGATAACTGATGGAGAGACAAGGCGAGGCTAGTTTCTTACTGATTTGGTCTTTGGAGGATCAACCCTAATGCCATCACCAAAAATGATATGACCAAGAAATACTACTAACCTTAGCCAAAATTCGTACTTACTGAATTTGGTGAATAACTGATGATTTCTGAGAGTCTACAATACTACTCTAAGATGTTCTGCATGATCCTACTCACTGCGAGAGTAGATAAGAATGTCATCTATGAAGACTATGATGAACATATCCAAGTACTGTTTGAACACATGATTCATCAAGTCCATGAAAGTTGTTGTAGCATTGGTAAGACTAAAGGACATGACTAAGAATTCAACGTGGCCATACCGAGTACGGAAGACTATTTTCAAAATGTCATATTCTCTGACTCTGAGATGATGATAGCCTGATCTGAGGTCTATCCTAGAGAAATAGCTAGCACCCTGAACTTGGTCGAACAATTCATCGATTCTGAGAAGTGGATACTTATTCTTGATCGTGACTTTATTGAGCTGATAGTAATCAATGCATATTCTGAGAGAACCGTCTTTCTTGCGCATGAATAAGACTGGTGCGCCCCACGGGGACACACTGGGTTTGATGAATCCCTTATCTAGGAGATCCTTCAACTATTTTTTCAATTCTCTAAGTTCTTCTAGTGCAATTTTGTATGGAGGAATAGATATAGGCTGAGTATTTGGAAGAAGATCAATGCCGAAGTCTATTTCCCTATCAGGAGGAATTCCTAGAAGATATTCAGAAAAGACATTTGAATGTACATTCACTACTAGGACTGATTCAAGTCTGGGAGTTCTGGAACTAGTGTCCTTAACTCGAACAAGATGATAAACACATCCCTTAGATATCATTTTCTGTGCCTAAAGGTAGGAAACAAGCTGACCTATGAACACTAAAGTACTACCCCCCACTCTAGGACGGGTTCATCTGAAAAATAAAACTGGACAATTTTGTTTCTACAGTCGACTGTGACATAGCAGGAATGAAGTCAATCCACGTCGAGAATGACATCAAAATCAGTCATCTCTAATTCAACTAAGTCTGTGGAAGTGACTTTCTGGGATACCATAACCGGACAATTCCTGTATACCCATCAGGCTATGATAGTTTTACCCACTGAGTAGAGACTAAGAAGGGCTTTGCTAGAATTTTAGGACTAATTCCAAAATTAATTGCTATATAAGGAGTAAGAAAAAACAAGGAAGTTCCTAAATCTAGAAAAGCGTAAACATGCAAGTGAAAGATCTGTATCATACCAGTAACCATATTAGGAGAATTTTCCTGATCTTGTCGGGACTGAAGAGCATAAAGTCTGTTTAGGCATTGTGTTGCACTGAAAGTGGCACCTTGCTGATTCGGGAGACCGGACTAAGCTGAGGAATAGTTATGCTGACCCTACGGACCTGGCTACGGATAATATCTAACTCTATGGCCTGGTTTGACACATCCGAAGCAAGCATCACTACCAGCTTTGCAAGTACCCTGATGGTGCTTGCCACATATTTGACAAAGAAGATGGGTGCAGGCACTGCTAACACTTCCCTGAGACTTAGAGTCTGGCGCCCTATCTCTGTTACCCTCCCTGAACTTAGGAGCTGGAGCACTGGTTGAGGAAGGAGCTGGAATGGATGACTTAGGATGGAACTAAGAACGATTCCCTCCTTATGACTTAGGCTAAGCAAAGTTGAAATTACCTATCTTTTCTCTCTTATTCTACTTCTCTCTATTCTTAATCTTATGCTCTTTTATCTATTGAGCATGGGACATAAGTCTGTCTATGTCCATATCACTAATAAACATTGCA
This sequence comes from Capsicum pubescens, assembly GCA_030864215.1. NCBI lineage: Eukaryota > Viridiplantae > Streptophyta > Magnoliopsida > Solanales > Solanaceae > Capsicum > Capsicum pubescens. The sequence continues at coordinate 50,465,973 of CM061543.1, read as the reverse complement.
GATCTACACTCATTTACCAAACTGTCATTTACCCCAGAAACAAACTTACTCATCTTAGCCCTGCTGTCTGCCACCACATGAGGAGCATATCTAGCTAGTTAAGTAAATGTAAGAGAATACTCTTTCACCATCATGTTTCCCTGCCTGAGGTTGATAAATTCTAACACCTTATCTTCCCTCATCTCTAGGGAAAAGAATCTATCAAGGAAGGCAGTAGCAAACTCCTCCCACTCAATAGGCCCTGTATCTATAGTTTCTCTGTTTTTCACTGTTTGAACCATGTGTGAGCCACATCCTGCAACTGATATACTGCTAGCACAATAATCCTACTAGTGGATACCCCCATGATATCTGCAACCTTCTAAACCTGGTTAAGTAATTCTTAAGAATCCTCATCTGACTTAGACCCGAAAAGAAAAGAGGATTCATTCGGGTGAAGTCCTAAATCCTAACTGCAGCTGAATTGGCCGTTGGGTTGGCCAGAATGATAGTTGGTCGTTCATTTTGAGCAGGAACTAAGTTAGCAAGAGTGGTGAATATAGCTCTAAACTCTGCATGAGAAATGTGTTCATCCAAGGGATCTGCTTGGACAGGCTGAGGGCTGACTGATTCCCATTTCTTCTTTTGGGAGGCATGTTCTGTAAATGAAAAGGGAGAAACAAATTAGATTGAGAGTTAAATTTGAGCTCATGCACACTGGCACGACATGAATACTGAAAGAAGGGAAACAATTCCTAAAATATCTCATAGCCTCTTGTACATAAATGTGGCGCGTAACACACCCATGCACAAGACTCTACTTGAAGCGGCTTTCAAACTTCCTAGGACTCTATTGAACCTGGCTCTGATGCCGAGTTTTTAACACCCCAAATCTGATACCCGGAATGCTACACGGTGCTCATGACCCCGAAGAACCACAAGCTAACCCATCACTAATATCTGTACTTGAGAATTACATAATATACTGTACAAATATGGAATAAAAGGTTGAAAGGCCATAAGGCTCAAATATCTGATAATACATAACGTATGTAAATATGGTAAATCAATACCAAAACAACTGAAATAACTGTCTGAACATGATAGTCTAAAAATCTCTAACTATCTGAATAGGGAGTTGATGGGACATGTCCCTAACTAACTCCAACTACTGAAATAAACTAAGTACTAGAAGAATGAAATAATCAAATAATAACATCCTCGAATGATGAGGACTCACTGCTAGTCTGTCTACTGAATGACTAATCTATTACGGATGCTTAGGAGCTCGTGTTTCTGAACCTATGGTATAAAACACCATAGTGTAAAAGAAAAGTATGCGTCAGTACGAGGGAATGTACTGGTACACAAGTGAGGTAAGCTAAATGCAAGGGTTCATATGCATAAACTATACTAACTGACTGAGTAACATGAACGTGAGAATACATGCATGGACACGTAACTATGAATGAGATCATGACAACACTGATTACTGAGTCAGAATACTGATAACATGGGTTTCTGATCACTCACATAACTGATACTGAGTGACTGTGTCTGACAGTCTAGGTTTTGATGGAACTAGATGAGTTCCGTACTGAGTTAAGTGACTGTATCTGACAGTCCTGAATTCTATAGAACTATCTGAGTTCTCTTACTAAGACTAAGACTGTGGGAAGTAGTTATCTACCGACATGCCCCTAATAATCTATTATTTTTGAGTTGGGGTCCAATCTGTAACCCCAATTAGAAGGGTGTCAATACCACTCCACTAGTAAGGACAAGCAGTGAGTGACCCTTATCTAGCAGGTACTCTAATGATAATGGTGGGACCCTCATCTACCAGGTTAATCCACCTTGTTTACCCTCATCTAGAAGGTTTGATGTCTCAACCTACACTAGCTATGTAGTTTTAGAGTGCAAGGATTTCTTCTAAGAATTACACCCTATACTAATAGGTGAGTTCCCATCCTTGGACTCACTCGGTGCCGAATCCTACTCCCATATAAATAGACACTGAACTGAATATAATGGACTGAGTTCATTGCATTTCGTTGACTGACAGAATATTATTTAATTCTATTAACTGACTGAGTTCATGAGATTACTGAGTTCTGTGACTGACTGAATTCTAATGATCATGGCTTGACTGAGAGTATCGTGAAAGGTGACACTGGCTCTAGGCACACAACTAAATTATTAGGTACAAGTACCCCCAGGACTCGATAGCATGAAACTGACAAGACATGAAACTTCTTGACACATAACCATAATCAACAGTTCATAGTACTATCATTGTGGATTTTCATAAAGTATTCGCATGCCATAAGCTTCCACATGAATAGGAATGCATATAACCATGTCATAATTTCATAAGCCTAATCTCATGAGCATTACATAAATCCATTGCAATGCATAACAATAACATGGAAGTCATTTTGAACATAAGGATAAACCATGGATTTATTATTTGGGTTCTATTGGGTTATAATGCACAGGAATTATTCTCTTAGGTATTTTATCAAACACCTAGTATGCATAACTTAGAGCTTAGTCATGATCATCCAATTAATACCACAAAATTTCATAATTCAACCAAATTTCATAATTTCAACCCATATACTAGCATAGTTTCATGAACAACACATAAGGATTTAACTTGGGAATTATACCGTAACACCAACATGATCATAATCATTCCACAAAATAATCATCATAATTTATAAATAAAAATTGGATTGTTGGGCTTCATGGATGAAAGGAACCCTTGAATGAACACTTGACATACCTTAGTTCTTGATTTGAAGAAGATTGACGGAGAGATTCTTGAATTTAGATCCGCAATTGAAAACCCTAGACTTGTTCATGGGAGAAACTTGAGAGAAACTCTATATTTTGGGTGAAAATGACCGAATTACGTGTTTTTGGGATTATATAGGGATCGAAAATTGACCCTTTTTCCCTTGAAAGTTTGGGCTAAAATTCTAAAAAATTTCCCAGGTAGAGACCCACGGCGGCGCCCTGCCTAGCCCGAAGGACTACCGTGGGCGGCGCCTTTCCTAGACCGGGGGACTACCCTGGGTGGCATGGGGTAAATGCCTTTAACTACTAGTTTGGGCAACAAATCATTCCCTTACTCTATTCCACAAATTCTGAAACTCACCCGAGATGTACCATTGACTTTCCCCATCGTAACACAACTTGAAAATCGACAAATGAAGGTCGTAAAATAATTTCCCGAAGTTTGGAGGCTTAAAATGAGACTAAGTGTTGAGGACTTAGCTAAAATTTTCTAAGTGTTGGACCTTCTATAGAGCTTTAAGAAGCTTAATTTGACTTAGACTTTTACGGGGTCTTACAGTTGAGCTCACTGCCCTGGTTATGCCTAGACCCTATGTGTCTTAAGGAGACTTTATAAGTCATTGGGATGAGTCATAACCAAATCAGTTAGTTTCTGGATTGATTCTTCTATGAGTTCGAGTAACTCACTAAGAGCAGGAAAGATATGTTACGAGTCGTTAGGTTTAATCATAGGGTGTCTAGTGTGAGTTCCAATTTGGGTTCTATGTTGTAGTTTCCTATTGCGATTCCTATGGATGAGTCATAAGGTCAACAGTGTATGTTACCTTGGTGGTACTGCTTTGGTTAAAACTCATGGTGACGAGTCGTAAGGAATGGTTACGATTCAAGAATTGACTGGTAGTCAAAGTCGACACTTTTTCAGCTTTTAATTTAGCGACATCCCTTTTACCCAACTTGAAACTCAGGTTTTATAACCCCTTTAGGGTGTTGTTAGCACTCAAAAACACATCAAAGTAACTTCTCAATACTCCTAATTCCTCAAGGTCAAGAATACTTAGGATTTTCAAAAGACTGATCAATTAGGGTTTTCAAGGGTGATTTCTCTCCGTAAACCTTATTATTTAAGGTATTTTATTCTTTCCTCATTGTTAATTTTGTAAAAGAATATATTTTGAAGTATTACTCATGAGATGTTTATGTTGATTTTGAAATAAGGGTTAGGGTTTTTGAATATTTATGAGTTGAAAAATGCTTCTCATGGTTTATATATGATTTTCATGATTTAATTATGGTTTTGGAACTTGTGGGTGCATGTGTATGGTGAATGAACTAGGGAATTGTGATTTTTCCAAACTTTAGACTTTTGAAGAGGTTATGTCCCCAACCTCATAATGTGAAATTGATTTTAATTATGAGAACTATGGGAATTTATAAAATTGAACTAGTCTTGAAATATTACATGATATAAAGACGTATTTGATATAGAATGTATGATTTAATGAACAATGAGAGTCGGTGTCTCCCATTTTGTATTAATAAATAAAGGGAGTTGTTATCTCTAAGTTAATGAGAATTATTCGGGCATGTTGTTGTTACCTTACAAGTGTAGTTGGTATGACGATACCAACAATGTATGACTTAATGTGGAATGTGGTTAAATGACTAAAAATCTATGATACTTATTTTAATTGGAATCTAATAAGGGTTGTGTAGCTGAGTCGTAAAAATGGAGGTCCAAGTGACCAAAACTGAAAATTGCATTTGCTGACACGGGGGTTAAGGTGACTAGGGGGTTTGAGTCCCTCTATTACTATTTCATGATTAGGAAGGTTCAAGTCCCCCATAAATCATTATATGATCAGGTGCTTAAGTCATCTTAGTATATATTAGGAGGTTTGAGTCCTCTGTGTGCATATATATGAGATTATTCTCTGGTTTGTACAACTACACGCACTGGGGACCGACCAAGGATTGAGAACTGGGTCCCATATAGCCCGTGGGTACTATTATATAACGGTTGAGCTACACAATCTAGGTTAAAGTTTTAAAGTGCATGCTAAATATTTTTTTCTATCCCGGCATAAAATGTATATATGTATTTGCATATGGTTATTTTGCATTGATTGACTTGATTTGAATTGATGACATTATTTTATCCTTATCCCTGAGTTACATGCTAGCGTTAACCCCACTAACTATCTTCGGACACTGTATCTCCACGCGACGCAGGATTTAGCCTTACTTCTACTCCTCCTGCTCAGTGAACGTGGATTGATTAAGAGTCGACTTGAAATAATGAGATTCCATGCTTCGTAAGGCTTCATTATAGGATTATGTTTCTTTGTTTAGTTATAGACTATTTGACATATTTTTGGCTGTGTCAGGAGCATGTCCCGATACTTTATTGATATTCAATTTTGGTTCACTATTTAGAAGGCTTTGTTTGGAATACTGTGGTTATTAGGGGGTGTCGGTTAGTCTTTTATCCGGTCGTCGGTGGTTGGTTATGGATGTGCAATAAAACTTTCTTAAGTTATTGCACGTTATTTTCTTATATGTTTGGGATTCATCCAATATGGGTGTAAGGTGGTCTATGTTTTAGGGTGTTGGGGTGGTCTCCAGTCCTTGTTGGACTTGATATACTCGTCATGACAAGACCCTAGTTTGGGTCGTGTCACCCTTGAGTTTATATTTGAAAAGAAGAATCAGAGGAATCATAGAGATTGTAACACTCACATATTAAAATCAATAAATTGATTGTTGCAATATTTTTCTTGTCTCAATTATTTATTTATTTTTGATCTCGAGAATTTTATTGTCCAACAAATTCTGGAACGCCCAGTGGGACGATCACTACCTCTCATCTCAAATTTTCCAACTTTAAAGATTAAGAACACCGAAATGACTTCTAAGAAGTTCAATTCTCAATTAACAGCTTCTAAGGCGGCTGATTCAAAGTTCTCTGCTGAAGTAGAAAACATCGTTGGTGTTACTTTCAAAAGCTTTGCTATCACAAGGAGCAAGGCTAACATACTAGGATAATAAGCACATTTAATTTCGCCTGCACCAACTTCAATTTTTGGATCTTTAACCTCAAAAGAACAAGATCCCATGCAATTGCTTCAAAAAGAGGAAGCAATGTGGCAGAAACACTTAAGAAGACTCTAGCTCTACTTGTGTACTCTAATTCAAAATACTTTGGCACACTAAGCGATAGTCGTTCAACTAATGCATCATATCCACTTAAACCGCATAAGTTGTTAACTTTAAAGATCAACTTATGCAACAATATATGTTACTCTGCAACATCTCTAGCGATTATGCAAGTAACGATGACTGATGCCTCATCTGTAGAGAAGCATCCTGCAAAACCAAGATGCTTGAATCAATAAGTTGATGGATAGGATGGATGGCTTAATTGATGAAGAGTCTAGACATATACATAGGAAAGCTCTAGAAGTTTATAAGACAGAATATCCTGGAAAACAAACACCACAAGCTAAGGAAGTACAAGTTTCTTTTGAGGAAATGATCTCGATTGATCAGTTGAAAAAGTTTATTGAAGGGACCCTCAAAGACAAGTATGATGTTGTCACTAATATTCTTTGACATACTTCAAGCCCTACACTGAAAGAATTGATAGCCTCAAAATGCCTTCCGTCTATCAACCTCCCAATTTTCAATAATTTGAGGGTAAAGGTAACCCAAAATAATATGTCGCACACTTTGTTGAGAGATGAAATAATGATGGAAATTATGGTGCCTATATTGTCAAATAATTTGTTCGTTCCCTAAAGGTAAATTCCTTTGATTGGTATACAGACCTTGAGCCTAACTCCATCGATAGTTAGGAGCAATTGGAGCATGAGTTCTTAAATCACTTTTATAGTACAAGGCATACAACGAGCATGGTAGAGCTCATGAAAACTCGGAAAAGAAAGGATAAGCCAGTCATTAACTTTATCAATTAAAGGAGAAATGTGAGTCTAAGCTGCAAAGATAAGCTCAGCGAAACTTTCGCAATAGAGATGTGCATCCAAGGAATGCACCGGGAGCTTCTCTATATCTTGTAAGGCATTAATCCAAAATCATTTGAAGAGTTAGCTACTCGTGCTCATATTATAGAGATGAGCATGTCTTCTGCTGGAAAAAGAGTAACGCCTATCCATGACCCTCAACGGGGAAAGAATAAGCAGGAACCCATAAGATGGGGAAAGTTTATCCCTAAAAATGACCACAAGAAATCCATGAATATTGATGTATCTCCTATAAGGTCACCACGAAGGTGAGTAGGAAATAAAGCGTGAAAATGACTTCTTGAGCACGACCAAATCAGAAGTTTAATTTAAAAGAGATATAAGAAAAGAAGTACCCCTTCCTTGATTCTGATGTTGCTGAGATTCTCAATGAACTCCTTGAGAATAAGCTCATTGAACTCCTAGAGATGAAACGGTCCGACGAAGATGGAAGGACCAATGAGCCCAATTATTGTAAGTATCATAGGCTTGTGAGTCACCCTCTAGAAAAGTGTTTTGTCTTTAAGAAAGAAGTCATGCAATTAGAAAATAAGAAGATCTTCTTCGATGATGAGATAGACAGTTCTCATCAAATCTCTATCACTTTTGGCTCACTTAATCCAGTTTAAATATGCATCGAGAAATATAAGAAGGAACTATTAGAGCATGATAAATCTTTAGTTAATGAAGGTGATGATGAAGGTTGGACTCTGGTAATCAGGCGTAGATGCAAGAAGATGAGTCTATGAAAAGAGTCGTTTGAGCAGACAACTAGAAAGAGGATGGTGAAAAAACCAAGGAAACAGAGGTTGGTTGATCTTCTAAAGAAGATGAGTGTAATAGAGCTTCACCATAAAAAACCACGACGTCCAGTAACTTTGGAAGAATTCTTACCAAGTTGGATTCATTCTAAGATTTTTCAAGTCAACCTAAAGGCATCTTATTTTAATACTGCCATAGAGGGGGAAGGGGTAAAAATCTACCTATGGAATTTCCTTCATATTCTGAAAAGCTTGCTGAAACTCTTCGCCAAGAGACACATGTATGTGATACAAAAATCACATTTACAAATAACAATATTCTTCTTGGAGAATGCTACACAATTGTCCTTTACCCATGGTGGGTCAAGCTTTTAGAGAGAAGATAAATAGAATACTAGTAGATGAGGGATCCTGAGTCAATATCCTACCTATTCATACAATAAAGGAACTTGGCATCGCTACTAACGAACTTGTCAAAAGTTATTTAATGATCCAAGGCTTCAACAAAGAGGGTTAGAGGGGTATGAGATCTGTCAAATTGGTGATTCATATGGATAATTTTCAATCAAATGCATTGATGCATATGATCGATGCCAAGACATTATATAATATATTACTTGGTAGGACTTGGGTACATGAGAACAAAATTATCTCATCCTCTTACTATCAATTCATGAAGTACCTCGAAGGTGGATTGGAAAGAAAGATAGTTGCCGATGATAAGCTATTCACTGAGATTGAATCACACTCTACTGATACAAAATTAAACTTGAAGAAATATGTTGTGAATGAGAAAAGAGTTTATGATGTCACTAACCAAGTGTGATGATCTTGAAGCTAAGAAGGTTGCAGGGACTGCTGAAAAATCTGCCATAAGAAGCGTCTCTCTACTTCGAATAGAGAAAGCATCGTATCTTTGAAAAAGAAGGCAACTCCTATTCTTCGCTATGTACCAAATGTAAAGAAGGAAAATGATTATTCATTTGATGCCCAAGATAATGTGCTAGGAGGTCTAACTCTACCTATCAAGTATATTAACGCAATAAATCAATCCTCAAGGATACTGGGAGAATTTGTGGCTCAAAATCCTCCATAAGATATAACACTCCCTACAAAGCGTACAAAAGAGGGGTTTAATCCAAATGCATACAAGTTATTTGTAAAGGTTGGATATAATCCTAACGAGCCATCAAGTTTGGTCAAACTTCCATCGGAAGGTACAACTATGCAGGCATGTGAAGGCCTAGGGTACACGCAGCCACCTCTAATTCGTATCTCCATAAGAAGGGTAGATACTAACTACATCACTGTAGAAGAGAAGTATAATGCATCGAATAGAAGGCCTTCTGTCTTTGATCGATTGGGAGAACCAACTACAAAAACTTTTGTTTTTGAGAGATTGGGTCCACTAAATACCAAGAAAAGAAACAAGTGTTAGAGAAGTTTTCTAAACACAGCAAGACACTCTTTACCTAAGATCCAAAAAGATTTCCCAAGTTTGATTACTTCTAGAATGAGGAGACATACGGAATTGGTGGTTTCATGCAAGGAATTGTTAAAAGGGAAGGCACATACTATGGTTTATACCATGAAGCATGAGAAAAATAAAGAAATTATTGGTTTCTCATATCATGTTACAACCTAGAATAAGAATGGTTTCTTATCTCTAGTGAAGGTTGATGAAGAGATAGAAGATACTTTCTAGTATTACCACATATCCATCAATGATGATGATCCTCAAAAGGATGAAGATGCTGGAGATTCTTCATCGCAACTTGAAGAAAGAGTGAAGGCCACAATATATCCCTTGAAGGAAGTTAATCTTGGAACTGATGAAGACCCAAGAAAAAATTATCTGAGTGCATTTCTAAAAATAGATGAGGAAATTGCTTATATGTACATACTCAAAGAATATAGGGATGTCTTCGCTTGGATTTACAAAAAGATGCCTGGATTATACCCAAAAGTATATGTCTATCTGTTGGCGGTCAAGGATGGTGATCGTCCTATTAAGCAATCCTAAAGGCGCTTTAGGCCAAAGTTAGTTTTGTTGATTGAAAATGAGGTTAACAAACACATTGAAGCTGGATTTATTCATGAAGTTAAGTACCTCATATGGATTTCAAGTATTGTTTTGGTACGAAAGAATAATGGCCAAATTCAAGTTTTTGTCGACTTTTGGGATCTGAACAATGCCTGCCCTAAGGATGATTTTCCAATCCCCATACCATAGTTAATGATTGGTGCCACCACTAGTTATGAGGGAATGTCTTTCATGGATGGTTCATCCAGCTACAACCAAATTTGCATGGTGCCAAAGGATGAAGAGATAACTATATTTCGTATGCCCAAAGGTATTTATTGCTATAAGGTGATGCCTTTTAATTTGAAGAACACTGGCGCCACTTATCAAAGGTCTATTCAAACTATCTTTGACGGCCTACTCCATGAAAATGTTGAATTCTATGTGGATGACTTAGTGGTGAAATCAAGAAAGAGAGACGACTAATCAAAAGATCTAAGAATGGTATTTGAGTTACTTTGAATATATCAACTTAGGATGAATCCATTTAAATGTTCCTTTGGAGTTACTTTTGGAAAGTTCCTTGGCTTTATTATGTTATGCCGAGGAACTGAAATTGATCTAGCCAAAGTCGATGCAATTTTGAAGATATTCGAGCCTTGAAACATTCATGAGTTAAAAAGTCTTCAAGGAAGGATGGAATATTTAAGGAGGTTCATCTCAAACCTAGCCTAAAAATATCAACCATTTCGCCATCTCATGAAGAAGGATGCTCCTTATGAATGGGACCAAGCATGTAGTAAGGCCTTTAAGAGTATCAAACCATACTTTATGAAGCCTCCAATTCTTGTGTCACCTATACCTAGAAAACCATTGATACTCTACACCGCAACACAAGAAAGATCTGTTGGAGAACTATTGGCACAAGGAAATAGTGAAGAAAAAGAAAACTTTCTTTACTATCTGAGCAGAATAATGACACCAAATAAGTTGAATTATTCACTAACTGAAAAGTTCTGTTTGGGGTTGGCCTTCTCAATTCAAAAGATGAAATTCTAATTTCACACTCATTTTTTCCATCTTATGTCTAGAGAAAATCCCATCAAGTTTGTAATATTGAAACTGTCCTTAATGACCTACTTGCATAATGGTACCTTCAATTTCAACCGTGTGAGAATTTGTACATTCCAAAAAAGGCTATATTGGTACAAGCATTGGCAAATTTCTTAGCAGGGCACCTGATACCTGATGACTGGGAATTGGCCGATGAAATTCCTAACAAAGATGCAATGATTATTGAAGCCAGACCCCCGTAGAAGATGTACTCTGATAGTGACGCAAATCAATATGGAGCTAGTGCTGGTATGGTATTTGTCACTTCATAGAAGAGATCATACCATATTTTTTTTACCCTAACAAACCGTTTCTCTAATAATATTTATTAATATCAGGCATTAATATTTGGACTTGAGATCATAGTTGAATGAAATAACTACAATTACAAGTCTTTGGTGACTCTCAATTGGTGATCAAGTAGTTATTGGGAAGCTATAAAGTTAGAAAGCCTGAATTATGCCCATATCAGGATTATACTCAAAAGTTAATGGGACGGCTTGGAGAAATAACCCTCCAGTATGTGCCAAGGAAAGAAAATAAGCAAGATGATGCCCTATCTGCTTTAGCCTCATCCCTAACTCTTCCAAATCAGACATGAGTTACTGTCTGCTAAGAATGGGTAGTACCATCACCGAATGAGAATGAAGATATAGAAAATAAGGTTGAGCACCTTGTCTCCATGCCTGAAGCTGTAAATAAAGATTGGTGACAACCTTTCATTGACTACTTATGTTATGGGATAATTCCAGAGGATCCAAGAAAAAGTACCGACATCCGTCGTCGTGCAACTCATTTATTTTGCTATAAAGAAACACTATACAAAAGATCATTTGACGGAGTACTCTTGCGATATTTGGGAGAAGAAGAACCAATTCAAGCTTTATAAGAAGAGCACTCGAGAGTTTGTGGATCTCGTTAGTCAGGACAAAGCTCCATTTTTACATTTAAAAAATGGGGTACTATTGGCCAACAATGGTGAAAGATTGCTTGGACTATGCTAGAAGATGCAAATCTTGTTAATTCCATGCAAATTTCATACATCAACCTCCTTAGGTACTATACCTAATAATAGCATCTTGGCCATTAAATGCTTGGGGATTGAATATTGTTGAACTACTACCAATATCATCCGGTAGGAACCTGTACATCTTGGCTGCAAAAAATTACTTCTTAAAAGATCCAAATCTATTGCTCTCAAGGAAGTAAGGAAAGAAACTATTGCAAACTTTATCTGAGTAAATATCATCTACCACTTCAGAATCTCTCAGTACATAATAACCGACAATGGCAAGCCATTTGATAACAAGTTGATGAAAAAAATTATGATTTCTTAGATTTTAAGCAGTGCAAGTCTTCTATGTACCATGTTTCCACTAATGGTCTATCCAAAGAATTTAACAAGACTTTATGCAAATATGTTGAAGAATATCGTCTCCAAGTCCAAACGAGACTGGCATGAATGAATGGAGGAAGCTTTATAGGCATATAGAATAACTTACTACACACCAACGTATGCAACCGGATATTCACTTGCTTTTGAAGTTGAAGTTTTCCTTCCACTTGAGTGTTGAATACCTTCTTTGAGACTGGCTATTAAAGAAGGGTTCACCGATGAAGAAAATACTAAGTTGCGTCTTGTGGAGATAGGAGATCTTGATGAGAAGAGTCTATAGGCTCAACAAAATCTTGAATATTATCATGCCCGACTATCTTGGTATTTCAACAAAAGAGTACGGTTGAGGTATTTCCAAATTGGAGATCAAGTCCTTACAGAAAGAAGGCTTATTACTACTTCTCGCAAGTTTGGGGAAAATTCACCCCAAAGTGAGATGGACCATATGTTGTAGAATAAATATATTTTGATGGTGCTTACAAGTTTGTCAATACAAATGGTGTGAAAATTGGTCCTATCAATGACAAGTTCTTGACGAAGTACTATCCTTGAAGAAAGATGACACTCCTTAAGGCACGAGTGTAAGCTGTATGTTTACTCCTGGCCCACAAGAGTATAAACTTTGTATGACTCAAAATAAAGTCCGCTAGGTTAAAAACCTCAAAAGAGGCGGCCTAGGCAAAAGTTAGGACTCTGAAAAGAACACTCACCCCAGAACTTTGTTGTGACTTGATCCTCTTTAATGAGGTACGTAGGTTCTTGGAGTTTCATTTTAAGTTTAATTGCATGAGTGTCAAAAAATACATTTTTTTGCTTGATCTGCCGTATAAAAGTTGAGTCTATAAATCTTTCTTTTAAATTTTGGACTTCCACCAAGTATTGATGGCTCAATGGGTGCAAACTCCAATAGAATATAAGTTTCGTTCACATAAGTTAAAGTCTTCAGATTCATTAAGTTTTTATGTTGAAACTTTCAAATTCACCATCTTGAAGTAAAATTGGTGAGGTTGTAGGGTGATGGAAGGGAAGTTAAACTCTCGCACATTAAGCAGACCATTAAAAAGAAACCGTACTTAAATGTAATATCTTGTGTTATCCTAAGCTCGGTTCAGTTGTAGTTGTATGCTTAAGGAGTCTAATGTAATGCCTCGAGTCTGGTACCCGAACACTACACAGTACTTATGACCCCAAAGGAACACAAGCTAACCCTTGATTGATATCTGTAATTGAGCACTGAATAACATACTAAAATAAATACGAAAAATTAGCAGAAACTTGCCATAAGGTTCAATACTTAAATAATAACTGAATAAAGTTTAACAGTACCAAAACTAAAAAAACTGTCTAAAAATACTCTAGTCTGTCTGAACATCTAGTCTGAAAAGTCTCTAAACTGTCTAAACTGTGGAGTTGATAGGACAATCCCCCAACTAACTCCATCTACTGAAATACTACATCTAATGCAATAGTAAAATAAGGAACATCCTTGAATGATGAGGACTCACTGCTAAGTCTACTGCTGCTGGCTGAATCTGAACTGCCAAGGGTGCTCTAGATCCCATGCTTCTGAACCTATGGTATACGACACCATAGTGCAAGAGAAGAGTATACGTCAGTACGTGAGAATGTACTGGTACGCTAGATGAGGTAAAGCTAAATGCAAGGGTTTATATTCATGCACAATACCAACTAAATATCATGAGACTACTGAATGAGGATACATACATGAGTGCATAAACTATAACTGAAATCGTACTAACAGTGTATACTAAATTCTAATAGCTGAATTTCTGATAACTGAGTCTACTGATGCCGATACTAATTTACTGAAGCTGAGATCAGGCCCTATCTAGCGGGGGATCTCTAAATCTGCTAATAATGAGAATGATTGACTAAATCTGAGATCAATCCCTATCTAGCGTGGGATCTTTGAATCTGCTAATAATGAGAATGATTGACTAAATCTGACATCAACCCCTATATAGAGGGGGATATCTGAATCTATGAAACTCTCTAAGTTCTTTACAAGTTTGAGTGACTATATCTAATAGTCCTGATTTTTTGTAATACTGATCTGAGCTCTATTCTGAAGACTGAGACTGAAACTAAAACTGTGGGAGGTGGTCATCTAACAAACATGCCCCTACTAGCTAAGCCAGGGTCCAACCTGTAACCCCAGTTGGAAGGGTGTCAGTACCATGTCATGGGTAAAGACAAGCTTTAGTGACCCTCATCTATCAGGTACTCTAACGAGAATTGTGGGACCCTCATCTAACAGGTTAAGCCACATCATCAACCCTCATCTAGAAGGTTTGATATATGAACCTACGCTGGCTACGTAGTTGTAGAGCTCAAGGATTATTTCTAAGAATCACACCCTCTACTACCAGGTGAGTTCCCATCCTTGGGCTCACTCGGTGCTGAATCCTACTCCCAACTGAATAGACGCTGGACTGATTCTTAGACTGTACTAGAATAAGATGAATCTATTACTGATCGTACTAATTAAATGAGTTAAACTTATTTCACTGAGTTCCATTGACTAGAGGAGTACTACTGAGTTCTGAATTAATTATTGAACTGGACTGGGATGTTACAGAGATTACTGAACTTTCCTAAGTCATGAAGTTAACTGAGTTCTATTGAATTCTTTAGTTGACTGAGAATACTATTTATCATGACATGACTGAGAATACTATAACTGACACTGGCTCTAGGTAGCAGTTAAATTGTTGGGTATAAATACCCCCAGGACTCGATAACATAAAAGTAAAGCATAACATTATTGAATAACATGTCAATCGTCTATCATTTCGCAATACAATCAATGAAACATCTTTTCAAGTATTTGAAAGTCATAAACTTGTATTTGTATAGGTATTCATACTAATGTCTCATAATTCATTCACAAAAGCCTTTCAACAAACACTTAGCATACATTAACTTGTACACAAATGGGCATTTCATATTAACATGCTATAGTGGCACTACTTCACTCACTTAATCATTTTGTCAAACATATGGGGAGCATGCTTTGGTTATACAACACACATTACATCTAAATAACATGGCTACATTAATCAACATGAAATTTGAAGAGTTTATCATGAATATCATGTAAGTCATCACATATTAGGATCAAAGCTTGAAACTTTTAATCTAACACATGAATTATATCCCAACAACAACATAAACATGAACTTCAATTCAATCATAAATCATGAAAACTCATAAAAACATAATATTTGAATTTAGAAAAGGATTCTTGAACTTCATGGGTGGAAGGGACCCATGAATCAACATCTAGCATACCTTAATTCTTGATTTGAATTAGATTGACGGTGGATTTCTTGAGACTTGAGTCTTCAATTGAGAACCCTAATACTTGTTCTTGAGGGAATTTAAGAGAAAAGAGTATACTTTGGTGAAAATAGGGTTGAATCTCCTATTTTAGGTTATATAAAAGCGGGAAAAGACTAAAATAACCCTGGGGTCGCGACTATTTTTAATGACCGATAACTGGGCACCGACGCTTTGATTGACGCGGCGCATCGATGGCATCAACGCGATACTCAATGCATCGTTCCATGATCACGCCAAGACTTAGTATTTTGACTGGCAGTCCTAGAACAATGTTGACCAACGCGATAGGCGATACGGTGCACCAAGATCGCATTGGTCCACTATTTTGGAACACCAAATGTGGTCTAAACGCGGTCCAAAAAATTCGAAATTTGTTCGATAACACCTATTGAACTCTCTGATCATGAATTAACTAGAACATCAACTATCGAAGGTCAGGAAGGTCATAAATAAAATTATGGAAGTTTGAAGGCTATGAAAATGATTAAGTCTTAATACTTAGCTAAAATTTTCTAAGTGTTGGATCATTTACTAAGCTTTTAGGGGCTGAATTCGACTTAGAATTTCGCGGGGTCTTACATCCAAGGCTTGAATTTTTAACTAATTGTTAAGGACTTAGTCATTTTCAAGACCCCTAAAATTCATGGATATTTTTTATTTTGGCCTTCTCGACCTCAAGACGTTGGTTTTAGAGTTGTTTCATGTTGAAGGCTATTAAAGGTGTGTCCTGGGGGAGTTTCAAGATTTTTATAGGGGATTCAAGGTATGTTTGGATCATGGATACAACAAGCCCTCGCAATAGGCCTGCGGCCCAAGGGTGGCTCCAAAGGTAGAAGGGGTCACGGTGTGAAGGTGGATTAGCCAGAGTAGGGGTCGCTCCGTGAAGGCCACTCCACTGGAGCAGGGGTCGTGATGCGATAGGGTTATTTGGCCAGCCTTTTTCATTAACAAAATTAAGGGGCAAATAAGTCTATTTCCCTCAACCTGATTTTTCCATAACACAATTTGGGGCATCTATAGGGGAATTATTTGCCCCTTCCTTTCAAAATGACTCTCAAGAAACCATCCCCCTTTCTAAGAACAAAACTTACGCTCTTTCTTCAAGAATCCAAGAGTTCAAGCTCCTAAGTCGAAGCAATCATCAAGAACCTAACAATTGAGTTATGTGGGTTTCATCAATGGGTTCCTTTCACCCATTGATCCCCAAAACCTTCTCTTTGATTAAAATATATGTTCTTATTTTATTATGGAGTTTATATGTTCAAGATGGGTGAAATTCATGTCTTTCATTAGTAATTGAACTTATTTTCATGTCCAAGTATGATCTCATGAAAGGTTAGATTAATTCATGTTTTAAACTATAATTTCCCACGTCAGGTTCAAGTGAATTCCATGTTACGATATCAAATTATGAATTTATCCATGTAATCATGTTGTTTCCTCATGATTAATACATTCACATGTTCAAGTTCATGATTATCACTCGTTTGGTGAAATATTCATGTTTTGTGTCTTTGAGCCATGATTTCATTCTACAGTTTTAAGTTTTGATATCATATTTTTATGTTCATTTAGTATTGGCCAGTTATGAACACCTGATACATATGTGTTTTACATGATTTAAGATTTTTGAGCAATAAGTCAGTTAAGCCATGAATCTTATCATTGTACATTGATATTTATGATCACGATGAGCACTATCAAAAATAATGTTTAGTTAAAGTTAGTTCAGTTCAATACCAGTGTCAGTTCAGTTGAGAGTAGAATTTTGCACCAAGAAAACCCAGGGATGGGGGATTACCTTCCAGTAGAGGGTGTGACCTTTAGTAGAAGTCCCTGAGTTCTAGAACTACGTCGCCAACATAGGTTTGGGATGTCATCCTGCTAGTTAAGGGTTGACACATATCTCATGAGAGCATCTGTCAGTAGAGGGTGACTCTCTAGTCCTTTAGGACACCAGTTTAGTGGATCCATAAAGCCATGTGTCAGTACTCGTGGCACGGACCGACGCATTTCCAACTGGGTTATAGGTTGGACCCCAATTAGCTTATATTGGGGCATGTTGGTTACATGATTTCTCCCACAGTCTCAGTTAGTATTCATTATGTCTCAGCTCATGTTTTCTTGACCAAAGCATACAAATTTTCAGTTATTTAGTTATATAGAATTCAATATCTCAGATTACAGATTATCTTAGAAACATGTTTATTCTTGGTCTTGCATTCTTAGAAATTATATGTCCATGCATTCATGCTTAATTATCTCTTGTATTTCAGTCAGTCCTTATCTCACTTGGCAGTACATTCAAAGTACCGATTGCATATTTTTCTTTACGCTAGGTTGTCTTATAACATAAGTACGGATGCTCAGTTTCTCTACCGTTCTTAGACAACTCAGTATTATCCAGCAGCAGTAATGGTAACTGTCACACCCCTTTTTCGCCTGAAAGGTCGAAGTCGAAGGGTTTTTCTAATTAAAATGATAGTTTTAAATACGGATTAATTTACTTATAGAGTCGCCACTTGGAATTGAGTTATGGTTTTCCAAGTCACCTTTTGAATCCCTAGTCAAAAAGTAAATGAATCTTTGTTGTGGTCTGCGAAAATAGAAGAATGGGTAAGAAAGTCTTTGTTACCGAGGGAAAGGTGTGAGGCACCCCTCGAGTCTCGTGGCTCTAGCATGATCGCTTTTACTGACTTATCTTAACTTAAACTATTTTAATAAATTATGTTTGAAGGCCTTTATTCGCTAATTTGTATTATACTAAAACTTGTCTATTATCTTATATTAAATAAATCGGTGAAAGTTAATTTTTGAAAAATATTTATCAAGGTGCATTTTTCCATCCTTGAATTTTAAATTCTCTCAAAAAGATGCGTACGCCACATTCTTTATTGAGTCGAATATTTAAATTTCTAAAATTTGCCTAGCGTTAAAGACATTCATTCTTCATTTATAAATTTGTAACAATTTTTATCTATTCTAAACGTTATTCAACTTTAATAATAAGATTGAGCAAAATTCATTTAAAAGGATAAATAATTTAATAAATAATTAACAAACTTTATTAATGACATTTAATGAAAAATAATAATAATGGTAAATAAAAAAAATACACCAGTTATCTGTATTTTGCTACTTTATTATGATTCTCAAATTTATTTTCTCAAAATTAATGATAATCCAAAGTATTGTGAGATTATTCAAAAACTAAGGAAATATATACCAGCTAAAACTTAGACAAATCTTAAAAGAACCAAAAACCAGAAAATCAATTTTAATGAATTTTAAACATTGCAGATCCATCTTTTAACACTTTACTCCACAAACTTGAATGTGGGTTGAATGTTTTTGGATGGGCATATTTTTAGTGTGGGTGTCGGAGTTGGTAGTCGCTGGAAAAGGGGTTTGCCGGAGATGTAGAATGAAAGGTGGCCGGCCAATATAGTTTGTAGCTGGCGTCTAAGGGAAAGGAGAGAGGAGGGGCGAAGCTGTTTGGGATTTACCGGTGGTGACGATTCCTGCCAGATCTGGCCCTCCCATGGATCCAAAAGGGCGGAAGAAGGGGAAAAGGGATGGTGGCGGCAGTGCTGGGCTTCACTGGTTGGTGGCGTGGGAAAGGGGAGAGGGGCAGCGACAATTGGGTAGTGCCAGACAGTGTTTGGCCGGTTTTTGGAGATTTCCAGCGACGGGAATCGCGGGAGTGAAGATGGAAACACCAAATCTGTATTTTTTGGTGGTCTTTCAACAGTTTTCGATGGTTATTCACTGGAAAATAGATAAGGTCATTTTTTAATAGTGTACCGGTATAAAATTTGTCAGTAACACATGTATTGCTGATTTCGATCACCCTCTTGTCTATTTTCTATATTATTCTTCATTTGATCTCTCTTATTCTCTTTTATCCTATTTCATCACTGATTTTACACTCTGTGCATGTGTGTTGATGTGTATTGTTATTTGTGTATTTCTCCTCTGTACTATGTCACTATTGTATGTGAATCCGAATGTGTGTGGTGTGTGCGAGAATTGTGTTTGTGATTTGGTGTACATATTCAGTACCTTTACTAGTGGATACATACTTACGCCAGTGTATTACTACGTCTCTTTCTTTTTAAAAAAAAAAACAAAGAAAAAACATGTTTATTAAAACAAACACATAAACACAGTGTATTGATATTATGACATATGATAACAACAAGTTCATATAACCAACATACATATTAAGTAATGCGTTTAGATTATTCATATATTTTCATTCAAACTTTTCATATCAACATTCATAGTACAAATGATTCAGGATTAAAGAAAAACCTGGGATGAATTAGGACGATTAATAATGCAAGAAAATCACCACCGAAAACTTCAATAGACTCCAACCTCTACTCTTTCTCCTTTTTTCTTCCTCTTTATCTGATGTTTTTCTTGTTGTTTTTCTCTCTGATTTTTTTTTTGTCTGATATGAAATAGTCAGTGTGTCTGATAATGTGTACGTAACTTTTTTTTGTTTGGGATGGGGAAATCCTTAAATAAAGGGAGGAGGGAACAATTTTTTTTTGTTTAGGGGGAACAGTTATAGCAGATAAAAGGTGGAATGTTTGATTTTTGATTATTTTTTTTTACTTTTATTACTTTTTTTAGAAGGTAATAATAGTAACAAATAAAAATAAATAAATAGAATAATAAAATTGTAATAATAAATATAATAATAACTAATTAATTTTACATTTAAAAAAATACAATAAAATTTTATAAATAGCCGAAAATAAATATAATTAAGATAGTACTAAAACTATTAGCTTATTTATTTAAAATTAAAAAGAAAAATATTTTTTAAATTTTTTGTATTATTTTTAAAATTAAAATATAAATAAAATAAAATATCTCAAAATTAAATTTGTTTAGTTATTTATTTTTAAGTAAAATTTTATTAAAATAAAATAAGAATTAAAATAATTTTGGACCAAATATAAATATTAATATCGAAAAATAAGTTAAAATTTGAGGAGGATAAAAAATCACGTGTCTATATTTTTCCTCTCTTTGAGTGAAATCTTGAAGAGTTTTCTTACAAAAAAGTAGACAAGATATGATTTTTGACCCTCCAATTATTTGAAAGGTTAGGATAAAATAAAATTAAAATAAAAGGAAAAATGTGACCGAGTCCTGGTTTTGGACTTCCTACCTATCCCGGGTTATAAGGAAATTAGGTCACGTGTAGCTCAAATGTTAAAGGTGAGATAAAGAGTTACAGGTCGAATGAGGTTCCGTCGAGTTTCCGATTCACGATTTCTGCTTTTTACTTCCACATGAATAACAAAATCAAAAATGAAAAATACAAGTGAAAATTACAATTTATCTAAAATCTTGATTCAAATCTTCATGACCTGAACTTGAAAATTCACCCTGTTCTTTAGGCAAGCTCTTGGACTTACTTTTCTTCACCTTGTTCTTCAGGCGGTCTCCTGGACTTACTTTTTCTTCACCCAGTTCTTCAGACAGGCTCCTGGACTTATTTTTTCTTCACCTTGTTCTTCAAGCGAGATCTTGGAATTACTTATTCTTCACCCTGTTCTTCAGGAGGGCTCCTGGACTTCCTTTTTCTTCACCGTGTTCTTCAGGCGGGCTCCTGGACTTCCTTTTTCTTCACCTTGTTCTTCAGGTGGGCTCCTGGAATCGAAATTAAAACTAGAACGAAAATTATCCCACACAAAGATTTTGATAAAGAAAGCTTCATTTTCCAGAAAAATAAAGTCTTATTTTCTAGGAGGGTCCTAAAGTGAAGTTTCAAATAACAGGAATTAAATTTTCTTTTTACCTCAGTATTATCATTAAAAGATTTTGCGGGTATCAAACCCAATCACAACTACTTGAAACGATGCATAATGCAAAGATAAATCAAGATTCTGATCAACAAATGCACCTCTTGAGGATAAAATTGAATGACTGAGACCAACAAGTCTGTCTCTTAAGAATAAAAGAAATATTCTTACTAAAATTGCATTTTTTAGGATTATCGATTCAAATTAGCAAATACACCTCCTAGCCACGAGACATGAAATACCCAAATTAGGTATCTCTTAGGGGTGTAAGATGATGAGTTTTACCATGATTGTGATTACCAAGCCTGTACAACAATGTTGCCTCTTGAATTTGCAGAAACAAGGAATTGTACCCCTAGATATTTGTGCTTTGAAGCCTTCGATTTGAAGGTAGCAATTGTTCCTGTTTCATACAAAGAAAACTTGTTAGTTTTAAACAGGATAGTTGGCTTGTGGCTTCGGCTTTTGAGGTGACTGCTTTTGTATTTGCCATGCTCAACTCCTTTAGAATTCTAGATAAATATTCGTTGAATCGTCGTACTTCTAACCTCAAATTCTGACTATTGAAACTCTTGATTCGAATTATATCTCTCATGTATGATGCCTCTGAGTTCAACTTCTAATACGCCTTTTATTTTCTACGAGTCCAAAACTGTCAGATCACAATCATTTTGAGTACCTTACTTTACTTTGAAACGTTGTCTTTGTGCTTCGATCCTTGGTCTTGCTTTGTACCATTGAAGGAGTTGATAGCAAGTTTTAAAGTCTTTTCTCACTTTGACTTGACATGAATTTGACTCAAAGACACGCGAAAGTTGACAATTATTTATATTTGATGAAAAAGATACCAAAAAAAACAAAAAACAAAAAACAAAAAACAAAAATAGAAATAAGATAAACAGAAAAGGGAAAAACAATAGGCATCTCTTTTTCAAAACGACAGAAGAAAACTTATTTCGGTGTGGTAGCCAATTCCAGCAATCATGACATGCATTTTGAACTAAACAACCTGAACCCATACTAATCATTACAACTTTTGTCCATTTATTGAGTTTGAAATGGAATCAATCTTGAATATGCTCCATATAGATCACAATCCTTCTTCGATTAGTGGAACCTCAATGTGTTTTTGTCAACGCCTATCTCATTTTCATTTCTTTCTCAGCTCACCGTCGCCTTATGGTGCCCAAAAAGATTTTCACCAATAAGACTCTCATTTTTATTTATTTTTTTCTTTTGAAAATAATGCCCAACATATGAAACACCATGCACCCATAAAATGTTTAGCCTTGACATTCTCAAAGATCGATCAAAAGGTCTTTCTTTGGTTGTAACTTGGATTTTGGAAAAGGTTAGAAATAAAGGGAGGCATGAGCCTAAAAAATTTACATAACATTGGGTGAAACATACAACTTTTGGAATCGACTCTTAAGAAAATAAATTTTTCCCCAGTTTTACGATCATGGTAGCTGTGGTGAAGTAGGCACGGTATAACATACTGGGTAACTTGAATTTTCTCTTGGTTAGACCGAACCCCAAATCTCGTTAGAGCAAGAATTAGGTCAAACGTAGTTCAGGCATCTTGTTATTTTTCTTGATTTTTTCTCTAACTTTGGCTCTCTTTTTCTTGCCTCTTCTTTTTTTTTTGGTGAGACAGAGAGACAGAGAGGTGTTTTTTTTACTCTATGTTTTTTTTTACCCTTTTTCTAACTATATTTCTCTTTCTTGACACTTTTCTTTTTCTTTCTTATTTTTTTGATTATTTTTTTATTTTTAGACTCTATTTTGATTCCAAAAGAGGTGTATGAAAGAAAATAAATGAAAGCTCAAAGAGGGTAACAAAGGATGACACAACATTTAGATAGAAGAATAAAATGCCTTCGTCATATCAATCCTTAAAAATGCAAGAACATAACATGCAATCTGAGGGTAAAACATGAGATCATACATATATTTTCAACATTGACCTTCACTAAGAACGTGCACATGTGTCACTTCTTTCATGCTTATTAAATATACAAGTCCACTTGTGTTGTACTTTCCCCACACGAATGAATCATGTCTCTTTGGGAGCTAACTTTCTTTCTTTTTTCTTGATGATGGAGACTGTATATCCTCTGATTGATCCCATTCAAAATGCTTGAATTAGATCTTCTAATTGATGATCAAGTCATATTTTATTTGCAAAGTCATTGCCCCAATTTCATCCATATTGAGATTTGACTTATTTTCAAACTGTTTGAAATCTTTGCTTATATCCTCAAATGTTTCCTCTTTATCGTATTCAACCTCTTTATTCATTATTTCATAATTAGATTGGGTTTTAAAATCTGGTTGATAATTCTTCATGCATGTCCTATCATTAGAATCGACATAGAAAGAACTGTATAATAATAAATAAATAAATAAATATTAGACAAAAAATAAAACGAAGGGAAATTATGTTTCATTAAAAAAAAGATAGACAAAATTTTAACCTAAATACTAAGGTAAAAATCTAAATTACAACCCTAGAACGATTCAAATTGCAGAAAGACAAACAAATAAACTACCAAGACTCCTTCATAGTAGGGAGAGAAGTCGCCTCCCAATTGTTAAGCTTGACATCTTAGCCACTGGTTTGCATATCAACATGACTAGAACTTCCACCACTGTCCAATATATTTTCTTCAACAAATAAGTTTTGGATCCCCATGTTTAACTCATTGCTTCACACGTATTGTGCATTACCGTGTGTTGGTAAAGGATTCCATGTGATACTCATAGTGTCAATGTTTTGCACTACAATCAATTTTTCTTGAATCATCCTTTCTATTTCTTTTTTCAAAGCACGAAAATCCTCAGTACTGTGATCCTGAATATCAGAATGATATGCAATCGTACATGAGGATCAAAATTTCTTGAGTGTGGATCAGGAGTACACTCTAGGAGGGGAGTGATTATGTTTGATTCTCTCAATCTCTAGAATACACTGGCATATAACTCCTCCATTGGTGTAAAACTATCCTTAGACTTTTTTCTCTTTGCAAACTCCAGCCTCGATTGAAACTTTGACTTAAAAGTTCCTTGATAAATATGTGGGGGTCAAGGATGATGTTGAGGAACCGGTGCGTGCCATTATGGATAAGAAAATGGATGATCATACAACTGTGCATTTTTCAAAGGATACTGAGGAAGTGGAATGAAATATCTTAGATTTTGCAAAGAGGAACCTTGTTGCAGGTGAGCACATGGATTTGATATGCAAGCTCGGGATTGAGACTGACAATATTGTTGAGTTAGACCTCTTGAGCTCTACTTTTCCCCTGTAATGATAATAGGTACGTTTTCCTTTTTCTTTCCTTCTTTCCCTCTGAACTGATGGAAATATCATCCCAAGTGTTTTATAGAATCCTCGTACTTGATAACGCTCAACTTACACATCAATTTAGTGCAAGACGGCCATCGTCAATATATTTACCCAACTTTGGAGTCGGGGTTGAATCCATAGGGAATAATGTGGGTGGCGATTAAACTCGTTTAAAAATAAAGCTACAAGTTAAATTCAAACAACTGGCATGAAAAGACAAAATGGTTTTTTTTTAAGATTAGCAAATAATTGTTGGTCACTTTAGTTTCAGTGTTTGTAATCAAGAGTTTATGGAAAACTAGAATTATGTTCACTATGGGTTTTGGTACTTGACAGATGCTAATAGTGATTTAAGATTCTCACGATAGGTAGGAACAACAGATTGTCTTTATCAAAGTTATGCCTAAATGTCTCTCGACCTACTTAAGCATTTAATTACCTAATCCTCTCGGACTTAGGGAATTTATATTCACTGACCAGACTTTACCTTAGGTTAATTAACCTTGTTACAACGTCATTATTAAACGGAAGGTTGGTAGCTTCCAAGTCCCTGCCAATAATTCACTTCATACTATAATTGATTTCTATCTCAAGCAAATCAAAGCAGGTGCTATCTATCATTTGCAACCAATAGACAATAATTAAAACCTCAAAATTATCAAGGAGTCCTATTACCTTTAGAATCTTAAACACTTAGCAACTTACCAAGACCTAACCCATATATCCCATAATTTGGGTTCAAGGGATTTAGCCACTCATAATGTAATAATCGATACAACAAGTTGAATTCATAATTTGAAAGATGAACTTAGATCAAGATGAATAGCAACGAATGTTTCTCAAATTAGATCAAAGTAGAAATCCTAAAATATTGATGATAATCTCTTCAAAGTTAATTGTTTTGTTCAAGCCAAGAAACTAGAGAGAAAACACGTGAGGTTCAAGTACAGAATGTCGAGTACCAGCCGATATATTTCTGCCTCCCGATATGTTCATCCTCATTTTATGATTAGAAAACCCTAACATTTGCTTTAAATACTTCATCCTAATTATGGAAAGAAAATCATAGAGTTCAGTTATTTCTTGGACAGATGACGACATTTTGTGATGCCTTATCAGGAGTCTGACGACTTATCACAGATATCATCAGCTCCTTTTCAATTTTGACAATTTCTGCTTAAGGCCGACGGTGAATCCTGATGGCATATCAAAACTGTGACAACATATCAGACAATGTTGTCACTTCTCCACCTCAGCTCCCATGTTTTGTCTAAGGCTGACGCCGACTCTGACGGTTTATCACATGGCTGACTGCTTATCACATGTCGTCGTCACTTCTTCCAACAGAATCCCATTCTCTAGTTTAAGGCTGACGATGAAGCTGATAACTTATCAGAGTGCTGATGGCTTATCAGGAATATCGTCAGCCACACTTCTCTTCTATTTGCTTCAGATTTCAACTCGTTTACTTCCATCATTGTTGGTTCTCTAGCATCTTGACTTCCACTGCAAAATCAAAGATAAAAAAAATCAAAAACGACAAAATTTGCTTAAGACTTTGTAATTATTCTCAATTAAAAGCCTCAAATGCGTTAGCATATGATCACACATCAACACCCGTAACTTAAAACAATTTCTTGTCCTCAAGCAACTAAAACACAACCAAGAGAATACAAAGTACATTCAGCAGTCAACCATCCATATTATCTCAAAACATCTTCACCATCTCCAAGGTCAATCAATTTACAAACAACTGTGTATGTTATTGAAGAGCAACAACATGACACACAAGAATCAAGATATGACACCAATTCAGCGACAATAACCATACATGTACCAAGATCACACTATCCCAACAAGTTAGTAACTAGCAACGTAACCAGTGTGCCCTCACTATAAAAAAGTCCCTCCTCACTCATATGTGAACTCAAGCATGTCAATACGGGGACGGTCAAGATACACTCACTCTCAGAAAGAATTTCCAGTCAATGTATGCTAATTACCATAAGCTTGTCCTTATTTTCATTACTGAAACTTTTAGATAGTTAAGTTATGATCATTATAGGTCTTCTCTTTGTCTTGTAATGTAGGCTAGGGGCTGGTATGATACTCGATGATCTTTAAAGTGACTAAGCCTCCTTGAAACTACTCTAGCTTCTGGGGTCTCACTTATTAACCTTTTTCTATTCTTCTCTTTTCTTGATCACATATATTCAGGATGGGTGCGGTCTTTTCTACAATCACTTTTTCTTGTTCACCACTTTTCATTTCTTGTTCTTTTCCACTGCACCCAGTTTTTTATTTTTTTCTTTTATTCTACCTTTCTTGATACTCATTTTACATCACGCACCCCTATGATAGCCACCCTCAACTTAGGCCATTTGCCTAAGTCAAGGTGCACAGTGTCCAAGGAGGACCAGGGCCAAAACAAGTTTATTATGATATAAACGGGAAGGTGATAGGTAATAGGCATTCAGGCTCAAAATTAGGATCAAGGGATATTATTCACACATGGAAGGTTATTTAGGCTAAAGTGGACTAATATCAACAACGACCTTTGATCCTTTTCCAACCTCCATCCTACAACCAAGGAAAGACCAACCGGGAAAGTTCTGGATTTAACACACAATGGGAACTAGGTAGTATCTCTCACACACACGGCATAAAGGTACATCACAAGCTACTACCCATTTGATTCATGCAATTGTTTAGCAATGGTTATTATGTCACTAGTACTAATGCCATAACAAGATGCACCGTGGTCACACATAAATGCATATTACATAGTTATAAAATAGACCTTAGGAGAGGTGTTCAAAAATCAACAAAAATATGTTAACTGCCTAAGGTACTTGTATTTCTCCTAGTCAACTACAATATTTTACAACAAATTACAATACGCCTAAACATGCCTTCTTTACTAGGAACAAGACTCTGGGGAAAAGAGGCACGACAGTAAAAACCCCAAGAGGACATCAACACCCACAAGTAGTCCCACTCTCAACTTAAAATCATGCAATGTCCCCAATGCGGCAAACCAAAACAAGAGAGTTAGAAACATACCTATGGTACCATGGGTGCGAAGATCTGATGTCAATCACATAATACGAATATAAACAACAAAATACCTTGGGTTGCCTCCGAAGAAGCGCCTGATTTAATGTCGCGGCACGACTAGGTTATCTTGACTACTCAGAATTCATCAAGATACCTTAAAAGTTCTTCATCCTTTATCTATCCACCTTGAGGATATGAATTTCACCCTCAACTTAGACTCCATCTTCTTGCCTCGATCATAGGGGGTGGTACAAAAATTAAGAAGTCGAGTAATGGATTGAGCATGGTAAACCACTCGGTCTTAAAGTGAGGTATGCTTTTATGTTGCTTGTCTAATGTAAAATCAAGAATATAGGATTCTTGTTCCTCATCTTCACACTCTTCTACTATTTTAAATGATTCCACAGACAAGATATCATCTAAACATAATGTAGAAAAGTGCTTTGAATGAGGCCCAATCAATCTTACTTCAAAATTTACACTATCTACTACACACTCACTTTATTCACCTTCTCGACATCTTCACTTCGAATTGGGCTAGAGTCTTTATTAGAGATTTTCTTTGTTTCTTCTTTTGCCTCTAGCACCATGTCCTCAATCTTGGCATCATCTCTCATGGTTGGTTCAATTGGTTGGGAAATCACTGAGGGTTGCTCAATATCAAGCTCAACATCAATCTAGGGTTCTTACTCCTCATCGTCACACTCTTCCATTATTTTAAATGATTCCATAGACAAGATATCATCTAAACATAATATAGAAGAATGCTTTGAATGATTAACCTCTATATCTATCTCCTCGTGAATGATTGGCTTCATGCCTTGACGCATATCATATACGATATCATACGTTTCTTTTTGTAGATCCAATATTAGTTGAAACATAGCTTCAATGCCACTCTTTCTGGTGCTTCGTTCTTCCTTATCTTGACCATAAGACCTATCAAACTCATAAGAAGAACTAGAATTTGGTTTAACATAATAGAGGGAGAGGGCATTTGGTAAATCACTCCAATGTCCATCTTGACCACCACATAAAGAACAACAATACTCCCGGTAGGATGGAGATGGTGCAGACATCTCTCTCCGAGGAGCATATCTACAATCTTCCTAAAAGTGAGGTCCATCACAATATGTACATGGATCATCAAGATAAGATTTTCAACTACCAAGATCACGTTCATTCCACGATGACATAGTAATAAGTAAACTAAAATAAAAAATTACCTAACACGAGAAATAAAAAAAAAAACTAAAAACAAATATTTAAAAGTTTGAATTCAAGAAAGTAGGCTAAATTCCAAACCAACTCAATACGCCAAATTGTTCCCCGAAAATGGCGTCATTTTTGATAACGCTCAAATTACACGTCAATTTAGTACAAGACGGTCATCGTAAATATATTTACCCAATATTGGAGTTGGGGTCGAATCCATAGGGAACAATGTGAGTGGCGATTAAACTCGTTTGAAACTAAAGCTACAAGTTAAATTCAAACAGCTAGCACGAAAAGACAAAATGGGGGTTTTGGAGATTAACAAATAATTGTTGGTCACTTTAGTTTCAGTGTTTGTAATCAAGAGTTTATGTAAAACCAGAATTGTGTTCACTATGGGTTTTGGTACTTGACAGATGCTAATAGTGATTCAAGATTCTCACGATAGGTAGGGACAACAGATTATCTTTATCGAAGTTATGCCTAAATATCTCTCGACCTACTTAAGCATTTAATTACCTAATTCTCTCGGACTTAGGGAATTTATATTCACTGACCAGACTTCACCTCAGGTTAATTAACCTTGTTACAACATCAATTATTAAATGAAAGGTTGGTAGCTTCCACGTCCATGTCAATAATTCACTTCCTACTATAATTGATTTCTTGTCTCAAGAAAATCAAAGCAGGTGTTATCTATCATTTGCAACCAATAGACAATAATTAAAACCTCAGAATTATCAAGGAGTCCTATTACCTTTAGAATCTTGAACAATTAGCAACTTACCAAGACCTAACCCATAGATCCCATAATTTGGGTTAAAGGGATTTAGTCACTCATAATGTAATAATCGATACAACAAGTTGAATTCATAATTTGAAAGATGAACTTACGGCAAGATAAATAGCAACGAGTGTTTCTCAGATTAGATCAAAGTAGAAATCCCAAAATATTGATGATAATCTCTTCAAAGTTAATTGTGTTGTTCAAGACAAGAAACTAGAGAGAAAACACATGAGGTTCAAGTCCAGAATGTCGAGTACCAGACGATATATTTCTGCCTCCTGATAAGTTCAGCCTCCTTTCATAATTAGAAAACCCAAACATATACTTTAAATACTTCATCCTAATTATGGGAAAAAAATCACAGAGTTCAGTAATTTTTCGAACAGGTGACAATATTTTGTGACGCCTTATCTGGAGTCAGACGACTTATCACAGATATCGTTAGCTCCTCTTCAATTTTAACAATTTCTGCTTAAGGCTGACGGTGAATCCTGACAGCTTATTAAAATTGTGATGACATATCAGACAATGTCATCACTTCTCCACCTCAGCTATCATATTCTATCTAAGGCTGACGGTGACTCTAACAATTTATCACAAGGCTGACGGCTTATCACATATCGTCATCACTTCTTCCATCTGAATCCCATTCTCTGTTTAAGGCTGACGATGAAGTTGATAACTTATTAGAGTGCTGATGACTTATCAGGAATGTCGTTAGCCACACTTCTCTTCTATTTGCTTCAGATTTCAACTCTTTTACTTCCATCATTGTTGGTTCTCTTGCATCTTGACTTCCACTGCAAAATCAAAGATAAAACAATTAAAAATGACAAAAGTTGCTTAAGACTTTGCAATTATTCTCAATTAAAAGCCTCAAATGTGTTAGCATATGCTCACACATTAGTACTTACCATGTTCCTCAAATTTTGGTATCTCAAGGCTTGGTGGAATGTTAATACTTGAAGACATGCCCCAGTCTTTATATGCAACATCTTCATAATTCACAATTCCCTGAGAATTTTTCATAGTCTTTTCTATGTTCTTCATTTTCCTAGTCATTTTCTCTTGCTCTTCTGCTATGTCAGACTTCTTAGTAAGAAATTTTGGTAGTCCAATTAACATAGATATGGGATTAAGAGTATAATAGTCATCATCAAGAGTGTTGAACATCGACTCACTAGCAGATTGGGGAAGCACAATCACCAGACCAAAAGACAAGGTAGAATCTCAGTAGAGGGTTGAGCAACCGAAGCAGAGACTATAGGTAGTGCTATCAATGTGGTACATTTATACTGAAGAGTTAGAGAATGGGAGATATAAATATTGGGATGCTTTTAGCTTGGAGTAGATTCTGAGGCATGTTGTGGCACATAACCAACAAAAGAAAATGACCTTGCAATTTTTGTGAAAAACTCAAGGTATTTGTAGGATCCATAGTGGAAAATGGAGGAGGAGGCATCCCACTGTCCCAAGCTCGATACATTTCCACCATTTGTTGCCTCAAACTCACAATCTCTTGCTTTAAAATCTCATTTTCCTGACTCTTTGTCTGATCCATGATGTCACTCTCTATATTCTTGCTGGACATGACTCTCTTCCCTGGACTTGATGTAATATGGAGGACCAGCCAAAATGCCACAAACCAACCACCTTAAACTAACTATATTGAGAAATAACAAAGGCGTTAGAATGCAACATTTTTTCAGAGACTCGTTTCTTTTATCTTCTTTTTGAAATGATCTCTAAACCCTAAAAGAGCGCCTACGTATCTCATTAAGATGAGAATCAAGTGTGCGTGGTTCTTGAAAATTGGAGATACAAAAAAACATACTTTTATTCTTATTATTATTATTATTTGAAATATAAGAAATAATTTTTTTGTTTTTGAATAATATTTTTTATTTTTAAAAATAATTATTTTTCTATTTTTTAGGAGGAAAAAAAAAACAATTTTTTTAAGATCACCGAATTCATTGAGGACTACCTACGTATCTCATTAAGATGAGAATCAGGTGTGCGTAGTTCTTGAAGCTAGATAAATGAAGAAACACATTTTTCCTATAATTTGAGAAATGAGAAAGATTTTATTTTGAATTTAATGATAATGATAAAAACACATTTTTTATTTTAGAAAACAAATTAATTTATTTTATATACAGATTAAAAACTCTCTTTTTATTTGTTTAGAAGGAAACACAAATAAATTTTTTCTTTTTTTTAAATCACCGATTCCATGAAGGACTGCCCACAATCTCATTAAGATGAGAATCAGATGTGCGTAGTTGTTGAAAATATATGTCGCACAAAATTCAGCCTCATGACCCCTAAAGGTTCAGAGCTATTAAGATTTATATTTTTATTTTTATTTTGTAAAAACTTAGACTCATGATCCCTAAAGATTAAGGGCTATTAAGATATATAAAAATTGGGCTTGAAGATTAGAAAAATAATTATGAAAATAATCATAATTTCAAAATATTCCCCCAATAAATCTATGAATAATTTTTCAAAAAATAAGGTCGTGCCCCAAAAAGGGCTTCCTACGTATCCCACTAAATAGTGATAATCATACCCTCGTAGTTCATGAAGACCTTTTAAAAAAAACTGCGTATATTTTTAATTTTTTTGAAAAATAATTTATTAAATTTGAGGACAATATACTCTCTTGCATTTTACCAAGTCATCTAAAAGCCGGTCAACAATCAGATAGCCTTCCAAATAAATGTCAAAGAGCATATAGGATGCACATGTTGGTCATTATAAAGAGGGACACCTGTCCTAGACAGACCCTGCCCCTGCGTCGAGTCCCGCTAAGTTAAATGCACATAATGCAAATAAAGCGAAACCTAATAGGGATAACCAGATTTCGAGTTTTAGTTTTTCTATGTTTATCCTAATAAGGAAATATGTCTAGACTGGCTTACCTGAGTGGACACTCGAGTTGGGGAGGGACAACTTGTTCAGTAGCAGTGCTACGCCACCTTCATTATTGATCTGAACTCCGCCTAATATGTATGACTATAATCCTTCACCAGGTGTCTTGACACTCCGTCTATCTCAAAAAGAAAGTAGGATGCATACACAACATTTATTCTATCCTATTTCAGAGACTCAGAGGGCGTGCACAAGACAAGACAATTTATAAAATAGTTCAACAATATCAAAGCAGTAAATGAGCGAAAAGTAGCACATAAGACCAACAAACAGGATATAAAAATAATTAAATCATGTAAAAGACAACATCAAAAAGCTCGAATGCTTATTAGTTCTCCAGTACAGTCACCAGAGATGTCACACCCCTTTTTCGCCTGAAGGGTCGAAGTCGAAGGGGTTTTCCAATTAAAGTGATAGTTTAGAATAGTGATTAATTTATTTATAGAATCACCCCTTGGAATTGAGTTATGGTGTTCCAAGCCACCTTTTGAATCTCCAGTAAAAATGAAAATGACTCTTTGTTATGGTCTGTGAAAATAGAAGACCAGGTAAGGAAGTCTGTTGACTGAGGAGAAGGTGTGAGACACCCCTCGAGTCCCGTGGTTCTAGAACGGTCGCTTTTATTGACTTATCTTGACTTAAAATATTTTAATAAATTATGTTTGAAGGCCTTTATTCGCTTATTTTTATAATAGTAAAACTTGTCTATTGTCTTATACTAAGTAAATCGGTGAAAGTTAATTTTTGAAAAATGTTTATCAAGGTGCATTTTTTCTTCCTTGAATTTTAAATTATCTCAAAAAGATGTGTATGCTGCATTCTTTATTGAGCCGAATATTTAAATATAAAAAAAAATTCCAGTGTTAAAGACATTCATTCTTCATTTATAAATTTGTAACAATTTTTATCTATTCTAAACGTTATTCAACTCTAATAATAGGATTGAGCAAAATTCATTTAAAAGGATAAATAATTTAATAAATAATAACAAACTTTATTAATAACATTTAATAAAAAATAATTATAATAATAAATAAAAAATACACCAGTTATCTATATTATGCTAATTTATTATGATTCCTGAATTTATTTTCTCAAAATTAATGATAATCCAAAGTATTGTGATATTATTCAAACACTAAGTAAATATATATCCGCTAAAAAAACTCAGATAAATCTTAAAAGAACAAAAAACCAGAAAATCAATTTTAATGAATTTTAAACATTCCAAATCCATGTTTTAACACTTTAATCCACAAAACTTGAATGTGGGTTGAATTTTTTTGGATGGGCATAATTTTAGTTGTGGTTGCCGGAGTTGGTAGTTGCTGGAAAAGGGGCTCGCCGGAGACGGAGAATGAAAGGTGGCCGGTCAATATAGTTGGTAGCCGACGTCTAAGGCCAATATCGCTGGTGGTGATGATTCTGACCAGATTTGTCCCTCCTATGGTGCGGCAAGGATGGGAGACGGGTAGAAGTAATGGCAGCGGCGGTGCTGGGCTTCGACGGTCAGTTGCGTGGGAAAGGGGAGAGGGGAAACAATGATTGGGTAGCACCAGAAAGTGTTTGGCTGATTTTTGGGGATTTCCAGCAATGAGAATCGCGGGAGTGAAGCTGGCAGTACCCAATCTGTATTTTTTGGTGGTTTTCCAATAGTTTTCAATGGGTTTTCGATGGGTATTCGCCAAAAAATATATAGGATCATTTTTAATAGTGTACCGGTAAAAACTTTGTCAGTAACATATGTATTGCTGATTCCGATCACCCTCTCATCTATTTTCTATATTATTCTTCATTTGATCTTTCTTATTCTCTTTTATCCTATTTTATTCACTGATTTTACACTCTGTGCGTGTGTGTTGATGTGTATTGTTATCTGTGTATTTCTCCTCTGTACTATGTCACTATTGTATGTGAATCCGAATGTGTGTGGTGTGTGCGAAAATTGTGTTTTTGATTTGGTGTGCATATTCAGTGCCTTTACTAGAGGATACATACTTATGTCAGTGTATTGCTACGTCTCTTTCTTTCTTTTTTTTTTCAAAAAAAGAAAAAACCTATTTATTAAACAAACACATAAAAACAGTGTATTAATATTATGAAATATGATAACAACAAGTTCATATAACCAACATACATATTAAGTAATGTGTTTAGATTATTCATATATTTTCATTCAAACTTTTCATAACAAAATTCATAGTATAAATGATTCAGGATTAAAGAAAAACATGTGATGAATTAAGACGATTAATAATCCAAGAAAATCACCAACGCAAACTCCAATGGACTCCAACCTCTACTCTTTCTCCTTTTTTCTTCCTCTTCATCTGATGTTTTTCTTGTTGTTTTTCTCTTTGAATTTTGTTGTCTGATATGAAACAGTCAGAGTGTCTCATAATGTGTACGTAGCTTCTTTTTTTTGTTCGGGATGGAGAAATTCTTAAATAAAAGAAGGAGGGAACAATTTCTTTTTTTAGGGGGAACAGTTATAGCAGATAAAAGGGAGAACATTTGATTTTTAAATTTTTTTATTTTTTTATTTTTTAGAAAGTAATAATATTAACAAATAAAAATAAATAAATAAAATAATAAAAAGTAATAATAAATATAATAATATCTAATTAATTTTACATTTAAAAAAATACAATAAAATTTTATAAATAACCGAAAATAAATATAATTAATATAGTACTAAAACTATTAGCTTATTCATTTAAAATTTAAAAGATTTTTTTTAAAAATTTTTGTATTATTTTTAAAATTAAAATATAAATAAAATAAAATATCTGAAAATTAACTTTATTTAGTTATTTATTTTTAACTAAAACTTTATTAAAATAAAATAAGAATTAAATAATATCGGACCAAATATAAATATTAATATCAAAAAATAAGTTAAAATTCCAGGAGGATCAAAAATCACGTGTCTACAGTATGTCCTCATCCATCGAGGACGTGATATGCTTTTATCAGTTAGTTCAGTATTTTCTTATATTCAGTCAGTCAGATTTAGTTGGGTGTTTGTCCCGTCAACTTCTCATGATGTTTAGATGCTTTCAGACAATCAATCTGTTAGTTCTTTCAGTTTTTATCAATTGTTTCAGACGGACAATTTAGTTTTTAGTATTTCTATCAGATATCTTAGACATGTCATTGCTACGTATTTTAGTATTTAGATTTATATTATCTTATCAGTTTATCTTCCACATATGTATTGTATTACAATTTTACTCAATGCTCACAACAGGTACCAGCTCATGGGTTAGCTAGTGGTCACTTGTGGCCATAATTACCATTGTCTCAACTAGGGGGTAACCTCGGGTCATGAAAAAATTTGGTATCAGAGCCTATAGTTTTAAAGTGTCTTATGATGTCTGAAAGCTGCATTAAGTAGAGTTTTGTGCATGGGTGTGAAGCGCGCCACACTTATGGACAAAAGGCTACGAGATGTTTTTAGGAAAGTTTCCCTTCTTTCAGTATTGATGCAGTGCGAAGAGTATAAGCTTTATTGAATTCATCTTTCTAACTCATCCTTCGTTCTATTTAAAGACAATACCCCCGGATCAAACAACTGAAGAAGAAATGGGGATCAGCCTGCACCACCACTCCTTTAGAAAGATACCTTGAATAACCATGTTTCCCACCCTGAGTTTAGGGCCGCTTTCACTACCCTAGCCCATTTTGTAGCTGCTTAGAACAACCAACAGGCTCTTTTCCTAGCTAATCTAGTGGCAAATTCAGCTCCAGTTAGGATTCAGGATTTCACTCAGATGAATCCCCTTTATTTTCTGGGTCAAGTCTAAGGAGGATTCGCAAGAGTTTCTGGACATGGTGCAGAAGGTGACTGACATCATGGGCGACACTTTGAATGAAAGTGTAGAATTGGTTGCATATCAGTTGCAGGGAGTATCTTACACCTGGTTTAAGCAGTGTAAGGAGGATCGTGGTGTTGATGTACGGCCTGTACAGTGGAAAGAGTTTGCCATAACTTTTTTAGACAGGTTCTTACCCAAAGAGTTGAGGGAAGCTAAGGTTTAGGATTTTATCAATTTGAAATAAGGTAATATAAGTGTGAAGGAGGACTCTCTTAAGTTCAATCAGTTGGCGAGGTATGCTCCTACTGTGATAGCAGATAATAGGTCTAGAATGAGTAAGTTTGTATATAGAGTAGCTAATAGCGTGGTTAAGAAATGTAGGACCACCATGTTAATTAAGAAAATGGACCTATCTAAACTCATGGTTTATGCTCAGCAGATTGAGAAGGAGAAATGTAAAAAAAAACAAAAGAATAAGAGGGTTAGAATAGGTAGTTTCAACTTTTCTCAGCCAAGGCCAGAAGACAGTAATTGTTCTCAGTTCCGTCAGCAATTTTTAGCCCCAGCTCCATCCTCAGCTTGTGCACTAGTGCCTAAGTTTAGGCAAGACAATTGGGATAGGGAGCTAGGCTCTAAGTCCCAAGGCAGTATGAACAGTGGTCGTACTAATCCGCTTTGCCGAAAATATAGTAGGAATTATCAAGGTGAGTGCAAACTGGTAGTGATGTGTGTTTTAGATGTGGAAATCCAGGACGCAGGGTCAGGGATTGCCCAGAGGTTGGTCAGCAGGGTCAGTCCAATCATTCTTCAGTAGTACCAGCAGGTCGCCCGACTCAGCAGGGTGCCACATCCAGTGCCACTAGTGGGCAGTGCCAGAATAGGTTGTATGCTCTCAAGACTTTGCATGATCAGAAAAGTTCTCCAATTATGGTTATGAGTATGTTACAAGTCTTTCATCTTTATGTTTATGTTTTATTAGACCCCGGAGCTACACTTTCTTTTTTGACTTCTTATATAGCTATCAACTTTGGTGTTAGTCCCGAAATATTAGCAGAACCTTTCTCAGTTTCTACCCCGGTGGATAAATCTATTACAACCAGGAAGGTATACAAAAATTTCCTGGTCATAGTATCTCAGAAAATCACTTCAGTTGATCTTGTGGAGTTAGAATAAATGATTTTGATGTCATTCTCAACATGGATTGGCTCCACTCATGCTATGCCTCAGTTGACTGTAGGAATAGATTCGTTTAGTTTCAGTTTCCTAATGAACTAGTTATTAAATGGAGGGATAGTACTTCAGTACCTAAATATCAATTTGTTTCCTATCTTAGAGTAAGAAAT
Organism: Capsicum pubescens; assembly: GCA_030864215.1. NCBI lineage: Eukaryota > Viridiplantae > Streptophyta > Magnoliopsida > Solanales > Solanaceae > Capsicum > Capsicum pubescens. The sequence continues at coordinate 50,428,192 of CM061543.1, read as the reverse complement.
ATGATATCCAAGGGGTGTATTTACCATCTTGTATGAGTCAGACTCAAATTCTGATGCTCCTAGTCTTGAGTCAGCTCTAGTATTAAATAAATTTCCAGAAGTGTTCCCTGAAGATCTTTTGGGAGTTTCTCTCGAGAGAAAAATCAACTTCAGAATAGATCTCCTTCAAGACACCCAACCTATCTCTATTCCACCCTACATAATGGCTCAAACAGAGCTTAAGGAATTAAAAGAACAATTAAAAGACCTCATAAAGAAGGGTTTTATCAAGCCTAGTGTTTCTTCATTGGGTGCTCCAGTCCTGTTCGTGCGTAAGAAAGATGGTTCTCTCAGAATGTGCATCGACTACCCTCAGTTGAATAAAGTCACAATCAATAATAAGTATTCACTCTCCAGAATTGATGACTTATTTGACCAACTTCAGGGTGCCAGTTGTTTCTCAAATATAGACCTCAGATTCGGCTATCATCAGCTTAGAATCAAAGAATGTGACCTCAGTATGGTCACTTTAAATTTTTAGTTATGTCCTTCAGACTAACAAATACCCCTACAACTTTTATGTACTTGATGAATATGGTGTTCAAGCAGTACTTGGACATATTTGTCAAAGTCTTCATTGATGATATCATTGTTTATTCTTATAATAGGAATGATCATGCAAATCATCTGAGGGTTTTGTTGCAGACCCTTAGAGGTAATTAGTTATTCACTAAGTTCAGTAAGTGTGAATTTTGGCTAAGATCAGTAACTTTACTTTTCCATATAGTTTACGGTGATGCCATCCGAGTTAACCCTCAAAAGACTGAAGCAGTGAGAAATTGGCTTAGATCCATCTCTTCATCAGACATCAGGAGTTTTTTGGGTTTGGCTGGCTCTTACAGACAGTTTGCTGAAGGGTTTTCTTCTATTTCTTTCCCCATGTTTCGATTGACTCAGAAGAAAGTCAAATTTCAGTGATCAGATTTCTGTGAGAAGAGTTTTCAGGAGTTAAGGACTCGACTCACATCCGTCCCAGTTTTGACTTTGCCAGATGGAATAGATGGGTTCATTGTATATTGTGATGTTTCTGTAGTTGGTCTTGGTTGTGTTTTGATGTAGAGAGGCAAGGTCATAGCCTACACCTCTTGAAATCTTAAACCCCATGAAAAGAATTATCCTACCCATGATCTTGAGTTGGCAGTTATTGTTTTTGCCTTGAAAATTTGGAGGCATTATCTTTATGGGTTTCATGTTGATGTGTTCACGGATCATAAGAGTTTACAGTACATGTTCATATAGAAAGACCTAAATTTTTGCCAGAGAAGATGGCTTAAGTTGTTGAAAGATTATGATATGAGTGTGTCGTATTATCTAGACAAGGCCAACGTAATGACGGATACCCTTAGTAGATTGTTTATGGGTAGTGTTGCCCATGTTGAAAGCAATAATAAGGAGTTAGTCTGTGAGGTTCATAAGCTTGCTAGATTAGGTGTTCGGTTGGTTGATTCAGCTGAAGGTAGTATATGGGTTCAGAATGGTTCAAAATTTTCATTGGCTGCCGAAGTGAAAGAAAAGTAAGATAGAGATCCAAGTTTGGTTAAGTTGAAGGAGGCAGATACAGACCAAAAGTTGGAGGTTTTCTCCCAAGAGGGAGATGGTGTGTTTCATTGTAAAGGTAGGTTATTTGTTTCGTGTGTTGATGTTTTGAGATAATGAATTTTAGCAGAAGCGCATGGTGCACAGTACTCTATTCATCCAGGAACCACTAAGATGTACCATGATTTGCAGAAAATCTATTGGTGGAATGGTATGAAGAAGGATATTGTAGAGTTTATGGCTAAGTGTTCAAATTGTCAACAGGTCAAAGTTGAGCACCAAAGGCCTAGTGGTACATTTCTGGTGTTTAGCATCCCCACTTGGAAGTGGGAAGAGGTGAACATGGATTTTGTGATAGAGTTGCCTCGTACGCATCATCATCATGATTCGATTTGGGTCATTGTAGATAAAATGACCAAATAAGAGCATTTCTTACCAGTTCATACATCGTATTCAGCCAAGGATTACACTATACTCTATCTCAGAGAGTTGGTTAAATTGCAAGGTATTTCATTGTCTATCATTTTAGATAGAGGTACTCAATTTACCTTTCACTTTTAGAAGGCTTTTAAGAAGGGTCTTGATACCAAAGTTCATCTCAGATAGATGGTCAGGCAGAATGGACCATTCAAACTTTAAAGGACATGTTGTGGGCCTATGTTATTGAATTTAAGAGTAGTTGAGATGACCACTTACCTTTGATTGAGTTTTCCTACAATAATAGTTATCACTCCAATATTTAGATGGCTCCGTTTAAGGATCTCTATGGAAGGAAATATAGATCTCCTATTGGTTTATTTGAGGCAGGTGAGGCTACTTTGATAGGGCTAGATTCAGTGTTTAAGGCAATGGAAAAATTTCAGTTGATTTGGGAAAGGCTGAAGACAGCCCAAAGCCGTAAGAAATATTATGCAAATGTGGGGAGAAGGGATCGTGAGTTGGAGGTTGGTATTTGGTCTATTTGAAGATTTCTCCTATGAAGGGAGTAAAAAGATTTGGCAAGAAAGGGAAACTCAGCCCATGCTATAGTGGCCCATATAGAATCTTGAACCATTTTTGGAAGGTAGCTTATGAGCTTGAGTTGCCTATAGATTTGACATCAGTGCGTCCGGTGTTTCATGTTTCCCTGTTAAAGAAATGCATTGGTGATTCAGTTTCTGTTGTTCCTTTAGAAAGCATGGAAGTTAAGGATAGCCTTTCCTACGAAGAAGTTTCATTTTATATCCTTGATCGTCAAATTTATAGCTAAGGAATAAAGAAGTTCCCTTGGTTAAAGTTATTTGGCGAAATCAGTCTATTGAGGGAGCTACTTGGAAAGCAGAAGCAGACATGCGTGCAAAGTAACCTTATCTTTTCTCCGCAAACTCAGATTCAAATTAAGGTAATGAATTTCCTTAGATTAACTCTTTTTCATTCTCTATTTCAGCTATCTAATCAATCTCTTGTCATTATATGCATCCACGAAATTAGTTCAGTTCATGTATAATGCTTCAGACTCAGTTATGTAATCATGTTCCAAGCCATGCATGTTCAATATATGGTCTTAGTTGCCTTAGTTTTCTCAATATAAACAGTCTCATTTGAGGGTGAATGTTCCCAAGGGGTGATATTATAATATCCCATGAGATCCTAAGCTTGGTTCAGTTGTAGTTGCATGCTTAAATGGTCCAAGGCTTGAAATTTTCACCAAGTGTTAAGGACTTAGTCATTTTTAAGACCCCTAAACTTCGCAGATTTTTTTTTATTTTGTCCTTTCCGACTCCTAGACGTTGGTTTATGAGTTATTTAATGTTTAAGGCTATTAAAAGTATGTCCCGAGGGAGTTTTAGGATTTTTGGAGGGGATTTGGGGTTGTTTGAATCACGAAGGCAGCAAGCCCTCACGATAGGACCGTGGTGCGAGGGTAGATCCATAGGTGGAAGGGGTCGCAGTGTGAAGGTGACTTAGTCAAAGCACGGGTCGCTCCTCAAAGGCCACTCCACTAGAGTAGAGGTCGCGACACGATAGGGTAGTTTGGCCAGCCTCTTTCATTAACGAAATCAAGGGGAAAATAAGTTTTTTCCCTCTACCCTATTCATCCATAACATGATTTGGGGCATCTATAGGGGCATTATTTGCCCATTCCTCTCAAAATTAGTCTCAAGAAACCCTACCCTTCCCAAGAACAAAACCCAAGTTCTTAATTCAAGAATCCAAGAGTTTAAGATCCCAAGTGCAAGCAATCTACAAAAGCCTAACAATTGAGGTATGTGGGTTTCATCAATGGGTTCCTTTCACCCATTGAGCCTAAAAACCTTATCTTTGATTAAAATATGGGTTCTTGTTTTATTATGGAGTTTATATGTTCAAGATGGGTTAAATTCATGTCTTTTCTTAGTAATTAAACTCAGTTTCATATCCACATATGATTTCTTGAAAGGTTAGGTTAATTCATGTTTTAAACTACAATTTCCCTTGTCATGATTAAGTGAATTCCATGTTATGATATCAAATTATGAATTTAGCCATGTAAACATGTTGTTTCCTCATGTTTAATACATTCTCATGTTCAAGTTTATGATTCTCACTCTTTTGGTGAAATGTTCATGTTTGGGGTCTTTGAACCATGATTCCATACTACATTTTTAAGTTTTGATATCGTATTTTTATGATCATTCAGTGTTGATAGGTTATGAACATCCGATACATATGTGTTTTACATAATTTCAGATTTTTGAGTAATAAGTTAGTTAAGCCATGAATCTTATCATTATACTCATATATTTATGATCATGATGAGCACTACCAGAAATAATGTTTAGTTAAAGTTAGTTCAGTTCAATACCAGTGTCAATTCAGTTGGAAGTAGGATTTAACGCCGAGCAAACCCAGGGATGGGGGTTCACCTGCAAGTAAAGGGTGTGAACTTTAGTAGCAGTCCCAGAGTTTCAGAACTACGTAGCCATCGTAGGTTTGGAATGTCTTCCTGCTAGTTAAGGGTTGACGCATATCTCATGAGAGCACCTATCAGTAGAGGGTGACTCCCTAGTCCTTTGGGACACTAGTTTTGTGGATCCACACAGCCATGTGTCAGTACCCATGGCACGGTACTGACACCCTTCCAACTGGGGTCGTAGGTTGGACCTCGATTAGATTAGATTGGGTCATGTCGGTTACATGATAGATCTTACAGTCTTAGATAGTATTTAGTATATCTCATCTTAGGTTTGCTTGACCAAAGACAATGGGTTTTTTGTTATACAATTTTACAGAATTCAGTCTTTCAGATTACAAATTATCTTAGAAACATGTTTATGCTTAGTCTTGCATTTTCAGATATTATATGTTCATGCATTCTGCTCAGTTATCTCATGTATTTCAGTCAGTCCTTATCTCACATATCAGTACATTCAAAGTACTAATTGCATACTTTTCTTTGCACTATGTTGTCTTATAACATAGGTTCAGACGCTCAATTTCTTAACCATTCTTACATAGCTCAGCGTTGCCCAACAACAGTAGTGGTGAGTCCTCATCCATCGAGGACGTGTTATGCTTTTCTCAGTTATTTTAGTATTTCCTTATGTTTAGTCAGTTGGAGTTATTGGGAGTTTGTCCCATCAACTCCTCGTGATGTTTAGAGGCTTTTAGACAATCAGTCAGTCAGTTTTTTTAGTTTTTATCATATGTTTTATACAGATTGTTTAGTTTCCAGTTTTCTATCAGATATTTCAGACATGCCATTTCTACGTATTTCAGTATTTATATTAAAAGCATCTTATCAGCTTATCTACCGCACATGTGTGGTATTAAAATTTTACTCAGTTCTTATAAAAGGTACCAGCTCATGGGTTAGCTTATTGTCACTTGTGGTCGTAAACACCGTTGTCTCGATTAGGGGTAGCCTCGAGTAGTGACATTGAAGCCAAACTTTTCAGGTCTCAAGGTGACGGAGATGAAGTTAAACTCTCTCTCCTTAAGCTGACCAATGAAAGGGCCAATACTTAAAGAAGACTATTGCATAAGTTCATCGATGAAAGGGCCCCTACTTAAAGACGACCATTGCATAAGTGCGTCGATGAAAGGGACCATACTTGAAGAAAAGCCACCATTTTTAAGCAAAATTAGTCAAGTCTTAGGGTGATGAAGGCGAAGTTAAACTCACTCACCTTAAGCCGATTGTTTCATAGACAATATTTTGAAGTAAAATTGGTCGGGTCTTAGGGTGACGGAGGTAAAAATAAACTCTCTCACCCTAAGCCGATTATTGTATAGCCACCATCTTGAAGCAAAATTGATCGGGCATTAGGGTGACGGAGGCAAAGTTAAACTCCTGCACCCTTAGTCGATTGTTACATAGCCACCATCTTGAAGCAAAATTGGTCAGGTCTTAGGGTGACGGAGGAGAAGTTAAACTCTCGTGCCCTAAATTGATTGTTGCACATTGTTATCTGCTTCAATAGATTGGTACCTGGCAGGACGTTTAGAACTTGAATGTCATGTATCACCGACTTGGATTGAGATAAAATATTATGGTGAGAATGTAACCCCCAAAATCTTATTTGCAAGAATCAAAATACCCTTTAACGAAATATTTCTGCATCAAGATATAAATTATTTGGTGAGGCAACACAAATCTAAAATTTTCTGCCGGACAGAATTTAGAGAGATCAACTTCAAAAAATTATCTAGAACAATTTCGAAGATCACAAATTTCAAATCTTGGATACACTATATAAATATATATATATATATATATATATATATATATATATATATATATATATATATATATATATATTTTGGAATCCATAGAATCAAGCGAATCATGATTTTGATACTCCCATATTGAGGTATAAATTTTTTGGTGTTACTGTGCAAATTTAAAACTATTGGTGTATCAAAATCCATAATTGATTTCGGGATAACACCGAAAAATATATTGAAGGTATTAAATTATGAATTTTTGATATATTATAGATTTTTGTGTCTAGTTTCACAAGAATTAAGTGGCTTGTGATTTCGTCCTTCCTACTCTTCATGATATGAAAGTTTTGACAAAGACGCGTAGATCTGAAATTTTCATCATGATAAAATTTAGGGCTAAATTCAAAAAATTGTCAAAAATTTTATTGTACGATTTTAAATCTAATTTTTTTATATGTTATAGATCTTGAAGTCTAGTTTCTGTAATATCAAATGATTCATGATTTCGATATTCCTACAATGAGATATGAGTTTTCTACTACTAACATGCTGGGCTGAAAAAAGGTGACAAAACATAAAAGAAAGGAAAAGAAATTACCTCAATGACGTGACATGCCAAGTCAAGTGAAGGAGCCAATAGGACCATGACACATGTCAAAATGATGCAATAGGCCTAGTGAAATAAAAAATCCATAAAAAACATTATGTCACTTAAATCTGATTGGTCAAACAAAATTCACCTTCATCATGACTCTTTCCTTCCTAAAACTATAAATAGGGGTCTCATAGTTCAGAAAAGAGGGGAACAACTCTAACAAGATGCAAGAGAAAGTTCGTGGATCAAATGCCACAATTTTTCTACAAAGCTCAAGCATTCAAATCCACTTCATCAAGATTCAAAATCAAGACCACAAGATTCAGGAACAAGCCCAAAAAGCTCTTGAATTCAAGCACAAGTCAAGATCAAATCTTTCAAATTCACAAATCAAGTCCAGATTCAAGATCAAGTTCGAAACCCTTGAAGTTATATTTGAAAAGGCGAATCAGAGGTCATAGAGATTGTAACACTCACATATTGAAATCAATAAAACGATTGTTGCAATATTTTTCTTGTCTCGGTTATTTATTTATTTTCGATCTCGAGAATTTTATTGTCCAACAAATATGTTTAGTAATGTTGTTAGAATATGTTCACCAAAAAAAAAAAAGGTTGTTAGAATATGAGATTGAGATAGCGATCTAATATTAGGGATCAAGAGTATATTTTTGTACCGCATAAAATAAATTCATATAATTATTTAGTTTTTGTTTAATAACTGAAGTTGATCAGAAATAACGTGAAAAACATGCATATAGACTAAATCTTATAAATGTAGGTATACGTAGATAATGACAATTATTGTAGGTATATATAGATAATGAAAATTATGTTTAACCTTTGACTTATTCGTGGCTCTCCCAAAACTAAAGGAAAATTTCTTGAATTTGAAGATGTACCTACTTATTTTTGTTTGCCCATTGTTGGACAATAAAATTCCAAGACCGAAAAAATAAATAATAATTCGAGACAAGAAAAATATTACAACAATCGATTTTATTGTTTTCAATGCGAGTGTTACAATCTCTATGAATCCTCTGATTCGCCTTTTCAAATATAATAAATTCAAGGGCTAATTAAAGCTTGATCTTGAATTAGAACTTGATTTGATGGACTTGAGGGACTTGATCTTGACTTGAGCTTGAATTCAAGGGCTTTTGAGCTTGTTCTTAAATATTGCAGTCTTGATCTTGAATTTTGATGAACTTGATTTGGATGCTTGAGCTTTTAGAGAAATTGCGACGTTTGATTCACGAGCTTTCTCTTGCTACTTGTTAGAGTTCTGGTGGTCCTCTTTTCTGAAGTATGAGAACCCTATTTATAGTTGTGGAAAGGGAAGAGTCATGATGGAGATGGACTTCCTTTGACCAATCAAATTCAAGTGACGTGACACTTTTTATGGATTTTTATTTCATGGGCTTGCTGCATCATTTTGACATGTGGCATGATCCTATTGACTCCTTCACTTGACTTGGCATGCCACGTCATTTGACACGTGACGCTTATTTGGGCCTCTAGAATATGACAATATCTTGGGTTTATTAAAGTGGCTCATCATTTGTAGCCTAAATCAATGGGTTAGCCCAATAAAAATTGGACTTTAATTAAATCCATATATGTTTGGACTTAAATAATTAATCCAATTATATTAATCCGCAATATTTATTTGGGACTAATATATTTTGAATTTAATATAATCCAAATTTTGTACGAATTTAAATTTAATAAAATTACATCGCCCGCACCCATATATTGGACACCCTTTCTTTTGTCATTGGCAAGGTTTAAATTCCAAAAATCTTTTGCTTTCTCATACCAGCACCGGCTTAGCAGAGAATATACCATCTCATTGTGCATTCACATGGGGTGCTTCTCATATTCTTAAGGGACTACATAAATCTAATTTCGTTGCCAGTTTCTTGTATAATTTCACTCTCATGTACCTTTTTTAGTTTCAAAATAAAATAATAATTTGTATATATAATAAATAGGTTAATTTTAATTTTAGTTTTTCTTATTTTAACCTTAATGAGATAATTGTAATCACTCGGACATTTACAATTTATTTTAGACACAATTTTTTTTTTTAAAAAAATGTTATTTGTCTTGCATTGCCCTCATTCAAAAGTATTACTATATTAGCCAATTTGCTTAAACTTCTAAAATCAATTTATTTTAAAATGTTTTTAAAAACGTATTTTTGGTGAAAAGCAGCTTGAATTTGTCCAATATATTTTTTTTAAAAAAAGTTTGAGCATCAATTTATATTTGGTCAAAGCTTTTAGAAAGTGTTTGTATTTTCTCAGAATGTTCTTTCAAAAAAATGCTTTTAGGAAAAAATTACTCGTTTAGTTTTTGAAAAATAACTTCTACTGTTCTCCAAAAACACTTATTTTTTTTATCAAAATTTTGGCCAAATACTTATTTTTTTAAATAAGCATTTTTTGGAAAAGAAAAAACCTTTTGGCCTCGCAAACATTTGGTCAAACAAACTAATAAAGTTGGACAAAGAAAGTAATAGTATGTACTACCAAAATTGATGTTGTATTTAACTAAATGGATTGGTGAAAAAATTTACAACTTTCGCCTGGATTAAATATAAAATTTCCCCTTAATTTTGAAAAAAATATCCCCCCTACACCCTTATTTTATGTAATTTCTATTTTATCTTTGATATTTTTAAAGGTAAAATAGATATTACATAGAATAAGGAGGTAGGTGGCATATTTATTGCTCAAAGTTGAGAAAGGAGTTTAATTTTAAAAATAAAATTGGGGAGTATATAAATGATTTCACCCAAAAGGACAGTTTTTTCTCTCAATTCTTTCTCTAATAATAACTAAGGAATATTCAGACTTATTTCCAAGCTACTCGAGCAATAAAAAGTGGCTAGAGTGGAGATAGGGTTTAGTTAAAATATATGGCTAGAGTCATGTATTTATTCAGTAAACTATGAGATGACTTTGTACTCAACATACTGACTAAGATGTAATGAGATTTGTGTAGATTTTACGACAGTAAGTAGAGGAAGGGTTATTGATTGAGATGACTCAGATCATACCCGAACCAGGCAGAAGGTCATGGTGCTCTGTTGTTATTGTTATTGAAGATCAAGTATAAGGAGTGAACAAGAGTATACAATAGTCAAGAATTACCAGATTTAGGCTATACTTTATTGTTCTAGAGAAAGGATTCCATAACTATTGCAAGGCTTTGCATTTAATAATTAGGAAAATAATATATAATGAGATGGTAAGAAATAATTATTATAAAGAAGAGAATATGATTTGAAATTGCAATTAGCTTGATAGTGAGATTAAGATAAATTACTTTGTCGTGGATTCTCAATGGTCTAGTATTTTTTTTAATTTTAATTTACTGGCTATAAATTTTTATGTAGTATAAAAGGATATATTAATGTTGCTACTCACGTTTATTACTAAACGCTAGATTTGAGCTAAGAGTGTCAAACGGGTCGGGCCGGACCAACCCGGAACCGGCCCTCTCATTTTACCCGGGTTACGGGCCGGTTACGGGGCCGAGTTTGGCGTTAATCGGGCCGGGCCGGGTTAAATAGTAAAAAAATTAAATTCCATCTGAACCCGGCCTACTTAACCCAATCCGGTCAAACCCACCAAAACCCGATCAAACCCGGTTAAAAATCAGTCAAATCCGTTTAAAAAATAAATAAATAATCCAATATACACTATATACACTCCAATATACAATATATATTTTTAAAAAAATATATAAAGTATAAACAATTACACATATATACGTACCATTCAATATATAATTATATATGACTATACGTACTACTTTAAATAAAACATATGCTATAATAGTATAATATATATATATATATACACTACAATATATATATATACTAATTTATAAAACATATACACATGTATACGTTAAATATATACTACTTTAGAAGATATATACACATATATATGCACCATTCAATATATATGTACTACTTTAAATAAAATATATACTACAATATAGTGATATACATATATATATATACAACAATATGTATATATATATAGTTACATACTAATTTATAAAACATATACACTTGTATACTTTAAAGATATACGTCTATAGAAGATATATACACATATATACGCACCATTCAATATATATGTACTACTTTAAAAAAAGTATATACTACAATATATATACTAATTTATAAAACATAAAGTAATGTATACGTTAAATATACACGTCTATAGAAGATCTATTCACATATATACACTCTATTCTATGTATATGTAATACTTTAAATGAGATATATACAATATATATATACATTACAATATATATATTTGTATAGTTATATACTAATTTATAAAATATATACACATGTATACGTTAAATATACACGTCTATAGAAGATCCATTCACTCTATTCTATGTATATGTAATACTTTAAATGAAATATACTATAATGTATATACATTACAATATATATTTGTATAGTTATATGCTAATTTATAAAACATATACACATGTATACATTAAATATACACTTCTATAGAAGATATATACACGTGTATACGCACCATTCAATGTATATATACTACTACTTATAAAATATACTACATTATATATACATTACAATATGTATAGATATACTTATATACTAATTTATAAAATATATACACATGTATACGTTAAATATACACTTCTATAGAAGATATATGCACAAATATACAAAACATATGCTACTTAATATAATAAATTAATAATATATTAGAAGTAAGTTTTTAATTTAAAGTAGAAAACTAGAAATTCAATTTAAAATTTTAAATCGTTAAATAAAAAAAAATAAAAAACAACGACTAAGGACTGAATGAATTTGGGGAATTTTATTGATTGCAAAATGATCCAAAATTTATAATTTACATGAATGACAAATCTATAAATTATGCATCATTTTTTCCAACTCATTCATGTTAATATTAATGGGAACTTGCATAGGATAGTCGAAGTCAACGGGGGCAAAACCATGCATTGGACTTGATTCTGCTGAGTTCTCCCGTGAAGTCATAATTTCTTCAAGTTTCAGCTCGTCGCTCGGCTCCGGTTCCATTCCTTGGTTTCTTCTTTCCGCTCTAATCCAATCTCTGAGGCAAACTAGAACATTCATTGCATTGCTTCCCAATGAGTGTCGGTTGTCTCCAAGCTGTTGTCGTCCCTGACTGAAGGTGCTCTCTGATGCAACGGTTGACATTGGAACATTCAAGATATCTCTAGCTAATCTTGAAAGCACAGGATATTGTGATTCATTATTCCTCCACCAATCCAACGTGTTGATCCGTCGTCTGCGACCCTCTGGTGCCGTCCGAAGATAATAATTCAGCTCTTCCCGATAAGTTGATGTGTAAGTTCTCTCATCAACACTGTTCCGATAATTTAAATCATAAAACGAATCAGAAAAATCACTATGTGCCGGCCTTTTAGAAGATGATGGCTCCTCGGGAGGATGAGGAGCGACAGTTGGAGTGATATTTGTAGGTACGGCTGAATCAAATAAATCAGCATAGTGATTATATAATTTTTCTATGTAATCCTTTGCATCAGCCGTAGCCGTCCACAAATCAGGTTGTACTTGTTCAGAATCATGGTTAGTATTTATTTCTAAGTTAGTATAAATAAGAGTACTAAAGTGACACATATGATTATATTTCATGCATGGATTTAGCATAGCACCAACCAAGTAAATAGGGGGAATCGGAAAAAAATATTTTTAAAATTTCGTAAACATGGCGCCAACAGCTTCTTTATAACCTTCTTTATTTTTATATTGTTGGAGCAAACCAGAAATATCGGCTATATATGCCAAAATATTACAAACAGTAGGATAGTAAGTACCGAAAAATTCAACCGTAGCTACATAAAATTTTTCTAAAAACTTAACAAGATCATTAATTACAACCCAATCAGAATTATGTAGCATGCAATCAGCAGAATCAGCAAATGAACCGCAATGTTGGTTAAAAGCTAGTGTAATAGGAATTCTATATTTATAACAAGTTTTTAAAAATTCATACGTAGAATTCCATCTAGTATCAATTTCCTCAGGCATCAAAATCGGTGTAAGTCCATTTTCTTGACATTTAACTTTAAATTCTCTAATTCTCGATCTACGATTATTTCCTTGAATAAAACCAACGGCAAGACGAATTTTTTCAATATAAAGCTCAAAAAACTCAAGACCATCTTTTACAATTAAATTATATATATGATATGCACACTTAATATGAAAAATTTCAGGCAAGGGCGGAGATAGCGTAAATTTTATTTTTGTTATAGCAGTCTTGTTGTTAGAAGCATTATCAAAAGCAATACATAAAATTTTATTTTCTATACCATAATATCCGACAATTTTAACAATAGAATCAACAATAAATTGTCCAGTATGTTTACGATCTTCATCATATAAAAAAACAAGAATACGTTTTTGCATCACGAAATTACTATCCATCCAATGACAAGTAACGGTTAAATAATCATTTTTATTTACAGCACGACCAAGATCAGAAGTTAGGGACAATCTACATTGAATATTTTTTAACAATGTTGATAAATAAAAATAATATTGTGAATGGAGTCTAAAAATATCAGACCGACAAGTAGTTCTAGGAATACCATTAAACATAGGATTATAAATTGCTTGTATATAACGAATAAAGGCATCAGAAGAAGAAAAACTAAAAGGCAAACAACCCACAACTACCATTTTAGCTATTTCTTCCCTGTCCCTCAATTTATTATACTTTTTCGCTACTTGACTAGTTGCTGGGTCCATTCTAGTTTGCGTTGACCTACCAACATCCCCACCACCTTTTGCAATATTTAACTCTCTTTTGTGATCTTCAGCTATATGTCTCATTAACGTACCCGTACCCCCTTGCTTGCCTCCACTTCTATGCTTATATATTTATTGACAAATATTGCACTGCACCTCAATATCTGATATACGTTCAAAAAATTGCCATGCAATACTAGTTCTTTTACGAGGTTTTGGGGGCACTGGGAGGACGGGAAGGGAGATTAACTGATTCAGATCTAACGTTAGCATCTCTTACTGCGGGTGTTTCAGCAATATTTTCATTATCTTCGTCTAAATTAACCGCATCTACTTCATTTTCTTCTTCTATACCGTAATTTTCCTGAGCTTCTACATAATCCATATCGTGAGCACCTACATCTATTTTTTCCTCAAAAGGTGTACCAAGCGGTACTGGAGGCGAAGGCACACGGGTATAACTACTACTTGAACTACCTCTACCGCTAGTAATTCGCTTTTTACTACCACTACCGCTTCCGGGACAAAAAATTTTAACACCTTTAGTAGCGAGGTTTTTTAATTTATCCATAATATAAATTAAATTAAACTAAAAATATTCAAAATACACAAATATAATAAAATTAAATATTAAATAATTAATACAATAAATAAAAATTAAACGTAAGAGATGGAACGACAATACCAAATTTTGGAAGTATCCGAAGATTGCGACTTTAGAAACTTCCGCTCGTACTTTGTAAACGAAAAATTAAAAAATTAAAGTGAACACTTTAAGAAATTAAATATATTGAATATTTGAGAATTGAGAATTGAGATTTGAGAGAGAATGAGATTTGAGAGAGTGAAAAATGATTTGAAGTTGCAGGGTATTTATAGATTTTTTTTGGGGATTAAAAAATATTTTTTAAAGTTTTTTTTTTTTTGCTTTACTAAATGGGCCCAAACTAGCCGTTTGGACCCAAAAACGGCTATATAGCCGTTGGGCCAACGGCTAGTTTGGCCCAAAATCCAATTTTTTTTTTTAATTTTCCGGGCCGGGCCGGGCTGGTTAACCGGCGGGCCTGGACTGGGCCTGATCCGGGCCGAGTTAACCGGGCCCATTTTAACAAAATAACCGGCCCGGGACCCGAAACCCTAAAGCCCTAGGGCTTACCGGGCCGGGTCGAACCGGGCCGGGTTAGATAATTGGGCCGGGTCGGCCCGGGTCGGCCCCGCCCGTTTGACACCCCTAATTTGAGCATTAGATAATCACCATGATGAAAAATGACTGTATGAGGGTGATAATAGTAGTTTTGAAATTTTATATATCTTGAAGGTTTGACATAGAAACTTCAAAAACTTAAGTTAATAATTTATGACATGTGTATGTAAGCGTGATATACATTTGCTTTATATGAATAAGCAAATAGAGGGCCAGAAATTAGATAAAGATGAAACTTCAAGAATTTAGTGGAAGATACGTTCTCGAGCAGGTATGTTGTTATGAGAGATTCTAAGATTCTAAACACTATGTTTGCCTAATTTAGTATTCTTGAGTTGCAAAAGGTGAAGAAATTTTAAGTGTATAAAAAGTGTATTTTTATAATGTCCTTAAGAACGAAATTGAGAAGATTATGGATAGAAGGTGTTGAGTCACTTAGTTTAATTTTAAACTAATTTGAATTAGGTGAATAGGAATCAAAAGGTGTGGTGCGAGTAAACTGCTATAAGGAAATCAGATTGTTTGGTGATAGGGGAACTGGATAAGTAATACAATATAAGTATAAGTTATACAATGGTAGCCTATAGAATAAAATAGAAAGTTAAGAGATCTCTCTCAAGGATTTCCTATCAAGATTTCTAGTAGCTGCGATTGTAAATTCGTAAATGTGAGTTAACAATAATGAATGTGTTGGCACCTGGCTGTGCAAGGAAGATTACTCTACTTTAATGCATGAAAGTGTTCCTAGCTATTTAATTCAGTGAGGGCAGGGAAGGCTAGTAAGATAATCTGATAGTATCCTGGTTGTCCCACTTGCATTAAGCTCGACGAGTTTCAATGTGAATCAAGAAGATGCTTATGATGAAAGAAGAGTCCAAGAATGTCACGATCTAAAATCAAGGGTCATGATGACACTTGTCGCGAATAGCCTTGACAAGTAATGTCTATGTTCAAAATGACTCATTATTTATTCTTTAATCATTTGGTGTATAAAGTATTTGAGCTTGTTGTACTTTATTACAATGAGAACAAGTCATGATTTCACTTATCCTATTCATAATTTTTCATTCATGCCCCCGGTATATTGTCTGGAATTATGCCTCTATCCGTATTTCATACATATGCTCATGCTTTATTCCATTAGTGATTCTCACATATGATATGTAATATATGATAGTAAAAAGAAGCTAGGTAAAGAAAAACATATGAGAGAATAAACACTCCATTTTAATGAAAACTATGGTATACTTATTTCTTCTAAGCTAATAAGTAGAGATGGAATACACGATAGATATACCTATGTATACTAATTAGATGTAAATATATTGTGTGTACTTTTGTAGAAGTATGCGTGCTTGTTGATTGTAGGAATGCTCGGTAAGATGAATTTATTTGTAGAAGTATGTGTAGTTGTTGATACAGGCTTAAATGTCATGCTGATGAATATGTGAGAACTATTGGGTGACTTTTTTCTGAAAGTGACTTCTTGTTGTGATAAGGAGAGTAATGTTCTTGCAGATAACTCTATATTTAAAAGATAATATGTTGAATTTTAGAAAACCTAAGACATGATCAACGTTTGAAGACGAAGGTTCCTAAATAAAAGAAATGTAAGATCTTAGAATTTAGACAAGCGTGATTTTATTAATGTAGAATTATTTACCGTCGAATTAAGCTTGAACATGATAAAAGCATGTAGTTAGACTCAGACCTTAGTAATTATATATTCCTCCATAATAATGATAATTGAAAAAAAAAATAAAGTGTTATAAATGGGAGAAAAAGTTGCTTTGAGAAGTTCTGTTAAGTTTAAACACTACTAGTCATATCGCCAAAGATGAAATGTATTGATTGGTGTGTCAAAAATGATCCATATAATTAGAAATATGTACAAAATCAAATTTATATATTAATCATGCTTTGGAGGTAATTTGAGGTTTGAGGGTAATCTAAGATTAAGATAGCTTCTAAAGGTTTTATGAAAAAAAGAGTATCAACATCTATCTCCGGTATGAGAAGAGAGTGTCTAAGTGAAAAATCATGTTCTCACTTCATGTCCAATGCACTCATGTTCCATGTTTAGTATTTCAGAATAAAATAAAACTTATGTTTAACGCTATGCCATTTATACTCTACAAATTAATCTATGTCAAATGATCAGTGTACTCAAGCATATTAATATTTCAAATCTAAATGTGTCACATGACTTATTCCTACGATTTTTTTTTTTTCAAAATGTTGTGAAATTCTTTAAGAAGATGATGTCTATGATGATGAATGAGTGAAGTGTGCTCTTCAACAAATTTTCTTTACATGCTTTCAAAGATCAATATAGTAATGTCATGTTTCATACATATTGATTTTGTTCATGACCATTATTTGAGGACAAATAATCCTATGGGGTGATATTATAATACCAAAAACTTTTGAGCTAAGATTTGATTCTTTCAACGTGTGAAATTAGACTTGAACTTAGTGAAATCAACTGTACCTAGATGAAAATGGTCAATTCGTAAGTGTGGAAAGCTGAGAAAACTTGAGCAAAAAATAGATGTAAAATTCCTTTTTGTATTTCTGTGTGTTCTGTCTTTTGCTGCAGCTGTACATTTATACAAAAGGAAAACCTAATGAGCCTGTTGTACATTTATACAAAAGGAAAATCTAACGAGCAAGTAAACTTAATGACCAAGAAAAACTAGTGTGTTGTACAACCCTAATTATATTCTACACTAACAAACACAGAAAAATAGAGAAATAATAAAAATAGCCCTAAAGTGGTAATCTACGGCCTTATGAACCTCTTTGTAAGTCAACCTAATTCTAAAACATGAAACTCAAGTAATTCAGCCCAAGTGCAGTTGAGCCTAAGATCCAAATACAGCTTCAGTGTGTATCTATCTCCCTTGTTTCTTTCTCTGTGGAAGTAACATCGACCAAATCATTTTTTCTGGCAATACCCCCTCTCAAGTTGATGGCCGGAGATTGGACACTCAACTTGATCAAAAGAAACCCGTGAAGTGACCCTGCTAGAGATTTGGTAAATAAGTTAGCTAATTGAGATGAAGAATGAATAAAAGATAATGAAATCAATCCATCAAGAAGTTTTTGCCGAACAAAATAGCAATCAAGCTCAATGTGCTTGGTTCATTCGTGAAAAATGGGATTCTTGGCAATATGTATCGTGACTTGAGTGTCACAATTAATAGGCACCAAAAATGAAGGAGCTACAGATAAATCTTGAAGGAGACAAACAACCCAGGTGATTTTAGCGACAAGGCAACACATAGACCGGTACTCAGTCTCTGCAGATAAAAGAGCTACGATGGGTTGCTTTTTTGATTTCCAAGAGATAGGGCAATCCCCAAGACTTAAAAAGAAACCACTGATAGATCGACGGGAATCAGAACAAGTAGCCCAATCAAAATTGCAAAATGCTTGAATTTGGAATGAGGGATCTGGAGATAAGAAGAGCCCTAGACCTGGATCTTTACTCAGGTATCTCAAGGCATGATACGTAGATTAAAGGTGACTAGAATGAGGATTTTGCATATACTGACTAAGATGCTGGACTATATAAGCAAGGTTAGGCTGAGTATTTGTTAAGAAATTCAAATTTCCTAAGATTTGTCGATAAAATTTCGGATTAGTGAGAGACTCACTAGAGGTGGAGGAAAGCTTAAGACTTGGATCCAATGGAGTAAACACAGGATGAGATCCCAAACAATCAAACTCGATGGAGAGAACTATTGCAAATTTTTGTTGGATAATGATCATTCCAGCATTCTCTCACACCAATTCCGTTCCCAAAAGTAATGTGCCTCACCTAAATCTTTGATCTTGAATTCAGAATTTAACAATTTTTTAATCTCACTTATTTCCTCTGTATTGTTGCCACTGATTAATATGTCATCGACATATACAACTAAAAGAGTAGCGAGGTTCCCTGTTACCTTGAAGAAGAGGGAGTAGTCGTTGAGTGAATAATAAAAACCTCGAGTGTTCAATACAGAAGAAAACCGAGCATTCTATTGGTGGGAAACCTATTTCAATCCATACAATAATTTACAAAGACGACACACATGATTAGAAGAAAGAGGTGCCAAACTGGGAGGAAACTTCATATATACCTCCTCATCAAGATCTCTATGGAGAAATACATTGTTCACATCAAGCCGATAAATTTTCCAAGCTTTCTTTACAACAACTGATAAAAGGAACCTGATTGTATTGATTTTTACTATGAGGGAAAAAGTCTCTGTATAATTGATGCCTTCTCTTTGTATATCCCCTCAGATCACCAATCGAGCCTTTAATCTTTCTAAAGAACCATTAGATTTCAATTTCACTTTGTATACTCATTTGTAAGGTAATGCCTTCTTCCTATGTGGAAATTCAACAATGTCCCAAGTTCTGTTAGAGTCTAATGCATCAAATTCTTTATCCATAGCAGTGGTCCAACTAAGATGCATAATAGTTTGGGCATATGATGATGGTTCAGTGATTTGACAAATAGAATATTATGAGAACCTGATTGGGTTCTGTTAAGGAAGAAAAAGAAGCAGAATATAAAGGAGAAAAAGGTGGATTAGGAGAAAACATAGAATAAGCTATTTCACAAATATAATCTGATAAATATTTGGGCTTTTGATGTTACCTGTGTGATCTTCGCAACAAGGTATCTTGTTCATAAGGTAACACTGTAGAACCTGTGGAGAACTAGAAAAAAATTGATCAGGTGTAGGATGTAAATCAGAGAAACTTCTAGGATTGAGATCAATTTGTCAAGTGGACTCTTTAGACAAGTAATTATCATCATCTGAAACAGGAAAAGACTCGAGGAAAAGCTTGGACATAGGATTAGGTTGAACAAAAAGAAAAACATGTTCCACAAACTTGATATCGCTAGAAACTGTGACTTGATTTTTTTGAAGAACAAGAACCTTATACCTTTTTTTTGCAAAAGGATACCCTAGGAAAACTCCTGGAAGGGCCCTAGGACTAAGCTTGTCCCTATCTACAGAAAGAGTAGAAATAAAACACAAATATCCAAAAGGTTTTAAAATAGAGTAATTAGGAATAGTTTTGAAATAATACCTGGTACAGAGATTTTTGTTTAAGAACAGAAGATGGAAATCTATTAATCAAATGAGTGGTGATAACGCTCAACTTCCACTTCAATTTAGTGAAAGGAGGCCGTCGTCAATATATTTACCCAACTTTTGGAGTCGGGGTCGAATCCACAGGGAACAATGTGAGTGGCGATTAAACTAATTTGAGACTATAGCTACAAGTTGAATTCAAACAGATGATACGAAAAGATAAAACGGGGTTTTTGGAGATTAGCCAATAAATTGTTGGTCACTTTAACTTAAGTGTTCGTAATCAAGAGTTTATGAAAAACCAGAATTATGTTGACTAGGGGTTTTGGTACTTGACATATGCTAATAGTAGTTCAAGAATTTCCCAGTAGATTGGACAAAAAGTTATCTTTATCTAAGTTATGCCTAAATGTCTCTCGACCTACTTAAGCATTTAATTACCTAATCCTCTCAGACTTAGGAAATTTATATTCATAGCCCAGATTTTACCTAAGGTTAACCAACCTTGTTACAACGCTGATTATTAAGCAGAGTATTTCCAAATCCCTATTGATAGTTCACTTACCACTTTATTTGATTTCTTTCTCAAGCAATTCAAAGTGGGTTTTATCTATTGTTTACAACCAACATACGTTAATTAAAACCTCAGAATTATCAAGAAGTCCTACCACCTTTCGAATTCTGATCACTCAGCACTTTATCAAGCCCTAACCCTAGATCCCATAATTCAGGTTAATGGAATTTAGCCACTCATAATGCTAAAATCGAAACAACGAGTTGTATTCATGCTTTGAAAGTTAAACTTACCACAAGAAGAATAATAACTAGTGAATCACATATTAGATCACAAAGGAAATCCCAAAATAATGATAATAATCTCTTCAAAGTATTTGTTTTTTCAAGCCAAGAAATTAGAGAGAGAAAATATCAAAGTATCATCAAAACTCAATGTGCGGGCCTCCAAGAAAACCCTAAACAAGGCTTTAAATAGTTCACCCTAAATAAGGGAACAAAATAATAAAATTTCATAAATCCCTCGGATTAGGTGACGACATTTGTGATAGTCTGTCTATCAAGAGGCTGACGACTTATCACAAATGTCGTCAACTCCTTCTTCAATTTTGGCTCTTCCTGCTTAAGGCTAACGACAATCTTGATGACTTATCAGCTCCTTGATGACCTATCACAAAATCTCATCAAGGCTCTTCTTCAGTTCTCCTATGCTGCCTTAGGCTGACGACATTCTTGACAGCTTATCAAACCCTTGACGACCTATCAAAAAATGTCATCACATCTTTCAACTTAGGCCAATTCTCTGTCTACTACTGATGATAAAACTGATAGCTTATCACGGGGCTGACGACTTATCACAAATGTCGCCAGCCACACTTTTCTTCAGATTTCTTAAGATTTTAACTTATTTACTTCCATTCTTGTTAGTTCTCTATCATATCAGCTTCTACTGCAAAATCAAACATAAAACAATCAAAAACGTCAAAAGTTGCTTAAGACTTTGCAATTATTCTTAGTTAAAAGCCTCAAATGTGTTAGCATCTACTCACACATCAACACCCTCAACTTAAAACAATTTCTTGTCCTCAAGAAACTAAAACACAACATTACTATGCTTAACGAAGAGACACATAAGATACCTATGACAGTTGATCATCGATTTAAGTTCAAAACACATTACCCTCTCTATTTTCAATCACTTTGAACCCATTTGTGTATATCCATGAAGATCAACAATGTGACAGAAAGGAATCAAGATATGGCATCAACTTAGTAACAATAACCATGCCTATATTCAAATTACACTACCCAAATAAGTTGGCAACTAGCAATGCAACCGATGTGCCCTTACAACAAATAAGTCCCTTCTCACTCATATATGAAATCAAGCATGTAAATGCAGGGACGGTCAAGAGACACTCACTCTCAGTAAGAAGTTCCAGTCAATGTATGCCAAATACCATAAGCTTGCCCTTATTTTTATTACCGAAGCTTTCAGAAAGTTAAGTTAGGATCACTCTAGGACTTTTCTTCAATTTGTAATGTAAGCTTGGGGATGGTATGATACGCAAGGATATTTAAAGTAACTAAACCTCCTTGGTACTACACTAGTTTTTTTTGGGGTCTCACTTATCAACCTTTACCTTATTTCTTCCTTTCTTGATTAGGCAAATTCAGGATGGGTGTGGTCATTTAATCAATCATTTTCTCTTTTGCACAACTTTTCTTTTCTCATTCTTTTTCTACCACACCCTGCCTTGCATATATATATATATTTATTACCCTTATTCATTCTCACTTTATATCATGAACCCCTATGATATCCACCTCAACTTAAGCTATTTTCCTAAGTCAAAGTGCACAATATCCAAGGAAGATTGATAACGCTCAAATTACACTCTTGAATGGGAGTAAGCGATCGTTGTCAATATAAAACCCAACTAGGTTGGGGTCGAATCCCAAAGGGAATAGGGTGTGAACTTTAATTTGTCTATGAAACACTTTACTGGTAGTTTACTGTTTCCAAAAGATAGGGGTTTAAGTTTCACAGAGAGTCAATTTTCACTTTCTGAATTTTAGTGTTGTAATCAATATTAATGGGAAACCAGGGTTATGTTCACCATGGGTTTTGGGAATTGTCAGATACTAGGTAATGCTTGAGATTCTTGGAATTAGTAGAAACAACAGAATATCCCTGACGACTATACTATCTGACTTATCTCTCGACCTCACCAGACAATTTATTATCTAATTCTCTCGAACTTAGATAACTTATCTATTTCCAATAGGATGTTATCTCAGGTAGATTAATCCAGTTACGGCATTAATCATTAAACAGAAGGTTGGTAGCTTCCGAGTCCCTGTTGATAATTCACGACCTCTAGTCTATTTCTCCGTTAAAAGCAAATAAAACCTAAGGCATAATCTAATGTTTGCAACCACTAGATTTTAGTTAAAAAATAGAATTTCAAGATGTTTTACTACTCTTTGAATCCGTTAAACACCTAGTATCATATCAAACCTGAATCCATGGATCCCATAACTCCGGCTAATGAAATTAGCCGCTCATGATTTGATGAACGAAGTAAAAAGTTGAATTCATGATTATAATGATAAACTTATGAATGGATAGAAACAACAAGTAGTTCCTCCGATTTAATCACAAGGTAGAAACCCCAAAAATAGTTGATACAAAAACACAAGAATATTTTATGAAAGAGAGAAAAAATACGTGTCTCTCTTCTTAGAGTTGATGTCTG
The DNA here is from genome assembly GCA_030864215.1 of Capsicum pubescens. NCBI lineage: Eukaryota > Viridiplantae > Streptophyta > Magnoliopsida > Solanales > Solanaceae > Capsicum > Capsicum pubescens. Next base: position 50,404,938 of record CM061543.1, on the reverse strand, counting down.
ATAGATAATGATTCACTTTTAAAAACCCTAAAAGATGCTATTTATACTAAAGCCTAATTAAGGAAATAAAATAACTAAAATTAATAAAATTCTCGGAATAGGTGACGCCCAAGCTGACGCCGCATCAAGAGTCTGACGCCCTATCCCGGATGATGTCAGAAATGCTTCAGTTGCCTTCAAAATCTATCTTAGGCTAACGATGTAGCTAACGCCGCGTCACCGATCTGATGGCGTATCACCAACGTCGTCAAATTTCTTCTTCAAACTCAATTCTCTGGTTTAGGCTGACGCCCTTCATGACGCCTTTTCACCAACTTGACGCCTTATCACCAACATCGTCAGAACTTTTTCTCAGGCTTCAAGTTTTGGGTTAAGGTTGACGCCAATGCTGATAAGCTATCACAAGGCTGACGACGTATCACGGAGGTCGTCAGCCATGATTTCTTCTCTTTTGCTCAGATTTTCAACTCTTTTGCTCCATTGTCATTTTTTTTATTCCTCCACCCTTTTACTGCAATATCATGAGCAAACACATCAAAACAACAAGAGTTGCTTCAGAATTCATAATTATTTTCAGCTAAAAAGAATTAAATGTGTTAGCTTTTGCTCACTCATCAACACCCTCAACTTAAAACAATTGCTTGTCCTCAAGCAACAATCTAACTAAGAGAATACAAAGAACATTCAACAACCAACAACCATTTTAGTTCAAAACTCAGTTACCACCTCCAAAGTCAACCAATTTAAACTACTGTGTATCTAGTTGAAAAACAACAATGTAACACAAAGGATTCCAACCATGGCATCAACTAAGTACCAACAATCATGCTTATGTCACTATGACACTACTCAAACAAGTAAGTCACCTAGCAACATACTAGTGTGCCCTCACAACAAAGAATTTCCCTTTTTCCTCTCATGAAAAGTCATAATATAAGCACGGGGATAGTCACAAAAGCACTCACTCTCAGAATGAAGTTCAAACCAATGCATGAAAAATACCATATGCTTGCCCTTATCGTCATTACCAAAGTGTTAGGACCGATAATCTAGGATCACTATAGGTCTTTCTTCGGCTTGTAACATAGGCTAGGGGCTGGTATGATATTAGATAACATTTAGAGTGACTAACCTCCTTGGCACTACCTTAACTTGTGAGGTGCACTTATTAACCTCTTTTTCTCTTTTTTTTTCTTTTTTTTTCTCTTTATCACACATTCAGAATGGGTGTGGTTATTTTTTTTATTCAAACAAACTTCTTTTCTTTCTCTTTTGCACCACCACCCAATTTTTTATTTATTTTTCACTTATTCTTTTTCTTCTACTCTGCCCATCTTCATACCCAAATTACATCACGTACCCCTATGATATCCACCCTCATCTTAGGCTGTTTGCCTAGGTCAAGGAGCACAGTGTCCAAGGAGGATCGAGGCTAAAACAGGAGATTTTCTTTGCTACGGTTAAGCTGTTCTGTTAGATGAGGCTCTTTTAGCCCTCGCTCGCAGTGGTTCTTCCCATTTCAAGTTGTCCTCTCGGGATGCTTGTGTTGCCCTTTTCAGATTCGCTTTCTCCTGTTCTGTCAACTCATCATCTGCCTGCAGTGTCTTCTCTTCCTTATTCTTCCTCTTTACCTTTTTCTCGGCCTTGCTCTTATTCTCATCATCTTCTTGTCTCTTTCTCTTGCCTTTTTTTAGCTTTTTTGTCTTTCTTCTTTTTTCTTCACTAGCTCTGTAATGAGATCAAGGATTGGAGGTTCATCCTTAGATTTCTCAGCTGTCTGCCCTGTAGGCATCATAAACTGGTGTTGTTGTACTACCACCATATTAGTTTTTAACTTTTCTAGGGACACTCTGAATTCAGCAAGATCTGCTCCAGTCAGCTCCCGTGCCCTTGCATCAAAACGGTTCTCCAGATCTACAACCCGTGCAGGAAAAGTAGTAAAGGGCTTAAGAGCAACCCTGATTCTTTTATCTACAGTAGCAGCAAACTGCTCAGCAAAGGCACGTAGCTGCATCTCACACCATCTGGCCTGTTTGGCCACTTTTCTGATATCAATAGGCTGGGTTGCAACTTTCGCTGGTGCTGTAGGAACTGATGGACCTGGCTCATCATCAGGAACTGAGCCTGCCTGAGCAGCCTCAAAAGCTTGCACCTCAACTTCAGGTACTGAACTAGGGCCTACAACTGATGGGTTTACCTTAACCCTCACCCCTCTATCAAGTGTCAGCCTTGGCTGGTTTTTCTCATAGCGAATAGGGTTGTGGGTCTTGGTGGCATACAAAGTCTCATCAATCACAACAATATATGGTACCCCTGCCTCTGTGCATATCCTGGTAATCAGACAAGGGAATGGATAAGCTGTGTCATACCTCGTTACTTGAATCTTGCTCTCTTCAGCAATAATTTCCCCAAAATTCAGCTTAAGGTTGGCCATAAGACATGCAACCAATATTGCTCGATCATCATCCAGAATGTTATCTCCGTCGGTCGACATCAAATGGGTGCGCACAACACCCCACCAGAATTTTTCCTCTAGAGTTAAAGAAGCCTTGTAAATACGCTCACTGGGTCGGGTAAGCCATAAAGGATCTCCCTCAGCTATAAGTGTAGCTAACCAAGGACGCTGGTCATCCTTACTCTTCAGAAGATGGTAGAATGCAGGAATTATGACCTGGGGATTGAAGTTGGGTCCATGTAGAAACTTGTTGATAGTCGTATCAGAAATATCTACATTTACCCCACGAACTGGAACTCTAGTCAGCAACGACTGGTCTGTTGTGGTCCCTCCACTCTTGCACATGATCTATAATCTAGACAGGTAGTTCGCATAGAACTCCCGGACTACTGTAGGGAAAAGTGGTTTACCTCCTTTAACAGTTCATCCCAACCCATAATCTCTGAATTTCTTCTCAACTGCAGGATACCCAGGTAATCCTGTGATGATGATTCTCTTCTCTGGAAACACCAGCCATCTGGTAGATCTTCTTTTTGTTCTAATTAATGCTTTGAGGAAAATGTCCTCTGCTTCAGGGATTTGTCATCTAGCATTCTCTCGAACCTCTGGATTCTTGCATTTTACCAAAGTTCCCCGAACTGAGGGTTCCTTCTCAGCTTGAATCTCAGTAGCGGCAGTTTCAGAGGATGTTTCCTCAGAATCAGCTTTGTCAGACTCATGTTCTGCCTCCGATTATTCAGATTCAGCCTTCTCAGACTCAGGCTATTTGGACTCAGTTTGCTTAGAACCTTCTTGCTCAGAAGATTCACTCTCAACTGGGGTGGTAGTCTTAGTATCATCACTATCCTCCACCGCAATGGGTTTAGGTGGAGGAGGTGCCTTTGGACTCGGTTTCTTTCTCCTCCACCTGAGCAGTGGCTCTTCATCTTTGTAATCAGAGTCTTCATTAATAAGCTTTCGAACCACCTAAGGCTTGGAAAATTTCTTTGGAGTGTTAGGATTCTTGCTTCTAGGTGCCATTAGAATGTTCCTGGACCATAAGACAGATACAATTTGATGATCAAGGTATAACAGTCAAAACATACTATTCAAGTTCACTTAGCATTATCATCTAACTTGTGACGACGTGGCTGATAAGACGTCATATTTGTGATAACCTATCATCTATGTCGTCAGCCTTAAACAGAACTGACATACTTTTTTCAAACTTGTGACGACATTACTGATAAGGCGTCACAATTGTGATAGCCTATCAGGTAAGTTGTCAGCCTTAAATAGTGAATGCTCTATTTTTCAAAGTTGTTGACGATGTAGCTGATAAGGCGTCACGCTTGTGATAGCCTATCAGCAACGTCGTCATCTCATAATCCCCCCCACTCAGTTAGCATTCATACTTTTGGGACCAAATTCTTCGTATAATCACATGGAATTTTTATTTTTGTACTTAGGGTTTTCAAATTTTGGCAATTTAGGCACAACTTAACCCTAATTTCCGATTTCCATTCTATTACAACTTGAACTCAAGTTTCTTCCTTTAGAGCATCATTTTTTTAAACAACTTTACCACTTCAATGACAGGAGAACAAAGTTATGAGCATACCTGATGAGTTGACTCCACTTGATTATGCGAGAGAGAAGAAAAGATGAGAGATAGACTCTAATTTTCCTTGCAATCCCACAACTATCAGGAAGGAGGTTTCCTTGTATACTTGGGAGTGTTTTGAAAGGAAGTAAATATCCTACTAAGGAAATAAAATAATACTTAAATAAAGAAATAAAATAAAGCGGGAACCTGAAGGGTTTGGATCTGGGCCGGGTCGAATTCGGGCCCAAATTTTCAAAAACAAAATGAGGGCTGACGACAACTTATGATAAGCCATCACAACTGTGATAGCCTATCACGGAGGTCATCAGCCTTAACAGAGAAGGTCTCAATTGCTGGTATTTCTGATGACATTGGTGATAAACCATCACAGTTTTGATAGCCTATCCTGAATGTCGTCAAGACCACTTGGCTTGCATTCTTCAATTTTTACCTTGAACTTTTTGTACCTCTTTAGTTCCTTCCTATTACTACCTAAATGAATAAAAACAAAATGCATGAAAATAAAATTTTGGGTTGCCTCCCAATAACACCTGATTTATTGTCGTGGCACGACTTGGTTATCTTGACTACTCAGACTTTGTCAAGATACCGTATCACTACCTCATTACCATCTTCCTGGAATACATCGACAACTGAGAAGATATTCATCTCCTCCAACTTCTTCATAGGAGGATGTATTTTGAATCTGGCCTCCCTTTTTCCATACCTAAACTTTAGCAAATTGAGCTCCATATCAACCAACACTCTTCCCGTGGCTAATAGTGGTCTACCCAAGATGATGGGTACCTCAAAATCAACATCACAATCCAATATCACAAAGTCTGCCGACAGAATAAAGTCATCCACCTTTACTGGCACATCATGCAATATACCAACTGGTAGTTTCACCGATCTGTCTGTCATTACAAGATGTATCGTCATGGGGGTAGGTTCCCCCAATCCTAGTTTCTTGTAGATATCAAGCGGCATTAGATTAATAATTGCTCCTAAGTCACATAAAGCTTTGGTAAACTTCATGGACTTAACTGTGCACGGTATAGTAAATTCTCCAGGGTCTGGCTTTTTCTGCACTAAGGTTTGTGAAGAAATGACACTACAGTGGTGGATGTTTTCCACCGGCTCACAACTTACCTTCCGCTTATTTGTTAGCACTTCCTTCATAAATTTAGCATAGTTTGGCATTTGCTCAAGTGCCTTCATCAGTGGCACGGTCACTGTCAATTGTTTTAGTATTGCCATGAACTTTCTAAATTTCTTGTTATCTTCTTTCTTTTTCAATCTCTGAGAAAATAGAGGTGGTGGTCTTGGCATTTGTTTTAATACTACTTCCCCTTTATTTTCATCTTCTTTCTCTGAAATATCAATAAAGCCAACTAGCTTCTCAGAATCCACTGGATTGCATCCTTCTGATTCATCAACACTTACCTCCTTCTCCACAGCTTTGCCTATAGAAGGGCTAGATAACACTTTACCACTCCGAGTGGTAATCACCATACAAGAGACATCAGTCTGTGTGTTCTGAACCATATCACTAGGTAAAGTACCAGCTTTTCTCTTATTTAGAGTAGCCGAAAGTTGGCTCATCTGCTGTTCCAACTGCTTAATGGACGCAGAGTGTGAGCTAACCAACTGACTGAGGGTAGAAAACTCACTTTTCATATTAGTTACCCCCGAGTTGGTTTCCTCAACTCCCTTCAATAACTTTTCCATCATGTTTTCCATGGACATCTTGCCAGAACTAGTTGTCGCAGTATCCCAACATTCAGGAGGAATATACAAATCACTCCTGTCATTATTATTTCTCCAATGTCCTTGCTCCCTATCTTTATAATCATGCTTGTCATAGAAAGTCCGAACTTGGTTCCCTTGGCTATAACCTCGGAACCCCCCCTGATTACTCACATAATTTGCCTCAACCTCAGTACCTGTAGACACAGTACCCTGAGATTCCACAACCATAACTATCTCAGTCTTGCCTGATAGCAAGTGCTTTGCTAGCAAGTCCATCTGCGTCTTCAAGTGGTCCATGTCCTGATCTCGTTCCTCATACCTTCTACGCTGCTCTACAGTAATACCACCAATAATAATCGGTCTAGCCACTACAGAATCCCTAGTGTGCCAAGATCAACTCTGCTTGGTCATTCTATTCAGCATGTCGGAAGTATCCAAAAAAGAGAGGTCAATGAACCAACCACCTGTAGCGTTGTCCACAATAGGCTTTGTCACAGAGTTGAAAGATCTGTACAAAGTCTTCATCAAGTGCAAGTCCGTCATATTGTGGTTCGAACATTGTGCAAGTTTCTTCTTAAATATTTCCCAGGTTTCATGCAGTGCTTCAGTTGGAAGTTGTCTGAAGTTGCTAATTTCATCCCTTAATTATACCCTTCTGGAGGGTGGAAAAAACCGTTCTAGGAACACATCTTTCAACTGTCTCTAGTTGGTTATATAATCAGGATCTAACTCATTCAGCCACATTGTTGCCTCCCCAGACAGAGACAAAGGAAACAATCTCAACCTGATCGTATTCTGGCTCACCCCCGAATTGTCAAAGGATTTGAAAATGGTGATGAAGTTCACCAAATGCATATTCGGATCATCACCAGGCAAGCCTCCAAATAACCCCTTTAGATTTAGGAGTTGGATCATGGTACTTGTTATGCTGAACTTTGCACTTGGTGCCAACGATGACAGAATGATAGCACCCGTTGCACCAGCTCCGTCTATTCCTTCATCATCTTCATCAGCCTCATATTGCATAGGCTGTTGACCATACCTTCCTCGAACTGGATGATTTCTGTTGATGTTTCGTTGCACTGGTGCAGCAACTTGCTCAACTCTCCTTGGGTTTTGAGGATTCAGCAAATCCTCTTCACCTAAGTCTTCATCATCAGGGTTTTGGTGACGTGCTTGTTGACCCAAATTTTGTACATTCACCTAGGCCCTGGCTAAATCAGCTAGTTTTTCTGCTTCCTGTTGTTCAGCAATTTTTCCAATTAGTTAAGGTTCCGGATTGATTGCTAATAGAGGTTCTCCAGAACTTCTCGTGCTTGGCATAAACAACACAATACCTACAATAAACAAAAACAACAAATAAATGTAAATCATGGAAACTTAACTATCATCAAATTTTTGCGCACAAACTTTTAGTCTACAACCGTATTCCCTGGCAACGGTGCCATTTTTGATAACGCTCAAATTATACTCTTGAATGGGTGTAAGCGGTCATTGTCAATATAAAACCTAACTAGGTTGGGGTCGAATCTCATAGGGAATAGGGTGTGAACTTCAATTTGTCTACGAAACACTTTACTGGTAGTTTACTATTTCTGAAAGATGGGGGTTTAAGTTTCACAGAGAGTCAATTTTCACTTTCTGAATTTTAGTGTTGTAATCAATATTAATGGGAAACCAGAGTTATGTTCACCATGGGTTTTGGAAATTGATAGATACTAAGTAATGCTTGAGATTCTCGGAATGAGTAGAAACAATAGAATATCCCTGACGACTATACTATCTGACTTATCTCTCGACCTCACCAGACAATTTATTATCTAATTCTCTCAAACTTAGATAACTTATCTATTTCCAATAGGATGTTATCTCAGGTAGATTAATCCAGTTATGGCATTAATCATTAAACAGAAGGTTGGTAGCTTCCAAGTTCCTGTTGATAATTCACGACCTCTAGTCTATTTCTCCGTTAGAAGAAAATAAAACCTAAGGCATAATCTAATGTTTGGAACCACTAGACTTTAGTTAGAACAACAGAATTTCAAGTTGTTTTGCCACTCTTTGAATCCGTTAAACACCTAGTATCATATCAAACCCTAATCCATGGATCCCATAACTCCGGCTAAAGAAATTAGCCTCTCATGATTTGATGTATGAAATATCAAGTTGAATTCATGATTATAATGATAAACTTACGAATGGATAGAAAACAACAAGTAGTTCCTCCGATTTAATCACAAGGTAGAAACCCCAAAAATAGTTGATACGAAAGCACAAGAATATTTTATGAAAGAGAGAAAAAATACGTGTCTCTCTTCTTAGAGTTGATGTTTGATAGATAATGATTCGCCTTTAAAAACCCTAAAAGATGCTATTTATACTAAAGCCTAATTAAGGAAATAAAATAACTAAAATTAATAAAATTCTCGGAATAGGTGACGCCTAAGCTGATGCCGCGTTAAGAGTCTAACGCCCTATCCCGGATGGCGTCAGAAATGCTTTAGTTGCCTTCAAAATTTGTCTTAGGCTGACGATGTAGCTGACGCCGCATCACCGATATGACGGCGTATCACCAACGTCGTTAGATTTCTTCTTTAAAATTAATTCTCTGGTTTAGGCTGACGCCCTTCGTGATGCCTTATCACCAACTTGACGCCTTATCACCATTATCGTCAGAACTTCTTCTCAGGCTTCAAGTTTCTGGTTAAGGTTGTCGCCAATGCTGATAAGTTATCACAAGGCTAACAACGTATCACGGATGTCGTCAGCCATGATTTCTTCTCTTTTGCTCATATTTTCAACTCTTTTTCCCTATTGTGATGTGTTTTCATTCCTCCACCCTTTTACTTCAATATCATGAGCAAACACATCAAAACAACAAGAGTTGCTTCAGATTTCACAATTATTTTGAGCTAAAAGCATTAAATATGTTATATTTTGCTCATACATCAAGGATCAGGGACAAAGCAGGTTCATTGTGATACAAATGGGAAGGTGATAGGTAGAATAAAAAGAATAGACATTCAACCTCAAAATTAGGATCAAGGGATATTATTCACACATGGAAGGTCATTTAGTCTTAAAGTGGACTAATATCAACAACAAAATATGATCCTTTCCTAACCGCTATCCTACAACCAAGGCAAGACCAACCGGGAAAGTTCTGGATTTAACACACAATGGGAACTAGGTAGCATCTCACACACACATGGCACAAAGGTACATCACAAGCTACTACCCATTCGGTTCATGCAATTGTTAGCTGTGATTATCATGTCCCTAATACTAATGCCATAAAAAGATTCACAATAGTCATATATAGATACTCATCACACAGTTACCAGATAGACAATTAGAGAGGTATTTATCATTCTAAGAAAAATCAACAAAAATATGTTAACTGTCCTAGATACTTATTTTTCCCTAGTTAACCACAACACATCACAAAACAAACACAATACGCCTAAATATGCCGGCTCTACTAGGAACAAGACTCCGGGAAAAAGAGGCATGGCAACAAAAACCCCAAGAGGACATCAACACCCACAAGTAGCTCCACCCTCAACTTAAAATCATGCAATGTCCCCAATGCGTTAAACCAAAACGAGAGAGTTAGAAACATACCTGTGGTACCATGGGACCGAAGATCTGATGTCAATCACATAATACGAATACAAACAACAACATACCTTGGTTTGCCTCCCATGAAACGCCTAATTTAGTGTCGTGGAATGACAATATTTAGTCATCTTTTATCCCTCCACTTTGACGATTTGAATTGTTGGCCCATTTTTCAATCTTTACATCTTTTAGGTCCATTGGGAAAATGTGAGGGCATGATAAGGAATGTTCTATTATGCCACTTTGAAGACTTGAACCGCTTGCCTAATTTTGCATCGAACTTTCATGTGGGATCATTGGGTTATAGTAAGGATATTAAAAAGACACTAAATGGTCACCGATATTTACGCTTCTTGGCCTTCAAGATTGGGCTTGTAGTATACCCTTTTGGAATTATAAACTCCAAAATGTAAGAAATTTCTTCGTCATTTTCAAAATTCATCATTTGCTTGGGTGATTCAAATTTCATCACATCCACCAAGCATAATGTTGAAAAGTGATTCGAATGAGGACTAACTCTCAATTTCGGAGTAGCATCCATAATAGTATTTTACCCCGAAATGGACTAGAATCTTCACAAGATTTGTGCTTGATTTCTTCTTTCGACTCTAGTACCATTTCCTCATCTTTGGCATCTTCGTTCATGAATGGTTCTGTTGGTTGGGAAATCACCAAAGGTTGCTAAACATCAAGCTCAACATCACTATAGGATTCTTGTTCCTCATCTTCACACTCTTTTATCAGTCTAAATGATTCCACATACAAGATATCATCTAAACATAATGTAGAAGAGTGCTTCAGATGATTGACCTCGATATCCATCTCCCCTATCCTTTCTCATTCCTTGTTAAATGCCCTAATGTCTTGATGTATATAACATATGATATCATTCATCGTGTCTATACGATCCAACATTAGTTGAAGCATAGCTTCAATGCCACTCTTTTCGGTGCTTCGTTCTTTTTTTTTTTGACCAAAAGACCTATCAAAATCATAAGAAGAACTAGAATTTAGGTTACCACAATGGGGGGAGGGGGAATTTGGGAAATCACTCCAATGTCCATCTTGACCACCATATAAAGAACAATCATACTCCCGGTAGGATGGAGATGGTGCACATATCTCTCTCCGGGGAGCATATCTACATTCTTACCAAAAGTGAGGTCGATCACAATATGGACATGGATCATCAAGATAAGCTTTCCAATCACCAAGCTCATGTTCATTCCACGATGCCATAGTAGTAAGTAAACTAAAATAAAAATCTACCTGACACAAGAAATAAAAGAAAACAAAAAAAAAATATTTACAAGTTTGAATTCAAGCAAGTAGGCTAAAATTCCAAACCAACTGTGGACTCTTTAGACAAAAAATTGATCAAGTCTAGGATGTAAATAAGATACACTTCTAGGATTGAGATCAATTTGTCAAGTGGACTCTTCAGACAAGTAATTATCATCATCTGAAAAAGGAAAAGACTCGAGGAAAAGCTTGGACATAGGATTAGATTGAACAAAAAGAAAAACATGTTCCACAAACTTGATATCGCTAGAAACTGTGACTTGATTTTTTTGAAGAAAAAGAACCTTATACCTTTGTTTTGCAAAAGGATACCCTAGGAAAACTCCTGGAAGAGCCCTAGGACTAAGCTTGTCCCTATCTACAGAAAGAGTAGAAATAAAACACAAATATCCAAAAGGCTTTAAGATAGAGTAATTAGGAATAGTTTTGAATAATACCTAGTACGGAGAGTTTTGTTTAAGAATAGAAGATGGAAATATGTTAATCAAATGAGTGGTGATAACACTCAACTTCCACTTTAATTTAGTGCAAGGCGGTCGTCGTCAATATAGTTATCCAACTTTTGGAGTTGGGGTCGAATCCACAGGGAACAATGTGAGTAGCGATTAAACTAATTTGAGACTACAGCTACAAGTTGAATTCAAACAGATGATACGAAAAGATAAAATGGGGGTTTTGGAGATTAGCCAATAAATTGTTGGTCACTTCAACTTAACTGTTCGTAATCAAGAGTTTATGAAAAACCAGAATTATGTTGACTAGGGGTTTTGGTACTTGACAAATGCTAATAGTAGTTTAAGATTCTCATAGTAGATAGGACAACAAGTTATCTTTATCAAAGTTATGTCTAAGTGTCTCTCGACCTACTTAAGCATTAAATTACCTAATCCTCTTAGACTTAGGGAATTTATATTCATAGCCCAGATTTTACCTAAGGTTAACCAACCTTGTTACAGCGCTGATTATTAAGAGGAGTATTTCCAAGTCCCTGTTGATAGTTCACTTACCACTATATTTGATTTATTTATCAAGCAATTCAATGTGGGTTTTATCTATTGTTTACAACCAACAGATGTTAATTAAAATCTCAGAATTATCAAGAAGTCCTACCACCTTTCGAATCCTAATCACTCAGCACTTTATCAAGCCCTAACCCTAGATCCCATAATTTAGGCTAATGGAATTTAGCCACTCATAATGCTAAAATTAAAAAAACGAGTTGTATTCATGCTTTCAAAGTTAAACTTACCACAAGAAGAAGAATAACTAGTGAATCACAAATTAGATCACAAAGGAAATCCCAAAATAATGATAATAATCTCTTCAAAGTATTTGCTTTTTCAATCCATGAAGTTAGAGAGAGAAAATATCAAAGTATCGTCAAAACTCAATGTGCGGGCCTCCAAGAAAACCCTAAACAAGGCTTTAAGTAGTTCACCCAAAATAAGGAAACAAAATAATAAAATTTTAGAAATCCCTTGGATTAGGTGATGATATTTGTGATAGCCTATCAGAAGGTTGATGACTTATCACAAATTTCGTCAACTCCTTCTTCAGTTTTGGCTCTTCCTGCTTAAGGCTGACGACAATCTTGATGACTTATCAGCTCTTTAACGACCTATCACAAAATATCATCAAGGCTCTACTTCAGTTCTTCTATGCTGCCTTAGGATGACAATATTCTTGACAACTTGTCTGAACCTTGACAACCTATCACAAAATGTCGTCACAACTTTCAACTTAGGCCAATTCTCTATCTACTGCTGATGATAAAGCCGATAGATTGTCACGGGGCGGACGACTTATAATAAATGTCATCAGCCACACTTTTCTTTATATTTCTTAAAATTTCAACTTCTTTGCTTCCATTCTTGTTAGTTCTCTATCATATCAACTTCTACTGCAATATCAAACATAAAACAATCAAAAACGACAAAAGTTGCTTAAGACTTTGTAATTGTTCTTAGTTAAAATGCTCAAATATGTTAGAATCTATTCACACATCAAATGGTAGTGATCAAGCAATCATCCCAAAACCTTTTAGGCACATTAGATTGAAACAACAAGGTTCTACATGTTTCCAGCAAGTGTTTATGCTTTCTTTACACCACACCATTTTGTTGTGGTGTAGCTGTACAAGTGGTTTTCTATAAAATACCTTTCGACTGAAAAAATCTTTTGCCCCTTTCCTGTTCCCAACTCAAATACATTATCTGATCTCACAACTTTTATTTTTATTGAAAATTGTCGTTCAATGAGAGATATAAAAGTTTGTAGAGTAGGAAAAGCACTTGACTTGGTGAAAAGAAGAAAGGTCCAAGTACATCTTGAGAAGTCATTTACAATTGTCAAGAAATATTTTCCTCCTTTGTAAGTGGGAGTCTTATAAGGTCCCCAAGTGTTTATGTGTATTAGCTCAAGACAACCTTTAGTAGTGATGGAACTAGTCGGGAAAAAGGGTTTGGTTTGTCTATCCATGGGACAAATAGAACAAGGAAAATCTACTTTATCAATTTTATTCAATTGCAATTGTTTGATGTTTTTCATAGCATGAAAAGGAAAATAACCTAATCTATTATGCCATAGAAGCACTGAAGTAGAAAGTGAACAAGCTGGAGAAATTTTATTAATAACTTCACTGGAAGATTGAGTACAATCAGATCTAATAGGACTGATTGACACATGACATATTGACTGAAAAGAATTTGGCAAAAACTTAGACAAACATGAGACCGACTCTTGACAGGAATTAAAAGACACTGGACTAGAAATTAAAAATACTAGATTAGAAAACTTCTAAGAAATCAACTCCATAAGGGTGTGTTATCGTTCATCACATATAGGCCTGCTGTAATATTACCCAGTACCTGTTTATTCTTAAAAAAAAGGGTCTGTATAGAACAATTTGTTTTAGAAAAAATGAGATCACAATCAAATTGAGTACATAACTAAGAAACTGATAACAAGTTATGTTTGAATGTAGGAACAAGAAGGACATAATGAAGTTCAAAATCCGGTATTAAATGTAGACTACCTATATAGTCTACTTTAACCTTGAATGAATTTGGTAAAGTGACTGTAATAAGATAAGACAGAGGCGATATGTTGTGCAATAGAGACTTGTCAAATGTCATGTATTGTGAAGCACCAGAGTCTATAATCCAGGTATGGTACGTTGTTTTGGAAAGAAAGAAGTAAATACATGACAAGATATATATAATGCCCCAAAATCTCATCCCGAGACGTCACACAGTGCTCGAGGCTACAAGTAGCCCCAAGCTAACCCTTTGAGCCTGTAACTAAGTGTGAAACTTTCTACATCAAGCAATAGTACTGTATCATGTCAAGAGTAAGTTGAAATAACTGGAAACTACTGTCTGAATGGTAAATACTGAAAGTCAATGAATAAACTCACAGTCCGACAAGCCTCTAATACTAACAAAGAACTAGAGAGCCATTGGGATAGACCCCAACTAACTCAAACTAAATTGAAAAATGACAATCCAAATACTATAAGAAAACTGAAAGTCTGAAAAAGTAGGCCCTCGAATCATGAGGACTCACCAACTGTGGGAGCGTAGATAAAGATGCTCGAACTACTCACGCTGCTGATACTAAGCATGTGAACCTACATTATAAGACAATGTAGCACATCGACGTATATGTGGATCAGTACTTTGAGGATGTACTGAGCATATAGAGGTGCAATGTATAAGAAACATAGGATCATCACAATTTGTAAAACAATAAATGCTAAATGTGAATGGCTCACATGAGATGGAATATCTAAAATACTGAAATATGAAATCATGCATAACAATTCAGACTTTATAAGTTTAGTGAGCCATAACGTTTAGTTCTAAAATCTGATCTTTTTGAAAACTACTACACTATCTTGTCTACTGTAAGGGAAATGCTTCATCTCAAAACTTTAAGATTTCTTAAAAACCATAACCTTCAAAACATAAGCTTTTATCTTAAGTCTTTAAGAAAATAAACTATTTTAGGATTAAGGGACTTCTTTTGGTAACTTGGGAACTTCGAACATGGGACTCAAAGACTTAGGAGTTTCTTTAAATCGACCTAAACCATGTGAGCTAACATGGAGTCCAACGTCTTGCCCACGTTGGGGAGAGCTATTCTACCATTTCTATCGGAATAGAACCTTAACTTAAGTGATCACAATCTTAGTCATCCATGTAGAAGTGGGAATAATCATAATCCTACGGTGGCACATAGTTTTGGGGCATGAGACCTTGGAATCATACCCTGCTCGGTGCTAAATACTACTCCCATACTTAGGTTCGGAAATTTAGGAAATCCACCTTAAAATAGCATAAGGGTTTATAATAAAGACAAATTATGCTTCTCTTTCTTTAAATCTCAAACTTTATGAACAATGTAGATTCCTTATCTTAGCTTAGGATCAAGAGATCAATTCTTTATTTAAAAGAAAACTAAATGCTTGCTTGTTAAAGCATACTATAACATACTCTTCATGAAATATCAAAATTCACACTTAGGGTTAAAGAATATATACTTGAATGATCACAATATCATAATGAGGCTAAATTCTCGACAATTCACTTGAAAACACTTGAAAATATCAATTCTCAACGAGGAAATACAATTCATAACATAAATCCTCAATTCCAAGCATAAATAAGTAGGATAAACATGCAATTCAAAGCTTAAATTACTTATAAATTTATAAACTCAAAACAAGATGATTTAGATATAAACCCCAACTTGCTAATCATATAATATTTAATAAAATCCAAGATTTTGGGCACAAGAATGAAAGATTTATTCTTGTTCAAACCCCACATACCTCAATTGATGAACAAGCTTGGTTTAAGATGTCACTTGTGCCTTTGAAGGTTGATTCTTGAAATTCTTGACTTGAAAACCTTGAATTTTGAACAATTTTAGAGAAAGAATGGTGAATTTGGGAGGTTCTTGGAGTTGGATATAGTTGCTTAGGGTTTTCTCTTGAGGGAAATTGATGAGGAATGAGCATACTTTGCTCAATAATGACCTTAATCTTCTGTTTTTATGATTTGGGGGAATAAGCAAAAGACCGAACTGCCCTTGGAATTTAAAATTCATATCTGGAACGCCGATCAAAGCCTCACCGCGATGCGGTAAAGGTCCATCGCTATAACTACCATGATTCAGAGGAATTATGATGAGTTACTGGATATGGACAATTGTTGTTTTGGGGTTCACCACGAAGCGGTCCAATCGAGGTGACCCACTGGAAATTACCAAATGCCGATTTAGCCTCCGTCGCGAAGTGGTGGCATTCCCATCGCTATTCTCACCACGACGCAGCCTAATCGCAGTGATCTACTGGAAATTGCCAAATCACGATTTGGCACTCACCACAATGCGGTGGCCTGTCCATTTGGAATCCTGATTACTAAAAATGCTCTAACTTCTTCACCGAGTGTCAGTTTTGGGTGAATTTGTTATCGATGAAAATCTCATTCAATTTCCCACACGATAAAAAGTAAAAATTATGAAACTTCTATATGATTTAAATATTACTCACTTTGGAAGTCACCCCTTAATCTTCTAGAGACAAAATTAGGCTTAAAGAAAGTTTGGGGTATTACAATATCTTTCCCTTGGGAACATTCATCTTTGAATGTGGCTAACGAAACTGAGATGCTGAAAACTGAGGCTATAACTGGAGTGTGCTAATAAAAGCATGCCTAAACTAATTTGCAAATGTATGAACTATCGCATGAATGGCTATATAAATCTTGAAACATGGAATGAAAATAGATGAGTTGAGGTAACTTGTTACCTTAAACTGAATCTGAATCTGCAGTGAAAAAAATGAGGGTACTTGGTTTGCATATCTTCTTCTGCTTCCCAAGTGGCTCCCTCGATGGATTGATTTCGCCAAAGAACTTTGACTAATGGATCTTCTTTGTTCTGTAGTTTAAGAATTTAACGATCAAGGATCTCAATTGGAATATCTTTATATGACATGATGTTCTGAATTTCTGAGCTTTCTAAAGGAACGACAACGGTGGAGTCACCGATGCAGTTCTTAAGCACAGAAACGTGGAATACAGGATAAATAGCTGATAAGTCCATGGGCAACTCAATCTTATAAGCTATTTTCCTAACACGACTTAGAATTCTATAGGGGCCAACATACCAGGGATTGAGCTTCTCTTTTTTGCCAAATCTTTTCACCCCTTTCATGAGTGAAATATTCAGATACACTAAACCACCAACTTCAAACTCAATATCTCTCCTTCTCACATCTGCATATGATCTTATGACTTTGGGCTGATTTCAACCTTTCTCTAATCAACTTAACCTTCTCCATAGCTTCAAATACTACATAAGGCCAAAGCAAATCGGCCTCACCCACTTCAAACCAACCTATGGGTGATCTACATCTTCTCCCATAAAGATCTTCAAACGGGGCCATCTGGATGCTAGAATGATAACTGTTATTATAAGAAAACTCAATCAATGGAAAATGCTCATCCCAACTACCTTTGAAATTAAGAGCACATGCCCTCAACATATCTTCTAATGTTTGGATGGTCCTCTCTTCTTTACCTTTTTTCTGAGGATGAAAGGTGGAACTGAGATAAAGCTAGGTACCAAGACCCTTCTGAAAAGTTTTCCAAAACTGGGAAGTGAGTACCTCTATCCGAAATGATAGACAAGGGAACTTCATGCAATCTGACTAAATCTCATATATATATCTTAGAATAATCCTCAGTTGTATAGGACATGTAGATTGCTAAGAAATGCGCTGACTTAGTTAATCTGTCTATAATAACCCAAACCAAATCATGATGCCGACGCGATTGGGGTACCCTAGTCACAAAATCCATATTTATCTTTTCGTATTTCCAAGTAGGGATACTTAACTCTTGCAACGTACCACCAGGTCTTTGGTGCTCTACCTTAACCTGTTGACAAGTTGCACACTTCACTATAAACTTCTCTATATCCTTCTTCATACCATTCTACCAATAGATTTCCCGCAAATCGTGGTACATCTTGGTAGCATAGGGATGGATGGAATATCGTGCACCATGCGCTTCAACCATAATTCTCTGTCTCAAATCATCAACATAGGTAACACACAGTCTACTATGGTATCTTAATACACCATCTCCCCCTTGGAAGAAATTTTTTATCTTTTGGTCTTTAATTGACTCCTTTAGTTTGACCAAACTAGGATCCATGTCTTACTTCTCCTTCACTTCAAAAACTAAAGAAGATTCAGAACTACTCTGAAACCAAATATTTCCTTCAGCTGAATCAAGCAACCTAACACCCAATCTAGCCAAACAATGAACTTCTCGAGCCAACTATTTTTTATTTTTCTCAACATGAGTAACACTTCCCATTGACAACCTAGTAAGGGTGTTTTCCACTACATTGGTTGTGCCCGAATGGTACAACACACTCATATCGTAATCCTTCAGCAACTCTAACCACCTTTTTTTATGGAGATTTTACTACCTTTGAGAAAATACATAGTGCAAACTTTTATGGTCCGTGAATACATTAACATGGACACCGTACAAATAATACCTCCAAATTTTTAAAGCAAACACCACAGAAGCTAATTCCAGATTGTGGGTTGGGTAATTCTTTTCATGAGGCTTCAACTGTCGGTTTTGGACAAATTTGATATTGATGGAAAACTCATTAAATTTCCCATACGATAACAAGTAAAAATTAGGAAAATTCTATATGATTTAATTATTACTCACTTTGGAAGTCATCCCTTAATCTTCTAGATACCAAATTAGGCTTAAAAAAGGTTTGGGGTATTACACTATATGCACACCTGCCAGATTAACATTCATACTAGCCTCAAAAGTTGATATTGTAGAACCTGGTTGAACATCTTGAAACATTTGCACCAGTTTGTCATGCTGTTCTTTGGAAAAATCTTGATTGATGAGGAGACTAGTCATAGTATTTTCTCAATTGCCTTCTCTATCAAAAACTGTATTAGCCTGATAGTTAGAAAAATTTCCTTTCCTTGCCTTGTTGAACTTGAAGTGTGCAGGATACCCAACAAGTTTATAACAAACATCCTTAGTGTGACTAGATTTTTGCAGTATTTGCAAAAAAGATTTGTCTTCTTAGTTTCTATATTTCCTGATGGATTAACACCCCTGTAGTCTTTTACACTCCTAGATGGAGTCTATTTTTGTCCAAAAGTCATGAAAGCAGAAGATTCAATATCAAGATTATGATTAGAATGTACTTCCCTTTGTGATCCGTTATGTAAGATAATAGAATAGACTTGTCCAGTACTAGGAAGAGGATTCATCATAAGTATGTTTCCTATCACACTAGTAAGCGCATAATTAAGACCCATTAAAGGTTGTATTAGTTGTTGGTCTTCATTTATTTTGATGTTATGAGTTTTGGCTCCACAATCACAGGTACATTTACATATCATAAAAATATTCTGGAGTTTCAGTTGGTTCCAGATTCTTTTAAGTTTGGTAAAATAGTTTACTACATTGTTAGTACCTTGGTTGATGTTATTAAGATCCCTTTGCAGTTGAAAAAACCTTGCTCCATCAGCATGTCCATAGTGATCCTCAAGCTCAATTTAAAGATCCCTAGCTGTTTGTGAGTAGATCACACTTTCAGAGATATCCCTGCTAAGGGAATTAAACAACCAAGTAATGACTATGTCATTGTATCTCTTCCACTGATCAAACAGAGGTGAATCTTTAGTGGGACACTTGCAATTCCCATTGATAAATCCAAGTTTATTTTTAGTCGAGAGCTATATGAGCACTACCCTGTGCCAGTTTCTATAGCAAGTACCATCAAAAGTGACATTCAATAATATCATCCCTTGGTTATCAAAAGAATACAAAAAAATAACGATGGAAAAAGTCTACTGGCAAAGAAGCTGTTGTGCTAGAATTTTCTTTTGTACCAGTTGTTGATGAAGAAGAATTGGATGTGGAAGTACTCATGTTCAAAAAAGGATTTAGAATTGATTATCAAAAAATAAATAAATTATATTGATTCTTAAGGATGCTTTGATACCATGAGAAAACTTAAGCAAAAAAATAGATGTAAATTTTTTTTTTGTATTTTTGTGTGTTCTGTCTTTTGCTGTAGCTGTACATTTATACAAAAGGAAAACCTAATGAGACAGTTATACATTTACATAAAACAAAAACCAAAAGATCAAGTAAACTTAATGATCAAGAAAAAATAATGGGCTGTACAACCCTAATTACATTCTACACTAACAAAGTAATACCCCATACTCTTCCTAGCTTAAATTCGTCCTTAGAATGTTAAAGAATAGCTTCCAAGATATATAATATTTATTTCACTTAGAATTTCCCAGATTTAGACCTCCCATTGTGTGGAAAATTTAATAAGCTTTCCAACGATATAAGATTCTCCCAAATATGACACTTGGTGAAGGAGTTATGGTATTTTTAGTTGGCAGTGTGCCACCTGGGCACTTGGCACGTCGCGGAGAAGCCAAAATTCGCAATTGTCAAATTCCAGTGGCCCTCTGTGATATTGGTGCATCACGAAGAGGATCAATTTCTCAATTGTCTCATTTCAGCGAGACTCAGAGATTTTGGCGCGTCGCGCCATTACCTAAAATGGCAGACCAAAGGGGCACGCCGATGGCTCCGCATCGCGGAGTCTGCCCAGTTCCTAATTGTCACAACTCCAGTGAGCCACCAAAATAGTGGCACGTTGCGGTGTCCACCAAGATCATAAAAATGATGTTTTTCAGTTCCGTTTAGTTATTTAAAAGGGGTATTTTGGTAAAATACCCAATCCCAAATCCATCCAAAACATAAGATTAATCATACTCAAGAAACTTTATGCCCAAATTCATCACTTTCCTTTCAAAATAAAACCCTAGATCATCAAAGCTCCTTCTCCAATAAATCCAAATTCCTCCATTAATTCTCATAGGCAATTAAAGATTAGGAATTCTCTACACAAGAACTCCAAGAATTAACTTTTAAAAGCACAATAGGAATCCAAGATTTAGGATTTTCATCAAAGATCATCAATTAAGGTATGTTAGGTTATAAACAAGGACACTCCTTACATCCTTGTGCCCAAAACTTATTTTTAATTACAAAACTTATTTGATTTTATATGATTTCCCATGAAATTGAAGTTAGGGTTTATACCCAATATTGCTAGTCATAAGATTATGAGATTTCCATCGATTTAGAAGTTAAATTACATGATTATGTTCATATTTTCATGCAAATTGCAGTAATTTCTAGGTTTTATGTTGAATTATAAATGTTTACATTATCAAGCATGAATTTTGAGATGTTTTAACATAAGTTTGATGCTTGGGTCATTAAGCCCCAACTAAAGATTGCTATTTCAAGATTTGTTGCGCTATAAGCACCCTATGACTAGATTCCTTTTAGATTATGGATAAAGATTTGAACTTTTGGTCTCAAAATAGATATGAAATACACTTTACAGATTCAGATTACAGATTTAGCTTTACAGATATACAGGTGGTTTTCAATATAAACCATTAGATTTTTTTAAAAGTGGATTTTCATTAGAATGAGCATAAAGATTTAAGGGGAGTATTATTTAGCACCGAGATGGGTAAGTTACTTTGGTTTCATACCCCAGAACTACGTGCCAACGTAGGATTTAGATTGTTCCCACTTCTATATGGATGACAAATATGTGATCCCTAAGATAGGTTATACTCCCTGGCAAGAGTATGAATCCTCTCCCCAACGTGAGGATTCCTCCTTAAAGGGACAAGAACGTTGGACTCCATAAATGCTCACATGGTTTGTGTTGGTTAGAAGAATCTCCCTTCAGATAAAATATAAAGTATTTCCTTAAAGCATTTAGATAAAGCATTTTCCATTCAGAATAAGATTTCAGATTTCTAAACCCCTTAAGATAAAGTATTTCAATACAGACTTACAGATTTCACTTAGCCTATATGATTTTGAGAATAAGAACCGAATACAAATTTCAGAACTAAGACTAATGGCTCACAAGATTTATAATATATGCTTTATTGTTCATGATTTATGATATTTAATTTTTCAGATTACTCAAGCCTATGTGAGTCATTTACCTTTAGGATACATTGATTTTATAAATTGTGATGATATTGTTTACATATTGCATTCAACCCATATACTCAGTACATCCTCAAAGTACTGATCCACATATATATCTATGTGCTTCATTGTCTTATAATGTAGGTTCAGGTGCTCAATCTCAGTAGCGTGAGTGATTTTCGAGCATCTCATCTACATTCCTGCAGTTGGTAAGTCCTCATAGTTTGGGGACTTAGTTATGTAGATTTCCAAATTATTAGTAGTTAATTTAGCAATTATTTTTGACTGTTTGAGTCAGCTGGAGCTTGTCCCAGTGACTCTCTAGATTCAGTTAGTAGAGGCTTGTTGGACTACTAGATTCAGTTTTAGATTTCAGTTATAGTATTTAGATTTTTCAGTATTTGCTTTATCAAACTTTTGAGATTAGTATGATTTAGATATACTTATACCTAGATAATTCATACAGTTTTCCGCATTTATTATGATTTTTCATTCATATTTTCCCTATTTTGAGATTTACATTTAGAAAAGGTAGCCAGGGTTAGCTTAGGACTACTTGTAGTTTGGAGCACTGTGTGGCATCCCGGGGATCAGATTTTGGGGCATTACAAACTTGGTATTAGAGCCTAAGGTTTAGTGAATCGTAGGAAGTTAGACAAGCCACATTACGTAGAGTCTTGATCATCGATGTGAAGCACGTCACATTTATGAGCAAGAGGCTATGGAGAGTTTTAGGAAATCATCTCTTCTGTCATGATCTATCATCCATTCAGTGTCTCTATCTGCTTCTAACTCGTACTTTTATGTGACAAAAAATGCCTCCTCATCGAGCTGATGCATGAAGAAACGATAACCAGTTACCTCAGCCTGCAGATACTTTGAATGAAAATATGTCACATGTATAGTTCCAGGTAGCCCTTTAGGAGCTAGAACAAGCTGTGACAGCTAATGTTTAGAGCAACCATCAGGTTGTAGTACCACTTCATCAAGATGTGGACTTATCTGCAGCCAGAATTTGAGACTTTATGAGAATGAACTCGCCAGAATTCTTTATGTCAAAGGTAGGTAAGGTCCCACAATTTTATCAAGATGAGGTGAAAAATATTAGTCAAATTATGCATATTTCTGAAGAGGAGAGTGTGGAATTGGCATCCTATAGGCGGAAGAATATTGCATATGATTGGGAAGTGATGTGGAAGAAAAGTAGAGGGGAGAATTCAACTTCCATGACTTGGCAAATATTTTAAGATGCATTCTTAGACAAGTTCTTCCCATGTGAGATAAGGGAAGCTAAGATAGAAGATTTCATGAACCCGAGGTAGGTCTTAATGACAGTGAAGGAGTATTACCTCAAGTTTAACTAGTTGTCTAAGTATACCCCTGATCAGATAGATGACCCTAGGTCAAGTATGAGTAAGTTTGTAACTGCTCTATCTGGGTTGGTAGTTAAGAAGTGTAGGACTGCTATGCTTATTGGAGACATGGATCTTGATAGATTAATGATGCATACTCAGCAGATTGAGGCAGAAAAGTTAAAGGAAAGAGAGAGTGAATAAGAAGGCTAGAACAAGGTAGTTTGACTATGGTTAGAATAGGTTTGGAGGAGGAAATCATTTGCAGTTTCAAAATTAGTCATCTATGTCCGCACCTTTTTCATCTAGTGCTCCCATACCTAAGAACAGGCAGGAACAGTGGAGTAAGTTTTCTATGTCCAAATCTCAGAATAGTGTGAGTGGGAAGCCCAATCATCTCCAATGTGCTAAGTATGGTAAGAATCATGCGTGTTAATATTTGTGGGGCTAAAAAGGTTGTTGTGGTTGTGGAAAGGTGGGTCATGGAATCAAAGAGTACCCGCATTCCAGACAAGGAAATAGGGATATTCATCCCTAGACTCAGGATTCTAGTGCACCAGCTCCTCTAGGTCGCCCAACCCCTCCTTAAGGCGCTTCGTCCAGTACCCGTGGTGGTCAGCAACAAAATTTGTTCTATGCTTTACCATTCTGTCAGGAGCAGAAAGATTCACCAGATATTATTACTGGTATGCTTCGTCTCTTTCATCTTGACGTTTATGTGTTGTTAGACCCTGGGTCGAGTTTATGTTATGTGTCACCATTAGTTGCTATGAATTTTGAGATAAGTTATGAAAAGATCCCTTACCCTTTCTTGGTTTCTACCCTAATAGGTGAGTCAGCTGTTGCTAAACAGATCTATAAAAAGAGTCCTATCACTATCCTTGATAAGGTCATATTAGAATGCTTAATAGAGTTAGATATGGTTGACTTTGATCTTATTCTTGGTTTGTATTGTCTCCATTCCTATTATGCAACCATAGATTGTCGCACTCGAGTTGTGAAGTTTTAGTTTCCAGATGATCCAATCTTTGAGTGGTCAGGTAATCCAGTGTCCCCCAAGAGTCATTTCATATCTTATCTTAAGGACAGAAAGTTGATATCTAAAGGTTTCATTTATCATATGGTTCGAGTCAAGCACACTAAGTTTGAGACTCCAACTGTTCAGTCAGTCAATATAGTAAATGAGTTTCCTGATGTTTTTACAGAAGATCTCCCAAGGGTACCTCCCGATAGATATATAGAACTAGGGATTGACCTTTTTCTTGATACTCAGCCCATATCCATTCCTCTTTATCTCATGGCTCCAGCCGAACTTAAAGAGTTAAAGAAGAAGCTCAAAGATCTTTTAGATAAGGGTTTTCTAAGGCCTAGTGTTTCTCCATGGGGCTCTCCTGTCCTATTCGTGTGGAAAAAAGATGGTTCTTTGTGAATGTGTATTTACTATCGTCAGCTAAATAAGGTCACAGTCAAGAACAAATATCCTCTTCCTAGAATTCATGACTTATTTGATCAACTCCAAGGTTTAAATTATTTCTCAAAGATAGACCTTAGATTTGTCTATCATCAGCTTAAAGTAAGGGAGTGTGATATTCCAAAGATAGCCTTTAGAACTTGTTATGGTCATTTCGAGTTTCTAGTTATGTCCTTCAGGCTAACCAATGCCTTAGTAGACTTTATGAACTGAGTGTTCAAATATTATCTATACATATTTTTCATATTATTCATAGATGATATCCCTGTGTACTCCCGTAGTGAGAATGACCATGTAGATTATATTAGAATTGTCTTGCAAACTCTTAAAGATCATAAATTGTTCACCAAATTCAGTAAATATGAATTTTGGCTAAGGTCAGTATCTTTCCTTTGTCACATTATTTCTGCCGATGGTATTAGAGTTAATCTCCAAAAGACAGAAGTCATAAAAAATTAGCCTAGAACTATCTCTCCGTTAGATATTAGGAGTTTCTTGGGTCTAGCTGGTTATTACAGACATTTTGTTGAGGGTTTCTCGTCTATTGCATCTCCCATGTCTAGATTGACCCAAAATAAAGTTAAGTTCCAATGGTAAGATTCATGCGAGAAGAGTTTTCAAGAGATAAAGACTCGACTCACTTTATCCCCAGTTCTAGCATTACCCATGGTACAGATGGTTTTGTGGTGTATTTTGGTGCCTCTAGAATTGTTTTGGGTCCTGTGTTGATGCAGAGAGGTAAGGTCATAGCCTATGCCTCTAGACAATTGAAGCCTCACGAAAAGAATTACCCAACCCATGATCTTGAGTTAGCTGTTGTAGTGTTTGCTTTTAAAATATGGAGACATTATCTGTATGGTGTGTATGTTGATATGTTTACGGAACACAAAAGTTTGCAGTATGTATTTACTTAGGGAGATTTTAACCTTCGACAGAAAAGGTGGTTAGAATTGCTGAAGAATTGTGATATGAGTGTGTTGTACCATCCGGGCAAGGCCAATAGAGTGGAAGATGCTCTTAGTAGATTGTCTATGGGCAGTGTTGCTCATGCGGAGAAATATAAGAAAGAGTTAGATCGAAAAGTTCATAGTTTGGCTATATTAGGTGTTAGGTTGATTGATTCAACTAAAGGGAATGTTTGGGTTCAGAGTAGTTCTGAATCATCCCTAGATTTAGAAGTGAAGGAGAAGCAAGATATGAATTCTAGTTTGGTAAAAAAGGAGTTGGTTAAAGACCAAAAGGTAGAGGTTTTCTCCCAAGGGGAGATGGCGTGGTTATATACCAAAGTATATTATGTGTGCCATGTGTTGATGATTTGAGGCAACAGATTATGGTGGAAGCGCATGGTGCGTGTTATTCTATTCATCTAGGTGCTACCAAAGTGTACCGCGACTTATGAGAAATCTATTGGTGGAGTTGTTTGAAGAGAGATATTGCAGAGTTTATAGTTAAGTCTGCAACTTGTCGGCAGGTTAAGGTAGAGCACCAAAGACCTGGTGGTACGTTGCAAGAGTTTGGTATCCCCATTTGGAAGTAAGAAGAAGTAAATATGGATTTTGTGATGGGTTTACCGTATTTACGTCGTCATCATGATTTAATTTGGGTTATTGTAGATAGATTGACTAAGTCAGCACATTTCTTGCCAGTTCATACATCCTATACAGCTAAGGATTATGCTAAGTTATATATCAGAGAGTTAGTTAGGTTGCATGGAGTACCTTTGTCCATTATTTCAGATAGGGGTACTCAGTTCACTTTCCAATTTTAGAGAGCCTTTCAGAAGGGTCTTGGTAGCCAAGTTCATCTTAGTTCAGCATTCCATCCTCAGACAGATAGTCAAGAAGAGAGGACTATCCAAAATCTAGAAGATATGCTGAGGGCATGTGCACTTGATTTCAAAGGTAGTTGGGATGAGCATTTTCCATTGATTGAGTTCGATTATAATAACAGTTACCATTCTAGCATACAGATAGCCCCGTTTGAGGCATTTTATTGAAGGAGATGTAAATTACCCATAGGTTGGTTTGAAGTGGGTGAGGCTGCTTTACTTGGGCCCGATGCAGTATTTGAAGCTATGGAGAATTTAAGTTGATAAGAGAAAGATTGAAAATAGCCCAGAGTCATCAGAAATCCTATGTAAATGTGAGAAGAAGGGACCTCAAGTTTGAGGTTGGTGATTTAGTGTATCTGAATATTTCATCCATGAAAAGGGTAAAAAGATTTGGAAAAAAAGGGAAACTTTGTCCCTGGTATGCTGGCCCTTACAGAATTCTGAGTCGTGTTGGGAAAGTAGCTTATGATCTTGAGTTTCCCGCAGACTTGTCATCCGTTCATCTTGTATTCCACGTCTCTATGCTTAAGAAATGTATTAGTGACTCCACTGTTGTAATTCCTTTAGGAAGCTCTGATATTCAGAACAACTTTTCATACAAAGAGATTCCAGTTGAGATTTTAGATCATCAGATTTGTATACTAAGGAACAATGAAATTTCCTTGGTCAAAGTTCTTTGGAGGAATTAGATTGTTGAGGGTGCAACTTGGGAAGAAGAAACAGATATGTGAGACAAGTACCCTCACCTCTTCTTCGCAAACTCAGATTTATCCGAAGGTAATAATCGTCCTTAATTCAGTTCTTTTCT
Source organism: Capsicum pubescens (assembly GCA_030864215.1). NCBI lineage: Eukaryota > Viridiplantae > Streptophyta > Magnoliopsida > Solanales > Solanaceae > Capsicum > Capsicum pubescens. Next base: position 50,377,656 of record CM061543.1, on the reverse strand, counting down.
AATCACAGATCCAGCTATATAGTTGTCCTCATGTAAGTTCATGCACCTACAGAATAACTCAAAAGCTCAGAATGATTTAGATTCAGAGTCACAACTTATTTCAGTAGTGCATGCTATCATATATCCTCAGATTTTCTCATTTTTCTTAGTCTAATCAGCAACATTTGAGGATGAATGTTCCCAAGGGGGAGATATTGTAATACTCCGTACTCTTCCTAGCTTAACTTCATCCTTGGAATGTTAAAGAATAGATTCCAAGATAGATAGTATTTGTTTTGTATAGAATTTCCAAGATTTAGACCTCCCATTTTGTGGAAAATTTAATAAGCTTTCCAACAATATAAGATTCGCCCAAATCTGACACTCGGTGAAGAATTGATGGCATTTTTAGCTGGCAGTGTACCACCTGGGAACTTGGCGTGTTGCGGAGAAGGCAAAATTCGTAATTGTCAAATTCTAGTTGCCCTCCGCTATATTAACGCATCACGGAGAGGGTAAATTTCCCAATTGTCCTATTCTAGTGAGACTCCGCGATTTTGGCGCGTTGCACCATTAGCTAAAATGGAAAACCAAAGGGATACGATGATAGCTCCGCGTCGCGGAGTCTACCCAGTTCCCAATTGTCACAATTCCAGTGAGCCACCGCGATTGTGGCACGTCGCGGTGGCCACCTAGATCAGAAAAATAACGTTTTTCAGTTCCATTTAGCTATTTAAAAGGGGTATTTTTGTAAAGTACCCAGTCCAAAATCCGTCCAAAAAATAAGATTAATCATACTCAAGGCACTTTATGCCCAAATTCATCACTTTCCTCTCAAAAGAAAACCCTAGATCATCAAAGCTCCTCCTCCAAGAAACCCAAATTCCTCCATTAATTCTCCAAGAAAATTCAAGATTAGAAATTCTCCACTTAAGAACTCCAAGAATCAACCTTTAAATGCACAATAAAAATCCAAGATTCAATTTTTTCATCAAAGATCATCAATTAAGGTATGTGGGGTTATGAACAAGGATACTCCTTTCATCCTTGTGCCCAAAACTTGTTTTTAATCACAAAAGTTATTTGATTTTATGTGATTTCCCATGAAATTGAAGTGAGGGTTTATACCCAATATTGCTATTTAAATTACATTATTATGTTCATATTTTCATGCATATTGAAGTAATTTCCAGATTTTATGTTGAATTATAAATGTTTACATTATCAAGCATGAATTTTGAATTTTTTTAACATGAGTTTGATGCTTGGGTCACTAAGCCCCAACTAAAGATTGCTATTTCAAGATTTGTTGTGCTATACACACTCTATCACTAGATTTCTTTAAGATTAAGGATAAAGATTTGACTTTTTGATCTCAGAATAGATATGAAATCCACTTTACAAATTCAAAATACAAATTTAGCTTTATAGATATACAATTGGTTTTCATTATAAACCATTAGATTATTTTAAAAGTGGATTTTTATTAGAAAGAGCATACAAATTTAAGGGGAGTAGTATTTAGCACCAAGATGGGTAAGTTACTATGGTTTCATTCCCCTGAACTATGTGCCAACGTAGGATTTAGATTATTCCCACTTCTACATGAATAACAGATATGTGATCACTTAGATAGGTTATACTCCCTGGCAAAAGTATGACTCCTCTCCCCAATGTGAGGATTCCTCCTTAGGGGGACAAGAACGTTGGACTCCATGAATGCTCACATGGTTTATGTCGATTAGAAGAACCTCCCTTCAGATAAAATATAAAGTATTTCCTTAAAGCCTTTAGATAAAACATTTTCCATCAATAATAAGATTTCAGATTTCTAAACCCCTTAAGATAAAGTATTTCTATACAGACTTTCAGATTTCACTTAGCCTATATGATTTTGAGAAAAAAAAACAAAATACAGATTTCAGAACTAAGGGTAGTGGCTCACAAGATTTATAATATATGCTTTATTGTTCATGATTTAGGATAGTCAGTTTTCAGATTACTCAAGCCTATGTGAGTCATTTACCTTTAGCATGCATTGATTTTATAAATTATGATGATATTGTTTACTTATTGCATTCACCCCTATATACTAAGTACATCCTCAAAGTACTGATCCACATATATATCTATGTGCTACATTGTCTCATAATGTAGGTTCAGGTGCTTAGTCTTAGCAGCATGAGTGATTTTTGAGCATCTCATCTACATTCCTGCAGTTGGTAAGTCCTTATAGTTCGGGGACTTAGTTATTCAGATTTCAAGTTTATTAGTAGATAATTTAGCATTCATTTCAGACAGTTTGAGTTAGCTGGGGCCTGTCCCAGTGACTCTCTAGATTCAGTCAGTAGAGGCTTGTCAGACTACTAGATTCAGTTTTAGATTTTAGTTATAGTATTTTCTTTATCAGACTTTTGAGATTAGTATGATTCAGATATACTTATACCAAGATAATTCATACAGTTTTCCGTATTTATTATGATTTTTCATTCATATTTTCCCTATTTTGAGATTCAAATTTAGAAAAGGCATCCAGGGTTAGCTTAGGACTACTTGTAGTTCGGAGCACCATGTGGCGTCTCAGGAATCAAATTTCGAGGTGTTACAAACAAACACAGAAAAATAGCGAAAAAAATAAAAATAGTCTTAAAGTGGTTATCTACGGGCTTATGAACCTCTTTGTAAGTCATCCAAATTCTAAAAGATAAAACTCAAGTAATTCAGCCCGAGTGCAGTTGAGCCCAAGATCCAAATACATCTTCAGTGTGTATCTATCTCCCTTGTTTCTTTCTCTGTGGAAGTAACCTCGACCAAATCCTATTTTTCGGCAACAAATGCTTGTCGGATGTAAATTAAGATCTTAAGAAATCTCGAACACAAAATTGAGTCAAAATTATTCCCACCAATGAAGTTTTTGTATAAGGTCATGGTCCTACTTCAAACGAGTATATTCCATAGAATATGAAGAATTACATGACTCATAACCTATCAAATTAAAGTTATTCGAGTCTAGTTTTCAACTCACCAGAGATCTGTGTGAAAAGTTATGCTGAACATTGCACGGTCCGAGTGATCAAGATATTTACCATATATATCTGTGTTGCATGACCAGCCACATGATCAATGTGTTATCCATACGACCATGCACGTGGAAAACACTTAAAGCATCCAAGATTGTGGTTCACCCCTAATCCAAATATTTTCCATAGAAAGAGAATTTTTTAAGAACTCAACTTCTTCCAAGGTTCATCCATCACCCAAGATAAGATGTAGCAGTAAAATATTGATTATTTTATCATTCTTAACATAAATTAATACCTTGCTCACGGAATCCATAGATTCTCAAGAAAACTACACATGAACTCAAGTGAAGGATTTTGCTAAGATTTCTTTCTAGAGGTAGTACATCTCCCACGAACTCCCATGTAAACTTTAGTGAATCTAACAGAAAGTTATGAAATTCTAACAAGGTTTTTCATTACAAAAATTATTGAGTTTTTAATAAACCTCACCTCCAAGGAGCAAGAACAAATTCATGTTGTCTCTTCCTCGAAATATTAAACCTTTGTCAAGAACTTCGAGCAATTAAGGTATGTAAAGTCATCCTCCACGTGCGGGAACATAATTATCCTTTTCCATCATTAAGTTTTCCTGAATATACTTTTTTCCTTCTTGAATACGTTAGGTTTTATGATGAAAACCTTACGTATTGATTTTCTTGATTACTTATGAATTTCAAAAATCCCATAGGATACTTTCAATCTCTATAATTGTTAAGAGTCCCGAATAAAAAAGGAATGAGTAATTGGTCTCCTTATATGTACTTGGACAATTCTTCCCTCAAATTTTAAGGTTGAGTTAGGACCAAGTGTCATATCTTTATATTGTATCAAATCCTAGCCTATCCTATTTCTTTGTTCCTAATGTTAGGCCCCCATATTACATATTCCATGCTTCAGTTAACAAAGCTTTAGCATGCAGGGGGTGTTAAGAGTCACATATCAAGAGAATAATGGGTAATTAGTCTCTTTATAGAAACTTGGACAATCCTTCCTTAATGAGCTAGCTTTTGGAGTTGAATTAGACGCAAGTGTTATATCCTTACAATGGCAACCATCTTCCATGAAATTTATGATACTCACCAAAAAATTATGAAAAATATGATTTTTCTTCAAAAATTCATGAGTGAGATGAGTCCTCTTAATGATTTTACTTATGATATGAATTTTATGACTATGAACTATGGCTTTTGATGATTTTCTGTGAAAAGTATGAATACTATCAATTTTCTAAAAGGTTAATCATTTGTATTTGTAATACAATTTTCTCGATAAATAAGTCTGAGATTAACTATAACCACCAGTTTCATCATTACTAAAAATATATGTGGAAAAAGAAAAGAATCTCATTCATCACATAAGTTAGGATCAATTATTTAGTATAGGAGTGCATTTTATATGTACTAAGGTCATATAATACTCCTTCCACAAAGTTAAGTTAAAATTACCCGTACCGATTTTGTTTTGGGTGAAGTTTAAACTAGGGTCAACTTCAAATGAGAATTGCTCCTAAAATATAAGGAGTTAGGGATACCAATTCCCACTAAATTAAAAATCTCCAAGTCTTCTTTCCAATCACAACTAGTCTTCATTAATTCGTTTCCTAAGTAAAAAGTTATGAACATTTTACTGAAGATTTTCCATGATGAAAAGTTGAGGGCGTTGTAGTAGGTCATGTCTCTGTAGAAACGTCGCTATAGAAGGCATGGTATTTATAGTGACATGCACAACCATTTATAACCCATTTTTTGAGGACTTTCAGCCTTCAAACTCTAAAATTTTATTCTGAAGCCCTAGAGGAGCTATTTTATCTTAGAATGGGATGAAATTACTCATTAAGGTAAGTTTCTTCCATCACCTTCTTCATTTTTCAATCCTTTAACATTCTAAAATAATTAGAACAATCTTTTATGGTGAAATTCTTGGGGATTTGAACCCTAAGTTCTTGATAATTTAGGGAAAGCTTATGAGTTGGGTTAATATCACCTAGAGTCACTTTTAAATTATTTATTATCAACCCCATAGCATGAATTTGCGATTATAAAGCATGAAAGTTGATAGTTGGGGATCTTGATAATATAAATATAGACCTTTAGCTTTAGAAATCCATTAATAGAGTTGTATTGAGATGGATAGAACTATTATGATGGCTAATTGACCCTTGAATAATGTTATAGACCATAAATAATGATAGAATTAGTGGATTTAAATTCTCAAGTTATTTGTTTGAATAGTAGTTCATTAATTAATACATAATTATCATTATTACATGATTTAACCTTCGAAAATGTAAAGAAGAAGGAAGATCACCCATGAATAGCTTACTTATTGTAACGCATCAAACCTAGTGCCCAGAACACTACACGATACTCATGACCCCGAAGGACTATAAGTTAACCCATGACTGATATCTGTACCTGTACACTGCATAATATAACATAATAATGCAGAAACATGCACTGAAAGGCCATAAGGTTCAATCTGAAATATAACATGAATAGTATAACATCTGTGTGGGGTAATAAAATACCCAAAAAAAACTGGGAATACTAAATTTTGAAAAGTGATAGTCTAGAAAGCTTTTAACATGACTGAACTGTCTGAGTAAGGAGTTGATGGGACATGTCCCCAACTAACTCCAACTAATAAAGTAATAAATGAGATAATATAGAAATAATCATGTCCTCAAAGGATGAGGACTCACTTCTAACTCTAACTGTTGAGGTTGGAATCTACTGCTTCTCTAGAGCTCGTGTCTCGAAACCTATGGGATAAGACACCATAGCGCGAATGCGTCAGTACTTTGAATGTACTGGTATGTATGTGAGGTAGTCTGAATGCATGGGGTTCATATGCATGAATAATAATAATAACTGGCTGACTATCATGAGCGTGAGAATACATACATGAGACATGATGACTGATACTAATACCGTGATAACAGGATTACTGATAACTGAATACTGATAACATAACATAACTGATATAACTGATAACTGATAACATGAGTGACTGTAGCTGACAATCCTAAATCTGATGGAACTATCTGAGTCCCATACTGTATTAGAGTTGACTGTATTTGACAGTCCTGAAGTCTGAAGAACTATATGAGTTCTTTTACTGAGGCTGATATTGAAACTGTGGGAGGTTGTTATTTAACCGACATGCCCCTAATACACCATTATGGATGAGTTGGGGTCCAATCTATAACCCCAATTGGAAGGGTGTGAATACCGCGCCACTAGTAAGGATAAGATATGGGTGACTCTTATCTGATAGTGTCCACAAATGAGAATGGTGGGGCTCTTATCTGACGGTGCTTATCCACCTCATCAACCCTTATCGGACAGTGTTGATGTCTCAACCTATGCTAGCTACATAGTTCTGGAACGCAAGGATGACTTTTAAGGATCACACCCTTATCTGATAGTGTGTGTCCCCATCCTTAGGTTCACTCGGTGCTAATTCCTACTCCCATATGATTAGACTCTGAACATGATTAACTGAACTGAACATGGAATGAGTTACTAAATACCGTTGACTGACAAAATACTACTTATATCTGTCAACTGACTGAGGTCATAAGATTATGGTGATTTCTTGAGTCATAAGACTGTCGGAAGTCTAAGGATTCATAGCTTGATTGAGAGTATCGTGAAAATATGACATGGCTCTAGGAACACAGCTAATATTTTAGGTAAAAGAACCCCCAGGATTCGATATAAGGAAACTGACAAAGACTGGGTTACTTGAATACATAATAATCACCATAATTCATTTACTGAAGCATTTCATCACACATCTGATAGGCATAAGATTGTACATACATGGGGATTTCATGACAACATGCTAGTTAGGCACTATTCCTTGATTTAGGCATTAAATCAAATATATTGTAGGCATGGTACATGTAAACATCATTGTACAACAATTAAACATCATGGTCACATTCTAATTTTATCATCTAAGGGTTTAGTCATAGGTTTGCATGAATATATATCTGTAATAATTAAACCCACATAGAAATTATCTCCCAACATGGAGTAAAATTTAATTTCTCATTTATTAACATGAACAAGACAACCTAATCATGAAATCATAAATAAAATCCATAACTTGAAGTTGGAAAAAGGGATTCTTGGACTTCATGGATGAAAGGAGTCCATGAATGAATAATGTGCATACCTTGGTTAAGATTCTTGATGTTCTTAAACTTGAAGAATTGAAAATCCCTTAGTTTTTGAAGAAGATTGGATTTCGTTCTTGGAGATTAATGTTTGAGAGAAACCCTAATATTAGTTGTGAAGTAATAATGAACCAAATGGATAAAATCGGATATGATTGGGTATATATATAGGTGGGTGGTAAATGACCAAAATACCCTTTTAAAAATGGCTTTAATTTTGCTGAATCGGGACCTGCAACGGTGGGTGCGACAGTCCATCATGGGGTTGATGGTTTGTCGTCCCTGACCATCGCTTTTAGGCAGAATGGGGTCTCACTATTTTGGCTGCAACGACTTGGGCAATGGTCCATCGCTAGTTCGACGGTCCGTTGCACCTTATCTAGAAGGTGGGCTCACTGTTTTCCTTATGACGGCCTGAGCGATGGTTCATCACTAGTCTGGTGGTCCATCGGCCTGGTCCGTTTCTCCTAGGAAGAAGATAGTACTCGCTCCCTTGCTGCAATGGTCGTGGGCGACGGTCCATCGGCCTCACCATCGCATTTGGGCGGTTTTACTACCTTCTGTATTTTGGCCATAACTTTCTTCTCCGATGTTGATTTTTGACGAAATTAGTATTGTTAGAAAGCTAATTAAATTTACCACATGACAAAAAGTGAAAATATTAAAAATACCACGTGTACAAAAATGGATTCGTATTCCAAAGAAAGTTCTAACATCCTTAAGATGATCTCAAGCTAGGAAAAAGGCAAGGGTATTACACTATCTCCCCCTTGAGAACATTCATCCTTGAATGAGACTGATTGAGAGGGGAAACAATAAGCTGAACATGAACTGAACATGAATAACTGGAACATGATCTCATGACTGACAAGCTAAACATAACATACGAATCATGCATATCTGATGTATGTATAACTGATTCATCAATGCATATCTGAGTGTTTTGAAGAACTAAGTTTCTCACAATGAGAATACATGTATGATTCATAAATGCATGACTAAACTGATGCATGAGTGCATGAATGAATATGCAATGGTACTTGATATCAAGTTTATAATGGGGAACATGAACATGAAACTGAATACCAAGTTCATGATGAACACAAAACATGAAACTGAGTAAGCATAAGGAGAGCTATTATATTTAGGTCAATCTGAGGTGGCGGAGAAGAGGTGAGGGTACTTGGTTTGCATATCTTCTTCTGCTTCCCAAGTAGCTACCTCGATGGACTGATTTCGCCAAAGAACCTTAACTAGAGGGACTTCTTTGTTCCTCAATCTACGAGTTTGATAGTATAGAATTTTGACTGGAATCTCTTCATAAGAGAGGTTGTTCTGAACATCAATGCTCTAAATAGGGACTACAACTGATGGGTCACCTATGCACTTCTTGAGCAAAGAGACATGAAGACTGGATGAACTAAGGCTAGATCTGAAGGCAATTCAAGATCATAAGCTGCCTTGACAAAGCGACTGAGAATTTTGAAGGGACCAATATATCGAGGACTGAGCTTTCTCTTCTTGCCGAACCTCTTCACTCCCTTCATGGGAGAGATATTTAGATAGACATGATCACCGATATCAAACTCGAGATCTTTTCTATGAATATTTGCATAAGACTTCTGTCGGCTCTGAGCAGCCCGGAGTCTTTCTCTGATCAACTGGACTTTCTCTAAGGCATCAAATACCAAGTCAGGCCCTATAACTGAGGCCTCATGAACTTTGAACTAACCAATTTGAGATCTATATCTCCTACCGTAGAGAGCTTCAAATGGAGCCATCTGAATACAGGAATGATAGCTGTTGTTGTATGCAAATTCAATCAAAGGCATGTGGTCATCCCAACTACCCTTGAAATCAATTGCACACGCCCTTAGCATATCTTCTAGAGTCTGAATGGTCCTTTCTGCTTGACCATCTATTTAAGGATGAAAGGCTTTACTGATATGGACTTGGGTACCAAGACCTTTTTGGAATGCTTTCCAAAAATGATAGGTGAAATAGGTACCTCTGTATGATATAATGGACAATAGAACACCGTGCAATCTGACTAACTCCTTGATGTAGAGTTTGGTGTAATCCTTGGCTGAATAAGAGGTATGTACTGGAAGGAAATGATCTAATTTGGTTATCCTATCTACAATGACCCAGACTAAATCATGCTGATGACGAGTTTGAGGAAAACCCGTCATGAAGTCCATGTTCACTTCTTCCCACTTCCAAGTAGGAATAATGAACTCCTGCATGGGACCACTAGGCTTCTGATGCTCTATCTTAACCTGTTGATACGTAGAGAACTTAGCCATAAACTCTGCAACATCTCTCTTCATCCCACTCCACTAATAGATCTCTCACAAGTCGTGGTACATCTTAGTGTCCTCTGGATGAATAAAGTAGCGCGCCTCATGCACTTCTGCAAGAATTCATTACCTTAAGTCATCTACACCTGGAACATAGAGACGACCCTGACAACGAAGAACACTATCTCCCCCTTGGGAGAAAACCTCTATTTTCTAATTTTGAACTGACTCTTTTAGCTCGACAAGGCTAGGATCTCTATCTTGCTTTTCTTTCACCTCGGAAACTAGAGATGGTTCTAAACTATTCTGAACACATACACCACCCTATGAGGAATTGACTAAGCATACGCCTAGTCTAGCAAGATGATGGACTTTCTGACCTAACTTCTTCTTTCTATCCTCATTATGAGAAACACTACCCATGGACAGTCTACTAAGAGCGTCGGCCACTACGTTGGCCTTTCCCAAATGATAAAAGACACTCATGTCATAATATTTCAAGAGCTCTAACCACCTTCTCTGACGAAGATTAAGATCTTTCTGAGAAAAGACATACTGAAGGCACTTATGATCTATGAAGACATCTACATAAACACCGTATAGATAATGCCTCCAAATCTTCAAGGCAAACACTACGACTGCTAACTCAAGATAATGTGTAGGATAATTCTTCTCATGGGGCTTTAGCTGTCTGGAGGCATAGGCTATGACCTTACCATGCTGCATGAGGATACAACCCAAACCTACTCTGGATGCATCTCAATATACTACGAACCATCTAAACCACCTGGAAGAGCTAAGACTAGAGCTGAGGTGAGTTGAGTCTTCAACTCCTGAAAACTCTTCTCGCAAGGATATGACCACTAAAACTTGACTTTTTTCTGAGTCAACCTGGACATAGGGGATGTAATAGAAGAAAATCCTTCAACAAACCATCTATAATGGCCATCCAAACCCAAGAAACTCCTGATATCTGATGGAGAGACAGGGGGAGGCTAATTTCTTACCACTTAATCTTTTGAGGATCTACTCTAATGCCATTACCAGAAATGATATGACCAAGTAATTCTACTGACCTTAGCCAAAATTCACACTTACTGAATTTGGCGAATAACTGGTGATTTCTGAGAGTCTGAAGTACTGTTCTGAGATGGTCTGCATGATCGTGCACAGTGCGGGAATAGACCAGAATATCATCTATGAAGACTATGACGAACATGTCCAAGTACTTATTGATCACACGGTTTATCAAGTCCATAAAAGTGTATGGGGCATTGGTAAGAAGAACAAATGAAATGACTAGAAATTCTAAGTGACCATACCGAGTACGGAAAGCTATTTTTGAAATGTCACATTCTCTGACTCTAAGCTGATGATAGCCGGATATGAGGTCTATCTTAGAGAAATAATTGGCACCATGAAGTTGGTCAAACAAGTCATCGATTCTAGGAAGAGGATACTTGTTCTTGACTGTAACTTTATTAAGCTGACGGTAATGAATGCACATTCTGAGAGAATTGTATTTCTTGTAACGAATAAGACTGGTAGGCCCCATGAGGAAATGTTGGGTCTGATGAATCCCTTATCTAAGAGATCCTTTAATTATTCCTTCAGTTCTGTGAGTTCTGCTGGTGACATTCTGTATGGAACAATAGAGATAGACTGAGTGTCTAGTAGAAGATCAATACCAAAGTCTATTTCCCTTTCGGGAGGAATTCCTGGAAGATCTTCGAGAAAGACATCTGAATATTCATTTATAACTAGAACTGATTCAAGACTGGGAGCCTCAGAACTGGAATCCTTAACTCAAACAAGATGATAGACACATCCCTTAGATATCATTTTCCTTTCCCAAAGGTAGGAAATAAGCTGACCTCTGAAAGTGGATACACTACCCTTTCACTCTACGATGGGTTTATTTGGAAACTGAAACTGGACTATTCTGTTTTTGCAGTCTACTGTGGCATAGAAAGAATGAAGCCAATCCACATTAAGAATGACATCAAAATCAATCATCTCTTATTCGACTAAGTCTGCTGAAGTGACTTTTTAAAATATCATAATCGGGCAGTTCCTGTATACCTATCGAGCTATGGTGGTTTTACCCACTGGGGTAGAGACTAAAATGGGCTCTGCTAAAATTTTGGGACTGCTTCTGAAATCAACTTCTAAATAAGGAGTAACAAAAGACAAGGAAGATCTTGGATTTAGAAAAGCATAAACATGCACATGAAAGATTTATAATGTACCAGTAACTATATCAGGAGAATTTTCCTGATCTTATTGGGTCTGGAGAGCATAAAGACAATTTGGGCATTACCCACTAGTTGCACTAGAGGTGGCACCCTATTGATTCGGGCGACCGAACTGAGCTGAGGAGCGGAGATAACTCTGATAACCAGACTAAGGGCAGTCTCTGACTCTGTGGACTGGCTTTCCATACCCAAAATAGATATCACTTCCCACTCTGCACACACCCTTATGGTTTTTACCATAAGTCTGACAAAGAGGATTAGCTCGGGCACTGCTAACACTACCCTGGGTCTTAGAGCCTGGTGCTCTATCTCTATTTACCTCTTTAAACTTAGGAACTGGAACATTGCTATAGAGGGAGATGGAACTGACGACTTAGGATAAAACTGAGAATGATTTCCTCCTTCTGACTTAGGCTGAGCGAAGTTAAAACTACCTGTCTTCGCTTTCTTATTCTGTTTCTCCTTTATCTTGATCTTTTGCTCCTCTATCTGCTGAGTATGGGTCATAAGTCTGGTTAAGGTTATGTCATTATTCAGTATGGTAGATCTGCACTCATTAACCATACTATCATTTACCCCTGACACAAACTTACTCATCCTTGCCCTGCTATCTGCAACCACATGAGGGGCATATCTGGCTAATTGAGTAAACTTGAGAGAATACTTTTTCACTGTCATATTGCCCTGCCTGAAAGTAAAAGAGTCGATCAAGGAAATCTGAAGCAAACTCCTCCTACTAAACTGACCCTACATTATCTGCCCTTTCTGACTTCCACTGCTTGAACCAAGTATGAGCAACATCCTACAACTGATATGCAGCTAGCTCAGCACTCTCAATAGTAGTCACCCCATGATGTATTTCACCTTCAGCACTTGATCTAGTAATTCCTGTGGGTCTTCGTCTGTCTTAGACTTGAGAAAGGTTAGAGGGTTCATTCGGGTGAAGTCCCGAATTCTAGCTGCAGCTAAATTGGCCACTGGGTTGGCCGAAACGATAACAGGTCATTCATTATGGGTAGCTACGAACTAAGCAAGAGTGGTGAATACGGCCCTGAATTCCGTATGAGAAACATGATCATCCAAGGGATCTTCTTGGACAGGCTGGGTTCTTCTCTTGGAAGGCATATTCTGAAATAAAAAGAAGAAGCGGATTAGACTGAGGGATTGACTTGAGTTTATGCTCACTAGCATGACATGAATACTAAAAGAGGGGAAACTATTCCTAAAACATCTCATAGCCTCCTGCACATAAATGTGGCACACAACATACCCATGTACAAGACTCTACTAGATGCAGCTTTTAGACTTCCTAGGACTCTATTGAACTTGTCTCTGATACCAAGTTTGTAACGCCCTGAACCTGGTGCCTAGAATGCTACACGGTTATCATGACCCTGAAAGACCACAAGCTAACCCATGACTAATATCTATACCTGTACACTGCATAATATAACATAATAATGCGGAAACATGCACTGAAAGGCCATAAGGTTCAATCTGAAACATAACACGAATAGTATAACATCTTTGTAGGGTAACAAAATACCCAAACAAAACTAGGAATACTAAAGTCTAAAAAGTGATAGTCTAGAAAGCCTCCAACATGATTGAACTGTCTGAGTAAGGAGTCGATGGGATATTTTCCTAACTAATTCCAACTAATAAAGTAATTAATAAGATAATATAGAAATAATTATGTCCTCAAAGGATGAAGACTCACTTTTAACTATGATTGCTGAGGCTGGAATCTACTGCTGATCTGGAGCTCGTGTTTCGGAACCTATGGTATAAGAAACCATAGAGAGAATGTGTCAGTACTTTGAATGTACTGGTATGCATGTGATGTAGGCTAATTGCATCGGGTTCATATGTATGAATAATAATAATAACTGATAGACTATCATGAGTGTGAGAATACATACATGAGACATGATGACCTACACTAATACCATGATAACATGATTACTGATAACTGAATACTAATAACATGACATAACTGATATAACCAATAATTGATATAACTGATAACATGAGTGACTGTAGCTGACAGTTCTGAATTTGATGGAACTATCTGAGTTCCATACTGTGTTAGAGTTGATAGTATCTGACAGTCCTAAAGTCTGAAGAACTATCTGAGTTCTTTTACTGAGGCTGGTACTAAAACTGTGGGAGGTACTTATTTAACCGATATTTCCCTAATATGCCATTATGGCTGAGTTGGGGTCCAATCTGTAACCCCAATTAGAAGGGTTTCAATACCGCACCACCAGTAAGGACAAGTTGTAGGTGACCCTTATCTGATTGTGTCCCCAAAAGAGAATGGTAGGGTCCTTATCTGACGATGCTTATCCACCTCATCAACCCTCATCGAACAGTGTTGATGTCTCAACCTATGCTGGCTACATAGTTCTGGAATGCAAGGATAACTTCTAAGGATCACACCCTTATTTGATAGTGTGTGTCCCCATCCTTGGGTTCACTCAGTGCTAATTCCTACTCCCATCTGATTAGACTTTGAACATGATTAACTGAACTGAACATGGAATGAGTTTCTGAATTTCGTTGACTAACGGAATACTTCTGATATCTGACAACTGACTGAGTTCATGAGATCATGGAGATTTCCTAAGTCATAAGACTGTCTGAAGTCTAAGGATTCATAGCTCGACTGAGAGTATCATGAAAACATGACATAACTCTAGACACACAACTAATATTTTGGGTACAAGTACCGCCAGAGCTTGATAGAAGGAAATTGACAAAGCATGGCTTACTTGAATACATAATAATTGCCATAATGCATTTACTAAAGCATTTTGATCAAACATATGATAGGTATAAGCTTGTACATACATGGGGATTTCATGACAACATGCTAGTTAGGCACTTTTCCTTCATTTAGGCATTAAATCAAACATATTGTAGGCATGGTACATATAAACATCATGGTCACAATCTAATTTTATCATCTAAGGGTTTAGTCATAGGTTTGCATGAATCTATATCTATAATAATTAAACCCACATAGAAATATCACCCAACATGGAGTAAAATTTAATTTCTCATTTATCAACGTGAACAAGAACAACCCAATCATGAAATCATTAAGAAAATCTATAACTTGAAGTTGGAAAAAGGGATTCATGAACTTCATGGATGAAAGGAGTCCATTAATGAATACTATGCTTACCTAGGTTAAGATTCTTGATGTTCTTGAACTTGAAGAATTGGAAACCCCTTAGTTCTAGAAGAAGATTGGATTTTGTTCTTGGAGATTAATGTTTGAGAGAAACCTTAATATTGGTTGTGAAGTAATAATGAACCAAATGGATGAAATTGGATATGATTGAGTATATATATATGTGGGTGGTAAATGACCAAAATATCCTTTTAAAAATGGCTTTAATTTTGCTGAATCGGGATCTGCGATGGTGGGTGTGAGGGTCCATCAATGGGTTGATGGTCCGTTGGACCTGAACGTGGATTCTAGGAAGAATGGGGTCTTGCTGTTTTGGCTGCGATGTCTTGGACGATAGTCAATAGCTAGTTTGATGGTCCATCAACCTGATCGTCGCACCTTATCCACAAGGTGGCTTCACTGTTTTCTTTGCGACGGACTGAGCGACGGTCCGTCGCTAGTCCGATGGTCCATCACTCCTAGGAAGAAGGTATTTCTCACTACCTTGATATGAATATCGTGGGCGACGGTCCGTCTCTAGTATGATGGTCCATCGCTAGTCCAATGGTCCGTTGGGCTCACCATCGTATCTGGGCGTTTTTACTGCCTTTTGTATTTTGGCCATAACTTTCTCCTCCGATGTCAGTTTTTGATGAAATTTATATTGTTGGAAAGCTAATTCAATTTTCCATGTGAAAAAAGTGAAACTATTAAAAATACCATGTGTACAAAAATGGATTCATTTTCCTAAGCAAGTTCTAACATCCTTAAGATGATCTCAAGCTAGGAAAAGGCACGGTTATTACACTTATTGTAGAATCTTGGAGCCCAGGTAGGTCATGGTTTATGAGTAGTAGGCTTTGGTTAGTAATCATATCCATATTGGATGTTGATGGGATAAATAATGCTTAGGCTTGGGGATATGAAGTTTGGGTGGATAAAATATAAATTTAATGTAATAAGGACCTACTTGTGTGTTTATATATTAATGTATGTCTATATGAATCTATGGTTTGTAATGTGAATTGAGTGAATATAAATGACAATAAGATAATGTGAGATCATAATCTAATTATTTAGCCTAATTACCATAAGAGGGTGAAGTTAGTATTATGTGTTGTTAGAATAGGGATAATCTTTCTTAAGGTTTGTGACAATGATTGATTATGGTATAAAAAGGTTGTGACTTAACTTAAGAGTCTAAGTTTAAGTTAGGATAAGGGTTAGAAAGTAAAAGGTACAAATGTGTATGACTAAAGTGACTGGCTAATAGAGTAAGTCTTGAACCTAGTAATGACTTGAATATAATAGTTGCTAGATAATAATGAAATCCCTAGTTTCGATATGAATAAAAAGGGATTTGATTAATGAATGAATTACTAGATTTTAGATTTTATTTTACTGAACGTGCGCTCCTATAATGACTACTTAAATTTAATGAATATGACTTTATAATGCTTACTTGAATAAGTCCGAAATTGATCTTCGGACGTGCTGTAATTGATGAAACCAGTGATTTATATCTACTTGTGATTTAGAGTGTTAAAGTATAACTATTCTTTACATGAATTGATTAACTCAAGTTAACCAACAATATATTTGGAATTGTCTATTGCTGCATTGAATACTTATGGAATGTAATTGTTAAATAATATCCTAATAATAAGGTTATATTAAATGCTTGTTGACTATACAGGTATGATTTCTTATTCTCATTGTGGCTATGATTTTTTATATATCGGTTATTATAATTGGATATACCGGTATTTGGACATTTTCATGAAATCGATTGATATGATTTATTAGTTCGTTTGCGTACCATACTGGTATAGTACATGTCTAAGAGCTCGTCCCCTCCAGTTCATGACTAATGGAAAACCATAATACCCTTAGTATGTATGAGTGTGATGGTTTCTTGAGCTGACCAAGTATATAATAATAATTATTATATTATTATTTATATTGGTTACATGAGTGGACCAAGTTATATTATGATTATTGTTGTATGTTCCTTGAGTGACAGGATGATCATGTTGCTTGGTATGTTTGGGATTTTAGTGTAGTTCGATTACTTGTCATATATTTTGAGATTCTTGTTGTTAAAGTCATGATTTATTGACTTGGATATGATTAGAGTCGTGATTTATTGACGTGGATATAGATAGAGACATGGTTTGTAATATTATTAGAGTCAGAATTGTTGACTTGCTTATGGTTTAACTTGAATTATTGTCTTTTGACTTGTACTTGACTGAAGTTGAAGAGTTAGTCTAAAAGACTAAGTGTCATAAACTTCAGTACTTATCCTAATGTGTGTTTGTAGTTGTATTTGTTACAAGGTGATGATTATTGATTTTCATTTACCATTGAGGTTAATTGAGGCATAAGTAAAATGGATTGACTTAATAACAATTTGGTTTAAACTCTAAAAGTTAGGATGGATGACGCTTGATATGAAGGTGTTGAATGATCAAGGAGAATAAGAATGAGAATACTCTTAGATAACACAAGTGGATAATAGTTCCATGAATTAAATTTTTATATAAGTTGTTTATTTTTTTGTGATCTCTATATTGTGTTTACGTGATATAACTTTAGTCGGCTAATGATACCTGCCGGTATGTGTTATTTATACTAATACTTCTCTAGATATACCCTTTTTAGGGTATCGTCTTTTGCAGGAATCAATGTTTATTTTATGATTATTGCAGATAGCGATTCTTCAGCAGTTCCCACTCCTTTTACCCATGGTAGAAGTTATGTCCAAAATTAATTTTTCCCTAGAAGATCATGTACCTTTTCAGACTAAGCCCTTGGGTAGATTTCATTATTCGTATTTTCTTAAAAACAATTGTAATAAAGCTGTGTTATATCTATTTTATAAAGAGTTCTCCATATCTTCTTAAAGGGAGTAAGGGAATCTCCTATCTAGGCGGATTAGAATAGGTTCCCTCTGGAGATTTGGGTTGTAAAAATTTGGGACTAGAGCCTAGATTGACAGTCTTCTAGTAGAACAACAAATTTTGAGTAGAGCCCTGCGGATTGTAGTGTTGACATATACCTCTAAAATTCTGGAAGCTATGAGGTATTTTAGAAAAATTATTTCACTTATTCTTTCCTCTGTCCAAACACTTTGACAGACACCTCAACTTGGAACCATCTTTCACTTTGACACCTCAAGTAAACGATATTTATTTTAAACACCTAAAATAACTATAAAATGTGTCATTTTGGCACCTTATTGCATAAACTCTACTACATGTATTTTAAACGCCGCCAACATGGATAAAACGACCAATTGATTTGTGCCAACCCATTTAAATTGCTACATCACTATTGTATACACATAATTTTGTCCCTCCCTAAAACCATTTTTTATCCATTTTTTGCTTCACTTTATCATACACCCTCACCCATTTAATATTTTTCCTATAAAAGGACAAAATAACCAACTTGACAAAACTATCCCATTTTTAACATCTCATCCTATAAAAATTAACAACCTATCCACCTCATACCCTACACTATATACCCCCTTACCCCACGTTTGATTCTATTTTTTCTAACAAACTCTCTCAAAAAAGACAAAAAGATATATGACACAGGAAACTATATACGTACAGATACATCACAAAAAAGGGGCTTCTTCCTCACAATTCCATACACAACACCCAGACACACACACACTTAAAAAACACTCACCATTATATTAACACACACATATACATACTCACAGACTCCACGATTCCAGTGACCTCACTATCATGTGCAACTGAACACTCCATAAAATAATTCACACATGCACAACTACACCACACCCAATCAGGAACCAGAGTTACATTTACTGATGATCGGAGATAGAGAAAAAAGTGGAAAGGTGATCGAAAAAAATTAGTGGAGGTAAGAGAAATCAAGAGGAGAAGATTTGGAAGAAAAATACTATTAAAAGAGGTTGAGATTTCTGACGAAGTCGTCAGAAAACACCATTTCACCGGCAAATTGATTCTGACAGTAGAAAAACTGCAACCCACATTCAATTCTGGATCAACAACCAACTCTCCAAAACTGAGCCCATTTTGTATCTAACCATCACTGAAGTTGCCGGAAAACTCATTGGAGCCCTGGTAACACAACAATAACGATAACCAACTCCAAAACCCGCCAGAAAAATTAAAAAATAGTCCATCTCAAATCTAAAACGTACCACTTGTGATTGGGTTTTGGCAAAAAATGAGTTTGGGGTTTGAATATGATATCGAGTTGGTGATTTGAGGTTTTTCTAGTCCAGTTTTGTTTTCCAATTGGACAACTTTGCATAATAAAAGCTTGATCGGAGGTCCAATTCTATCTCTTCTTATTTTTATTTTATTATACGTGATTGATTTGTGTAAAACATAATATGATATCAATGATTGGTGATTTTGATTTGTCGTTTGATTTCATTGATAATAGTTGTAGATTGATAAAAAAGAGTTATCATGAATTGTTACGTTGGAACCTTGAGTTGAATTTGGGGATGGAAATGAAAAATGGATAAAAAGGTGAAGATGGATTGATTTAGATTCATTGATATTGGTTTAGTTTGGTTTAAATTTGAATGTTGTTTAACACGATAGTAGCATGATTAGGACGTTAAATCGATAGGCAAATTCTAGGTTTTGGGGTACGCAACTCGTAGGATTCTAATCATCAAATGTGTAAATGTTTGTGTTGAGTGATTTTTCCATTTTTATCGCATTTTATTAAATGTATTCATTTAGTCGGGGAATGCCCCGAGGCCCGTTATATTTATTCACTTGGGGGTGTTGGCGAAGGAGGATCATGATCAAGGCCCACAACATCGGGTATTGCACAGTTTAGTACTAGTGTAGTTTAGCGTAGTTTTATTTCAGTATCTTTTATTTCAGACTGTAATAATTGAACTGGAAACTATATTTTTGGACTTATTTTGTTTTGTTTGTTTGATTGATTGTTCTGTGTATTTTATGTTTTTTATACATTCATAGTATCATACTAGCTGATATACTCTACGAAGCGACTGTGGTCGAACTACGGGACTGAAAGGTGCCTAACACCTTCCCCTCGGTCAACAAAATTTCTTAACAAAAATATTTATTCGTGGATTAGTTTTAAAGAAACAAATCATTTTGAAAAAGGAATTTCAAAGTTGACTTGGCATACCCGATTTATGCCAAGTGGCGACTTTGAGTTTAAATGCAAAAGCATTCTTTTCGAAATAATTTTTTATCTTTTGTCACTCAATAATAAAACTTTTTTGAAACTTCAAATAAAATTAATCTTTTTGGTGAAAAAAAGGGGTGTGACAGATTTGGCGACTCTGTTTGGGAATTTCCAGAATTCGAGCTTATTTTTTTGAGTTTTATTGACTTAGTTTAACACTATGAGTGTATAGATGTTGTTTGTGTTATTGTTTTAGCATTGTTGAATGCTTATGTGCTATGTGTTTATAGTTTTTCTCTTATGTGTAACCGCTTTATATCTGGCATCATGTGCATTACTCGCATCATTTTTTTGCAACAAGTTTCGTAGTACACAGGTGTACACGACCTCTAGTTGAGTCACCCTTATTCTAGGAGGGGGAGCCGTTGGGTGTATGGACTAGGTGGAAAGCTGTCGCAGCCACTATCGACCATACGCTTCCATGAATAGCCATGTTAGTGGACCCCAGCCTAGGTCAGACTTTAGTTCATGCTTATCTGCATCATATTGAGACCTAACAGGCCTCACTTGTCCCTTTGTAGGAGACTCACCCCTAAAGCATCCTTACGTGCTAATTGTTGTATCTTTGAGGGTAACAAGGTCATTTGATGGACAAATTTGGGAGAAAAACATGTGCTAGAATTAAAGAAAGTGTGTAGGAAAGGAAAGGTTGAAAAAAAGAGAAAAAAAAGTGAGGAAAAAAAAAGAGTTCCGTAGTTTTTTAAGTTCTTTATGGTTTTTTTTATCCACAATCCCAAAATTCAAAAAGATTTTTACCCTTTGCACTCATTTTCTCAAAAAAGACAAAAATATCAAAAGATTTTTTCTTTTGGCTCTTTATCAAGCATTCATAATTCAAAAACTTCAAAAATATTTTTTCCAATAGGATCTTTCTATATAAGAAAAATTCAAAACAAGACGGTAGAAGTTTTGTACATTCATGTAACGAAAATACCAAAAAATATTTTTCTTTAATAGTTGTTGGTATCAGTTGTGTGCTGTATAAAAATAAAAACTTTAAAAAGATTTTATTGACATTTTTCATCATCTGTCTTTGGTCATGTCTCTTAAGTCAAGGTTTAGTTTGTTATTTAATCCGTAATTTTTCAATCTGAACGAACTAGGCACACCTGATTTTCCTCTTGCTAGAGTGAGATACGTAGGCAACCCTTCATGGGTTCGGTGATTTTATTTAAGAAAAATCCAAAAAATATTTTCCTCACTCTCCGCGTAGAATAGGTGTTTTAGATATATCTTTAAAAGAAAACCACAAAAAAAAAAATCTTTAATAGCTTTAAGTTTCATTTTCGTATGAAATTAAAAATCAAAAATCCAAAAAGATTTTTCTTTGGTAATCATAGGTTTCATTTTGTACAGGGATTTGAACCTGCAAAATCCAAGAAAGATTTTTGTCAAACGTTTAAAAAAAAAGAGATTTATTGGTCCTTTTGTGGTCAAACTTCACAAACTATGCACACCTGATGCTCCCCTCTCGGGGGTGAGATACGTGGGCACTATTCTTGGGTTCGGTGATCTTTTCTAGAGAAAAGGAAAAAGAAAAAGAGTTTGAGAAAGTACTAAACTATAACATGTTTTTTATATCTTGTTCAGTTAGTTTAAAGTGGTTGGTTTGTGGCATTATGACATTGTAGCTGGTCCTTCACATCACACCAAATCCAAGGAAGGGTTAGTTATATCTAACAAGGATATAGAGAGTGACATCATGGATCAAACGAAGAGTCATAAAATTATAATTTAAAGTAAGAGATTGTGAGATTAAGAAAACAAATGATGGGAATGTATCGAGCTTGGGCCAGTGAGCTGCCTCCTCCTCCATTCCCCACTACTGGCCCCACAAATACCTTAAGGTTTCATTCACAATTGCAAGCTCCATTTTCTAATGTTGCTGATTCACCACAGGATGCCTTAGAATTCATTCCCAGCTAAAAGCATCCCAATGCTTCCATCACTCATTCTCTAGATCTTCAGTATAAATCTACCACATTAACAGCACCACATATTGTCTGTGCTTTTGTTGCTCAACCTTTTACTGAGACTTCCATGTTGGCTATCCACCCAATGGTTGTGTTTCCCCATGTTACTAGAAAACCCATGTTTAGTACTCTTGATGACCATTGTTATACTCCTGAGCCTACTTTTAAGTAAACTGGACCACCAAAATTTCTTAACAAGAAGCCTAGCATGCCAAAAAAGCTAGCAAAAATGGTTGAAAAAATGAAGAGTGTAGAAAATACTATGAAAAGTTCCCAAAGGACTTGCGGGTAAACAAAATGTTTCATAAAAGGACTGGGGCATGTCTTCAAGTGTTAACCTTTCTCCAAGCTTTGAGATATCAAAATTGAGAAGCATAATGGACCCGAGGATTCCATGAAATATTTGGGACGATATTGTAATTAATTAAGGGAAACTGGAGGGAAGAAGAATGCAGAATATACAACTGCTATTTTAGTTGGACAACGGGCACATCCAAGATGACCACGTTATCATTACCCTCAGTATCAAGCCTAAGTTCATACCCAAGCTCCATATAATCACTCCTAAAATCCATTATACTTCATTTTACTATCTCCATACCCAGTATATAGTGCACAACCATATGTTCAAACGCCTTCTTACTCACAATGGTGCGCACCAATTCCTCAGAGTCATTATCTAACTCAACAAACATATCAAAGCCCTTCTAGGCCCGATGTTTGATCCAAGTCAAACAATAAAAAGAGGCAGAAGCCTAGGGATAGTTTCACGCCAATTGGAGAATCATATGCCAGTCTGTACCAGATATTAAAATAATGGGGCATGATCACGCCTTTCCTTGGGTATACTCCAAACCTGCATTCAAGAAATTTTGATCCTAAGATACGATGTGCATATCATTCTAATGTTTAGGGTCAAAGTATTAAGGATTGTTGTGCTTTGAAAAGAGAAATAGAAAGGATAATTCAAGAATAATTGTAGTGCAAAACATTGACATTATGAGCATCACACGGAATCCTTCACTAACACATGATAATGCACAATACGTGGGAAACGATGACTTAATCATGGGGATCTAGAACTTATGTGTTGAAGGAAATGTGTTGGATAGCGGTAGAAGCTCTAGTCATGCTGATATGCAAACCAGTGGATAAGATGTCAAGCTCAATGATTGGAAAGTCACTCCTTTCCTTATTTGGTAGGATTGTAGGTAGTTTGTTTTGTTTTTCTTTCCATTTTCCAAATTATTTTAGGGTTGTAGTTCAAAATCTATCTTGTTTTTTTTTGTCATTTTGTTTAAATCCATCTATCTTTTTTATTTAATGAAATGTGGTGTCCTTGTTGTTTGTCTTATTTTAAGTTGTTTATTTGTCTTCTTTACACAGTTCATTTTATGTTGGTTCTAGTGATATGACTTGCTGATAGAATTTTCAGTTAGATCTCAAAATCCAGTTTAAGCATGAACTTTGATTCAACAAGCTAAAGTTAGAAAAAGCATTCGAGAAATTGATAGAGTGTTTACACATTTGGTGACCATGTTGAATCCTTCTTTCAAAATTAAGATAATTATTTTGAGAATCACAAGAATAACTTGGTCATCAATTGAAAAGCATATCCTAATTAGGTCAAATAGTGGATGCGTGATCCCTATATCAAGAGAAATAAGAAGATAATCAGTTCAACGAAAGCATGAATCATTCAATGTGAGGGATGTACAATAAAAGTGGAGTTGTATGTTTGACAAGTGTAGAAAAAGAAATGGCACACATGCTCAGTTAAAGTTAGTGTTGTTAAAGTATCACAAATGATCTTCATCTTTCACTTTATATTACATAATGTATACTTGCATTTTCAAGGATTGATATGATGAAGGCATTTCATTCTACTATCCAAACATTGTGTCACCCTTTGTTTACCCCATTTGAGCCTTAGTCCTATTTTATTTCATACCACTCTTTTGGAATCAAGATAGAGTCAACAAAGCTCAAAATAAAAGTGTCGAGCAAAAGAATAGAGTCAGAAAAGTTTCAAAAAAGAGAGAAAAAATGTGTTAAAAAGGAAGAAAAAAGATCAGTGTAAAAAAAATAGAGTCAGAAAAGTTTCAAAGAAAAAGAAGTCAATCAAAGGAAAAAAAAAATCAGAGTCAAGAAAAGGAACAAGTTGTCGGAACTACGTGTGACCTGATTCTCCTCTCTTGGGGGTGAGATACGCAGGTTGCCCTACTCTGGGCTTAGTCCAACCAAATAAACAATGTAGAGTTACCCAGTCAAAAGAAATTGGGCCATGAGTTAATTTTTGTCGTTTGAGTCGATTCCAAAAGTTGTAAGTCCCACCCAACTTCAAGTGTCGTTTGGGCCTCATGCCTTTCTTTCTTTCTAACCTTATCCAAAAGCAAAGTTACAACCAAATAAAGACCTTCAGATCAATCTTTAAGAATTTTAACGCTAAGCATCCAATGGATATGATGATGCATTTTGGGAACTACTTCTCTTCCTTAGCATAAGAAATCAGGAGAGAAATATAAATGAGAGAGTATTATTGGTGAAAACCCTCACGGGCACCGTAAGGTGATGGTAAGTATAGAGAAATAAAAATAAAAGAGAATTATTGGTGAAAACCCTTATGGGCAGCATAAGGCGGTGGAAAATTAAGAGGAATAAGAATAAAAGAGTCTTATTACCTTAGAGAAATGGTGAGCTAAGATAAAAAAGAATGACAGAGGCTTATTGGCGAAAACCTTTCAAGGTGTCACTTGCCGAATGAGGTTTACAAGTGCACTTGACCCAAGGAAGCGACCCAGTGTCAGGTCCATTAACTTAACAACAATTGATGGAAAGTTTGAATGAAGAAATCAGGCAGCTTAATCGAAAATGCATACCATAATCATTAGAATTGATTGGCATTTTTCAGATAAATCTTTTATTTTCTTTATTTTCAAAAAGGGACAAACAATGTCTTTTCTTTCTTTGTTTTATTTCTATTTTGTCCTTTTGAGTCTTTCATTCGAATAAAAAATAATTTTTCTCGTGTCTTTGAGTCATGTCATGTCAAAGCAAGTGAGAAAAGATTTCAAAACTTGCTACCAACTTCTCTAATTGCATAAAGAAAGACAAAAGGTCAGCCCATGAAAAAAACATGATTGTAAATAGAAACAAGACAAGCAGAAATTTTTATCAGAATACAAGTTTGGGGATCAAGAAAATACCAAGGCTCGAAAGATTCATCTGAGAGACATAGAAAAATGAACCTATTGTGTTTGTTTCTGAGTCATCTTTAATAATCTGAGTTTGGATTCATGGTGCAACAAATCAATGACATATGTCATTAGTTGAAAGAAAATTAATGGGGAAAGTACAAGAGAAATCACTTCAAAATCCAAAGCCGCAATCCAACCACCCTGTTTAAACTCACATGTTTTCTTTGTATGAAACAGGAACAATTGGTACCTTCTAATTAAAGGATTCAAAGTGGAAATATCCAGAGGTGCAATTCCTCATTTTTGCAAATGCAAGAGCAGTGTTGTTGTACAGGTTTGGTAATCACAATTGTGGTAAAACTCATTATCTTGTACCCCTAAGAGAGTCTTTCATGTCTCATGGCTAGGAGGTGCACTTCCTAATTTGAGTTGTTAATCATATAAGATGCAACTTTAGCACGTCTTTTTCACTTTCACTCTTAAGAGACAAACTTTTTTGTCTCAGTCATTCAACTTTACCCTCAAAAGGTGCATTTGTTGATCATAATCTTGATTCATCTTTGCATTATGCAATGTTGCAAGTTGTTGTGATTGGGTTTGACACCTGCAAAAGCTTTTGATGATGAACTGGGGCAAAAAGAATATTTAATTCTTGTTATTAGGAACTTTACTTTAGGACCCTCCTAGCTAAATAAGACTTTATTTTTCTGGAAAATGAAATCTTATTTTATCATAATCTTTGTGTGGGATAATTTTTGTTCTTGTTTTATTTTGATTTCAGGAGCTCGCCTGAAGAACAAGGTGATGAAATTACAAGTTAAGAGCCTGCCTTAAGAACAGGGTGATGCAATTGAAAGTCAGGAGCCCACCTGAAGAACAAGGTGATGAAATGGCAAGTCAGGAGCCATCCTGAAGAATATGGTGATGAAATTGCAAGTTAGGAGACCGCCTGAAGAACAGGGTGATGAAATTGTAAGTCAGGAGCCCGCCTGAAGAACAGGGTGATGAAATTCAAAGTTAGGAGCCTACCTGAAGAACAAGGTGACACAATGGAAATTTAGGAGCCCGCCTGAAGAATAGGGTCATGAAATTAAAAGTCAGGATCCTGCCTGAAGAACAGGGTAATAAAATTGAAAGTCAGGAGCCCGCTCGACGAACAGGGTGATAAATTTGCAAGTCAGGAGCCCGCCTGAAGAATAGGGTGATGAAATTGAAAGTCAAGAGCCTGCCTAAATAACAGGGTGATGAAATGGAAAATTAGGAGCCCGCATGAAGAACAAGGTGATGAAATGGCAAGTCAGGAGCCCGCCTGTAGAATAGAGTGATGAAATTAAAAGTCAGAAGTCCGCCTATAGAATAGGGTGATGAAATTATAAGTCAGGAGCTCGCCCAAAGAACAGGGTGATGAAATTGCAAGTCATGAGCCCGCCTGAAGAGCAGGGTGATGAAATAGAAAGTTAGGAGCCCACCTGAAAAATAGGGTAAAGAAATTTAAAGTAAAACAACAAGGTTAAGAGATTGAAAGTCAAGAAACAAGGTGAAGAAATTGAAAGTTAATAAAGTAAGGAAATTACAAGTCAGGAGCCCGCCCGAAGAATAGGGAAATGAAATTGAAAATCCAAAGATTAAGAAATAACAAGTCAGGAGCCCACTTGAGAATAGGGTGATGAAATTGAAAGTCAAGCAACAAGGTAAAGAAATTATAAGTCAGGAGCTCGCCTGAAGAATAGGGTGAAGATTTTCAAATTCGGGATCAAGGTTCAGAAGTACCACTAACAAAACATGGTCAATTTGTGAGTTCATCTCCAACATCAAATTTTGTATATACAAAGAATCTATTCTCAAATTCAACCAAAAGATGAACAGATCTTTTGTAAATTTTAAAATAATTAGAAACTCAAATCAAGAGTCCAAAAGAAGCTGCATAGATTGAATTTTTATAATTTCAGTTATCTTTTTAACATGTAATTTTTATTTTTGATGTAATGACAGAGCCGCAAACTGTAACCTCAACAGGGCCTCACTCGACTCTCTAACTCGGTATAGTCCACTTCTTTTCAAATCCTATGAGAAACTTGTAACTCGATTCCCTTATAATCTAGGTAAGTAGGATATCCAAAATCAAGGATCGGTTGCATTTCTTCCTTCTGTTTCCTACCTTTGAATAATGGTCGGGCTAAAATATAGTCTCGTTGTCTACTTCTTTGTCTGCAAACACTTTGGGTTTACATCCAAAGAGGGGCATAGCGTAGAAACGTAATTTTGTCCCGACCTAAAACCATTTTTTATATATTTTTTACCTCACTTTATCATACACCCTCACTCATTTAATAATTTCTCTATAAAAAGACAAAATAACCAACCTAACAAAAATATCCCACTTTTGACACCTCACCCTAACAAAAATAACAACCTATCCACCTCACACCCTACCCCATATACCCCACATACCCCTGCCTCACGTTTGATTCCATTTTTTGTAATAAACTCTCCCAAAAAAAGACAAAAACATATATGATACACACGCTATATACATACAGATACATCATAGAAAAGGGGCTTCTTCCTCACAATTCCATACACAACGCACAGACGCACACATACTCAAAAAATAATCACCATTATATTAAAACACACATATATACATAATCATGGAATCCAAAATTCCAGTTACCACACTCACATACGTAGATGAAAAATACATAGAATAATTCACACAGGCACAACTACACCACACCCAATCGAGAACCAAAGTTACAGAGACTGACGATCGGAGATAGAGAAAAAAACAAAGAAGGTGATCAAAAAAATTAGTGAAGGTAAGAGAGATCAAGAGGAGGATATTGGGAAGAAAAATACTATAAAAATAGGTTGAGGTTTTACAAGAAGTCTCCGTAAAACACCATTTCACCGGCGAATCAATTCCGACAGTCACAAAACCAAAACCCATATTAAATTCCCGATCTAGCGACCAAATCCACAAAATTGAGCCCATTTTGTACCAAACCATCATTGAAGTTTCCAAAAAACTCATAGGAACACCGTCAACACAGCAAAAACTATAACCAACTCCAAAACATGTCGGGAAAATTCAAAAATAGTCTATCCTAGCTTCAAAATATACCAATTGTGATTGGGTCTTGGCAAAAACTGAGTTTGGGTTTGAATTCGATATCGAGTTGGTGATTTGAGGTTTGATTTGAGGTTTTTCTAGTTTGGTACCATATCCCAATTGCATAACTTTGCACAATAAAATCTTGATCGGAGATCCAATTCCATCTCTTCTTATTTTTATTTTATTATACATGATTGATTTGTGTGAAGCATGATATTATATGAATGTTGGTGATTTTGATTTTTTATTTGATTTCATTGATAATGGTTGTGGATTGATAAAAAAGAGTAATCATGACTTGTTATTTTGGAACCTTGAGTTAAATTTGGGGATAGAAATAAAAAATTGATAAAAAGGTAAACGCGGATTGATGTAGATTCATTGATGTTGGTTTAGTTCGATTTAAATATGAATATTATTGAAAATGATAGTTGCATGATTAGGCCATTAAATCGATAGGCAAATTCTAGGTTTTGGGGTAGGCAACTCGTAGGATTTTAATCATCAAATGCGTAAATGTTTGTATTAAGTGATTTCTCCTTTTTTATTGCATTTCATTAAATGTAATCATTTAGACAAGAAATGCCCCGGGGCTCATTGTATTTATTCACCGGGTAATGCCCTGATGTATTATGTTGACATAGGATGATCGTGATCATTGTATGAGGCATTGGGTATAGCATAGTTTAGGACTAGTGTAGTTTAGCGTAGTTTTATTTCTGTATCTTTTATTTAGGACTGTAATAATTGGACTGGACACTATATTTTTGGACTTATTTTGTTTTGTTTGTTTGTTTGATTTTTTTAGGTGTTTTATGTGGTTTATACATTCATAGTGTCATACTAGCCGATATACTCCATGAAGCGACCATGGTCGAACCATGGGACCGAAGGGTGCCTAACACCTTCCCCTCGATCAACTGAATTCTTAACGAAATCTCTGTTAGTTGACCAGTTTTAAGGAAATCATTTTGAAAAAGAATTTTCAAAGGTGACTTGGCACACTCAATTTATGTCAATATGCGACTCTAAGTTTAAATGCAAAAGAATCCTTTTCAAAACAAATTTTCATCTTTTGTCACACAATAATAAAACATTTTTGAAACTTAAAATAAAATCAATCTCTTTGGTGGAAAAAGGGGTGTGACAACTATATGCACTTACAATTTTTTATTTAAAAAAAGAGACTAAAACACATGAAAATTATGTCCAATGAATCAATGATACATGTTTTTTTTATCAAATAATTACAAAAATGCCTCAACTATGTCTTACCCACCCAACCTTATTAACCTCTATTAGTAGAGGTTAAATTTTCTAAGGATGATAAACATACCTCCCCATTCTCTAAGGATGACAGATACACATTAAAATCTTCTTGAATTTTAGATAAAACCTATAAAATGTGCCATTTTTTCTGTTAATTCGATCAAAGAAAAGAAAAATATTTTAAGAAGGGAACCTATTTTAAAAAACAAGACTGATTAAAATCAACAGAAGAAAACATCAACCATTCTTGTTTGTTAAAAGAAACTATTTTTATTTATTAATTTCTTGATTCTTAAAGAACAAAAATTCTTGATTTTACCATTCTTGTTTTTTTTTTTTTTTTGCTAAAATGATTCAAAGAACTCATATTGTTGTCCATCTCCAAAACTTTTCTCAATAGAAAATCAAGTTACAACACTTCAAAGGTAACAAGTATGTTGATGCAATAGTTCATTTGTCTGATAATCACTTTAAAGAATTAAACATAACAAGATACTAACTCTAATGAAGTACTGGTAGTACAAAATCAAATAGAAAATTCTCATTAAAGAAGGAAGATTCTTTGTTTAACCTTTCTTTTTTTTCTTTGTTAATTCGATAGATGAAGGGAAAATTAGCATACAGATGTGTTAAGAAAATGAAAAAAATGGTGGAAAATTAAAGGATTAAAAGTGTGAAGAAGAAAGAGAAGAAAGATGAAAAATTACAAAAATACCCCTGAAACACGCTTAAAATGCATGTAACACATGTCCTAATGACTCAACAAAAAGTATCAAAATAACATATCCGTAATCTACTTGAGGTGTTAAAAGTGAACAACGTCCACTTGAGGTGCCAAAGTGAAAGATGGTTCCATGTTGGGGGGCATGTCGATGTCTTTGACCCTTTCCTCTCGTGTGCTTGTTCAGTTGTTGTATGGATTGAGTCTAATTTGTATCTCGTGATCTTGACTAGGAAAGTAGATGTCACTTGACTCTGCTTGAAAGGATACAAGAAATAAAAATTGAAACTATAAAGGTTCTAATTGATATCTAATCATAAAGACTATGTAGAACAGGTTATATAACTAGCTCACAGTTAGCAAGTACGAGAGTAAATCTTGTGTTAATGAGATAGGAAGAATGATCTATTGATTTTGAAATTCTCTAAATGCATGTGTTTGTGATTTGTTGTTGATTGATTAATTTTGAATCAGAGATAGGTGAGTGTTACAAGTTGCCAAATGTTGTGTGGTGTGTGAAGGAATTTGACTATGATTGTTAATTGTATTGTTGGTAGTAACATGAATAAGTTGGTACTTAAGGTTAATGGAGCTTGATGCTTATGTGAATCATAGTTATTTAAATTATTTTAAATATTATTATGTGTGAAAGGTCATAACTTGCTTTTGTGTTGATGATTAAAGAAATTCTTGTTATGTAATTTAAGTAAGAAATAGTATGCTAAATATTGGACATGGTCTTATCATTGATAAAATAGTAAGAAAAAATGGTATAAACTTTTGGAAACTCTTGTTTCAAGTGGTTGGTATATGAATAAGTACAGTAGAAAAAGGTCTATTATTGTTTGATAATGAGAATTGTGGTAAGAAAATTTTATGGTAATTCATGATTGTGAATTAAGAAAATAAAATTTGACTCTACATTTTGTGAAAACTTAAAGGTTTAATTAATGATTAAATTGTCACCTCAGTATATGAAAGAGTGACTATGATAGCCCTTGACATGAAAGTTAATTGTTTGATGTGGGTGATGTAGTCGGTTGAGGTAACATTTATATTTCAATATTAGACTTTATAAAACTCAGTGGTTTTTACTATTGATTGAGTAACTACTTACATTTTGATAATAATATATAGTTGATGAGAAAATCGTGAGATTATGGTTGAACTAAGTTGCTAGGTTTTCATGAAATTATGATTGTTTATTAGTAGAAATAGTCACCCATGTATTAATTACAAAAATGACTTGTCATTTTGCTATTTATTATTGACATTGTTCGTAAGGTTATTATATGATAATAATTATTGATTGATAGTATTCCTTGGAAATGGTATAATTGAATTGCTAGGGTCCTTGCAGTGAGATAACTTAATTATAACTAATAATCCATAGTTGTAGGATCGATGGGGGAATGGAGTTATTAGATGTGTTCTCGAATATTCATATCCCTCTGATTGATCATGATAATACTTCGTTGTTATTGATTTTAAATGATTGAGGTATGTTGTATCAGTAATTTAACTATTTGTAAGCTAATTGTGAGGCTAAATAAGTATAGTTTGTCCGTAGGTGATAACTAAATAGCTGGTTGGTTATAGATGATTGATTGTTGAAGGTTGAATAGACTAAAGTAAGTGGTGGTGGAAAATCTATGAATTAATAAACCCATAGTGGTGTGTTGGTTAGTGGTTGTACTCTAGTGATGTGTCATACAAACACTACACTTTTGATGCTTAAAACCATAAATTTATGAATGAACTTCAGATATTTTGTTAGATATGATGCACTTTGGTGTATATTTTAGGTAAAATAGGACTTTAACCGTGTTTGAATGAAAACAGAAGAAAAAGACCTGAAAAAGACCAATTCTGATTAGAATACGAGTCAACTTCTAATTTGTAAACATCCGATACAACTCATATGCTGAATCATATACACAACAAAACCAAAAGCCAATCTTAAAAGCTAAGTATGGGGAAGATACGAATCATGTATCCAAGTCATAATCTAAGATGCGAGTTGTATAGAGAAGTCATAAGTATAACAAAACCTGTGCTACTACTCAAGAGTTGAAGTCTCAAAAGTATGAGAGATGGAAGTCTGAGTACACTCGTATAGGGAAACGTACATAAACCAGTGTTCAGAGCTTTGAAAGATTAAAGTCCAAGGTGTATACGAGTGAAGGACATGAGTCATACACTCAGGTATAACTTGTAAGTAAGAGTTGTATGTTGAACAAAAAGTTAAAGCCTTTGGAGAACAGAAAAAAGGTACGAATTGTATGATGCCGGTGCGAGTGAAGACCAAGTCGTATCGACTGCCGAATTAACTTTATATTTCCCATTTTTATTATGATTTTTATGTTATTTTGAGATACTATAAATACTCCAGGATTTACCTTTTATTAGGTTAGACATTTTTATCATAGGATACACACTCTTACAATACTTTTACAATTATTCTTGAGATTTTAGGTTTATTCAATTCAATACTTTGGAGTTTATTCATCTTATTCTTGTGCAATTAATTATATACATTCTTCTTTGATAATCATGATTCCTTACACAAACATGAGCGGCTAATCTCCTTGACTAGGGTTGTGGGAACCCTGGTCGATTAGCTATGTAGAGGAAAAGTAAGAATCATCTGTTCTAGGGTTATTCATGTATCTTAATATTTTTCATGATAATTAATCTCATGTAGTTGCAGTATCTTGAGATAGCTTGTATTTGTGCCCATCCCTAAAAGGGAGTTTTCAATTGGGAATAGAAGTTAAGACAGTGATTTGAGATTTCTACCTCCACCTTTTAGTCTCTGCATCTCATCTAATCACTTGATCCCAAAAGTAATGGTGAACTAAGGTCGTAGTAAGAAGAAACAAGGTGATGTCCTGAGACTTAATCGGTAAAGGGTGAGATTTATCTTCATGCTCAAATGGCAGTTTATAATACCTATCTTGTAGACTTTATATGCAGAACAACAAAATAGTTGGATTGAGCACGAGAAACTTATGGAGTTGAGAAGCCAGGGGGAACACAAGCCTAGTGTTCAACTCTTATTGTCTACAACTCAAAAGCACTCAAGATTTGGTTACTACTTGTAATTGATACTAAAATCCACCCATTTATTTTCCTGTACTGCTCATGCATTACATTAAGTCAAGAAACTATTCACGCTTTCCCTTTTGGATCGACCCCAACCTAGTTGGTTTATTATATTTACAAGCAACCACATTATACTTCAGTTTGGAGTATAGTTTTGGGTGACATCAAATTTTGGCATCTTTGTCAGGGAAGATGGTTTGAGAAGTGAATTGAGTTGGTAAAGTTTGAGAGTTTTTATTTTCCATTATTGATTTGGAATACACTGGTGTATGCCAAGTACTAGGAGTAGAGAAAATTCTTTACTTTCTTTTGATCCAGAAACAGAGAGAATTCTTCAAATATCGAGAAGGAAATCGGGACAAGTTCATGGCAGGGTTCCAAACCCCCCACCTGTATATCCAAATACGACACTTCTACATAATCCATTAGATACACAAAATATTGCAGACATACAGACACAACACCTTTTGGAGCTAGAATAAAGAGAAGTCGAAGAGGCTATACTTGCTGGAGAGGCTGAGTTAGCTCAGTAGGGTGGACTATTTAGGCCTAGAATGGTAGTTGATCATCGAGTTCAGAGAGGTATAGCTCCAGTTATTCCTGCATATCAACACTTAGACCCATATGAGGAGGAGGATGAAGATCTGAGCCTACTGAGTTAGGAGCCATTGTTACTCCTACTTTAGCTCCCAATGTGAAGTTTGATATTACTAGTGCTATGATTCAATTTTTGAATCTGAAGGGTGCATTTTTTACTATAGCTAAGGCTGATGCAAACAAGCACCTTGCAAATTTTCTTGGCGGCTGTACATCTTATACTATTCCAGGAGTTGATCAGGAAACATTGAGATTAAGGTTGTTTCTATTTTTGTTGACAGGTGAAGTATCACTATGGTTAGGGGAGCTTCCAAGAGAATCTATCACTATTTGGCATGAGTTAAAGAAATAATTTTTGAGTAGAATTTTCCCTCCTGGATGGATGCTATAATTTAAGGATGAAATTTACAATTTCAGATAGTTACCTGCAGATTCTATGTATGAGGTAGGGTATTGAATCAAGAAAAAGCTGAGCATGGTACTAAATAACAAAATTAAAGGATCTAAATTGTTAGAAATCTTCTATAGATAAGTGAATAATGGTTCAATAGCTATGATAGATACTATTTTATGAGGAGCATTTATGTATCTTTGGTGGGATGCTGCACAGGAGAAGAATGATGATAGTAGCTAATAGAGGATGGGATACTAGAGATTCAGAATGTGGTGGTGGTACATATTCTATTAGAGCGACAAATACTTACGGAGAAGGTAATAATATAGTAGCGCAAGAGGTTGCATATCTTCGTATAGACATTGGGTTGCTTATAAAATAATTTATGATAATGAGTGCTCAGAAGGTGATATAGTTGCGGCACAGGGGTCTTCTTCCAAACCATTTGAGATCGAATGTAAAGAAGAGGCAAACTATCTTGATCATAGATTGGTGGATTTCTTAGCCCAAGGGAAAGGGAATCAAGGTCGAAACTATTATAAAGACAGATACAGAGATAGGAGTAAGGAAAGACATAGTGATTGGCGGAGTAAAGATGACTAGAAGTAGAAGAATGAAAAGTATATTCCACAAGGTAGTCGTGATGTAGAGTACAAAATGGAAGAACTTTTGTCTAAGTTGGTCAAAGGGAAAGAAAGTCAAGAGAGCTGCCTGAAGGATATCAAAGTAGCTTTGTCTAGTTTTAACTAGAAAGTTGAGTCAAATGATACATCAATCAAGTAGTTGGAGCTACAATTTAGTTAGATTTCTTCCATAATAAATTGAAGATAGCCTGGCACT
The DNA here is from genome assembly GCA_030864215.1 of Capsicum pubescens. Taxonomy (NCBI): domain Eukaryota; kingdom Viridiplantae; phylum Streptophyta; class Magnoliopsida; order Solanales; family Solanaceae; genus Capsicum; species Capsicum pubescens. The sequence goes on along the minus strand of CM061543.1, from coordinate 50,342,247 downwards.
ATTTCGAGTAATAAAGTGGTAAATCTAAGAAACAATAGTCACGATCATGCCATTACCACTCGGAGTGGTAAAGTCACTGTAGACCCACATGTACCCACCGTTTATGAGAAAAAGAATTATTATGATCTTGTAGATGTAGAGAGTAGTATCAAGTAGGAGGTGGGAGAACAGAAAGTTTCAGATCCTATGTTGAAGCCTATTTCAAGATCCCCTTCTCCCTTTCCGTAAAGGCTGAAAAAGAAATAAGATGAAAGTAAGTATAAATTTTTTTTAGCTATGTTAAAAGAGTTGGTTGTCAACATACCTCTTGTAGAGACATTGGATATAATGCCAGGATATGCAAAATTCATGGAGGATTTGATCACCAAGAAGAGGTCAGTCAGTTATGAGCCAATTAATAATATTCATCATTGCAGTGCTGTAGTTACTAGATTTTTGGTATAGAAGAATAAGGATGCTATCACTTTCATAATACTTGCACTATTGGTTCTTTCAACTTCACTCGAGCATTATGTGATTTAGGGGATAGCATCAACCTCATGCCCTTTTACGAATTCAAGCAGTTAGGGTTGGGAGCTTCGAAACCAACTACCATGAGACTAGTGATGGCTGATAGAATAGAAAAGAAGTCTGTCGGTATCCTGATGATTTAAGAGTTATATCTATGATTGATGTGCATGATTAGGATACAACTCATTTCATGATGTTGATGCAGTTACTCTTTGGGATAATGGTTTTGATACGATTGTTCCTATTTAAGAAAGGTTTGGTGTTGAAGCTCTTGCAGCTGTGATCATGAATTTTGATAGTTGCGGTATTGAGGAGTACAATGAGATGGTGTACGAAATGCATGGAAATGGTTTTTATAATTATGGACCAAAGAAGCTTGATTTATATTTGAAGAATAGAACTACTCCACCTGCTCGTCCATCTATTAAAGAGCCATTGATGTTAGAGGTGAAGTCCCTTCCAACTCATTTACGATATATATTTTTTATGTCCAACAAAACCTTATCGGTTATTATTGTAGCTGATCTGAGATAGTCATAAGTAGAAGAATTATTATCATTATTGCAGAGATTCGGGAGGGATATTGGATAGCCCATTACAGATATTGTGGGTATTCCTCCTAGTTTATGTACCCACAAAATATAACTTTAATCAGATTATGTTCCATCTATTGAACATCAACGACGATTAAATCCTTTGATGCAGAAGGTGGTGAAGAAGGAAATAATCAAGTAGTTGAATGTTGGTGTAGTATATCCCATTGTTGTTAGTAAGTGGGGCAGTTCGGTACAATGTGTTTTGAAGAAAGGTGCAATTTTTGTTGTTCCTAATGAGAAGAATGAGCTAGTGCCTATGAGGACAGTCAGTGGATGGAGAGTGTGCATGGATTATAGAAAATTGGATGCGTAGACTCTGTAGGAAAATTTTCTTGTGCCTTTCATGGATCAGATGTAAGATAGGTTAGCAGGCAGAGGATGGTACTATTTTCTTGATGGGTAATCAGGATACAATCAGATCAGTATCTCCCCTGAGGACCAAGAAAAGATGAATTTTACATGTCCTTATGGGAATTTTGTATTCAAGCACATGCCATTTGGGTTATGCAATGCTCCATCGAACTTTTAGAGATGTATGATGTCAATTTTCTCTGATATGGTAGAAGACACTATTGAAGTGTTCATAGATGATTTTTCAGTTGTTGGTGATTCTTTTGAAGACTGCCTAAAGCACTTGGCAAAAGCTCTCCAAAGGTGTAAAGAATTCAACTTGGTACATAATTGGGAAAAGTGTAATTTTATGGTTAAAGAAGGAATTGTGCTCGGGCAAAATATTTCAAAGAGAAGCATAGAGGTTGATTGAGTAAAGATTGAGGTGATTGAGAAATTACCTTACCCAATTTCTACGAAGGGAATTCAAAGCTTTTTAGGGCATGCAGGTTTTTATAGATGATTTATTAAGGATGTCTCAAAGATTTCTAATCCTCTTTGCAAGCTTCTTAAGAAGGAGGTAAAAGTTAATTTTAATGATGCATGTAAGAAGGCTTTTGAAAGCCTAAAAGAGAAGTTGGTGACTTCTCCAATCATCGTGTCTCCTGATTGGTACTTACCTTTCGATATTATGTGTGAAGCTAGTAGATTGGCCTTAGAGGTTTTACTAGGCCTAGAGAAAGAAACGATCCTTCATCCCATCTACTATGCTAGTAAGGCACTAAATCCTGCTCAAAAGAACTATACCGTGACGTAGCAAGAGTTATTGGCAGTTGTTTTTGCCTTTAAAAAGTTTAGATCTTACTTGATTTGGACAAAGGTGATTGTGCATACTGATCAAGCAGTATTGAGGTACCTGATGGCTAAAAATATATAAAGCCTAGGCTTATTCAGTGAGTGTCATTGTTGAAAGAATTTGACTTTAAGGTGAAGGACAGAGAAGGCATAGAAAATCAAGTTACAGATCACTTGTCCAGACTACAAGAGGAAGCTATGCAGAAGGTTACTAATGGGTTGGATATTGATGACAGTTTTCTAGATGAACAAATATTGGCAGCTTCCCAAGATCTAATTCCATGGTTTACAGATTATGCAAATTACTTAGCTAGTGATCTAGTTCCAGAAGATTTTTCATATCATCAAATGAATAGGTTCATGCATATCATAAGGAAATTTTTATGGGATGAACTTTATTTATTCAGAATTTGTGTAGATGGAATCATTCATAGGTGTATACCTGAGGTAGAGATGATGAGCATACTTGAGGCTTGTCATTCATCGCCAGTTGGGGGTCATTAAGGAGGGGCACACATAATTCATAAAATTCTATAATGTGGCTATTATTGGTCAATAATCTACAAAGATGGTCATGATTATACTTCTACTTATGACCAATGTCAATGACAAGGTACTATTTCTAGAAGAAAAGAACTAGCTATGACTCCTATTTTAGAATTAGAATTGTTTGATGTATGAGGAATAGATTTCATGGGACCTTTCATGAGTTCATTTGCATGAAATATATACTTGTGGCTGCTTACTATGTTTCAAAATTGGTGGAAGTAATTGCGCTTCCTAACAATGAAGCACGTACTGTCAGTGCATTTTTGAGAAAGAATATCTTTTCTCGATTTGGCATGCCACAGGCTATTATTAGTGGCGGAGGGTCACATTTTTGCAATTATCTATTCAAGAGTTTACTTGAAAAATATGGAGTGAAACACAGGGTGGAAACACCCTATCATCCATAGACTAGTGGACAAGTTGAGATGTTCAATAGGGAAATCAAGTCCATATTGGCAAGACTGTGAATGCTAATAGTACTGATTGGGCAAGAAAGGTAGATGATGCATTATGGGCCTACCGTACAGCTTACAAAACCCCCATTGGTGCTTTACCTTATTATCTAGTGTATGGAAAGCTTTCTACTTTCCAATTGAGCTTGAACATAAGACACTATAGGCATTAAAGAAACTGAATCTAGAATGGAAAGATGCAGCCAAGCTAAGGTTGAATAAGATCAATGAGTTGGATGAATTCCAGCTCTGGGCATATGAAAGTTCAGCACTTTATAGAGAAAAGATGAGGTTGCATCACAACCGCAAGATTATGAAGAGAGTATTTAAAAATGGTGACCAGGTGTTGCTCTATAAGTACAAGCTTCATTTGTTTCTAGGTAAAGTAAGGTTAAGGTGGTACTGTCCATTCACGGTTATAAAAGTTTATCCCTATGGTGCTTTAGAATTAAAGAGGTATGGTGAGCCCCCGTTCAAGATAAAAGGGCAAAGTATGAAGAACTATATGGGAAATATTGAAGATGTAAATGAGGTTGTTGAAATTTCCCTTGGTAAAGGCTGAGTAGCTAAGGAAATTGCATCGTACTGCGATGTTAAATCAAGAGCTGAATGGGAGGCATCCCATGAGGCTAGTTGGTGAAATCTGAGTATCCAACTTAGCCCCGTCGTTCCAAAATGTTAAATCAACCGCTGCATAGGAGGCAACCCATTTTTTTTACTTATTCATTTACAGAGTAATATGTTTGTTTAATTTGTAGGAACAAGGAAGGAAGAAAATATCCAAAGAAGTTGAAGAGATTTTAGTCATACGGATACTTTCCGAGTCGTATGTAGATGATATGACTCATGAGTAGGAGTAGTATTGACATGGGAGAAAAATCAAATTTAGGTAAAAGTTTCTGGAATGGATATAATTCTCAAAACGAGTCTACCCTCAAGGTACGACTCATCACCATGAGTCATACCCACTCCAGAACCCAGGTAAGGTTCCAGATCTATACGAGTCAATAAAATGACCCATAAGCCTAGGTATGAGTTATATACACAACTCATACCCATGATTACCAGGTCAGCTCGTGGGTTAACCTTACCCATATCTTAAATTAAAAAAGAAAAAGGGGCACTCTATGGGCACCCAATAGACCAAAATCGTACCCAATTCAAATTTTTCCTAAAATTCAAGATTTAATCCATAAAAAAACATGTAATAAACTTGATTAAACTACCATCAAATTCAAAATTTTCATTCTTCTTGAGTTGAATTCGAATTTGGGAGAAATTAAAATTTAAAAGCAAAAATTTAATATCTTCAAACTCCAAGTAAGTTGTGAACCTTAGCTCTTTACTTTTCAAGTTGAATTGAGTGATGTTTGATACTCTGAACTTGGTTTGATTATAATCTACACAAGTGTTTTGTTGTTGGTACCTTAATTTAGGTGTTCTTGTTGAAAAATAGGAATTAGGGGTATAACTAGATTTTAGGAAATGGATTTTGTTTCTTGGGTAGCCTAAAATGATTGATATTGCTAAAAATTATAGTGGGTATTTTGGGAAATTTCTTTGGAGTCAAACTTTAAAGTTAGACTTCTACGTTGCAGTGGATATGAGACCTTTTACAACTTATACCCACCGATACAAGAGTCGTAATGGGACTCTTACCCACAGACAACATGGAAATCTAACAATTTTAAGGTTCTGGAATGGGTAGGACTCGACTATACTAACAATTTTAAGGTTTTGGAATGGATATGGCAATCATGTGAGTCGTACCCAGGCCATACGACTTGTACATTTAGAATCGTACCTACCTGGAAGGATTTAAGTTAGAATAAATATTTTTGATATGCTTACGACTGTTTCTAATAAGTCATACATTGCTGGTACAACTGGTTAGGAGGAGTCATAAGCTGACCTATGAACAAATGACATGCACAGTATAAGATACGACTCGTCCATATGAGTCGTACCCAATAGGTACGACCAGTACCCACAACTCGTACTTTGACAAGAACATACATATTAAACTTTAGTTTCAAATTTTTGTTTTCTTTTCTTTGCTTTCTTACTAATAAAGGTATAATTACAGGAACTATGCCTCCTAAGAACGTTTCCTTATTCGGACAAGCCAAGAAGGTAACTAAGAAAGCATCGGTTTCTAGTGTGGAGTCTAGAAATTCTAAGTTTGAGGTGTCTACAGATAGCTATGGTGAATTATATGAGAAAACCTCCATAGGGAAAGCTGCACCAAAGGGAAAGGCAGTTGAGAAAGAAAAGGAGAAGAAAGTGGTTCCCCAAGAGTCAAAATTACCCCCTAAAGGCCCCAGGAGAGAATCCTACTATTTCTCCTCCCCAAAAACCATAGACTGCTAACAATAATGATGATGCTAAATCAGTTCAGTAGAGGCTAGCTCTGAAGAAGATGAGGGATTAGAAGAAGTAGATGCAACCCCAATAGACCAACAGGACTCCCAACTTGCACTTTCCACTGCACTGGTGCCATCGTTGAATGATGGGGGTACCCCAAAATGCATAATGCATATAATAGTGAGTTATTTCGACTTCTGGGTGGCAAGATCAGAAGAGTACTATATACTAAGAGAAGATTGACTACTACTGGGATGTCTGAGTTACCAAGTTTTCAAGAGTGTTTCCGGTAGTATGGATTCAAGTGGATTACAAGGGCACCTAGAAAATATAGTGAGGCCCTCATGTATAAATTCTATACAATATATAAGGGTGAACTTTAGAGACAATACCCACAGGGTCAACTGTGGAAGGGTGGTGAGCCTATTACTTCCCTAATAATTCATGGTGTACGGGTTGATATTCCCCCTAGACTATTGGAAGACTCTTGTAAAGACTAGAGTACTAGGCTCCAGTCAACACATGTGAGTTGTACTACAGAATGGAGAAGATGAGAAAGATAACCAAGAGGATATTGGGTTTTGAGGACAAAATGGTAATTTTTAGATGGATAGCAAAGTGTATACCCTCAAATGGGAAAAACATCGTGTGGATTGTAGGAGGCCCAGGGGTGGTCTCATAGAAGATAAAAAGAGTACCCTCAACTTTGAGGTCAAGGATTGGTGGACTTTGGCCCAACACAGGCTGTGTCCAACCACTGGTGATTATGTTTTGATCTCGATCGGGGAAGCTATGATATTTGGTTTCATGCTCGGTTACGAGTTTAATTTAGTATAACTTTTATCACGAGAGATAAGGGATAGGGCAGTTGGGGAAATAAGGCAATTTTGGCCTACCTCTGTATGATCACACAGATATGTTTGGCTGTGGAAGTGCAGGAACTCTTTGGGATAGATGAGATAATCGACGCCAGGAGAACTACAAACTTAGTCCTGATTAGATATGTAGCAAACCTATTGGGTCGGCAGGCAACAAATATTTTGAAAGGTTTGTTCCTGCAAGATGGTTAAGATGATACCACTGTAGTAGCTGAGGCTATTGAGGAAGGTGTAATAATGGAGGGATCACATACAGATGTAGTGGGTACTTCTAGTACCCCACCACAAGTCCAATCCGTGCCACCCATACCTCAAGTTATGCCATCTAGTGTTATGCTTATTTCACAGGCCCTTTCAACTGAGGTTATGACCAGACTAGCCACGTTGGAGGATAAAGTAGGTTATATGAAAGGAAGTGTGAGGACTTAAATCAATCCACAATTTGAGATCTAAGAAAGATGGGTCTAAGGGTGCCTGGATGCTTTTGAGTCAAGGATCACTCGATAGTTAAGTGATGGGCAGACGACCAATGTTGCAGATATCAGATCTGAGGTTGCAAAAATCAAGAAAATGGTCATAGAACTTTATGAGAGACCGGTGGTTGATGAGATTGTACTCAAGATAGTAATTCCTACTGTCAACATGGCTAAAATTTAGGCAGTCCCAGCAGATGCACCAATTGAGGAGACCGGAGAGAAAAGAAGAGAGAAGAAAAGAAAAAAAAGAAAGGCAAAGCATCTTGGAAGAGAGCCAGAGATGAGAGCATTTAGGATGAGCAGGACCGGGAACAGTGGATCCACGAGATAGCCTTGGGAGCTAGTGGATCGAGATCACCAATTATTTATTATGAGGGGGGTAGACGTTATGCCCCTGATTATTGTTGATTCATTCCTGACTGATGGTACAATAGCTGATGAAAGTAGGTCCCAATTTGAGGGCCCATATACTGATGTAGATGTGCCGGCACCTTGAGTGCCTCGGTATGACTTTCCTTTCTCACTTGACTTATTTTTATGGAATTGAGGATAGTGAATCAATTTTTGTTAAGGGTGGGGGTTATTCCAAAAAATCTAGGAGTAGCTAAAAAGTATAAGTAGCTAAAACTGAAAGTCTGTTATGACTTGCAGATTTGATAAGGACAACTGATATAGGGAGAAAATCAATGCACCTAGGGTAGCAGATTATTTTTATAGTGATTTTGAAAAAATTTATTTGTAATGAAAATATTGTTTTTGATTTTTGATGCTGAAATTTGATTTGTGGTTTGTGAAACACTACTGATTTGAAATGATTATGTTGAGATTTGTGTTTAATGAAATTGTGTTAAAAAATTTACCCCTACAAAAAATCTTTATTTTGCTGTGTGATATGTATACTTGTGTGAGACTGTTGTGAATCTGAAAATGGCATTCATAATTAGGGATAGAATAATTAGAGGCAAACAGTTACATAGTTGGATAACTAGTACTTAGTAGTGTAACCCTGTGCAAGTGCGTGTGAGGTATACTGAGTTCCCGATGTGCCGGAATCTATAACTTGCCTGATTGCTTTTGCCAAGGTCTAAGATAGTCAAGTAGGAATTGAGTCATAGTCGATTTTTGTGTGAGTCAACTTGAGCCAAAAATGCCCTAACAAAATGAATGAATCCCTTCGATCAAAATCTTTGAGCCTTGATAGACCAAATTTTATTATTATACCTATCGACTTCCCGTTTTCCTTAAAATGAACCTGTTTTGGCCTTGGTCCTCCTTTAGACACTATGCACCTCAACTCCGGCAAATCACCTAGGTTGAGGGTGGCTATTATAAGGGGTGCGTTGGAGAAAATGAGTTTGAAGGAAGTGTGTAGAAGGAAAATAGTTGAAATTTGAGCAAGTGTGTGGAAAAGAAAAGTAAGTATAACGCCCTGAGTATGCACCCCAGGTGCCACACGGTGCTTATAATCCCAAGGGAACACAAGCTAACCCATGACTGGTAGCTACTGTAATCACTGAATAATAGTAATAAAGTAATGCAAAAATTAAGCTGAATCTGCCATAAGGTTCACAACCATATCAAATACTGATAATAAACTAAAAATTGAACATCTAAAATACTCTAGTCTAAAAGCTTTTAACTGTCTGAATATAGAGTTGATAGGAAAAGTCCCCAACTAACTCCGACTACTAAAAGTACTGATAAACTGAAATACTAAAATGATAACACTATCCTCAAAATATGAGGGCTCACCACTAAATCTATTGTTGAAAGTCTGGGTTGCTAAGTGCGGTTAGGAGCTAGAGTGTCTGAACCTATGATATAAGACATCATAGCGCAAAATAAAAGTATGCGTTAGTACTTTGAATGTACTGGTATGCTAGATGAGGTAAGGTTGAATGCAAGGGTTCATATGCATGAACAATAATTGACTGAATGATATAGAGTAACTGAGCATGAGAGTACATGGATAACTGAAACTACTGTAAATACTGAGCATGCAATACTATGCATATATATATATAGATACTGTAACTGAGCTTTTATAAAGCTAAGTACTGAGTTCTAATAACTCAGTAACTGATATCTGAAGTTACTGATAACTGAGTTACTAATTTTGATTGATTGTGTCTGATAGTCCTGACTCTGTAAAACTGAACTGAGTTCTATACTGAAGATTAAAAATGAAACTAAACCTATAGGAGTGTTCATCTAACTGACATACCTTAAGTATATACTGGTTTAGGGTCCAACCTGTGACCTCAGTTGGAATGGTGTTAGCACCGTGCCACCGGTAAAGAAAAAGTTGTGAGTTAACCCTCTCTGATAGGAAGCACTTTCGTCAACCCTCGCTGTCAGGAAAAATCATTTAAGATATATTAACCCTAGTATGGAAAGAAGATATCTCAACCTACGCTGGCTACGTAGTGCTGTAATATAGGGAATGCTACTAAGGGTGAAACCCTATGCTGGCAGGAATGCCCCCATCCCTGGGTTCGCTCGGTGCTAATTTCTACTCCCAACTAAATAGACATTGAACTGATCTCTGGACTGTACTAGGCTTGACTGAACTATTACTAATCATATTTTCTAATTCAAATGAACTGAGTTCACTGGGTTCCGCTGACCGATGGAATATTACTTAGTTCTATTAACTGACTAAATTATACTACTCATGACATTTCTAAGACTATCCTGTAGATACTGTAATTCTATGTAAACAGCAAGATTGTCGGGTATTAAATACCCCCATGACTAGATATCATCTATGTTAATAGAACATAGCAATAGTCAACTGTTCACAATGTAATCAACGAGCCATTTCATCAAGCACTTGGAAGTCATGAACTTGTCCATGAATAGGAATACATGCTAACATGTCATAAATACACTACTTGAATTCACATAGGCATTCCAACAAGAACTTACAAGGCATAGGTTTAGCATAATAGGAACTAAAACATGTTATAATGACATGAGTCCAACACTAGGATCACCAAGGGATCACAAATGCACAATTAACACAATTAAGTATTTTGTCAAACACCTAGGAGGCATAATCTTGTACTTGGGTATGAATAACATGTTGTTGCATTATGACTAAAATCATTAATTCATAATTAAAGGGTTTTTTTATAGGGATTACAACCATTACATATATAATCTCTTACATTAATGAAAACTCCAATTAAATCTTGAATTCAAAACCCATACAACCAACATGAACATGAAAACAACCCAATTCATACATGTAATTCATGAAACTATTAACTTGAGATTTTGAAAAGGGTTCAGAACTTCATGGGTAAAAGGAACCATGAATGAACATCCAACATACCTTGATTACTAATTTCGAGAAGATGGTGGTGAGTTATTGAGACTTGATTCATGAACTAGATGAATCTAGGGCTTGTTCTTGAGAGAGTTTATGAATAATGAATGAGATTTTGCCCTATAAAGTGATTAATTTTGTGTATAGGTTGAATAAGGGTGGGGACAATGATCCATTTTCCCCAACTACCCATATAAAATAATGCTGAATAGGGTCCCCCTCTCATCACGACCCCTGCTTGGGTAAAGTATCCATCGTGATGCGACCCCTTCTCAGGTCAAGCAGTCATCCCGGTGCAACTATTAGCTGGGATAAATGGCCCTCGCGACGCGGGGGTATCACGACTCCCTACTGTTTTGGGCATCCAAACTCGCCCTTACGCTAGTCCAAAAAATCAAAAACTCACCTGAGATGACCTACAAGTGACCCTAATCATGAATTAATTTGAAAATCAACATTCCTAGGTTGGGAAGGTCGGAAATAAAATCCTCCAATTTCGAAGGCTAAAATGATTCTAAGTCTTGGTACTTAGCTGAAATTTTTTGAGTCTGGGGCCCCTTATAAAGCTTTAAAGGACTGAATTAAGATTAGTATTTTGCGGGGTCTTACAAAATCTCCCCCTTGGGAACATTTATCCTCGAATAAGACTAACTGAGCTAGGAATACTGATAGACTAAATTTACATACTAAACATACATAGATGAAGCATGATTTCATGATAGAGGCTACTTATATAATGAGGTTTCTCCCTGAACATGCATAAATGAAGCATGATTCCATGGATAAAACTACTGATACATTGAATTATCATACTGAACATGCATAACTGATGCATGACATATGAATGAGATATTTCATGAAGATATGCATGATATCAGAATGCTATGCAACTGGACTGATATCAGACCCATAACAGAGATCTGAATATGGAATTGATTAAATTTATGGAAAACTATTACCTTGAGCTGAGTCTGAGTTTCCGGAGAAGAGGTGAAGATACTTGGTCCACATATATGCTTCTTCTTCCCAAGTATCTCCCTCAACAGACTGATTCCACCAAAGAACTTTGACTAGAGAAACTTCTTTGTTCCTCAGTCTGTAAACCTGATGATCAAGAATTTTGACTGGAATCTCTTCATAAGAGAGGCTGATTTGAACATCTATGCCCTTTATAGGGACTATGACTGTTGGGTCACCTATGCATTTCTTTAGCAAGGATACATGAAACACTGAATGTACTGAAGCTAGGTCTGAAGGCAACTCAAGCTTGTAAGCTACCTTTCCAAAAAGGCTAAGAATATGGTAAGGAACGACATATTGTGGACTAAGCTTCCCCTTCTTTCTAAACCTTTTCACTCCTTTCATAGGAGAGATTTTACAATAAACATAATCCCCAATCTTAAACTTGAGATCCTTTTTGCGCACATCGACATACGATTTTTGTCAGCTCTGAGATGTGTTAAGCCTTTCCCTGATCAACTAAACTTTTTCTAAGGTATCAAATACCAAATCAGTCCCTACCACTATGAACTCCCCCACTTCAAACCAACCAATAGGATATCTATATCTTCTCCCATAGAGCGCCTAAAATGGAGCCATCTGAATACTGGAATGATAACTGTTATTATATGCAAACTCGATCAAGGGCATGTGGTCATCCCAACTACCCTTAAAGTCAACGGCATGTGCTCTTACCATATCTTCCAAAGTATAAATGGTTCTTTCTGCTTGACCATCTGTCTGAAGGTGGAAGGTTGTGCTGAAGTGAACTTGGGTACCTAGAACCTCTTGGAAGGATTTTTATAAATGAGAGGTGAACTGCGTACCTCTATCAGAAATAATAGATAACGGATCTCCGTGTAATCTAAAAAACTCTCTAACATAGAGATTTTCATAATACTCAGCTGAATAAGAGATATGGATCGACAAGAAATGAGCTAATTTAGTCATCCTGTCTATGATGACCCAAATCGAATCATGCTGACGACGGGTACAAGGCAAACCCATTACAAAGTCTATGTTCACTTCTTCCTATTTCTATATGGGAATACTGAACTCCTGTATGGACCCACTAGGCTTCTGATGCTCAATCTTAACCTGCTGACATGTTGAGCACTTCGCTACAAACTCTGCAATGTCTCTCTTCTTCCCACTCCACCAATAGACTTCCCACAAGTTGCGGTACATCTTAGTGGACCCTGGATGGATCGAGTAGCATACACCATGCGCTTCTGCAAGAATTTGATGGCTCAATTCATCTACACCTGGCACACATAGTCTACTCTAGAAGCGTAACACACAATCTCCTCTTTGGGAGAAAACCTCTACTTTCTGATCTCTTACTGACTCTTTCAACTTAACTAGACTGGGATCTATGTCCTTCTTTTCCTTTACTTTGGAAAACAGAGATGATTCTGAATTATTCTGCACCCACACACTACCCTCTACTCAATCGACTAAGTGTATACCTAGTCTAGCAAACTGATGAACTTCCTGTATTAACTTCTTCTTACCATCCTCCATGTAAGCAACACTACCCATGGATATCCTACTAAGAGAATCAACCACTATATTAGCCTGGCCCAAATGATACAGAACACTCATGTCGTAGTCTTTCAACAACTCTAACCATCACCTTTGACGCAGGTTCAGGTTTTTCTAAGAAAAAACATACTACAGGCTTTTATGGTCTGTGAACACATCAAAATGCACCTCATACAAATAGTTTCTCCAAATCTTTAAGGCAAATACTACAGCTGCTAACTCAGGATCATGAGTGGGGTAGTTATTTTTATGGGGCTTAAGCTATCTAGAGGCATAGGCTATGACCTTACCTCTCTGCATCAAAACACACCCCAAACCAACTCTGGAAGCATCACAAGGCACAACAAAGCTATCTTAACTATCTGGTAAAGTCAAGACTGGAGTTGTAGTGAGTGGAGTCTTTAACTTCTTAAAACTCTTCTCATAAGAATCTGACCACTAGAATTTGACTTTCTTATAAGTCAATCTGGATATAGGGGATGCAATAGATGAAAATCCCTCAACAAACCGTCAGTAATAGCCAGCCAAACCCAAGAAACTCCTAATATCTGATGGAGAGATAGGTATGGGCTAGTTTATCACTGATTTGGTCTTTTGGGGATCAACTCTAATTCCATAACCGGAAATGATATGACCAATAAAAGCTACTAACCTTAGCCAAAATTCTTACTTACTAAATTTGATGAACAACTGATGGGCTCTGAGGGTCTGTAACACTATTCTGAGATAGTCTTCATGATTATTCTCACTACGGGAGTAGATAAGAATGTCATCAATGAAGATTATGATGAACATATCCTATTACTGCTTAAACATATAGTTCATCAAGTCTATAAAGGCTGCTGGGGCATTCGTAAGATCAAATGACATGACTGGAAATTTAAAGTGACCATACTGTGTTCTGAAAGATGTTTTTGGAATGTCACATTCTGTTACTCTGAGCTGATGATAGCCTGATCTAAGTTCTATCTTAAAAAAGTAACTGGCACCCTAAAGTTGGTCAAATAAGTCATCAATTTTGGGAAGTGGATAGTTGTTCTTGACCGTGACCTTATTCAACTGACGGTAGTCTATACGTATTCTGAGGGAACCGTCTTTCTTACGCACGAATAGAATTGGTGCACCCCAAGGGGATACACTGGGTCTGATGAATCCCTTATCTAGGAGATCTTTCAACTGTTCTTTTAATTTTTTGAGTTCTGCTATGGCCATTTTATATGGGGTGGTAGAGATAGGCTGAGTATCTAGAAGAAGGTTGAGTCCAAAGTTAATTTCCCTTTTGGGAGGAACTCCAGGAAGATCTTCGAGAAACACATCTGGAAATTCACATGCTACTGGAACTTACTCAAGACTAAGAGTTTCATAACTAGAATCCTTAACTCGAACAAGATGAAAAACACATCCCTTAGATATCATTTTTCTCGCTTTAAGGTTAGAAATAAGATGATCCCTAAGTGTTGAAGTACTACCCCTCCATTCTAGGACAAGTACTACCCCTCCACTCTAGGACAGATTCATTCTGAAACTAAAATTAGGCAATTCTGTTTCTGTTGTCAACTAAAGCATAGAATGAATGAATCCAATCCATGCCAATCATGACATCAAAATCTATCATCTTTATCTCTACTAAGTATGCTAAGGTAACTTTTTGAGATACCATAACTGGACAGTTCTTGTATACCCATCAGGATATGATGGATTTACCCACTGGGTTAGAGACTGAGAAGGGATCTACTAGGATTTTAGGACTGACTCCGAAGTCAACGACTATATAAGGAGTTACAAAGGACAAAGAAGCTCCTGGATCTAGCAAAACATAAACATGTAACTGATAAACTTGTAATGTACCAGTGACCATATTAGGAGAAATTTCTTGATCTTGTCGGGATTTAAGTGCATATAGTCTATTTGGGTGTTGCCTACTGGTGGCACTGGAATTGGTACCCTACTGATTTGAGTGACCGAACTGAGTTGGGGGATGATTATGCTGACTCTGTGAACCCACCTAAGGACATTCTTTAACTCTGTGGCCTAGTTTGTCACATCCGAAACATACATCACTGCCAGCTCTGCAGATACCCTGATGGTTTTTGCCACACTTCTGGCAAAGGGAATTTGTTTGGGCACTACTAACACTACCCTGAGGTTTAGGTCTTGATGCCCTATCTTTATTACCATTTTTGAATTTCAGAACAGGAGTGCTTGCTGAGGACAGAGATGGATCTGAGGATTTTGGGTAGAACTGGGAATGATTTCCACTCTCTGACTTAGGTTGGGAAAATTTAAAGCTACCCATTCTAGCTCTCTTGTTCTCCCTCTCATTTTCCTTATTCTTAGTCTCTTTTATCTGCTGAGCATAGACCATGATCCTGGATATGTCCATCTTCTTAATTAGCATTGCGATCCTACACTCCTTGACCATACTATTAGACACACCCGACACAAACTTACTCATCATAGATCTGTTGTCTACTACCATATGAGGAGCGTATCTGGCTAACTATGTAAACTTAAGAGAATACTCTTGTACTATCATGTTGCCTTGCTTTAGATTTATGAACTCCAGAACCTTCGCTTTCCTCAACTCTAGTAGGAAGAACCTATCCAGAAAAGCAGTGGAAAAATCCTCCCATTCTATGATCCCTGCATATGTGGCTCTGTTTGCCTTCCACTACTTGAACCAAGAGTGAGCCACATCCTCCAACTAATATGCACCCAACTCAGCACTCTCACTAGTAGTCACCCCCATAATAACCGTGACTTTCTGCACCTGATCAAGGAATTTCTGTGGGTCCTCATCTAACTTAGACCCGATAAATAATGGAGGATTCATTCGGGTGAAGTCTCAAATTCTAGCTGCAACATTATTGGCCACTGGGTTGGCTGGAACGACAGCTGGGCATTAATTTTGGGTTGCTACTGAATTGGCTAGAGTAGTAAATGCAGCCCAAAATTACTCATGGGAGACATGCTCATCCATGGGATCTGGCTGGATAGGATGGGGTGCTAGCTGGTCTCCTTTTCTACTTCTGCTCTTCTTGGGAGGCATATTATGTAAACAAAAGGAACAAAAGGATTAGATAGAGAGTTTAACTTGAGCTCATGCTCACTCGTACGACATAAATACTGAAAGAAGGGAAACTTTTCCTAAAACATCTCGTAGCCTCTTATCCATAAGTGTGGCGCGCTACACACCCATGCACAAGACTCTACTAGATACGGCTTTCAGACTCCCTAGGACTCTGTTGAACCTTAGTCTCTGATACAAAGTTTGTAATGCCCCGAGTCTACACCTCGGATTCCACACGGTGCTCATAATCCCGAGGGACCACAAGCTAACCCATGAATGGTACCTACTAGAATTACTGAATAATAGTAATAAATTAATATAGAAATTAAGCTGAATCTTCCATAAGGTTCACAACTGTATCAAGTACTGATAACAAACAAAAAAATGAACATTTGAAATACTCTAGTCTGAAAGCATCTAACTGTCTGAATATGGAGTTGATGGGACAAGTCCCCAACTAACTCTAACTACTGAAAGTAATGATAAACTGAAATACTGAAATAATAACACTGTCCTCGAACTATGAGGACACACCATTAAATCTACTGCTGAAAGTATGGGCTGCTAAGTATGGTTAGGAGCCCGTGCGTCTAAACCTATGATATAAGACATAATAGCACAAAATAAAAGTATACATCAGTATATTAAATATACTGGTATGCTAGATGAGGTAAGGCTGAATGCAAGGGTTCATATGCATGAAAAATAACTGACCAAATGATATAGAGTAACTAAGCATGAGAATACATGGATAACTGAAACTACTGTAAATTTTAAGCATGCAATATACTGCATATATATAGATACTATAAATGAGCTTTTCTGAAGCTACATGTCGATTTCTGATAACTGAGTAACTGATATCTGAAGTTACTGATAATCGAGTTACTAATTCTGATTAACTATGTCTGGCAGTCCTGATTCTGTAGAACTGAACTGAGTTCTCTATTGAAGATTGACACTGAAACTGAAACTGTGGGAGTGTTCATCTAACTTACATACCCTGAGTATATACTAGTTTGGGGTCCTACCAGTGACCCCAGTAGGAAGGGTGTTAGTACCGTGCCACAGGTAAAGAAAAAGCTGTGACTTAACCCTCTCTGACAGAAAGAACTTTTGTCAACCCTCACTGGCCAAAAAACTTATATGATATGTATCAACCCTCGTATGTCAGGAAGATATCTCAACCTATGCTGGCTACGTAGTTCTATAATGTAGGGATTTCTACTAAGGGTCAAATCCTATGTAGGCAGGGTTCGCTCGGTGCTAATTTTTATTCCCAAATGAATAGACACTGAACTGATCTCTGGACTATGCTAGACTTGACTGAACTATTATTGATCGTATGCTCTAACTGAACTGAAGTGAGTTCACTGGATTCTGCTGACCGATGGAATAATACTTAGTTTTGTTAACTAACTGAATTCTACTACTCGTGACATTTTTGAGAATATCCTATAGCTACTATAATTCTAGGTAAACAGCTAGATTGTCGGGTATTAAGTGCCCCCAAGACTCAATAGCATCTCTTCTAATAGAACATAACAATAGTCAACTGTTCACAATGCAATCAATGAGGCATTTTATCAAGCACTTGGAAGTCAAACTTGTGCATGAATAGGAATACATGATAACATATCATAAATACACTACTTGAATTCACATAGGCATTCCATCAAGCACTTACAAGGCATGAATTTAGTATGATGGGAACTAAAACATATTGTAATGACATAATTTCAACACTAGGATCACCAAGGGATCACAAATGCACAATTAAATCAATTAAGCATTTTTTCAAACACCTAGGAGGCACAATCTTGTACTTGGGTATGAATAACATATTGTTGGATCATGACTACAATCATTAATTCACAATTCAAGGTTTTTGATATGGTAATTACAACCATTACATATATAATCTCTTATATCCATGAAAACTACAATTAAATCTTGAATTCAATACCCATACTACCAACATAAACATGAAAATAACCCAATTCATACATGTATTCATGAAACTATTAACTTGAGATTTTGAAAAGGGTTCTTGGACTTCATGGGTGAAAAAAACCCATGAATGAATATCCAACATATCTTGATTACTAATTTCAAGAAGATGGTGGTGAGTTCTTGAGACTTGATTCTTGAACAAGATGAATATAGGGCTTATTATTGAGAGAGTTTATGAATAATGAATGAGATTTTGCCGTATAAAGAGATTAATTTCGTGTAAAGGCTGAATAAGGGTGGGGAAAATAACCCATTTTCCCCCAAAACCCATTTAAAATAATGTTGAACAGGGACCCCTCGTGTTGTGACCCCTGCTTGGGTCAAGTATACATCGCAACACAACCCTTGCTCAGGTCAAGCATCCATTGGGGTGTGACCCTTAGCTGGGTTGACTGGCCCTCGCAACTGGGGCTACTGCAACCCCCTACTAGTTTTGACATCCAAAGTCACCCTTACACTAGTCCAAAAAATTCAAAACTCACCTGAGATGACTTATAAGTGACCCTGATCATGAATCAATTTGAAAATCAACATTCTAAGGTTGGGAGGGTCAAAAATAAAATCCTCCAATTTTGAAGGCTAAATGATTCTAAGTCTTGGTACTTCACTGAAATTTTCTAAGTCTGGGATACCTTAACAAGCTTTAAAGGACTGAATTAAGCTTAGGATTTTGCAGGGTCTTAATGTAAGAAAATTTGCAATGAAAAATAAAAGCAAAAAAAAAGGAAAAATCAACGTTTAAAAACTAGACTTGGGCCAATTCGAATGCTCTTAAAAGTAATAGGATGACATAAAGGTGGAAATAAAAGAAATAAGTGGACCCCAAGAAATGCATAGTGTCCAGGAGACTTAGTCACTAAATGAATCCTAAGAGATATCATTCCAGCCCTAAGCCTACGTTATAATCCAAATAAAGTCCTATAGTGATCTTACTATGACTATCTAAATTAGTAGGAAAAGAGCATAAGGGCAAGCCTATAGTATTCTATTTACACTAGTTATACTTCTTTGTGAGTGAGAGAGTCATTTGTTATATCACTGAATATATTGATTTATCCATACGAAGAGTGAATGGGAATTCTTTTACTGGGAGTGCACATGGGTTATGTTGCTAGAGTATTTGATGAATGTATTTAATGTTTATGCCTAGTTGTCAATTGCTAATGTAATGCCATCATTTAATTCCCTCATATTTTAACTTGTGCTAAATCGTTGTATGCATTTTGAGTTTTAAAAGTTAGAATTAGGAGGGGAACGACAAGATTGAAATTGAGTTCAAAATCACTACCATGGGTATCTTAAGATCCTCTTATTTAAGCTTCATCTCTGAATCCAAATATTGTGTTTTTTTTCTTGATGACATGCAAAAGTTTAAGTTGAGGGTGTTGATGTGTCATGAAAAAATGATACTTTTGATACTTAAAATTGAAAATTTATGCGTGAACTTAGGATATTTTGTTATATATGATACACTTTGGTGTATATTGCAGGTAAAACAGGTCTACAACCATATTTGAATGAAAAGAGAAGAAAAAGACTTTAAAAAGACCAACTCTGATCAGGATACGAGCCAGCTCCTGAGTCGTAAACATCCGATATGACTCGTATGCTGAATCGTATGCACAACATAACAAAAGGCCTACCTAAAGATCTAAGTATGGGGAAGATATGATTCAGGTATCTAAGTCATAAGATAGGATACGAGTCGTACAGAGAAGTTGTAAGCATAACTGTGTAATACCCCAAAAATCTAGACCAATATTAGAACCATGATCCAAGCTCATAAGGAACAAATTATTGCGCTTTGCCAGTGTTATGAGTGAGTTTGACGTATACTAAGGCCTCAAATAACTCCCTTCTATTAGACGAATCAAAGTAATCCTTACCGATGGAGTTTTTGATAAGAATCTTGCCTTAGTCAACTTGAAATAAGCAAATCTTTTGCTATACTAAGAATTTTCCAGCTCAAAACCCACCAAACTTTTGGAAATTGAATTATCTTTCCAACGATACGAACTTTTTCTAAATCTGATAACTAGGTAAGAAGTTATGGCAATTTTTGTTCCAAATAATGGGCCTCCACGATGGTACCCGCATTGTGGTGAAGGAAAAATGACACTCATCAGTTTACAGTGAAGCACTGCAATAAGCATTGCATCACGGCGAAGTGCCACTTCACACTCATCCTTTTCCAGTGACGCAATGCAATAGCACCGTGTTGTGCCAAAGTGTAATTTCACTCTCGTCCTTAGACTACACCTACAATGAAATTCTAGTGGCTCACCTCGATGGAACCGCATCGCGGTGATGGCCAAAATCTATATTTTTTAGAGACAAAAAATTAATTAATTCCAAGGGTAGTTTAGTCTTTTTCCACGACCCCAAATAGTCCAAACAAGGGATTAAAGCCCTAATAGCCTAATTAGTCATTACTTTATTCAATTTCTCTCAATTGAAGAACATTCTTTCTCAAATAGAAACCCTATCCTTCAAGATTCAAGTTCAATTCTTAAGAAAATTACCAAGAAACTTTAAGAATTCAACTATTCATGTATTTAGATGTTCATCCATGGGTCCCTTTCACTCACGGAGTCCAAGAATCTATTTTTAAGTTTTAAAAGTATGATATTTATATGTTTTATGATTTATGTCCATAAACTTTCATGAATTTTGAATTTTATATCATGTCTACATAAAATTATTGTTGTTATTAAACTCTACACGTGTGAATGATGTTCTTCGTTGATTTAAAACCTTAATTGGTGAGTTAGTATCAAAATCATACTATTAATACAAGCTTTATATTATTCCCATGCTTAGCTTACACTATGAATATCAAGTGTTTGATAAAATGCCTAGATGAAAGGATGTTGAACAATGACTACTTAATATGTCCCTAAAGATTTAGTATGTTTTAAATATTATGGTTTCCATATCATGTTCATGCGAATTTAGAATAAAACCCTCCATATAGGATTTAATCATGTGATTGAGTGATCTTTTCATATTTATAATGTATCCCCCTGTTAAAGTCTTAGTCCCCATGTGCTTGAAGAAATGCTTAAGTGAATAATTGTGAACAATAATTTCCTTCCAAGGCTTCAAAGCTTTCAAGTTGTCCTATTGTTATTTTTATGGAGTCCTGGGGGTTATGCATACCCAAAACTTAGTTGTTTACTTAGTATCAATATCCTCAGAATAGTTCAGATAAATCATGAGCATTACCACTCAGTTAGCCTTCATGATCAGTTACTTGTCTAGTTAAGCCTAGTTCAGTCCCGTAATTAGTGTCAGTTCAGTAGGGAGTAGAATTCGGCACCGAGAAAACCCAGGGAAGGGGACATTCCTTTTAGTATAGGGTTTGACCCTTATTATCAAACCCTGAGTTACAGAACTATAAAGCCAGCGTAGGTTTGAGATGTCTTCCTGCTAGTTTAGGGTTGACACATATCTCATGAGTCTTTTTGCTAGTTTAGGGTTGACAAGATGTCTTCTTGCTATTTTAGGGTTGACACAACCATTGTTAGTACCCGTGGAATAGTATTAGAACTCTTCTAACTGGGGGTCAAAGGTTGGACCCCAATCAGCTCAGAGCGGGGTATGTCAGTTAGATGATACCTCCAACAGTTTCAGTACTTCATGTTATTCATTTAGTCAGTTATTACTCCGGTACATAAAATCGTGCATTTAGCCTACCTCATATAGTAAACTAGGACATTTAAAATACCAATCGCATACTCAATTCTTGCGCTATGATATATCATATCCTAGGTTCGGACGCTCAGTTCCCAAATTACGTATAGACCTTCCAGATTATCAGACATAGTAGTGGTGAGTCCTCATATTTTTAGGACAGGCTATATTTATTTTCATACTTTCAGTTCAGTATTTAGTCAGAGTTAGTTAGGGGTTTGTCCTATCAGTTGTACAATCAGTCAGTAGAGGCTTTTTAGACTAGTATAGATAGTTAGTGTAATACCACAATCGTTCCTTAAGCCTAAATTCGTCTTTTTAGCGAATGGGAAGACTTCCATAGTTATTGATGTTTAAAACATGATTTATTTCTCTAATTTCTACTTTTTTCATCTGGAGAATTCAATAAGCTTTCCATCGATACCAAATTCGCCCAAATCCGACACTCAGGTGAAGAGTTAGAGCCATTTTAGTGAGACAGTGTGCCACTTGGCACTTTAGCGCATCGCGGAGCCAGCCAAAATGGCAATTGTCATTTTCCAATGAGCCTTCGTGATATTGGCGCATCGCGCCAAGGCTCAATTTCAGAATTGTCAAATTTCAGTGCACCAACGTGATTCCACCGCGTAGCGGTGCCCTTTTAGGTCACGACCAAGGTGGCGAATGCAACTTCACCGCATTGCGCCACTGAGCAGTTTCTCAATTGTCAAAAATCAGTGAAGGTCCACGATCTTGGCGTGTCACGCTAGGGAAAAAAATCAGTCTCCAGTTCTAGAATTTGCTCAAGGATATTTTGGTATTTCCACCCGTCCTTACCGACTATATATATACAAATAGAGGAGAAAATCTTTATTTTCCTCTTTCATTCCATCCAAAATCTAGGGTTTCTCTCCAAAATCCCATCCAATTCTTGTCTAAACGTCTCAAAATTGAGCCGTAGTTTTCACAAATTAGTTCAAGATTTAAAACATCCAAGTCAAGATGATCAAGAACCCTAACTCAAGAAGTGGGAAAAGAAGTTCCAATCAAGTTTCTTCATCTCAAAATTATAATCAAGGTATGTGGGGCTTGAACAAGAATATCCTTTCATTCTTGTGCCCAAAGAATGGATTTTACTATTGGAATTTCATGATTGTGCAAAGTGGGTTTATACCCAAATTACTTTATGATTGGGTTATTAGAATTGAGCTATTCAAGATTGATATACATTACTATTTCATTATTTTATTTACTACATTGAGAACATATGCTTTGAATTATATATTGCTACTATATATTAGAATTGATGATTTCCAAGTGATAAATGACAAGAGTCATGATTTTAAGCTTTTCCATGAGAAGTTGATTTCAATATATATATTGACGTTTGAGTTTAAGAGTCAAGAATGAATTTTGTGATGCTCTCTTAAAGTTTTGACATTAGATATGAGTTAATAAGCAAGTCCACTTGATCTTGAGAAAGATTATTTTGAGTTGAGTCTAGTTAGGAATCCACAAATTATTTATGATTTACCGATGAGATATATTTATGACTTTGGTCTCTATGGTAGACCCTTGAGTTGATTAAGGTGGATTTCCTAACACGTTCTGAGCTTGAGTCTGGGAGTAGTATTTAGCACCGAGCGGGAAATGTGGGTTTAGCGCATCCTACTTCCCCAGAACTACGTGCCACCATAGGAGAAAGATTAAGGGACAAGGGCCAAGGAAGTGATCACTAAAGTTAAGGTTCTACTATGATGGAAAGGATAGAACAACTTTCCCCAATGTGGGCAAGACGTTGGACTCAATGTAAGCTCACATGGTTTATGTCGGTTATAAGAAAATCCCAAGTCCATAAGAGTTTATATTTCTGGAGTCACCAAGTTACTCTAAGTCTAGAGTTTAAGAGTTTGAGTTGAGTATAATGATTTATGAGATTTACAATACTTGTATTACTATTGATGATTTACAAGGAATATATTTCAGTTAATTCAATCTAAGAGATTCATTATTGATAGCATGCATGATTTTCTTATATATTTATGATAATGTTTATAATGTTGCATACACCCCCACATACTCAGTACGTTCCTAAGTACTGATTCCCATACTCTTCTGTGTTCTATATTTCCTCGTGATGTAGGTTTGGGTGCTCAGTCTCAACAGCAACAATGATCTTTGAGTACCTTTATCTACATTTCTATAGTTGGTGAGTCCTCATGGTTCGAGGACCTATGTCCGTGATTTTTCCTTGTTAGTAGATGGTTGTTTCTTTTCAGTTCTGTATGAGTCAGTTGGGAATCTGTCCCAATGGATCCTCAGTCTTATGTAGTAGAGGCTTTTGTCAGACTAGAGTACCAGTATATTTAGAAATTTTTAGTATTTTTTTTGTACAGGCCAGTATTTCTTCATAATTAAGTATGTTCAAGTTCATAACATGATTATTCTTCCTATTTTAGCATGATTCATGTTATAGTGAGTTCTAAAAGTGATGACAGGCTTATAGGGTTATATTAAGGACACGTGTGGGCTTGAGCAGCGTGTGACGTCTCGGGATAGGTTCTTGGGGTGTTACAAGATTGGTATCAGAGCCTAAGGTTCAAAGAGTCCTAGAGAGTCTGACAAGCCGTGTTACGTAGAGTCTTGATCATCGGTGTGTAGCGTGCCACATCTATGAGAAATAGGCTACGGGACGTTTTAGGAAAAGTTGGTTCCTTCTTTTAAAAGTCCATCGTAATTATGACTATTTTTCTATGTTGTTAATTTGTGCTCTCTTATGACAGCCAATGCCTCCTCGTAGAACTTGCAGCAACAACGAACAACCTCAACCCATTGATCCTTTAGGTGAGACGGTGTCCCACGCTAAATTTTGGGTAGCTTTTCAACCGCTAGCCCAGGTGGTTACCGCCAATGCTCAGACCCATGTTTAGGCCACAGTTCTACCTCTGTATAAAGGTAATTCAGTAGCAACTTGGGTTCGTGATTTTATACGGATGAATCTTCCAGAGTTTTATGGGTCAAAAATAGGCGAGGACCCACAAATATATTTTTATGAGGTGAAAAAGATCACCCAAATTATGCATGTAATGGAGGAAAAAAGTATGGAGCTAGATTTCTATCACTTGAAAGATGTTTCTTATAATTGGGTGGAGATGTGGAGGAAGAGTAGAGGGGAGGATGCCGCTCCCATGACTTGGCAGTTGTTCCAAGACGCGTTCTTAGATAGATTATTTCCCCTGGAGCTGAGGGAAGTAAAATTAGAAGAATTTATGAACTTTAGACAGGGTTCTATGATAGTTAAGGACTATTGTCTTAAGTTCAATCAGTTATCTAAGTACGTTCCCGATATGATGGCTGATTTTAGAACCAGTATGAGTAAGTTTTTGGCTGGTGTACCGGGTTATGTTGTGAAAGAGTGTAGATCCTCTATACTTAATAGAGACATGGATCTTTCTTGATTAATGATACATGCTTAACAGATTAAAATGGATAAGGTAAATGAGAGAGAGAGAGCGAGGGGGAATAAGAGAGTTAGATCAGACCAGCAGGGGTAAAGTAAGACTAGATTTTCTGGAGGGATCCACCCTCAGTTCTAGAGCAGTTCTTTTATGCCAGTGCCTTCATCATCTAGTGCTCCCTCATCTAGAATCATATAAGAATAGAGTAATAAGCCTACTGTGTCCAGGTCTCAGGACAGTGTGAGTAATAGACCTATCTATCCCCCGTGTGCTAAGTGTGGTAGGATGTATCCCAGAGAGTGTATGGCTGAACATAGAGGTTGTTTTGGTTGTGGCAAGTTGGTCTACAAGCTCATAGATTGCTCGTATGCCAGAAAAGGGAGTCGTGATGTTCGTCCTCAGAGTCAGGCCATTAGTGCTCCAGCCCCTTTAGCTCGTCTTACTTCTACTCAGGGTGTTTCATTTAGTACTACTGGCGATCAACGCTAGAATCGCTTTTATGCTATACCACCCCTCCAGGAGCAGGAGGATTCACCAGATATTGTTAATGGTACGCTCCATGTATTTTATTTCGATGTGTAAGTGTTGATGGACCCTGGGTCAAGTCTTTCTTATGTGACTTTATTGGTGGTTGTGAATTTTGAAATTAGTGCTAAAAAGATTCCTGAGCCTTTTCTAGTTTCTACCCCAGTAGGTGAATCTATTGTTGTTAAGCAAGTGTATAAGAAGTGTCCTATCACTTTCCTTAACAGAATCATGTTTGCAGACTTGATCGAGCTAGACATGGTTGATTTTGACATTATTTTGGGTATGGATTGGCTTCACTCTTGTTATGCATCTACAGAATGTCGTACCCGTGTAGTCAAGTCTTAGTTTCCCAATGAGCCAGTCTTTGAGTGGTCCAGAAATGTTGTATCTCCCAAGAGTTATTTTATATCATACCTTAAAGCCAGGAAATTGATATCCAAGGGTTGTATCTATCATTCGGTTCGAGTTAAAGACACTAAGTATGAGACTCCGACTATTCAGTCCATTAGTGTTGTCAATGAGTTTCTTGATGTTTTCCTGAAAGATCTCCCAGGGGTACCTACCGATAGAGATATAGAATTTGGGATTGATCTTCTTCCCGATACGCAGCCTATTTCTATTTCTCCATATCATATGGCCTCCGCAGAAATTAATGAGTTGAAAGAGCAACTCAAAGATCTTCTTGATAGGGGTTTCATAAGGCCCAGTGTATCTCCTTGGGGTGCACCCGTTCTATTCATGTGAAAGAAAGATGGTTCATTGCGTATGTGCATTGACTATCGTCAGCTCAACAAGGTCACAGTCAAGAACAAGTACCCTCTTCCTAGAATTGATGACCTGTTTGATCAGCTGCAAGGTGCCAGTTATTTGTTGAAAAAAGATTTGAGATCCGTC
This sequence comes from Capsicum pubescens, assembly GCA_030864215.1. Taxonomy (NCBI): domain Eukaryota; kingdom Viridiplantae; phylum Streptophyta; class Magnoliopsida; order Solanales; family Solanaceae; genus Capsicum; species Capsicum pubescens. The sequence continues at coordinate 50,315,727 of CM061543.1, read as the reverse complement.
TATCACCAACTTAAAGTCAAAGAGTGTGATATTCCAAAGATAGCTTTTCGCACCCGTTATGGTCATTTTGAGTTCCTGGTCATGTCTTTCGGGCTAACTAATGCACCAGTAGCTTTTATGGACCTCATGAATCGGGTGTTCAGAAAGTAGCTAGATATGTTTGTTATTGTGTTCATAGATGATATACTTGTATACTCCCGAAATAAAAACAACCATGCAAATCATCTTCGAATTGTCTTGCAAACCCTTAGAGATCGTCAGTTGTTTGCCAGATTTATATAATGTGAATTTTGGCTCAGGTCAGTTGCCTTTTTGGGTCATATTATTTCAGCTGAAGGTGTTCGAGTTGATCCTCAAAAGGTAGAAGCTGTGAAAAATTGGCCTAGACCTATCTCTCCTTTTGATATTAGGAGTTTCTTCAGTCTAGCTGGCTACTACCATTGTTTTGTCAAAGGTTTCTCTTCCATTACTGTACCTTTGACCCGGTTAACCCAAAAGAAAGTTAAATTCTTGTAGTCAGATTCCTGGGAGAAGAGTTTTCAGGAGTTGAAGACTCGACTCACTTCAGCCCCTGTGTTGACCCTTCCTAATGGTGTAGATGATTTTGTGGTGTATTGTGATTCCTCTAGAGTTTGTTTGAGTTGTGTACTGATGCAGATAGGAAAGGTTATAGCCTATGCCTCCCGACAGTTGAAACCTCATGAGAAGAATTACCCGATCCATGTTCTTAAGCTAGCTGCAGTAGTTTTTTCCTTAAAAATATGGAGACACTACTTGTATGGTGTTCATGTTGATGTCTTTACGGATCAAAAGAGTTTGCAGTATGTGTTTATTTAGATAGAGTTGAACCTGCGGCAAAAGTGATGGTTAGAATTGCTAAAGGACTATGATATGAGCGTGTTGTATCACCCGGGCAAGGCCAATGTAGTGGTGGATGCCCTTAGCAGGCCTTCCATGGGTAGTATGACACATGTAGAGAAAGATAAGAAGGAGTTAGCCTGCGAAGTGCATCGTTTATCTAGGTTGGGTGTTAGATTACTTGATTTAGCTGAGGGTAATATTTGGGTTTGAAGTAATTCCAAATCATCTCTAGTTTCGAAAGTGAAAGAGAAGTAGGATATGGATTCTCGTTTGGTCGAACTGAAAGGGTCAGTCAAAGACCAAAAGGTGGGGGTTTTCTCCCAAGGGGGAGATGGTGTATTAAGGCTTCAGAATAGATTGTGTGTGCCTGATGTTGATTATCTAAGGCTGAGAATTATTGCTGAGGTGCATGGCGCGCGGTATTCTATTCATCCCGGTGCTACCAAGATGTACCACGATTTACGGGAAATTTATTGGTGGAATGGTATGAAGAAGGATATAGCGAAGTTCGTAGAGAAGTGTGCAACTTGCCAACAGGTGAAGATAGAGCACCAGAGACCCAGTGGTATGATGCTAGAATTTAGCATTCCTACTTGGAAGTGGGAAGTGGGAAGTGGGAAGTGGTGAACATAGATTTCATGACCAGTTTACCTCTCTCTCGTCATCATTATGATTCTATTTTGGTCATTGTAGACAGGTTGACTAAGTCAACATATTTCCTACCAGTTCATACATCTTTTACCGCTGAGGACTATGTTAAGTTATACATCCGAGAGTTAGTCAGGTTGTATGGACTTCCGTTGGCTATCATCTTTGATAGAGGTACTTAATTTACTTCTTAGTTTTGGAGAACTTTTCATAAGGGTCTTGGCAGCCAAGTTTGTCTTAGCTCTACTTTTCATCCACAGACAGACGGTCAGGCTGAGAGGACTATCCAGACTTTGGAGGATATGTTGAGGGCATGTGTTCTTGATTTCAAAGGAAGTTGGGATGAGAATTTTCCATTGGTTGAATTTTCTTATAACAACAGTTTTCATGCTAGAATTAGAATGGCTCCATTTGAGGCTTTGTATGGAAGAAGGTGTAGATCACCCATAGGTTGGTTTGAAGTGGGTGAGGCTGCTATGATTGGACCTGATGTTGTGTTCAAGGCTGTGGAGAAAGTTAAGTTGATTTATGAGAGGTTGAAGACAACCCAGAGTCATCAGAAGTCGTATGCAGATGTGTGAAGAAGAGCTCTTGAGTTTGAAGTTGATGATTGAGTGTACTTGAAAATTTCGCCCATGAAAGAGGTGAAAAGATTCAGAAAGAAAGGGAAGCTTAGTCCTCGTTATGTTGTCCCTTATAGAGTTTTGCATCGTGTTGGGAAAGCAGCTTATGAGATTGAGTTGCCTGCAGAGTTGTCAGCTGTCCACCCTGTCTTTCGCATTTCTAGGCTTAAGAAGCATATTGGTGATTCTGTTGTGGTTGATCCGTCAGGAAGCTTTGATGTTTGGGACAGTCTTTCGTATGATGAGATTTCGGTTGAGATCCTAGATTATCAAGTCCGTAGACTAAGGAACAAGGAAGTTCCCTTGATAAAGTTCTAGGGCGAAATCAATCAGTTGAGGGTGCCACTTGGGAAGCAGAAGCAGAAATGTGAATTAAGTACCCTAATCTCTTCTCCGTGAATTCTAATCAAGTCGAAGGTACTATTCTTCTTTAACTCAGTTTCCTAATAATCCAGCGTATTCAGTTATATAAATATCCATTCTATGATTCGTGCATTCTATGAAGTACTTGAAACTCTACAGTGAAGTAAGTCGGTTAAGAAAATTGTTCCCATAAGATATTTTTCCCATTTCCTCTTTGGTCTTGAGCCTAACTAGAAACATTCGAGGACGAATGTTTCCAGGGGGAGATATTGTAATACCCCGATCGTTCCTTAAGCCTAAATCCGTCTTTTGAGCAAATGGGAAGACTTCCAAAGTGATTGATGTTTAAAACGTGTGGTATTTCTCTAATTTCTACTTTTTTCATATGGATAATTGAATAAGCTTTCCATCGATACCAAATTCGCCCAAATTCAACTATCGGGTGAAGAGTTAGAGCCATTTTAGTGAGACAGTGTGCCACCTGGCACTTTAGCGCGTCGAGGAACCAGCCAAAATGGCAATTTTCATTTTCCAGTGAGCCTTCGCGATATTGGCACGTCACGCCAAGGGTCAATATCAAAATTATAAAATTCTAGTACACCAACGCGATTCCACCGCGTCGCGGTGCCCTTCCAGGTCATGACCAAGGTGGCCAATGCATTTTCACCGCATCGCGCCACTGAGCAGTTTCCCAATTTTCAAAATCCAATGAATATCCACGATCATGGCGCGTCGTGCTAGGGACATAATCGATCTCCAGAACTAGAATTTGTTCAAGGGTATTTTGGTCTTACCACCCGTACTTACCCACTATATATATAGAAATAGAGGAGAAAATCCTCATTTTCCTCTTCCATTCCATCCAAAAGCTAGGGTTTCTCTCCAAAATCCCATCCAATTCTTATCTAAACATCTCAAAATTAAGCCGTAGTTTTCACAAATTAGGTCAAGATTCAAAACTTCCAAGTCAAGAACATCAAGAACCCTAACTCAAGAAGTGGGAAAAGAAGTTCCAATCAAGTTTCTTCATCTCAAAATCATAATCAAGGTATGTGGGACTTGAACAAGAATATCCTTTCATTCTTGTGCCCAAAGAATTGTTTTTTACTATTGGAATTTCATGATTGTGCAAAGTGGGCTTATACCCAAATTACTTTATGATTGAGTTATTAGAATTGAGATATTTAAGATTGATATACATGGCTATTTTATTGTTTTATTCCTACATTGAGAACTTATGCTATGAATTGTATATTGCTACTATGAATTAGAATTGATGATTTCCAAGTGATAAATGATAAGAATCATGATTTTAAGCTTTTCCATGAGAAGTTGATTATTGAATATATATATTGACGTTTGAGTTTAAGAGTCAAGACTGAATATTGTGATGCTTTCTTGAAGTTTTGACATTTGATATGAGTTAATAAGCAAGTCCACTTGATCTTGAGAAAGATTGTTTTGAGTTGAGTCGATTTAGGAATCTACAAATTATTTATGATTTACCGATGAGATATATTTATGATTTTGGTCTCTATGGTAGTCCCTTGAGTTGATTAAGTTGGATTTTCTTACGCATTCTGAGCTTGAGTCTTGGAGTAGTATTTAGCACCGAGAGGGAAGTGTGGGTTCAGCGCATCCTACTTCCCCAGAACTACGTGCCACCATAGGATAAATATTAAGGGCCAAAGGCTAAGACATTGATCACTAAAGTTAAGGTTCTACTCCGATGACAAGGATATAACAGCTCTCCCCAACATGGGCAAGACATTGGACTCCATGTAAGCTCACATGGTTTATGTCAGTTATAAGAAACTCCCAATTCCATAAGAGTTTACGTTTCTGGAGTCACCAAGTTACTCTAAGTCTTGAGTTGAAGATTTTGAGTTGAGTATAATGATTTATGAGATTTAAAATGCTTGTATTACTATTGATAATTTACAAGGAATATATTTCAGCTAATTCAAGCGAAGAGAGTAATTATTGATAGCATGCATGATTTTCTTATATATTTATGATAATGTTTATAATGTTGCATACACCCCCACATAGTCAGTACATTCCCAAGTACTGATTCCCATACTCTTTTGTGACCTATATTTCCTCGTGATGTAGGTTTGGGTGCTCAGTCTCAGCAGCGACAGTGTTCTTTGAGTACCTTTATCTACATTTTTGTAGTTGGTGAGTCCTCATGGTTCGAGGACCTATGTCCCTGATTTTCCCTTGTTAGTAAATGGTTGTTTCTTTTCAGTTTAGTATGAGTCAGTTGGGGATCTTTCCCAATGGCTCCTCAGTCTTATGTAGTAGAGGTTTTTGTCAGACTAGAATACCAGTATGTACAGAAATTTTTAGTATTTTGTTTGTACAGGCCACTATTTCTTCATAATTAAGTATGTTCAAGTTCATGACATGATTATTCGTCCCTATTTTAGCATGATTAGCGTTATAATAAGTTCTGAAAGTGATGACAGGCTTAGATGGTTAGCTTGAGGACACGTGTGGCTTTGAGCACCGTGTGACATCTCAGGATAGGTTCTTGGGGAGTTACAGTTAGTCAGTCATCATTTTTTCAATTGTCATTGTTAGACATTTTTATCAGTATTATAAATTTTGTCTTATAGACTTTATCATATTTATGACCTAAACCTTATAACATTACATAGTTAATTCTGCATATGATATTTTGTTATTCAATACTCACAGTAGGTACCAGATCATAGGTTAACTTGTGGTCCCTCGTGACTGTAAGCACCGTATGGTGCCCAGGCTGTACTCTCGAGATATTACAAACTTGGTAAAGTGTCCTGGGAAGTCTGAATGCCATGTCAAGTAGAGTCTTGTGCATGGGTATGAAGCACGCCACACTTATGGACAAGAGTCTACGAGGCGGTTTAAGAAAAGTTTCCCTTCTTTCAGTGTCATATCATGCAAAAGAGCATGAACTCAAGTTGAACTCTCTGTCTAATTCAATCTTTCTTTCATTTATAGACCGTGCCTCCTAGAATGACAAACAGAAGAAGAAATATAAACCAGCCAACACCTCTACCCATTATAGAAGATCCCCTGAACGAGTATGTTTCTCATGCAGAGTTCTGAGCTGGATTCACTGCTCTAGCTCACTCTGTAGCTGCTCAGAATATTCATCCGACCTTTGTTCTGGCCAACCCAGTGGCCAATATTGCTGCAGCTAGGATTCGAGACTTTACCCAATTGAATCCTCCTCTATTTTCAAGATTTAAACCTGAAGAGGATCCGCAGGAATTCTTAGACATGGTCCAGATGGTAGAAAATATTATAGGGGTAACTTCTAGTGAGAGTGCTGGATTGGCTGCTTACCAGTTCCAAGATGTAGCTCATACATGGTTTAAGCAATGGAAGGTTGATAGAGGCACAAACGCAGGGCCTGTAGAGTGGTAGGAGTTTGCTATAACTTTCTTAGAGAGATTCTTCCCATTGGATTTGTGGGAATCTAAGGTGTTAGAATTCATTAATTTGAAGTAGGTCAACATGAGTGTGTAAGAGTATTTCCTCAAGTTTACTCAGTTATCTAGGTATGCGCCTCATGTGGTGTCTGATAACAGATCCAGGATAATCAAGTTTTTGTCCGGGGTATCTGATAGTGTGGTCAAGAAATGTAGGACTGCAATGTTAATTAAGGCGATGTACATATCTAGGTTTATGGTCCATGCTCAATAGATTAAGGAGCAGAAGAGAGAGAATAAGAGAGTTAGAATAGGTAGCTTTAATTTTGCTCAGCCAAGGTCAGAGAGTGGTAATCGTTCTCAGTTTAGTCAAAAGTTTTATACTCTATCTTCATATTCAACTAGTGCACCAGTACCAAAGTTCAGGAACGACCGTCGTGATGGGGTGACAGGCTCTAAAATCCAAGGTAGTGTGAGCAGTGGTCGTACCCATCCACTTTCCAAAAAATATGGTAGAAATCACCTAGGTGTGTGTTGAGCCAGCTGTGATGTGTGTTTTGTATATGGTGAGTCAGGTTATAGAGTTTGAGAATGTCCTAAGGGTGGTCCACGAAGTTAGCACATTCATCCTCCAGTTTCATTCGGTCGCTTGACTCGGCAGGGTGTCAATCTAGTGCAAATCGGGGTTAGCGTCAGAATAAACTTTATGCACTTTAGTCCTGACAAGATCAGTAAAGTTCTCCTGATGTGGTTACTGGTGCATCACAAGTATTTCTTTTTTACATGTTTATGCTTTACTAGACCTTGGAGTTTCTGTTTCTTTTGTAACCCCTTACATAGCCGTTAACTTCGGAGTCAGTCCCAAAATCTTAGTAGAGCCCTTCTCAGTGTCTACCTCAGTGGGGAAATCTATCCTAGCCAGACAGGTATACAAAAATTGATCAGTCACAGTATCCTAGTAAATCCCTTCAGTTGACTTCAGAAATAGAGTAGTTCAGTTTCAAATTCTTGATGAACCAGTCAGGGAATGAAAGAGTAGTACCTCAGTACTTAGGGGTCGGGTGTGTTGTTGTTCCCCTCTTGAAATCCTATGATAGCACCTGATCTAGAGTTAGCAGCACGAGCCCAGGAGTTTAGCAGTAGTAAAGTGGAGGTTAGTTGTATGAGAGGTGAACCAGAAGGCTTAGAATAGTATATGCAAGAATTTATAGTACTGACCTGAAATTAAGCATGATGATGTGGGGGTGATTTAGGGATATGATATTTATAGGCTATGATGAAAGTAGTTGATTTATTATAGATTTAGGGATATCCAGGATGTGTGTTAGAATCTAAGTTTGAATCTTTGAAGGTTGAGCTAACAGAAAGAAGAGTTGAAAATTCTAAGTTGGTCAATTTTAAATTGTTACATGATGAATGTTGGGGACATAGAAATCTATGAGTTGTATCTCAGAAGAAAGTACTAGAAACATGTTTTACATTATCGAGCATAGTCATTCAGAGTGAGTTTACCAATTATGTGTATTTTCATACCCCAGATTCTAGAGTGAAGTAGTGGCAATCTAGTTTAGAGATGTTAATTAAGTGTTCCAAGACTTAGAATGATGGCTTTAAGCTAAGGGGGAGATGATATAACAAGTAACCAAGTCAAGCTCTCAGATTCTAGTAGTGGTGCAAGTATATTATAGAACATTAGTAAGGAAGGGTGATGCCCGACCCATTCTCATCTTAGTGCAAAGTTTTGTACTTTCATCATCGCAATATCTACTTATGCTTTATATGTTAGCTCCATGATCACAGTTCAAATTCTTGCACATCATAAAGAATCATGTGTGCTTCCAATTCTTAGTATAATGAGTCCCAGCTTGCTCAGTTGTACAAATCATGTACCAAGAAGCTTATGAACTCCAATTCAAGTCATTGTAACAACTCGAGAATACCCCCTAGTCGTCATACGGTGCTTGGAACCACAAGTAATCCCAAGATAACCCATGAACTGGTATATTGTTAAGCAATTAAATTATAACATAATTAAATAACTTTTCTGCTATGCGGAAATATAATCATACTAAAGATATGAAATATATACAATACTGATAAAGATTTACAATTTGATAAATCTGAAGGAAGAAACTAAAATTTTATGACTGAATCTGACTGACATCTATGATGCCTCTACTCTACTGACTATAGATAGCTAGGACATGCCTCAAACTACCACTAGTAAATAAACATGAAAGTAAATGAACTGTACATGAACTAAAACTGTCTGGAGTTCAAAAAGCAGGAGAACTGATCACTTGTTGGCTGGAATCTGCAAATGTCTGATTGTGATGTACGGGCTATAACTGGTACCTACATTATGAAGTAATGTAGCCACACATACTTATATGTGGATTAGTACTTATGTAATGTAGTGAGTATGCAGGGGTGAATGCAATAAGAAAAACTAATTTTATACGTAATCATAAAACATCCATGCTAGGTGTAAGTAGACTCACCATTAGGTTAAATAAACTGAAAACTAAAATATCTTAAAGCATGAGTGAAAAATATTCTCTGATAAGATGGTGAATCTCTACATTTTGTTTCTATAAACTTTACTTTAATGATATAAGATAACTGAAGCTGGGATATGATAAAACATGGATATTGTATGAATACTGGGTCTAAAACTACGTGATGGAGACTAGCATAGATTGAGGATCTGAATATATAATCATGCTAAGAACGAATGCATAAACATACTAACTTATCTGATTGACTGAATGACTAATAGCTGAATACTGGGCATGTAACACTGAACTATACCTAGTCTGAATAACTGGAATGAAACTATAAAGTATTATGCATATGAGAAAGGGACTGACTGAGTAACATAAGATAACTGAGCATAAATTTATGAAAACTGTCTTATCTGAGAATGCAAGACCAAGAATATAACATGATTCTGAAATAGTTATAAACTAAGGTACTAAAATACTGATAACTAAATAACTAATAATTGTATGCTATGGTCAAGCAAACTTGAAAATGAACTGAGTTACTTATCTGATAACTGAAATGAGACTATTACTATGACTATAAGATGGTAACTGAAACTGTAACTGAGATTGTAACTAAGATTGTAACTAAGACTGTAACTGAGAGTATAACAGAGACTGTAATTGAGACTATACTGAGACTGTAACTGAGACTATACTAGAACTTAATACTGAGTTCTAATAATTGAGTAACTAATTGCTGAGATTACTGATAACTGAGAGACTATTTCTAACAGTCCTAAATTTGTAGAACTGAACTGAGTTTCATACTGAGTCTGGAGTTGAAACTGTAACTGTGGGAGTGTTCATCTAACCGACATACCCCAATTATAAACTGAGTTGGGGTCTAACCTTTGACCCCAGTTGAAAGGGTGTTAGCACCTTACCAAGGGATACTAATAATGGTTGTGAGTTAGCCATATCTGGCAGGAAGACATTTCGTCAACCCTTATTTGTAGGAAAACTTGTATGAAATGTATCAACCCTTATCTAAAAGGAATATATCTCAACTTACGCTGGATACGTAGTTCTGTAACACTACTAAGGGTCATACCCTTCACTGACAGGAATACCCCCATCCCTAGGTTCGCTAGGTGCTGATTCCTACTCCCAACTGAATAGACACCAGAATACTAACTGGTACATGCACTGATAAATGATAAGCTCGGGTCATGGTATTCTGAAAATAACAGTGCATATGGATTCAGAGGTAATTATTAATGATTAAATTGATACTGGGACTGAAACTGGACTGTACTAGGCTTGACTAAACCCACACTGATTCTGTTGACTAACCGAACAAGACTGAGTTCTATTAACTAACTGAGTGCTGCTATTCTTGACCTTCTACTGGAAATATTCTATATCTACTGTAATTAAGTAAATAGCTAGATTTCGGGTATTGAATACCCCCAAGACTCGATAACATTGAAAGTAAAACATGACATGGTTATAATAGCACAACAATTGTAGCTTGTTAATAATGCTTTCATTTAGACATTTTGTCAAATACTTGAGAGGCATGAACATGTACATGAATGGGACCACATGATAACATGTCATGATCATGAACTTGAACATGGAAATATCTTAAACATGGGAGCATAGCATGATTACATAACTAATATCATGAATTGCGAAATTCACATGTAATTTGTTTGAAATAGGACATGAGTGTTTCATCAAAACATGTAAAGTTCATAGCTTGAACGTAAGAATGTATTAAACACGAGGAAGCAATAGAGTTACATGGAAAAGTTCATATCTTGAGGAATCATCTTGAAATTGACTTAACATGACATGGGAATTTCACCAAACATATGGAAGGCATGAATTAAAATCATGATAATATTGCTAAACATCATGAATTTAGGTTCCTTCATGGAATTTACTTGAATAAAACATGGGAAATTCAAATTCATAGCATGAGGAATTTAAAATCTTGCATGGAATCACACATGGGCTGATTTGAATTAAAACCACCATGAAAATATGAAATTCAATCTATCTTGAACATACATAATACTGTAATAATGGATAATTAATTCTTTAATTAAAAGAAAGGAGTTTTTAGGCTCCATGGGTGAAAGAGGACCCAACAATGAACTCTCACATACCTTAAAGCTTTAATCTTGAACGAGAAACACAATCTTGAAAGTATTCTTGAATTAGAAAACTTAAGTTCTTGCTTTTCATGAAGAAAAATTGATGAAGTTCTTGGTGTTCTTGAGGGGGCTAAGGTTTTTCTTTGAGAGAAAAAGATGAATAATAGAGTGTATAATGCTTTTGGGGGCTGAAATTAAATGTTATGGGTGGATTTGGGTGAGGAAAAGTGACTAAAGTTCCCTAGACCCTTTATAAAATGAATTAGCGTGTGAAATAGTTTTGTAACGCGCAAGCCGACGTGTTGGCTTGCTGCCTCACACGGAATATGCCATAACTTTTCGTTCGGGTATCATATTAAGGCAAAATTGGTATCGTTGGAAAGCTAATTCAATTATCTATAATTTGGTGGGTTTTGAGATGGAAAATTCTACATATTTAAAAAGTTATACATATTTAAAGTAGACCCTTGTAGAATCAAATACCAAACTATGGACGAATCAAAGGCTCTAAGCTCAACTTTGTTCTAAGTGATTCTTATGAATATTTTTTACCTCAAAAGCAAAATCAACCATGAAAATAAAGATAATTAAACTCATATTTGAATGGAAATCTTTTATATTATAGCTTATACACGTAGGAACGATGGTTCAAAGACTAGCCAAAAATGCAGGGTATTACATTATCTCCCCCTTGGGAATATTCATCCTCAAATGAGATTGGTTAGACTGAGAGTACTGTACGAAGGTAACTGAGATCATATTTTGAATATTCATGACTTGGATCATGATTCCGTAGTTAATTCTAAAACATGATACATGAACTGAATATCATGAACTGAACTGATTTCTTGAATACATGCAATGACATGAGAATGATTATAAGGTTGAGATAGAAACGATAGAGTCAATTGATGATTGACCATTACTTCAAGCTGGATCCTATTTTGTGAAGAGAAATGAAAGGATTAGGACATGAATACTCAGGGTATTACATCTTACCTTTGGGTCACTTCATCACCCGAATGATACTTGCTTGGCTGAAATACTAAGAAAAGACTGAGATGATGCACGGGACACTTACGAACTGAATCATGGCTGAACATCTGGAATCTGAATCTGATGCTTGATGCATGAACTGAACTAAATTTTATGACTTGCATGGTCGTGAATGAATTACCTCATGAATAGGAAAAATAGAAAATTATAGGAACTTGTCTGTTTGACTGCTAGACTGGATTGTTGGCTATACGTACTGAATTATACCGAAAGCTTATACTCAACTATACATTCCACTTGTAACCTAACATGATATTCAATACTATCTTCATAACCACACATGAACTTGTAGGAAAACCACCACAAAAGCATCTTTCTCATTTTCTCTAAACCTCTATCCTTAAAACTTTCATGCACTAGCCCAAGAAAACACACATAGAATTTTAACTAATCATGACATAAGGAGAGATCACTAAAATTAGAACATGAGGACCTGAATCACGAAAGAATAACTTTGACACTAAATTGAGGCCCGAGGAATAAATTATCAGTGACATGAATTTGTCAGAGAGGTCTGGACACTACAAGAAAGAAGGCATTTCCCAACAATTTTTTTTGTTTCCATATATTCTATGTTGTTGCCAAAAGTACTTTAGGCAACAATAAAAAAATTATTGCATGTCGTTGCAATAAAACCTGATGGGAAAAGTTTTTACAACAACAAAATATATTATTGCCAAAAATAATTTAACGCAACCAAAAAAGTTGTTTTCTTACATTTGTATGGTTGTGGCTTATAACAAATTTCTCAACAAAATTTAATGTTTCTATAAATTAATTAAATATTTTCTATAGACTTTTTGTAACAATTTTTGAGTAGTTGCTACATGCACAAAACACATTTTAATTATAATTTTATAAAAATACTAAAAATTAAAAATTATATAGTTTGCAAAGGTCAATAAATATATAAGATTCATGAACTAGATATTTTCGACTTTCAAAAAATTAAGTACTACATGTCTTAACTTGTAAAAAAAATATAAACTGATCATTATGATCCTATACTAAGTAATTAAAAAAAAATCTTCTCCGATAGCACTTCTGTTGTTACTTGATTTAAATCTTCATCTTCTTCTCTAGCTCTTCAATTTTTTCCTCAAGCAATGTTTTTTCACTCAAAAGTCTCTTCTTTGTCTCTTCTGCAGTACGCAACATAGAATGAGCTTTCAACTCTTTTTGAAACTTTTCTAAGACCTACTAGTGAAAGATTCATGAGTTTGTATTTTATGGATTACAGACAAATTTGAACAAAGGTCAAATTCATAGCTATACCTGATTATTTGCTTCAACCAACTCTTTTGGATTTTTTTTTCAAACCTTGAGGACCCAGCAACTTTGAAAATTGGAATTCTAAGTTTCGCTTCTCTGTTAAAGTAGTCTGTCAAGAATGAATCAATAAAATGAGATGATTTTCGCTTTAGTAAATAAAATTTAATAACATTTAACAAATACCTGAAGCTCTGCATCTTTTTCATTGCATAAAGATCTGAATATATCACAATCACAATCAGCCACTTCCAAATTTTGTTTCTCAAAAGTCAAGTTATCTTTTAAGCGATCCAGTTCTTTTTGCAACTCTGATTTTTGTTTTTGCTTTTCTTGTAAATCTTCCATCAACTGTTCACCAACATATAGACCATAAGTCATAAGTAAATATGTACCAAAAATATATTTCTTTGTTCTTAATAAAGATCAGATGCAGGGTATTACTGAGAATAATAAAGAAAAACAATCGCAAGATCAGCAGTTTTTTTTTTAAGATGAAAAATAAGATTTATTCAGGACATAGAGATCTCCATAGTTGTTATACTTGTTCCCACACACATTAACAAGACACCAATATCAGCTAACTCAAAGGTAGTATCTCTTTTCACTGCACCAACAATCTCTATACCAAGACTGAGAGGTGTGACATCAAGAAACAGCAAATCTTGAACTTTTCGGTCACCTTCTCCACTCAAAATTGTAGCTTGAACAGCAGCACCATAAGCCACAGCCTCATCAGTTTTGGCTTATTAGTACACTTGAGGCTTATCAATCTTGGCATCCTTTAAGCATTTCTCCACAGGTTCCATACACTTCCTGAAAAGATCCATGTTCATCTCTTCAAATCTTGCCCTGGTTATCGTAGCATAGAAATTGATTCCTTCATATAAAGAATCAATCTCAATAGTCATCTGAACAGTCGAAGACAAAGTCCTCTTTTCCCTCTCACTGGCGGTTCTCAATCGCCTCAGCGCCCTTGGATTACCACTAATATCGTTCTTATGCTTCCTCTTAAACTCCTGCGCAAAGTGATTGATAAGTCTATTGTCAAAATCTTCACCACCTAAATGTGTATCACCAGCAGTAGCCTTAACTTCAAAAATCCCTTCCTCAATAGTCAACGAAACATCAAAAATTCCACCACCAAGATCAAAGATCAACACATTTTTTTTGCCAGTACTCACAGCTTTTTTATCCAAACCATAAGCAATTGTAATAAAAGTAGGCTCATTAATAATCCTCCACATTCAGACCATTATTAGCCCCTGCATTTTTAGTAGCCTGTCTTTGAGAATCATTGAAATATGTTGAAAATGCAAAACCTTAAACTACTGGTAGAGCGGAGGAGTTAACAGATAGCAAGAGTGAAATCGGATCGTTTGAGACAAGTGAAGCATTGTAACCAGAAAGTCCCAAAACAATCAAATTCCATGACACAACCATAACTAAAGAAATAGTTCCACCTATGATTATTGCTTTTCTAGCATCATGTACAGTGTTACCAGCAAGTTTACAAATGAAAGGTGTGATTACGTGGAACCCCATCTTAAGCACAGCCACCGGAATAGCAGGCAATACTGATGAAAATCTCCATGAAGCAAATCCAAAAGAATCAAGAATGCTCATTCTCCCAACAACTATTCCAGTTACAACTAATGTTGTAATGGAGAAAAGCATTGTTATGCATAGACACCTATTATCTACATCGATAACCTTGAATGGTAACAAACATAGAACTATCCCAACTAGTGATGGAAATAGCCCATTAGCAAGAACAGGATTGATCTTAGGAAACCGCAGAGAAATAATCAAACCAATGCCTGAAACACATGCTACTAACAAAGAAAAAGTTAATGAACCATAAACCAAAGCGACTAAACAACTGAGTTTACTTCCCAACACTTTGGTTGCAAGGCTAGTGAAGCTAACTTCAACAACCCCATCCTCTTCCATTGCTGCAAAACTAAGCTCAACTACAAGAATTATCGATGAAATGACATAAACCCAAGTCAATAAAAGAGATATAGTTGATGGAACTGGACCATATTTTGCAGTTGTTGTAGGTAATCTGAACATTCCTGGACCTACAACAGTATCTACAGTCAAACCTACAGCACCCCAAAAGCTCTTTTCTTGAACAACATCAATTTTTTCTTCAACATTGTAACTTTCAAAAATACTAACTTTATCTACATTCGAAGAAAGAGCTAAAGATTTGTGCTTTACACATATATTTTGACCTTTAAATCCATCTAGAATGGGTTTACAGGCTACTTGCTTAAATCTTGGAACTTTCAAGCTTTTAACATGAGTAATATACCTATTATGAAAACTATGGTGTCTAAAAAATTGAATCTCGAACTGATTTAAAAGAAGCATTCTCAGATACTCAATTTTTTTTCAAGATTCCTTATTGATTGCACGAGTCAAGTACTATAAAAGAACAAGAACTTTCAGTTTAAAAAAAAATATAGCCCGATATACTAAAACTACGCTATACGCAGGGGGCCGGACCAAAAAATAAAAGTATATAAATGTATCTATCTAACAACGTGAACTTTTATATGAGATCTCATAGAATTCAGCATAAACAATCCTCAAAAGACTTCAATTTTAATAACTAAATGTACAAAGAAAGGGATCAATCTGTACTAGAATTGACTAGTAATCATTTTGCATTGGTTTTATCATAAACCACTAATCCATATAACTCAATAAACTGCAATTAAACAGTTCTCAATTAAAACTGTAACAATTACTTATCAAACACATTTCTCAACAAGTTGCTAGATTCGACTAAACTAAATAAGAACATACAAATTATACACACATAGATCACTCACCTGGAAAGCAAATTAAACAGTAACAACAATATATCCAGTGTAATCCCACAAAGTGGGGTCTAGAGAGGGTAGGTGTACTCGACCATACCCCCTACATGGAGGCAGAGAGGCTGCTTTCAATAGACCCTCAGCTCACGCAAAAATAGATTAAAAAAAAAAATTGAAATGAAAAAAGAGAACTGAAAATACTACAGAAAGCATGACAAAGCATAGTGAATAGCAAATACAACAAAAATACAATAATCAAAGTACAAGATGTGGAAGATAAAAACAAAAATCTACAATCAAGAAACTACAGAATTAATGCTATTACTAGCATAGAAAGATAAGAAGGACCACATTTTACTACCTGCTAATCTACCATCCTAATCCATACACTCCACAACCTTCTATCTAAGGCCATATCCTAGATAAGCTGAAAAGTAATTCAAAAATAGAAACCTAAGAACAAAAAGCTATATAAGGAATGCTACCATTACTAGTATGGAAGGATAAATGGGACCACACTCTACTACATGCTAACCTACCACCCTAACTCGTACCCTCAAAAACCTCCTAGCCACGATCAAGTCCTCGACAAGATGAAAACCAATTTGAAAAAACATTACTACTCAATATAATTAAAAAAAAGTAGATAATAAAGAAATGAACTATAATTAGGGTTATCACCAGGTGTAATAGTAACTAACTAGGACCAAACGGTACAAGGAGGATTTGATGGATGGATGAGGCACAATGCATTGGGAACGACACTGGAACAACCGATGCCTAGGAAGATCAACACTGATTGTTGCGGTTGCGTGCTGCCGTTCTCAGCGACGGCTATTTTTAACCGAAGAGAAAGAAATGTGCGTGTTTAATTCGAATGAGGAAATGTGCCACTGTTTAATTCTAAACTAAGGAAAATTATACTGTTTACTTATCAAATTGGAACACCTAATTATCACTTTGAATTAGTAACTTCAAATCAAAATCGAACATAAAATCCATAAACAAGTAAAATAATAAAGAGAGTACATACCAAATGGGTAACGAAAGACAGTGAACTGAATAGAGAAGGAATCGATTAGCAGAGAGTAATGAAATGGGTAAAGCCGCAATAGAGAAATCATAGAAGAGATGATGCAATGAAAAAAGAAAACCTTATTTTGGAGGAGTTTTTTGAGGGATTTGCCGCCTTTACTAATTTTTGGCAGAAAATTAAAAAAAATTAATGAATTATACGCTAATTAAGAAGATTAGCAATATAAAGAAAATATTATTGATAAATAATTTATAAAATAGCAACAATTAAAACAAATTGTTGTCTTTTATTAAAATCAGGCAACAAAATTATGTTTGTTGCAAAAAAGTTGTTGCAAGTTTTTAATATTAAAATTTTTTATATTAACTGTAGAATATAGCAACAAAATAATTTTTTTTGGAAACAATATAAAAACCGTGGTTAAAAATTTCAAGATGTAGCAACAATAAAATTAAGTTGTTTTCATTTATTGATTTAAGCCAACAATAATATTGTCGTTGCTAAAAAGTTGTTGCTAATGGTACATTTTTTGTAGTGGAACTAAGGACATACATGGCATAAACTGAATTATGCTTATCATTATGAATGCAGCATGAGTATCTAGATCTCAACATACTGTATAACATGAGTACATGAGTCATGATCTACATGAACTAAGTTTGGAGTTTATAATTGCATGGAACATGATTTATACTGCTAAGTGAACTAGAACTCTTCATAGTAGAAACTGAAAGCGTACATGTTTTTTCTATAAAGTGCATGGATACGAGTTGTGATGATGGAGCTGACATGTTAGGCATGAGTATATATTGTGATGGCTGAAAAACTTTACACTGAGATAAGAATAGGATGAGAATCATCCTCCCTTACTGCTTTTCTACACACACTGGCACTACTACTAAAATTTGAGAGCCTTACTTGGTTACTTGTTCTATCATCTCCCCCTTAGCTTTAAGCAATCATCTTAAGTCTGTGACCACTTTACTAAACTCTAAACTGATCTGTAATCACTTTACTCTAGAGTCTGGGGTATGATAATACACATGAATGATAAACTCATCCACATCATCATACTTATTCTCGAATCAACAAACTTAAATTCTTGCATACACTGTTCAACCCTACTAATTCACCTTTTGTACAACTAACCCCTTTAATACATAATCTATTTAATCTAAATAACACCATCCCTACTTTATTACTGCTAAACTTCTAGGTTCATAATTCTTACTCCAGATCGTATGCTATCATAGAATTCTGAGAAGGAATCTAAAAGCACATATGACTTTGGCTTAATGCATGATTTTCATGAACATAAATGAAATATTACAAACTTTAGGACATAAGGGAACTGATGAGATACTTTTTGAGCCAACATGCAATCCCATAACTGTCCGGACAAAAACTGGCTGAGGAAACACTGTCTGTAAGGAATTAAGCTTTACTATTTCTGTCACCTCAAAACTAAGGCATAGTTAGCATGAATAGTGCAAGATAAGGATCTGCATAAAATTCTTAGATAATACTTCTACTGTATGATCTAAGTCTTGAAAGAAGGGAAATATTTCCTAAATGCCTTGTATCCTCTAAAGGAAAAGTACAGACATCTCCATACCATTCCACAAGACTCTACTAGACATAGATTTATAGACACCCTAGTCGTTACATGGTGCATGGAACCACAAGTGATCCCAAGCTAATCCATGAACTATGTAATACCTCGAGAATCCCAACCGATAGTAGAACCATGCTTCAAGCTCATGAGAAATAAATCTTAGTGTTTTGTAGTTTTATGATAAAGTTTGATGTATATTAATGCCTTAAATACATCCTAGCTATTAGACGAATCAAAACATCCCTTACCGATTGAATTCTTGAGAAGGATTTTGGTATAGTCAACTTCAAACGAGTATATCTTTTGTTATACTATGAATTTTTGAGATCATGACCCAGAAATAGATAAATAATTGAATTATCTTTCCAATAATATAAATTTTACCAAAATCTGATATCAAAGTAAAAGGTTATGGCCGTTTTATAGATTCAAACTGCCAAAGTGCGATGGGAAGGCTGACGGACCGTCGTGCCTGCGAAGGACTGTCACCCATACCGTCACAACTAAGGAAGTAAGCCTATTTTTTGGCCAAAAAGTGATGGGTTGAAGGGACGGTCCATCCCCAATGCAATGGTTCGTCGCCCAAACCATCCAGGACCTTCGTTTAGAGATTTTAAGTCATTTTAAAAAGGATTTTGGGGTCTTTTCCACCCTATTTAACATCTAATCACGCTAAATCAAAGAACATAACTCCTCATTTATCCATAACATCAAAATTAGGGTTTCTTTCAAAATCATTCCCCATGAACAAGCTCCAAACTCTTCTTCAAGAAACTAAGAAATTCAAGTTCTTCAAGTTCAAGAACCATCAAGAAAACATCAAGATCTGTGTTTTCCAATCCAAGAAATTTCAAAAAACGTTATTTATCTTTCAAGATTCAAGATTTTGAGGTATGTTAGATGTTGATTCTTGGGCTCCTTCCACCCAAGAAGTTGAAGAATCATTTTCAAAATTTTAAAGTTTGGGTATTTATGAGCTTTAATGATTTGTGTGAATTGAAGTTCATGATTACGTATTGTTGAGATTTAATTCATGATTTAGACTACAAGTTTCAAGAATTGATTCTAGTATGTGATGAATTGTATGATGTTCATGATAAACCCTCTTCAAGTTGCATGTTGGTTGATGAAATCATGATACTTAGGTGTAGTATTTTTTGTATAACCAAAACATGCTCCCCATATGTTTGATAAAATGCATGTGTGAAGGAAATAGGGTCATTATAGCATGTTGACAACAAATCCCCAATTATGTATTAGTTCATACATTTCAAGTGTTTGTTGAAAAGCCTTAGTGAATGAATTGTGACATGTTAGCCTGAAATCCCCAATTATGTGCACTGCATGCTAAGTGTTTGGTGCATTCCTTATTGAATGAGTTATGAGACAATAACATCCCTCCTTATATCATTACATGTATAATATTTCTAAGTGCTTGAAGAAATGCTTTTTGAGTGTATGGTGAATTATAGTCTATTGTTATTATGTTGAAGAATAGTCATGTCTTTTACTATTTATGTTATCGAGTCCTGTGGGCATTTATACCCGACAAATTAGTTGTTTGTCTAAAGCCATTTTCAAGAAAATCTTAGCCGTGCTATGATCAATAGTACTCTCAGTCAGTTACAGAACTCAAACATCTACAGAACTTAGGAAATCTCAATAATCTCAGTATCATTAGAATTCCAGCTTCAGTTCAGTACTCAGCTTAGATCTTAGTAGTATTCAAGTATTCAATTCAGAACTTAGTAGCATTCAGTCAGATAACAAAACCTAGTACTATTCTGTCAGTCTTTGGAACCAAGTGAACTTAGCTAGATCAGTCAAGTAACATGATCAGTAATAGATTCAGTTCAGTCTAGTAAAGTCTAAGAAAAAGAATCAGTCAGCATCTATTTAGTTGGGAAAAGGATTTAGCACCGAGCGAACCTAGGGATAAGGGCTCACCCATTAGAGAGGACTGAGATTACTAAAAGCAATCCCTAAGTTTCAGAACTACTTAGCCAGCGTAGGTATGAGATATCACCCATTAGATAGGACTGGCATACTCAGGGGTCACTCATTATATAGGATTGATCCCAAGGGTCACCCATTAGATAGAATTGACTCCACTGCAGTAGCGTCTTTACCTATGGCATGGTACTGACACCCTTCCAGCTGGGGTTACAAGTTGGAACCCACTAGTTCAGATTCGGGGCATATCGGTTAGATGACTATCTCCCACAGTCTCAATTTCAGAATCAGTCTCAGTAAAAGAACTCAGCTCAGTAGTACAGATTCAGGACTATCATATATAGTCAACCATTAGCATATTCAATGGATCTAGAGATCACCCACTTGATAGGACTGATCTCAGACTAAATCAATCATCTTCATTATTCATAGATTCAGAGATCACCCGCTAGATAGGACTGATCTAAGATTCAGTTAATCATTTTTATTATCATTAGATTCAGAGATCACCCACTAAATAGGACTGATCTCAACCTCAGTACTCATTTATCAACATCAGTAGATTTAGTTATTCAGTATCCCAGCATTAGTATGCTCATATGTCAATAAAGCAACACTCAAAACTCAGTATATAGTGACACTATAATTTCAGTTATGGTTTATGAATTAATGCACGTATCCTCATTTAGTATACTCAGATTATTTAGTCTGTATTGTTCATTCATATGAACCCTTATATTTAGCCTTACCTCATCTAGCATACCAGTACATTCTTACTTACTAACGCATACTTTTCTGCACTGTATGTTTTATACCATAGGTTCAGAATCACGAGATCCAAAGCATCCTTAGCAGTTCAGATTCAGCCAAAAGCAGTAGACTTAGCAGTGAGTACTTATTATTCGAGAATATTCTATTATTTCATTATATTTCTAGATTTAGTATTTTAGTAGATGGAGTTAGTTGGGGGATTGTCCTATCGACTTCTTATTCAGACAGTTAAGAGGCTTTCAGACTAGCAGTTCAGAAAGTTGTTTTAGTTTTGATATTGATAAACATTATTCAGTTGTATTTTAGTTTTTTAACCTTATGGCAAGTTTTCGCCAGATTTTTGCATCTATTTCAGTATATTATGTAGTGCTCAGTTATAGGTTCTAGAAAAGGGTTAGTTTGTGGTCCTTCGAGATCATAAGCACCGTGTAACATCTGAGGTGCGAGAATCGGGGCGTTATAAATTTGGTATCAGAGCCAGGTTTAATAGTGTCCTAGGAAGTCTGAAAGCCACATTTAGTAGAGTCTTGTGCATGGTGTGTTTCACTCCACATTTATGTACAAGAGGCTATAAGATGTTTTAGTAATAGTTTCCCTTCTTTTAGTATTCATGTCGTGCGAGTATGCATAAGTTCTATTTAATTCTCAGTATAATTCATTCTTCCTTTCATTTAAAGTATATGCCTCCTCGCAAAGTCAATGCCCATAGGGATGATAACCATCCACCTCAACCTATAGATCCTGAGAATGAGAACGTGTCATATGCAGGTTTTTGGGTAGATTTTCAGTCGCTAGCCCAAGCTATGACAACTAGTGTTCAGCAAAACCATCAGTTTGTATCTCCACCTCAGCAAGATTGGGATTCTTCCACAACCAGGATCAGATATTTCATGAAAATATACCTGTCAGAATTCTTTAGGTCAGTAGCAGATGAGGACCCACAAATTTATCTTGAGGAGGTGAAGAGAATCACCCTAATTATGCCTGTGTCTGAGGAGGAGAGTGTAAAATTAACATACTATAGGTTGAAGGATATTGCTCATGATTGGGTAGCGGTGTGGAAGAAGGGTAGAGGGGAGGATACATCTTCCATGACTTGGCAGGTGTTTCAGGATGAATTTTTAGATAAGTTTTTCCCACTCGAGATGAGAGAAGCTAAGGTATAAGAGTTCATGAACCTAAGGCAAGGCTCCATGAGAGTGAAGGAGTATTACCTTAAGTTTAACCAGTTAGCTAAGTATGCTCCTGATTTGATGGCTGATCATAGATCTAGCAGGAGTGAGTTTGTGATTAGTGTGTTTGGGTTGGTGTTGAAAGAGTGTAGAACTACTATGCTCAATAGAGCTATGGATCTTTCTAGGCTAATGATGCACGCTTAGCAGATTGAGGCAGATAAGATGAAGGAAAGGGAGAGAGTGCATAAAAAGCTAGAACAAGTAGTTATAGTTTCTCTCAGGCAGGGTAATAGGGTGGTAATCATTCTCAGCATAGTTAAAAGTTTTTAGTCCTAGCTCCATCCTCAGCTAGTGTACTCGCACCAAATTTTAGGGATGTCAGGTATGATGGAACGCCAGGCTATAAAGCCCAGAGTAGCATGAGAAATAAGCATACCCATCCACTTTGTGAAAAATGTGGCAAGAATCACCTAGGTGTGTATAGAGAAGTAAGCGAGGTATGTTTTGTATGTGGTAAGCCAAGCCATAGGATGCAGGAGTATAGAGTGCTAGCACAGAGGGGAAAAGATTTGTGTCAGTAGGGCACCAATAGTGGTCAATGTCAGAATAGATTTTATGCACTCCAGACCCGTCATGATGCAGAAGGTTCCCCTAACATAGATTCGGGTACGTTATAAGTACTTTATATTTATGCTATGCATTGTTAGATCCCTTGCTCCCATTAGAGCTTATGTTTCAGCATGAGTTAGTTAGTAAAGCCAGCAAGTCAATTTAGGAGTCAGACAGTCAGATTCATATAGTTTGTTTTCTCATCTTTTCACCTAAGCATTCAATCCAAAATCTCAAGTAAAGATAACTACTCCAAGGTAGAAAGTCCTAGTAGGTGCAAGATAAGTTTAGTTCATGAGTCATGCATTATTTTCAGATTCTTGGGGTTTAGTTATGATCAAGTTCATAGGTGCCTTGTGCATCGCCTCAGTTTTCTCAAGTATGTCGGTGAAGTAAGTGTTCTTAGAGGGACATAGTGTTCCAAGAGAGAGATACCCTATAACTCCCCGATGTTTTCCATTCCTTAAACCCATTCAGTTTCATGCTCAGATCCTCATTACAAGCTTTGCATCAGATATCATTGCATAGTCAGTCATACTTTCAAGAGTCAGTTCAATCACACATCCATGCATTAGATATGCATGTTAAGTAGAAGAAGCTCAGTTTATTAGAAATTTCAGAAAGGCTTTCGTGAAAATAACTCAGTCATGCATCCATGCATCAGATATGCATGTTCAGTATAAGAACTCTAAATATCAGTAATTCCAGTCATATAGTCATGTTTTAGATGCTCAAGTCCAATAAGTAAGTTCATCATGTTAGCATTCTCATCCTAACCAACCTCATTCAAGGACGAATGTTCCCAAGGGAGAGATATTATGATACCCCGAGAATCCCAACCTATAGTAGAACCATGATTCAAGCTCATTATAAATAAATCTTAGTGATTTGGTAGTTTGATGATCAAGTTTGGCATATATTAATGCCTTAAATACGTCCTAGCAATTAGATGAATCAAAATATCCCTTACCGATTGAATTCATGAGAAGGATTTTGGTAAAATCAACTTCAAATGAGCATATCTTTTGTAATACTATGACTTTTTGAGATCATGACCCACCAATAGATAGATAATTGAATTAGACTTCTAACGATACAAATTTTGTCAAAATCTGATATCGAAGTAAAAGGTTATGGTTGTTTTACAGCAAACTATCTGAACTGCCAAAGTGTGACGGAAAGGCCGACAGACCGTCGCGCCTGCGACGGACCATTGCCGAAACCGTCGCAACTAAGGCAGTAAGCCTATTTTATGGCCAAAAAGTGATGGGTTGAAGGGATGGTCCATCTCCAATGCGACGGCTCATCGCCCAAACTATCGCAGACCTCAGTTTAGCGATTTTAAGTCATTTTTAAAATGATTTTTGGTCTTTTCCACCCTATTTAACACCTAATCACATCAAATCAAAGAACATAACTCCTCATTCACCCATAACATCAAAATTATGATTTCTTTCAAGATTATTCCCCAAGAACAAGATCCAAACCCTTCTTCAAGAAACTAAGAAATGCAAGTTCTTCAAGTTCAAGAAACATTAGTTATATTTCAAGATTAAAGCTTTTGAGGTATGTTAGATATTGATTCTTGGGTTCCTTCCACCCAAGAATTTCAAGAATCTTTTTTCAAAATTTTAAAGTTTGTGTATTTATGAGCTTTCATAATTTATGTGAATTGAAGTTCATGATTATGTATTGTTGAGATTTAACTCATGATTTAGACTACAAGTTTCAAGAAATGATTCTAGTATATGATGAATTGTGTGATGTTCATGATAAACCCTCTTCAAGTTGCATGTTGGTTGATGAAATCATGATACTTAGGTGTAGTATTTGTTGTATAACCAAAGCATGCTCTCCATATGTTTGATAAAATGCTTGTGTGAAGGAAATAGGATCATTATAGCATGTTGACAAGAAATCCCCAATTATGTATAAGTTCATGCATGCCAAGTGTTTGTTGAAAAGCCTTAGTGAATGAATTATGACATGTTAGCCCGAAATCCCCAATTATGTGCACTTGAATGCA
This sequence comes from Capsicum pubescens, assembly GCA_030864215.1. NCBI lineage: Eukaryota > Viridiplantae > Streptophyta > Magnoliopsida > Solanales > Solanaceae > Capsicum > Capsicum pubescens. Next base: position 50,290,821 of record CM061543.1, on the reverse strand, counting down.
TGCTAAGTGTTTGGTGCATTCCTTATTGAATGAGTTATGAGATAATTGTTTGCCGCCCTATATCATTACATGTTTAATATTTTTAAGCGCTTGAAGAGATGCTTTATTGAGTGTATGGTGAATGATAGTCTATTGTTATGATGTTCAAGAGTGGTCATGTCTTGTACTATTTATGTTATCGAGTATTAGAGGTATTTATACCCAACAAATTAGTTGATTGTCTAGAGCCAGTGTCAGTTTCAAGATAATCTTAATCGTGCCTTGATCAATAAAACTCTCAGTCAGTTACAGAACTCAGTAGAACTTAGAAAGTTACAGAACTTAGGAAATCTCTGTAATCTCAGTATCATTAGCATTTCAGCTTCAGTTCAGTACTCAACTCAGATCTTAGTAGTATTCAAGTATTGAATTCAGAACTTAGCAACATTCAGTCGGATAATGAAACCCAGTAGTATTTTGTTAGTCCTCGAAACTAAGTGAACTCAGTTAGATCAGTCAAGTAACATGATCAGTAACAGATTCAGCTCAGTCTAGTATAGTCTATGAAAATGAATCAATTAGCGTCAATTCAGTTGGGAGAAGAATTCAGCACCGAGCGAACCTAGTGATGAGGGCTCACCCGTTAGAGAGGATTGAGATCCTTATAAGAAATCCCTAAGTTCCATAACTACGTAGCCAGCGTAGGTATAAGATGTGACCCGTTAGATAGGACTGTCATACTCAGGGGTCACCCATTAGATAGGACTGGTCCTAGGGGTCACCCGTTAGATAGGACTGACTCCACAATAGTAGTGTCTTTATTCGTGGCACGGTACTGATACCCTTCCATCTGGGGTTATAGGTTGGACCCCTCTAGTTCAAATTCAGGGCATGTCAGTTATATGATAGCTCTCGCAGTCTTAGTTTCAGAATTACGCTCAGTAAAAGAACTTAGCTCATTAGTACAGATTCAGGACTATCAAATACAGTCAACCACTTGTATATTCAATAGATCAAGAGATCACCCGCTAGATAGGACTGATCTCAAACTAAATCAATCATCTTTATTATTAGTAGATTCAGAGATCACCCGGTAGATAGGACTGATCTCAGATTCAGTTAATCATTCTCATTATCATTAGATTCAAAGATCACCCGCTAGATAGAACCGATCTCAACCTCAGTACTTATTTAACAACATTAGTAGATTTAGTTATACAGTATCCCATCATTAGTAAGCTCATATGTCAGTAAAGAAGCACTCGAAACTCAATATTTAGTGCCACTATAATTTCAGTTATGGTTTATGCATTCATGCATGTATCCTCATTTAGTATACTCAAATTATTTAGTCAGTATTGTTCATGCATATGAACCCTTGCATTTAGCCTTACCTTATCTAGCATACCAGCACATTCTTATATACTGCAGTATACTTTTCTACGCTATGGTGTTTTATACCACAGGTTCAGAAGCATGAGATCCAGAGCATCCTTAGCAGTTCAGATTCAGTCAGAACTAGTAAACTTTGTAGTGAGTCCTCATCATTCAAGGATGTTCTATTATTTCATTATATTTCTAGATTCAGTATTTTAGTAGATGGAGTTAGTTGGGGGATTGTTCCATCAACTCCTTATTCAGACAGTTTAGAGGCTTTCAGACTAGTAGTTCAAACAGTTGGTTTAGTTTTGATATTGATAAACTTTATTCAGTTGTATTTTAGTTTTTTAACCTTATGGCAAGTTTCCGCCAGTTTTTCTGCATCTATTTTAGTTTATTATACAGTACTCAATTACGGGTAACAGAAAAGGGTTAGCTTATGATCCTTCGAGATCATAAGCACCATGTAGCGTCCGGGGTGCCAGACTCGGGGCGTTACAAACTGGTATACTATTAAGCAACCGAATTATAACATAATAAATAGTTTTTCTATTTTACGGAAATATAATCATACTAAAATTTTGAAATAGATACAATACTGATAAAGATTTACAATCTGATAAATCTGAAGGAAGAAACTACAATTTCATGACTGACTCTGACTGACATCTTTGAAGCCTCTATTATACTAATTATAGATATTTGGGACATGCCTCAAACTACCACTAATCAATAAACATGAAAGTAAATAAACTGTACATGAACTAAAACTGTCTGGAGTTCTCAAAGTAGGAGAATTCATCACCTGCTATCTGGAATCTATAATTGTCTGATTGTGATGTACGTGCTACAACTGGTACCTACATTATGAAATAATGTAGCCACACAGAAATATATGTGAATTAGTACTTCTGGAATGTAATGAGTATGAAGGGGTGAATGCAATAAGAAAAACTAATTTCATACGTAATCGTAAAACATGCATTCTAAGTGTAAGTAGACTCACCAATAGGTTGAATAAGCCAAAGAATTGAAATATCTTAAAGAATGAGTGATAAACATTCTCTTATAAGATGGTGAATCTCTACACATAGTTTCTGTAAACTTTACTTTAATGATATAAGATAACTAAAGCTGGGATATGGTAAAACATGGATACTGTATGAATACTGGGTCTGAAACTACATGATGGAGACTGACATAGATTGAGGATCTGAATATACAATCACACTGAGTATGAATGAATAAACATACTAACTTATCTTATTAACTTAATGACTGATAGCTTAATACTGGGCTTGTAACAGTAAACTGTACTTAGTCTGAATAACTGGACTGAAACTGTAGAGTATTATGCATATAAGGAAGGGATTGACTGAGAAACATGAGATAACTGAGCATAAATTTATGAAAACTATGTTATCTGAGAATGCAAGGCCAAGCATAAAACATGATTCTAAAATAGTTGTAAATTAAGGTACTAAAATACTAATAACTAAATAACTGATAATTGTACGCTATGGTCAAGCAAAACTAAAATTAAACTGAGTTACTGATTTGATTACTGGACTTAGACTATAACTTAGATGGTAACTGAGAATGTAACTGAGACTGTAACTAAGACTGTAACTGAGATTGTAACTGAGACTATAACTGAGACTGTAACTGAGATTGTACTGAGACTGTAACTAAAACTATAACTGAGACTATACTAGAACTGAATACTAATTTCTACTAACTAAGTAACTGATAGCTGAGATTACTGATATTGAAGTTATTGATAACTAGGTGACTATTTCTGACAGTCCTGATTTTGTAGAACAGAACTGAGTTCCATACTAAGTCAGAAGCTGAAACTGTAACTGTGAAAGTGTTCATCTAACTGACATACCCCAATTATTACCTGAGTTGGGTTCTGGCTTCTAACCTCTATTGGAAGGGTGTTATCACCTTTCCATGGGATACTAACAATGGTTGTGAGTTAACCCTATCTGGCAAGAAGACATTTCATCAACTCTTACTAGCAGGAAAACTTGTACGAGATGTATCAACCCTTATCTAGAAGGAAGATATCTCAACCTATGCTAGCTATGTAGTTCTATAACATAGGGAATTCTACTAAGAGTCAAACCCTTCACTTACATGAATGCCACCTTCCCTGGGTTTGCTCCGTGCTAATTCCTACACCTAACTAAATAGACACTGGAATACTAACTGGTGTATCACTGATAACTGATAATCTCAAGTCATGGTATTCTAAAAATAATAGTGCATACAGATTCTGAGGTAATTATTAACGATTAAACTAATATTGGGAGGGAAACTAAACTACACTAGGCTTGACTGAACCTACACTGATTCTATTAACTGACCGAACAGGACTGAGTTCACTGAGTTCTGTTAACTAACTGAGTAATGCTATTCTTGACCTTTTACTGGGACTATTCTATATCTACTGCAACTAAGTAAACAACACGATTTCGGGTATTAAATACCCCCAGGACTTGATAACATTGAAAGTAAAACATGGCATGGTTATAATAGCACAACAATAGTAGCTTGTTAACAATGCTTTAATTTAGACATTTTTTCAAACACTTGAGAGGCATGAACTTGTACATGAATGGGACCACATGATAAAATTTCATGATCATGAACTTGAACTTGGGAATATCTTAAACATGGGTGCATAGCATGATTACATAACTAATATCATGAATTTGGGAATTCACATGTAATTCGCTTGAAATAGGACACGAGCGTTTCATCAAAACATGTGAAGTCCATAGCTTGAACGTAAGAATGTCTTAAACACGAGGAAATAATAGAGTTACATGGAAAAGTTCATATCTTGGGGATTCATAATGAAATTGACATAACATTACATGGGAATTTCATCAAACATGTGAAAGGCATGAATTTAAAACATGTGAATATTGCTAAACATCATGAATTTAGGTTCCATCATGGAATTTACTTGAATAAAATATGAGAAATTCAAATTCATAGCATGAGGAATTTAAAATATTGCATCAAATCACACAAGGGATGATTTGAGTTAAAACCACCATGAAAACAAGAAATTCAATCCTTCTTGAACATACATAATACCGTAATAATGGAAAAGTCATTCTTTAATTAAAAGAAAAGATTTTTTGGTCTCTATGGGTGAAAGAGGACCCATGGATGAACTCCCACATACCTTAAATCTTTAATCTCGAATGATAAACATAATCTTGAAAGCATTCTTGAATTAGGAAACTTGAGTTCTTGCTTTCCGTGAAGAAAAATTGATGAAGTTATTGGTGTTCTTGAGGGGGCTAGGGTTTTTCTTTGAGAGAAAAGATGAATAATAGAGTGTATAATGCTTTTAGGGGCTAAAATTAAGTATTATGGGCGGATTTGGGTGCGGAGAAGTGACCAAAGTGCCCCTAGACCGTTTAGAAACTGAATTAGTGTGTGAAATAGTTCTGTAACGCACTGGATGACGCGTCGACTTACTGCCTTACACTGAAAATGCTATAACTTTTCGCTCGGGTATCGAATTAAGGCAAAATTGGTATCGTTGGAAATCCAATTCAATTATCAATAAATTTTTGGGTCTTGAGCTGGATAATTCTACATATATAAAAATTTATTCACGTTTAAATTAGACCCTTGTAGAATCAAATACCAAACTTTGGACGAATCAAAGGCTCTGGGCTTAACATTGTTCTAAGTGATTCTTATGAATATTTTTCACCGCAAAAGAAAGTCAACCATGAGGATAAAGATCATGAAATTCATATTTTCATGGAAATCATTTAGATTATAGCTTATAAACATAGGAACGATGGTTCAAAGACTAGCCCAAAAATGCGGGGTATTACAGTCATGCAACTCATGACTAATGCATTCATGCTTTACAGTATGTTTAGTTCCAGTACTCATTCTACACATATAATGATCATTAAAATTTGGATTTATTTCACTCATATCCCCGGATTAGTCCTCTTTGATGAATACAATTCAGTTCATGCATCTTGTTTCAGATTTCTAGTTAATCAGTTATGATTCAGTTCGTATGTTTCTCGTGCATAATCTCAATCTTCCCACAGTATTTTAATCAAGTCAGTATTTTTCGTGGGACATAGTATCCTCAGGGGGAGATGTACTGTGATCCCCCGAGCTTTCAGGTCCTAAACCTTCCATATTCTCTCCACATAGCAAGATGTAGCTTGATGTAATGAGGTACTCATAAGTCGACTCTCTTGGTTTTATCTCAGCCTTATAACCATTATCATGTCATTGCATGTATTCAAGAAATCTATCCAGTTCATCATGTTCAGTTCATGTGTCATGTTCCGGATCAGCTGCACAATCATGTTCCAAGTCATGCATATTTAGTATATGATCTCAGTTACCTTAGTACAGTACTCTCAGTTCAACCATTCCCATTCATAGATGAATGTTCCTAAGGGGAGATATTGTAATACCCTAAAAGTTAAGACCAATATTAGAACCATGCTTCAAGATCATAAGTAATAAGTTATAATGCTTTGCCAGTTTTATGAGTGAGTTTGATGTATATTAAGTCCTTAAATAACTCTAAGCTATTTGACGAATCAAAGCAATCCTTACCTATTGAGTTTTTTATAAGAATGTTGCATTAGTAAATTTCAAATGATCATATATTTTTGTCTACTCATAATTTTCTAGCTCAAGACCCACCAAACTATAGAAAATTGAATTATCTTTTCAACAATACCAATTTTGACTTAATCAGATAACCGGGTAAGAAGTTATGAAAATTTTTGTTCCAGACAGTAGGTCCCATGATGGTACCACATCACGGTGACAGGTAAAATGACACTCATCAGTTTCCAGTGAAGCACTGTTATAAGCATCACATTGCAGCAAAGTGCCAGTTTGCACTCGTCATTTTCCAGTGATGCAATGCGATAGTACCGCGTCGCGCCAAAGTGCAATTTCGCACTCGTCCTTAGACTACACCTACAGTGAAATTCCAGTGGCTCACCGCGATGGCACCGTATCGTGGTGAAGTCCAAAATCAAGATTTTTCAATGACAAAAAATTAATTTATTCCAGGGGCAGTTTAGTCTTTTTCCACGACTCCAATCAGTCCAAACACGAGATTAAAGCCCTAATATCCTAATTAGTCATTACTTTATCAATTTCTCTCAATTAAAGAGCATACTCCCTCAAACATAAAATCGTAGACTTCAAGATTCAAGTTCAATTCTCAAGAAAATTACTAAGAAACTTCAAGAATTCAACTATTCATGTATGTTAGATGTTCATCCATGGGTCCCTTTCACCCATGGAGTCCAAGAATCTACTTTTAAGTTTTAAAATTATGATCTTTACATGTTTTATGAACTATGTCTATGAACTTTCATGAATTTTGAATTTTATATCATGTCTACACGAAATTGTTACCCTACACGTGTGAATGATGTCGTTCGCTGATTTAAAACCTTACTTGGTGAGTTAGCATCAAAATCATGCTATTACTATAAGAATTATACTATTCTCATGCTTAGCTTACACTATGAATATCAAGTGTTTGGTAAAATGCCTAGATGAAAGGATGTTGAACAATGACTACTTAATATGTCCCTTAAGCTTTAGTATGTTTTAAATATTATGGTTTTCATATCATGTTCATGAGAATTAAGAATAAAACCCTCCATTTATGATTTGGTCATGTGATTGTGCGATATTTTCATACTTATAAAGTATCCCCATGTTAAAGTCTTAGTCCCCATATGTTTGATGAAATGCTTAAGTGAATAATTATGAACAATGATTTCCTTCCATGGTTTCAAAGATTTCAAGTGGTCCTATTGTAATTGTTATCGAGTCTTGGGGGTTATTAATACCCGAAACTTAGTTGTTTGCTTAGTCTTAGTATCTTCAGAATAGTTCAGATAATTCATGAGCATTACCACTCAGTTAGCCTTCATGATCATTTACTTGTCTAGTTAAGCCTAGTTTAGTCCCGTAATCAGTGTTATTTCAGTTGGGAGTAGGATTTGGCACTGAGAAAACCCAGGGATGGGGGCATTTCTATTAGTATAGGGCTTGACCCTTGGTAGCAATCCCTGAGTTATAGAACTATATAGCCAACGTAGGTTTGAGATATCTTCCATCTAGTTTAGGGTTGACACATATCTCATGAGTCTTTCTATTAGTTTAGGGTTGATAAGATGTCTTCCTTCTAGTTTAAGGTTTACACAACCATTGTTAGTACCTGTGCCATGGTACTTGCACCCTTCTAACTGGGGTCACAGGTTAGACCTCAATTAGCTCAGAGTAGGGTATGTCGGTTAGATGATACCTCCCACAATTTTTGTTTAGTACTTATTTTAGAATTCAGTTCAGTCTTGCTTGACCATAGCATACAGTCTATCATTTATCAGTATTCAGTATTTTAGATTTGAGATTATATTCTGAACATATTTTATGCTTGGTCAGGCATTCTCAGTACTTACAGATTTCATACATTCTATTCAGTACTTCATGTTATTCATTCAGTAAGTTATTACTCCTGTACATGAAACCATCCATACTAGATTACCTCATTTAGCATACCAGTATATTCAAAGTTTTGATCGTATACTCATTTCTTGTGCTATAATATATCATATCATAGGTTCGGACACTCAGCTCCGAGATCACGCATAGACCTTCTAGGTTATCAGACGTAGAAGTGGTGAGTCCTTATATTTTAAGGATAGGCTATATTTATTTGCATGCTTTCATTTTAGTAGTTAGTTAGAGTTAGTTGGTGGTTTGTTCCATCAGCTCCACAGTTAGTTAGTAGAGGCTTTTCAGACTAGTACAGACAGTTAGTCAGTCATCTATTTTTTAGTTGTCATTGTTAGACATTTTTATCAGTATTATGATTTTTGTCTTACAGACTTTATTAGATTTATGACCTAAACCTTATGGCATTCCATAGTTAATTCCACATATGATATTTTGTTATTCAGTGCTCATGACAGGTATCAGATCATGGGTTTGTTTCTGGTCCCTCAAGACTGTAAGCACTGTGTGGTGCCCAGGGTGTACTCTCAGGGCATTAAAAACAGAACCTACACTACTACTCAAGATTTGAAGTCTTAGAAGTATACGAGTCAAAAGTCAGAGTACGACTCATATAGGGAAGTCGTACACAAACTAGTGTTTAGAGATTGGAAAGATCAAATTCCTAGATGGATATGAGTGAAAGACACGAGTCGTACACTCAAGTATGACTCTTAAGCAGGATTTGTATGTTGAAAATAAATTTTAATCCTTAGGAGAAAAGACACTAGAATGGATACAAGAAGGCAGGGTACCACTCATATGATGTCTATACGAATGAAGACCGAGTCGTACCGACTTCTGACTTAACTTTACCTTTCCCATTTTTATTAGGATTCTTATGTTATGTTGAGATACTATAAATACTCTAGGGTTTACCTTTTATTAGGTTACACATTCTTATCAGAGGATACACACTCTTACTATACTTTTACAATTATTCTTGAGATTTTGGGTTTATTTAATTCAAGACTTTGGAGTTTATTTGTCTTATTCTTATCAAATTAATTATATGTGTTCTTGTTTGATAATCATGGTTTCTTGCAAAAACATTAGCGGCTAATCTCCTTTACTAGTGTTGTGGGAACCCTGGCAGATTAGCTACCCAGAGAAAGTGTGAGACTCATTTATTCTAGGGTTATGCATGTATCTTAATCTTATTCATGATAATTAATCTAAAGTAGTTGCAGTAGCTTAAGATAGCCTATATTCGTGTCCATCCTCAAGTTTATGATTGGGAAAATAAGTTAAGACAGTTATTTGAGATTTCTACCCCCCACCTTTTAGTCCTCGTGTCTCATCTAATCATTTGATCCCAAAAGGAGTGGTGAACTGAGGTCGTAGTAAGGAGAAACAAGGTGACACCCTAAGACTTCACCGGTAAAGGGTGAGATTTATCTTCATGCTCAAATAGCAGTTGATAATACCTATCTTATAGACTTTACATGCATAACAGCAGAACAGTTAGATTTAATACGAGAAATTTATGGAGTTGAGAATCTAAGGGGAACACAATCCTAGTGTTCATCTCTTATTGTCTACAACTCAAAAGCACTCAAGATTTGGTTAATACTTGCAATTGATACTAAAATCCCCCAATTTACTTTCTTGTACTACTCGTAGATTACATCAAGTCAATCAAATATTCACGTATTCCCTGTGGGATCGACCCCAACCTAGTTGGGTTATTATATTTGCAAGCAATCGCATTATACTTCTGTTTGGAGTATAGTTTTGGGCGATATCATTTTGATGATCTATTCTTATGTGTTGATCATAGAAAGTAGAAAAGGGGCATAAGGTAGATGCCTTAAGGGAAAACATGTTGTAGTACTTGGTGATGATATGTTTATTATATTATTGCTTAGGATGTAATTTCCCAGGTTAATATTTTTCCTTAAATAGGGAGTTAGAATTTTTAGGCTAGGCTAGTCTTGGGTGAAATTTGAGAAAGGTATAGTGTAAGGCAATCCAGAAATGGATTGGGTAGATGTAAATAATATTTATCTTGATTTTATGCTAGTTAAGATGAGCGAGTAGAACTCTCGATTTCAATATTGATATAAAGTGGTTAGTTTGGGATGTCATGGATATAATTTGTGTGATGAAAGCGGGGTTTGAAGAAAATCAGACATTCTACCTCTCCCGTTTCGCTATAGAAATATGCTCCAAAGTAGAAAAAATCCAGGGTAAATCATTGTTAATGAGACTTCTTTCCTCAAAATATTTAATTATTCTAAAACTGATTTTGGGGAAGGTCAAGAGCAATTTGTGGTGATTTCGTGCATAAACTATAGTGAGTGGGTAAGTTAGGTGTTGTTTAAGAAACTCTAAAAGTAGTCGTGTTCTAAATTTTGACTTTGTTCTTTTATTCACCTAAATCTAATTTAGGGACAAAGGGATGGTAAATTGGTATTTGTTATAATGATCAAATCCATCATTACTAAAAATATCTGTGGCAAAGGATATGAATCTCATTCGTCACATCTTTTAGGATCAATTCTTTAGTATGAGAGTTAATTTGATATGTACTAAGGTCATAAAACACTATTAGCACAAAGATAAGTTGAAAGTATCCTTGCCGATTTCTTTTAGGGCTAAGTTTAAAATTAGGCCACCTTCAAATGAGCATTCCTCTTAGAGTATAAGGAGTTAGGGGCCCAATACCCACTAAATTAAAGATATCTGAGTCTTCTTAAAGACACAACAAACTTTTGTTAATTCGCTTTCTCAGTAAAAAGTTATGACCATTTTACTGAAGACTATCCATGCTAAAAAGATGAGGGCGTTATAATGGGTTAGGTCTCTATAGAGAATGTTTCTATAGTGGGTCAGGTCGCTATAGTGATATGTAAATAGTTTATACCCATTTTTGATGGTTTTCAGCCTCCAAACCTTTAAATTTCATTTCTAAGTCCCAAAGGAGTGATTTTGTCTTAGTATGGACCAGAAATTCTTTGGTAAGGTAAGTTTCTTCTGTTATCTTATTCATTTTTCATTATCCTTTAACATCCTATAATCATTAGAACAATATTTTATGGTGAAATTCTTAGGGATTTGAACTCTAAGTTTATGATATTTTGGGAAAAATCTATGGGTTGAGTTAATATCAACGAGAATCACCTCTAAATTGTTAATTATCAGTTCCTAGAATGAATTAAGGATTTTAAAACATGAAAAATGATACTTGGGGATCTTAAATTCTATAAATATGGGACCTTTAGCTTTAAAAATTCATTAACGGAGTTGGTTTGAGCTTCATAGAACTATTTTGATATCTAATTGACTTTGGGTAATATTGTAGACCGTAATGAGGGTAGAATTAGTGGGTTTAAATTTCCAAGGTATTTTTTTGAAGAGTATTTTATTAATTACTCTTGTAATTATTATTATTAGATGATTTAGCCTTTAGAAACATAAAGAAGAAGGAAGATCATCCATGCTATAGCTTACTTATTGCAACAGCTTGATGCCCAAATAGGTTATGGTTTATAAGTAGTAGACTATGGTTAGTAATCATATGCATAATGTAGATTTGATGGGAAAATCATTCTTAGGCCTGAGGGCATAGAGTTTGAATGGATAAAACATGAATTTAATGTATAGGAACCTAATTGTGTCTTAATATGTTAATGCATGAATGTTTGATGGATATTTTGTGCTTGTAGGATTCTAACAAATTGTAATATGAATTATGTGAATATAGATGACAATAAAATAATGTGAACTCATGATCTAGTTATTTAGCCTAATTACCATAAGTGGGTGAAGTTGGTAGTATGCGTGGTTGGAATATGGGATTATCTTGCTTAAGGTTTGTGATGATGACTAATTATGGTGTAAGGTTTGTGATGATGACTAATTATGGTGTAAGGAGGTGGTAACTTAACTTAAGAGCCTAAAGTCAAGTTAGGCTAAGTCTAGGAAGTAAAAGGTATGATGTTATATTACTAAAGCTAGATTGCAGTTTGAATGAAGTTGAATGATTGGCTAATGGAGTAGTTCTTGGACCTAGTAATAACTTGAATGTAAGGGTTGCTAGATAATAGTGAAATTCCTAGTTTTGAAATGAATAACGAGAGATTGGATAAATGAATGAATTACTATATTTTAGACTTCATTTGATTAAGCGTGAACTCCTAAAATGACTACTTGAATTTAGTGAATATGGCTTGATAATGCTTACTTGAATAAGTCGGGAATTGTTCTTAAGACGTGCTATAATTCATGAAACTAATGATTCATATCTACTTGTGATTTAGTGTGCTAAAGTATTATTTTTATTTACATGAATTGATTAACTCGAGTTGGTCAAGTATATATTTGGGTGGTTGTCTATTGTTGCAATAAATACTTATGGAATATATTTGTTAAATGGTATCCTATGTGTTAATCACATATGATGAGGTTATATTAAAGGCTTGTTGACTGTATAAATATGATTAGTTATTCTCAGTGTGGTTGTGATATTGGTTATTATTTTGGAATGTATTAATATTTGAACATCTTCACGGAGTTGATAGATATGATTCATTATTTGTCTCGGGTACCATATTGATACAATACATGGATAAGTACCCGTCCTCTAAGGTTATTACTATGGATAAACATAAGACCCTTAGCATATATGTACTAGGTATATATCAGTGTGACAGTTCCTTGAGTGAACCAGGTATATGATTATGTTATTATTTTTATTTTTATTGGTTTTATTAGTGGACCAAGTTATATTGTGGTTGTGGTTGTGGGTTCCTTCAGTGAAACAGATTATGATCTTGCTTAATATATTTGGAGTTCTTGTGTCGTCCAATTATTTATCATATTTATTGAGATTCTTTTTGTTAGAGTCATGGTTTTTTGACTTAGATATAGTTAAAGTCATGGTTTGTTGACTTGGGTATGGTTACAATCACGGTTTGTTGACTTTGATATCCTTAGAGTATGGATTGTTGACTTGGCCATGATTTGACTTGACATGTTGTCTCTTGAATTGTAGTTGATTAAAGTTTTAGAGTTACTTAAAAAGGATATGTGTTATAAAGTGAAATGGATTGAATTAATAACTATTAGTTCAAACTCTGAGAGTTAGGATGGATGACGCTTGATGTGAATGTGATGAATGATGAAGGAGACAAAGGATGAGAATACTCTTAGGCGACACAAATGGATTATAGTTTCGCGAATTAGATTGTTATATAGGTTGTCATATTCTTTTATAATTTTTATATTATGTTTATGTGATCGGATGATGATACCTATCAGTTTGTGTTTGATACAAGACAAACTAGGAAGCACAAAACATAACCTAAAATAGTCCACTAATCAAAGGGATTCTTGGACCGATTGGAGACCACACTCCGATTCAACAATGACAACAACAATAACGAGATGAAGGGTGTGTTTTAATACCAAAAGAGCCATCCAAACTATGATTATCAACAACAATATGTAGACAGGATGAACAACAACAATATTATAACAAGAACAACAAGTTACGAATTACAAGAACTAGAATAAACACTACAAGAATTACAATAGAAGAAAAGAGATAGATAGATAGACTACACAAAGGTATAATCATAAGAAATCAAAAGCCTATTCCACTCTTGGACCCTTAACGCCACACACAATGATTCACCTATATCTTACGTGACACAAGATCAGATTCCACCTCTCAAGCATCTACATTTCCAAGAAAAATACAATCACTAGTGATTCTATACTAGATCTTACCCTAGTTTCGGCCAAGCTGCCTAAAGGAGAGAGGACTTGTCTTTCTAAGTGTTTATGTCAGACACCGTAAAATCCTAAGTCTAAATCATCCCCTTAAAGCTTGATAAGAGATCCAACACTTAGAAAATTTTAGCTAAGTGTTAAAGGAATTAGTCTCTTTTTCAGCCTTTGAACTTCGAGGATTTATGTCATGACCTTCCAACCTCTGTTTGTCAATTTTTAAGTTGATTCATGATGGAGAAAGTCAATAGTACATATTGGGTGAGTTTTAAGATTTTCGGAATAGCATAAGGGCATGTTTGGGTTCCCAAAACAGTAGCTCAAGGCAATTTCCCTGTGCTGCCCTAGCTAGTCCGCCACTCTAGGAAAGGCATCGTCCTGTCTAGTCCACTGCTCCAGGAAGGTAGCCTCCTTGGCTAGTCTTTCTAGGCCAAATTTCTGCAGGCCAGCTCCTTATTTTAAAGGGCAAAAGGGTCAATTTCCTTCACCCTACAGCTCGAAAACATGGGATTGAACTCCCAAATAGCCCTATTACTCATTATTTTCATAAAACACTCTCAAGAACAATCCCTAGGGTTGTCAAGTTCAAGAATTGAATCTCAAGAACTCACTACAATCTTCACAAATTTAGAAATTGAGGTATGTAAAGTGTTCATCCAAGGGTCCCTTACACCCTTGGAGATGAAGAAACCCTTCAATGTGTAAGCTTATGATTTACGAATGCTTCATGAAATCCCTCAATGATAGTTTTATGAATTGTTGACTATGGTCATGTGTTCAAGAAGTATCATCTCCCATTTATTTTCATGCTATCTAGTCCTGGGCGTATTTAATACCCGACAATTTAGCTGTGTGCCTAGAGCCAGTGTCAGTTTTCAAGATAATCTCAGTCAAGCCATGATTAGTAGAATTCAGTCAGTCTTAGAACTCAAGAAAACTCAGTAGTATTCAGTTCAGTCCTCAGTAACTCAGTGAGTTAATAGAATTTAGTAGTATTCTATCAGTCAACGAAACTCAGTGAACTCAGCCTAGTATACTCAGTTCAGTGTTTATTCAGATGGGATTAGGATTAAGCATCGAGTGAGACTAAGGATACGAACTCACCTGCTAGTAGAGGGTGTGATTCTTTAAAGTAATCCTTGCGCTCCAGAACTATGTAGCCAGCGTAGATTGAGACATCAAACCTTCTAGATGAGGGTCAATGAAGTGGATTAACTTGTTAGATGAGGGTCCCACCGTTCTTATTAGGGTACCTAATAGATGAGGGTCACTCACAGCTTGTTCTTACTAGTGGAAGGGTATTGACGCCCTTCAAATTAGGGTTACAGATTAGGCCCTAACTAAGCTATAATATCTTTTTTGGGGCATGCCAATTAGATGACTACCTCCCACAGTCTCAGTTTCAGTCTTCAATAAAGAACATAGATAGTTCTACAGATTTTAGGACTATCAGATACAGTCACTCAGCTCAGTACAAAACTCAGCTAGTTCTATTAGAATCAGGATTGTCAGACATTGTCACTCAATTTTCAGTTATATCAATTATCAGTAATTCATGTTATCAGTAAACTCAGTATTCAGTATCCTTATGACTTCAGTTACAGTTATGTATTCATGCATGTATTCTCACGCAATCATGTTCATGTATTCAGTCAGTTATAGTTCATGCATATGAAACCTTGCATTCAGCCTTACCTCACTTTGTGTACCAGTACATTCACACGTAGTGATGCATACTATTCTTTTATGCTATGGTGTTTTATACCAAATATTAAGACATACGAGCTCTAGAGCACCCTTAGCAGATCAGATATTCAGCAGATAGACTAGCAATGAGTCCTCTTTATTCAAGGATATTCTTTTATTCCATTTAGTTATCATATTCAGTATTTCGATAGATGGAGTTAGTTGGGGGATTGTCCTATCAACTCCTTATTCAGACAGTTTAGAGGATTTCAGACTAGATTTTTAAACTTCAGTATTTTCAGTATTTATGTTCAGTTTTTGTATTGTTAAACCACATTCAATATTACTATTATTCAATTTTGAACCTTATGGCAAATTTTACACCAGTTTTCTGCATTCTTACAGTATATTATTAAGTGCTCAGTTACAGATATCAGTCATGGGTTAGCTAGTGTCCTTCGGGATTATTAGCACAGTATAGCATCCGGGGTACCAGACTTAGGGTGTTACAAACTTGGTATCAGAGCCTAAGGTTCAATAGTGTACTAGGAAATCTGAAAGCCACATCTAGTTGAGTTTTGTGCATGGGTGTGTTGCACGCCACATTTATGTATAGCAAACTATGAGATGTCTTAGGAATAGTTTCCCTTCTTTCAGTATTCATGTCGTGTGAGTGAGAATAAGATCCAGTTAAACTCTTAGTCTAAACCTTTTTTCTCTTCCATTTACAGAAAATAACTCCAAAGATTACTCAGGAAAGAGGAATGGAAGATCTGCCAGCCCCTCAGCTCGATCAGCCTAATCCTTTAGGCGAACATATCTCTCATGTAGAATTCATAGCTACATTCACTACTCTAGCTCATTTAGTTACTACCCAGAATGAACGTCCAGTTGTTATTTCGGCCAACCCAATGGCCAATTCTGCTACAGCCAGGATTTGGGACTTCACCCGAATGAACCCTCCATCTTTTACCAGGGTCTAAGTTAGACAAGGACCCACAGAAATATCTTGATCAGGTGCAGAAGATTACTGATATTATGGGGGTGACTGCTATTCAGAGTGCTGAGCTAGATGCATACCAATTGCAGGATTTGGCTCATACTTGGTTCAAGTAGTAGAAAGCTAAGAAGGTTGCAGATATAGGGCTCATAGAATGGGAGGAGTGTGCCACCAATTTTCTAGATAGATGGTTTCCCCTAGAGATGAGAGAAGATAAGGTGTTAGAGTTTATCAACCTCAGGCAAGGCAACATGAAAGTGAAAGAGTATTCTCTCAAGTTTACTCAATTATCTAGATGTGCTCCTCATGTGTTGGCAGATAGTAGGTCCCGAATGAGTAAGCTTGTATCTGGTGTGAATGATAGTGTGGTCAAAGAGTGCAGGACCACAATGTTGATTAGTGAGATAGACTTAGCCAGGATAATGATCCATGCTCAGCAGATAAAAGAGCAGAAGAATAAAAAAAGGGAGAAGCAGAATAAGAGAGCTAGAACAGGTAGCTTTAATTTCATTCAGCCTAAGTTAGAGGGTGGAAATCGTTCTCAGTTATGTCCAAAGTCCTCAGTTCTAGCTCCATCCTCATCCAGTTCTCTAGTTTCTAAGTTCGAGAATAGTAACAAAGATAGGGCACCAGGCTCTAAGTCTCAGGGCAGTGTTAGCAGTGCATGAACCCATCCTCTTTGTCACACTTGTGGCAAGAACCATCAGGGTATTTGCAGAACTTATAGTGATATTTGTTTCAGATATGGAAAACCAAGCCACGGAGTCAGAGATTATCCCCAGTCAGGTTTTCAGGGTCAACATAACCATTCCTTAGCTCAGTCTGGTCGCTCGAATCAGTAAGGTGCCACTTCCAGCGCCACCAGTTGGCAACACACAAATAAACTTTATGCTCTTCAGTCTCGACAGGATTAGGAAAATTCTCCTGATATGGTCACAGGTACGTTACAGATATTTCATTTGCATATTTATGCTTTGCTAGATCCAGGAGCATCTTTATCTTTTGTTACTCCTTATATAGCAGTTGATTTTGGAGTTAGACTTGAAATTATAGAAGAGCCTTTCTCAGTCTCTACCCTATTAGGTAAAACTGTCACAGTTAGATGGGTATACAAGAACTGTCCAGTTATGATATCTCAGAAAGTTACTTAGCAGACTTAGTCGAATTAGAGATGGCTGATTTTGATGTCATTCTCGGCATGGATTAGCTCCATTCCTGTCATGCCACAGTCAACTACCAAAATATAGTTGTCTAGTTTTAGCTCCCGAATTAACCTGTCCTAGAGTGGAGGGTTAGTACTTCAGCCTTCAGGGGTTAGCTTGTTTCCTACCTAAAGGTAAGGAAAATAATATCTAAGGGATGTGTCTATCATCTTGTTCGAGTTAAGGACTCTAGTTCGAAAACTTCCAGTATTGAATTTATCCCAGTCGTAAATAAATACTCTGATGTCTTTCTCGAAGATCTTCCCAAAATTCCTCCCAAAAGGGAAATAGACTTTGGCATTGATCTTCTCCCTGATACTCAGCACATATCTATTCCGCCATACAGAATGGCACCAGCAAAACTTCGAGAATTGACAAAACAGTTAAAGGATCTCTTAGACAAAGGATTTATCAGACCTAGTATTTCCCCGTGGGGTGAACCAATTTTATTTGTGCGAAAGAAAGATGGCTTTCTCAGAATGTGTATTGACTACCGTCAGCTAAATAAGGTCACAGTAAAAAACAAGTATCCCCTTCCCAGAATCGATGACCTATTTGACCAACTTCAAGGTGCCAGTTATTTTTCTAAGATAGACCTCAGATCAGGATATCATCAGCTCAGAGTCAGAGAATGTGACATTTCGAAAATATCTTTTTGAATGTGGTATGGTCACTTTAAATTTTTAGTCATGTCATTTGGTCTTACCAATGCCCCAGCAGCTTTCATGGACATGATGAACTACATTTTCAAGCGGTACTTGGACATGTTCGTCATAGTATTCATAGATGACATTCTTGTCTATTCCACAGTGAGTATGATCATGCAGACCATCTCAGAATTGTATTGCAGACTCTCAGAAATCATCAGTTATTCGTCAAATTTAATAAGTGCAAATGTTGGATAAGGTCAGTAGCATTCTTTGGTCATATCATTTTCGGTGATGGAATTAGAGTTGATCCTCAAAAGACCAAAGCAGTGAGAAACTGGCCTCTAGACCCATCACTCCATTAGATATTAGGAGTTTCTTGGGTTTTGTTGGCTATTAAAGATGGTTTTTTGAGAGATTTTCATCTATTTTATCCCCTATGTCCAGATTAACTCATAAGAAAGTCAAATTCTAGTGGTCAGATTCTTGCGAGAATAGTTTTTAGGAGTTGAAAACTTGACTCACCTCAGCTCTAGTTTAAACTCTTCCAGATAGTCCAAATGGGTATGTTATGCACTATGATGCATCCAGGGTAGGTTTTGGTTGTGTCCTCATGCAGCATGGTAAGGTCATAGTCTATGCCTTTAGGCATCTTAAGCCCCATGAAAAGAATTACCCGACTCATGATCTTTAGTTAGCAGCAGTAGTCTTTGCCTTAAAGATTTTGAGGCACTACTTGTATGGGGTGCATTTAGATGTGTTCACAGATCACAAGAGCCTCCAGTATATATTCTCTCAGAAATATCTCAATCTCCGTTAGAGAAGGTGGTTAGAGCTTTTGAAGCATTACTACATGAGTGTCCTTTATCATCCGGGCAAGGCCAATATAGTGGTTGATGCTCTCAGTGGACTATCTATGGGTGTTGCTCATGTTGAGGACAGTAAAAAGAATTTAGCTCAGGGAAGTTCATCAGTTATCCCGACTAGGTGTCTTCTTAGTCGATTCAATAGAAGGTAGTGTGTGTGTTCAGAATAGTTCAGAATCATCCCTAGTTTCCGAAGTTAAGGAAAACCAGGATAGAGATCCTAGTTTAGTCAAGTTGAAAGAGTCAGTCAGAGACCAGAAAGTAGAGGTTTTCTCCCAAGGGGGAGATGGTGTTTTGTGTTGTCAGGGTCTTCTGTGTGTACCTAGTGTTGATGACTTAAGGCAGTGAATTCTTGAAGAAGCGCATGGTGCGCTTTACTCTATTCATCCAGGGACCACTAAGATATACCGCAATTTATGGGAGATCTATTAGTGGAGTGGGATGAAGAGAGATATTGCAAAATTTGTAGCTAAGTACTCAAAATATCAACAGGTTAAGATTGAGCATCATAAGCCTAGTGGATCCATGAAGGAGTTCAGTATTCCTACTTGGAAATAGGAAGAAGTGAACATGGACTTTGTGACAGGTTTACCTCGTACTCGTCGTCATCATGATTCAGTCTGGATCATTGTAGATAGGATGACCAAATAAGCTCATTTTCTTCCAGTCCATACCTCTTACTTAGTTGAGGATTACACCAAACTCTATATCAGAGAGTTGGTCAGATTGCACGGTGTTCCATTGTCTATTATCTCAGATAGAGGTACCCAGTTCACCTCTTATTTTTGGAAAGGATTCCAAAAGGGTCTTGGTACTCGAATTCACCTCAGTATAACCTTTCATCCTCAGACTGATGGTCAAGCAGAAAGGACCATCCAGACTTTAGAAGATATGCTGCAAGCATGTGCAATTGACTTTAATGGTGATTGGGATGACCACCTTTCTTTGATTGAGTTTGCCTACAACAACAACTATCATTCCAGTATTCAAATGGCACCATTCGAAGCTTTCTATGGTAGGATATGTAGATCTCCAATCGGTTGGTACGAAGTGGGTGAGCCCACAGTAGTAGGTCTTGACTTGGTCTTTGATACTTTAGAGAAATTTTAATTAATCATAAAGAGGCTCAAGACAGCTCAGAGTTGACAGAAATCAAACGCAGATGTGCGCAGAAAGGATCTCGAGTTTGAGATTGGCAATTATGTGTACCTAAAAATCTCTTCCATTAAGAGAGTGAAGAGGTTCAGCAAGAAGGGGAAGCTCTGCCCCTGATATATTGGTCCCTTAAAAAGTCTCAGTCGTTTTGGCAAAGTAATTTATGAGCTTGAGTTACCTTCAGATCTAGCTTTAGTCCATCCAGTGTTCCATGTATCCTTTCTTAAGAAGTGCATAGGTGACCCAGTAGTTGTAGTCACTATTGAAGGAGTAGATATTCAGAACGGTCTCTTATACGAGGATATTCCAATCGAAATCCTTGACTATCAGATTCACAGACTGAGGAACAAAGAAGTCCCTCTAGTCAAAGTTCTATGGCAGAATCAGTCCGTTGTGGGAGCTACTTGGGAAGCAGAAGCAGACATATGAACCAAGTATCCTCACCTCTTCTCCGCAAACTCAGACTTAGCCCAAGGTAATAGCTTTTCTTAAGCTTATTCAGTTTCATACTTAGATTTCAGTTACAAACTTGGTATTCAGTTCCATGCTCAAATTCTCATTATAAACTTGGTATCAAATACCATTTAATATTCAGTCATATGTTCATGCATCAAATATGCATTCTCCTCATGAGAAACTCAGTTCATCAGAAATCAAAGTTATGCATTCATAGGTCAGTTCAGTCATGAAATCATGCATCAGATATGCATGCTCAGTATGAATCTTAGTAAATCAGTAATGTCAGTCATGTAATCATGTTTCAGTTGTTCATGTTCAGTATGTAATTCAGCTTAACATTTCTCCTATCTTAGTCAGTCTCATTCCAGGATGAATGTTCTCAAGGGGAAGATATTGTAAGACCTCACACAATCCTAAGTCTAAATCAACCCCTTAAAGCTTGATAAAAGATCCAACACTTAGAAATTTTTGCTAAGTGTTAAAGGACTTAGTCTCTTTTTAAGACATCAAACTTTGAGGATTTATTTCATGACCTTCTCCACCTCCATTTTTTATTCTTAGGTTGGTTCACGATGGGGCAAGTCAATAGTACATCTCAGGTTAGTTTTGAGATTTTTGGAATAGCATAAGGGCATGTTTGGGTTCCCAAAATAGCATCTCAAGGCAATTTCCCCACGCCGCCCTGGATAGTCCGTTGCTCTAGGCAAGGCGCCACCCTGACTAGTTCGCCACTCCAGGCAGGGTGTCGCCTTATCTAGTCCATCTAGGCCAAATTTTTGTAGTCCAGTTCCATATTTTAATGGACAAAAGGTTCAATTCCCTTCACTCTACATCTTTAAAACACGGGATTTAACTCCCAAATAGCCCTATTACTCATTATTTTCATAAAACACTCTCAAGAACAAGCCCTAGGATTTTCAAGTTCAAGCATTGAATCATAAGAACTCTCTACAATCTTCACACATTTAGAAATTGAGGTATGTAAAGTGTTAATACAAGGGTCCCTTCCACCCTTGGTGATCAAGAAACCCTTTTCAAAGTTTAAATTTTAAATTCCATGTTGTGGGTTTGATTATACACATTTTGATGTTGTGATATGATTTCCAAGATTGAATCTTTATTAAATTTCATGACTTTATGTTAGTAAGTGGATTGAAATCCTTAAATTTGAAGTGCTTGATATAGCCATGATATTTTAGTTGTTGATTCATGCTCTAGAAAAGGTTATGCATTTCATGTGTTTGTTAAAATGCCTAAGTGAATAAGAATTGTGCATTATGGCCCATTTGTGATGTAAATAATGAACTCATGATGTACCTACATGTTCAAAATGACTCCCATGCTTTAGCTATGTCTTGTAATGATTTGGTGGAATTCTCATAAGTATGGGTTTGTGAAATTATGATATGTTAGCATGCATTCCTATTCATGTGTAAGCTTATGATTTGCGAATGCTTCATCAAATCCCTCTATGATAGTGTTATGAATTATTGACTATGGTCATGTGTTCAAGAAGTATCATGTCCCATTTATTTACATACTATCGAGTCCTGGAGGTATTTAATACCCAAAAATTAGGTATATGCCTATAGACAATGTCAATTTTCAAGATAATCTCACCCAATCTATGATCAGTAGAATTCAATCAGTCTCAGAACTCAGGAAAACTCAGTTGTATTCAGTTCAGTCTTCAGTAATTCTATCAGTTGATAGAATTCAGTAGTATTCTGTCAGTCAACGAAACTTAGTAAACTCATTCCAGTACACTCAGTTTAGTGTCTATTTATATGGGAGTAGGATTCAGCACCGAGAGAGCCCAAGAATGGGAACTCACCCGCTAGTAGAGGGTGTGATTCTTAGAAGCAATCTTTGCTCTCCAGAACTACGTAGCCAGTGTAGTTTGAGACATCAAATATTCTAGATGAGGGTCAATAAGGTGGCTTAACCTCTTAGATAAGGGTCCTACTATTCTTGTTAGGGTACCTACTAGATGAGGGTCACTTACAGCTTGTCCTTACCAGTGGCGCGCTATTGACACCCTTCCAATTGAGGTTACAAATTGGGCCCCAACTCAGCTCTAATATCTTATTTGGGGTATGTCGGTTAGATGACTACCTCCCACAGTCTCAGTCTCAGTCTTCAGTAAAGAACTCAGATAGTTCTACAGATTTTAGGATTGTCAGATATAGACACTTATCTTCTCAACTAGTTCTATTAGAATCAAGACTGTCAGACATAGTCATTCAGTTTTTAGTTATATCAGCTATCAGTTATTTATGTTATTAGTAAACTTAGTATTCAGTATCCTTATGAATTCAGTTATAGTTATGTATTCATACATGTATGCTCACACAGTCATGTTCATGTATTCAGTCAGTTATAGTTCATGCATACGAACCCTTGCATTCATCCTTACCACATTTTGCGTACCAATATATTCATACGCACTGACGCATACTTTTCTTTGGGGCTATGGTTTTTTATACAATAGGTTCAGACGTACGAGCTCCAGAGCACCCTTAGCAGATCAGACGTTCAGCATATAGACTAGCAGTGAGTCCTCATCATTCGAGTATATTCTTTTATTCCATTTAGTTATCACATTCATTATTTCAGTAGATGGAGTTAGTTTGGGGATTTTCCCATCAACTCCTCATTCACACAGTTTAGAGGCTTTCAAACTAGATATTTAGACTTCAGTATTTTTAGTATTTATGTTTAGTTTTGGTATTGTTATACCATATTCAGTATTACTATTATTCAGTTTTGAACCTTATGGCAAGTTTATCGCTAGTTTTCTGCATTCTTATAGTATATTATTTAGTGCTCAGTTACAGATATCAGTCATGGGTTAGCTAGAGGTCCTTCAGGATTGTTAGCACTGTGTAGCGTCTGGGGTACCAGACTTGGGGCGTTATAGTTTACAACTTCAGTATTCAATAAGAACTAAGTCTAAAAGTCCTACAATGTTATTTTTATAGCTATTACAAAATAAAAGTTAAAATGACCAAAAGTCCCTTCAAAGAGTGGGTGCTTATCAAGTGGAAATTATGGACTAGTTTTGGTGTATTTTGGGACTCTCTTACACTTCAATTGCACACACCAAGGCTTGGGTCCAACCGCACTCTCATAAGTACATATCTGTGATTATTCTCATATCATCCTCTCTATCTTGAGAGGAATTTGTCCACATATTCACAGCTTTACCTCGTTCAATTGATCACTTCATAGGAAACCTACTCAAAACATCTTGCAGACAAGTCACAAAAATAAGTCAAAAATAGTCCACAAAAAACATGAAGAATCCAAGGGCTCAATACAACAAGTCTCGACCAACATCTTCATTTTGAACCTCGTCTTCCCCTCCATCTTGATCCTTGTATTCATCCTCATCTAAAACCTATAGGGAATGGAAAAGGAAACACTAAACATATCCTACCTCTTTTCTTGGTGGCGGGTTCCTTGTGGTTCCCTACGTCTTCACTTAAACTTCTCTTCCATTATATACGCATCATTGTAAAATCCATGTCCCTCATGTTTCTTTCTACCACACTTCTCTATATGGACATATTAGTTTAGGTGAAGTGGAATTTAGGATTATAGGATTGATTTGGTAATGTGGAGCTTCGGTTATGGAGCTTGGATGGGTGGAGATTGGCTTCCAAGTCCTTCTTGTTGGACTTGATCTAATTGAGGGAGAAGTGACCTACTTGGGTCTCGGGTTGGAGGACATTTGGTGGCTTAGCTTATGTCTATGTCATTTGGTGGTGGTCTTAGAGGATTGTTGTTTGAGGTAAAGTTTTGGGTGTAGAAACATGAGAATTCCTTCGACTCTCCTCTCGATCCCCCCTCTCAAGTATAGTAGACATATCTGAGCCCAATTTTTCAAGACCCATAATTGCCTTGGCTATTTCCCAGGCAATAGCATCAAGGTGGGCAATTACATCAAAAAAATATTGAAACTCAAATTTACACGCAAGTGCACGTGATTGTACAAGTAATATAGTGACTTAGATAGTCAGATATCGTTCCCACGAGAACTAAGCAACTAGAAATTTAACCAACTTTTAGTTTTAGATAACGAGGTGTTAAGTATTGTAAAGTATAAAGATGATTGTGTATTTAAGAAGAAAAATGTAAATTACTAAATAATAAATAACAAGTTGTGACTAGGGAGAAGCAAGCAACGATTGTAAATAGTAATGATGAGAATTATAGGGTTGAGGCATTTCAAACAATCATACAAATCTCTATTCTTATAGCATTCTAATTGGTTATTGGGTTGTTGATTCGCAAGGTTTATGCTATGATTTTGGTCTCCCAACCTCAAATCTTCTATCTATTGAATATTGCAGCTACAACCCCCGCAAAGATACAACAATTCTTGTAGATTTATAAAGTCATCTTCTTGCAATTGAACCAAACAAGGCTTCTAGGTACATCTCTATCCTTGTTGCTAATTCAAACTCCTTATTTCATAAAAGGATAAGAACCTTTCTCCTTAATTTCTTCGTTATATCCTATGATTCTCCTCCCGGATTCACATAGAAATATTGATTTATTCTAATGGTGGCAACTCATAAAAAAAGTAAGCTCAAAAAATTAAGAACATGATAATCCAAAAAGAAACTACTATAAAGAATATCAAAGAGTAATCATGTTCTTAGCCTCAAGCCTAGAACAAGGGTATTTAGCCACTCATGTTTGAAGTAAAAATCCAAAATAAGTAATTAATCAAACCTAAAAGTAATCTTGAAGTAAAGAAGTTCAAAAGAAATAATAATAACCCTAAAAGAGAGAATTTTATGCTTTTCCACCGTTGCTATGCTTGCCAAAAGTTCTTTAATTTATGTTCTCATGTTCCTTCTATAGTTGGGAAGAATTTTCCTATATGGGAATGAGTGTAGCGACGCGAGATGTACTCCTTATTTTTGAAGCTCGCGATGTGAATTGCCTTTAAATTTTATGACTAAGTCCTTCTCCCTATTGGGCCTCACGATGTGAGAATTATAACCATTTCTATAGGTTGCGACGCTAGTAATTCGGTAGAAGCCACTAGAATTGTCATCGATAATGTCGGCTACGTCTTACTCCTTGTTGAGCCTTGTGACTCAAAAATTATTTGTATTTTTGGGACTCACGACGCGAGCTAATCGCAAGAGACCACTGGAGGTCCGATCAAAATTTTCAGCTAAGGAAAAATATTCACTAGCTAGTTGCTCCTCGCATTTGCTTCAACTGTCCATGAATGTTCTACAAATCTAGTGAAAGTGTCTTCTCGAACCCATATATTCAATTTCGTGCATTAATTCTCACTTGCTTCATCTCATACAGTTCATTGTTATTCAATTCCATTAGAACGTAAGAGACTTTTTCACTCTTAGGAACTTAAAACCACACACAATTATTCACCTATCCCTTACATGACACAAGATCAGATTCCACCTCTCTAGCATCTACATTTCTAAGAAAAATACAATCACTAGTGATTCCTCACTAGATCTTGCCCTAGTTTTGGCCAAGCCTCCTAAAGGGGAGAGGACTTGTCTTTCTAAGTGTTTACAACTTCAATATTCAACAAAAAACTAAGTCTAAAAGTCCTACAATGTTCCTTTTATAGCTATTACAAAATATAATTTAAATGACCAAAAGGCCCTTCAAAGAGTGGGCGCCCATTAAGTGTAAGTTATGGACTGATTTTGATGTATTTTGGGCCTTTCTTACACTTCAATTGCACACACTAAGTCTAGGTCCCAACTCACACTCTCATAAGTTCATATCCGTGATTATTCTCGTATCAGTGTTGTTGTACTCTTACTACTCTTGCTAGACCATTTTCAAGGTATAGTCTTTTGCTGGAATTAGTGTTGGTTTCACAAATATTACGGATAATGATTCTTCAACAACTCTCACTCCTTTTACTCATGGTGGAAGTTGTTCAATTTTTCTTTTTCCTTAGAAGCTTCAAAATAGGTCATTGGGTAGTTTTTATTTTCCGCATTTAGTACTTGTGATATTTGACGTAAAATTTAGTTATTGTTATTTAATAAAGGCCCATATATCTTCTAAAATGATGGTAAGGGATTCTCCTATCTAGGTGAATAAGAATTTGTGTCCTCACGATTCGGTGATTTGGATCATGATATTCAGGCTGTTATGAGATGATTTATGAACTATGAACATTGACCCTTTTAGAGGTTATGTTGGTGTAATATACCATAATAATTAAATTACAATTGAAAATACAAAAAAGTAAAGAAAATAAAATAATTTTCTTCTTGACTGAGCCACAGATATCTCGCTCTCTTTAAGGAGATTCAAGCTCACGGAGGCATAATCTACACCGATCTAGCAGTATATCTCGACTTGTCCCCTTCAGTATACAACAACCCATCAACAATGTACAACTCAAACAATTCCGAATTAGTTGAAGAGTCCAAATCTTAACCACAAGAACACCTTCCTTCTACATATACTTACTCTTTTTATATAGTGAATATAGTTAAAGACTTAGAATATTTCTTTGTCTCAACTCTTTCTTTCACTAATATAATTACTCTCCTTTCTAAAGTGAATATAGTTGTAAACTTAGAATATATTATTTGTCTCAACGCTCTCTTTCACTACTACACACTATAATTTTTTTCATACTTATCATATTTCCTTGTACATACAATAATATGCAGTACCACCTCTATTTATAGGTGAGGTATTCATCCTAGTATTAAATAGGAAGAATAAATAGGAGTGGTAATGAGGAAAGATCAATACTCTTTAGGTTACAAGATTTACAAGAAACTAATGATACTAATAGTCATGAGTGTTACAACAAAATAATGAGAGAAGTTACAAATTATTAAAGGTCACATTCGACCATCATTAACAATTAGAGTAATGTGGGTAGATAAATAGTATTATTGTTACATATGTTACATGCAACTAATGACCATGGAGTTTAACAACTAATGGTCATATGAGTTACAAGACATAATGTGGTAGACTATGGACAAATAAAGTGTTAGAATTTACAAGAGTTATCAAAATATAATGACACAACATTCTCCACTTTATGTCCATAAATTATCATGCAAATTAAGTTTTTAATATTCAATGCATAATAACACCAATATTCCCTCACTCATTTTAATAGTTAAATAAGAGAGTTCATCAATTTAGTTGAAGGGAGACTATTGTGGATAATGAAGGTGTGTTCTGCATTGAACCTTCACTTAGTAAAACAATAAAGTTTACTCCAAAGTCAGTAGTGGTCTCAGACTTGAACTATGATTTCTTAAGGGAAATAAAGTATTACTACTTACACATAACAATCAAGGTGTTGACATAAGCTTTAATAGCTAGCACATTATGTCCATGTGCTATCCCGATTTTTCATGAGCGGTTTTGAGAATAAGCCTCATTCTCATAGGAAGCGGCCTACTTCCACACTCACATAGGTAAAATCTGTCAAGGATGGTCCTATAATTTTCACACCTCACTCATACGAGATACAAAAATTTATTAAGAGTTCGTAGACTCAAACTTCACAAATCATTACAGGAATAAAATACACTCACATCATAGGAAGGATTAAATAATAGTGCATCTCACACCTAGTCATCATATGATTTTTTCTTCCCATTGAATATGGTTATAGGATTTCTAGTCCCCAGGTTGGGTTTCCTCATATATGACTCATTATTTCTTATAAAATTCCTTCCTCCCCTCGATGTAATTCAGACTGTAATGCCCCGAAATCTCATCCCGAAGTGTCACACGGTGCTTAAGGCTATAAGTAGCCCTAAGCTAACCCTTTGAGCCTACTACTACTTTTAACACTTACTTTAAGATAGATGACTAAAGAAACATCACTATATCACATCAAATCCAAACTAAAATAACTGGAAAACATTATCTGAATAGCAAATACTGAAAATATAAAACTTTAACTACTAGTCCGGCAAGTCTCTACTTACTAAGGAGCTAGAGAGTCATTGGGACAAACCCCCAACTGACTCAAACTGAACTGAAATGAAATAACCAACTACTATAAAGACTGAAAACAGGGAAATAGGTTCTCGAACCATGAGAACTCACCAACTGCATAAGTGTAGATGAAGGTACTTGGAGATCACTGTCGCTGCTGAAACTGGGCACCTAAACCTATATTTTGAGACAATGTAGCACACAGACGTATATGTGGATCATTACTTTGATGATGTACTGAGTATATGGGGGTGTATGCATTAGGTAAATAATATCATTACTCTTTATAAAACCATGCATGCAATTATGAATGACTCATATAGCTTGAATAAGTCTGAAATATAGATCTCATAAATCATGAATAATGAATATGTAGTATAAATCTCATGAGTCATTACACTTAGTTCTAAAATATGTATTCTTCTCTTATTCTCGAAGCTCGTAAGAAAAAAAAAGAATCTTAAATCAATAACTTTCAAACTTATACTTTTATCTTAAGGAGAATAAAGAACTTATTTTGGAAACTTAGGGACTCAAAGACTTTGGGATTATGGAACTTTGGGACTTAGGGAGTTTCTTCTAACCGACATAAAATATGTGAGATAACATGGAGTCCAATGTCTTTCCCACATTGGGGAGAGCTCTTTTATCCTTTCCATCGGAATAGAACCTTAACTTTAGTGATCACTATCTTAACCCACTTGGGGTAAATCATAATCCTATGGTGGCTCATAGTTCTGAGGCAAGAGACCTTGGAATCAAGCCCAACTCGGTGCTAAATACTACTCCCATACTTAGGCTCAGAACTTTTAGGAAGATCAACTTTAAATAATACTAGAATGTGTAATGGAAGCTAACTATGCTTTGCTTTGCTTTAAATCAAAGATAAATGTGGATTCCTATCTTAGCTTAGGATCAAAGATCAATCTTTCTTTATAATCAAAGTACTTGCTTGTTTAAATCATGCTAAAACATAATATTTCAAGGAACATCATAATTAATACTTGACTTAAAATATATATACATACTCAAATAATCATAATTTCATAATGGAGCATAAATCTTGACTTCAACCTTGGAAACACTCAAAAACATCAATTCATTGTAGGGGTGCACAATTTATAGCATAATTTCTCAAATTCAAACATAAATAAGTGAAATAACATGCAATTGCAAGACTTGAGCAACTTATAAATTCATAAAACTCAAAGTAAAGTAAATTGGGAAAAACCTACTTGCAAAAACATGAAATTCTTTAATAAAAATCAAAATTTTGGGCACAAGAATAGAAGAAGTGTTCTTGTTCAAACCCCACATACCTTATTTTGCTTGATTCGATGGAACAAGATGACTTTTTAAGCCTTGAGAATGTTCTTGGAGGCTTTTCTTGAAGGTTCTTGAATGGGGATGCTTTGATTCTTGAGTTTCTTGAAGAAGGATTTAGATCTTGCTCTTGAGGGTTAATCTAAAAAGAAAACCCTAGTTTTTGATACTATGGAAGAATCAGAAGTTCTATGCTTTGATTTGATATAATTAGGTATTAAAAAGGGTGAAAAAAGACCCAAATGCTCCTTTAAAAATGGATTTGATTCACTGAACGGAAGGGTGCGATGGTCCATCGCTATTTCAGTGGCCCGTCGACCCTCCCGTCGTGCTTGGCTAGAACATAAACTTTCTACCTCAGTTGCGACGGTTTGGGAGATGGTCCGTCGCTGGCGCGACGGTCCGTTGGCCTTTCCATCACACTTATCCAGAAGATGGATTCACTACCTCAGTTACAATGGTTTGGGCGACGGTTCATCAGCCTTCCCATCACACATGGGCAGCTCAGACAGCTTTCTGTAAAACGGCCATAACTTTTTACTCCGATAATGGATTTTGGCGGAATTGGTATTGCTGGAAAGCTAATTCAATTTTTCACACGATAAAAAGTCAAAACTAGGAAAATTCTATATGATTTAAATATTACTCACTTTGGAAGTTACCCCTTAATCTTCTAGAGACGAAATTAGGCTTGAAGAAAGTTTGGTGTATTACACAGACCCTTTATCTTTCCAAGAACTTGCTTAGTTCATCTGCAAGGTAATCACATAATTTGATTTACTCAATGAAAGTGGTACCACTTGTCAAATATAATGTCACAATATTATCTTATTCTCACGGGTCTGAATTTACTGTTATAATTACATTTTCAAGCTTTATCAATAATATTGGTGCTACCATAATAACTCAAAACTATAGAAATTAATTTTTCAAAATAAAGTGATTGTACAATTCACTTTTTCACTAGTTAAAGTTAAATATCAAACTCAACATCCATAATAGAGTTATCAAATAATAGTTTGCTTTGCTCATTTCAAAAAAATAGAATCAAGTTTTTTTTTTTTTTTTGCATCAAGAACACTTTTAAGTACAATAGAATTTATTTTAACAAGTCACAACTCTTCTTTTTTTTTTAAATAAACATACCTGATTTGCTTTTATAACCTGCTTAAGTATTTTTACACAATCTCAGGCCAAGTACAACTAGCCATATATCTCATATATTTTTATTAGTCTAGAAAATAAACTCCTTTTTTATTTGTCACACTACTTTTACCTATTCAAATCAAAAGGAGTTCATGGCTTGTACAATGAATAAAATATATTTCACAATTTTTTCATCATAATGTGACAAGTCAAGAAAATGTTCATCACATGATTTAGGCATTTTTCATTTCAAGAATGAAATTTATCTCACCTAAATACTTAATGTAAAATTGGTTATTCAATTTATCATTTATTTAATAACATGCATGTTAGAGCCAAAGACATCATACAAATTGTAATATGTGATTTATTTCAAGACTAATATATGCACTTGTAACTTTTTTTTTCAAAGCATTCTCAAAAATGTAAAAATAATATTTTTCATGGTAATTTTTTCTCATTTTATTAGGCCCCACTATTTTGAGACTTTAAGAAAATAAACTTTCATTAAAAAGTATAATTTTATTCATGAAAAATCATAGGCAATTTTTTATCTTTCCTCCGCCATAAGTAGAAATTTTTTTACCTTTGTTCTGCTTGAGTTGAGGAGTAGAAATATATTTTACATAGCTATCTCTTGTCATTCATCTTTTGAGATCTCTCATCTTGATATTCACAATTTTCCAAACTGTAACAAAACATGAATCTCCTTAAAATTGTTGGTGTAATATACCACAATAATTAAATTACAGTTGAAAATATAAAAAGTAAAATAAAATAAAATAAAATAAAATAAAATAATCTTCTTCTTGGATGAGGCGCGGATATCTCGCTCTCTTTAAGGAGATTCAAGCTCACTTTGGCATAATCTACACCAATCCAGCAGTATATCTCTTGACTTATCCCCTCCATGATAAAACAACTCATCAATGATGTACAACTCAAACAACTCTGGATTAGTAGAAGAGTCCAAAGCTCCACCACAAGAACACCTTTCTTTAATATATATTTATTCTCTTTGTATAGTGAATATAGTTATAGACTTAGAATATTTTCTTTGTCTCAACTCTTTCTTTCACTAATATAATTACTCTCTTTTGAATAGTAAATATAGTTGTAGACTTTGATTAACTTCTTCGTCTCAACTCTCTCTTTCAATACTACACACTATAATCCTTTTTACACTTATTATATTTCCTTGTACATACAATAACATGCAAGACCACCTCTATTTATAGGAGAGGTATTCACCTTTGTATTGAATAGGAAGAATAAAGAGGGATGGTAAAGAGGAAATATCAATAGTCTTTAGATTATAAGAGTTACAAGAAACTAATGACACTAATAGACATGAGAGTTACAACAAAATAATGAGAGAAGTTATAAATTATTAAAGGCCACATTCTACCATCATTAACAATTAGAGTAATGTGGTTAGATAAATAGTCTTGTTGTTACATATGTTACATGCAACTAATGACCATGGAGTTACAACAACTAATGGTCGTATGAGTTACAAGACATAATATGGTAGATTATGGACACATAAAGTATTAGAAGTTACAAGTGTTATAAAAATATAATGACACCACTTTCTACACTTTATGTCCACAAATTATCATACAAATTAAGATTATACTATTAAAATGCATAATAACACCAACAGGTTATAATTTTATGCTATGATACTTATGATTTTTCAAAATTTTATTTTATGAATTATGAAGTATTTTCTATCATGACCTCTACACGATATATGCATTAATGTGACTTATAAGATTTTAGACCAAACCATGTATCTCTCATAATTTTTTCAAAATATGTATATGATACACGTTATGGCTTATGGGCTTCCAAGTCAAACATGTTTATTCATAGTATTTTATTAAATTATGATATACAAGTTTAAAGATATTTCATAAGATTTTTTGAATAATGATTAACATCGAGAAGACACATGTTCAAAGAATGAGGGATTAAAATTATATTTGTCAACGTAAGTTAATGATCGTATTATTGATTCGGACGACTCTTCTATGTGTCTGGATAAGAGCTTATTATGAATCCACAAGACTTATATGTATGCCCTATATTTAGCGAGGTATGAGGTGAATTAACTGATTGTACCAGCATCAGAATCTATGTACTTCCATGGTGGTTATCTTGACTTAACCTAAATAATAATACGATAATTTACCCAATGAAAATACTATTCTTATGATTAATGATTTATGAAAGAATAATTTTGGACAAGGCCAACCTTATGATTATAAAGCTTTTGACTTTACTTTATGTTCTACTCATGGTGTTCGGTTACGTAATTTACTTCATGTTTTACTTATGTTTCATTCATCTTAATCGATTTGATCTCTAAATCCTTATATGTCATGATTATATTTCTTATAGATGTTCTAGTTTCTCTTTGATATGTATATTCATATTTCTTTTTGTCATTTTATATATGGTACAATTTTAATGGACTTACGTTTCTTTTGTTGGTGTGCTATATTTTTAATGATGAAAACTTAATTACCCAGAATGATCAAGCATTTTTTGAGTTCTACGTTTCAGCTACTGGGAAGCATCATTCGTTCATAGAGCATAATTAATCTAGTTTTATTATGTTTATGGGTTATACAGAGGCTTAAGCCCCAGTAAATAGTACTCATTCGTATTGGAGGCTTCATAGATGGTCAATTATTATACTCCTATATATTTAAATTGTGAACTTCGTGCCACTAGATCACTTTATGAATTTAAAACAATGATTTATAAGATATATCTCATTTTCTAGACTTATCGCATTATGTCTAACGTATCTCTCAAATGTTTTGGATCACGTATTCAGTCATGGTTATGTGTATGCTCTTTATTCATGTCATGTTATGAATTCACTTGGTCCAACAATGACATCAAGTTTCCATCACGTTCAGGGTGTTGGTTCAAAGCATGACAAATTATTAATTGAATGAGAAGTAATGATTCAAAAAGAAATTATTGCAACAATAGAGATTGAAGGAGATTTTCTTAAGAAATTGTTGTGAGATGCACATGATTATCTAAATACTAAAAAGCAAAAAGAGGAGGTGGCTAATATAAGATATATTCTAGTAGGTCGAGCCAATCTAGCTGAAAGATCATGGCTTAAAACAAAGTTGATTTAGATTTGCGTCCTAATCCGAATGAGAATATGGATTATCCATATAAGTTATAGCAAGATTGAGGCAGTCTATTCTCACTGTAGAAAGAAACGTGCAAAAGGTGGTACTACCGAACTAAGGGTGTCTAACGGGCCGGGCCGGGCCAACCCGGAATCGGCCCTCCCATTTTACCCGGGTTCCGGGCCGGTGACGGGCCGGGTTTGGGGTTAGCCAGGCCGGGCCAAACAGTAAAAAAATGAAAACCCACCCGAACCCGGTCCACTTAACCCAATCCGGTCAAACCCACCAAGACCCGGTCAAACCCAGTCAAACCCGGTTAAAAATCGGTCAAACCCGTTTAAAAAATAAATAAAAAATCTAATATACACTATATACACTCCAATATACACTATATACACTCCAATATACAATATATATTTTTAAAAAAATATATAAAGTATAAACAATTACACATATATACGTACCATTCAATATATAATTATATATGACTATACGTACTACTTTAAATAAAACATATGCTATAATAGTATAATATATATATATATATACACTACAATATATATATATATATACTAATTTATAAAACATATACACATGTATACGTTAAATATATACTACTTTAGAAGATATATACACATATATATGCACCATTCAATATATATGTACTACTTTAAATAAAATATATACTACAGTATAGTGATATACATATATATATATACAACAATATGTATATATATATAGTTACATACTAATTTATAAAACATATACACTTGTATACTTTAAAGATATACGTCTATAGAAGATATATATACATATATACGCACCATTCAATATATATGTACTACTTTAAAAAAAGTATATACTACAATATATATACTAATTTATAAAACATAAAGTAATGTATACGTTAAATATACACGTCTATAGAAGATCTATTCACATATATACACTCTATTCTATGTATATGTAATACTTTAAATGAGATATATACAATATATATACATTACAATATATATTTGTATAGTTATATACTAATTTATAAAATATATACACATGTATACGTTAAATATACACGTCTATAGAAGATCCACTCACTCTATTCTATGTATATGTAATACTTTAAATGAAATATACTATAATGTATATACATTACAATATATATTTGTATAGTTATATACTAATTTATAAAACATATACACATGTATACATTAAATATACACTTCTATAGAAGATATATACACGTGTATACGCACCATTCAATATATATGTACTACTTTAAATAAAATATATACTACAGTATAGTGATATACATATATATATATACAACAATATGTATATATATATAGTTACATACTAATTTATAAAACATATACACTTGTATACTTTAAAGATATACGTCTATAGAAGATATATACACATATATACGCACCATTCAATAGATATTTGTAGGTACGTCTGAATCAAATAAATCAGCATAGTGATTATATAATTTTTCTATATAATCTTTTGCATCAGCCGTAGCCGTCCACAAATCAGGTTGTACTTGTTCAGAATCATGGATAGTATTTATTTCTAAGTTAGTATAAATAAGAGTACTAAAGTGACACATATTATTATATTTCATGCACGGATTTAGCATAGCACCAACCAAGTAAATAGGGGGAATCGGGAAAAAATATTTTTTAAATTTCGTAAACATGGCGCCAACAGCTTCTTTATAACCTTCTTTATTTTTATATTGTTGGAGCAAATCAGAAATATCGGCTATATATGCCAAAATATTACAAACAGTAGGATAGTAAGCACCGGAAAATTCAACCGTAGCTACATAAAATTTTTCTAAAAACTTAACAAGATCATTAATTACAACCCAATCAGAATTATGTAGCATGCAATCAGCAGAATCAGCAAATGAACCGCAATGTTGGTTAAAAGCTAGTGTAATAGGAATTCTATATTTATAACAAGTTTTTAAAAATTCATACGTAGAATTCCATCTAGTATCAATTTCCTCAGGCATCAAAATCGGTGTAAGTCCATTTTCTTGACATTTAACTTTAAATTCTCTAATTCTCGATCTACGATTATTTCCTTGAATAAAACCAACGGCAAGACGAATTTTTTCAATATAAAGCTCAAAAAACTCAAGACCATCTTTTACAATTAAATTATATATATGACATGCACACTTAATATGAAAAATTTCAGGCAAGGGCGGAGATAGCGTAGATTTTATTTTTGTTATAGCAGTCTTGTTGTTAGAAGCATTATCAAAAGCAATACATAAAAATTTATTTTCTATACCATAGTATCCGGCAATTTTAACAATAGAATCAGCAATAAATTATCCAGTATGTTTACGATCTTCATCATATAAAAAAGCAAGAATACGTTTTTGCATCACGAAATTACTATCCATCCAATGATAAGTAACGGTTAAATAATTATTTTAATTTACAGCACGACCAAGATCAGAAGTTAGGGACAATCTACATTGAATATTTTTTAACAATGTTGATAAATAAAAACAATATTGTGAATGGAGTCTAAAAATATCAGACCGACAAGTAGTTCTAGGATACCATTAAACATAGGATTATAAATTGCTTGTATATAACGAATAAAAGCATCAGAAGAAGGAAAACTAAAAGGCAAACAACCCACAGCTACCATTTTAGCTATTTCTTCCCTGTCCCTCAATTTATTATACTTTTTCGCTACTTGACCGGTTGTTGGGTCCATTCTAGTTTGCGTTGACCCACCAACATCCCCACCACCTTTTGCAATATTTAACTCTCTTTTGTGATCTTCAGCTATATGTCTCATTAACGTACCCGTACCCCCTTGCTTGCCTCCACTTCTATGTTTATATATTTGTTGACAAATATTGCACTGCACCTCAATATCTGATATACGTTCAAAAAATTGTCATGCAATACTAGTTCTTTTACGAGGTTTTGGGGCACTGGGAGGACGGGAAGGGAGATTAACTGATTCAGATCTAACGTTAGCATCTCCTACTGCGGGTGTTTCAGCAATATTTTCATTATCTTCGTCTAAATTAACTGCATCTACTTCATTTTCTTCTTCTATACCATAATTTTCCTGAGCTTCTACATAATCCATATCGTGAGCACCTACACCTATTTCTTCCTCAAAAGGTGTACCAAGCGGTACCGGAGGCGAAGGCACACGGGTATATCTATTACTTGAACTACCTCTACCGCTAGTAATTCGCTTTTTACTACCACTACCGCTTTCGGGACAAAAAATTTTAACACCTTTAGCAGCGAGGTTTTTTAATTTATCCATAATATAAATTAAATTAAACTAAAAATATTCAAAATACACAAATATAATAAAATTAAATATTAAACAATTAATACAATAAATAAAAATTAAACGTAAGAGATGGAACGACAATACCAAATTTTGGAAGTATCCGAAGATTGCGACTTTAGAAACTTCCGCTCGTACTTTGTAAACGAAAATTAAAAAATTAAAGTGAACACTTTAAGAAATTAAATATATTGAATATTAGAGAATTGAGAATTGAGATTTGAGAGAGAATGAGATTTGAGAGAGTGAAAAATTGTGTGAAAAATGATTTGAAGTTGTAGGGTATTTATAGATTTTTTTTGGGGATTAAAAAATATTTTTTAAAGTTTTTTTTTTTTTTTTTTATTAAATGGGCCCAAACTAGCCGTTTGGACCCAAAAACGGCTATATAGCCGTTGGGCCAACGGCTAGTTGGCCCAAAATCCAATTTTTTTTTTTTTTACTTTCCGGGTCGGGCCGGTTAACCGGCGGGCCTGGACCGAGCTTGATCCGGGCCGGGTTAACCGGGCCCATTTTAACAAAAAAACTGCCCCGGGACCCGGAACCCTTAAGCCCTAGGGCTTACCGGGCCGGGTCAAACCGGGCCGGGTTAGCTAATCGGGCGGCCCGGGCCGGGTCGGACGGGTCGGCCGGCCCGTTTGACACCCTTATACCGAACAAATCAATAAACTATTTAATTTTTTGAATTCATCTATCCCAACTAGTAGTTCAACAAATTCAAAGAGCTTATGGACCTGAACAATGATAAAGATGATACTACAGTGAGAAATGAATAGTGTTATCACGCAAATAATCAATTAATTCTCAAATTAGCAAAGAACTTAATGTAGAAATAAACAAGGTCTTGTAAAAATGCCCATTACATGAATTTACCTTAAATTATTATTTATTATATGTTATATTTTTATCTGACGACAAGATAGTAATTGTCTATGCATGTACGGGTCCGATACTTACCAATATGCATTAACATGGAATTGTTTTGAATTATAATTTTAAAAGTTAAAGTGAAAAGGATAGTTTTTCAACAACTATCAATCACCTTTTATTGAAAAAAAAAAAGAATACTATGATAATTTTATTGAATAAGCATTTCCATTGATAGATATCACAATACCACACTAACACAAGATTTATAACCCTCTACCCAAAAGAATCTCTTCTATCAAAGGAGGATATAAGAGGAAAAAACTAAATATTTTATGTGAGCACAAAGTGGATATACATTCGAAAGAGCTCAATAATTTTTATGTCAAATATATAACCAGAACAATCAATACTTCGTACAGCCTATAGAAACCTCGTTTCCTTTGAAGATGTCTTCTCCCCATTAGTAAGCTACAAAACACACTAAATACGGTCAATTAGTGCCGCAACAAAAGTTGTCTTCTATTTCCTGATGTGAAACTGAGTTTATACCTCAAAATGAAGAACCTCATGAACCCTTCTTATTAGATCACAGGCAAAGAAGCTTCAAATACTTCCACTAGTTGAACTTCTCGGAGTCATGACAAATGCTGAAATGGATGCTCCCAAAAAAATTGTAGATACCTTAAACTTATAACATCACACGTCAAAGCAAAGAAAAGGAGGACAACCATATTGTTCAAGCAAAATTCCTCTATTTGAATCCTCTGAAATGATTTTCATTGACAATTTTATGTAGTTTTGCATTTTAGCTACTAATAATATATGCCCAAATAAGGTACGTAACATGTAAATTTGAAAGATACACTAATATTTTTTCAACTACTATCTATTCTATATTATCACCACATTCACCCGTCCTAAAACTAAAAGGAAAAATAACTCTAATTTTTTTTACATAAGTTGTGCAGTGATAAACACCTTACTCCTAGAAGCCCAATCACTTTTTAAAAAATTAATAAAGTATATCAGGTAGAAGTGACCTAATAGTAATTGTTATTGATTAATCGAAGATATATTTCACATCAATCCGGAGCATGAACATCGAGTCATCCTCTAAACTCTAAAGAGGTAACTCACTTTCCTTGCTTTTTTTTGGATGGTTATTTTCTCCTTTGGCTCTCAAGCATCAAAGGGGGAAATTTCCTTTGATCATTAGGTATAATCTCAGATGTGATGGAAATTAGAGGCAATTTTGATTCTAGATTTTCTATTATTTTTAAGTACAAACAACTCAACAATAACATGACCGACTTACATGAGAATCATGATCATAGATTGTAAACTCGATCACTAACCTTTAGACATAAACATTCTGCACTGAAGTTACATTTAGCTCCTTCATCGTCTTCACTTTCTAAGTTGATCACACGGAATAAAATCAAAGCATCAAGATGATAAATATAATGCTAAAAGTTTAAAAAGCACCATTTCTAAAATTCAATATAAAAGATCAAATTAACTTTTAATACATTGAAATAACTGGGTACACCTAAAATAAGATATTAAGAATGGATTACAAAATACAAAACACAATATATAATCAAACATGAATTCTTTATAGATCAGGCAAGTTGAACAAAGAGATTAAGTCGGTGAATAATTATACTAAACCTTCTTACTAACCTATGCATGTCTTCTGTCAATAATTTATTAATATCTAAATATAGAACGCAAAATATATGCCACTATCATCCTCACCATACATGTCGATATATTCCTGTAAGAGACACTAAAAAGTCATAAAATTAGTATAAGCACAAGCCACCACAATAAGATATACATAATGAGTAAATCAATGACTTTTAAAAATTCGATATCAAATTAAATATGTGACTTCATGATCTATGCATTGATCATCGACTTTTTTTACAACATAAACATAAACAGTAAGTTAGGTGAGGTCAAAATAACCTTAACTGAAAATTTAAACACATTAAGCACATATGTAAGAAAATATAGATAAAGATAGCATACGTTAATTCAGTACTTAGCCAGTTGAAACTCTGTGACAGATTATCGATAAATAATAACACCAAATAAGCTAAGAATAAAATCAACAGGTTGAATAGAAAAATATAATATATGAATTTCTAAAATCTCTAATAAGTGAATATACCAAAAAGGAAAAGTACAATTTCGGCACAACAAGAGAATGAGAAGTAAACAAAGATTCCACTGTTAAAAAGAAAGGAAAAACGACAGAAATAGCTAAAGATAGCAATTTAGTAGTAGAATTACTAAGAGTTCTTTTCCCAAAAAGAAAAGAGAACCCTGAAAAATTCTATGTAAAAGAAAAATAGAGAACTTTGTTAGATTATGCGATAGCTCATTAAATTTTTGGGAAAACTTCTCACCTGGAAAGTTGCTAATAAGTACTATTGATTTTAATTTTTAAGTGATACATTGTCTCTTCAAAAAAAGAAGAAGCATACGTACCAACGCATAGCACGCTACATTTTTAAATTGCTATAACAACCATGAATGCTAATTAAGATTCAAAAACATTGACATAAGAGATTAGCATATGCTAAATCAAGATTAATGCCCACATGAAGAAATGAAATAGCAACCAAACTAATGATTTCATGTATAAATTAGCTGATAGCAGCCGAAATAGTAAGAACAGATATACAAAAAGTTGTAAGTGACTTGACCACAATAAACAAATAAGATTTAGCGACAATGTTTGTTTTACAAATTCATATCAAATAATTTTCATTGTTTATCAAAATCAAAACATAAAAGGAAAAAACAAAAATAATTGACTAAAATTGAAAAGCAGCTAACCTTAAAATTTATAAGACCAAAGTGAGAAAGAGCATGAAAAATTGAAACAAGTATTGGAGAAGAAGATCTAAGAGCTTGTAAATCCATATATGAGGTGGCAGAGATAAAGTCATGTAAGAGATAAAGTGTTTTGGCAATACAAGGAAGAACCACATCAATTTAACTTGGCACACCTTGAGGGAATTAAATGACAAATGTACTCTTAACTTGAAGTTTAGTGAAAAATAAGTGATCATATTGATATCACTCTTCACTCGTGCTTCTACAATAATAGAAAATTAATTTTGTTCCCTTTAATTAAACCCCCCTACCCAACATACTCAATTTTGTCATCAAATAGACAAATTATTTATTTGTTCAGCATCAAAACAAGAATAAAAACTATTATTTTATCT
Organism: Capsicum pubescens; assembly: GCA_030864215.1. NCBI lineage: Eukaryota > Viridiplantae > Streptophyta > Magnoliopsida > Solanales > Solanaceae > Capsicum > Capsicum pubescens. Next base: position 50,249,062 of record CM061543.1, on the reverse strand, counting down.
GCTCATATTTTGTTAGTTTGTTCCTAATCATTAATTTTATGAATCAATCTGAAACGTTAATTTTATTATTTTTTGTTTTTGTTCATAATAAATTAATTTTTATTTTTTTTTACCATTTTCTGGTGAAAAAATTGTATGTTTTTTGAAAAAGTTGGTCAACAAATAAAATAATAATTTTTTTTTTGTTTTTTTTTTTTGTGAAAAAGTAGTATAATTTGTCCGTTTTATGACAAGTTGGGCATATATATTGGGTTTTAATTTTGTCCAATAGATGACGCTCCATAAATAATAATTACAAAAATTATACTTGAGCATAAGACATATCTAAGCCTCAATTGTCCTTTTAAAAAAATAAAAAGAGGAAAAAATAAACCAAAAAACACAATTTTTATAAAATTATTTATAAAATAAAAAAGATGGCTTTCTAGTGAAAAGGACAAAAATGAGCGCGGACAAATATTTTTAACAAAGTAAATGGATAAAGGATATATTTAAATATTTTAAGATAGTTTAAAAATGTTTTTTTACTTATTTCGTAATTAAAAAAAAAGATTTATGGGGACTTATAACAAAGTGCCATTTTTATATTTGTCAAAAAGTGTCATGCCAAATCATTTTATTTTAGGGAAAATGATACAGGTTAACCAATCTCAAAATAATTGATCTATATTTGAGTTATTGGACATGAAGTATTCAATTGGTTATTTTAATTTCAATAAATGACCTTTTTAAATTTGAGTCATTTTAACTTAGGTAGTTCAGACGCAATTTATATATCATATTGATACAATTTATATACCATATTAATACAGTTCGTTGTAAAAATAGAGCAGCGAATTTATGGGTAGAAATTGTATAATTGCTATATAAAATATACATATTTTTAAAGTAATGTGCACAAATTTTCTATCATTGTTGTATAAAATATGTATATGTGTAAGATGCATATAGCAATTATATCTTTATTGTATAGAATATGTATCCGTATAAGATATATATCGAATTTATATCAATATAGTATAAGGCTGACTACAAATGGTTAAAATATCAAATTATAATTCAATCATTTTTGTATAAATAATAATGGCTTAAGTCATCGATACGACCCTAAACTTGCCTCAAAATCTCACTTAAACCCCCCAACTCAGATCTGTAAATATCAGACCCCTGACCCACCCAAAATTTGAACCATTTGAATTTTATTTTTTATCAATCAGCTAAAAGCATAAAGCGTGTGCAACACACACGATGATGTGGCAAAAATAACGAATTAAACGGTGACATTTTGCATTGAATCCAAAAGTAATTAAAAAATATTCCATAACTAGTTAAATTATAATTAAAAAATAATATAATTTTTTTTTTTTTTAAAAAGATAACCCTAACCCCCCCCCCCCCCGTCCTCCTCTTCTTCATCTTGTACTCAAAAAAACTTCGACGTAACTTCATTTTTTCGATAAAATTCTTCCTCTTCTACAATGACAAATGAGATAGAGAAAACTCAAAATGGAGTGAGGAAGATGAAATAGCTTGTTGATTAATGAAAATAGCATTTTTAATTTTTATTTTTGAATTAAATTTATAATTTTGTTGATTTATGAAAAAAATGAAATTACATTTTTCCAGCAAAGTTTTATTTTTTCTGGCAAAATTTTATTTTATTTTTATATTTACATCTAAATTTTTTGATAAACTTGTTGGATTTATATTTTAATTAGAGTTTTTTTGAAGATGACCGAAAATGGAGATGAAAGAATGATGGGGAAGAATTAAGAACAAAATCAAACTAAAAACAAAAAAAATTCAAATTGAATCCAAATAGAAATTCAAAATTAAGAACAAAAAAAGATTAACAAAAAAAGAAAAAGTAGAACAAAGGAAAGGAGAATTAAGTTTTCTTTTAACCAAAAAAAAAAAACAATGACAAAGAAGACCAATGGGAGAAGAAAATGAAGAGGAGGGGGGAGGGGGTATCAGATGGGTGTGGGGGTGGATGGATGAAGATGAAGGTTCAGTTTTTTTAAAAAAAAATTGTTTTACTTATTTTTTGGGACCCTCAATGCCACTTATCACCTCTTTATTCGTGATTTAGCAAAAAAATTATCTCTCACGCGCCTATTCTATGTGATTATTACGGACGTGTCATGTGGATAAAAAAGGTTTAGGTGAATCAAATTTCGAGTGAATTAGGGATCTGATAGGTACAAATCTAAGTTGAGGAGTTTAAGTAAAATTTTGATACAAATATAGAATCATATCAATGACTTAAGACATAATTTCAATTTTCAACTTAAGTGCTATTTTTGGCTTTTTTTCGTTTATTTTGCGTGCTTTATATGGAAGGTCAGTGATTACGGCCGCGATTTTCTGAAAACAAGAATTGACGGAATGAAAATTTCAGTGTGCATGGCCGTGAGAACTTCCACTTTTTTTTTAATTTCTTTTCAAAATCAATATATTTTGTTATGAAAATTTTACTTTATTGCAAACGGGAAAAGAGTATGTCTATTAAGTGAGAATTGATCTGTGATCCTTTAAATAAATAACTTAATATTGAATTAAGTGCATTATTTAATTTTCTTATTATACCTATAATACGTGTGCTAATAAAGAATGCTATAGCATTTTTGAAAAATATATAAAATACCTAATTTTAAAGAAACCACAAGTCCACATGCCCATAGTTGACCTTTAAATAGGCCACTGCCAAACACCCACTAATTAGTTACTCAACCAACACTATTAATTTACTTATCTTTAAAGCACAATTAGACGAAGTTCTCATTGACTTATTCTTCTCAATTTATTTAATATAATTTTTCTTTTTTCGTGATATGGATCCCAATACATTAATTTTATCACTTTTTCTAAAATTACATTCTATAATCCACTTAACATAAGCTCTTGATGATGGATCTGGAGATTAAGAGAAAAAAGGAAGAAAACGGAAGTGTATGATCTGCCAAGGGTTTGTTAATATATATTATATCATTTATATGCTATACACCGTGCGTTTTGTTATAGTATTCTTTGTTGAAAATTTGCCTGTTTATTTATTTATTCGATTTGATAAAGTTTATTTTTAGATAGATCATGCATTCATTACTGTCCTTTATTTATATAGTAGATGATTTAGTGTATAGAATTTAGTTTATACACAAAAGATTAAATTATAAGTTTTTATAATTATGAAGTTTATGTTCATAATCTAAGATGGAAATTGGACAAAGCCATCAGTATGATTGTAGCACAATATATAAGATTTCTTGATTATGGAAGCGGTATAGTTTTAACTTCTTATGCCAACAAATTTTATATGCATTGGATCACACCAATGTTGTTTCGGGTACACAAAATCTGTATGTTAGTTCAGTAAACTTCAACACAAGTTCAAGACATTTGAAGAACACTTATGAAGTTTTCCCAACACTTTCAACACAAGTTCACTATAAACTATCAAAGAAGTGTGTTATATTATTAAGAAATAGGATGAAACAAAATAAGCCAAGTCCTTCGATATCACGAAGTATTCTTAAAGAAATAATTTCCCTTAAGTACCCGAGGTTGCGAAATTTTTCTCCCAGGATAAAATGGTTTCACAACCATAAAGTAGCAGTACCTCAAACATTCTGATTTTCTTCGAACTTACTCAACGGGAGATGAACACACGGAGTATTTTAGAAGACAAAAAATATTTCAAGTATAGAAAAATTCATTTTCCAAACTTGTGAAAAAAATGCAGGTTTATATAGCCATAAAGTGCCCCATTCGAAAGGTGGCAATGGTTCATCATAAAGGTGTGTCCTTTGGAACAGTCGTGTCTATCCATTTGAAACATTGTGTCTTTTTCTAAACAGTCTCAACCATCCGAAAAGTCACCCCTTTTTCCGAAATAGTGTGTCATTTCTTCGAAGGGTTACATTCCTTCCGAGGTAGTATTTCGCATTTCTACAGTTGTTTCTGCATTGCATGCATGCACGTTAATGGAGGAATAAAAACTGTTACGTTTTTTACGAATTTTGGATTGGATTTTCCTTACGTTTCAAATAAATTTTGTCTAAAAATTTAATCTCATTGATCATTTGACAAATCCAAATCCAAATCCAAATTTGAAGCCAAAGCCAAAGCTGAAGCCGAAACGAGCAACGACGAAGATGATGGCCCGAGGCACCTCTTAGTTCTCTCCTCACTTACTAAGTAGAGATGTGTTTCTTAATATGAACACATAAAAGTTTCTTTCTCCCAACAATGTGGGCGGATTTAGGAGAGTTTTCTCATTTTGAGTATACTTTTCATTTTAGTGTGAACTCACTTTTCCTACACTATTTTCCCTCCATTTTCCATTCACACATTCAACTTGAACCCAACAATCCCCCACATGAATGGGTAATGGCTATCTTTGTAAAACTTTACGGATTAGTATGTGATCATCAAGCAAAGACTGATTGCATTTGGATAAGTGGATTTGCCTTTGAACTTTTCGTAGTGAACATGCATCGGATGCACTCGATCAATCGGTAGATGTGATATCCTTGAACCATCAAGCTTTAATGTACACCTAGACAACATATGTCACACAACCAACCTTTTATGATTTATGGTTCTCACGGTTTTGTTCATTTCAACCATGAACACGTCTCGATTTCATGAGAGCTTAGAGAATAAACCTTTACTAACAGTCTCCTTGAAACGGCTTCCACTTCGTCCTCACATAGGTGATTTCTAAATATTCAATCCTATAGATTAAATTATTTGATCATATCCGCCAAATTTAGATAATCATTAAAATATTTCACACCATAAGTCTTATCCTTGTTTACTAAAACATTGTCTACATCATGAGAATGGATTGGGTATATTGACAATGTTGAACCTGTCTGACACAACTTTGTTTGATCTCCTTAAATCTAGTTCTTGGGATCTCTAGTTTGCTAGGTAGATTTACCGTCATACTGACTTGTCCTAGGCTATAAACCCATTTCCTTGGATGTTCTCTCAACTCCTTCTCTAGATAAGCCTTTTGTAAGTGGACCTGACACATTATCCTTTGACTTTACATAGATAACAGTGATAATTCCACTAGAGAGAAGTTCTCTAACGTTATTATGTCTCATCTTATGTGACGAGATTTACCGTTATACATTATGCTCCCTGCCCTACTTATTGCCTCTTGGCTATCACAGTGTATACATATACTGGTTCCACTGGTTTGGCCAATCAGGAATATCTTCTAAGAAATTTCGTACCAAGTCTGCTTCTTCAATGGCTTTATCTAATGCGATATATTTTGATTCCATTGTAGAGAGAGCAATACATGTGTGTTTGGACCATTTCCAAAAGACCGCTCCTTCATCGATAGTAAATACATATCCACTTCTGAATTTTTCTTCATTCGATCTAGTGATCCAATTTGCATCACTATATCTATCAAGTACCATGGGATATTTATTATAATGTAAAGCATAGTCTTGAGTGTATTTAAGGTACCCCAAAACTCTTTTCATTGCCATCCAATGAGTTTTATTGGGATTACTTATGTACTGACTCAACTTACTAATAGAAAATGCTATGTCTGGTCGTGTACAATTTATTATATACATTAAATATCCCAACACTCTTATGTACTCCAACTGTGAGTTACTTTCACCTTCATTCTTTTGAAGTGCAAATCTCATGTCCAATGGAGTCTTGTCAATACCACATTCCAGATACTTGAATTTATCAAGTACCCTTTTAATGTAATGAGACTGTGACAATGCCAACCCTTGTGGAGTTCTATGGATTCTTATTCCTAAGATCACATTTGCAACTCCAAGGTCTTTCATATCAAACTTGCTCTCAAGAATTCATTTTGTAACATTTATGTCAGAAATATCTCTACTGATGATCAACATATCATCCACATACAAACAAACAATGACCTTGTGATTTAGAGTGTATTTAATGTAAACACATTTATCACATTCGTTTATCTTAAATCTGTTTGTCAACATGGTTTGGTCAAATTTGCATGCCACTGTTTAGGTGCTTGTTTTAGTCCAGAAAGTGACTTAACAAGTTTACACACCTTATTTTCTTTATCCGGAAAACAAAACCCCCAGGCTGCTCCATATAAATTTTTTCCTCTAATTCTCCATTTAGGAATGTTGTTTTCACATCCATTTGATGGATTTCAAGACCATATACCGCTACTAAGGAAATTAACATTCAAATTGACATTTTCCTCATTACATGTGAGTATGTATAAAAGTAATCAAGTTCTTCCTTTTGTTTAAATCCTTTTACTACAAGTTTTGCCTTGTATTTGTCAATAGTACCATCCGCTTTCATTTTCCTTTTGAAGATCTACTTAGAACCTAAAGGTTTATTTCTTGGAGGAAGATCAACCAATTCCCAAGTATATTTGCTTAAGATTGAATCAATCTCACTTTTGATAGCCTCTTTCCAAAAGTATGATTCTGAAGATGCCATCGCTTCTTTAAATATTTGAGGCTTATTTTCTAAGAGAAATGTAACAAAATCTAATCCAAAGGAAGTTAACGTTGTTTAACGTGTACTACGTCTTGTATTCTCATCACTATGTACATCCTCACTTGCTTCATAGTGAGGTTGTTTAGACCCTCCACTAGACTGTTAATGTCTAATTTTATATGAATAAATGTGTTAAAAGAATTTAGCATTATCTGATTCAATTACCATATTTTCAGTGATATACGGATGTTTGAATTTATGATCCAAAAAACCTACATGATTTACTACTTTTAGCATATCCTATGAACACGCAGTCCGCTGTCTTAGGATCTATTTTCACCTTTTTAGGCATAGGAATTTGGACTTTTTCTAGACACAGCCACACTTTGAAATATTTCAAGTTGGATTTCCTTCCTTTTCATTTTTCATATGGAATTGATAGTGTCTTACTGTGGGGCACTCTATTGAGTATTCGGTTAGCTATAAGGATAGCTTCCCCATACAAGGTAAACCTGAACTTATAAGTAAGATATTTATCATTTTCTTTAAGGTTTGTTTTTTTCTTTCCGCAATTTAATTAGATTGAGGTGAATATAGGGTCGTATTTTAATGGACAATTTTATTCTCTACACATATTTCTGCAAAAGGAAATTTATATTTCTGCCCCTATCACTTCTTATCATTTTGATCTTTTTCTCTAACTGATTTTCAACTTCTGTTTTCTATTACCTAAATGCATCTATTGCTTCATCCTTACTGTTTAGCAAATAGACATAACAATATCTAGTGTAATTGTCAATAAAAGTTATAAAATACTTTTTTCCACCATGAGATGATGTCGACTTCATATCACAAATATTAGTGTGGATTAAGTCTAAAGGATTGAAATTCCTTTCAACGGACTTATACGGATGCTTAACATACTTTGATTCCACACACGTTTAACATTTTGATTTATTGCACTCAAAGTTTGACAAAACTTCTAAGTTAACCAGTTTTCACAATGTTTTGTAATTGACATGTCCTAATCATTCATGCCATAAATCATTAGACTCAAGCAAGTAAGAAGAAACTGAACTTTTATTTTTTTCAACATTCATTTTGAATAGACCCTCAGTGAGGTAGACTTTTTCTACGTACACTTCTCCCTTACTAAGTACAATTTTTTTAAAAATAAATACACATACAATCAATTTTTATCAAGAAGTGATACAAAAATTAAGTTCTTCTGTAACTCTGGTACATACAGGATATTGTTCAAAGTCAACACTTTGCTTGATGTTATTTTCAGGCAGACCTTTCCTGTTCCTTTAACTTTTGCAATTGCAAAATTTTTCATATAGATCTTATATTCGCCTTGAGTCAGAGCAAATGCAACAAATAACTCCTTCTGTTCACAAACGTGACAGGTGGCATCAGAATCCATCCTTCATTCTCAAGAATTTTGCCACCAAGTTGCATTCAGACAACATGGCACGCAAATCATCCAATTCTTTCTTAGATTCAAACATATTTGTTTAGCCCTTCTTTTTGCCTTTCTTTAGGGCATGACAATCCGTTGACTTGTGGACAATCTTTCCACAACTGAAGCATTTTTCCTTGAATTTCTTCATAGATTGATTGTTTTCTCATTCAACTTTCTTTTTCTTTCTCGAGTTGTTGTGGTCGTCTTCTACAATGTTTGCTATGCTAATTGCAGAATTTCCTTTCGACCTTCTTTTTATGGCTTTGATGTCTTCTTCAATGCGCATTCTCACTATGAGATCTTCGATTGTCATCTCCTTTCGTTTATGTTTCAAGTAGTTCTTGAAGTCCTTTCACATAGGTGGGAACTTCTCTATTATTACCGCAACTTGAAACTCCTCTTTCACAACTAAACCTACAATAATGTTCATGTGAACATTAAGAACATTGTTAACATATCCAACTAAGGTATTTACTAAACTCATACCTTCCGCAAGGAGATCGTGGATGAGAAATTGCAAATTCTATACTTGAGATACAACAGACTTGCTGTCAATCATTTTAAATTCAAGGAATCTTGCAATAAAGAACTTCTTGGTTCTAGCATCCCCAGTCTTGTATTTTCTTTCCAGCACACTCCACAACTCTTTTGACATTTTTATTGCACTATGCACATTGTATAAGACATCTAGGAGGTAACTTAGAATGTAATTCCTACATAGGAAATCAGAGTGTTTCCATGCCTCCATAATGACAAATATCTCCTGGTCCGAAGTTTCTTCGGGTACCTCTAGAGGTTCTTCAGATATAAATCTTTGAAGACACAACGTTGTAAGGTAGAAGAACATCTTCTGTTGCCACCTTTTAAAATCAACACCCGTAAATTTTTTGGGTTTCTCCGCGGGTGCCATTGCCTGTGGAGCACTCGTATGACTTATTATGGAAACATTAGTTGCTGCCACACTCGTTCTAGCAACATTTACATGAGTATTAGTAGTTATTTTTCTGTCACAAAAAGACAGACAACTTTAGTATATCAAAATACTACTAATAATATTGTAGCAACTTTAAACACTCTTTGTTTCTAGTTTAACAATGAAGTTTTTATGACTTCCAATCGTTAACCGAGTGAAGTTTAATTGTGATGAAGTTTTTATGACTTCAAGTCACTTGTTAAGTTCAAGCGGATTCGAAAATTTAAAGCTTTAATTTCCAGAAACACAAAACAATACAGATTACGGAAGTATTTCCTTAAGATTATTGTTTCGGGTACACAAAATCTGTATGTTAGTTAAATAAACTTCAACACAAGTTCAAGACGTTTCAAGAACACTTATGAAGTTTTTCAACACCTTCAACACTAGTGAACTATCAAAGAAGTGTGTTATATTATTAAGAAATAAGATGAAACAAAATAAGCTAAGTCCTTCGAATTCACAGTGTCCTTAAGGAAATAATTCCCCTCAAGTACCCGAGGTTGAAAAATTTTCCTCCCAAGATAAAATGGCTTCACAGCCAGAAAGTAGCAGTACCTCAAACATTCTAGTTTTCTTCGAACTCACTCAACGGGAGATGATCACACAGGGTATTTTAGAAGACAACAAGTGTTTTCCAGTGCTGAAAAATTCATTTTCCAAACCTGTGAAAAAATGTAGGTTTATATAGCCATTAAGTGCCCCTTATGAAAGGTGGCAATGGTTCATCGGAAAGGTGAATCCTTTGGAACAATCATGTCTGCCTATTCGAATCATTGTGTCTTTTTTTGAACAGTCACAACCATCCGAAAAGTCACCCCTTTTCTCGAAATAGCGTATCATTTCCTCGAACAGTTACATTCCTTTGAGGTAGAACGCATTTCAGCAGTTGTTTCTGCACTGCATGTATGCACGTTAATGGAAGAACAAAAACTGTTAGTTTTTTCCTTTTGAATTTCAGACTGGATTTTTCCTACGTTTCAAATAAATTTTATCTAAAAAATTAATCTCATTTATCGATCATTTGCCAAATCTAAATCCGAAGCCGAGCCAAGCGACAATAACAGCAATATAAGACACCTCTTAGTTCTTGCCCCAATTATCAAGTGGAGATGTGTTTCTCAATATAGACACATGAAAGTTTCTTTCTCCCTCCAATGTGGGAGAATTTAGTAGACTTTCCTCATTTTGAGCACACTTTCCATTTTAGTATGGACTCACTTTCCCTTCACTATTTTCCCTCTATTTTCCATTCACACATTCAACTTGAACCCAACAACCAAAACTTAAGGATGTATCTGGCACCTTATGCTAACATAGACTTGAGTTGACCCTTGCTGGAGAACTACACTACTAGCTTAATACCATCCATAAAATAAAAAATAAAAAGTATATATCAGCTTAAAATAAGCTCTTAGGCGGCAAGGACCCTGCCAGCATAATCTGTAATATTTAGCTAATCCCACTAATTCATATAGAACATAAACTAAATTTTGTGCGGACTATCGAGACCACCACGATATCTATAAAAATATAAATTTAACACATATAAACACAAAGACAATTGATGCCAACATGTTGTTGTGCTGAAAGAACATAAAACAAGAAGGCCAACACAACTAATGACATACATCTATACAACCTAAAGTTTGCAAGCCTCTAGGAGTAATAAAACTTGATTGGGACAGGGCCCTGACCTATTCAAAAGCTATCTACAACAAAAGCTAACAAACCCTAAAAACTCTAGAAGCTCCATAAGGAAGGAGCTAGCCAATCTATTAGAGTTTGATCGTGCCAATAGAAATCTTTGCCTGGTCATTTGTCAGGATCTACAGGAATGAATGCACTGTCCAGAGGATCAGAACGTCAGTACAAAATAATGTACTCAGTATGCAAGGCAAACTGAAAAACTGAACTGAATTTGAAATATAAAATTAAAAGGTAATAAGACAAGTGCATAAATAGAACTCTTAACATACTTACCTTATTTGTAATAAAATATATAATAAACTAGACAAAAAGAAACTTGGATTGACTCCCCTAAGCCTGGTAGGTACAATCAAAATCAAGCAATATACCTGACCTCCCATAAGTCCGATAGATTACACTACAAAATAGTTACCTTTAAGCCTCCAACTAGACCTCGAGGGTCACTTATAATTATTATCTCATCGGATCTATACCTCTTTCTAGATTTTAGGCTTTATCCCTAGGATCTGTATCCATCTTGCCCATAGGTTCTATATATGTCAAGCATATAAGCTCTATATATGTCTAGACCGTAGGCTATGTATCTGTCTAGCCCATAGGATTTGTATTTGTCTAGCCTAAAGGATCCAAATAGCTTGAGTATGCATGGCTTATTGTAACTCTAGTAGCCAATACAATATCATAGGTGATAATTAACATGTAACACCGATCCATTTAAATGTTTAAATTAGCTCATACTCTCAGGTTAATATTAAAATTGTTTAATGTGTTAGGAAGGATGTATTTTATGAGGTATTCTAATCATATAATGGTAATATTTTAAGTGTTGAAATGAAGCATAAATAAAAGTAGAAAAAAATTATTGTAGGTTTAGTTTAATAAATTCTCTAAAATTCAGAACAAATATCTAGAAGCTTTTCTCCCAATCTAGAAAGAGTTAAAGGTCAATAAACCTACCAAATCAAAGGTGCACAAGTTTAGTTTCCAATGCATTGAGCTATTTGTTGATACAATGTAAAAATAGAGAGATATTTGTATTTTCACGAGACTACTAAAGCAAGCACGTGGGGCGTGCCTTCTAGCACCTAGGTTGGTGGAGCTTTGTAAAATCTCTTCTCCTTTATTTTAATTTAAGACTTTTCATCAAAAAACCTTAGAAAATCCATGACACATCCCTTAAATTCTCCATGAATATAGATTCTTTCAGCTAGAATTTTAATAAAAGATGATCTACCTCACAAACCCATTGTTGTGGTATATCTTTCCTATCAATTTTGGCTCAGTTTGTTTTAATTCAAGGAGAAAGCTCATGGGTTTTATATTTCTCTACTATTAGTATCTATTTATTCAAAGAGACGGTGATGTGGCGGTATCCATAATAGGTTATGAGCTAGGCTTTGATTGTCGACAAGGAATCAATATCAGGTATGTTACGTTGGTCTTTTCTGCTTGGTATGTTTCCTTAGAGCCTAAGTATGATAGGGCTAGTATATTATTCTCGAGCTACTCATAGCCATAATTGTTGTGTTGGCTTGTTTAGAAGGTACTCCCTCCGTTTCATAATAAATGAATTGTTGGATTTTGAAACACAGATTAAGAAAAAAACATTAAAAACATAAATTTAACACAACTTCCCATTTTTGTCCAAAAAAAGAAAAAGTTGACCTTGTAATACTTTTTCAAAAGTTAATTGGTTGTCAAATCATAAGGGTAAATTTGAAAAAAAAATTCAATAATTCACTTATTTTGAAACACCAATAAATATCCCAACAATTCACTTATTCCGAAACGGGGGACTAATATTTATCCTCTATTGGGAATTTTATTATATAGATAGCTACCTCATGTTATATCTAGCTTAGAATTAATCGTACATTCAGGTCACTACAACTTTCCTGCTTACTTTTGGGCTACTTACTTGTTTATTGTTATTTTTCAAACTATTTTGGATGCTTTTGATACAAATACACGAGCCTTGAGTGCGTATAGATGGATACAATAAGCCTTGTATACTCGAGCTATTCAAAGGCTTTAGGCGAGCCAGTTATTCAAAGCCTTCAAACTAATCAATTACACAGATCCTTCGCGCTAAATAGTCATCCTGAGTGTACGGGCTAGATAGACATGCAGAGAATACATGTTAGACAGATATATAGATCCTATAGGCTAGAAAGACATATAGATCCAACATGCTAGAGAGACTCACGGAGCCTACAGGCTAATAAGTACATGTGATCCATAGGGTCCAACTGAGGGGCCAATAGGGATAGTTAGATTGCATTGCAATCTACTAGGATTATGGAGCTCGGGTAGGTTTCTTAATTATTTTTTGTAATTTTCAGGCGTTTGGGGGATAGGCTAGGTTATTGTTTATTCTATTGATTATATATTTTATTGCATGGAAAGTAAGTACATTAGAGTGCTATTTATGCTTCTGTCGTATAACCTTCAGTTTTTATATTTCAAATTTAGTTTAGCATTTTAGTTTATCTTACATACTCGGTGCTTTGTTTCATACTGACACCCTGAGCTTGGGGTGCTGCAATTATGACTGCAGGTCCCAAAAGATTGCCAGATAAGCCTTCCATTAGCATAGTCGAGATCCCGTAGGTTGGTAAGCTCCTTTATTTCAAAGTTGCCAGAGTTTCTAAGGTTTATTAGATTTTGTTGTAGATATCTTTTGGATAGGTTAGTGTAAGACCCGCAAAACTCCTAGCTTAATTCAGTCCTTTAAGCTTGTCAAGCGGTCCTAGACTTAGAAAATTCTAGCCAAGTTATTAGACTTAGTTTATTTTTTAGCCTTCGAAAGTTGACAATCACATTTTGCGACCTTAATGTCCTTTAATGGTCTATATTTTTGCTAATTCATGATCAGGAAGGTCAACAGATGTTCTCGGACAAGTTTTGAATTTTTCGGACGTCGTTTAGACCATGTTTGATTGACCAAAACCGTGAGTCGACGCGAAGTTGGCGCGTCGCATCATTCATCGCATCGACAGGTGAAATTTTCCTCAGCGCATGGAAATTTCCAGTGAACCAATGCGATGTCAGTGCGTCGCGTCTGTTATCGCGTTGGTACCCTCAACGTGCCGCGTCGGCTATAGCGTTGCTAGGCACGTTTTTCTGTCTTTTAAAAGACGCGTCCTTAAGGGTAATTAGGTCTTTTTTCCCCGACCTTCAACCCTCATAACAGGAAATTTAGCCCTTTTTTGGCTAAGTATATTCATTATTTCACAATTGCTCAAGAACAAGAAAACCCTAGGTGATTAATTTCAAATCAAGAACTCAAGATTTCCTCCATTAATCTTCAAGAAATTATCAACCAAGGTATGTAAAGTGTTCATCCAAGGGTCCTTTCCACCCTTGGAGTTCAAGAATCTTCTTTTAAGGGTTGAATTATGATTTTTATGTTGTGGGTTGAATTAAATCCATGTTGATGTTGTTGTATGATTTTAAGTTGGAATCTTTGATGTGTTTTATGAAATTATGTTAGCATGTGGGTTGAAATCTATGAATTTGAGTTGATTAATGCAAATCATGATGTATTGGTTTAATGTTCATGCCTAAGCCTAAAGTTATGCATCCTATGTGTTTGATAAATTGCCTAAGTGAGCAAAATTGTGCATTATGACTCAATTGTGACCTAAATGTGAATCCATGCTATACTCTCATGTTCAAAATGACCCTCATGCTAATGCTATGCCTTGTAATGGTTTGATGGAATGCTCATGAGTTTAGATTTGTGAAATTATGATGGAATATAATGTATTTCTATTCATGTACAAGACTATGATTATCAAGTGCCTCATGAAATCCCTCAATGATTATATTATGAATTGTTGACTATGGTCATGTGTTCAAAAAATGTCATGTCCTATTAATATTCATGTTATCGAGTCCTGGGGGTATTTAATACCCATCAATTTAGCTGTATGCCTAGAGCCAGTGTCAGTTTTCAAGATAATCTCAGTCAAGCCACGATCAGTAGGATTCAGTCAGTCTCAGAACTAAGGAAAACTCAGTAGTATTCAGTTCACTCCTCAGTACTCAGTTAATTAACAAAATTCAGTAGTATTTCGTCAGTCAACGAAATTCAGTGAACTCAATCCAGTTCAGTCTAGTATACTCAGCTCAATTTCTATTCAGATAGAAGTAGGATTCAATATCGAGTGAACCCAAGGATGAAAAATCACCTGCTAGTAGATGGTGTGATTCTTAAAAGCAGTCCTTGCATTCCAGAACTGCGTAGCCAACGTAGGTTGAGACATTAAAATCTGTCAGATGACGGTTGATGAGGTGGCTTAACCTGTCAGATGAGGGTCCCATCGTTCTCATTCGAGAACCTGTCAGATAAGTGTATATCTTCACTGTCTTTACTCGTGGCACGGTACTGACACCCTTCTAACTGGGGTTACAGGTTAGACCCCAAATCTATTCAGATAAGGGGCATATCGGTTAGATGATTACCTCCCACAGTCTCAGTCTCAGTCTTTAGTAAAAAACTCAGATAGTTCTACAAATTTCAAGACTGTCAGATACAATCACTCAGCTCAGTACAGAACTCAGCTAGTTTCATCAGAACAAGGATTGTCAGATACAGTCACTCAGTAAATAGTATATCAGCTATCAGTATATCAGTTATCAGTAATCCATGTTATCAGCAAACTCAGTATTTAGAATCCCTATGATTTTAGTTACAGTTACGTATTCATGCATGTATCCTCACGTAGTCATGTTCATGTTACTCAGTTAGTTTTAGTTCATGCATATTAACCCTTGCATTCAGCCGTACCTCACCTTGCGTACCATTATATTCATACGTACTGACACATACTTTTCTTTTGCGCTATGGTGTTTTATACCATAGGTTCATACGTACGAGCTCCAAAGCATCCTTAGCAGATCAGACGTTCAGCAGACAGACTAGCAGTGAGTCCTCATCATTCGAGGTTATTATTTTATTCCATTTATTAACTAGAGTTAGTATTTCAGTAGATGGAGTTAGTTGGAGGATTGTCCTATCAACTCCTTATTCAGTTCAGACAGTTTTAGAGTCTTTCAGACTAGAGTATTTCAGACAGTTGTTTTCAATTTTGGTATTGTTATACCATGTTCAAACATTGTTTTATTCAGTTTTGAACCTTATGACACATTTCCGTATTTATGTCAGTTATATTGTTATTACAATATTACTATTATGCAGAGCTCACAGCAGGTACCAGTCATGGGTTAGCTAGTGGTCCTTCGGGATTGTTAGCACCGTGTAGCGTCCGGGGTGCCAGACTCGGGGCGTTATAGTCAGACCCTATTCTCAGTCAAGTTTTATCACTCTTTGAGGCTTGTAGACTGTCATGACTCAAATCTAGAGAAGCGTAACTTGGCTAAGCAAATTGATAAATACCCAAGCAAATAACAGGACCTAAACCAAGTCAAGGTTGAAGAGGCTCGAATAACAGCAATACCTCATAATATAAAAGAAATAGATTAATAGCGCAAACATATAAGGTCACTTTAAACTATAAATTGCGTGGAAGCCATCCCAACACAAAAATATATATACGAGGCCAACATGGCCAAAATTGAGAATACAGCTGACAACAAGGCCACAAATGACTCACACACCCGCAACAAATATCTACAAGCTTCTAATATTAAGTATCTTTAATAATTTTTTGGCATAAGGCCTCGACGTACCAATTAGCTACATAAAGAAAAAGAGGGTTGTAAACTGCAACTCCCAAAAAGCAAAGAATACCAATCATCATCTAAACTCGACCATAGATAATGAGGGCACTTTCTACCCTATAGCTTGTAGAAATGAATGCAGAACCCCTACGCAATGGGGATATTAGTATTAAGTAATGTACCTAGTGTGTAAGGTGAAAGACAAACAGAAATGATATAACATACCCTTAAAACTACACTAACTACATAGTTTGTATCCACCTCTCCTATTATTAACTCAAATCATACAACCAACAAGCAATTCAACCATCAAATAATAACCGAATCAACCCCCATATGCTCAGAAGGTGTCAACCACAACCATATGATAATGAGTGCAGTCCAATGTAATAAATTGTAATTTGAATAGAACAAACCATAACCTGATACACCCTTACTTACCTTTACCTTAGATAACCCAGCTGTATCAAATACAACATGAACAACTTTCTATCGATAACTTACATCCGAATCTACCTACTCTTGAGAAATCATATATCACTATAGTCCAACAACACACTATGCCTCAAAAGCCCCTTTCACAACTGACCACAATATTTCCAAGCCATATTACAAAATAATACACAATGAAATAAAATGCAATATAGTGTCGACAAACACCCAATCCATAGCCTTAAAGGAAAAATACATGTGGTGTATGCAAACACCCCAATCCTAGCCCCAAAGGCGTAAATTGCATATGATATAGGTGAATTATCCGATTCTAGCCTAAATGGTATAAAATGCATGTATAGATGGACACCATGATCCTAGCCCTAGGGGCATAAAAAGCATATAATATTAGTGAACACCCTGATCCTAGCCTCAAAGGCATGAAATGCATGCATATGTATGTTGAAAATAATAAACAAATTGTGATGAAAAAATTATCTCATCTAACACAGTAATTCATAATAAAGATACATAAATTCCTATGTGGGCTGATAATGCCACTGATCTGAGGTGTATTTATGCGCTTTAGTGTTGTCATTCTAGCATATTTAGCCTTGTTTTAAGGAAAATTCCTGAGCTTAATGTGTTAATGATGATATAAATAATCATATTAGTGTTTAAGTATGTGATTACAATGTTTAAAGGTGTTTTCAAACAAGTTTTAGTTCAAATTGATCATTTAGAGTCTAGATGAGAAAACTAATTTTACTAGCTTGGGCTAGGTGATGTTCTAGTCTATTGCATTGGATTCTAATGTGACGAATGAGCTAATATTGGGTTAATTGTGTAATTATGTGTGAAAAACTTTTTTATTGCATTTAAAGTGCAATTGAGTAAATCAAAGAGTCAAAACTAAGTGAAAGATAAAAAGTGGCAAAACTAGTATTCTTAGCTTAAGTTTCTAATTCGTCATCTTGGATGTTGTGATATTTTGAGCTCTAATTTGTTGTATTTAATGATATAGGATTATTTGTGAGTTGATTATGATGATATATTAAGAATATAAAAGCTTCAAATCAAATTTAAACAACACAAAAGGCTTAGAATGGATCAACAAAAGCACAAGATACAATTTGACATGAATTGGGCACCTTGGATGTCAAGGGCACGTCGTGGACCAAAGAAAAGGCCCTAGGTCTCATGAAATACATATGGAGCTTCCTAAGGGACCAAAAACAGTGTTTCTGAATGATAAGGGTGCGTGGCAGAGGTAGACATGGAGAATTATCCCCGTGACATGGCCTAGTGCAAAAATCAACAGTTTTGTCCTCCTATAAATAGGACACTTGTATTTGATGTTATACACCTTGGACTACTTTTAAACTTGGAGAGGGGATGAAAAACACTTCAGTTAGGGTTTTTTATTTTAATTTATCTTTTTAATGGATTTTATCATGTATTCAATTATATTGATTATGGTTATGTCGATTAGTGGCTAAAAGCCCCCTTGTCGGGGTTAAGGCCAAAAACATGTTTACTTTCGCTTTGAATTGAGTTTGTTTGGATTTATTATCATATTTGTTTTTTTTTATAGTTGTTTTAACTATTTTAAGGAGTATCTAACCTTAGAATACATATATTATCGACCTTGTGATCTCGAGAGGGGGAATAGGAAGATAGAATCTGGGGATAGATAGAGAAAGGTTCTTATTCTTGTATGAAATAATGAATTGGAATTAGAGACTAGGATAGGGATATACCTAGAAGCATTGTTTATTTCACATGTAGGATGATAGATTCATGCATCCAATTGAATTATTACATCCACACTCAATGATGTAGTTGTAATATTCAAGTTAGGTAGACGATTAGAGGTCGGGAGACCATGATCATGTGATACACCCTATGAATCATCAACCAAGATAAGTAATCTATTTAATGAAGTTCACTAGCATAGTATGATTGTTTACAGTGCGTTAACCCTGGGTTTTTATCCGTTTCTTGTCCAAAGTTTTTACTTTTCCACATTATTTTAGTTTACTTTTAGTTTACAAAGTTTCAAAACTCTTTTGGTTATATTGCACCACTTTAATCGCAATAGTTGAACTTGAATTAGATAGTTGTGGGTACAAGTTCCTGTGGGATTAATATTCGGCTTTATTTAAGGCAACTTTATTACTTGGTGAGACCACATACACTTGCGTGTGTGCAACACATTTTTGGCACCTTTGCCAGGGACTTGTGAATATGCAGCTATCTTAGTTTTAGTTTACCCTTATTGAGTTGTACATAGCTTAGCAATTTTTCTTTTTAGTTTCTTTTTCTTTTTTATTTCTCACACTTCTTGATATGTCAGCCTGGGATATATATTTTTTTGAGTGATGACGATTTTTGTTGTTTTTGTGGGGTACCCTAGTACGAGGCTTTTTGTCTAGATTTTGATGGAAGCACATGGACGGGACCTTCACAATATGAGATGGATACAACCCAATCATTGGAGCAGACCACAAGTTGGTGTAATATTTGTGGTAACAATAGTGATTATACAGCTATGGGTGCTGTCAATCCTATTTCAGAAATATTTGTGATCTATGCTCAAATGACATATTATGTGAACACCTACAATCAAACATGGCAGACTCATCTACTAATTCAATCATGGAACAAACATCAGCAATAGTTTCAGCAGTATAAGGTTTAAGAAAAGAAGGTACGACTCAAACTAGCAATATAGAAGAGATGCTAAAACAATTTTTAGCATCTTATGCATAGTTGATAGAAGACATGAAGAACCATCAGGTGGCTACAAAGTAGTTAGAGAATCAGCTAGGGCAGATGCAGCAGGCAAAAAATACCAGGACTCAAGTTATTTTTTCAAGTGACACTGAACCATCTAACCAAGTAGTGACAATCACTTCGAGAAATGATAAAGAGATGAATGAACAATCTTTAAAGACAACCAAGGAGGTAGATATAGAGTTGACACTTCAATCAGATGTAGACAAAGTTGATGATAATTTGAGAAAGCCTGAGTTTTGAAAACTAAAATTGTTGAACAGGTTAAGGAGATACCACCACCACCATCTCCCCATAGGCTAGGCTAAGTAAAGAAAAAGAGGATACTAGCCAATGTGTGAAATAAACACAAGAATCGCAACCATTTAGTTTTCATATTTCTCTTGAGAAGGTGAATAAGAGTGAGGGTGTTGTGGATTGTGTAAATTTTGAAGTGGGGTTGGTTGTGCCTCACTCAAAGAACTTTTCTACATTATGTTTAGCTGATGTCTTGTCTGTGGAATCATCTAAAATAGTGGAAGAGTATGAAAAGGAGGAACAAAAATCCTATATACTTGATTTTTACCCAAATAAGCAACATAAAAACATACCACACTTTAAGGCCGAGTGGTTTAACGTACACCATCCATTACTCGGTTTCTTCATCTTTGTGCCACCACCCTATGAGCGAAGCAAAAAGATGGATGCGCGGTTGGGGGTAAAATTTATATCCTCAAGGTGGAGAAAATAGTTTATTAGGTCGTGACGTGATACTAAATCAGGCACTGCTTGGGAGGCAACCCAAGTTAAGGTATGTTTTATTTTTAGTATTTTAGTTTCTACTTTACTAGTTTTTGTTTTTTGTTGAGTTACAGGTTGATGGAAAGTCTAAGTACCAAAAAACCTAAACTAAATAGCATGACAAATACTAAGTGTAGGGTCCTCGGACCCTTTTTATATATAAAGATGCTACTAGCTAGGCCTAGAGGCCTCGAAGAGTATTTCTATCTCTACTTTAGAGTATAGTTTGGGGACAAAGTAGATTTTTAAGTGGGGGGGGGGAGAAATTCCCATTTCTAGTGTAATTTTAATTTTTTTTGTTAAGAATAAATGTGGGATATTCTTATTGGTGCTATATTTGACTGCATGATGCAAGTGTTTTAGTTGTAACGAGCATGTTGATTGTGTGAATTGCTACTGTTGCGACTCACAGGCTTATTTTTATGCTCTTGTACTTGTTGGCTTAATTGGAATTCATTTGGTTGTTTGGTTAAGAGTCTTTGATGATCCCACTTGAGCTTAGAATGTTCCATTTGCGTGTAAGGTTGTTATGTATTTCTTATTGCATTTGATGTTATAACTTGCCGGGTGTGTGTAAAAATCAAAATAAAGAGTGTGGGTTTAAGAGATGATATAGGCATTTCTTTGATAGCCGTGTTTCAAACCTTCTTTTGACCTACTATTATGCATAATCATAGTCAGCACCATTGAGCCTTTAGCTTTTTCTTTGGTAGCCTCATATATAACCTAATCCTCTTCTTTGATTGACTTTAATTTGATCCAAACTCCTACGCGCTTTAGTGTAAAGTTAATTGAGTAAGGAGTTTGAAAATAAGAGGAGAAAAGGTTTAAGTGAAGCCCCAAAGTATTTGTTATTGGTGTGTAAAGTTGATGTACAACGAAATCCAGTAGCTTACCACGATAATCCTGCATCGCGGAGCTAGACATAGAAAACCAGCCTCGTGTCGCATTGAGAACCATGAAGTAATAGAAAATACTCCCACCATATTATATGTCAATGAGCTTAATGAGATGGGGTAAAACTATATATGTGTGAAGGGTGTAGAGGTGAGAGTTGGTTGTTAAATATTGATCTTAATTGTATAATGTGATGTATTAAAGTGCTTAGGGAAGATGGTCCCTATTACTAGACAGAATAGTTCCTACCCATCCCTTAGCATGCATTACAACCCATAAAAACCTATTTGATCCTAATCTTAACATTTTGATATTAGTAGAGCACTACACTAAGGGCACACATATGGTTCATCATTCATAACTTGTGAATTCTTTGTGAGAGTGAGCGCAATTTGATTATCGTACCCATTGTGTACAAATGGCATTATTGTGAGTGGTTATGGGTAACTCTCTTGTTGTGAGGGAACATGTTTGATGATAGTTAAGTGATTTATATGATGTCTTTGGTTGAACAATATGTGTGAGTTTGCCAATTAGTTGAGTCAATTCTGGAGTCTACGATGTCTTGGAGTAGTATTCTTGAACTATCAAATGTGTACATAACATGCTTGTGTAGAAACTTGCATTCTCTGTAGTCACTGTAGTACTAGCTTGAGTGTCTTGGTTATATTAGAAGTGTAGAGTATCCTCAGCTTATGATTCTTAGAGTAAAGGGTTTTTCGAGGACAAACAAGGCTTTAAGCATGGGGTGGCGATCTGAGGTGTATTTATATGCTTTAGTGTTTTCATCCCAGCCTATTTAGTCTAGTTTTGAGGGAAATTCGTGAGCTTAATGTGTTAATGATGATATAAATAAGCATCTAAGTGTTTAAGTATGTGATTACAATGTTTAAAGGTGTTTTCAAAAAATTTTGGGTTCAAATCGATCATTTAGAGTCTAGCCGCGAAAATTAGTTTTACCATGATAACTAAAACCACACAAATCCCTATGTAGGCTGATAAGACCATCACGATATCTACATATATGAAAATCCTTATGCTAGGAGACAAGACAACCAGGATATCTATAACCTCAAATAAAGAATGAGCATATATGTATGCAAAATAGCACCCATAAGTGCCTATATATAATCCATAACACCTCATGCTTCGAGCCCATATATATTGAGTACTTAGTTTGAAAAAAAAAAACTTGAAGTTCCAATCTTGTATACGAGGGTTCACGAGTTATGAACCTTGTCCATGAGTCATGGACCAACTCATGAAGTCAATCCCTGTTATGTTCCAACTCCCATGCTATCATGACTTCTAGTATAATTCATAGAAGGAAACTATAACTTATGGTATAACTTACAAGACTATGCTTAGGAGTTGATAAAAACTCCTCAAAACCATAAATGCTAGTACGACCTTTGAATCTATAATACCCCGAGAATCCCAACCAATAGTAGAACTATGCTTCAAGCTCATGAGAAATTAATCTTAGTGATTTGGTAGTTTTATTATCAAATTTGATGTACATTAAGGCCTCAAATACGTCCTAGCTATTATACGACTTAAAACTTTCCATACCGATTTAGTTATTGAGAAATGATATTTCCATAGTCAACTTCAAACAAGCATATCTCCCATTATACAAAGAATTTTTGAGCTCATGACCTACCAAAAGATAGATAATTAAATTTTCTTTCCCACGATACCAATTTTACCCAAATCTGGTATCGGGGTAATAAGTTATGGTCGTTTACTGAAAACTATCCGAACTTCCAAGGAGCTACGGAAAGCGCGATGAACCGTCGATCTCGCGACAGACCGTCGCCCAGAGCATTGCAAATGAGGTAGTAAGACCCTCTTCTGGTCAAACTGCGATGGAAAAAGTGATGAACCATTGAGCTTGCGATGGACCATCTCCCAGACCGTTGCTAATAAGGCAGTAACCTATTTTCTGGCTAGACTGCAACAGACAAAGCAACGAACCATCGCGCTAGCGATGGACCGTCGCCCAAGCCATCGCAGATCCTATTTAGCAATTTAAATCCATTTTTATAAGGGTGTTTGGGTATTTTCCACCCTTTATAACACCTAATTATACCAGACCAAAGCTCATAACTTTATTATTCATCTACAACACCAAATTAGGGTTTCTCTCAAAAGATCATCCCCAAGAACAAAATCCAAACCCTTCTTAAAAAAAGAAATTCAAGTCCTTCAAGTCCAAGAACTTCAAGAAACTCACAATCAAGGTATGTCAAGTGTTGATTCATGGGTCCCTTTCACCCAAGAAGCTCAAGAATCTCTATTCAAATTCCAAATATTGTGTATTTATGAATATTCATAATTTAGTTGAATTGAAATTCATGTCCATGTTGTTGTTGGGTTTTGATTCATGTTTTAAATTACATGTTCCAATGATTAATCCTAGTATGTGATGATTTGCATAATATTCATGATAAACCCTTCAAATTGAAAATTTATTTATGCAACCATGATTTGAAGTTATAGTTCATGTTCATACTGGGATCAATGCATCTAATTATCATTGAAAATTTTCATGATAATGCATCTAATTATCATTGATAATTATAATCTAATTTTCATCTTCATGGTTCATCGCTCAACCTTGATAATGCATCTAATTATCATTGAAAATTTATTTATGCAACCATCATTTGAAAATTTATTTATGTAACCTTTCAAAACACGCAGTCATGTTCATGTTCATGTTACTCAGTTATAGTTCATGCATATGAACCCTTGCATTCAGCTTACCTCACTTGCGTACCAGTACATTCTTATGTACTGACATATACTTTTCTTTTGCGCTATGGTATTTTATACCATAGGTTCAGAAGCACGAGCTCTAGAGCATCCTTCGTAGATCAGCCGTTCAGCAGACAGACTAGTATTGAGTCCTCATCATTTGAGGATGTTATTATTTGATTATTTCATTTTTTCAGTACTTAGTTTATTTTAACAGTTGGAGTTAGTTGGGGACATGTCCCGTCAACTCCTTATTTAGACAACTTAGAGGCTTTGAAACTTGCATGTTCAGACATTTATTTTAGTTTTTTTGGTATTGATATACCATATATCTAGATGTTATGTTTTATTAGATATTTGAATCTTATGGCGTTTCAACCCTTTTATTCCATATTTATTCAGTATGTTATGCAGTGCTCAGTTACAGATATCAGTCATGGGTTAGCTAGTTGTCCTTCGGGATTGTTAGCAACCTGTAGTGTTCCGAGTACTAGATTCGGGGCATTACAAACTTGGTGTTAGAGACTAAGGTTTAATAGTGTCCTAGGAAGTCCGAAATCCGCATCTAGTAGAGTCTTGTGCATGGGTGTGTTGCGCTCCACATTTATGTACAAGAGGCTTTAAGATTTTTTAGGAACTATTTCCTTTCTTTCAGTAGTCATGTCATGCCAGTGAGCATTAGCTCAAATTTAACTCTCAGTCTAATCTATTTCCCCCTTTTCTTTACAGAACATGCCTCCCAAAAGAAGAAACAAAAATCAGTCAGCCCCCCAGCCTGTCCAAGCAGATCCCTTGGACGATTATATTTCTCATGCAGAGTTTAGAGCTACATTCACTACTCTTGCTAACTCAGTTGATTCTCAGAATGAATGACCAACTTCTATTTCGGCTAACCCAGTGGCCAATACTGCTGCAGCTAGGATTTAGAACTTCAACCGAATAAATGGACCCTCAGGAATTCCTTGATCAGGTTCAGAAGGTTATAGATATCATGGGAGTTACTGATAATGCTCAAATTACACTCTTGAATGGGTGTAAACGATCAGTGTCAATATAAATCCCAACTAGGGTGGGGTCGAATCCCAAAGGGAATAATGTGAGTGGCGATTAAACTAGTTTGAAACTAAAGCTATAGGTTAAATTTAAACAAACGATATGAAAAGATAAAATGAGAGTTTTGGAGATTAGCAAATAATTTTTTGTCACTTTAATTTTAGTGTTTCTCAATCAAGAGTTTATAAAATAACTAGAATTATGTTCACTAGGGCTTACGGTACATGATAGATGCTAAAGGTGTAATACCCCGATCGTTTCTTAAGCCTAAATCTGTCTTTTGAGTGAATATGGATGACTTCCAAAGTGATTGTTGTTTATATCGTGTTGTATTTCCCTAAATTCCACTTTCTATCATGTGGAGAATTGGATAAGCTTTCCATCGACATAAGATTCACCTAAATGGAACAACCATGAATCAATATCATGAGAAATAAATTATAGTAAGGGAGTTAGAGCCATTTTGTAATACCTCGAGAGTCTAACCAATAGTGCAACCATGAATCAATATCATGAGAAATAAATTATAGTTATTTGTTTGTTTTCTAATCAAGGGTGATTTGTATTAAGGACTTAAACATGTCCTAGCGATTAGGTGAATCAAAACATTCCTTACCGATTGAATTCTTGGGAAGGATTTTTATATATCCAACTTCAAATGATCATATATCTCTTTATACTACAAATAATTGATCCCATGACCTAAAAAAATATATATAATTGAATTATCTTTCCAACGATACCAATTTCATCAAAATCCGATATCAGAACAAAGAGTTATGCTTATTTTACTCCAGCGTATCAGCCTGGAAACTCCGTGACGACCTTTTTGACGGCTTGTCACAAAATGTCGTCAACCTTAAGCTGAAAATCATAAAATCCACCCTTTTTGTGAAGAAAATTTGTGACGGCCAATCACGGGCCTGACGGCTTGTCACGGATGTCGTCATCTATTTTTTTCCAGCAATTAAGGAACGTTTTTGCAAGGGCATTTTGGTCATTTACGCACATTTTTTCCCTATGTATATATATCCAAGTAGAGAAGAGAAGTTCATTTTCTCACATTTCTCTTCCAAGAAAGATCTAGAACTAGGGTTTCTTCCAAAATCCTAAATAAAATCTTCTACAAGAAAATTCAAGAATCTTCCAAAGATTTCACTAAGTTGTTCAAGAATCAAGTTCTCCAAGTCAAAAGAATCAAGAACTTAGCTCAAAAGATTGAAGAAGAGTTTCCAATCAAGCTTGCTCATCTTAAAATCATAATCCAAGGTATGTGGGGTTTGAACAAAAGCACTTCTTTCGTTCTTGTGCCCAAAGATTTAATTTCTACTATTGAAATTCATAATTTTGCAAAGTGGCTTTACACCCAAATTACTTTATTAATGATTTATGATATTTGAGCTATTCAATATTGATAAACATGACTATTTCATCATTTTATTTCTTAAATTGAGAACTTATGCCATGAGTTGAATATTGTTATTATAAGTCAATGATTTCCGAATGATTTGAGATAAGAGTCATGATTTAAGCTTTTCTATGAGAAGTTTGATTATTGAATATATATATATTGATATTTGAGCTTGAGAGTCAAGAATGAGTTCTATGATGTTTTCTTATAGTTATTGATACATTTTGATATTAAGAAAGATTGATTTGATTTGAGTCGAGTTAGGAATCCACAAATTGATTATGATTTGATAAATGAGAAAGAGATTTGATTTGGTCTTCATGATAGAACCTTGTGATGTTTGTGGTGGATTTCCTAACACATTTTGAGCTTGTGTCTGGAAGTAGTATTTAGCACCGAACAGAAAATATGGTATTTCCCCTGAAACTACGTGCCACCGTAGGATTGTTATTGATAATTATGGGCCAAATGCTGAGTATGAGATTGTGATCACTAAATTTAGGTTGGACTCCCTGGAAAGAGTACGCCGCTCCCTCCAATGTGGGGTTCTCTCCTTAGCAGGGCAAAACGTTGGACTCCATGTAGCTCACATGGTGTATGTCGGTTATAAGAACCTCCCAAGTGCATAAGAGTTCAAGTTTCATGAGTTACTGAGTCACTCTAAGTCATGAGTTAAAGAGTTTGAGTTGAGGATAATGATTTATGAGATATATAATGCTTGCATTACTATTGATGATTTACAAGGAATATATTTTAGTTAATTCAAGCAAAGAAAGTCATTATCGTCAGCATGCATGATTTTTATAATCATTTATGATATTATTTATAATGTTGCATTGCACCCCCACATACTCAGTACATTTCTTAAAGTACTGACCCTATATATTTCTATGTGCTACAGTGTCTTATAATGTAGGTACAAATTATAGCACAGATACTGCATTCAGTCAATCTGTTGCTCCCAGTCAGCAGGTGACGAGTCCTTTTGATTCGAGGGCTTGAGTTGGTTATACAGTTCGAGAAGTATTGTATTTTCTTATTTTAGTCGTATTGAACTTAGATAGTTGGGAGTCATGACCTGGCTATCCAAAGTCAGTACTTGTAGAGGCTTCATAGACAGTCAGTTGAAGTTGATGTATTCAATTTTATTTTTGTTTGGTAAAAGTAGAGTTGTAATCTTGTAAAGTTCATGTTTATATTGATCAAGTTCAGAGAAGTTCTATGTTTTTGCTGATTTTATATAAATTTAAGCATTTTATCCAGTTGCTTATGAGTTATGCCAATAGAAGGGTTAGCTTGGGGTCACTTGTGCCCCTAAGCACCGTGTGACATCTCGGGACCCAATTTTGGAGCATTACAAACTTGGTACCAGAGCATAGAGTTCAATTGTCCTAGGGTGTCTATGAAGCCGTGTCTAGTAGAGTCTTGCAGAATGGTACGAAAACATCTGTACTTTTCTTCGAGAGGCTACAAGATATTTAGAAAAGGTCTCTATTCTTTTACGTCTTAGATTATGCAATAGAAAGGTTCTTTGAGAAACCTATGCAGATTCTCATCTTCCTCTATTCAGGGCATCCCCGCCTTATTTTCGAGGTATTAGAGATAGTCAAGCTCAACTCTTTACAGATAGTACTTTCTTAAGCAGTCTCTATAGATATTTATAGAGTTTTAAATGATCTAGATAGTATCCTGTTAGTGTTTTATCATGCCTTGCTTATGAATCGTGTAATAAGCCCAAGTCAGTTGCGCTTCCAGATTGCTTCTCAAAATCCATAATGATAATCTATACTTCTTTATCTATGTTCTGTTCTTGAGGTAACATGATCTGCAAGTTTTAATTTCCTTCCCTGACAATGCCCTTAGACTTGCAAGTGAGAAATTTAAGAAGTCTCACAAAGCGGCCTAACAAGAGCTTACCAATGTGTTATAAGTTTCCTAAGTTCAATGTTATGCCCTCTACCTTATGATTCGTTCAGTTAAGACAGAGTAAGATGTGTATTCTTATATTATCAAATATTGTATGGTGAGTTTCTACCTTTCATAACCTTGTTATCATCATGATATTAGAATTCAAAGTCTAGAGAAGCCGTGTGGGGCTCTTTCGATTCACTAGCATAATTGCTTTGTTATCCATCTCAAATTCTTTTTCAAAATGCAAAATCAAAGACTAGTGAAGCCAGGTGAGGCCTATTTTGATTCACTAGCGACTCTTTGTGTATCTTGTTTCCTTGTGCTGGTTGGAACTGGGTTTAGAGGTGTAGTGGTAACAAAGGTGGAAAGTGTGATTTATTGGAAATATGTATAGCTGAGCCTTTTGCATGTGATCGAGTAAATGATGAAGTGATATTATTCTTGTGTGTCAGCTCATGGACGAAAGAGAAGGAGTTATTGTTGGAGGTAAATACTAGTTTTCTTAAGGTATGAAAAGAGTTTTTGACGGTGTGTTGCACAAGATAAGTATAGGTTATGGATGAGGATACTTAGTGGATGAGTGTTGTTAACTTAGGTGCTCCTGAGATTGCAAGGGGAAGTTAAGTTGAGGCTTAGAAAGTTATGAACTAAGTTAAGTTGTGTATGAAGGATAGGTAGTAATGATGGGAAGAAGGGGGGGCATGTTGATGGATTATAAATGAGAGAGGCCATATGATTATGACCAATTTTTGTTATTAGGGGGTTTAAGTGGGCTAGCATTTATTGATGTTTTGTTTTATAGTTTCCAAGTGAGAATTGTGTGTGTGAGGTGGAGTTGTAAGTTATGCTGAGCGTTAGGCATTAAGCTTGGATGATTGGTAGCTATGAAGGTCGATGTAATGATTTCTTGGTTAATGGTGCTAGTTATAGAGAAGTGATCTAATAAGCTTGGACAGTGTATGCAAGAGCTTGAGTCTGATCAACTTGTAATTAAGTTTGATTTTGTTCTTGGTGAAAAATCTTGCCCAAGGTGCTATGGGGATGCTTTATTTTCTAGGTTCATTGTATGTGGCGTAATTAGTATGTTCTGTGGAGTTGCTAGGTGGAGGAAGACTAGTTAGGTAATGAATGGTGTTCCTAATAATTGAGTCAAGGAGTGTGATGGATTTAGTCTAAGTGGGAGATAGTAGAACGAGTAACCAGGTTAGGTTGTCAGGTTCTAGTGGGTGTGCCAGTAAGTTGTGGAACAGTTGTGAGAAGGGATACTACTCGACCCATTTTATTTTAGTATTTTCAGTCAATCCAGTATTCATTTATGCTTTGCGTTTTGATTCTATGATCATGATTCATGTCCAGGCATGCCATAAAGAATCCTGTCCTTACTTAGTTACCGAAATGCAAAGTTTTAGACCCTTTACATATTGGAATCATATTTCGTAGTTATGAATTCCCAATTTAGCAAGTTTTGTGACATCTTCAGTTCCAATGTTCAAGCGCTACTTTTAATGATCATCAAAGAAAAGAATTCAGATTTATATCATGCATGTCCCCGAGCCGTATTTCCTTGATGGGTTTATGATGTTAAATCCTCTATTCCTCAAGCCTCAGTTGAGAGTCAAGTTATTCATAGCATCTATTCATGTGTCAAACCCTCATGCTCTAATCTTTAAGTTATCTTTCCTTACCCAAGATAGTGGTGGTGAATAGTTATTTATTCGGGAGAGAGGAGATATTTCCTTTTCAATGATAGAGGATAGCATGCCTACTTTGGCTTGGCGGTAATGTGAAGTAAGATTGAGGCTAAGTCTTTGATACATGTTATGGTTAGTTGAAGTTTAATGTGTTATGATTGGGAAGATTGTGGTGTATTCATTTTGTGTAATTCCATGAGTTGGAAGGAATATTGGAGTGAAGAGTTTGTGTAGGACTTGATTAGCTAGGAGTATGTCAGGTGTGCTTGAGGTGAGTGCATGGAAATTTTTCTTGATAAGAGGTGTGTAGGGTATGAAGATAGGCTTGAATATCGTGTTTGTGTGCATGCGGATGGGTGCCTTGCGCATTTGTAAATGGCTAGTACTAGGTGGATTGGAGTTGTCGAAGTGGTAATGAGAATTACTCTTAAAGTGAGAGGTTATAAGAATGTAGATGTGTGGGAGCTCATGATTCAGAATGGGGTTATGTGGCGAATCTTGTGGTTCTAGGTTAGGCATGAAGATGATGAGGGGGTTTGGTTCGAGGGGATATGAGTAGATGGAATTATCAGTGTCATGTGAGGATTGTAAGTCGAATCGATCAGGTATAGTATCAGAAGGGTATAGTATAGTTGAGAGAGTGTTTGAGAAGTGTGGTTGAGTTTGAGAGTAAGGAGTTTCCTTGCTTGAAGCTTAGTACTTTTATCCTGACTTATGATTCATAGGTTTAGGTTTCAAGTTATGGGATTATGGTAATTCTATGATCTCTGATTCAGATATCTTATTTAGATCTTGCCTAAAGTACTTTGCTCCTTCAGACCATTAGAATTCCTTGGGAGGGTGTTGAAGAAATTCTCTACTTAAGTATGAGTATCTAGTACAATTCAGTTTGCATAGTTAGCAACCCATTTTTGAAAATTTGGCTGATAGATTTCTATGGTCTTCCATTTTTCTAACTAGTCTGGTCTTACCACTTGAAGTTTCATAAGTACGGGCAATCCGGTAAGTAGTTTCTCGCACCCAAACTCTACGAATTCAGTTCAGTATGTGTATCAGGCATCAGTTTCAGATTCGGATATATAATTGTGATTTAGTTTGTAAGCATTCATTGAACAATCTTTGTTTTCCAAGTATTCTAATCCAGACAATGTAATACCCATTGTGTAGTCTTATCCTTGTTTCTCATGACCTATGCCGGCATAAATTATCTCTTCGCCGTCTATGAGTACGATTGCACCCTTATCACATCAAGTGAATTCTAAACTCTCAGCATGAGCCCACTCTTTAATATAAGCAGAAGGCAAATCAGCTCAAATTCAGTCGAGAATTACAGTTGTCTTCTATCTATTCTTTTCCAGTCTTGGATCCAGCGGTATAGCTATTCTCATCATGAGTTTATACATTCAATGAAGTACTTCAAAGTTTAGAAAGATATAGATTCAGATTAGAAAGTTTTTTCAGCTGTGTGTCTTTAGTTTTCTCTGTATTCTTGGCCAAACAGCAACATTCGAGGACGAATGTTTCCAGGAGGGAGATATTGTAATACCCCAATCGTTTTTTAAGCCTAAATCCATCTTTTTAGTGAATATGGATGACTTCCAAAGTAATTGTTGTTTATATCGTGTTTTATTTCCCTAAATTCCACTTTCTATCATGTGGAGAATTGGATAAACTTTCCATCGACATAAGATTCACCCGAATCGAACACCCGGTGAGGGAGTTAGAGCCATTTTGTAATATCTCGAGACTCTAACCAATAGTGCAACCATGAATCAATCTCATGAGAAATAAATTATAGCTATTTGGTTGTTTTCTAATCAAGGGTGATGTGTATTAAGGCCTCAAATATGTCCTAGCGATTAGGTGAATCAAGACATTCCTTACCGATTGAATTTTTGGAATGGATTTTTCTATATCCAACTTCAAATGATCATATCTCTAGTTATACTACGAATCATTGAGACCATGACCTACCAAAAGATAGATAATTGAATTATCTTTCCAACCATACCAATTTTGTCTAAATACAATATCGAAGAAAAGAGTTATGCTTATTTTACTCTAGCGTGTCAGCCTGGAAACTCCGTGACGACCTTTTGTGATGGCTTGTCACAAAATGTCGTCAACCTTAAGCCAAAAATCATAAAATCTACCCTTTTTGTGACGATAATTCGTGACTGCCTATCACGGGCCTGACAGCTTGTCACAAATGTCGTCAGCTATTTTTTTCAGCAATTAAGGGACGTTTTTGCAAGGGCATTTTGGTCATTTCCACTAAATTTTGTCCTATATATATATCCAAGTAGAGAAGAGAAGTTCATTTTCTCTCATTTCTCTTCCAAGAAAGATCTAGAACTAGGGTTTCTTCCAAAATCCTAAATCAAATCTTCTACAAGAAAATTCAAGAATTTTCCAAAGATTTCACCAAGTTGTTCAAGAATCAAGTTCTCCAAGTCAAAAGCATCAAGAACTTAGATCAAAAGTGTGAAGAAGAGTTTCCAATCGAGCTTGCTCATCTTAAAATCATAATCCAAGGTATGTGGTGTTTGAACAAGAACACTTCTTTCGTTCTTGTGCCTAAAGATTTAATTTCTACTATTGAAATTCATGATTTTACAAAGTGGGTTTACACCCAAATTACTTTATTAATGATTTATGATATTTGAGCTATTCAAGATTGATAAACATGACTATTTCATCATTTTATTTCTTAAATTGAGAACTTATGCCATGAGTTGAATATTGTTATTATGAGTTGATGATTTTCGAATGATTTGAGATAAGAGTCATGATTTAAGCTTTTCTATGAGAAGTTTGATTATTGAATATATATATATTGATATTTGATCTTGAGAGTTAAGAATGAGTTCTATGATGTTTTCTTGAAGTTTTTGATACATTTTGATATTGAGAAAGATTGATTTGATTTGAGTCGAGTTAGGAATCCACAAATTGATTATGATTTGATAAATGAGACAGAGATTTGATTTGGTTTTCATGATAGACCCTTGTGATGTTTGTGGTGGATTTCCTAATGCGTTCTGAGCTTGTGTCTGGGAGTAGTATTTAGAACCGATTGGGAAATGTGGTATTTCCCCCGAAACTACGTGCCACCATAGGATTGATATTGATAATTGTGGGCCGGAGGCCGAGTATGAGATTGTGATCACTAAATTTAAGTTGTACTCCCTGGCAAGAGTACGATACTCCTACCAATGTGGGGTTTGCTGCTTAGGAGGGCAAATCGTTGGACTCCATGTAGCTCACATGGTTTATGTCGGTTATAAGAACCTCCCAAGTCCATAAGAGTTCAAGTGTCATGAGTTACTGAGTCACTCTAAGTCATGAGTTAAATAGTTTTAGTTGAGTATAATGATTTATGAGATATATAATGCTTGCATTACTATTGATGATTTACAAGGAATATATTTCAGTTAATTCAAGTAAAGAAAGTCGTTATCATCAACATGCATGATTTTCATAATCATTTATGATATTATTTATAATGTTGCATTGCACCCCCACATACTCAGTACATTCCTTAAAGTAGTGCACCCCATATATTTCTATGTGCTACAGTGTCTTATAATGTAGGTACAAATTGTAGTGCAGATACCGCATTCAGTCAGTCCGCCGCTCCCAGTCAGCAGGTGACGAGTCCTTTTGATTCGAGGGCTCGAGTTGGTTATACAGTTCGAGAAGTATTGTATTTTCTTATTTTAGTCGTATTAATCTTAGATAGTTGGGAGTCATGACCCGACTATCTAAAGTCAGTACCAATAGAGGCTTCATAGACAGTCAGTAGAAGTTGATGTATTCAGTTTCAGTTTTGTTTGGTAAAAGTAGAGTTGCAATCTTCTAAAGTACATGTTTATATTGATCAAGTTCATAGAAGTTCTATGTTTTTGCTGATTTTATATAGATTTAGGTATTTTATCCAGTTTCTTATGAGTTATGCCAGTATGAGGGTTAGCTTGGGATCACTTGTTCCCCTAAGCACCGTGTGATGTCTCAAGATCCAATTTCGGGGCGTTACAAAAGGTGACTCAAGATTCTCACGGTGGTTAGGATGACAAGCTATCTTTATCGATGATATGCTCGAATGTCTCTCGACCTATTCAAGCGTCTAATTTCCTAATCCTCTCAGACTTAGGGAATCACTACTCACTGTCCAGATTTTACCTTAGGTTAATCAACCTTGTTACAGCGCTGATTATTAAACGAAGTCTTTCCGAGTCCCTGTTGATAATTCACTTCCTACTGTTTCTGATTTCTTTCTCAAGCAAATCAATGTAGGTACGTCTACTATTTACAACCAGAAGACTTTAATTATAATCTCAGAATTACCAAGAAATTCTAACATCTCTTAAATCTTGAGCATTTAACACCTTATCATGACCTAACCCTAGATCCCATAATCCAGGTTAAAGGTGTTTAGCCACTCATGATGCAAGAAACAAGTATGCAAATTGAATTCATAACTGAAAGGATTAACTTACAATGATGAGGAAAATCAAAAGTATACTTACAATTGAATCACAAGATAGAACTCCAAAATATTGGGTTTTGAAAAAGAAAGAAAGAAATATCATATATTGTATCTAGTAGGATATGTCCAATCCTTAATGATCGAATAATAATAATAATAATAAAAACTAAAACAAGGCTTTAAATAGTTAACCCTAAATAAATTAAATTAAAGTTCAGTTTTTCTTCGGAATAGATGACGGCGCTCGTGACGGCCTATCAGGAGTTTGACGTCCTATCACGGACGTCGTCAGCTTCTCTGCAAGTTTAGCTTCTGCTGCCTAAGGTTGACGACGACAGTGATGCCTTATTATCATTTTAACGGCGTGTCATGAATGGCGTCACAAAACTTCCTGCAACTTCCATCTTCTGTTTAAGGTTGACGGCATCCTTGACAGCCTATCACCAGGCTGACGACGTGTCATGGATGTCGTCAGCCACACTTTGTTCTTTATTTACTTCCTATTTCATGATTTTTGCTTCCTTTATTTGTGGTTACCCCTTCTTCTCTACCTATACTGCAAAATCAAAGTAAACTAATAAAAACGACTAAAGTTGCTCGAGACTTTGCAATTATTTAGAGTTAAAAAGCTGTAAATGTGTTAGCATGGGCTCACACATCAACACCCTCAACTTAAACAATCTCTTTTCCTCAAGAAACCAGAACAGAACCAAGAGTATACAAAGTACAAGTTGGCAGCTAACTACTCATATCAATTCAAAATACATACACCATCTCCAAGGTCAGTCAAATTAAGAGCAATTGTGTCTATTATTGAAAACACCCATGTAACTCACGAGGATCAAGATATGGAAAGAATTTTAGCAATAACAACCCAGCACATACCCAAATCACACTATCCGAATAAGGCAGTGATTAGCAACATACCTAGTATGCCCTTACAACAAAGAAATCCCTTTTTCACTTATGTTAGAATTAACATACATAAAAACAGGGATAAACACAAACCTCACTCTCAGAACGAAGTTCCAACATTGCGCATCAAATGCCATATGCTTGCCCTTATAGTCAGTACCCAAGTCGTCAGACACGTCAGTTAGGATCACTATAGGGCTTTTCTTAAGCTTGTAACGTAGGCTAGGGGATAGTATGATATTCATGGATATTTCTGAGTGACTATGCCTCCTTGACACTACACTAAAATCTTGGGGTTTCAACTCCTAACCTTATTTTCTTCCTCTCTTTTATTGATCACACATGCTCAAGATGGATGCGGTCTTTTCAATTATCACATTATCTTTTTATCATCTTTTACACAACTTTCTCATTCTTATTCCTTTTTCACCGCACCTAACTTTTTATTCTTTTCTTTTATTCTTCCTCTCTTCATACTCAGTTTGTATCATGCACCCCTATGATAGCCACCCTCAACTTAGGCTGTTTGCCTAAGTCAAGGTGCACAGTGTCCAAGGAGGATCAGGTCCATAACAGGTTCATTGTGATGTAAATAGGAAGGTGAGTGGTGTCGTAGAAAGAAATAGGCTAATTAGGCTCAAAACAGGGATCAAGAGATATTATGCACATAGAGAAGATCATTTTGGATAAAGTGGGCTACAATAAAAAATGGCCTATGATCCTTTCCTAACTCCTATCCTGTGACCATGGCAAGACTAACAGGGCAAGTTCTAGATTCAACACACAACAGGAATTGAGTAAGACCTTACACATATAAGGCACACAAGTATCTCGCATATAACTACTTATCCAGTTCATGTACTTGTTTAACAAGGGTTATTCCATTGCCATACTAATGCCACAAAAAGTTACACCGTGGTCACAAATGGATGCAATTCACATAGTAATATATCAGACCAATGGACAGGTGATCAAAAATCATAAAAACAAGTTAGCTGCCTTATTTACTTGTATTTCTCCTAGTCAACTACAACACATCACAAAACAAGCGCAATACGCCTAAACATGCCGGCTCTACTAGGAACAAGAATCCGAGGAAAAGAGGCATGACAACAAAAACCCCAGGAGGACATCAACACCCACAAGTATCCCCAACACCCTCAAAATCATGCAATGTCCCCAATGCATCAAACCAAACAAGAGAGTTACAAACATACCTGTGGAACTATGAGTGTGAAGATCTGATGTCAATCACATAATACGAATACAAACAAAAAACTACCTTGGGTTGCCTCCCAAGAAGCACCTAATTTAGTGTCACGACACGACAATATCCAGTCATCCTTTATCCCTCCACTTTGACTATTTAAATTATCGGCCTATATTTTGATCTTTACATCTTTTAGGTCCGTTGGTCAAATGTGAGTGCATGATAAGGGATGTTCTATCACACCACTTCGAAAACTTGAACCGCTTGCCCAATTTTGCATCGAACTTTCGTATGGGCTCATTGGGAAATGATGAGGATCTTAAAAATCCACTAAATGGATATCGATCTTTAAGCTTCTTGGCCTTCAAGACTGGGGTTGTAGTATACCCTTTTAGGAAGATAAACTCCAAAATATAAGAATTTTCCTCCTTATTTTCAAAATTCATCATTTGTTTGGGTGTTTCAACTTTCATCACATCCACCAAGCATAATGTTGAAAAGTGGTTTGAATGAGGACGCACTCTCAATTATGGAGTAGCGTCTCTATTAGTATCTTTACCCCAAAATGTACTAGAGTCTTCACAAGGATTGTTCTTGATTTCTTCTTTCAATTCTAGTACCATTTCCTCATCTTTGGCATCTTCATTCATGAATGGTTTGGTTGGTTGGGAAATCTCCAATGAAAGATCAACATCAAGCTCATCATCAGTATAGGATTCTTGCTCCTCATCTTCACACTCTTTCATTATGTTAAATGATTCCACAGACAAGATATCATCTAAACATAATATAGAAGAATGCTTTGAATAATTGACCTCTATATCCATTTCCTCATATATGATCGACTTCATGTATTGACGCATATCACATATGATATCATATGTTTCTTTCTGGAGATCCAACATTAGTTGAAACATAGCTTCAATGCCACTCTTACCGGTGCTTCATTCTTCCTTTTCTTGACCATAAGACCTATCAAACTCATAAGAAGAACAAAAATTTGGGTTAGCACAATAGGGGGAGGGGACATTTGGGCAATCACTCCAATTTCCATCTCGACCATCACATAAAGAACAATCATACTCTCGGTAGAATAGAGATGGTTCACACATCTCTCTCCGGAGAGAATATCTCAATCTTGACAAAAGTGAGGTCCATCACAATATAGACATGGATCATCAAGATAAGGTTTCCAACCACCAAGATTATGTTCATTCCACGATTCCATAGTAATAAATAAACTAAAATAAAAATTTACCTAACACAAGAAATAAAAGAAAACTAAAAAGAAATATTTACAAGTTTGAATTCAAGTTAGTAGGCTAAAATTCCAAACCAACTCAATACGCCAAATTTTTCCCCGGCAATGGTGCCATTTTTGATAACGCTCAAATTACACTCTTGAATGGGTGTAAGCAATCGTTGTCAATAAAAAACCCAACTAGGTTGGGTCGAATCCCACAAGGAACAATGTGAGTGGCGATTAAACTAGTTTGAAACTAAAGCTACAAGTTAAATTCAAATAAATGATTTGAAAAGATAAAATGAGGGTTTTGGAGATTAGCAAATAATTTTTGGTCACTTTAATTTCAATGTTTTTCAATCAAGAGTTTATGAAATAACCAAAATTATGTTCACTAGGTCTTACGGTACATGACAGATGCTAAAGGTCACTCAAGATTCTCACGGTGGTTAGGATGACAAGCTATCTTTATCGATGATATGCTCGAATGTCTCTCGACCTATTCAAGCGTCTAATTTCCTAATCCTCTCGGACATAGGGAATCGCTACTCACTCTCTAGATTTTACCTTAGGTTAATCAACCTTATTACAATGCTGATTATTTAACGAAGTCTTTCTGAGTCCCTGTCGATAATTCACTTCCTACTGTTTATGATTTCTTTCTCAAACAAATCAAAGTAGGTACGCCTATGGTTTGCAACCAACAAACTTTAATTATAATCACAAAATTACCAAGAAATCCTAACACCTCTTAAATCTTGAGCATTTAACACCTTATCATGACCTAACCCTAGATCCCATAATCTAGGTTAAAGGTGTTTAGACACTCATGATTCAATATACAAGTATGCAAATTGAATTCATAACTGAAAGGATTAACTTACAATGATGAAGAAAATCAAAAGTATACTTTGAATTGAATCACAAGACAAAACTCCAAAATATTGGTTTTTAAGAGAGAGAGAGAAATATCATATATTGTATCTTGTAGGATATGTCCAATCCTTTATGATTGAATAATAATAATAAAAACTAAAACAAGGCTTTAAATAGTTAAACCTAAATAAGGAAATAAAATTAAAGTTTAGATTTTCTTCGGAATAGATGACGGCGCTCGTGATGGCCTACCAGGAGTTTGACGGCCTATCATGGACGTCGTCAGCTTCTCTGCATGTTTAGCTTCTGCTGCCTAAGGTTGACGATAACAGTGACACCTTATCATCATCTTGACGGCGTGTCATGAATGTCATCACAAAACTTCCTACAACTTCCATCTTCTGTTTAAGGTTGACGACATCCTTGACAGCCTATCACCAAGATGAAGACATGTCATGGATGTCGTCAGCCATACTTTGTTCTTAATTTTTTTTCTAATTTTTTTCTTTTTGCTTCCTTTATTTGTGGTTCCCCTTCTTCTCTACTTATACTGCAAAATCAAAGTAAACTAATAAAAAATGACTAAAGCTGCTCACGACTTTGTAATTATTTAGAGTTAAAAGCTGTAAATGTGTTAGCATTGTTTCACACATCAGTTACTGCTAGTGAGAGCTATGATCTAGCTGCATACCAGTTGCAGGATGTAGCTCATACATGGTTCAAACAACAGAAACCAGAGAGGGCTATAGATGCAGGGCCTATTGAGTTGGAGGTGTTTCCCACTAGTTTTCTTGATAGATTCTTTTCCCTAGTGCTGAAGGAAGCTAAGGTGTTGGAATTTATCAACCTCAAGCATGGAAACATGATAGTGAAAGAGTATTCTCTTAAGTTTACTCAATTATCTAGATACGCTCCACATGTGGTGGCAGATAGCAGGGTCAAGATGAGTAAGTTTATTTCTAGGGTGAATGATAGTGTAGTCCAGAAGTGTAGGACTGCTATGTTTATTAGTGAGATAGACATAGCCAGGCTTATGATCCATGCTCAATAGATAGAGGAACAAAAGATTAAGGAGAGGGAGAAACAAAATAAGAGAGCTTGAACTGGTAGCTTCAACGTTAATCAGCCTAAGTCTGAGGGTGTTAGACATTCTCAATTCCACCTAAAGTCATCTGTTCCAACTCCTTCCTCATCTAGTTCTCCGGTTCCTAAGTTCAGGGAGGGTAACAAAGATAGGGTGCCAGGCTCTAAGTCTCAGGGAAATGTTAGCAGTGCTTGAACCAATCCACTTTGGCAATCTTGTGGTAAGAACCACAAGGGTATTTGCAGAGCTGGAAATGATGTATGTTTCAGATGTGGGAAGACAGTCCACCAAAATCAGAGATTGCCCCCAATCAGGCTTTTAGGTTTAGCAAAACTATTTCTCAGCTCAGTTCGGTCGCCCAAATCAGCAGGGTGCCACTTCCAGCGCAACCAGTGGGCAGCGCTCAAATAGACTTTATGCTCTCTAGTCCCGACAGGATCAGGAAAATTCTCCTGATGTGGTCACTGATACGTTATAGATCTTTTACTTGCATGTTTATTCTTTGATAGATCCAGGATCTTCTTTATCTTTTGTTACTCCTTATATAACAGTTGATTTTAGAGTCAGTCTTCAAATTCTAGCAGAGACCTTCTCAGTCTCTACCCCAGTGGGTAAAACCATCATAGCCCGACAGGTATACAGGAACTGTCCAATTATGATAATTCAGAAAGTCACATCAGCAGACTTATTCGAATTAGAGATGACTAATTTTGATGTCATTCTTGGAATGGATTAGCTTTATTCCTGCTATGCCACAGTCGACTTCAGAAATAGAGTGGTCCAATTTTAGTTTCTAAATGAACCTTTCCTAGAGTGGAGATGTAGTACTTCAGCATTCAGGGGTCATCTTGTTTCCTACCTAAGGGGAAAGAAAATAATATGTATGGGATGTGTCTATCATTTTATCTGAGTTAAGGACTCTAATTCCAAAATTACCAGTCTCGAATCAGTCCTAGTAGTGAGTGAATACTCAGATATCTTTCCCGAAGATCTTTTAGAAATTCCTCCTGAAAGGGAAATAGACTTCGGCATTGATCTCCTTCCAAATACTTAGCCTATATCTATTCCGCCATAAATAATGGCACCGGCAGAACTCCAAAAGTTGAAATAAAAATTAAAGGATCTCCTAGATAAGGGATTCATCATACCCAGTGTGTCCTTGTAGGCTACACTAGTCTTATTCATGCAAAACAAAGACGGTTCTCTTAGATTGTGTATTGACTACCGTCAGCTAAATAAAGTCATGGTCAAGAACAAGTATCTACTTCCTAGAATTGATGACTTGTTTGACCAACTTCAGGGTGCTAGTTACTTCTCCAAGATAGACCTTAGATCAGACTATCATCATCCTAGAGTCAGAGAATGTGACATTCCAAAAATATCTTTCCGAACTCGGTACAGTTATTTCAAATTCTTCGTCATGTCCTTTGGTCATACCAATGCCCCAACAGATTTTATGGACTTGATGAACTGTGTGTTCAAGAATTACTTGGACATGTTCATCATAGTCTTTATAGATGATATTCTTGTTTATTCCCGCAATGAGCATGATCATGCAGACCATCTTAGAATAGTATTCTAGACTCTTGGAAATCATCAGTTGTTCACAAAATTTAGTTATTGCGAATTTTGGATAAGGTCAGTAGCATTCCATGGTCATATCATTTCCTATGATGGCATTAGAGTTGATACTCAAAAGACCAAAGCAGTAAGAAACTGGCCTCACCCTGTCTCTCCATCAGATATCAGGAGTTTCTTGGGTCTGGCTGGCTATTACGGACGGTTTGTTGAGGGACCTTTATCTATTGCATCCCCTATGTACAGATTGACTCAGAAGAAAGTAAAGTTTCAGTGGTCAGATCCTTGCAAAAAGAGTTTTTAGGAGTTGAAGACTCGACTCACCTCAACCCTAGTTTTAGGTCTTCTACATAGTTCAGATGGGTTTGTAGTGTACTGTGATGCATCTAGAGTAGGTTTGGATTGTGTCCTCATGCAGCATGGTAAGGTCATATCCTACGCCTTGAGACAACTTAAGCCCCATGAGAAGAATTATCCTACTCATGATCTTGAGTTAGCAGCCGTAGTTTTTGCCTTAAAGATTTGGAGGCATTACTTGTACGGTCTTTCATGTAGATGTGTTCACAGATTATAAAACCCTTCAGTATGTATTCTCTTAGATATATCTTAATATCCGTCAGAGAAGGTGGTTAGAGCTCCTGAAAGATTATGACATGAGTGTCTTTTATCATCCAGGAAAGGCCAATGTAC
This sequence comes from Capsicum pubescens, assembly GCA_030864215.1. Taxonomy (NCBI): domain Eukaryota; kingdom Viridiplantae; phylum Streptophyta; class Magnoliopsida; order Solanales; family Solanaceae; genus Capsicum; species Capsicum pubescens. Next base: position 50,206,942 of record CM061543.1, on the reverse strand, counting down.
TGGACGACGCTCTCAATAGACTATCTATGGGTAGTGTTGCTCATGTTGAGGACAGTAAGAAGAAACTAGCTCAGGAAGTTCATCATCATGCCGGACTAGGTGTCCTTTTAGTCGATTCAGATGAGGGTAATATATAGGTTCAGAGTAGTTCCAAATCATCTCTAGTTTCCAAAGTTAAGGAAAAGAAAGATCGAGATCCCAGTCTAGTCAAGTTGAAAGAAGTAGTCAAAGATAAAAAAGTAGAGGTTTTCTCCCAAGGGGTAGATGGTGTTTTGCATTGTCAGGGTCGGCTGTGTATGCCAGGTGTTGATAACTTAAGACAGTGAATTCTTACAGAAGTTCATGGTGCGCATTACTCTATTCATCCAGGGGACACTAAGATGTACCACGATTTATGGGAGATCTATTGGTGGAGTGGGATGAAGAGAAACATTGTAGAGTTTGTGGCAAAGTGCTCAACGTATCAGCAAGTTAAGATTGAGCATCAAAAGCCTAGTGGGTCCATGCAGGAGTTCAGTATTCTTACTTGGAAGTGGGAAGAAGTGAACATGGAATTTGTGATGGGTTTTCCTCGTACACATCGTCGGCATGATTCAGTTTGGGTCATCGTAGACAGGATGACCAAATCAGCTCATTTTTTTCCAGTCCATAACTCTTATTCAACCAAGGATTATGCCAAACTCTATATCAAAGAGTTGGTCAGATTGCATGGTATTCCATTGTCTATTTTATTTGATAGATGTACCCAATTCACCTCTAATTTATGGAAAGTATTCCAAAAGGGTCTCGATACTCGAGTTCACCTCAGTACATCCTTTCATCCTCAAAATGATGGTCAAGCAGAAAAGACCATCCAAACTTTAGAAGATATGCTGCGAGCATGTGAAATTGACTTTAAGGATAATTGGGATGACCACTTGCCTTTGATTAAGTTTCCATATAACAATAGTTATCATTCCAGTATTCAAATTGCTCCATTTGAAGCTCTCTATGATAGGAGATGCAGATCTCCAATCGGTTGGTTCTAAGTGGGTGAGGCTATAGTAGTAGGTCCTGAATTGGTCTTTAATACCTTAGAGAAAGTCCAGTTGATCAAATAAAGTCTCAAGATAGCTCAGAGCCAACAGAAATCGTACGCAGATATGCACAGAAAAGATCTCGAGTTTGATATTGGTGATTATGTTTATTTGAAAATCTCTACCATGAAGGGAGTGAAGAGGTCCGACAAGAAGGGAAATCTCAGTCCCCGATATGTCAGTCCCTTAAAAATTCTCAGTCACTTCGGCAAAGTAGCTTATGAGCTCGAGTTGCTTTCATATCTAGCTTCAATGCATCCAGTCATTCATGTCTTCTTGCTTAAGAAGTGCATAGGTTACCCAGCAGTCGTAGTCCCTGTTGAGGGTGTAGATATTCATAACAGTCTCTCTTATGAGGAATTCCCACTCGAAATCCTTGACTATCAGATTCGCAGAATGAGGAACAAAGCAGCCCCCTAGTCAAAGTTCTTTGGAAGAATTAGTTCGTTGAGGGAGCTACTTGGGAAGCAGAAACAGATATATGGACCAAGTATCCTCACCTCTTCTCCACAAATTCCGACTCAACCTAAGGTAATATCATTCCTTAAGATTATTCAGTTTCTTGTTTAGATTTAAGTTACAAACTCGGTATTAAATTACCATTGCATATTCAGTCATGCATTCATGTATCAACTCAGTCATGTACTCATCCCTCAGATATGCATGTTCAGTTTGATAAATTCAGCTTATCAGTGATTCTATTCATGTATTCATGAGTCAGTATTCATGCACCAGACATGCATATTCAATATGAGATTTCAATATATCAGAAGTTCCAGTCATATAGTCATGTTTCAGATGTTCACGTCCCTTAAGTAAGTTCAATCTATTAGTATTACTAGCCTAGTCAGTCCCATTCGAGGACGAATATTCCCAAGGGGGAGATATTGTAATACCCTAAGAATCCCAACCGATAGTAGAGCCATGCTTTAAGCTCATGAGAAATAAATTTTAGTGATTTCGTAGCTTTATGATCAAGTTTGATATTCATTAAGTCCACAAATACGTCTTAGCTATTATAAGACTCAAAAATTTCCTTACCAATTTAATTCTAGACAAATGATATTGCCATAGTCAACTTCAAATGAGCCTATCTCCCATTCTACAAAGATTGTTTGAGCTCATGACCTACCAACAGATAGATAATTAAATTTTCTTTCCCATGATACCAATTTCACCCAAATTTGGTATTAGGGTAAAAAGTTATGGCCGTTTACTAAAAATTGTCCAACGGCCCAAGAGCAACGAAAAGAGTAATGAACTATCGAGCTAGAGATAGACCGTCCCCCAGACCATCAAAATTGAGGCAGTAAGACCATCTTCTGGTCAAACTGCGATGGAAAGAGCGATGAACTATTGATCTAGCGATGGACCGTTGCCCAGACCATTGCTAATAAGGCAGTAACCCATTTTATGGCTTGACTGCAATGGACAGACCGACGAACCATCATGCAAGCGATGGACCATCGTCGCCCAAGCCATCGCAGATCCCGTTCTGCAATTTAAAACCATTTTTATAAGGGTGTTTGGGTCCTTTTCACCCTTTTTAATACCTAATTATACCAGACTAGAGCTCATAACTTCATTATTCATCTACAACACCAAATTAGGGTTTCTCTCAAAAGTCCAATCCCTAAGAACAAGATCCAAATCCTTCTTCAAGAAACTAAGAAATTCAAGTCCTTTAAGTTCAAGAACTTCTAGAAACTCACAATCAAGGTATGTCAAGTGTTGATTCACGGGTCCTTTTCACCCATGAAGCTCAAGAATCTTTTTTCAAATTCCAAAGATTGTGTATTTATGAATGCTCATGATTTAGTTGAATTGAAATTCATGTCCATGTTGTTATTGGGTTTTGATTCATAATTTAAATTACATGTTCTAATGATTGGTCCTAGTTTGTGATGATTTGCATAATATTCATGATAAACCCTTCAAATTACAAATTTATTTATACAACCATGATAATTAGATGCATTGATGATGGTATAACAAAAGTATGCTCCCCATGTGTTTTATTAAATGCCTATGTGAAGAAAAAAGTACCATATTAGTATGATAATATGAAATCCCCATCCATGTAAAAGTTAATGCATGTCAAGTGTTTGATGAAATGCCTTAGTCAATGAATTATAGATATATGTATAGCCATTGTTGTGCTTTCGAACTTGTGCCATGAATTGCTTTTATGCTATTGAGTCCTGGGGGTATTTATACCTAACAATTTAACTGTGTGCCTAGAGCCATTGTAATTTTCATGATAATCTCAGTCACGCCATGATCAGTAGAATTTAGTCAGTTACATGAATCAGGAAAACTCAGTAATCTCATAAACTCAGTCAGTTAACAGAATTCAGTAACATTTTGTCAGTCCACGAAACTCAATGAACTCAGTCCAGTTCCTCTCAGTATAATAAATTTAGTATCTATTCAGTAAGGAGTAGGATTCAACACCGAGAAAACCCGAGGACGAGGGCACACACTGACAGTAGAGGGATGTGACACTTAGAAGAAATCCTTGTGTTCCAGAACTATGTTGCCAACATAGGTTGAGACATTAACACTGTTAGTGGAGGGTTGATAAAGTGGATCAACATTGCCAGACGAGGTTCCCACCGTTCTCTTTTGGGGACACTTCCAGATGAGGGTCACTCACAGCTTATCTTTACCAGTGGCGCGGTATTGACACCCTTCCAATTGAGGTTATAGATTGAACCCTAACTTAGCTATAATAGCTTATTAGAGGCATGTCAGTTAGATAACTACTTCCCACAGTCTCCGTTTCAGTCTCAGTAAAAGAACTCAGATAGTTCTTTATATTCAGGACTGTTAGATATAGTCACACAGTTCAGTATGGAACTCAGCTAGTTGTATTAGAATCAGGACTATCAGACACAATTACTCAGTTAATACAAAACTCATGTTATCAGTATTCAGATTCAGTATTATCATGATTTTAGTAACATCACATATTCATACATGTATTCTCACGCAGTCATGTTCATATTCATATCAGTTAGTTATAGTTCATGCATATGAACCCTTGCATTCAGCTTACCTCACTTGCGTACTAGTACATTCTCACGTACTGATGCATACTTTTCTTTTGCGCTATGGTGTTTTATATCATAGGTTCAGAAGCACAAGCTCCAGATCATCCTTAGTAAATCAACCGCTCAGCAGATAGACTAGCAGTAAGTCCTGATCATTCAAGGATGTTATTATTTGATTATTTCATTCTTTTAGTAATTAGTTTATTTTAATTGTTGGAGTTTGTTGGGGACATGTCCCATCAACTCCTTATTCAGACAGTTTAGAGGCTTTCAGACTAGCAGGCTCAGGCAATTATTTTAGTTATTTTGATATTGATATACCGTATCTCCAGATGTTATGTTTTATCAGATATTTGAACCTTATGGACTTTCATCCCTTTTATTTTGCATTTATTCAGTATGTCATGCACTGCTCAGTTACAAATATCAGTCATGGGTTAGCTAGTGGTCCTTCAAGATTGTTAGCACCGTGTAGCGTTTCAGGTACCAGATTCGGGGCGTTACAGAATTAGTCCATGGATTATACTGTCAAGTCATGGAATTGATCCATAAATATGAAAAAAATACCTAAGGAATCATGATCAAGACCACAAGTTGTGGTGGTGTCCACGAGTTGTGAAGTGACTTGTGTAGCCTTGTTCTAAAAATTTTATTAATATTTTAAAAAGGATAATAATTTACTTTTCTGTACCCTAATACCCTATCCCACTATATTTTGACTACCAAAAGTTATAGATAGTAGATCTTTAAGTTTCTTATTCCTTAATTCCCAAGAACAAGTCTAAGGAAAATCAAGCAATCTAAAGTTCCAATTTAAGCAAGCTTTTTTGATTTCTTCTTTATGTTTAGTTGCCTTCATCAGTATGCAATATTTTAATGATAGATTCTTTACATCCTCACAACCAAGTAATTTCAATATTATATTACATTATGTTCAAAGTTAGGGTTTGTGACCATACTATTAAAGATGCTTTCTTTATATGCTTAACTTAATTTCTATAAAAAGGATTTATATGATCTTATCATTTCAATACAAAATTTGAATTTTTGCATTTAAACTTATGTTATGAGAACTAGTTTACAAACTACGTACTCTATATTGCAAGGATATGCTTTTTTGATACAAGAAGTTTTACATATGAATGAATCAAAGCTTATTGCGAACTCAGCATGGTACATTTTACACACACACACATATATGTATATACATACATACATACATATATGTATATACATACATACATACATATATATATATATATATATATATATGACTCAAACTATGATTCAACTATGTTACATGATATGTTAAAAGCACTAGCATATTTTAGAAAGACTATTTAGTAGCGAGAGAAAGAATGTTCAGATAACCCAAGTCTTATAACTATGTTAACGCAATAGGTTACATTGAAGAGGCATAATTGCAGGATCGTGATATAGATGGATCTATAAGTTTGTTGGTCAGAAAAACTCTTCTATCGTGGGTGTAAGATGTAGAGTATCATGAGCTCACATGATGTTTGCTGGTTATGAGAAACTCCCCTACGTCTATCCCTTATGACAATTACTATCTATATGTTTATGAAATACTTTTATACATACTTTATCTATTATGATTTTCTTTCTAGGTTGTTTTTAGTTGCTTACACTACTCTCTACTAATTTTTATGATTCGTTATTCAACTTATAATTATATATAGACATGTATAATGTCTGTATTAGCACATTCTAGTGTATCAACTGAATTTTGTACTACATTTTAAAGTGAAGTAGATTTAAATACTCAAACATATGGTTTGTTGCTAAGAACTAAGTAATACCTAACATTTAGCTTATTGATGAGCTCTTTAATCCTCTAGGAGGCTTAGATCTGATTTCAGTTTTCTTCTTAATTTGGTTTAGACTTTGACTCAATAAAGGTTATGGAGCCCTGTCTCGGTTAACTCTTATGCTTAGTAGTAGAGGATTTACTACACAAACATTTATTTAGTAGTTGACAGACTTTCATTTATTTCTTTTATGTCTTAATAAAAAAAGTTTTTTCTTATCCCATTACTATTGTTTATGTTTTCTTTTCAAATTTATTTATTTATATTACTTTATAAATATGATATGCGAAGGATCAATCGAACCACTAGTGAGAAACTAGTTATGGCTCATGACTAGGGTGTGACAAATTTGGAATCAGAGAACTAGGTTCAAGTGTCCTACGGTGTTTGTGAAGCCATGTCTAGTATAGGCTACAAGGCATTTAAGAATATTTCCCTTTTTTCATGATCTAGTTTGTGTGATAAAATTGAAGTCATTATCTCTCTTCTGGCTTATGTTTTACATATATTGTAGATCATGTCTCCAAAGAGAACCGCTATTCAGAGGGTCACTATTAATGCTAGAGTTAATTCCACTAAAGTACCTTCAGTACATATTGTATGAACTAGGAATAGAATCATTCCTCGAGTTAAAATGCTAAAATTGAGACTCTATTCATGCCACTAGTTACATAGATGTGTTTCGGTTCATCTGTTGTTAGCTGCAAAATATTGATCTAAATGTTGAGCTTAGAATGTAATATAGATATTGTCTTAGATAGTGGTCACTTAGACTAACCATACATAATACCCCAACTTTTTAAGCTCTATAACCACCAAAAGATAGATCATTCAATTAGCTATCCAATGCCACCAGCCTTGCCTTACTCCTATATCATAGTAAAAGTTATGGCAAATTAACTAAGGAACTGTTGGACAACTAGTGATGACGACTCATTGTCAGACACAACGAGTCATAGTGAAGACTCGTTGCCATGGCAGTGAGGTACCAAATACTTCAACCCAGTGATTAGGAGTCTAACATATGAATCATTATTAGTCTAAATAATTTATTAGGTGGTCCCGTCATCATCACAGTGAGAAACCAAGGAATCAAGTTCCTAAAAATTACTCCTCATAATGACTCATGACCAGATGATACGCCCAAATTACAACTCTCGTTAGAAAGTGTAAGCGGTCGCTGTCAAATATAGAACCCAACTGGGTTGGGTGTTGAATCCCACATGGAATACTATGATCACTAAGTATTGTGATTATTATTAGACTGTTGATCGAAGGTTCCAAAGTAAAAGGGGGTTTCAGTTTAAGTGCACAATAATATTATCGGTGTAACAATGAGATGATATGTGTAATAATATTTGATCACAGAGAATGACAAGTTAGGGTTATGTCCACCTTGTAGCTTCTACTTCTCTATTAACTATGAGTAATAAGGATTTATACATGCATGCACTTATAGAGAGATGTATTCTAATTCTAAATCCAAGTGTTTCTCAACCATCAAGGATTTATTCACCTTAGTTCTCTCGAATCCAAAGTGTACAACCAATCATACGAACTCTCCAAGTAGTTAATCCTGCTAAGGCATTAATGTGTAAAATAGAGGTTGGAAACCCTATTTTCTTGTCACACTCTCTTTTCCAAACAACAACTTTTCTATCGAACAAGTTATTGCTATAATGGAACATTACCTATGTTTGCAACCATGAGAATTCAATCATAACAAAGAGAGTAATAATATAAGTGGATTAACACAATATAAATTCAAAAACCCATAGCAATAGAGAGTATACTACAAGGTTTCCATAACCCTAACAAATAAACTTAGCTACTCATGAATAAAACGGAAATCACAATAGAAATATTCATCATACCAAAACTTAGAACGGTCTTGGTGGAGAATATGAATAGCGAAAATAAGAGAGAAAAAAGTTTCTCTCTCTCTCTCTCTCTCTCTCATCAAGCCAAGCCTCTTTCTCTTGTTTTCAAAAAAATACAGAATGTGAATTATCCCTAAAAATTCAGCAATAAAACTTTGAATAACATCCTTCTCTAATAAATTGCTATTGCATCCTTAACTATTTAAAAATATTGTGTTTGCCCGGGAAAAAGTTCCCATACATCACATTCAGTCCAAAAGCTGCTTTCCTTTTTATGTGAAGTTTTCTTTGATGTCCACAGGTCCCCAAAGTGCTGTAATCTTCATCATTAGTACATGAAAAACATGCTAATCACATAGGTCAGCTCACTTAACTAAAAATAGACTAAAAGTTCAAGAATTATGTATTTTATCCTCAAAACTTAGCTAAAACATGGGTAAGTTATGGTGCTTAGACGTATAAATACGCCCAACATCACCAGACCTAACAAGTCATTACCTAAACCGTGATAATTGTTTCCCAGAAATTCTGAATATTTTAAGAAGGGCTTTGGGTTCCTTTCCCATTCTTTTAACTCCTAACCCATATCTTTTAGACTTCCCTAAGGGTGGAATATAAGACTAATTTTCCCCAAAAAAACCCATTAAGTCACAAAATCATTTGAAACCAAGAAATGGAGTGATTATTCTTCTCTAAAGTCAAGTTAGGATTCCTCGATCTAAAGTTCAAATTTCATGGATTTCTCCAAGGTATCTATTGATGCACCGTGGAAACACGACACTTTTGACGCTTAAAACAATGAATTTTTTCCTGTACTTAGGTTGTTTTAGTAGACATGATGTGTTTTTGTGCTTGTTACAGGTGAAACAGGTCTATGATATTATCGAGATAAAACTGGAAGAAAAGGACCTGAAGGAGACAAAGTATGCAGATGATACGACTCACCTTATAAGTTGTCAACACCTCATATGACTTATACGCAGACTCGTAAGCACAACAAAAACAAAAGACAAGAAGAAAAACTAAGTGACTAGAAGATATGATTGAGGATACAAGTAGTAAGATAAGGATACGAATCTGAAGAAGCTGTCATCAAGACAAAAAATCTTAAAGAGGCTATTCAGAGTTGAAGTCTTAGAAGAATACGATCGAAAGTCTGAGCACACTCGTATAGGTAAACCGTAAGCAAACCAGTGTCCAGAGCATGAAAAGAAGAATTCCTAGGTGGATACGCATGAAGGCTACAAGTAATATGGTCAATGTATGACTCATGAGAAGAATTCGTAAGATGAACAAAAAGTTGAAGTCTAGAAAAATAGACATTGGAGAACATACGAGAGGCCTGGTACAACTCGTAAGGAGAACATATGAGTGGATGAACGAGTCATACCATGCACCGACATAACTTTTCCTTTTGCATTTTATTAGGATTTCTGAGTATTTTTGTGATACTATAAATACCCTAGGTTTATCTTTTATTGGGTTACATTCTTTAACATTTTTTGTCATTTTATTATACTCTATTACATACATTTGTATTGATCTTGAGATATTATTCTTCTCATTATTATGCAAATATTTTCATGCTTTCCTTAGTGATTATCATCGATTGTTGCATAAGCATGAGAGGCTAACTTCTCTGACTAGGGTTGTGGGAATCCCGATGGATTAACCACGTAAGAAAAGGAGGAGATTTATCTATTCTAAAGTAGTTGATATATATTAATATTTTTCATCATAATTGGCCTCAGAGCTACTACAGAAGCTTGAGGATTGACTGTATTCGATAACGTCTCCACAAGGGAGTTTGAGATTGGGAAAAAAGGATTACGACAATAATTTGAGATTCACTTCCATCTTTTCATTCTGCCATCTCATTTAATCAACTTGAGAATCAAAAGGTGTGAGTCAAAAAAAAGTTATAGACAAGGAACAAAAAGGCGACGCCTTGAGACCCTCAAGGTAAAGGGTGAGATTTATCAACACGTTTATAAGACTGTTGATAATACATAGCTTGTTGACTTTTCATGCAGGTATAATATGTGGGTTGAACACGAGAAGCTTACAGAGTTAAGAAGTCGGAGGAATGTAGTCCTAGTGTTCGTCTTCTATTATTTAAAACTCAAAGCATTCAAGTTTAGTTACTACTTACTGATTACTTCCAAATTCCCGTATTTACTTTTTCTCACTGCTTGTGTATTCCATCAAGTTAAGAAAATATTCAAAGTTTCCCCTGTGGGTTCGACCCCAAACTAGTTGGGTTACTATATTTGGCATAGACCGCACATACTTATTTTGGAGGTTAGTTTTGGGCAAATCAAATTTTGGCGTCGTTGCTGGGGAAGAAGATTTGAGTGAGTTAATTGAATTGGTGAAGATCGTGGGTTTTATTTTCTATTTTTGATTTGGCAGATGTATGTCAAACCCTAGGAGAAGAGGTAATCCCTTATTAATTTTTTATCCAGAGCTTGAAAGGATTTTTCAAACACCGAGAAGGATGTCATGTCAAGTTCATAATGGTGTTCCTATTGGGGTTCAAGACCCTCCTCCTCTACTTGTTGATCCTAATGCGGAACTCCCATGTGTTCTAGATGATCCATAAAATATTGCAGATTTATAGATACAATAGTTAATAACTGCTATTTAGGAAGAGAGAGGAGCAACCGAAGAGTCCCAATTAGCTGAGGAGGCTGGGTTAGTTCAACAAGGAGGACTAGTTAGATCACGTAAAATATCTAAGCGTAGAGGCAAAGTTTAGAGAGTCAGATATTCATTAATTCCTATATATTAATACTTTCACATATACGATGATGAAGCAGATATGGGTTATGTTTAACCTGCTGAGACATGAGCCATCATTCCTCTTGCTTTACCACCCAATGTGAAGTTTGATATTACTAGTGCTATGATCCAATTGTTGAATGTGAAAGGTGTATTTTCAGGATCAACTACTAATGAAGCAAACATATATCTTGCAAACTTACTGGGATTTGCACATCATACACTATTCCAGGGGTGGATCAGGAAGCATTGAGATTGAGGTTGTTCCCATTTTAATTGACTTGTGAGCATTATTATGGTTAGGCAAACTTTCCAGCGGTTCAATTACTACTTGGCATGAGTTGCATAAATAGTTTCTGAATAGATTTTCCCTCTTGCAAGGATGATACAATTGAAAGATAAAATTTATAACTTCAGATAGTTACCTACATAATCTTTGTATAAGGTGTGGTTTAGATTCAAGAAAAAGTAGAGTATGGTACCTAATCACAAAATTAGAGGGTCAAATTTGTTGGAAATCTTCTACAGATCACTGAATGTTAGTTCTAGAGCAATGACAAATATGATTTTGGGAGGTGCATTCATGTGTCTTCAGTGAGATGCTACACAGGATATGCTTGATGATATTTCAGTGACTAATAGAGGTTGGCATACTAGAGATGCTGAGCATGGTCCAGGTGAATATGATATTGGAGCATCTAATAATTATAAAGCTGGTCAGGATTTGGTAGCACAAAGGTTGCACAGCTTTAGACAGATATTGGGATGCTTACAAAATAATTTGCAACAATGAGTGCTAAGAAAGTGATTGTAGTTGCGACATACGGATCTACTTCTAGAACTTTTGAAATTGAATCTAAAGGGGAACCAAAGTATCTTGATTGTAGGTTAGCAGATTTTCAAGCCCAAGGGAAAAAGAATCAAGGTCGAAACTATTTTAATGACAGATACAGAGATAAAAGTAGAGAGATATGGTGGCTGGCAGGGAAATGATGACTACAAAGAGAAGAGTCACAAGTATGTTCCACCTGGTAGTCGTGATTCAGAATCCAGAATGGAGACAATGTTTTTAAAGATAGTCAAAGGCCAATAAAGTCTAGAGAGATGTCTTAAGGAGATTAAGGCAGACTTGTCAGGGCTCAATCAAAACATTGAGTCACATGCTACTGCAATCAAACAACTGGAGAAGTAGTATGGCCAAATGTCAGCCGAATTGAATCAAAGGCAACCTGGCACTCTTCCTAGTAACACAGTTGCAAATCCAAAGAAAGATGGTCACTGCCATGCCATTACCACTTGGAATGGTAAAACAATTATAGATCTGCATGTACCCACTGTTGATGAGCAAAATAATAATGATGATTCTATTTATGTAGAGAGTAGTAGCAAGAAAGATAAAGGAGAAGATGAGGCCGTAGAGTCTATTTTGAAGCCTATCCTAAGACCTCATCCTCTTTTTTCTCAAAGTCTAAAAAAGAAACAAGAAGAGGGTAAGTATCAAAAGTTTTTGTCTATGTGAAAGAAGCTATCAGTCAATATCCTACTTGTAGAGGCATTAGAGAAAATGCTAGGATATGCAAAATTCATGAAATAGTTGATCACCAAATAATGGTCAGTCAGTTATGAACCAGTCGACAATATTAATCATTGCAGTGCTTTAGCTACTAGATCAATAGTGGAGAAAAAGGAGGATCCTGGTTCTTTCACCATTCCTTTCACCATTGGATCTTTCAACTTTACTCGTGTATTATATGATTTGGGTTAGTGTAAACCTCATTCCATTACCAGTATTTAAGAAGTTGGGGCTTGGGGTGCCCACACCAATGACCATGAGACTAGTGATGGCAGATATGATAGTGAAAAAACCAGTTGGTATTCTATATGATGTATTGGTGAGGGTGGCATCTTTCATCTTTTCTGATAATTTTGTGATATTGGACTATGAAGTGGACTGTCAAGTCCCAATTATTTTGGAAAGGCCGTTCTTGGCTACCGAAATGACGTTTATTGATTGGCAGCTAGGATATCTGGTGCTAAGACTCAATGATGAATAGGTGATATTTAATGTATCCAAATCCGTGAAACAACCTTATAAGTTGTGAGTGGTATCATTGATTGATGTGCAAAATAAGGAGATGGATTCATTCAATGATATTGATTTAGTGACTATTTTGGATGATACTTCTGATGCTGTTCTTCTTGAAAAGAGGTTGGGTGTATGATCTTCGACAGTGATGGTACTGATAATTATGATGAGATGAAATGTGCACTCTATGGGAGTGGTTCTTATACTTATGCATCCAAGAAGATTGATTTGGATCTAAATAATAGAACCACTCCACCTGCTCATCCATCGATTGAGGAGCCACCCATCTTTGAGTTGAAGGACCTCCCTTTTCATTTGCGATATGTATTTTTGGGGGAAAACAACACTTGTCAGTAGTCATTTCTGCTGACCTAATTGATATAGAAGTTAATGTTTTTCTATCAGTGTTATAGATATTCAAGAGGGCTATATGTTTGCAATTGCGGATATTATGGGTATCCCACCCGGTCGTTATACTCATAAAATTCAACTTGAATCGAATTGTATTCAGAGTATAGAAAATCAATGTTGACTCAATCTTTCTATGTAGAAGGTGGTGAAGAAAGAGATAATTAAGTGGTTGGATACTAGTGTAGTGTATCCCATTGTTGATAGCAAGTGGGTCAGTCCGGTACATTATGTTCTGAAGAAAGGAGGTATTACTATTATGCCTAATGAGAAGAATGAGCTAGTGTCAATGATTCCAGTCACTAGATGAAGAGTTTGTATGGACTATAGGAAATTGAATGCATGGGCACAAAAAGGACCATTTTCCTATATCGTTAATGGACTAGATGTTGGATAGACTTATTGACAGAGGATGGTACTATTTTCTTGATCAATATTCAGGTTATAACCAAATAATTATTATGCCTAAGGACCAAGAGAAGACGACTTTTACATATCCTTATAGGACCTTTGAATTCAGATGTATGCCATTAGTGTTATGTAATGCTCCAGCTATATTCTAGAAATTTATGATGTCAATTTTCTTTGACATGGTAGAAGACACCATCAAAGTGTTTATGTATAGATTTTCAGTCATTGGTGATTCTTTTGAAGAATGCCTAGTTCACTTGGAAAATTCTCAACGAAGGTGTAAAGAATACAAGTTGGTACTTAATTGGGAAAAATGCCATTTTAGGGTCAAAGAAGGTATTGTTCTTGGGCTCAAAATTTCAAAAAGGGTTATTGAGGTAGATAGAGAAAAGATTAAAGTGATCGAGAAAGTACCTCCACCAATTTATGTGAAGGGTATTCGTAGCTTTTTGGGATATACTAGGTTTTATAGGCGATTCATCAAGGATTTCTCCAAGATTTCCAACCCTCTTTGTAGGATTCTTGAGAAAGAGGTGAAATTTGAGTTTACTAAAGCATGATTGAAGGATTTTGAATGTCTAAAAGAGAATTTGATGACTGCTCCTATTATAGTGGCACCAAATTGGTCCTTGTCATTTAAGATTATGTGTGATGTGAGTGGATTGGCCTTAAGGGTTGTACTGGGTCAACAAAAAAAAAGATTCTTCATCCCATCTACTAAGATAGCAAGACACAAAATTCCTTCTCAACAAAACTATACCATCACTGAACAAGAGTTATTGACAGTGGTTTTTGCATTTGAGAAGTTTAGGTCTTATTTGATTGGGACAAAGGTGATTGTGCACACAGATCATGCAACATTACGGTACTTAGTGGCCAAAAAGGATGCAAAGCTGGACTGATTAGGTGGGTGCTATTGCTATAAGAATTTGATTGAATTAAGTTGCAGATTATTTGTCTAGACTTGAGGACGAAGTTATGAAGAATATTGAAATGGACCCAAAATTAATGACAGTTTTCCAAATGAGCAGATATTAGCAGCTTCTAAAGATCTAATTCCATGGTTTGCAGACTACACAAATTACCTAGCAAGTGATCTAATCCTAGAAGATCTTTTCTTTCATCTGAGAAAGAATTTATGCATCAGGTAAGGAATTTTTTCTAGGATAAGCCTTATTTTTTCAAAATTTATGTGGATGGGATTATTCGTAGATGTATACCTGAGGTGGAGATGATGAGCATACTTGAGGTGTGTCATTCTTCACCAGTTGGGGTCATCATGAGGAACCCGCACATACCACAAAATCTTGAATTATAGGAATTATTGCCCAACAATCTATAAAGATGTACATGAATTTACTTCTACTTGTGATCAAGGTCAATGCCAAGGGAATATCTCTAGACGCCATGAACTTCCTATGACCTCTTTTTTAGAATTGGAATTGTTTGATGTATGGGGCATAGACTTTATATGTCCTTTTATGAGTTTGTTAGGAATGAAACATATTTTTGGGGCTGCGGATTATGTTTCTAAATAGGTTGAAGCAATTGTGCTCCCTAATAATAAGCACGTTGTGTCGCTGCATTCTTGAAAAATCATATCTTTTCTTGATTTAGCATGCCACGTGCTATCATTAGTGATAGTGGTTCACATTTTTGTAATCGTCTATTCAAAAGTCTGCTTGAAAAGTAAAGAGTGAAACACAAGGTGGCAATACCTTATCATACATAGACTAGTGATAAGTTGAGGTTTCAAATAGAAAAATTAAGTCCATCTTGGTAAAGACAGTAGATGCCAATAGTACTGATTCATCACAAAAGTTAGATGATGAATTATGGGCTTACTGAATAGCTTTCAAGACCCCATTGGTGCTTCTCCTTATTAGTTGGTGTATGGCAAGGTATGTCAGTTGCTTGTTCAACTTGAGCATTAAGCACCATGTGCACTGAAAATGCTAAATTTTGAGTGGCAAGATGCAGCCAAGTCAAGGATGAATAGTATGAATGAGTTGGATGAAATTTGACTCTGAGCATATGAAAGTTCTACACTTTACAAAGAGAAGATGAAGTTGCATTATGATCTCAAAATTGAGAAGAGAATTTTCAAAAAGGGTGACTAGGTATTGCGCTGCAATTCAAGGCTTTGCTTGTTTCCAGTAAGTTGAAATCTAGATGGTATGATTCCTTTACTGTGCTAAGAGTGTTCCCATATGGTGCTTTCTAATTGAAGCGGGATGGTGAAGCCCTGTCCAAGGTGAATGGAAAAAGAGTAAAGCATTTCATAGGTAACACTAAGGAAATTAAGTTAACTTTTGAGATGGACCTTGGTGAAGTCTGAGTAACCAAGGTAATTACATCATTCTGCAACATTAAATCAAGCAATTTATGAGAGGCAATCCATGAGGCTAGTTGGTGAAATATGAGTTTCCAACTTAGCCACGTCATACCGCGACATTAAATCCCATGTTTTGTACTTATTTAGTAATAGGGTAATATGTTTGTTCAGTGTGCAAGGCTAAAGATTGTAGAAAAGGGCTGGAAAAGTTCAAAACATTAGGTCATACGGAATATTCACAAGTATTATCTTAAGTGTATGACTCGTGAGTAAGAGTCGTAAGGTCACGGAAGATAATTCAGAATCATTTATAAGTTTCTGGAGCCTTTACAACTCTCAGAACAAGTCATACCCATAAGGTATGACTCATCACACTGAGTCATATCGACTCTAGAACACAGGTAAGGTTCCAGGTTTTTATGAGTAAATAAAAACATCCGTAAGCCTGGGTACGAGTCGTACACATAACTCATACCCAAGCTTAACAGGTCGGGGGTCGCGGGACAATCCGGTCCAACACTTGATTTAAAAACAAAATAGGGTATCCGTTGAGTACTCGATATCTGAAATACGAACCCACCTCCATTATTAACCGAATTTCAAGATCTTAAAGCATGAATTCACTCAAAGTCACTTACCAACTTGATCGAATTCTCTCACATTATATTGCACAAATTAAGCACGAATTTAAGGAAGAAATTTTAAAGTCAAGCATACCCACATTCTCAATTACCCAAGTAAGTTCTCAAACACTAATATTTCATATTTCAAGCTAAAATTTCAAATGCGAGATACCTTAGACATGTTATGAGTTGAAATTGCTTGTGTGTTGCATTTTGGATCCCTAATTCTTAAGATTTGATTTAAAATGGAAAGTAGGGGTAAAATTTGATATTTTATGTTGAAATCATGTGGTTTTGGGCTGATATGGGGTTGGATCAATATGATTTTGATATGGGGAAGTTCTAAGACTGGGAGATAAGAGATCAAGCTATAGGTGGTGAGAAGGTGCTGTTGGTATACCCGTGCATGATTTTGCAGATGTGTTTGGCTGCGGGGTGCAGGA
Source organism: Capsicum pubescens (assembly GCA_030864215.1). Classification (NCBI taxonomy): domain Eukaryota; kingdom Viridiplantae; phylum Streptophyta; class Magnoliopsida; order Solanales; family Solanaceae; genus Capsicum; species Capsicum pubescens. Next base: position 50,190,017 of record CM061543.1, on the reverse strand, counting down.
ACTCCCACGTATTGATGAGATGATCAAGTCCACAAACATCACTAACCTGGGATTGATCAGAGAAGCCACTAACCCATTGGCCAGGAAGGAGAGGAGCAGACATGCTACCAAAAATTTATCGATAGAGCGGTCACTATGAGACTGCTGAGGCTGTTGAGATAGGTGGACAGACTGAGATGACACACATTTTTATGCTGTGGTATACCTAGTGCCCCTCCACCGGTACAGTCTGTACCATCTCACCCGGAGGTATGCCAACTGGATTTATCATGATCTCACAGGCTATGTGGGATGAGGCTATGATGAGACTAGGCACATTGGAGGTCAAGGTACGAAACATTAAAGGAGGCGTAAAGCCCTGGATAGAAATAAAGCTGACACACCAAGATAGAGGGGTGCAACTGAGGTTAGATACATTTAAGCTTGAAATGACCCGACATTTGGCTAGTGGACAAACCTAGATGTTACAAAGGTAAAATACGAGGTGGCTAAGATAAAGAGAATGGTTACCAAGCTATAAGATAGTCCGGTATCCCATATTCCATGGTTACGTCAAGTGTACCCAAAATCTATGTAGATAATATTTTGATATTCTAGACCCGATAGAAGTGACTCAAGAGGACAAAAGAAACAAAAAAAACAAAGCATGCAAAAAGGTAGAAATGAAGAAGGCTAAGGAAGATAGCCTACAGAGTGAGCAGGACCAGGTAGTGAAGGTTTAGGAGATGCGAGCAGGAACTGGTAGCTCAAGATAGACGGTTAATGATATTGAGGGAGGTGGTGTTGTAGCCCATCGAGTGATGTAACCCTGAGTGCACCAGTCACAACCGGTTCCACTATTACTGACACAATCCCAATAGCTGATGGGACTCAGGATATTGATCATGGGAACTGACCTGAGAGCCCATGAGATGATGTCATTTGAGATGGCACCTTGAGCACCCAAGTATGTTCCCAATCCCTTGTACTTTATTTTTTAGATGCACTGGGGACAATGCATAAGCTTTCAATTGGGGGTGGGGTGGTGTACCAAGGTCTCCATTAGCTATACTTGCCATGTTTCGAAGTTCATGGCCACAATCTAAAAATTTTGAAGAACTGGCATATTATGTTTATGTTTTTTTTATTTTTACGTATTGTGTGCTGGAAATAGCCGAACTAGGAGGAAAATTCATGCGTGTGAAAGTAGACCTTGTATTAGAGGATTATGCATAAAAACTGTCTGATTTTTAAAGAAAAATTTTATGATGAAAAAAATTGATGTCCTTCCTAAATTTTTTGTTGACTGTGTGATGAGTATATGTGTGCGACAACTATGAATCTGATAATGGCGTTATGATTAATGAAAGAAAAATTAGGGCGAACAACTTCATATCTAATTATTAGTACTTAGTAGTATAATCCTATGCGAGTGTGTGTGAGTTGTTACTAAGTTCGCGGTAGATCAGAATATAGAACTTGCCCGGTTACTTTTACCTAGGTCCAGGATAGTCAAGTAGGAAATGATAATAGACCATTTTTTTTCTAAGTCCACTCGAGCTTAAATGCCCAATCAAATGATAACAATCCGTTTGATCCAAAATTTTTAGCCTAATGGACCCATTTTTTATGCACTAATTTCACCTTCCCATTTTTTACAATAAACCTATTTCGGCCCTGGTCCTCCTTGGACACTGTTCACCTTAACTTAGGCAAATCCTCTAAGTTGAGGGTGGATATTATAGGGTGCCATATGAGAAAACGATTATGAATAAAGATGTGTCAAAAAAGGACAGGTGTGGTGAAAATAAAAAAAGAAAAGAAAATTCAAAGAAAAAAATAAAATAATAAAAGTGAGAAAAGAAAACCACTCTTGGACCATGAAATGTTTTTAAAATTAAAAGGGAGACATAAGGGAGAAATAAAATGAAGTAAAAGTGAGTGGACCTCAAGTAAAGTTGATAACGCTCAAACTACACCTCTCTAATGAGAATGTAGGCGATCGTTGTCACTATAAAACCCAACTAGGTTGGGGTCGAATCCCACAGGGAATATGGTGTGAACTTAATTCGTTTGAAATTTAATCAACTGATAGCTGGATGTTTCCTGAAATGGAGTTTTTTAGTTTAGCAAGTAATTGTTGGTCACTTTAGCTACAGTGTTCATAATCAAGAGTTTATGGAAAAACCAGAATTATGTTCACTATGGGTTTTGGTATTTGATAGATGCTAATGTGGTTCAAGATTCTCACAGTAGTTAGGAGAACAAGTTATCTTTATTGAATTTATGCCTAAATGTCTCTCGACCTACTTAAGCATTTAATTACCTAATCCTCTCGGACTTAGGGAATTTATATTCATGACCATATTTTACCTCAGGTTAATCAACCTTGTTACAGCGTCAATTATTAAATGGAAGTTTTTAGTGCTTCCAAGTCCCTGTTAATAATTCACTTCCCACTATATTTGATTTCTTTATCAAGAAAATCAAAGCAGGTGTTATCTATCGTTTGCAACCAATAGACGATAATTAAAACCTTAGAATTATCAAGGAGTCCTACCAACTTTTGAATCTTGAACACACAGCACCTTATCAAGATGTAATAATCGAAACAACTAGTTATATTTATGATTTGAAAGATAAACTTACCACAAGATGAATAGAAACTAGAGATTCTCAGATTAGATCACAGTAGTAATCCCAAAATAATGATGATAATCTCTTTAAAGTTATTGCTTGTTCAAGTCAAGAAACTAGAGAGAGAAAATATTAAAATGGGTGTCTCCAAAAGATGTTCGAAACTCTCAAGAAACCCTAAACAAGACTTTAAATAGTTCATCCTAAATAAGGAAACAAAATCACAGAGTTTAATAAAGCCTCGAATTAGGTGACGACATTCGTGACAACCTATCAGGAGGCTGGCAACTTTTCTCAAATGTCATCAGCTCCACTTTGCTTTTGATACTCCCTGCTTTAGGCTGACGACAAAATATGACGTCCTATCAACTTATTGACAACTTATCACAAATTTCATCGTCTCTACCTCAGCTCTTATGTTTTTCCTTAGGCTGATGGAAATTTTGATGACCTATCATCTCCTTGATGGCTTATCACAAAATGTCATCATAACTCTCAACTCAGGTGCATTCTCTGTCTGAGGCTGACAATGAAGCTGATAACTTATCACAGGGCTTACAACTTATCAGAAATGCCGTCAGTCATACTTCTCTTTGAATTACTTTAGATTTCAACTCCTTTGCTTCCATCCTTGTTGGTTCTCTTGCATCATAGCTTCTACTGCAAAATCAAACATAAAACAATCAAAAATGATAAAAGTTGCTTATGACTTTACAATTATTCTTAGTTAAAAGCCTCAAATGTGTTAGCATTAGCTCACACATCAACACCCTCAACTTAAAAAAATTGCTTGTCCTCAAGAAACTCAACACAATTAAGAGAATACAAAGTTCATTTGGCAGTCAATCATCCATATCATCTCAAAACACTTTTACCCTCTCCAAGGTCAGTCGATTCAAGAATAATGAAGAACACCAATGCAAATAGAAATCAATATACGATATTAATTCAGCTACATTAACCATGAATATACCAGTATTACACTCTCCAAAAAAATTAGTAACTAGCAACATATCTGGTATGCCCTCACAGGAAAGAAATCCCCCTCATCTCATATCTGTAATCCTATACGTAACCATGGGGAAAATCAAAACACTCACTCTTAGAACGAAGTTCAAACCAATGTATGCCAAGTACCATAGGCTTGCCCTTATTTTCATTACCTAGATCTTCAAATAGGTCATCTAGGATCACTATAGGTCTTCACTTAGGCTTGTGATGTAGGTTAGGGGATGGTATGATACTTGATGGTATTTAAAGTAACTAAGCCTCCTTGATACTACACTAATTTTTTTGGGTTTCACTCATTAGACTTTTTCACTCTTCTCTATTATTGATCACACTTATTTAGGTTGGGTGCGGTCTTTTCCATAATCACTTATTCTTTTTCACAAATTTTCTTTTTTCTTTCTCTTTTTCTCCGCACCCTGCTTTTTTATTTTTTTTTATGCTACCTTTCTTCATACTCATTCTGTATCACACACCCCTATGATATCCACACTCAACTTAGGCCATTTGCATAAGTTAAGGTACACAGTGTCCAAGGAGGACAAGGGCCAAAACAGGTTCATTGTGATCTAAATGGAAAGGTGACAGGTGTCATAAAAAGAAATAGGCTAATCAGGCTCAAAACAGGGATCAAGGGATATTATGCACATAGGGAAGGTCATATAGGCTAAAGTGAGCTCATATCAAAATGGCTTATGATCCTTTCCTAACCCCTATCCTTCAACCTAGGTAAGACAATTTGGGTAAGTTATGGCTTCAACATACAGAGGGAACTAAGTAACATCTCACACATACTTGGCACACAGGTCTATCGCAATCTACTACTCATTCAATTCGTGTAGCTATTTAGCAATGATTATTGTGTTACTATAACTAATACCATACAAATATGCACAGTGGTCACACTTAAATGCAAACCACACAGTTAAAGAAGTAGACCACTTGAAGAGGTGTACAAAAATCACAAAACAATTCAACTGCCTCAAGTACAAGTATTTCTCCTAGTTGGCTACAAAATTTTACAACAATAATTTACCCTACACCCTCAATTTAAAATCAATGAAAATCTATACTTAGGATTAGAGTATACATGGAATAGATCAATTCCGGGGGTCATGGATTGCTGACCCTATTTCTGCATACTTAGCTTCCCTATCTCCATTAGGAGCCTTTCCTTGTTCTGGTGCAGCTGGTCTATCAGTCTCTAAAGTCCTACTAGTAGAGGCCCCTATGGATTTTGCTTGGATGGCTGCCTCCCATCTCTTATTGTTAACTAAGGACTCAATCCTCGCCTTCTTCATCTCCTCCTTTTCAAACTTCTTTCTTTCCCTTTTCTTTACTTTTCTTTCTTCATCACTGTCGGGCTTCTCTCTCTTACCTTTGCCTTTCTTCTTATCTTTCATTTTTTTTCTTCACTGGCTCCTCTGTGAGATCAAGCATCGGGATTTCTCCCTCAGATTCCTCAGCTGTCAGATCTGCTGACACCATAAAGTGGTGTTGCTGTAGCTTCCTAACCCTCCGCCTTTACTTTGTCTTGGTATGATCTGAATAATGCCATCTCTGGAGTTGACCTTTCTTTCAACTGTGCGTTGAAGCGGTTCTCTAATTTATCAATTCAACCCAGCAGAGCCTTTTAGGGCTCGAGTGTAGCCTTAACCCTCTTGTCCACTTCCGCTGCAAATTGCTTGGCAAAGAGTTTAAGTAGAGTCTCGCACCACATGGAATGCTTTGCTACTCTTCTAAAATTTATAGGGTTGAAGACAAATTCTGTTGTAGGAACTGCAGCTGAAGGGTTTGTCTCATTTCCAGAAACTGGACCTGCTCGTGCTGAAGATATTAGTGGTGCAACGTCGGAATCCTGTATTTCTACATTAGGCACTAAATTGGTACTTGTAGCTGGTGGATTAGCTGGAATCTCTGCAACCCTGTCAAGCATTAGCCTCGGCCGATTTTCCTTATTTAGGATAGGATTATGGTTCTTATTGGAAAGGAGTTCTTCTTCTAACCCTACAATCTTGGGCACATTGGCTGCCCTGCACAACTTTGTAATAAAAAAAGGGAAGGGATATGCTGTATCAGACTTTGAGACCTGAATTTTTATCTCTTCGATGACGATCTCTCCAAAGTTTAATTTATGGTTAGCCATAAAACTTGTGACTAGTATTTCTCTATCATCCCCGAGGATATTATCGCTATTTGTGGGCATCAGCCAGGTTCGTACAATACCCCACCAAAATCTTACCTCTGAATTCAGGGAGGCCTTGAAGATTCTTTCACTTAGGTTGGTCAGCCATTCCGGTTCTCCATCAGCTATGAGCTTGGCTAACCAAGACCTTTGATTTTCCCGATGCTTCAACTAGGCATAAAAAGTAGGTGAAGTGGCCTTATAAGTGAAGTTTGGGCCATGAAGGAACCTGTTGATGGTAGCTTTAGAAACATACACCATTACACCCCGTACCGGGACTTTATCCAACAAAGGTTGGTCAGCTTCTTTTTCCCCTTATCTATACATGTTTTCCAAGTGAGCTTGGTAGTTTGCATAGAACTCCCTAACTAGTGTAGGGCAAAATAAATTTCCTCCTCTTTTCGTCCATCCCAAATTGTAGTCATAAAATTTCTGCTCCACCTCGAGGTATTTGCTCAACCCTCTAATAATAATTCTCTTCTCTTGGAAGATTGGACTCTTAACAACCCTTTTGTTAGTTCTACGAAGCCCATCAAAGAAAATTTTCTGAGCTTTGGGAATCTGCCACCTAGTGCCATCTCAAACTTCAGGATTCTTGCATTTAACCATAGTTCCCCTAATTGGAGATTCTTCCACATCTTGTGTCTCGGCAGAAGAGGACTAAGTTGATTGTCCCGCGAATTCAGGTTGCCCATTATAACACCCCAATTTTCTGAACCAAAATGCTACACGGTGCTCATGACCCTGAAGGACCACAAGCTAACCCATGACTGATATCTGTACCTGTAACCTACATAATATCTCATAAAATTTGCGAAAACATGAACTGTAAGGCCATAAGGTTCAATACTGATACATATCTGAAAAACATGGTATAACAATACCAAAAAGAAACATAAATACAGAAGTCTGAACATCTAATCTGACATCTAGTCCAAAAGCCTCTAATTGAACTGAATAAGGAGTTGATGGGACATGTCCCCAACTAACTCCAACTACTGAAATAGACTGAACACTGAAATAGAAATGAAATCATCATATCCTCGAAGGATGAGGACTCATGTCTAACTCTGACTGCTGATCCTGGAATCTACTGCTGATTTGGAGCTCATGCCTCTGAAGCTATGGTGTAACATAAGAGAAAGTACCATAGCGCAAATACATCAGTACGTCTGAATGTACTGAGTATACGACGAGTGAGGTAGGCTAAATGCAAATGGTAAAATGCATGAAAATTACTGGCTGAAATGAACATGAGAGTACATACATGAATACTTTACTGTAACTAAACTCGTGGAGATACTGACTACTGAGTCTGAATACTGACAACATGAGTGTACTGATAATGAGATTCTGAAAGACTGAGTTTACTGATATTGATATGTAAATCACTAAAAAGTGATGGATCTGATACAGTATTACTGAATACTAAGAGACTGATATTGCATTACGGATAAGTGAATGATTGTTTCTGACAGTTTGAATTATGAAGAACTGGTCTAATTGACTGTATCTGACAGTCCTGAAGCTGAGTACTGATAGAATTAGTTTTGATAAATGTTATGATTGATAACATAAGTGACTGTATCTATCATTCCATAAATCTAAAGGAAACTATCTGAGTTCCATTCTATTTCTGAGTTGACTGTATCTGACAGTCCTGATATACTGAAATTTGAAGAACTATCTGAGTTCTTTACTGAGAATGGGTAGCTATAGCCGACAGTCCTAAAATCTATAACTGAAACTGTGGGAAGTAGTTATCTAACCAATATGCCCCAAATACGCTATAATAGCTAAGCTGGGGTCCAATCTCTGCCCCGACTGGAGGGGTGTCAATACCGCACCACTGGTAAGGATAGCTGTGAGAACCCTATACTGAAAGGTACTCAAATAAGAATGGTGCGAAACCTAACATACAGGTTAAGCCAACTCATCAACCCTAGTCTGATGGGTTAAGATGTCTCAACCTACGCTGGCTACGTAGTTCAGGAACACAAGGATGACTGCTAAGAATCACACCCTGAATTGGTAGGTGAGTTCCCATCCTTGGGTTCACTCGGTGATAACTTCTACTCCCATCTGAAGGACACTGAACTGAATAACTAAGCTGAACTTAATAACTGAACTGAACTGATTAGCTGAACTGCTACTGATTAACTAGACTGATACAAGTGGTATTGTTTAGCAAAGCTAAACTAAGTTTACTGGATTCCGATGACTGACGTAATGTACTGAGTTCTGAGGAATGGTTGAGAGTACTGAAGTTACTGAGATTGACTGTGAATATTGAGGTTGATGAGGTTACTGAGGTTACTTAGCACTGAGATTACTGAGATTACTGGACTACTGAGATTACTGAGATTTCTGAGTTTTCCTGAGTCACATGACTGACTAAATTTTATAGATCATGGATTGACTGAGAGTATCATGAAAATATGACATGGCTCTAGGCACACAACTATATTTTTTGGGTACAAGTACCCCCAGAACTCGATGGAAGGAAACTGACACGACTTGAATTTCTTGAGTACACGACCATCAATAAAAATCAATAATACATTAGTGGGGGATTTCATGAAGTACATGGTCATCATAATATCTATCATGAATAGGAATGCTTATAACCAAGTCATAAATCTCATATTCTAATATCATGGGCATTCTGACAACATATACTATTCATAGCAATGGCATGGAAACCATTCAAGCATAAGGGAACAACAATATGTAACATTTAGTTCATATTGTTATGATTTGGGGATATTATACTTCATGTATTTATTCAACATCTCAAACATGGTAGGGAAAGCATGGATATAATTCGCATATATAATTCATATCTTCATCATCATATATGCTTCATGCCACTACCATAAGAATACATAATTAGCATGGAAATTCATATTGAAGTGTATAGCTAACATGGACTTGTCATGTGAATATCATGGAATCTTGCAAATAGGAATTTCTAGCATCCTAGGCATGTTATCAAACACCTTGCATGCATTCTTTTACGACATTGGTGGATTTTATACTTGCATTATATTAAACCACCCAAAGTTCATGATTTTCAACCAACAACCACATATATTTCATGAAAACATACTCGGATATCATCTTAAAACTTAAACATCCATCATCAACATGTACATATTCATATCAACACAAAAATTTTACAAAACAACATTTAAAAGCATGATTCTTGAGCACTTTGAACGAATTGAATCCATAGATGAACACTACGCATACCTTGGAAGGGCGGTTCTTGATGATTGACGGAGGAATTTCCTTGAAATTTGATCTTCAAGCTTGATTGTGCAACCCTAGTTGTTTTTCTCCTATGGTGCTCTTGGATGATGATCTTTGAGATGTTAATAGGATTGTAATGTGTTTAGAAGCTATATATTTCGTAGGGTTAAGTTTAGGGACGTGTAAGGAGTGTTTAAAGGCTTTATTACCCTTAAAATAAGTCAAAATAGAGTGTTTTTTGCACTTGGAATTGACTTAGGCGGCGCCTAACCAATCTCCTAAGTTTGGTTGGGCGGTGCCTAACCAATCGCCTATCCTTACTGTCTCTCACAAAAATGGGCATAACTTTTCGCTCGGGTATTAGATTAAGTAAAAATTGGTATTGTTGGAAAGATAATTCGATTCTCTACAATTTGGTGGTTCTAAATATGCAGAAATACCACATTAACATCGAGTTATACTCATTCAAATATGACCCTTACGAACTCGAACACTAAAACTTGATGGATTCAAAAATCTTAGCTTGTATTACCTTAAGTGACTCATATTAACATGATTAATGCATATACTCATTGTAAGTCATGAACTAAAATGCTACTCACAGGATAGGAGGTTTCATACATAGGAAAAATGATTCATCTCCTAGCTTAGAATCATACGGGGTATTACAATATCTCCCCTTTGGGAACATTTGTCCTCGAATGGAAATTAACTGAGGTGGGAGAGATGATAAGATGAAGTAAGTACAAGACATACACTACTAAAACATGGGTTCATGACTAACATAACTGAAAGCTGAGCACAATATACTGAACATGCATATCTGATGCATGGGAAGCTGATTCATGAGTATAAGACTGAGGATTCTAATAAAATGAGTTTTCTCAAAATGAGGATGCATATCTGATGCACAACTGAAAGGCTGAATCCATGCATATCTGATGCATAATTATATGACTGACATGATACATGAATGCATAACTAAAAGTACTGATGAGATGATCACGCATATCTGATGCGTGAATTCATGGAACATGCAATGGTAAAGGTATCAAGTTTGAACTGAAAACTGAGCATGGAATTGAATACCAAGTTTGGTACTGAAATATGAACATGAGAATGAGTAAGTTTAAGAAAAACTGTTACCTTGAACTGAAAATACCGATAAGTTTGAGGTTAATTACTCCATATGCATGATCGGGAACATGAGAACATAACTGAGTCTGGGACGTGGTAGATATACAGAATATCATGATCTGAACTAAATCTTGAAAACATGGCATACGACTGATGTTGGAGTTTAAGGTTTAACTTATGAGTACCCCTTCTCCAAACTGGATTCATTAAAAGAAAATAGAGCAACATATTTATGTCATGAAAGTTTAGGGGTATGATATATCTCCCCCTTGGGACACTATGTCCCTCAAATAATACTGACTTGGATGAGCTACTGAGGGCAATTGAGGCGATGCACAAGACACCTAGGAACTGAGTCATGACTGAATAACTAGGATCTGAAACTGAGACATGATACATGATACATGAACTGAGCTGAACATGAGTGCATAAATATACTAACTTATCTGATCAACTGAATAACTGATAGCTGAATACTGGATCTGCAAAGGTAAAATGCACTTAGTCTGAATAGCTGGGCTGAGATTTTTGAGTTTTATGCATAGGATATAAGGACTAACTGAGTAGAATGAGGTATCTGAGCATAGATTCCTGAAGTCTGTATTATTTGTGAATGCGATACCAAGCGTACGACATGAATCTGAGGTATTCTATAAACTGGGGTACTAAAACACTGATAACTGAGTACTGACAACCTAAATGCTATGGTAAAGCTTGTCTGGAACTGAACTGAGTTTCAAATCTGGTTACTGAACTAAAAATGACATTATAACTAAGCCTATAGCTAGTACAAAAGTACTGAACTCAAGGACTGAACACTGATCACTGAGTGCTAGATACTAAAACTATAATCGAGTTGGCAACTGAGTTTTTAATGGATACATGCTAGGGACTGACATAAGTCAAGGATCTAAATGTACACTTACACTTTGTACTTTCCCAACTTCTAAATACAACCCCTTGCTAGACGTTTACTTGCATATTTATCATAACATTCAAGCCTATCTTCACAACTACACCCTCGTGCAAAGTAAGCATGCAACAATCTTCTCTTATCTAAACAACTGCTCATCACTACACTGTTCCATAAGGAGAGATAACTGGAAGAGTAAATCAGGAGGACCTAAAACATGAATAGATACAAACTAAACTTGACACATGACTGAAACTTGAGGAATAAAATATCAATAGTTTGGATTTACCAATAAGGTCTGAACTGAGGATATACATAACGTAGTCTAAATGTATCTGATCTGTAGGGGCATAGCATGAGTCATGGAAGCTAAGTATACTGGAAAGCATAATATGCGTACATGAGTCATGAGTTGCATGACCTGAGTCTAGAGTTTCTGTATTCATGGGACATGATTCGTAATACTGAAGGAGATGAAACTGAACCCCTTATGCTGGGAACTAAAGGTGCACATGATCCCGTGGAAAGTGCATGAAAGTAGATTGTGCTCATGGAACATGATTCGTACTGCGGAGTAAAAGGGACTCCTTATGCTGGAAATTGAATTCATACATGATTATGGAAAAAGAGATACATGAGCATGGTTCGTGACCATAGAGTTGGTATGCAATGCCTGAGTTGATTTTGTGATAGCTGAAGTGAAAAACTCTGCACTGAGATGAGAATGGGTCTGGAATTGTCTTCCCTTACTGCTTTCTATACACACTAGCTCTACTACTAAAATCTGAGGGCCTGGCTTAGGTACTTGATCTGCCATCACATACCTACATTCTGTTCAACACCTGCCTATCTTACTAAACACATCATCTAATTTTGTTTCCTCACATACTTCTAATATCATATTCACACCTTCATCCTTAATTTTGAGTCAATAAACTTAAGTTTTTAGCTAGTACTGTTTAAGCCTACTGATCTAATCCCCATGAATACATAATCTGATCAAATAGAATAATACTATCCCAACTCTACTACTGCTAAACTTTTGGGTTCAAGAATGAGTTTTCATGATCATGAATAAAATCTGTACGACCTTGGAACAATAATGAACTGATGGGATACTGTTTGAGTCTGTGGCTAATCCCATAACTGACTGTAGGGACTTTCTGAGAATGCCCTATCTTTAGGACTTTGAACTTCACAATTTCTGTTACCTTGAAAGTAAGGTAAAGTGAACATGAGGGGTGCATGATATGAATCTACATGGGTTCCTTAGAGAAGCTTGCCATAGCACAATCTTGAGACATGAAAGAAGGGAAACTGTTCCTAAAACATCTCATAGCCTCCTTCACATAAGTGTGGTGCACAACATGCCCGTGTACAAGACTCTACTTGATGTAGCTTTCAGACTTTCTAGGATACTGTTGAACCTTAGGCTCTGATACCAAGTTTGTAACGCCCCAATTTTCTGAACCGAAATGCTACACGGTGCTCATGACCCCGAAGGACCACAAACTAACTCATGACTGATATCTATACCTATAAATTGAATAATATCTCATAAAATATGTGGACACATGAACTATAAGGCCATAAGGTTTAATACTGATACATATCTGAAAAACATGGTATAACAATACCAAAAAGAAACATAAATACTGAAGTCTAAACATCTAATCTGACATCTAGTCCAAAATCCTCTAACTGAACTGAATAAAGAGTTTATGGGACATGTCCCCAACTAACTCCAATTACTGAAGAAAATTGAAATAGAAATGAAATCATCATGTCCTTGAAGGATGAGGACTCACGTCTAACTCTGGCTGCTAATCCTAGAATCTACTGCTGATTTGGAGCTCATGCCTCTGAACCTATGGTGTAACATAAGAGAAAGCACCATAGCGCAAATCCATCAGTACGTCTGAATATACTGAGTATATGAGTGAGGTAGGCTAAATGCAATGGGTTATATGCATGAAAAATACTAACTGATATGAATGTGAGAGTACATACATGCATACATAACTGTAACTGAACTCGTAGAGATACTGACTACTGAGTCTGAATACTGACAACATGAGTGTACTGATAATGAGATTCTGAAAGACTGAGTTTACTGATATTGATATGTAAATCACTAATAAGTGATGGATCTGATACTGTATTACTGAATACTAAGAGACTGATATTGCATTACCGATAAGTGAATGATTGTTTCTGGCAGTTCAAATTATGAAGAACTGGTTTGATTGATTGTATCTGACAGTCCTGAAGCTGAGTACTGATAGCATGAGTTCTGATAACTGTTGTGATTGATAACATAAGTGACTGTATCTGACATTCCATAAATCTAAAGAAAACTATCTGAGTTCCATTTAATTTCTGAGTTGACTGTATCTGACAGTCCTGATATACTAAAATCTGAAGAACAATCTGAGTTCTTTACTGAGACTGGGTAGCTATAGCTGACAGTCCTAAAATCTGTAACTGAAACTGTGGGAAGTAGTTATCTAACCGACATGCCCCAAATATGCTAAAATAGCTAAGCTGGGGTCCAATCTCTGCCCTGACTGGAGGGGTGTCAATATCGCGCCACTGGTAAGGACAGCTGTGAGAACCCTATACTGGTAGGTACTTATATCTGAATGGTGCGAACCCTAAACTGACGGTTTAAGCCACCTCATCAACCCTAGTCTAATGGGTTAAGATGTCTCAACCTACGCTGGCTACGTAGTTCTGAAATACAAGGATGACTGCTAAAAATCATACCCTGAACTGGCAGGTGAGTTCCCATCCTTGGGTTCACTCGGTGCTAACTTCTACTCCCATCTGGAAGACACTGAACTGAATAACTAAGCTGAACCGAATAACTTAACTGAACTGATTAGCTAAACTGATATTGATTAACTGGACTAATACTAGTGGTATTGTTTAGCAGAGCTAAACTAAGTTTACTGGATTCCGATGACTGACGGAATATACTGAGTTCTGAGGACTGGTTGAGAGTACTGAAGTTACTGAGATTGGCTGTGAATACTGAGGTTGCTGAGGTTACTGAGCATAGAGATTACTGAGTTTACTGGACTACTGAGATTACTGAGATTTCTGATTTTTCCTGAGTCACATGACTGACTGAATTCTATAGATCATGGCTTGACTGAGAGTATCTTGAAAATATGACATGGCTCTAGGCACACAACTATATTTTTTGGGTACCACTACCCCCAGGACTCGATGGAAGGAAACTGACACGACTTGAATTTCTTGAGTACACGACCATCAATAAAAATCCATAATACATTAGAGGGGGATTTCATGAAGTACATGGTCATCATAATATCTATCATGAATAGGAATGCTTATAACCAAGTCATATATCTCATATTCTAATATCATGGGCATTCTGACAACATATACTATTCATAGTAATGGCATGGAAACCATTCAAGCATAAGGGAACAACAACATGTAATATTTAGTTCATATTGTAATTATTTGGGGATATTATACTTCATGTATTTATTCAACATCTCAAACATGGTAGGGAAAGCATGGATATAATTCGCATACATAACTCATATCTTCATCATCATATATGCTTCATGCCACTACCATAAGAATACATAATTAGCATGGAAATTCATATTGAAGTGTATAGCTAACATGGACTTGTCATGTGAATATCATGGAATCTTGCAAATAGGAATTTCTAGCATCCTAGGCATTTTATCAAACACCTTGCATGCATTCTTTTACGGCATAGGTGGATTTTAAACTTGCATTATATTAAACCACCCAAAGTTAATGATTTTTAACCAACAACCACATATATTTCATGAAAACATACTCGGATATCATCTTAAAACTTAAACATCCATCATCAACATGTACATTTTCATATCAACACTAAAATTTTACAAAACAACATTTAAAAGAATGATTCTTGAGCACTTTGAACGAATTGAATCCATAGATGAACACTACGCATACCTTGGAAGGGAGGTTCTTGATGATTGACGGAGGAATTTCCTTGAAATTTGATCTTCAAGCTTGATTGTGCAACCCTAGTTGTTTTTCTCCTTTGGTGCTCTTGGATGATGATCTTTGAGATTTTAATAGGATTTTAATGTGTTTAGAAGCTATATATTTCGTAGGGTTAAGTTTAGGGACGTGTAAGGAGTGTTTAAAGACTTAATTACCCTCAAAATAAGTCAAAATGGAGTGTTTTTGGCACTTGGAATTGACTTAGGCAGCGCCTAACCAATCGCCTATGTTTGGTTGGGCGGTGCCTAACCAATCGCCTATCCTTACTATCTCTCACAAAAATGGGCATAACTTTTCGCTCGGGTATTAGATTAAGGCAAAATTTGTATCGTTGGAAAACTAATTCGATTTTCTACAATTTTGCGGGTCTAAATATGCAGAAATACCACATTAACATCGAGTTATACTCATTTAAATATGACCCTTATGAAATCAAACACTAAAACTTGATGGATTCAAAAACTCTTAGCTTGTATTACCTTAAGTGACTCATATGAACATGATAAATGCATCATAAGATATATTATCGCTAGGATAGTCATTGTAAGTCATGAAATAAAATACTACTCATAGGATAGAAGGTTTCATACGTAGGAAATATGGTTCGTCTCCTAGCTTAGAAACATACGGTGTATTACACCCACACTCATGCTCCCCTGAATCAGGATGATCTGAATCATGCTATTCAGATTCAGCATGATCAAAATCTTGTTTCTCAGAGGCCGTCTACTTAGAAGATGTATGTTCATAATTTGTTATCTATGTGTCACTCCCTTCACTCTTCTCCACTTCAACTGGTGGAGGTGGTGAAGGCTTTTTAGGGCTTTTCTTCTTCTTTTGCTGCCTGAGAAGAGGCCCTTCCTCTTCATAATCAGACTCTTTATTAAAGAGTCTCCAAGGTACACTTCCCTTAGTCACTTTCTTTGTAGATTTTGAGTTCTTTCCTTTAGGTGCCATTTCACAACCTGTAGCAAGAGAAAAACCATTAGTCGACTCTCAAGAGTATAAACACAAACACTTCAATCATTTTAAGTTTCACACCCCTTGAAAGTCTTATTCATACTTCAGACCCCAGGTGTGACAATATTTCTAATAAGTCATAACAAATGTGATAGCTTATCACAAATGTCATCGGCTCTAAACCGAATCCACAAAATTTTATCAACTTTTGATGACATTTCTGATAAGCCTTCACAGTTGTGATAACTTATCATGAATGTCGTCATCTCTAAACAGAACCCACAACATTTTTAGTAACCTTTGATGAAATTTCTGATATGCCGTCATAGTTTTGATAACTTATCATGAATGTCGTCAGCTCAGGATAAAACTCTAACTCGACTTTAACTTGATTTTTAATTTGCTTTCTCCCTAAAACCCCATTGGTTCTCGTTTTTGAGTTGATCTTGTACTTCCCAAGATTGCACAGCAAACCCTAATTCTCGATTTTTATCCATTTGCAAGATAACTTGATTCAAGCTTCTTGCTAACTTGAGTTCACCTCAGTTTATCACTTACCAATTGAAAAGAAGGTCTAGGTTTTGAGCATACCTGGTGGGTACCTTCACTACGAGAAAAAGGAAGTATGGAAATATTCTTGATTTTGATTGGAAACCCACACACACAAGGAAGTTTTCTTTTGTTTTAGTTGGAAACACTTTGAAAAAAATGGAAAAAAATAAACTAAGTATGGAAAGAAAATAAAACTTTAAGTAAAATAGAGGAAATAAGCGGGAAGGTGGAAAGACAGTGTCTTGGGGCAGGTTGGATCTTTTTACCTGGGCCCAGACTTTCAGCTAATTTTGGGGTTTTTTTGTGACGACATTTCTAATAAGCCGTCACAAATGTGATAGCTTATCAAAAATGTCGTCAGCCTTAACAAACCCTACCTCAGAGCTGATGTCTCTGACGACAAATCTGGCAGCTTATCACAATTGTGATAGCCCATCAAAAAAATATCGTCAGGATCACTTGGCTGAATACATAGATTCCACCTTCTTTGCACTAGAACCTAACTAAAAAAATAAATAATTTGCTGGAACATAAAAATTTTGGGTTGCCTCCCAATAGCGCCTGATTTAACATCGCGGCACGACTTGGTTATCTTGACTATTCAGACTTCGCCAAGATAACCTGTTGATACCTCTTTACCATCTTAATAGAATATGTCCATGATTGAGAAAACACTCTTCTCTTTTTGCTGTGTCATAGATGAGTGTATTTTGAATTGTGCTTCTTTAACATTTAGCTTGAACTTCAGCTTATTCAGCTCTATATCTATGATCATTCTCCCGGTTGCAAGGAATGGTTTGCCCAAGATGATGGGAACTTTGAAATCCACCCAAATTCTAGGACTACAAAATCAACATGAAGAATAAAGTCGGTCACCTTTACCAATACATCATGTAATATGCCCACTGGCAACTTTACAGACCTATCTGCCATCACTAATTGCATGTTCGTTGGGGTAGGATCCCCCAAACCCAGTTTCTTATACACTGCAAGTGGAATTAGGTTTATACTGGCTCCCATATCGCTTAGTGCTTTTGTGAAATTCTGGCACCCAATAGTGCATGAGACGGTAAACTCTCCCGGGTCTTCCTTTTTCTACACTAAAGACCTTGTAGAGATAGAGCCACAATGAAAAAAATTGTCCTCCAGCTAATGGATAACCTTCAATTTATTCATGACAAGGTCTTTCATAAACTTCGTGTATCCTGGAATTTGCTTAAGTGCCTCAACCAAAGGCACATTTATTGTCAATTGCCATGAATTTGATGAATTTTACATCATTAATTTTTTTTCTTCAACTGCTGAGGAAAGGGAGGTGGTGGTATTGGGATAGTTTTCAACACTACCTCCTTTTCCTTCTTTTTCTCTTTTTTTGGAGCAACATCAGAATTATCCAGCTTCTCCTTCTTCCGGTTCATCATTAATTACCTCATCAACTACATGTTTTCCCTCAGAAGGGCCAGGTAATATCTTACCACTTCTAGTGGTAATATCCATATATAGGCCATCATTCTATGGATTTTAGACCATATCACTTGGTAACATTCTGCTCTTCCTCTGGTTGAATGCTGTGAAGAGTTGGCTCACCTGCTGCTCTAACTATTTGATTACAGTGGAGTGCGAGTTTACCAACTGACTAATAGATGATAGATCAGTATTTGTGGTAGTCACACCAGAGTTGGTAGCTTCCACTCCCTTCAACAACTTATCCATCATGTCCTTCATGGGCATCTTTTCAGAACTTGTTGTAGCAGCCTCATAATTTCCAGGAGGGACATAGAGCCCGCTCCTACCATTATTGTTCCTCTAATTTCCCTTCTCCCTATCTTTATACCCAAGCTTATCATAATAATTCTGACCTTGATTCCCCTGGCCATTTCCTAGGAAACCCTCCTTATTATTAATATAGTTTTCCTCTTATTCTGCATCAGCATTAACTCTATCCTGAGATCCTAAAACTTTTACCTTCTCAGTCTTACCTAATAGAAAGTGCTTGGTTAGAAAGTCCATCTGTGTTTTAAGGTGAGACATGTCTTGGTCACGCTCCTCATCTCTTCTACGTTGTTCTACAGTAATACCCCCAGACACAGTAGGGCTAGCTACCACAGAGTCTTTGGTATGCCATGCCCGACTCTGTTTGGTCAATCTTTCTAGCATCTCTAAAGCCTCTGGGAATGTTAGATCAACAAAAAAACCACCAGTATCATTATCTACAATTGGATTTGTCATAGAGTTAAGAGCCCTGTACAAAGTCTCTATCAAGTGTACGTCCGTCATATTGTGGTTCGGACACTGCGTCAACTTCTTCTTGATTCTTTCCCAGGTTTCATGCAAGGCTTCAGTTGGGAGCTACCTAAAGTTACTGATCTGATCCCTCAACTGTACCCTCCTTGAAAGAGAAAAGAACCTTTCTAGGAAAGCTCCTTTCAACTGCCTCCATTTGGCTATACAATCGGGTGTCAGCTCATTTAGCCACAAAGTTGCCTCCCAGACAGAGACAACGGAAACAATCTCAATTGGATAGCATTTTTTCCCACTCCTAGGTTATCAAAAGATTTACAGATACTGACAAAATTCACGAGATTTAAGTTCGGGCTATCCCCAGAAAGGCCACCAAACAACCCCTTCAGATTGAGGAGTTGAATCATAGTACTCGTAATGTTGAATTTAGCCCCAGGTGCCAACTATGGAGGAATGATTTCACCCGTTTCACCTTCTACATCCATTCCATCATCGTTATCATTATGGTCATACTGGACCGCTGATACTCTTTCCTTTCTCAGAACGGACTGTTCCTGTTAACATTACGTTGTACTGGTGAAGCTACTTGCTCTGCACGCCTTGGGTTACCAGGATTTAGCAACTCCTCGTCTCTCAAATCTTCATCCTCAGGATTTTGATGTCATGCTTGTTGAACGAAATTTTGCACATTTACCTGAGCTCTAGCTAAGGCTGTCAATCTGTCAACCTCTTGATATTCTGCCATTCTTCTAATTCGTTGTGGTTCCAGATTAAGTGGTAATAATGGTTCTACAGAAATTTTGGTGCTTGGAAAATAATACAAACATCCTGCAATAACAAAAACAACAAATAAACATAAAACTAGGAAACTTGACTAACAGTCAATTAGCGCACCAACTTCAATTCACAACTGTATTCCCTGGCAACGGAGCCATTTTAGATAACACTCAAACTACACCTCTCTAATAAGAATGTAAACGATCGTTTTCAATATAAAACCTTACTAGGTTGGGGTCGAATCCCACAAGGAATATGGTGTGAACTTAAGTCGTTTGCAATTTAATCAACTGATAGCTGGATGTATCCTGAAATGGGTTTTTTTAGTTTAGCAAGTAATTGTTGGTCACTTTAGATACAATGTTCGTAATCAAGAGTTTATGGAAAAACCATAATTATGTTCACTAGGGGTTTTGGTACTTCAAAGATGCTAATGGTGCTTCAAGATTCTCACAGTTGGTAGGACAACAAGTTATCTTTATCGAAGTTATACATAAATGTCTCTCGACCTACTTAAGTATTTAATTACCTAATCCTTTACGACTTAGAGAATTTATATTCATGACCAGATTTTACCTCAGGTTAATCAATCTTATTACAACATCAATTATTAAATCGAAGTTTTTAGTGCTTCCAAGTCCCTATTAATAATTTACTTCCCACTATATTTGAAGCAAATCAAAGCAGGTGTTATCTATCATTTTCAACCAATAGACGATAATTAAAACCTCAGAATTATCAAGGAGTCCTACCACCTTTTGAATCTTGAACACTCAACACCTTATCAAGACTTAATCCTAGCTCCCATAATTCAGGTTAAAGGAATTTAGCCGCTCATAATGTAATAATCAAAAGAACTAGTTATATTCATGATTTGAAAGATAAACTTACCACAAGATGAATAGAAACTAGAGATTCTCAGATTAGATAACAGTAGTAATCCTAAAATAAAGATGATAATCTCTTCAAAGTAATTTCTTGTTCAAGTCAAGAAACTAGAGAGAGAAAATATCAAAATACGTGTCTCCAAAATATGTTTGAAACTCTCAAGTAAACCCTAAACAAGACTTTAAATAGTTCATCCTAAATAAGGAAAAAAATCACAGAGTTTAATAATCCCTCGAATTAGGTGACTACATTCGTGAAAACCTATTAGGAGGCTGATGACTTATCACAAATGTCGTCAGCTCCTCTTTGATTTTGATACTCACTGCTTTAGGCTGATGACAAACTGTGACATCCTATCAACTTCTTGATGACTTATCACGAATGCCGTCAAATATCTACCTCAGCTCTCATGTTCTGCCTTCGGCCAATGACAATTTTGATAACCTATCAGCTCCTTGACGACTTATCACACAATGTCATCACAACTCTCAACACAGGTGCATTCTCTATATGAGGATGACGATGAAGCTGATAACTTATCACAGGGCTGACGACTTATCAGAAATGTCGTCAGCCACACTTCCCTTCGAATTATTTCAGATTTAAACTCCATTGCTTTTATCCTTGTTGGTTCTCTTGCATGATAGCTTCTACTGCAAAATCAAACATAAAACAATCAAAAACGACAAAAGTTGCTTAAGACTTTTCAATTATTCTTAGTTAAAAGCCTCAAATGTATTAGCATTAGCTCACACATAAAAAACGTAGTGTCAAGATGAGGCATAGTCACTAAAAGTCCCAAAAGGATTCCATACCATCCCCTAACCTATGTTACAAGATGAATAAATTCCTTTAGTGATCCTACCTCGAGTGCTCATAAACTTAGGAAGAGAGTATAAGGTCAAGGCTATAATATTTTGGATACACCGGTGATACTTCTTTGTGAGTGAGAGCGTTACTTGTTATATTCCTGAATAAATTGATTGATCCATATTCAGTGAATGTGATTTCCTTGATTGTGAGGGAACATGGTCTATATTGATAGGTTACTAGGCTATTTGGTTAGTATGAGTTTTATATGCTTAGTTGTTTATTACTAATATATTGCCATCATCGGGTTCCCTTGTGTTTCTTTGTGTGCTAAATCGCTATACATACTTTGAGTCTTGAAAAGTTAAAATTAGGAGGGGAATAAGATGTTGTAAACTAAATTGAAAAGTCACTACTGTAGGTATCTTAGGATCCTCTTGTTTAAGCATCATCGTATGTGCTATAGTTTTTTATTTATGTTTTTCTGGAGGACATGCAAAATTCTAAGTTGAGGGTGTTGATGCACTATGGAAACATGACACTTTTGATGCTTAAAACAACGAATCTATGCCTGTACTTAGGTTGTTTTAGTAGATATGATGTGTTTTTCTGCTTGTTGTAGGTGAAACAGGTCCATCATAGTATTGGGATAAAACAGGAAGAAAAAAACTAAAGGAGACAAAGTTTGTAGATGATACGAGTCATTTTGTAGATGATATGAGTCACCACACGAGTCATAAACACCTCATACAACTCTTAGGTAGGCTCATAAGAACAACAAAAAACAAATCCAGGAAGAAAAACTAAGTGACAAGAAGATACGACTAAGGATATGAGGCGTACGATGAAGATATGAATCTAAAGATCACTTTTCAAGAAAACAGAACCTAAAGTAGCTATTTAGAGTTGAAGTCTCAGAAGAATACTAGTCGGAAGTCAGAGTATGAATCGTATGGGTAAACCATAAGAAGACCATTGCGCAAAGGATGAAAGGAAGAAGTCCTAGGTGGATACGGGTGAATTCCACGAGTCGTATGGTCAAGGTACGACTCGTGAGCAAAAGTCGTAAGAAGAACAAAAAGTTGAAGCCTAGAAGATCAGACATTGCAGAACATACAAGAGGCCCAATATGACTCGTAAGAAGAACATACTAGTGGATGAGCGAGTTGTACCATTTGCCAACATAACTTTTCCTTTTCGATTTTTATTAGAATTTCTATGTATTTTTTAGATACTATAAATACCCTAGGGTTTATCTTTTATTAGGTTACATTCTTTAACATCTTTTGAGGTTCTATTATACTCTATTACATACTTTTGCATTTCTCTTGAGATTTTGGGTTACTATTTAATAGTTGATTTCTAATTTAATTCTTCTCGTTTTTATGCAAATAATTTCATGCTTTCTTTGGTGATTGTCATAGGTTATTGCATAAGAATAAGCAACTAAATTTCCTGACTAGGGTTGTGGGAACCCCGGTGGATTAACCATGTAAGGGAAGTGGGATATTCATCTATTCTAATGTAGCTTCATGTATCTTAATCTTCTTCATCATAATTGACCTCAGAGCTACTACAAAAGCTTAAGGATTCCCTGTATTTGATTACATCCCCACAAGGGAGTTTGAGATCGGGAAAAGAGGATTAAGATAGTAATTTGAGATTCATTTCTATCTCATCATTCCGCCATCTCATCTAATCAACTTGAGACTCAAAATAAGAGAGTTGAACTAAAGTCATAGAAAATGAGCAATTAGGCGACACCCTGAGACTTATAAGGTAAATAGTGAGATTTAGTAACACATTCATAAGACTATCGATAAGACATAGCTTGTTGACTTTACATGCAGGAAGAATAGGTGGGTTGAACATGAGAAACTGACCGAGTTAAGAAGCCAGCGGGGGACACAGTCCTAGTGTTTGTATTCTAGTATTTTCAACTCAAAGCATTTAAGTTTGGTTATTACTTACTTATTACTACCAAATTCCACCATTTACTTTTCTGCAATGCTCGTGGATTTCATCAAGTTAAGAAACTTTTAAACGTTTTCTCTATGGGTTTGACCCCAATATAGTTAGGTTACAATATTTGGCATCGACCACAATATAATATTTTTTGGAGTTTAGTTTTGGGTGACATCATTTATCTTTAGGAATATGGGATTTCATCAATGGGTTCCTTCCACCTATTGAGTCCCAAAGTCTTCTCAAACTCTCAAGTTTAATTCCCCTTTAAGTTTTGGGTTCCAGGTCAAATATGAGTTTTCGTCATTTCTTCAGTTTATTCTCTTAACCAAACCATGAATATATGTTTTGTCATAGGTTTAGCATTTTCCCATACACAAAAATACAAATTTCCCTTTTTATTGATAAATCATTGAGTTTTGGCTTGAATTATGAAATTCTCTATTATGAACAGCTTTTAATATTATCACGTTTAGTTGCATTAGTCAGAGCTGGTAGCATAACACCCGATACCATGAGATTTATGCATATATTAGTTAACATGTCTTCGATCACTTCAAATTATCCATTGTTGATATTTTCAGAAATTAATTAAAATGAGCAATTTAGTTTACATATCTTTGATAACTTTAAATTATACCGAGTGAATGCAGGGATGAAGGCTCACCAATCAGTTAGGACTGAAACCATTAGTAGATGTCCCTAAGTTTAAGAACTACAACACCACTGTAGGTTAGAAGGGGTCACCCGTCAGTTGATGAGTAACACCTTAGTCCTTTAGGATATGAGTTTAGTGCATCCACGTCCTCTAGTGTTCATAACCTTGTCAAGGTATTGAACACCTATCTAACTGGGGTTATAGGTTGGAAATCAATTTTCTTAGATTGGGGTATGTCAGTTATTGTTAGATCCCATAGTCCTTAATTCATGGTTCAATTTATGTTTCAGTTAAGATTTACATGATCATGTATTTAGTTATTCAGCTTTTATTTAGTTCATGTTTATACCTGGTCTTGCACTCAGTTTACATTTTCATGCATTCATGTTCAAATTACACTAATTACTTTCCTATCTTACATACTTAGTACATTCAAAGTACTGATCACATACTTTTCTATGCAATACTATTTCATAATATAGGTTTAGATGCTCAATACCCGAATCACACTTAGCACGTTTCCATACCACTAAACGACAATTTTGGTAAGTCCTCATCATTCAAGGACTAGTTATCAGTTATTTACTTTTTAGTCTACTTTTATTTTAGTCTTTTTGAGTTAATTGGGGGCTTGTTCCAACAACTAATTAAGATTTAGAGTCTTTTAGACAGATATCTAGTTTTTTTTGCATATTGGTTTGTCAAATAGTTTTATTTATAATTTTGGTTGATATTTAATATTTCTTTATTATTATTTCCATCAGTTATTTTAGTTTATGTTCTTCCCATTATTTTATTAATTTTCAATATTCTTAGTGTTATACTAGGCCATGGTTAGCTTGGGATCACTTGTGACTCGAAGCACCGTATTGCAACTGGGGAGTAGTCTCGGGTTGTAACAAACTTGGTATTAGAGCATCTGGTTTAACGTGTCCTAGGGTGTCTAAAATCCATGTTATGTAGAGTCTTGTTCATGGGTATGAAGTGTACCACACTTATGAGCAAGAGGCTATGAAATGTTTTAGGAAAGTCTCACTTCTTTCATTATTCATGACATGTGATAGAGTGAGAACTCTATTGAACTTATTTTTATGACTTATCCTTAACCTATTTACAGACAATGGCTCCCAAGAAAACTAACCGAAGGAGGAATGGTAATTATCAAGAACTACCACCAATTCTAGAAGACCCTCTGAATGAGTAGGTTTCTTATACTGAGTTTAGGGCTGCCTTCACACTATTATGCCAATCTATGACTGCTCAAATTAACCACTAGGTTATTGCACCAGCTAACATGACTATGAATACACAACTACTAAAATTTAGGACTTCACTTGGAAGAATCCCCCGATGTTCTTTGGGTCCAGGCCTGAGGAGGATCCACTGGAGTTATTGGAAAGTATTTAGAAGGTCACTAAGATAACGGATGTCACTTCTAATGAGAGTGATGACTTGTGTACTTACCAATTGCAAAGAATGACTCACACATAGTTCAAGCAGTGAAAAGAGGATAGAGGTGTAAATACAGGATTGACAGAGTGGAATGAGTTTGTTATTGTATTTTTGGATAGGTTATTCCCACTTGAGTTAAGAGAAGCCAAGGTTCAGTAGTTCATAAACCTGAACTAGGACAGTATGAGTGTGAAGGAGTATTCATTCAAGTTTACTCAGTTGGCAAGGTATGCTCCAACAATGGTTGCTGAATCTAGGTCCTAAATGAGAATGTTTGTGTCAGGTGTTTTAGAGGATGTGGTCGAGTGAAGAATGAACATCTTAGTTAAGGTGATGGACATATATATATTGATGGTCCATGCTTAATAGATTTAGGAGAAGAAGATCAAAGAAAAGGAAAGGGAGAATAAGAGGGCTGAAACTGGTAGCTTCAATTTCTCTCAGCAGAGGTCTGATGGTGGAAATCATTCTAAGTTCTTCCTAAAATCATTAGATCCAACCCCATCTTCTTCTATTTCTCCAATGCCTAAGTTTAGACAGGATACTAGTGATAGAGCGCTTGGATCTAAGTCTCAAGGTAGTGTGAATAGTTCTTGCACTAACACAGTTTGCAAGAAGTATGGTAAGAACCACAAGGGTGAGGGTTTAGCAGGTAGTGATGCTTGTTTAGGGTATGGTAAGTCAGGTAATAGAGTTATAGATTTCTCAGATATTTCATAGAGGGGTAAAGATGTTCATCAATAGAATCAATCTACCTCTTTTACAGTTCCAGCAGGTCGCTGACTCAGTAATGTACCACTTTTAGTACAATTGGTGGACAACATCAGGGTAGGTTCTATGCCCTACATACTCAATAGGATCAGGAGGATTCTCCTAACTTGGTTATTGGTACGTTTCAAGTTTTTCATATTCATGTTTATGTATTGTTAGATCCCGATGCCACACTTTCCTTCATGACTCCTTATATATTATTAGATTTTAGTGTTAGCGTCAAAATCCTCTTAAAATTTTTGTCATTTTCTACTCCAGTCGGTAGTTTAATTAGCACTAGATGGGTATACAGATATTGCCCAGTCACAGTATCCAAAAAATTCACCTTAGTTAACCTAGTAGAGTTAAACATGATCAATTTTGATTTTATTCTTGGAATGGATTGGTTCTTCTCTTGCTATGCCTCAGTTTATTGTAGAACTAGAGTTATCTAGTTTCAATTTCCAAAATCACCAGTATTAGAGTGTTAGGGTAGTACCTCAGTGCCTATAAGTTATTTTTTCTCTTCCCTTAAGGAAAAGTGCATCTATTACATAGTTCAAGTCAAGGAATCCAATTCCAAAATACCAAGTCTTGAGTCAAATCTAGTAGTAAATGAATTTCAAGAAGTGTTTCCTAAAGATCTACCTGGAGTTCCTTCCGAGTGGGAAATTGACTTTGAAATAGATTTCTTTCTAGATACCCAACCTATTTCAATTCTGCCTTATAGAACAGATCTATCTGAGCTTAGGAAATCAAAATAACAATTGAAATAACTCTTATACATGGGTTTTATTAGTCTTAGTATCTCTCTATAGGGTATTCCATTTCTTTTTATGCACAAGAAAGTCTCTCAAAATGTGTATCGACTATCATCAGTTGAACAAAGTCACAATCAAGAGTAAGTATCCCATCCCCAGGATTGATGACTTGTTCAAACAGCTTTAGGATGCTAATTGTTTTTGTAAGATAGACCTCAGATTCGAATATCATCATCTCAGAGTCTGAGGATGTGATAGTCCAAAAACTACCTTCAAACCTCAGTATGGTCATGTTGAATTTGTAGCTATGTCCTTTAGTCTAACGAATTATCCTACAACTTTTATGGATTTAATAAATAGGGTATTCAAGTAGTACATGGACATATTAGTTATAGCCTTCATATATGACATCCTCATTTATTCTTGGAGTGAGAATGAATACGCAAACCATTTGAGGATTGTCTTACAGACTCTTAAAGATCACCAGTTATTCGCTAAGTTTAGCAAGTGTGATTTTTTGTCAAAATTAGTAGCTTTCCTTGGTCATATTATTTCTGGTGAAGGCATTTGAGTTGATCCTCAAAATACCAAAGAAGTAAGAAACTGGCTTAGACCCATCTCTACATCAGATATTAAGAGTTTCTTGGGTTTAGCTGGTTACTACAAATGGTTTATTGAAGGATTTTACTCTATTGCTTCTTCTATGACCATACTAACTGAAAAGATAGTCAAATTCTGGTGGTCAGATTCATGAAAGAAGAGTTTTCAGGAGTTAAAAACTCAACTCACCACAGCTCCAGTCTTGAATCTACTAGAGAGTTAAGATGGTTTTATGGTATTATAAGCTTCTAGAGCTAGTTTGAGTTGTGTGTTCATGCAGCGAGGCAAGGTTATAGAGTATGCCTCTAGGCAACTCAAAACTAATAAGAAGAACTAACCGACTCATGATCTTGAGTTGGCACTAGTTGTCTTTTCCTGAAGGATTTGGAGGCATTATCATTATAGGGTTCATGTCGATGTGTTCACTAATCAGTTGAGTCTTCAGTATGTGTTCAGATAGCAAGATCTAAATCTTTGTTAGAGAAGGTGGATAGAGTTGTTAAAAGACTATGACATAAGTCTCTTTACCATCCAAGTAAGTCAAATATTGTGGTCAACGCCCTTAGTAGATTGTCTAGGGAGAGTGTTTCTCACATTAAGGATCATAAGAAAGAGTTAGTTCGTGAGGTTAATCATTTTGCTAGGTTAAAGTTTGGTTGGTTGATTCGATCGAAGGTAGTATATGGGTTTAGCATGGTTTAGAATCTTCATTGGTTTTTGAGGTAAATGAAATGCAATATAGTGATCCTATTTTGTTAAGTGAAAAGTGGCCTTTCAGAATCATAAGGTTGAGGTTTTCTCCCAAGGGAAAGATGGTGTTGTTTGTTTTCAGGGAAAATTATGTGTTCTGGATGTGGCTGACTTGAGGTAGCGGATGTTAGTGAAAGCTCACAGATCTTGATATTCTACTTACACAAAAGACACTAAGATGTACCATGATTTGTATGAAGTCTATTGGTGGAATGGCATGAAGAAGGATATTAAAGAATTTGTGGCTAATTGTCTAAATTGCCAGGATGTTAAGGTTAAGAACTAGAGGACTACTGGTATGCTTCAAGAATTCAACATTCCTACTTGGAAGTAGGAAGTGGTGAATATGGACTTAATTATCGGGTTGACCCATACTCATCGACAACATGATTCAATTTTCGTTATCATGGACTAAATTACTAATTCAGATCATTGCTTGCCAGTTAACACTTCAGATTCAGCCGAAGCTTATGCTAAACTCTATCTTAGGGAGTTGGTGAAATTGCATGGAGTTCCTTTTGCCATTATTTCAGATAGAGGTACCTAGTTTATCTCTTAATTTTGGAAGGATTTTTAGAAGGGTCTTGGTACCCAAGTTCACCTTAGTACAACTTTTGATCCGTAGATATATGGTTAGGTAAAGAGGACCATTCAGACCTTAGAGGACATGTTGAGAGCATATGTCATTGATTTTAATGGAGCTGGGATGATCACTTGCCTTTGATTGAGTTTTCTTATAATAACAACTAAAACTCCAGTATTCAAATGGCTTATTTGAGGATCTTTATGGTAGGAGGTGTAGATCTCCTATGGATTGATTTGAGGTAGGTGAAGCCACTTTGATATGGAAAGATTCAGTGCATGAGGCGATGGAAATTTTTTAACTTATTAGAGAAAGGCCGAAAATTGCTCAGAGATGTCAAAAATCTTATGCAAATGTGAGAAGAAGGGAGCTTGAGTTTGATATTAGTGATTTTTTCTACTTGAAGGTTTCACCCATGAAAAGGGTGAAGAGATTTGGTAAGAAATGAAAGCTTAGTATTCGTTATGTTAGTCCTTATAAGATTTTGAGTGGATATGGTAAGGTAACCTATAAGTTGGAATTGCCTGCAGGTTTAGCATCAGTGCATCCAATCTTCCATGTTTCCTAGTTGAAGAAATGCATTAGTGAACCTTCATAAGTCGTTCCTTTGAAGTGTGTTGGCATGAAATATATCCTCTCCTATGAATAGATCCCTATTGAGATCCTTGATTATCATATTCATAGGTTGAGGAATAAGGTGGTCTCCTTAGTAAAGGTTCTATGGAGAAATTAGTTAGTTGAGGGAGAGACATAGGAAGCAGAGGTACATATGATGACTAAGTACCCCCATTTTTTCTCTTCGAACTCAGTCCCAACTAGAGTTAATAGTTCCCCTAATTAATTAATTATTTTATTTCTATCTCAGTCCATCCAACTATTTTTATGCCATAACATGGATTCATGAGTTTAGTTCATTCCATGCATCAGTGATAGAAACAAATATCAACTCATGGTTCATCTCTTAAGTGTTCGATGCAAAATTTCAGCTTTTCCCTAGTACTTCAGCTTAGTCAGTTTTATTTAGGGATGAATGATCTCAAGGAGGAGATATTGTAATATCCCAAGTTTTAAGCTCTAGACCCATCAAAATATAGGCTATTAAATTAGCTTTCCAATGCCACCAGTCTCGCCTTAATATGATATCAGAGTAAAAGGTTATGGAATATTGACTGAGGAATTATCAGGCTGCCAGTGACAACAGTTTTGGCAACAACTCATTGTCAGAAACAACGAGTCATAGTAAAGACTTGTTGTCACAACAATAAGGGTCCAAAGACTTCATCACTGGGATGACTAGTCAAGCATATGACTAATTATCATTCTAAATGAGTCATTATGTAGAACCATCATTATCACAGTAAGAAACCAAGGAATCAAGTCCCTAATAATAACTTCTCATAACGACTTGTGTCCAGACCTAACGAGTCATTACCTAAATCGTGATGATAATTTCCAAGTATTCTTGAATGTTTAGGAAGGGTTTTTGGGTCTTTTCACATTCTTTTAACACTTAAACCACATCGTTAAGTTTTCCCTAATGGTGGAATATAAGCCTAATTTCCCCCCAGATCCCAATTAATTCAAAAAATCAATTGAAACCAAGAAAAAGAGTGATTATTCTTTTCCTAAGATAACTTAGGGTTCCTAAATCTCAAGTTTAAATTCCAAGGATTTCTTAAAGGCTTCCATCTCCAGGTATGTAGGAAAAATCAATGGGTTCATTCCACCCATTGAGTAACAAAGATTTCTCAAACTCTAAAGTTTAGTTTCCCTTTAAGTTTTGGGTTCCCGATAAAATATGAGTTTTCTTAATTTCTTTAGCTTATTCTTGTAACCAAACCATGAATATGTGTTTTCCCTTTGGTTTAACATTTTCCCAGTCTCAGAAACATGAATTTCCCATTTTATTGATAAATCATTATGTTTTTCTTGAATTATGAAATTCCTTATTATGATCAGCTTTTAATACTATCATGTTTAGTTGCATTAGTCAGAGCTGGTAGGTTATTGTAATACCCCATAAGATTCAAGATGAGTTTCAAGCATTTCTTCCAATGCTTAGAAGTCTCAAAGCCATTTAATTTACATTAATTTCAAGTGACTTGGCCTTTTTAAGACCCTAAGATTTCGAACATTTTATTTTTGGCCTTTTCGAGTTTGAAATGATTTATGAGTTGAAATATGTTCAGGGATATTAAATGGGTCATCCAACAGAGTTTGGAAGCAGAAAACCTCCGTGATTTTAATGTTTCGCAGATACTGGACCTCCGTGATACACAACGTTTCATAGAGGTTAGGCTCCATAATACATGATGTGTCATGGAGGCTAGCCTCCATGATAGTCTCCTTGCCACGGAGGCTGTGATACCCTGGTTTTTCATTTAAGGTTCAAAGGGAAATTTTGGTCTTTTACCCCTCTATCTAAACACCCAATTGAACTTTGAAAATCGAAGAGGGGAATTATTTACCCCATTCCTCATCAGTTAACAACGTAAAATCATTCCCCATTCCCAATAACATAAGAAATTTAAAGTTTCTTCAAAGAATTAACCAATCAAGGTCCCAATTCCATATTTTCTTCAGGGATTCAAGTAACTCAGGTATGTGGGATATTAATCAATGGGTTCCTGCCACCCACAAAGTCCTAAGAAATCCCTTGTTTTCAAGTATAAACCATTTTTCACTCTTTTCATGAAATTTCAATGTTAAGTATGAATTTTCTCAATTTGTTCTTAGTAGTTTTGAATAAAACCATGACATTGTGCTTTCCCATGTGAATTATACTCTTACGTGTTTTGTAATATCACTCACCCATATCATGTTCAGTTGATACCATGTCAATTTATCAAGTTATGAAATAGACCATGTGCGCAAGTTGTCTTCACAAGTTTAACATATTCTCGTACTCATAATCATGGATTTCATCAATTTATTGAAATATACTATGTTTTGGGTCTACGAATCACAAATTCCCTTACAAGATTGTGATGATGATATTGTAATAAAGTGTTGTTCAGTGCTGGTGGGTTATGAACACCCGATACCTATATGTTTACACATGTTTCAAATTTTTAAGTTTCAAGTCAGTCAGATCATAATTTTATCATCATATACATGTTGAACAATTATTAGTTATGAGTCCAATTAACATAAAATTGGTACCAGTGTCAATTTAGTTGGGAGTAGGATTTAGCACTGAGAGAACCTAGGGATGAAGGCTTTCCTGCTAGTAGAGGACTGAGACCTTTAGTAGCAATCCCAAAGTTCCAAAACTACGTAGCTAATATAGGTTGTGAGATTTCACCTGCTAGTAGAGGACTTGCAGGATCATAGGGGTCACCAACCAGTAGAGAACTGACACCCTAGTCCTTTGGGACAATATATTAGTGGATCCATACAACCAGTGTTAGTACCCGTTGTAAGGTATTGACACCCTTCCAACTGAGTTACATGTTGTACCCTGATTAGCTCAGATTGTGTTATGTCGATTACATGATAGATCCCACGGTTTCAACTCAGTATTCATATTTTATCAGTTCAGTTTTGCATAACCAAGTGTTCAGTTTATCATCTATTTAGTCAGTTAGTTTTATAGATTATTTCAATATATGATTTCCTTGGTCTTGCATTTATTTTACATGTTCAGTATCCATAAGTATTTTAGTTAGTCCCTATATCACATACCAGTATATTCAATGTACTGACTGCATACTCTCTTTTGCGCTATATTGTCTTATAACATAGGTGTAGACGCTCAGTTCTCCGATCATACTTAATCAATTTATTACTGCCCAACATTAATTGTGGTGAGTCCTCATTCATTGAGGAGAAGTTATTTATAGTTATTTTCAGTATTTACCTTATTTTAGTCCGTCAGAGTTAGCTGGTGGTTTGTCTCATTAAATCTTCATGTTTTAGTGGCTTTAAGATGTTCAGACTTAGTTTTATTAGCAGTTTTAGACACATTGGGTATTATTTTAGTATTTCATCTCGACTGAGTTTTTATCAGTTTAGCTTCCACATATGGAGATTGTATTATTATTTTATTTAGTGGTCACAACAGGTACCAGATCATGGGTTAGCTTGGGTCACTTGTGTCTATAAGCACCGTGTTACGACTAGGGGGTAGCCTTGGGCCGTAAAAGTTATAAACACCCGGTACCTAGGGATTCATAAATATATCAGTTTATATGTCTTTAAACTCTTCAGATTATCCATTGTTGATATTTTCAGGAAGTAATTAAAATGAGCAATTTTGTTTTCAGTGCCATTTAGTTAGGAGTCATACTTAGCACTGAGTGAACACAGGGATAAAGGCTCACCCATCAGTTAGGACTGAGACCATTAGTAGAAGTCCCTAAGTTTCAGAACTACAGAGCCACTGTAGGTATAAGGGGTGACCCGCTAGTTGAGGACTAACACCCTAGTCCTTTGGGACATCAGTTTAGTGGATCCACGCTCGCCAGTGTTTGTATCCTTGGCAAGGTATTGAATACCTATCCAACTGGGGTTATAGGTTGGACCCCAATTTGCTTAGATTGGGGTACGTTGGTTATTGTTAGCTCCCACAGTCCTGAATTCATGTTTCAGTTTATGTTTCAATTTAGATTTGCTTGACCATGTATTCAATTATTCATCTTTCATTCAGTTCATCTTTATACATGGTCTTGCACTTATTTTACATGTTTATGCATTCATTTTCAGATTATACTAGTTAGTTTCCCATTTCACATACTTAGTACATTCAAAATATTGATCGCATACTTTTCAGTGTTATATTGTCTCATAATATAGGTTCGGACGCTAAGTACCCAGATCACACTTAGCACGTTCCCGTACCACTCAATAGTAGTTTTGTAAGTCATCATCATTCGAGGACTAGTTATCAATTATTTACTTTTAAGTCTACTTTTATTTTAGTTAGTTAGAATTAGTTTGGGGCTTGTCCCAACAACTCATTAATATTTAGAGGCTTTCCAACAGATGTCTACTTTGTCAGTATGTAGGTTTGTCAGATAGTTCTATTTCATGTTTTGGTTGATATTCAGTATTTCCTTATTATTATTTACATCAATTATTTTAGTTCAGCTTCCACCCAATATTTTGTTGATTTTAGTATTCTTAGTGTTATGCCCGGCCATGCATTAGCTTGGGTTCACTTGTGACTCTAAGCACCATATTGCGACTGGGGGACAGTCTTAGGTTATTACACCATCTTTCAAGCCAGTCCTAATCCTCAAATCACCTTTCAGGTCTATGACATTATTAGAATGAATCCGACAGAGTTCATAGGGTCTAAGCTTTGTGAACTTCCCCAAAATTTCATTGATGAGTTTTAAAAGATTCTTAAGGTCATGCATGCTACATATACATAGAAGCTTGAGATGGTTTTATATCATCTTATGGATATTATAGGAGGATGATTTAAGTAGTGAATATACATTTAGGAAAAACATGTTTTAACAGAAGAGTGGATTGAGTTTGAGGGTGCTCTCTTGGGGAACTTCTGTCACGACCTGATCCCGGTCCTAGACGTGACGGGTATATCAAGACCGCCGTAAGAATGAGACCATCCTCATGGCCTTACCTCATGAGTACATAAATATAGACAACATAAACCAGCCAAGATAGTAATGAGAATAAATAAGTCTGAAGATAATTCTAAGAATCTAAACAAATAACCAACCCATACTTGTCCACAAAAGCCTCTAAACCAAAAATACCAACTTAGTCAAGACATGCCCCCAATTATGACAAAAGAGTCCAAAATGAAATACTTAAAAAATAAAGAAACCAACGTAAAGGCAAGGCTTTGCAAGAAAATTGAGGCTCACCACTAAACAGCAGATCCACTGGAACACCAAATCACCTAACACTGCACATGAGAAATAGAAAACCCTTTGGGCCCTACATCTTGAAATTATATAGAATCTAGGTACGATCAATGAGGGGAGAACTGGAATGTATCTTAGGGTATAGGGATAAAATAATCCAATCACCAAAATCCAGGTATAAATCATACGCAACACATTCACATACATATATATAGGATGCTGGAATAGGGACAAGGACCATGACTATGAGAGTTTAAAGTATTAACCTAAAATATGTAGCTCGATCCATCCTAAAGGCGCCTATGGACTATATGGGTCCAAATCCCTGCTAGAAGGGCCCCAGTGTGTTTTAGCCACATGAACTAAGGAAAGGCTAGAGGTACCAAGCGGCAGACCTCCTAATATATATATATATATAATGTGTGCACCAAGAAAATGGTCACATAGACCTTCAACGCCGACAAATATGGTTTCCAGTGTTGATCCCCTCTGGACCTACACCTTTATGGTAAGCTACACAGTTCCCTTTAAGCTATATATATAGAATGTTTTCTCCAAGAAAACAGTCACATAAACCTCCAAAGCCGACAAATGTGGTTTCCAGTGTTGATCCCCTCAGGACCTACACCTTTACGGTGAGCAACACAGTTTCCTTTGAGCCCAAATTAAAATAGTTGCACATAAACCAACCATTAAACCAGGAGTCATTTATTAAGGCATTTACCAACATGGTATCGTCATACCAATATACTTGGAAGTTAATTCAATTATGCCAACCAGTCTGTGTAGCCTAAAACACTCCCATGATCCATTTAAAATCCAATGCGAAGTCCATCCAAAACCATATTCATTCATTTATCATTTAATGCAACACAATGGGTTCATATACAAGTTAAACCATGAAATTATACATATTAAAAATCAAGTTTACAAAGTGAGTTGAGTTAATGCAATTATCAAGTGAAAATCCATCAATTTGGGAAACCCATGTCCCCATTTCTAGTCTTTAAAAAAATGCACCAATTCAGTCCAAAAACCATCAATTAAAGCATAAATAATCCATTTAAAATATGGGACAAGTAATTCAAGCATTAACCATCTAAAGCCCTCAATCCAATTTCAAACCCATCAATCAAAATCACATAAATAATGACTAAATATATGCCATAATGTAAAAATACAAGATACGGATGAGCAATATGCCTGAAATATAGAACAATTTGAAGAGAATTCGAAGTTTGGAGTCCAGAGAAATGGTTTCTTGAAAAACCCTTGAGCTTTCTTGATTTAGGTGGTAGAGAAGAGAATAGGAGGGTTTGATATTTAAAACTAAATTGAAAAATATTACTTTTATGTTTATAAGTTTTGGAATGGGTGAAAATACCAAAAACCCCTTACCCCAAGTGAAAGAAATAAAAATTGGGCGATTTTAACATAGCAGTGTAGCACAACAATATCATAGAGGCTAGCTTCCATGCCACACTGCTATAACGGAGCTCCAGTAGCATGTCACACCACCATCATGGAGGCACACTACCTCGAAGTTCAAAAATAGCCACGAACTCCTTCCTAAAATTTCAAAACTTACCCAAAACACCCTTTTAACATCCCTAATGATAATTCAAGTCAAAAATAGACAATACATACGTGGAAGGGTAAAAAAAATAGAATGGACAAAAATTTACGGGGTCTTGAATTATCCCTCCTTAGGATCATTAATCCTAGAATGATGAGTTAGGACGCTTTTAGCACGAGAATAGAAAGATTACATTAGAATAAAATGAAAAATTCAAAATGCGACTAGAGGGAGATGAAAGTCATACCATAAGAACTTTCATCCAACATGGGGAACAAGAATGGGAACTTGGCTCTCATATCTTCTTCAGCTTCGCATGCAGATTCTTTTACATTTCAATTACTCCAAAAAAAACTTCGCCGAAGCTACGTCCTTCGTCCTTAATCTAGAAACTTGTCTATGAGATATTTCAATCAAAACTGAATCCGAAAAACCAATATACTCAATAGGCACTATCAAAGAAGGGTCACCCCCACACTTTTTAAGCATTGAAACATGAAAAATAGGATGAATAAAGCCCAAACTCGCTGATAAATCTAATTCATTAGAGACATTCCCAATTCTTCATACAATGTGAAATGGACCAACATATCAAGGACTTAGCTTCCCATTCTTCTCAAATCTCATGACTCCTTTCATAGGAGACACTTTAAATCACTTACTTCAAACTCCATTTCCCCTTACCTCCAATTCGCATAAGACTTTTGGTGGTTTTTAGAAATCTTAAGTCTTTCTCTAATCACCTTCACCTGCTCCATGGCTTAGTTAACCATGTTAGGGAAAAATAACCTAGTCTCACCTACCTCAATCTATCCAATAGGAGACCTACACCTCCTACTATAAAGATCCTCAAAAGAAGCCATTTGAGTACTAGAATGATAAATATTATGGTACACAAACTCAATAACAGGAAAATGGTCAACCCAACTACCTTTAAAGTCAATCACACGGGACCTTAACATATCCTCCAAAGTTTGAATAGTCTGTTATGTTTTTCTATCCGTTTGAGGGTGGAAAGCGGTGCTAAGGTTCACCTGAGTAGCCAAACCTTTTTAAAATGAATGTTATAAGTGAGAAGAATATTTTGTCCTCAATCTAAAATGATAGACACTAGTGCTCTATGCAATTTAACTATCTCCTGAATGAATAACTTCGCATAATCCTCTCCTGAATAATTAGTCCTCACCAGCGAAGAGTGAGCAGACTTTGTTATCCTATCCACAATGAACCAAATAGAATCATACTGATTATGAGACCATGGATGACCCATAACAAAGTCCTTATTAATTTTCTCCCACTTCCACATAGTAAACTCTATCTCTGAAGACATGTCACCAGGCCTCAAATATTCCACCTTGACTTGCTGACAAACGATACACTTAGCCACAAAGTTTGGCATATCTTTCTTCATATTATTCCACCAGTAGATTTCCTTCAATTAATGATACATTTTGGTTAATCCCAGATGAACTGTATATCAGGACTCATGATCCTCAGCCAAAGTTCTTTCTGGTAGCCCATCAACATTAGGAACACACAACCTTCCTTGATACCTCAAGATGCCTTCTCCCCCAATCTCGAAATCCGTAACCTTTTACTAACCTATATCATCCTTGATTTGCATAAGTATGGGATCTAATGCCAGCTTTTGCTTCACCTCAGCACTAGGATATGATTTAACCACTTCTTAAAGAACCACCCCTACTTTCTTAGAATCCAAGAGACGGACTCCTAGGTTAGCCTACCATAATATCCTTCACCAACACTTTTTTCTCCACATCCACATAAGCTAAGCTCCCCATAGAAAACTTTCTAAGAGCATTAACAACTATATTAGATTTACCTAGATTGTAGTAAAGGCTCATGTCATAATCCTTAAGCAATTCGAGCCACCGCATCTGCCTAAGATTTAATTCCTTCTACGTGAACATATCCTGTAATCTCTTATTATCTGAATAAATATCCATATACACCCCATACAGATAATGACACCAAATTTTCAAAGAAAATACCATAACCACTAACTCTAGATCATGAGGTGGATAATTTCTCTCATGAAGTTTAAGTTGCCTGGAAGCATAAGACACAACTTTATCATGCTGTATCAAAACACAACCTAGTCCCACATTGGACATATCACAATAAACAAAAAACCCATCTTCTTAACTTATCCTTTAACTTCTCAAAACTACCCTCATAAGCATCAAAACACAAAAACTTAACCTTTTTCTGAGATAACTTTGCCAGCGGGGCATCAATAGATGAAAAACTCCCAACAAAGCTCCTATAATACCCAGCCAAGCCCAAGAAACTCCTAATGTCAGTTGGAGTTATGGGTCTAGGCCACTTCTTGACTACCTCAACTTTTTGCACATCTACCTTAATCCCCTTATTATAAATAACATACCCAAGAAATGTCATAGAACTTAGCTAAAATTTATACTAAGAAAACTTCGCATAAAATTTCTTGTCCTTAAGAGTCTCCAACATAATTCAAAGGTGATTGACATGATTCTCCTCACTCTTCGAGTACACTAATTTATCATCAATAAATACTATAACAAACATATCCAAAATCTGCCAAAAAACCTGATTCATAAGATCCATAAAAGCAGCTGGGGTATTAGTCAATCCAATTGACATAATCTTGAATTCATAATAGCTGTATCATTTGGAAAGCATTCTTGGGAATATCAACCTCCCTGATTTTCAACTGGTGATAGCCCAAACATAGATCAATCTTAGATAAACACCTAGCACTCTAAAACAGATCAAATAGGTCATCAATCCTAGGATGAGGGTACTTATTCTTCACTATAGCCTTGTTCAACTGATGATAGTCTATACACATAAAAAAATAGCCATCTTTGTTTTGCACAAAAAGTACAAGAGCACCCCATGGAGAAACACTAGGACGAATGAAACCCTTTTAAAAATGATCCTCTAACTGCTCCTTTAGCTCCTATAGTTCAGTCGAACCCATCCTATAAAAAGGAATGGAAATGGGATGGTTATCCAGTAGAAGATCAATCCCAAAATCTATTTCCCTATAAGGAGGAATTCCAAAAAGATTATCCAAAAAACTTTAGGAAAATCATTCACCACAGGGACAAATTACAGAGAAGGATTCTCAGAGTTAAAATCTTTAACCCAAACTAGATGATATATACACCCTTTGGAAATCAACTTTCGATCTCTAAGATAAGAAATAAAATCCCCTTTGGTAATAAGGGACTCCCCAACCATTCAATCACCAATTAATTAGGATAATAAAAATAGACCTTTCGGGTTCAACAATACAAAAAAACATACCATTAATAGAGAGAATCCATCCACCATATCAAGTTTTATCAAATCCACCAATGTCTTCATATGAAAGATAGACAACACAACCCCTATAGATTTTTCTAGCCATAATAGAATCACCCACCAGAGTAGACACAATAAAAGGGTCAAAAATATTTTTAGGATCAAAACCAAAGTGCATAGCCACATAAGAGGTCACGTAAGATAAGGTAGAACTCGAATCAAGGAAATAATAAACATCATAATAGAAGAGTTGTAACATATTAGCGATAATATCTGGGGATGCCTCAGATTCCTAATGAGTAGCAAGAGCATAGAGATGATTTTGGCCAGTGTCAATGCCTGAAGTGGCGCCCTTAGGTGCAAGAGCTGAAGAAGTGGCAATCAGAACCTTATTAGCTATAGTGGCAACTCTGGCTGAAGGACAATCTTACTGCATATGACCAAGATGACCATAATTATAGCACCAATTTCTCCCCTTGTTGTAATTTCCATAGTGAAGCTACCCGTAAAAATATCAAAGAGGATAAGGTGGGGTTGACTGAGATCCACTATCTTGAGAATGGACACTCTGCACGTTAGGAAGACTACTCGACTGAAAATGATGATCACCTGATGGATTAGGATAAAAAGCATGACCAGACAAATAAGAATTTCCCAAATTCTTTTTCTTAGTCCATTGCTTATGATCTCTCCTACAATTTTGTTGATTTACACCCTGCTTTAAATATTTAAACTTCGCTCTCTACCTTTACCTTATCTTTGCCTTTTTTTGTTCTTATTCTCTACCTACTGCACATAAACTACTAGTATGGATATGTCCATATCATTATTCAACATAGCATCCTTGCACTCTAACCCAAATAATGAGATAAACCTAAAGCAAACTTCCTCATTATAGACCTTATATTAGATACTAGTTCTATAGCATAACGAGCCAACTTCTGAAATTTTAGAGCATACTCCTTCAGACCCATCTTACCCTGCTTCAAGTTCACAAACTCTCTAGCATTATCTTTTCTTAACTCCTGAGAAAAGAAGTGATCAAGAAAAGCACCTGAAAATTTATCCCACATAGTTGATTCAGCATCATCACTCCTCATCACTTTCCACTCCTCATACCACTAATAAGCCACATCTTTCAAATAATAAAAAATAAACTCTACACCCTCTATATCAATAACATACACCACCCTAACTATTTTCTCTATCTCATCAATAAACCCCTGAGAATCCTCCTTAACCTTAGAGTCTGTAAATGATGGGGGATTCAAACTCATAAACTTGCCAACCTAGGTAACATCAGATAAACTAACATCATGTCCAACATGATTAGGTTGAAGGTATTGAGATGCCACAAGTCGGGAAAATGTATGAATAGACTGACAGTACTCTACATTTGAGATATCTTCTGAGGTAACTGAGCATAAGTAACACCAGCTTGAGAATCCCAAGGAGGACTATTAGGAATCGATGAAACCCTAGGTGCAGCAGTATAGTCTGAAGCAGGAAACCTAGATTGGATCTATACTACATAAATAAGGTGAGTTCCCTTCATATTTTTCTCATCTAGGATAGAGGGTCTAACAGAGTTTCTATGACCGTTAGATCTTCTGGGAGGAATGATCTGAAATATGAGTAAGCCAGGAGATAGAGAAGTTTCATATCAACTAGACTCTATAGCCTAAAAATAGAACACAGGAAAGTAAAACATTCCTAAATGCCTTATAGCCTCACCCTTAAAAGTGTGGAGAACTACACACCCATAAAAAAGAATCTAATCAACAAGGATTTGAACACACTTAAAGACCCTAAACCATGATCTAATACCAAGCTTGTCAAGACCCAACCCTGGGAGTGTCCATGACAGGTATCTCATGCTCGAGGTGGGACAAATTTTACCCTGTTATCTTACCTCAAGGGAACATAAATATAAACAGAGGAAACTAACCAAGATAGTAATGCAAATAAATAAGTCCAAAGACAGTTCTAAGAATCCCAGCAAATAACCAACACACACTTGTCCGCAAAAGCCTCTAAAGATAAAATACCAACTTAGTCGATATATGACCCTGACTATGACAAAAGAGTCCAAAATAAAATATTAAGACAATAAAGAAACCAGCAAAACAACAAGGCCTTCTGTAAGAATGGAGGCTCAACACTTTATAGAAGATCCATAGGAATACTGAATTACCTAATACTGTACATGATTAATTAAAAAACCTTCAAACCCTACATCATTAAATCATATAGCATCCAGGGACGGTCAGTGGGGAAAAGACTGATATGCAACTCAAGAGATAAGGATAAAATAATATAATTTTGAAAATTCAATCATAAACCATATGCACCATATTCACATACATACATATAGGATGACGAGATAGGGACAAGGTCTATGAACATAAGAGTTTAAAGTATTAACCTGAACTATGTAGCTCGATCCATCCTAAAGGCACCCATGGGCTAAATGAGTCCAGCT
The DNA here is from genome assembly GCA_030864215.1 of Capsicum pubescens. Taxonomy (NCBI): domain Eukaryota; kingdom Viridiplantae; phylum Streptophyta; class Magnoliopsida; order Solanales; family Solanaceae; genus Capsicum; species Capsicum pubescens. Next base: position 50,147,917 of record CM061543.1, on the reverse strand, counting down.
TCCTCTAATAAAAGGGCCCTAGTGTGTGCACTAAGCACACAATCACATGAACCACCAATGCAAGTAAATATGGTTTACAGTGTTGATACCCCCGAGACCTACACCTTTATGGTGAGCAACACAATTTCTTTTAAAATCTAAATTAAAATAGTTGCACATAAACTAACCATTAACTCAGGAGTCATTTATTATGATATTTAACAACATGGTATTGTCATACCAATATGTTTTCAAGATAATTCAGTTATTCTAAACTAGCCCATATAACCAAACTGATTCCCAAGTTCCATTTAAAATTTAAAAACAAGGCCACTAAGGCCATCCAAAACCATATTCATTCATTTATCCTTTAATGTAATGTAATAGGTTCAAAATATAAGTTAAAGCATGAAATTATCATATTAAAAATCAAGTTTATAAAGTGGGCTAAGGTTAATGCAATTATCAAGCTAAAATTCCATCAATTTGGGGAAACACATGTCCCCAATTCTAACCATTAAACCAATTCTATAATTCAGTCCCAAAACCATTAATTAAAATTTAAATAATCCATTTAAAACATAGAAAAAATAATTTAAGCAATAACCATCAAAAACCCTCATTCCAATTTCAAACCAATGCTTGAAACATAGAACAATTTGATAAGAATTTGAAGGTTGGAGTCAAGAGTAATGATTTCTTGAAGAACCCTTGAACTTTCTTGGTTTAGGTGGTCGATAGGAGAATAAGAGGGTTTGATCCTTAAAACTTAAGGGGAAAAGGTCACTTTTATGTTTATAAGTCATGGAAAGGGTGAAAAGACCAAAATCCCCTCACCCCATATAAAAAAACAACAATTGAGTGATTTTAATATAGCAGCATGGCACACCAATATTGCAGAGGTTGGCCTTTGTGAGATGCTGCTATCCTGGAGCTCTAGTAGCATGACACACTACTATAGCGGAGGAATACTACCTTAGAGTTCTAATATATCCCCAAACCTCTTCCAAAAACTTTGGAAACTTTCTCAAAACACCCTTTTAACATTCCTAATCATAATTTATATCAAAAATTGGTATTATGCATGTGAGAGGGTAAAAAATAAAATGGTTGAAATTTTATGGGGTCTTACATCTTCATTACCTAAGATTTAAGAGAAGTGACTATTAGAGATTCTTAAATTTGGAGCAGGGTTCTATGAGTGCAAAGGAATACAGTCTTAAGTTCACCTAGTTATCTCTCTATGCCCCAAATCTGGTGTATGATATGAGAAATAGAATGATCTTGTTTGTGTCAGGCCTTTCCAGTCTTTCGAGTAAGGAGTGTAAGGCAAAGTTATTAAATGGTGAGGTTGACACAACTTGTCTTATGATATGCATTCAACATGTTGAAGAGGATATATTGAAGGAGAGGGAAAAGAATTAGAGTAAGAGAGACAAGATGACCAACCATAAATATAGTGAGAAAATGGCCAAAAATGGGAACCAATCTTTCTTCCATAATCATTCTAGGTCAGCCCCACATTTAGTTAGTGTACTAGCTCCTAGGTTTAAAATTGATCAGAAATTTAGAGCTCCATTCCCTCAGTCTTAAGGTAGCATTGCAAAGTTACCTTCATACCCTAATTACAAAAAGTGATGAATGCACCATCTTGGTAAGTGTCACTGTAGTAGGGATGGGTATTTTGCATAAAGCTAATAGGGTCACATGGTTAATTATTACCCGAGGCTGGAAAATAGAGGTAATAGGAAGACTACTCCATTAGGCCGAATAGGATATGAAAAATAGAGGTAATAGGGAGACTAGTCTATTAGGCCGAATAGGTTATGGTGCTCCTAAAAGAAATGATTAAGGTTTTGAAAGTGGTTAGAAACTCCTCATATATTATATAGACTTTAGTATAATGAGAGTTCCACTAATTTCGTCACTGGTTTGATGAAAGTTTTCTCTCTTGATGTTTATGTTTTGTTAGATATGGGAGCTACCTTGTTATGCGTTACTTATTATACTACATGAAATTAAAATTTAAAAGATTATTATATGAGTGTTCTTTACCATACGATCAAGGAAAATATTGTCACTAATAGCCTTAACAGGTTGTCCATGGAAAGTGTTGCTTATGTAGATGAGAGTAAGAAAGAGCTCGTGACAAATGTTTATAGACTTACATGATTAGGAGTTTATCTCACAAATTTGGATAATGGTGGAATCATAATGTAGAATTGTATTGAGTTTTCATTAGCGATGGAGGTGGAATAAAAAACAAGATAGATATCCCATACTACTCTAGTTGAAAGTAGTTCTCAAGAAAAATGCATTCATTTTATCTGTAGAGAGAAATGGGGTTATTTGGTATTAGGGTAGATTTTATGCTCAGTACAATAAAGATTCAAGAGAATGAATTATGACCGATGTTCATAGTTCTAGATACTCCATTCGTCTAGGCTCTAGAAAGATGTATCGTGATTTGAGAAAGGTTTATTGGTGAAATTCTATGAAGAAGCATACTGCAGATTTTGTGTCTAAGTGTCTAAATTGAATATGTCATGTAAAAATATCGATCATCAAGGAAGATAAAAATAAGCTGAAGGCCAATCCCTGGTGCAATGCTATCAATATGGGAGAATAATCTGAGTATCCTCCCATTCTTCATGCTCGAGTATTAGCTATATTGTACATTTTCTAATCAACCTAATGTATGCAATTGGTACACCACTTCCCCCAAGTACCTCTATATAACTATTACACCCCTAAAGTTCCCCATAGATAAACTTAGACTTAATAAGAAAACCAGTTTGAAGTATTATATTTTTACATCAAAATGACTTATTGTACAACATGAGGACTGAATAAGAAAACCAATTTGAAGTATTATATTTTTACATCAAAAAGACTTATTGTACAATATGAGTCTTCCTAGAGTGTCTCAGGGTAGGTTGACCAAAAATTCTTCCAAGGTTCCAGTCACCACGACATAGACATGAGCCGTGGAACTAATCTATGAGTCATTGTTTGATTCATACTAATAAGCTTATAGGGACATATAAAGATTGAAAATTAATCTCAAGGGACATAAATCTTTGGAATAGATTGTGGTATCAAGGTACAAGTTGTACCTTGACCCATAAGGACAAAATCAGAAGCCAATTTAACTTTAGTCCTAGATACCCCTAACAATTAGTACGACTTGGGATATCAACATATAGGTTTTACCATGACTCATAGGTCAAAATTCAAAAACCCTAAACTTTTCCACAGACCCCATGAGTCATAGCTACGACTCGTAAGTTCATGGTACGAGTCATACCATCGACTCATGTGGTGTTGTCCTAAATTTTAGTTATATTTTCTTGTTATTTTAAGTCCTATACTAGGTTCTTTTGCATTATTTGGAGGGTATTTATAGGTCAATACATTAGATTAACACTCCAAAATTGATTAAATAACTCCAAGTGAGAAAAAGGGAAAAGAGAGTATTCCCCCAAACTTTAGGTCTACTATTCATCATCTCATCTCTTTAGTTCAACTTCTAGTCCAAATTTCATCAGTATCAAGTATGTGGGATATTAGTGGGGAATTTCGTTCACCCTCATGCCCAAGAATTCATTCCTTTTTATCAAATGTTATGATTTCATAAGGGCTAAAACCCCAAGTATGTTATATTAGGATGTGTTTTTATTCTTATAAATCATTAAGATGCTAGGGTTTTGGTTTTCAATAAATCTGCCTGCTATTAACATTCTCCAATCAATTATTTGTTTTATGAATAATAGTATATATTTTGACCTATTTCAAGATAGTTTCAAAAAAAACTTGGCATGTTATGAATCATGATCTCAAAAACTCAGTAAATTTAGCATGGCTAGTTTTTAGTATTAAAATATCAATAATATTGAAATCAAACTAGTTCATACTTTAAATTCAAACTCAGTTATTACTTCTGAGCAGCTTGTAAATTCATTTTTGGGAAAATTATTCAATATCAAGCGAACAAGAGTTCTTGGTAAGCCATGTTCAGAACTACATTGCCACCTAGGTTGTGGGTCCTCGCTAATTGAGAGTGTCACCTCAATCCTAAATGGGCTCACTTTTGTAAATTCAGATCAGTCAGGTTCTATATCTTTGGTTAGGTATAAGGCATCCCCAAATAGGGTTGTACATTGGACTTCACGTTTTCTCACATAGTTTATGTTAGTTAAGGAAACCTTCCTCAGAAATAGTTTTATTATGATTTGTACATGACCCTCAGTTTTCAGTTAAATTGATTTAACTCATGTATTATAGTTTTGCCTATCCAGTTAATAACATGATATTACTTTTTGGTCATTATGTATTTTTTTACATCATTCTCATATAATGTGCCTACCTCAACATGGTATCAGTTTTCAGCATGATCATACTAAGTTATTTTGTTTCATATCTCACCTGCTCTCTTTATTCAAAGTACTAACCGCATACCCTTTTTGTTCTATATATTAACATGATTTAGGTTTTGGTTCCTAGAATTAGGCACTCAGATAAATTCATTCTAGTGATAGTCCATCTAGTTTCTGGTGAGTCCTTATCTTTCGAGGATGGCTCTTTTCATATTATGCTTATTTAGATAGTTATTTTGGTTTTAGTATTTCATAGTTAGTTGGGAACTTATCCCCATAACACATGATTTAATTAGAGGATTTTAGAAAAATTTAGATATTTTAATTTTATTCATTTTAGACTTAAGTCAGATTATAAGTGCATATTCTAGTTATTTAAGAATTATTCAATTATGAAAGTGTTGTTTAGATTCCACACAGCTATGATAGTATATATTCTAGTGTATTTCTAGTACCATGGGTTATCCTAGGGCTACTTGTGATTATATGCACTGTGTTTCTTCAGGGTGTAGACTTGAGTTGTGACAAGAACCAACCTAAGAACTTTGTCATAAGACTTTTCTAGGTTAATAAATACAACTGCTCCATAAATCATCTTATGAGATGAATCAATTTTATATTTGAGTGCTCTAGAATAAATACAAACTAGTTATAAAAAATAATCAGAACCCTTCTCATGCTCATATCCACCACCCTATCCTATACCTTCATAGTATGTCTTAGCAACTTGATACCCCTATAGTTGTTGGAATTTTAATTTTCACCCTTGATCTTGTATAGTAGAATTATCGTACTCCATATCCATGGTTTATACATCTTTATTTTCATTAGAAAAACATTAAACAACTCAATCAACCCCACTCTATACCTTTTTTACCGTACTCTTCCAAAAAATCTATTAGAATCTCACATGGTCTAGTCGCTTTACCCTTATGCATCCTACAAATAGAACCCTTAACATCATCAACCTTTATAAAACTACAATACCCATAATTGTGATGTCTCTTTGAATTCTCCAAATCCCCATAGCACAATGCCTTTATCAGTCCATCATTCAAGCATTCATGGAGTATGATTAACATCTCTTTCCAATGAGTTCCTCATCCACTAAAATCTTATTTTTCCTCATCCTCGATGAACCTCATATGGTAAAGGTTGAAAGTTCTCCTTTATCTAGCCTAGATAACCTGTATAGCTTTTTATTCCTACTTTTTTCCTCTAATTCCACATAATAATGCTTAAAGGCTTATGTTTTGGCCACCATAACTAATATTAGCCATATTATACTAATCCATATTCATCATTTCTTCTCCTAGCCCATACTCTCCACCAACTTTCTGTAAGCCATTTTTTGTCCCCGTCTTCCCTTGTACTTCTCTATTCCATCACCAGTCTTCTCTATGCCTACCAGATCAACCTTGAAATCATTTTTTCCAAAATCTTCCTAAATTTTGAAGTTAAAAAAAAATTGATTATGAAATCATGAATGAATCATTGGAGAAGGTGTAAAAATAGTAATAACTATTACACATAGATTAAGGAACTTGAATATGAAAGTTGATTGAAAATGGACTAAGATTTGAACATTAATTCAAAACCCTTATTCTTGAATTAGTTGAAACTCCAAGATAAATGATGTGTTTGAATTTCACAACACATTTGATTCTTACGAAATGGAAATGTTGTACATTTTTTAGAATATTCTAATATATATGATGTATTTTTATGTGACTATGCAAGAAAATAGGTTTCAAAAGAAAAAGTGCAACTATGTGCTAAAAAACTGCTAAGTATGACACATGAAGACCTATCCACGACTCATGAAGTGAAGAACTACTCATAATGAGACTCATGAAAGTTGATCGGGGATCATGAAAAATCAAATTGATATCGTGACTCATTCAATGACTCATGGACTGAGAGTACAAGTTGTATTGTTGTCTGTAGATTGAGTTCTAAAGATGTGAAAGTAGCCCAATTCTCATAAGTCAGTCTCTAACTTGTGAAGTTATATCACAAGATGTTCTGAGAGGTGTACATTCCATATATAGAAGTGTACAAATTGATTTCAAGACTACGGTCAGACCATAAGGTGTAGTCCTAGACCACGAATCATGGAAAGACACATATAAACTAGAAAAGTTTCATTGATTTCTTAGAATCTACGAGTGCAGATACCCACACCATAAGACATAATATCAAACCCCGACTAATAGAATATTGATGGTTTTATAAGCCTATTTTGTTTAGGAAAGGATTTTCTTATCTATAAATACTTTACTTATAGTTTACGCACTTCTACCATATTGTTACACTTGGTGTTGCATGGAAAAGTAACATTTTTTGGTTTTTGAGCAATAACATACTTTTATTGTCTTTATTCTCATTATTCATGATTTGATCTTTCAAGCATTCATCTCATAAGTTCGTGATCATATTTTCTATGATAAATTCAATATTTTTTCTTTAAAACGTGAGTAGCTAAATTCCATAACTAGGGTTGTGGGAACCATGATGAATTAATGAAGTAGGTTAAAGTACTTAGTCTTTATTGAACAATGTTCATGTATGTATCATTGTTCTCTTTGAGTTGATTTTTTTTAACAGTTGAAAGCTTTAAAACTCCCCTTTATTATTCACTTGCTTGATAAAAGAGGTAGAGAATACAAAAGAGTAAAAATTGAGATTGGAGGCTACTAACCCTCATCAAATAAATTGAGCCTCAATATGTAAAGTTAATCCAAGACTAAAGGTAAGGGTTAATATTCAAACACTTAAAGACTGGTCGGTATTTAGAGTGATATTCATCCAATTAGGGTTGAAAGATGTTAAGGTGAACTGATCTTACTATTTTTTCATATTAAGCACCAGGATAGATCACTAATACGCTATGCTTACTGAGTTATAAAATAATGGAGAACATATTTCCAATCTTATTAATTGATTAAAAATAACATTCTAAATACTCTGTTACTTGTTTACTAAAGTTCAAAAACTACTACTTGTCAGTTTACAATGCCCGTTTGGAAATAACTTACTACTAGTTTACAATAACAACAACAACATACCCAGTGTATTCCCACCTAGTGGGGCCTGGGGAGGGTAGAGTGTACGCAGACCATACCACTACCTCAAGAGAAGTAGAGAGGCTGTTTTGATAGACCCCCGGCTTAGGACCAATAACAGTATAACAAATACAAAAAGTAGGCGCATATAAACTAGTATGGTACACAAAACAAACTAACTGTATAACAAACACAAAAGATAAGTGCATAGTAAACTAGTAAGGGATGCAAAAAAAATAACACCACTAGCCCCAAACTACAGCCACAACACTACGAACCAGAAACTCCAGACCCAAAGGAGCACTCCCCTATTACTACCTCCATCCTCCCACCCCCTAACCCTCTACCTTAACTCGCATCCTCCACACCTTCTTATCAAGGGTCATGTCCTCTGTAAGATGTAATTGCTCCATATAATCCCTAATCATCTCCCTCAAATATTTCTTCGATCTACCTCTAGCCCGCTTAAAACCATCCCTAGCCAGAGTCTCACACCTCTACACATGAGCATCAGGGCCCCTCCTCATCATATTCCCGAACCAACGTAGCCTCACTTATCGCAACTCATCATCCACCAAGGCAACTCCTACCTTTTTTTGAATAATCTCATTTCTTACCCTATCTTTCCTGGTATGTCCACACATCCATCGCAACATTCGCATCTCCTCCTCCTTCACCTTTTAGATGTGGGAGTTCTTAACTAGACAACACTCCGCTCCATACAACATAGCCGTCTGGACTACCACTCTATAGAACTTACCTTTAAGCTTCGGGGGCACCTTCTTATCATAAAGGACTCCTAAAGTAAGCCTCCACTTCAACCACCCTAGCCCAATATGATGCGTGACATCCTCGTTAATCTCACCATTACCCTAAATTATAAACCCCAAATACTTGAAACTCTCTTTCTTCTGGATGGCCTGAGAGTATTACTTCACAATCACTCCATCTTTTTGCGACATATCACTAAACTTACACTATAAGTACTTCATCTTGGTTCTAATTAACCAAAAACCCTTAGATTCAAGCATCTATCTCCAAATTTCAAACTTATCATTAACTTCATCCCGAGTCTCATCGATAAAAACCACATCATCTGCAAATAACATACACCAAGGTACCTCCCCTTGAATATGTCATGTCAAAAAATCCATCACCAAAGAAAATAGAAACGGTCTAAGAGTCGATCCCTGGTGCAACCCTATCAAAACTGTGAAGTGCTCTAAATCCCTACTTACCATCCTCACATGATTCTTCACACCATCATACATATCCGGAATCGACCTATGTACGCCACGGGCACCCCTCTAGACTCTAAGAACCTCTACAGAGTCTCCCTGGGAACTCTGTCATATGCCTTCTCTAGATCAATAAACACCATGTGCAAGTCCTTCCTCTCTCGAAACTACTCCACTAATCTCCTCACAAGGTGAATGGCCTCAGTGGCCGATATTGACCTGGCTTTTAGTCATATTCCCTGCTGGATATTCCCTAACTTAGTTAGGTTCTATGTATATTTTATCAACAACCATATTATACTTCATTGAAAAGTGTACTTTGAGGAACATAAAATTTTTGCGCAATTTTTGAAAAATATAATTTTGGTATAAGTTCAATTATTTTTATCTGACTTGTAGTTCTTTTTTCCTAATTAACTTTTATGTTGTTGTTGATTCTTGTAGGGTACAAGTTAATTTATGCCAAATAGTCAAATTTAACACAATCCTTTGATTCCCATTAACTATGACTTAAACGTACTCTAAGGAAAATAAATGCTCAAGAGATGTACGATCAAGATGAATTTGCCCAACAAGCTAAAGTAGATCGACTAGCTGTGGAGAATGGAGGTCTTGCAAACCATAAAGTTAAGGTAGTTTCTTCATATGTTGTTAATGCTCATAGGAACCAAAGGCCTGAGTGCCCTAAACGAATAGTTGTTTGATATAATGATCTTGAAAATAAGGAGGACACTAATCTTGATAGAGTGGGTTCTACAATTTCTATGTCCCTCCTATTCTAGATGCTAGTTCTAAGTTTGACATCACCATTACTATGATATAACTATTGAATAAGAAGGGTTTGTTTGGAGGTGATATTGCAAATGATCGAAGCATCCACTTGATCAACTTTATTGGAATTTGCAAGTAATAGAACTTTTTAGGGTTTATCCAGAGACTATCAAACGATGATTTTTCCCATCTGATTATTTGGGGAACAACTTATAGGTTAACTAGGATTTTGGATGACTATATTGCTAACTAGAAGGACATGAAGGCGACTTACATAGAGAGATTTTTACACCTTCCAAAATGTTTTAGTTGAGAGATGAGATTAAAAACTCCAGGAAGCACGATGGAAAAGCCTTACATGAGGTTTGGTTAAGTTTCATCAGTACCCATACCATAATCCAACTGATGAGTGTCTTTTGGAGATCATTTATAGGTTTTTGATTTTTGCAACTAAGGTAGTGGATGATACAATACATAGAGGGTCTTTGATGTCACATAGTTATGCAGATTCAACTATGATGATAGATCAAGTTACAAAGACCAACATGCTGACAAAATAAGGAGCATGAAGTCTTAGTTGGTACTTATTCTAAAGACATTTTAGAGAAGTACAAAAAAAGAGACGAGTGACAAGGATATGTATCATATAAAGACTCAAATGGACCTAATTACAAAGAACTTGATGGGGTCAGGTTTAAAAGGGTAAATGTAGTGGGTTCATATGGTAAAGCTTTAAGATATTATGATTGTGATTTTGAATTTGAGGAGGAGGTGAATTTTTTCAACAACTATACAAAGGGTTTCCAAGCACTAATGTTAACAACTTCAAGGTTAGAACTATTACTAGGATAATATTTATAATAGATCTAAGTATAGAAATAGAAGTAGATATAGGGATCTTGGTAAATGGAGAAGTAATGATGTAAAGATCATGGTAACTGGAGGAGTAAGGATATTTATAAAAATGATCGAATTGGTGTCTATGTTCCTTTAAAGGGTAGAGATTAAGGTGAGGTAAGTGGTTCTAGAATTGAATATGTGATGCCAAAGCTGCTAAACTTGGTAGAATCTATTAAAGCTAGCATTAAAGAGATTTGTGGTGATATTTCTAATGTGACACAGTTGGTTGACTATTATTCCACTATCATTACAAATTTAGAGCAAGAAATTAATCAACGGAAGAATGGTACTTTGATGTGCTATAGAAATATAAATTTTCCATGCTTAAAGAGAGGAAACTATGTATGTTTCTAAAGTTATTTTGTTAAATATGATGCATTTTGGGTATTTTTTTTATCGAAAATCATGTTTTGGATGATAAGTTCATGGAAAAGGTGTTTTTGGATACTTTTGGAGCAATTAAGGATGTTTGGGACACTTTCCAGCTTGATCGTGATCAAATAATGTTCAAGAATTAAAGAAGGGTTAAAAAGATGACTCCCGACACTTACTAAGAAAACCTATGGATCGTAGGTAGGCAAAGCAATTACCAGAAGTTCCAAATCTCTAGAGCTAACATGCATGATTTTTTCCATCCAGTACCTGTGCCCTGTACCTGCACCTAGAGTCAGGACCGCAGGTACTGCCTGCTCCCAGTACCAAACTGCAAGTACAGATCACATGTGGACATCAACCCTATTTTCTCATATTTTATTTGGTCTTTGGTTTTAGGGTTTCCTCATGTACTATAAATACCCTTTATGTGTTTTTAGGTAGGAGTTACACACTTTTGATGCACACAAACATATTTGGATTCCTAGATCTGATTTTGATCTTGGGATAATCTTGTATTTACTTTAGTTCATTAACTCAGTTATGGTTGTGGGTTCTATTACTTATTATCATTGTGATTTCATCTATGAATTCAATTATGAATAATATTGATTTCTTCGCTAGCATGATCGGCTAAAACCCATAGCTAGGGTTGTGAAAACCTTGGGGGATTTACGAATAGGGGAAGTTCTTTCATTATTCTGAACCGATACCCATCCATGCATGGCCTTATCTTCATTATTATAGTTTTCTTAATGGATGTACACATTAAGGTCATGCCTAGATATTGCTGCTTACTCAAAAAGAGGAGTAGTGACTAGTAAAAGATAAAGACAATTATAATTTGGAGTTTTAATTATCGATCCATGCTTCTAGGTTCTATCTTAGTAAGATGGTTAGATTTTATCTAAAAACTAGAGACTCAAAAAAGTAATAGTTAACTGGGATAAAGACAAGGGTTAGTAAAGAGACATGGTGAGACTCAGTAGGTAAAGGATGAAAGAGTTTTGCTCGTCCAAAAGACTGTAGAAGGTACTTAACTTATCAATTCTGAATGCAAACTATCGGGTTGGTTCAAAAAAACACGATAAGACTATAGAGTTTAGAAGCCAGGGGGGACATAATCCTAGTGTTCAACTATGATTGATTACAACCGAAGTTAGTATAGTTATTTGCTCGAGATTTCTACATAAAAAACCCTCTATTTAATTTTCTTGTTCTGCCTGCAGACTACAATTGCTGAGATCTATAATTTCACATGTTCCCTTGGTATTCTACCCCAACATTTGTAGGGTTACTATATTTTGATAGTGACTATATATCATAATCTTAGAGATGTGTTGTTTGGACGTTATAAAAATTTGGGTGCCATTGCGAGGGAACATGATGTTGATTTTTTATTTTAAGTTTTTGTAATTTTTGGATTTTTGTTTCTTTCTTGTTCTTAGTAGGTCTTAAGCCAGTGTATGCCTAGCACACAAAGTAGAGGCAATCCTTTACCCCCACTAAATCCAAATCCAGAGAGTATCCTACAAATACCTAGTAGGATGTCTGAGTAGAAAAGAGGTGAACTTCCTGAAGGGGTTCATGATGTTGTACCTCCCCTACTACCAAAGGAGTACATGATATTATTTATTGAAAGAATGGTGAGCTATTTTCTGAAGCTGAAGCTAAGAGAAAGGAAATAGAGAAGCTCAACAGATAGATAGAGAGGCATAGCTACCTAAGCAGAGACAACAACAGACCACCGAGAAATATTCGGTGGGAATTATAATAGAGCTATAGGTACCTGTGTTCAAGTAATCCCAACATATCTGTATGTGCATCCATATCTAGATGATGAATAAGATTTAGGATATGTTGAGCTGGAAAATACTGGAGCCATAGTTCCTCCTATTTTACCCCCAAGCATCAAGTTTGACATCACGAGCGTAATGATCCAACTCTTAAATTTGAAGGGTGCGTTTAAAGGTCTACCTACATATGATGCAAACTTTCACCTTGCCAATATTCTCAGGATCTTGAGTTTGTCTCCAAATCCAGGGGTGAATCAGGAAGCACTCAGACTAAGGTTATTCCCCTTCTCACTTACAGGAGAAGCATCTTTATGGGGGTGGACGGAGGTGGATGAGGGTATGTTTAGGTGTGGCAGTGTAGGGGTAGATGGGGTTAGATAGGAGCGGGGGAGGGGAAGAAAGGGTGGGTGGTTATGAAGAAGATGGAAAATGGGGGGTGGGGTATTTTTTTAATTTAAAATATTTTATATATTTTAAAATATTTATATACATAATATTTATATATATTTTATATATTTATATATAAAAATATTAAGAAAATACTTTATTTACGTGGCTATGATGTGGCGGTGATCTGGCACTGATGTGGCACTGATGTGTCAGTAAATGTGATGCACTCTCCCTCGTGAGAGTGGTAATATAAGAGTGGTAATATATATTAAGGGGGGAAATTAATACACTTTGAAGATGTTAAGGGGGATAAGTAAATAGAAGATTAGTTTAAGTGCTAAAGTAAGTTGGAGAGACAAGTTTAGGGGTGGTTTTGATGCATTATCTCAAATACAAACTAATACCACATTTAAGTAAAGACTTAATTGACACTTATTTGAGATACCAACTTGTTCCAACATGCTAAAATCAAGTTTCAGCTTTGGTTTGCTTGACTTCTTCATTATTCACTTTCAGTTCTTTATAAAAGAGGTAACTTTCTCGGCTCCTAATGGTTATATATTGATCTATAAATTGTTTAAACAAGTTGATATGTGTATTCCATTATAAAATATATATAATATATCATGATTGTATGTAGAAGCCTAGATGTAGCCTAAAATCATCATGTAGGGTCTTGTGTTGAAGTAAAATCTAAAGTTAGGCCCCAACTAAAAGTTGAATTTTAGTAAATGAAAGTAATACTGATAGTTGAGCATGCTTGTTTGCTTTTAAAGCTATGATTTATGATAGGAGCGTGCACATTGGGCTTGTTGGAATTTCAAAATAGGTTATAGGGGTGTGAAAATTGAGGAAAAATTTAAACTTTTTGAATTTTGAGTTTTTCTTCAACTTTTGGTATCCCTCACTTTTGTTGGAACTAACAATTGTTTTTTCAGGAATGTATGACACCTAAGGCTATGAAAAAGATAAAGGATAGTACTTTGAGGATATGGGAAGAGTCTCTTGACCAGTCTCCTGACCAAGTGGTTCAGTGGAGGAGTACCTGAGGCAGTAACGTAGAGATATTGTAGTTGAGGTGACACACAGAGTCACAAAGAGGACAGGCTCACCAGGCTGCTCAGTAAATTAAAGCCCAACTGAGGGTAAAGTTATCTAAGATATAACCATCATACAATCCTTCAACTGATGATAATGATGATAATTAGGGGACAGAGTCTGTATCTACTTTACAGATTATTGGTTAGGGCCCCCAGTCTGAGGAGGGGTCCTAGGATTTATCTGATAAGGTAGAGCAGGTGGAGCCATCAATAGTGCCCCAGTCTGAGGATGGTACCACTACTCATGTACAACAGATAGATGGGCCCTTGTCTGAGAAGGGTATAGAGTAGGATACCTATGATGAGTTAGTACAACAGGGGAAGAGTCTTGCTCTCTCACTTGTCTCAGATGCACCTTCCATGGAGGGATATCATAGGTGGTGTATGGAAGGGATACGGGTGATTTATACTATTAGCAGTCGTATCTAAGAGACAGGCAGGCCTACAAGGTGTATTAATAAGGAGTGCTATATTGACCTATTGGGGATAGATCGAGTACCACAGTTGTGGGAAACATTTGATAGATATTATCTAGAGTGAATGACTAGGCCATTGGGTTCTTACAGCCCAGCTATGGTACGAGAATCTTATGCATCGTAAAAATCCATTGAAGTTCTTCCTATGCATAGACATCCAGGACTAGTAATATTTGCTAGGTAGCCATGCTTGAGCACACGCTAGTTAGAGGGTTCAGAGTTGATATATCGATAGAGACTATCCGCAGAGTTATCCTTGGCCCAGATTACATTACTCCTACATATACAGCTGACTGCAACCACAGACTGAGGATCAAACGTGATCAATATATCACGTGGGAAGCTAAATCCTAACATAAAAAGGTCTAGATGACAAGGTGGATAGAAAGTTATATTTCACCTTTGGGTGATGCGACCCTATGTATTAAGGGGAATGTGGTGATGAAGAAGGGCCTATTGAAATTTGAGGCCAATTTTTTGTGGTTGTTGATTAGACACCGACTGATTCCCACTTCTTTAGATAATATGTTGACTTGGGAGGGAGCAACACTGGTTGCTTGTATGATTTCTAGTTATGTTGTTAATTTTCCTGCCATCCTCATGTATGAGTTACATGACATAGCCTTTAGGGATTTGACTAATCTGCCATTTCCTAGCAGGATTCAGAGGCTATGCGATGAGGTCGGTGTGTATGTGATAACAGGTGTAGAAGAGAGGGTACTTGAAATGTATACTGCATAAATTAGGACTATGAGGGATCTGGCATCTCCAGGCTCATATAGGAGATAGAGATAGCATGCAGCAGTACCATGGGCCTAGACTGAGGGTGCAACAGTCTCCATAAAGCCATATGAGGCATATCGAGGTGATGTAGGTGTTTGTATTGATATGGACATAGGGGAGTAGAGAGGGACTCCAAACTCCAGTACACAAGGAAAGGGGACACCAATTACTTCTTCTTCATCCCCAACTTTGACCTTAGAGCCGGTGGGTTTACCTTCAGATCCTACTCACCTATCCACTATAACTTATGCTCAGGTATGATCACTATATCTAGTGAGTTTTTGCAGATCTTAGTAGATAGCCAAAGGTCCACCAATTCTAGAGTGAGGGTTGTTGAGACTGACATGACTACCCTCTATGAGAAGATAAGATCAAGGGTTAGGGCTAGATTTGAGCAAGCACAAGCCTGATGGGAGGCCACACTGAGTGATGCACAGTTCAAGCTACGTGTCAACTTCCATACATGGATCAATGAGTTTGAGAGACAGTTTATATCCCAATTCACAAATACAGATGCATTGAATTTAGCCCAAATAAGGGAGGAGTTTGATATATTATGTGTAGAGGTACACTCTCTTATAGTGAGCTGTGTTGCAGACACTCCCTCATTTATACCCCAGGTGGTCTAGATATTGCCTTCTTAAGCACTGAGATAGTTTTATTTCTTTGCAGAGAGTGAAGAGGAGGTCCTAAAAATTGGGGCTAAGAGAGGTCAGATAAATGACTTACAGGACCCTGATTTACCATATCACTAGGCCGTTAAAAAGGCCATACATGAGTCAATGGAGTCTACACTCGTCAATAAGAAGAAGAACACATTTAAGCAGTAGGTGTATCATCCAGTAGTGCATCACCACCACCACCGCCTTTATCAGCTGATATGCCCTCATCTGGGGATGCTCATGATTCGGGCGCCTAGTGCATCCTAAGTAAGTTCTCACTTCCCTTTTTTTTACTTTGTTTTAGCACATTAAGGACAGTGTATAGTTTTTCATTAGTGGTGGGAATACCATACCATCATGGGTTTTTATCACCATATTTCTTTTCTTGTTGGCCGTGGTATGGTTGAAGAATCAGCATGTCTAGGATAATTTATGTTGTATTGTATTTTATCTTGTATTATGTTGGTTTTGTGTAATTAGGAGATTTTAAGTATTTACGGAAGTACTCATGTTTTGAATGATTTTTATACACCTCTAAAAATTTGTGTTTTAGTACTATGTGAATGTATATATATGTGAACAATGTGGATCTTGTTATGGAATTAGAATTAGGGACATGATAATCACTTTCTAATAATTACATGAAACAAATAGGTAGTTGTTGGTAATATTGACTCTGTGTTATATGTGTGTGAGATACTACTTAGTTCCCATTGTGTGTTGAATTTAGAACTTTTCTGGTTAGTCTTGCCTAGGTTGAAGGATAGACCGTTAGGAAAGGATCATAGGCCATTTTTTTTTATTTTAGTCCTCTTTTAGCCTAAATGACCTTCCATGTGTGAGTTATGTCCCTTGATCCCTATTTTGAGCCTTGTAGCCTATTTTTCTTGTTTCACCATTCACCTTCCCATTTATATTATAATAAATCTATTTTTGCCTTGATCCTCCTTTGACATTGTGAACCTTAACATAGGCAAAATACCTAAGTTAAGGGTGGCTATCATAGGGGTGCATAGTGTAAAATAGGTATGAAGAAGGGTAAAATAAGAGAAAAAAGTTAGCAGGGCTAGGTGTGGTAGAATAAAGAAAAATAAAAAGAAAAGAAAATTTATGAAACAGAGAAAAAGAAATAATAAAAGACCACACCCAACCTGAATGTGCAATAAAGAATAAAAAGGGAGAAATAAGGGTGTAATAAAAAGAAAATTGGCTAGTAAGTGAGACCCCAATGTTAGTGTAGTACCAAGGAGTCTTAGTCACTTGATATGTCCATATGTACCATACCATCCCCCAAGTCTACATTACTTGCCGAGCAAAGTCCTATAGTGATCTTAATTTGACTACCTAAATTCTAAGGTAAATAAAATAAGGGCAAGCCTATGGTATTTGACATGCATTGATTGGAACTTCTCTTCTGAGTTTGAGTTTTTCTTGACCTTCCCTGCATTGATATTAATTATTTCATATAAGCGAGTGGGACATCCTTGTTATGAGGGAACTTAAGTCATATTGCTAGTTATTTATTTGTTTCGAGTAGTGTAACTTTTATATATGAGTGGTTGTCTGTTGCTAATGTAATTGTCACTTGATCCCATTGTGACACATAATTGTGCTTCATGTTCATACATGGTTGGTTTTGAAAAATAAAATTGGATGAGGTGTTGTGTTTTGAGATTTAAGTGTTGACTTCTTGCCTTGAATAGATTAGAGTCTCCTAGTTAAGCATCGTTTTTTTTGTGTGTGTTTTGTTTCCTGAGGACTTGCAAATGTTCTAAGTTGAGGGTGTTGATGTTCTATATAAATGTAGCACTTTCGACACTTAAAACAAGGAAAATATATAGGTTTTTGAGATTATTTTGTTAGATATGATGTGTTTTGGGTATGTTAGGCAGGAAATCATGTTTTGGATGATAAGTTTGTGAAAAAGGTGAAAAAATGTGTTCTTGGCTACTTTTTGAGAAATTATGGATCTTTGAGACTCTTTCTAGCTTGATCATGATCAAATGATATTCGGGAATCAAAGATGAGCTAAAAATATGACTCCCGACACTTACTACATCAACCTATGGACCATATAGGACCTACAGACCGCAAATAGGAAAAGCAAGTACCAAAATTCCCAAATCAAGAGAGCTGACTTGTAGGATTTTTTCCATCGATACCTATGCCCTGTACCTTCCCTTAGAGTATGGACTACAGGTACTACCTGTGCCTAGTACCAGACCGCAGGTATAGACCACATATGGCCACCGACCCTATTTTCTCCGATTTTGTTCGGTCTTTGGTTTTAGAGTTTCCTGATGTACTATAAATACCGTTTATGTGTTTTTTGTAGGAGTTACTCACTTTTGATACACACAAATATATTTTGATTCCATGATCCAATTTTGATCTTGGGATTCTCTTGTATTGACTTTGGTTCATTAATTCAGTTACGGTTGTGGGTTTTATTACTTATTATCATTGTGATTTCATCTATGCTTTCAATTATGAATGATATTGATTTCTTCACAAGCATGAGTGGCTAAAACCCATATCTAGGGTTGTGGAAATCCTGGTGAATTAACAAAGTAGGAAAAGTGCTTTCGCTGTTCTAAACCAATACCCATTCATTCATTTCTTTATCTTAGTTCTGATAGTTTCCTTAATCGGTTCACACATTAAGATCCCCCTAGATATTGCTGCTTACTCCAAAAGAGGAGTAGTGACTAGTAAAAGAAAAAGACAATAGTAATTTAGAGTTTAATTGTCAATCGATGCTTCTAGGTTTTATCTTTGTAAAATGGTTAGATTTCATCTAATAACTAGTGACTGAAAAGGTAATATTTAACTGGGATCAAGATATGGTTTAGTAAGGCGACATCCTGAGACTCAAATGGTATAGGGTGAAATCCTTCTGCTTGTCCAAAAGACTGTAGAAGGTAAATAATGTATTGATTCAATATGCAAAGTATTAGGTTGGTTCAACAAAGAACAATAATCCTATAGATTTAAGAAGCTAGGGGAACACAATTCTAGTGTTCACCTATGACTGATTACAGTCGAAGTTTGTATAGTTACTTGCTCGAGATTACTACACAAAAACCCCCATTTACTTTTCTTGTTCCACCTGCGGACTACAACTGTTGATATTCATAATTCCACGTGTTCCCATGGGATTCGACCCTAACCTTTATTGGCTTACCATATTTTGACAACCACCGTATTATCATCTGAGAGAGGTATTGTTTGGACGTTATTAACTTTTCCTTGTGATATTGTTCCAAACCTAAGATTTTATAATCATCATTTGGTAATCACTAATAAAAGTGAAAAACATGTGAATGAAAATCCCAAACCATTTATTATCAAGGATGGATGATTATGTTGCTGCAGAATATTATATAGCTATAATATTTAGCCAATCTGAAGAGCATATTAAGGTTGATAAGGGCTGAAAAGGGGATGTAAAGTCTCTAGTAGATGCAAAGGAGAATATTGTAAATAATCAGAGGAAAAAGGGGTCTCAAAGTCATTGATTCCCATTTTTAAGACTCCACCTCTCTTTCTATGGTGTTTGAAGAAGTTGGTGGAAGATGAAAAATTCAAAAAATTCATATCCAAATTGAAGTAGTTGTACATAAACATCTCATTGGTAGAGGTACTAGAGCTTGTTGGGTTATGCAAAATTTTATGAAGGATCCAATCAAAAAGAAGAGAACTATGAGTTTTAAGTTGGCTGATAATTTGCACCACTATAGTGCAACAACTTCTCATTTACTTATGCAGGGAAAAAGATGATCCCAATGAATTTACTATTCCATTCACTATTTTAGCATTTAATTTTGCAAATGCATAATGAGATCTTTATGCAAGCATCAATCTAATATCACTTGTTTTTTTCAAATAGAGCTTAGCAGCCCCAAAATTGATGATTATGTAGTTACTCATGTTGGATCACACTGTTAAGTGTCTTATAGGAATATTGTATGATGTTTCATTGAAGGTTAAGACCTTTATTTTTTTTTTTACTAATTTTGTGATCTTAGACTTCGAGGTTGATTTTAAGGTTCTCTTCATCTTGGGATGACTATTCTTAGCTACTAGAATTATACTTATTGACATAAAAAAGAGTTAATTGAGGTTTTAGTAGAACAATGAAGAAGTATTGTTTAATGTCTGTTGATAAATAAAACATCCAAATGATATGAGTGTTGTAATTGTCATTTATTTTCTTAATGAGGTGATGCTTGAGATATCCATCTATAAGAGATTAATCATTGAGACATTGGCAGCAATCATTATGAACTTTGATGAGGATGAAAATGAAAAGTATGATGATATGGTGCATGCATTTGATGGTGTGGATCTTAGTCTTATTCTCTAAATAAACTATATCTAGATTTAAAGAATCATGAGAATCCATAAGACAAACCTTTTATTGAGGAGCCTCTAATTTGGGAGATTAAGTCTATTCCATCATAACTTTGATATGCCTTTAGTGGATCCAATGAAACTCTTTTATTTATTATTGCAGCTGATTTACTTAACTTAAAAATGAAAGATCTTATGTTTGTTTTTAAGTAATTGAAGAAGGAAATTAGTGTAACGCCCCGAGTCTGGTACACCGGATGCACACAATGCTCATAATCCCGAAGAACCATGAGCTAACCCATGACTGGTACCTGCTATAAATACTGAATAAAAATACTGTATAATACGGAATAATGGGCTGAAATTCCATAAGGTTTAATACTAACATAATACTGTATAAGGTATAACAATACAAAAATTAAAACATCTGTCTGAAAATACTGTAGTCTGAAAAAGCCTCTAAAACTGTCTAATCTGAGGAGTTGATGGGACAATCCCCCAACTAACTCCATATACTAAAATGTTGAATCTAATGAAATGAGGAAAGAAAAGAACATCCTAGGATGATGGGGACACACTTCTAGTCAACTGTTGTTGGCTGGATTTGAAGTTATCTATGCGTAGTTGGGAACCTAAGCGTCTGAACCTATGGAATATGACGCCATAGCATAAGAGAAAAGTATGTGTTAGTATGTGGGAATGTACTGGTATGCCAGATGAGGTAATGCTAAATGCAAGGGTTCATATTCATGAACAATACTGACTGAATAACATGAGTATACTAAATGAGGATACAGACATGAGTACATAAACTGTAACTAAAATCGTAGGGACACTGAATACTGAGTTCTAATAACTAGATTGCTGAGAACTGAGTCTACGGATACTGTATTACTGATACTTAGACTACTAATATGATGATATTGATTGACAGTATCTAACAGTCTTGAATCTGTAGAAATATCTAAGTTTTTTACTGAGTTGAGTAATTTTATCGAACAGTCCTAATTCCTGGGATACTAAATTGAGTTCTATTTCTGAGACTGAATCTGAAACTGAGACTGTGGGAGGTAATCATCTAACTGACATGCCCTGAATATGAAGTAATGTAATACCCGTGCTTTTTCTTAGCTCAAAAATCATCTCAAGGATGTTAGAACTTGATTTGAAATAAGAATCCATTATTATACACGTGGTATTTTCAAAATTTTCACTTCCTATCATGTGTGAAATTGAATAAGCTTTCCATCAATATATAATTCACCCAAATCCAACACCCGAGTGAAGAGTTAGAGCCTTTTTAGTGAGACAGTGTTTGACCTGAGCCTTCAGGGCGTCACGAAGGTAGCTCAAATGGAAATTGTCAATTTCCAGTGTTAGTCTGCAATACTGGCGCATCGCACCAAACGTCCAGTTCGTAGACAAGGTGGAAACACGATAGCTCCACATCGCGCCACCGTGCAGTTTCCTATTTATCAATTTCTAGTGAGACGACGCGATAATGCCGAGTCACGCCAAGGGCCCAATTCGGAAAATTTTACTAAAAATTTAATTATGTGTCCAAGATTAAAAAGGTCAATTTCCCCCCCTTATATAAGCTTCCAAACACGGTATTTAGCCCTTATTCATCCAAAATAATGATGTTTTTCTCAAATACTCTCAAGAACTCAATCTAGGGTTTCATAGAAGGTCCAATTTCAAAAAGGTTTCACCATCAATCTTTACGAAATCATGAACTAAGGTATGCATAGTGTTCATTCATGGACTCCTTTCATCCATGAAGTCCAAGAGTCCTTTTTAACTACAAGTTATGGATTTTCTTCATGTTTTCATGCTTTGTATGTTCCCTTTCATGTTGATAAATGAGAAATTGATTTCTATTCCATGATTTGATGATAAATTCCATGTGGTTTGATTAGTATAGATAAAGATTTATGAAATCTCATGACTAAAACCTTGTATGATGAAATTGGAATTGAAGCATGATGTTTAATTGTTGTATAATGTGCTTTATATGTACTATGCCTACAAGATGTTTGATTAAATGCCTAGATAAAGGAAAATTGTCTAACTAGTATGATATCATGAAATCTCCATGTATGTAAAAGTTTATGCCTATTACATGTTTGATGAAAGGTTCCTATGAATGTAGTATGTATTATGATGTTAGTCATGTCTTCAAGTAAATCATGCTATGTCAATTTCCTTCTATCGAGTCCTGGGGGTACTTGTACCCAAAATATTTGTTGTGTGACTAGATCCTTGTCATGTTTTTAAGATACTCTCAGTCAAGCTATGAACTCTTAGACTTCAGATAGTCTTATGACTCAGGAAAAATCTCCATGATCTCATAACTCAGTCAGTTGTCAGTTATCAGTAGTATTTCATCAGTAAAAGAAATTCAGTAACTCAGTCCATGCTCAGTTCAGTTCTTAAATCATGTTCAGTGTCTATTCATATGGGAGTAGGAATTAGCACAGACTGAACCCAAGGATTGAAACTCACCTGTTATATGAGGGTGTGATTCTTAGAAGAAATCCTTGTGTTCCAAAACTATGTAGCCACATAGGTTGAGACATTGTAGCCTGTTATATAAGGGTAGATGAGGTGTCTTAACTTGTTATGTGAGGGTTCCCACCATTCTCTCTAGAGTTACCTGTTATATGAGGTTACTCATATGTTGTCCTTACCAGTGGCATAGTAATGACACTCTTCCAATTAGGGCATAGATTGGACCCCAGCTCAGCTATCATAGCACCTTTAGGGCATATCGGTTAGATACTACTTCCCACAGTTTCATGATACAAAATCAGGATTGCCAGATATAGTCAATCAGTCTCAGTAACAAAACTCTGATAGTTCTGTAGATTTTAGGACTGTCATATACAGTCAACTCAGATATAGTACGGAACTCAGATAACTCTATCAGATTTAGGACTGTCAGCTACAATTACCCACATTATCAATTATATTCAGATATAGTCATTCATGTTATCAGTTATGTCATGTTATCATTGTCCAGACTCAGTAGTCATGCTACCACGGTATCAGTATCATGGTATCACGTTATCAGTTACAGTTATGTATTTATGCATGTATTCTTATGTTCATGTTAGACAGTCAGTTAGCATTATTCATGCATATGAACCATTGCATATATCCTACCTCACATCTATACTTGGTACATATGTAATGACACATTCACGCTATGGTGCTTTCTTTTTATGTTACACCATAGGTTCAGAGACACGAGTTCCAGATCAGCAGTAGATTCCAGATTCAGTAGTTAGAGTAAAAGTAAGTCCTCATTCTTCGAGGACATAATGATTTTCTAGAATTTCATTGATTAGTTTATTAGTTGGAGTTATTTGGGGACATGTCCCATTAACTCCTTATTCAGCTTCTTCAGATAGTAGAGGTTTTCAGACTAGATGCAGACTACATATAGACTATCATATTTTAGACATCAGTTTTTTTGGGTATTCTATTACCCCGCACAGATGTTACGTTTTTCAGTTATGTTCATGATCAAACCTTATGTCCTTTCAGTGCATGTTTCCGCATTATTATGTTATCTTATACAGTATACAGGTACAAATATTAATCATGTGTTAGCTTGTGGTCTATCGGGGTCATGAGCACTGTGTAGCATTTCAATTTAGCAAATTGGGTCGTTACAATTAGTGGGGTCCAACCTGTAACCCCAATAGGAATGGTGACAGTACATTCCACGGGTAAAGACAATTGCTATGGAGTCAGTCCTAATCTAATGGGTGACCCCTAGTATCAGTCCTAAACTGGTGGGTAATCCCTGAGTATGTCAGTCCTATCTAATGGGTGACATCTTATACCTATGCTGGATACATAGTTCTGGAACTTAGGGATTGCTTCTAGGGACCTAGTCCTAAATAGCTGTAACGCCCCAAATCTGATACCCGGAATGCTACATGGTGCCCATGACCCCGAAAGACCACAAGCTAACCCATGACTGATATCTATAAACTGAGCATTGAATAATAGTAATAATATCATAAATGCGGAAATAAGAACAGAAAGTCCATAAGGTTCAATACTAGTACATAACAGAAAAATATGGTATAAGAATACCAAAACAACTGAGATAATTTTCTGAACATACTATAGTCTTAAAGCCTCCAAAATATCTGAATAAAGAGTTGATGGGACATATCCCCAACAAAATCAAACTACTGAAATAAACTAAAAATTGAAATAGTAATGTGATCATCATGTCCTCGAAGGATGAGAACTCACTACTAACTCTGATCGCTGAATTAGGATGCTATTGGTTCTTTGGAGATCGTTCTTCTAAACCTATGGTATAAGACACCAAAGTGCAAATGCATCAGTACTTTGAATGTACTTGTATGAAAGTGAGGTAGACTGAATTCAATAGGTTCATATGCATGAACAATACTAACTAACTGACTAATATTAACTTGAGATTACATACATGTATACGTAACTGTAACTGAGATCATGATAGGACTAAAAACTGAGTTCTGACTACTGAGTATACTGACATTGACACCTGAATCATTGATGAGTGAGAAACTAATACTGTATAACTAAATACTGAGGGACTGATACTACATTACTGATACATGGATAACTTTGTCTGACAGTTCTAATTATGAAGAACAGGTCTGGTTGACTGCATCTGACAGTCCTGAAGATGAATACTAATAACATAAGTTTTGATTACTGATATAACTAATAACATGAGTGACTGTATCTAACAGTCCTGAATCAGATAGAACTAGCTGAGTTCCGTACTGTATCTGAGTAATTGAATCTAAGATCAGTCCTATCTAGCGGGTGATCTCTAAATTTGATGATACCATTACTGATTAACCATAGTTGAGATAAGTCCTATCTAGTGGGTGATCCTGGAGTCTATTTATAATAAAAAGAAGTTAATGTATCTGACAGTCCTAAATCTATACTACTGAGCAGAATTAACTGTATCTGACAGTCCTAATACTGTAACTAAAACTGTGGGATGTATTCATCTAACCAACATTCCCCATACTAAGCTAACTAGGTTCCAACCTATAACCTCAACTGGAAGGGTGTCAGTACTGTGTTACTAGTAAAGACAACTATTTTGGAGTCATTCCTAATCTAACGAGTGACCCCTAGGATCAGTCCTATACTTTTAAATGTGATAACGGGTGATCCATGAGTATGTCAGTCCTATTTAATGGGTTACATCTCGTACCTACGCTGGCTATATAGTTCTAGATCTTAGGGATTGCTTCTAGGGATCTCAGTCCTATCTAGCGGGTGAGTTCCCATCCCTTGGCTCGCTTGATGCTGAATCCTACCCCTATCTGAAAGACTCTGAACTGATTAACTGAGCTAAACTAATTAACTGAACTGAACTGATGCTAGTGGTATTATCTAGCAGAGCTAAACTGAATTTACTAAGTTTCATTGACAGACGGAATGTACTGAGTTCTGAGGACTGACTGAGATTACTGTAGTTACTGAGATTGACTGGGAACACTAAGTTGGCTGAGATTATTGAGTACTGAGATCACTAAGATTACTGAACTACTTAGATTACTGAGATTTCTGGGTTTTCCTTAGTCACATAACTGACTGAGTTCTATGAATCATAGCTTGACTGAGAGTATCTTGAAAACATGACAAGGCTCTAGGCACACAGCTAAATATTCGGGTACAAGTACACCGAGGAGTTGATGAGAAGAAACTAACATAGCATGGCTTACTAGAACACATGACCAACAACACAATTCATAATTCATATATTAAAGTACTTCATCAAACATGTTATATGAATAAACTTGTACAAACATGAGGATTTCATACTACCATGCTAGTTGGTCACTTTTCCTTCATATAGGCATTTAATCAAACACATGGTAGGCATAATATATGCAGACAACATTATACAAATACCAAACATCACGACACATATCAAATTTCTTCTTCCAAGGGTTTTAATCCTAGGTTTACATGAATCTACATCTTTACTAGTAAATTCCACATGAAATTTATCACCAAACATGGATTAAAACTCAATTTGTCATTATCAACATGAGCAACACAAACCCAATATGGAATTCATAAAAAAATCCATACACTTGAATTTGAAAAGAGATTCTTGGACTTAATGGATGAAAGGAGACCATGAATGAACACTATGCATACCTTAGTTCGTGATTTCATGAAGATTGACGGTGAAACCTTCTTGAATTTGAATCCCCAATAGAAATCCTATCTTGTTCTTGAGAGAAACTTAAGAGAAACTAGTATATTTTGGATGAAGAATGACTAAATCACGTGTTATTGGGTTTAAATAGGAGTAGGAAATTAACCCTTTTAACCCTTGGACACGTCTTTAATTTTTGAGAAAATTTCCTAATTTTCATCCTTGGCGCGACGCTCCACTATCGCGACAAGTCACTGGAAAGTGACAAATGGGAAATTACACGGTGGCGCGACATGGAGATATTGTATTGTCACCTTGTCTATGACTGATAACGCTAAATCTACAGCTCTCATAAGAGTGTAAAGCGGTCGTTGTCAAATATATAACCCAACTGGGTTGGGTATCGATCTCACAGGGAATAGCCGGTCAATGAGTAAGCAAAAATTACTAGACTTTTGGAGCAAGTCTCGTAAAAAGGGGGGATTTTAACGTGCAAGTAATGTAAAAAAAGTAATAAAATAAAAACAACGAATAAAAGAGTAAAAACGGTTTGCTTGGTTGGTTTTTGATCAATGAGAATTGAGAAGTTGGGGTTATGTCCACCTTATGAGTTATACGTATCTATTGGCTATGAGTTGTGCGGAATTCAGACATGCATGTGCTTATAGAGAATTGTATTCGATGGTAAATCCCGGCGTCTTTCGACCTTAACCGGGACTATTTCACTTTAACTCTTTCGAGCTTAAAGAATATCTAAATGTACGAATTCTCCAAAAGGTTAATCCAGTTACGGCACTAACTTTTTAACAGGGGTTGGTGCCCTATTACCTTGACATTATCTCTTTTCCAGACATATAACTTTTCTTTCGAACAAGTTAATTCTATACCGGCATATTCTATGCGTTTTCAACCACAATGAATTTAGATTAAGATGAAGAGAATAATGATATAATAAGCATACGTGTCACGAATTCACAAACTCATAGCAATATATAGTATCTCATATGGCTTCCATAACCCCAACAGAGAAGTTTAGTTACCCATGAGTGCGAAGGAAATCACAATAGACATTATTAATATACCTCAATAAAAATCTCGTGTTGTAAGGTGTGGTGTGGCATTTTAGGCGTGAACTCCCTTGCAGAGTAACGTTTCTCTTGTTGTGGAAATTAAAAATTGAATAGATGAATAAAAAGTAGAATTAAAAGTAGAAGAATTGTTTTCAGAGTTAAAAGTAATGGGAGAATTCTAATTGATGGAAGAATTAGAATGATTCGGAACTAGAAGTAGAATGCTTAAAATCTCTAACAAAATAGGGTATTTATAACACCCACATCCTATTCCTACTAAGCTACTTCATTACTTATCCTAGTCCTACTAGGTTACTGTATCATTATCCTAATCCTAATAGGTTACTGCTGATCCCCAAAGTCTTTGGAAATGCTATTTTTGCCCGGGACAGATATTCCATGCGTCACTTTTGGTCCTTGGCGTCCAAGCTTTTCCCTTCCTTCTTTCGTGAAGCTTCCTTGGGCATCAAGTTATCCATAATATGCTGAAATCTGCATCATTTATACCTGAAAACTTGCTAATCACGTTTGTTAGCTCACTTACAGGAAAAAGGACTAAAAGTGCATGAATTATATATTTTGTCCTCAAAACTTAGCTAAAATATGGGTAAATTATAGTACTTTAGGCGTG
This sequence comes from Capsicum pubescens, assembly GCA_030864215.1. NCBI lineage: Eukaryota > Viridiplantae > Streptophyta > Magnoliopsida > Solanales > Solanaceae > Capsicum > Capsicum pubescens. The sequence continues at coordinate 50,119,759 of CM061543.1, read as the reverse complement.
TAAATACGCCTATCATCAACACCCCACACTTAAAGCTTTGTTCGTCCTCGAACAATATATCATGTCCATATAAACATCTACTTAAGGTTTCACAGTAACAACACAAAATTTTCATCAAGACAGGCATGATAATTATAAACAAAGAGTAGTTTTCCAATCACTTCTAGAAACAATTCAATCTCTAACATAGACTCGTGATGATGGTTAATTCGTATTCAAAAGTTAAGGCACAAAGAATCATACAAGACTACCCAAAACTCATCAACCATGTGTGTCTCACATAAGATATTACCCATAATCACTCTCAAATATTGCATTTTTCAGAATATGGGTGTAATATTATCCTTGCTCTCATTCTCACAAAGAATTCATATGTTGCAACTGATGACCATAGGCTTGCCCTTAGTGTAATGCTCCACTAAATATCAGAATGCTAAGCTTAGGATCAAATAAGTCTTTACAGGTCGTAATGTAGGCTAAGGGACGGGTAGGACTATTTTGGCCAGAAATAGTGACTATGTTCCTAAGCGCTTTAATACCTCACATTATGCCATTAACACTCTCTTTTAATCAACCCTGCTACCTTTCTTTCATCTATCACCCCTTTTCACCTATTTTGCCATTCAAGCATAATTATCTTTTTATTTAATCATAAACACAATTTATCTTTTTGTTTTTCTATTTCTTTTTCTTTTCTCTTTCTCTTTTTTTTTATAACACACCTTCATGATAGCCACTTTTTTTTTCATAACAAATTCAAGTACCAATTCACTTTAAGGAATCACTCTCACCCAATTTCCTCTTATTTTGTCACATGACTTCACAACTTAAAGCACTTAGGAATTTGGATCAAATTATGGTCTTGAAAAAAATGGATTAGGCATACATATGAGGCTGTCAAAGAAAATGGCTTAAAGGCTCAAAGGGGTTGACTAGGATAATGTCCACGGGTAGGTAAAACGAAGGTAAACAAGTATCGGTTGCCAAAGAAATGCCTAAATCATCTCCTAGACTCACACTCTTTATTTCGCTTTACACACACACCAGGCAAGTTCTAGCATCAGTCACAAGCACAGAATATACTATCATCTCACACACACAAGGCACATAGTTAACTTTATTGGGAGCAGTATAAACTCTTGACCCAACAGATGAATGAATTAAACCACACAATTATCACACAGTGAGTCACACTTAGAGCCTAAGTGTCTCAATAGTATTGATTCTAGCACAAACTCTTGTCATAACATCATGCCGCCTATCAGAACAATTTCATGCATCAAAATAAAAAATCAAAAAATCTACGACTACTAACTAAATCGAACAACCAAACATAAATAACATAAATAAATGCAAATGCAGATAAAGAAGTATAGCATGCAAATACCAGCACCCCACACTGCCCTCAGTGAAAAATAAATAAGAAGAACCTGATTAGTCGGACTCATCCTCTATGTCTGGGGTCATACCCCCTGCATCGGAATCGTCATCAGAGTCGTCTTCATCAGAGTTCTCTTCCACGTCGGAGTTTGGCATTCGTCGATCATCATCGGTTGGCACGTCGTCATCAAGAGGTTCCTCAAAATATAAACCTACTCCACACATCGCCCTCGCATGCTCATTCATTGGGTAGTCATAATCCAACTGTTGGATCTCTGTAGCAGTTGGAACACGACCCTCGCTAATCATGGTAAACTTTATCATTCCATATAAATGGCGGGAGAAGCTTTCATCGCGATCATGTCTTTCTGCAGTGGTTAGGTTAACGCCATGCATGGTTTCAGCATCTTTAACCTTTGTGAGGTCAACCTTCTTCGGGTTGTATGGGAGCTTATGATCAGCCGGTTCCTCTTCGATGTCTTCTTTCCTTAGTATTGCAGTCAACAGGTTGCCCAAACTGAAGTGGGACCTCTTGTGTAGCCTAGCTTTCCGCATTGTGGAACGAATAATTGCCCCAACATTGATAGGGGAATTCGTCATCAATGCGTATACCAAGAACACTCTATCACTTGTTATCTTGGTGTACTGAGTCCCTGGAATTAGGCAAGAGTTGACTATGCGCAACCATATCCTTGCTTCCCTATTCAAAGGAGCATATGGGAAGGTGTTGTGTCGACCAGTGTCCTTGTGTCTACTCCAGCTTGCCATGGATCTTGTTCCACAGAGTGTGTGTCGAATAGCTCTATATGGAGGTCTACTGTACAGCTCCTTGAATGGTGATGGATCGACTGAAGGCAAGCCAAGAAAGGAGTTGAAGAAATCTGCATTGAGTTGTAAAACTTGGCCCTGAATCTTGACCTCGCTTCCTGTGGTTTTCGGTGACCAGTTGGCATAGAATTCTCTTGTTAAATCGAGATTGCATTCTCCCATGTCTCGGAAGATGAAATCAATATGTAATGCCATGATCTTGGTCAACATGCGCGGTTCTTTCTTTGCTAGGCTTTCCTTGTTTATCAAGTCCACATGAACATATTTTATTTCTTTGTTGTTCCTATACCATTCCTTTCCTTCCTCCTCAAGAACCCATTTTATTCCGAACATGCGGCGTGGTAATTGCATCGAGGATGATTCTCCTTGCTCTTTTCGGCCTCTTTTCTTGCCTTTTTGTGAAGTGGTAGCCTTATCTTTGCCTTGTCTTGCTTTGGGTTCCATTGTACCTGAGACTAAAATAATGTTCATGTTAGCATCATCTCGATGGATACAATCTATAAACGAGCAGTAGGGGAACCACCCCACACTTAGTTTGTTGGTACAGACTAGTGAAGTAAAAGTGGTCGACTAGTCAGACTTCATCGACATACGTTTTAGGTGATATATTCCAACAATAAAATCAGAGTAGTCATACTTCTTGTAATCTTGGCAATACTTTCATGTTTGATATATCAAGACTACTACATAGGGATTGAATCAAGGTATAGTATCTAAATAATCACAACCTCCTATGTCGGTAGGCAACTATAATTCTTATCCCGATGAACAAGTCATTCCAACATGTAAGTATTCAAGTGACAAGATTATGCAATTTTTGTGACCATATTAATTCCGCAAAAGTATGACAGTGCATCAAAATCAAATACAAGTTGGGAACAAGTTAAGATCATTCTTACGTATACGTTCACTCACTTGGTTGTATCACAACAATTCAATCACTTTCAAATCACCAATACTACTTCAAGATTTAGAAATTCATAATAGGCATAGTAGTGTAGTACTTACGGAATATAAATGAAGAACAAAGTAGCACTTACTTTATTGATGACTTTGGATGATGTTCTTGGAAGAAGAAGAGCAAAAGGAAAATTTTGGAGTGGATTTGGGGACTATAGGCGGCGCTTGTGCTAGGTTTCCAATGTGTTTTCGGTTCAAGAATAAGTCTCATATTTATAGGAGAAGGTTGGTTTGGATTTTGACCCATTTAAAATTGGATTTGGAGACAAGAAATGACCATAGGCGGCGCCTTTTGCTTTGCCTATGCTTGGCATAGGCGGCGCCTTTTGCATAGCATTGTTGAGCATAGGCGGCGCCTATGCCATGGCATTCTTAGGCATAGGCGGCGCCTATTCCATAACATATGAGATTCAGAGACAAAAGGCATTGGCATAGGCGGAGCCATTGCTATGGCACACTTGGGCATGGGCGGCGCCTATGCTATGGCACACTAGATTCTGAGAGCTTAGGCCATAGTATAGGCCTTGCCTTGTTCGTGGCCTAGTTTTATATAGGCCTAGCCTTGTTCGTTGCCTATATTTTCATAAGCAATTCCCAATCCATAGCCTTTTGCTTCTTCATTACTAACTTACCACCTTTTACATGCAATACGTCCAAATTAAAATTTGAAACCAATCTCCTCGTTTACGCCTCTTGCACCTACACTTGCTTAAAGACAACAAAAACGATTAGAACGATGGGTTGCCTCCCATCAAGCGCCTTAGTTTTGGTCGTGGCACGACTCTTATTTTTGGATTTTTATTTATCAAAAGCAAACACGTAAATGAAAAAAAATGATAAACGATGGGTTGCCTCCCATCTAGCGCTTGATTTATTGTCGCGGCACGACATAGTTACCTCGAGTACTTAGACTTCGTCGAGATAGATGGTGGCCATATAGTTTATTGAGTCAAGAGGACCAATATATGGTTTTACTCGTTGGCCATTCACCTTAAAGACAACACCATTATCGTCTTCTAGCTCAACTACTCCAGACGAGTAGACTTGGGTAACTTTGTACGGACCGGACCATTTGGACTTTAACTTACCTGGGAATAGCTTCAGTCTGGAATTGAAAAGAAGTACCATATCATCCTTTTGAAAGTTTCGTTGAACAATCCGCTGATCATGATACTTTTTCATCCGTTCCTTGTAGAGGTCTCCTCTTTCGTATTCATGTAGACGGAATTCATCCATCTCATTCAGCTGCACCAATCTCAGATTCATGGCATCATCCCAATTCAAATTAAGTTGCTTTAACGCCCACAATGCTTTATGCTCGAGCTCAATGGGCAAGTGACAAGCCTTCCCATAAACTAGTTGGTACGGGGACATACCAATGTGCATTTTGAATGCAGTCCTATAAGCCCATAGTGCATCATACATCTTCCGAGACCAATCCTTCCTATTAACATTTACAGTCTTAGCAAGGATTTGCTTGATCTCTCGATTGGAAACCTCTACCTGTCCACTAGTTTGTGGGTGATAAGGTGTGGCTACCTTATGTTGCTTGACACCATATTTGGCCAATACGGATTTGAATAGCTTGTTGCAAAAGTGAGATCCTCCATCGCTGATAATAGTACGTGGTACTCCAAAGCGAGAGAAGATATTCTTCTTCAAGAATGCTATAACACGCATTCCCTCATTGTCGGCCAATGCTACTGCTTCAACCCATTTTGAAACATAGTCTACAGCAACTAGGATATATTTCATTCCAAACGAATTTATGAATGGACCCATGAAATCAATACCCCATACATCAAAGAGCTCTACTTCAAGAATTTTCGACATAGGCATCTTATGGTGTTTTGAAATAGCACCTTGTCTCTGACATTGGTCGCATCCTCTAACAAAGTCGTAGGCATCTCTAAATATCGATGGCAAATAATATCCACTTTGCAATACCTTTCTTGTTGTCCGATTACCTGTGTGATGTCCCCCAACTTGGGAAGTGTGACATGCTTCCAATATATTAGGCACCTCTACATGGGATATGCATCGCCGAATAACACCATCTGCGCATCGTCGAAACAAGTATGGCTCATCCCAAAAGTAGTGTTTTACATCATGCATAAACTTCCTCCTTTGATGGTAAGATAAGTTTGCAGGTATCACATTACTCACCATAAAATTCGCAAAGTCGGCATACCATGGTAACTCTTCCATTATCGTGGCTAAGATATCCTCTTCAGGGAATGCATCATCAATATTGATTTCAGGCTGCGCTATATGCTCGTTCTCGAGTCTAGATAGATGATTAGCCACTTGGTTCTCGCAACCTCTTCTATCTTTTACTTTGAAATCAATTTCTTGCAGCAGCAATAACCATCGAATTAGTCTTGGTTTTGCATCCTTCTTTGTCATTAGATATCTTAGAGCTGCATGGTCTGTATGAACGATCACTTTGGTTCCCAACAAATAAGTACGAAACTTCTCAAATGCATACACGACCGCTAGGAGCTCTTGTTCTGTGACAGTGTAGTTCTTTTGGGCTTCGTTCAGGACCTTGATCGCATAGTAGATAGGATGGAATAATTTCTCCCTTCTCTGGCCAAGTACAATGCCTAATGCTACCCCACTGGCGTCACACATGACTTCAAGCGGTAAAGACCAATCTGGTGCTACCATGATAGGAGATTCAATTAGTTTTCCTTTGAGGCATTAGAATGCCTTCAAACAATCTTCATTGAAGTCAAATTTTGCATCTTTCTCCAAGAGTTTGCACAATGGACTAGCAATTTTGGAGAAGTCCTTGATAAACCATCGATAGAAACCTGCATGACCGAGGAAACTACGGAATCCCTTTACTGAAATTGGGGGTGGTAGCTTCTCAATAACTTTAATTTTCTCTTGATCAACCTCAATTTCTTTTTCGGAGATTTTATGCCCAAGGATGATACCTTTGTTGACCATAAAGTGGCACTTCTCCCAATTCAGCACTAGGTTGAATTCTACACATCTTTGCAACGCTATACTCAGGTTTGCTAAGCACTCTTCAAACGTCTTGCCAACAACTGAAAAGTCGTCCATGAATACCTCCAAAGTATATTCAACCATATCAGAGAAAATGGACATCATACAATGCTGAAAGGTGGCGGGTGCGTTACATAGCCCGAATGGCATAAGTTTGAAGGCAAACGTACCATATGGACATGTGAACGTTGTTTTCTCTTGGTCTTCGGGGGCAATACAAATATAATTATAGCCAGAATAACCGTCTAAGAAACAAAACCATCCTTTCCCCGCTAATCGATCTAGCATTTGGTCCATAAATGGCATTGAAAAGTGATCTTTGAGGGTCCATGAATTCAGCTTTCGGTAGTCCATGCATACTCTCCATCCGGTGACGGGTCTGAGTAGAATAAGCTCATTCTTTTCATTTGCGACCATCGTCATGCCTCCTTTCTTGGGAACACATTGTACCGGGCTTACCCATGTACTGTCAGAGATTGGATACACAACTCCTGCATCTAACCACTTAATAATTTCTTTCTTTACCACTTTTTGCATAGGTGGATTGAGATGCCTTTGATGCTCAATGGTGGGCGTGCAATTTTCTTCAAGATGAATGTTGTGTGTACAAATCCCAGGTGGAATACCAATAATATCTGCGATGGTCCATCCGATGGCTCTAATGTACTTCCGTAAAATAGCAATGAGAGTTTCAACTTGTTGCTCACCCAAATCTGCCGCCACAATGACTGGAAGTGTGTTTTCTCTTCCTAAGAATGCATACTTTAAATGACTAGGCAGCTCCTTTAATTCTAACGTGGGTGGCTCTTCAATAGATGGTTTAGCTGGTGGTGTGGGTCAATTTTTGAGATCAAGGTCCAGCTTCTTGGGAGCATGAGGATATGACCCAAATCCTGTTAGAGCATCAATAGTTTCTTCATAGTTTTCAGCATCCTTACTCTCTCCATTCATGAGCACAACCGCCAATGGGTCATCAATAGTTTGCTCTTCTTCAAGTAATTCTTTCTCATCATCAACATAAACATCCGCTACCGAGAATACGTTCAAATCTTTGGGTTGCTTCATTGATTTGCACTCGTCAAAGCATGTTACTTCGTCATTTATTCGGAATGAAAACTCATTAGCTCTCAAATCAATAAGCACACTTCCCGTAGAAAGGAAAGGGCGCCCCAAGATTATGGGAACTTCTGAGTCTGCCTCACAATCCAAAATAACGAAGTCTGCCAGAAAGATGAATGGAGAAACCTTCACCAATACATCACATAGAATACCAACAGGTCGTTTTACCGACCTATCTGCCATTACGAGCCTCATATTGGTTGGAGTAGGATCACCAAACCCCAACTTTTTGTAAATGGAAAGTGGCATCAAATTGATGCTGGCTCCTAAATCGCATAATGCCTTGGCAAAATTCAAAGATCCAACGGTGCAAGGAATAGTAAAAGCACGGGGGTCAGCCTTCTTCTGAACTAGTGATCGGGTAGCGATTGCGCTGCAGTGATGAACATTATCTTTCAACTCATAGCTTGCTGCCCGCTTCTTTGTCAAAAGATCCTTCATAAATTTCGCATACCCAGGCATTTGTTCAAGTGCCTCCACCAATGGAACATTAATGGTCAGCTGCTTTAACATAGTCATGAATTTGCTGAACTTTGTATCGTCCGCCACCTTCTTCAATCTTTGAGGAAAATGTGGTGGTGGATATGGAATTGTTTGCTCCACGGCTTTCTTCTCCTTTTGCCTTCGTTTTTCAGCCTTTTCAGGCTGCAACATACTCGGTGTACCGTCATGGACGTCGTGGATGGATTCTACGGCAGCTTCTCCTTTTGCCTTGTCATTAATGTCTACTACTTCGTCAACCACTTGCTTGCCTTTTGATGAAGTTTTCATCACCTTACTACTTCGGGTAGTAATGGCCATGCATGACCCATCATTCCTTGGGTTTTGCACAGTGTCGCTAGGTAAGGTGCCAGTCTTTCTTTGATTGAGTGCTGCTGAAAGTTGTCTCAATTACTGCTCTATTTTCTTGATCGAAGTGGAATGTGAATCAACCAATTTCTTCATTGAGGACAAATCATTTATTACCTCCGTTACTCCCGCGCTGGTTGCTTCTACTCCTTTCAACAGTTTAGCCATCATCTCATCCATATTTCCCGACCCAGATGCAGTGGTGTCACGTCTTCCTGAAGAACATATAAACCACTATTGTCATTCTTGTTCTTCCAACTACCTTGGTCGCGGTCCTTGTATCCAGTTTTATCATAATAGTTCCGACCTTGGTTTCCTTGGGCATTGCCTCGGAAACCCCCCTGATTATTCAAGTAGTTCGCTTCTTCCTCATAGTCGGATTCATCTCTTCCCTGTGATACAACGGCCTTAACCTTTTTGGTCTTCCCTGATAATAAGTGCTTGGTAAGAAGATCCATCTGCGTTTTCATGTGAGCCATATCTTGGTCACGTTCCTCTTGTCTACGCCTCTGCTCTGCAGTCAAGACGATAGATACTGTAGAGCTTGCTACCTCAGAATCCCTGGTATGCCAAGGCCTACTCTGCTTTGTCATACGATCTATCATATCACTTGCCTCAAGAAAAGTAAGGTCCATGAATGACCTACCTGCAGCATTATCAACCACTGGCTTAGTCACTGAATTCAAAGCCCTGTATAATATCTCCATCAAGTGGATATTGGTCATATGATGGTTTGGGCACCGCATAAGCTTCTTCATGAATCTCTCCCATGTTTCGTGGAGAGCTTCAGTTGGAAGCTGTCAGAAGTTGCTGATCTCATCTCTCAACTGTGCTCTCTTGGATGGCGGAAAGAATCTTTCTAGGAAAGCGTCTTTCAATTGCCTCTAATTTGTAATAGAATCAGGAGTCATCCCATTCAACCATAAAGTTGCCTCTCCAGATAGAGACAATGGAAATAAGTGCAGCCGAATTGCATTCTGTCCAACTCCTGGATTGTCGAATGACTTGCATGTAGAGATGAAGTTGATCAGGTGTATATTCAGATCATCGCCTGCGAGTCCACCAAATAACCCCTTGAGCTGCAATAACTGAATCATGGTTATGGTGATATTGAACTTTGCTCCAGGTGCCAAGGGGGGAGGAATAATAGCTCTTGTAGCACCAGCTCCATCCAGATCGTCATCATCATCATCAAAAGGAGCCTGTACAGCTCGGCGGTCAGGTCTCATTCTAGCTTGACGATCTCTCCTATGTATAGGTGTTGCAACCTCATCAGTACGCCTAGCATTTAGTAGCTCCTCATCACCCAGGTCCTTATCATCAGGATTTGTTGCCCGACCTGGGTTATCAATATTCTGCTGATGCACTTGAGCAGCTGCCAGTGCAGCTAGTCTAGCTTGCTCCTGTTGAGCCGCCCTTCTGTCAATGTCACGTTGTGCATCCATCCTGCCAATAGAACCTGAATAGAACAAAAACAACAGCTAAAAGTAAAATCTGAGAACTTTTGACCAAAGGGTCTAGTAACTATCACAAACTTAGTTGACAACTGTATTCCCCAGCAACGACGCCAATTTTTGATAACGCTCAATCTACAGCTTTCATAAGAGTGTAAAGCGGTCGTTGTCAAATATATAACCCAACTGGGTTGGGTATCGATCCCACAAGGAATAGCCGGTCAATGAGTAAGCAAAGATTACTAGACTTTTGGAGCAAGTCTCGTAAAAAGGGGGGATTTTAACGTGCAAGTAATGTAAACAAAGTAATAAAATAAAAACAGCGAATAAAGGAGTAAAAATGGTTTGCTTGGTTGTTTTTTGATCAATGAGAATTGACAAGTTGGGGTTATGTCCACCTTATGAGTTGTACGTCTCTATTGTCTATGAGTTGTGCGGAATTCAGACATGCATGCGCTTATAGAGAATTGTATTCGATGGTAAATCCCGGCGTCTTTCGACCTTAACCGGGACTATTTCACTTTAACTCTTTTGAGCTTAAAGCGTATCTAACAGTACGAATTCTCCAAGAGGTTAATCCAGTTATGGCACTAACGTTTTAATAGGGGTTGGTGCCCTATTACCTTGACATTATCTCTTTTCCAGACATATAACTTTTCTTTCGAACAAGTTAATGCTATACTGGCGTATTCTATGCGTTTGCAACCACAAAGAATTTAGATTAAGATGAAGAGAATAATGATATAAGAAGTATACGTGTCACGAATTCACAAACTCATAGGAATAGATAGTATCTCATATGGCTTCCATAACCCCAACAGAGAAGTTTAGTTACCCATGAGTGCGAAGGAAATCACAATAGACATTATTAATATACCACAATAAAAATCACGTGTAGTAAGGTGTGGTGTGGCGTTTTAGGCGTGAACTCCCTTGCAGAGTAACGTTTCTCTTGTTGTGGAAATTAAGAATTGAATAGATGAATAAAAAGTAGATTAAAAGTAGAAGAATTGTTTTCATAGTTAAAAGTAATGGGGGAATTCTAATTGATGGAAGAATTAGAATGATTCGGAACTAGAAGTAGAATGCTTAAAATCTCTAACAAAATAGGGTATTTATAACACCCACATCCTATTCCTACTAAGCTACTGCATTACTTATCCTAGTCCTACTAGGTTACTGCATCATTATCCTAATCCTAATAGGTTACTGCTGATCCCCAAAGTCTTTGGAAATGTTCTTTTTGCCCGGGACAGATATTCCATGCGTCACTTTTGGTCCTTGGCGTCCAAGATTTTCCCTTCCTTCTTTCATGAAGATTCCTTGGGCGTCAAGTTATCCATAATATGCTGAAATCTGCATCATTTATACCTTAAAACTTGCTAATCACGTTTGTTAGCTCACTTACAGGAAAAGGACTAAAACTGCATGAATTATATATTTTGTCATCAAAACTTAGCTAAAATATGGGTAAATTATAGTATTTTAGGTGTGTAAATACGCCTATCATCAGTGACCTGAAAGCTTGGTGTGATGCGCCACTATCATGGAGTAATACTGGAAATTGACAATTTCCATTTGAGCTATCTCCGCGTTGCGCTAAAGGCTCAGGTGATACACTGTCTCACTAAAAAGGCTCTAACTCTTCACCCGTGTGTCAGATTTGGGCGAATTTGGTATCGATGGAAATCTTATATGATTCCTCACATGATAAGAAGTGAAAATCTTGAAAATACCATGTGTACAAAAGTGAATTCATCTTTCAAAGAAAGCTTCTAACATTCTTGGGAAACTTTTCACGATAGGAAAAGTATGGAGTATTACATTAGCAGGTGTTCCCCCATCCCTTGGCTAGCTCAGTACTGAATCCTATCCCAATTGAAAGAATCTAAATTGATTTGCTAATTCATACTAGGCCTGACTGAGTTGTTACTGATTATACTGTTTAACTGAACTTGACTAAGTTATTGAGTTCAGTTGACTGATGAAATACTACTGAATTCTAATAACTGACTGAATGCTACTGAACTCTGAATTAATTACCGAGCTAGACTGGACTGATACTGAGATTACTGAGTATTTCCTAATTTCTGTAACTGACTGAGTTCTACTGATCATGGCTTGACTGAGACTATCTGAAAACTGACACAGTCTCTAGGCAATCATCTAAATTTTTGGGTATTAGATACCCCTAATACATGTTAACATGATAAGTAAAGCATAACAATACACACTTGTTCATAATTCATCTATAGAGATATTTCATCAAACACTTGTTGGGCATAGGCTTGTACACATACTAACATCTCTCAATTTCGTCGACTTATCCACATAAAAGTCATAAGCTTGTACCTAAATAGGAATTCATACTAATGTATCATGATTCATTCAACGTGGTCTTTCATCAAACACTTAGAATGCATTAACTTGTACATTAATGGAAATTTCTTGTCAACATGCTATAACGACACTATTTTATTCACATAGGAATTTTATCAAACATATAGGAAGCATGCTTTTGTCATACAACAATCAATACATATAATTATCATGCCTACATCAATCAACTTACAATTTGAAGGGTTTATCATGAACATCATGCAAATCATCACACACTTGGATCAATTCTTGGATCTTGTAAACTAAAACATTAATCAAAATACAACAACAACATGAACATGAATTCCAATTCAAGTAAATCATGAAAACTCATAAATATATAGTCTTTGTATTTTGAAAATAGATTCTTGGGCTTCATGGGTGGAAGGGACTCATGAATAAACATCTAACATACCTTAATGCTTGCCTTTAAGAAGATTGACAATGAAATTCTTGAGGGTTGGATCTTGAATTGAAAACCCTAATGCTTGTTCTTGAGAGAGCTTGAGAGGATGAGAGTATATTTTTGTGAATTAGGTCTAAATTTCGTGTTTATGTCTGAATAAAGTGAAAGAAATTGACCCTTTTTTCCTTAAAATTTTAGGGTTGGACTGCAGAAACTTCCCTAGACAGAATAGCCAAGGCGCCACCCTGCGTGGATCTCCGGACTGAGCAAGGCGCCGCCCTACCTGGAGCGCCACTATAGCTAGGGCAACATGGGCATATCACCCTAAGATACTGGTTTGGGAATCCAAATATGCCCTTATACTTGTCCAAAAGTTTCGAAACTCACCCGAGATGTACTATTGACTTGCCCCATCATAAATCAACTTAAAAATCAACAAACAAAGGTCGGGTAGGTCATGAAAAAAATCCTTGAAGTTAGAAGGATTTAAAAGAGTCTAAGTCTTAACACTTTGCTAAAATTTTCTAAGTATGAGATCCCTAATAATGCTTTAAGTGGTTGAATTAGACTTACAATTTTGTGGGGTCTTACAATTAGTTGAACCATTACAGATTTTATCAAGATCCCTTCTTATATTTTTACCCATAGAATTCATCTTGAGACTGATTGTATTCCTAGAATTTAACTTTTTTTTATATAGAATCCACCTATGCAAGAGGTTATAAAGAAGGAGATTATTAACTAATTGGTTGTAGGCATGGTTTACCCTATCACATGTATTAATTAGGTAATCCTAATCTAATATGTGTTGAATAAAAGTCGGATTGTTATAGTCCCAAATGATAAAAATAAGTTTATTCCATTAAATCCACTCATAACATAACGTGTGTGAATAGACTACAGAAAGCTAAATAAATGGACCCAAAAATATCACTTTCTAATGCCTTTTATGGATCAGGTGTCAGATCCTCTTATAGGTAGAAGATGGTATTGTTTTCTTAATGTTTATTCAGGGTATAATCAAATCTCTATTACTTTTGAGGACAAAGAGAAGACCATTTTCACTTGTTCATATGGGACCTTTGCATTTAAGTAGATATCATGTTATCATGTTATCAGTTACAGTTACGTATTTATGCATATATTCTCACGTTCATGTTAGACAGTCAGTTAGCATTATTCATGCATGTGAAACATTGCATATAGACTACCTCACATGTATAATCGGTACATATATACTGACCCATTCATGCTATGGTGCTTTCTTTTTATGTTACACCATAAGTCCAGAGATATGAGTTCCAGATTAGCAGTAGATTCCAGATTCAGTAGTCAGAGTAGAAGTGAGTCCTCATCCTTCGAGGACATAATGATTTTCTAGTATCTCATTGATTAGCTTATTAGTTAGAGTTAGTTGGGGACATGTCCCATCAACTCCTTATTCAGATTATTCAGTTAGTAGAGGCTTTCAGACTAGATGCAGACTAGATACAGACTATCAAGTTTTAGACTTCATTTTTTCATTGGGTATTCTATTACCCCACAAAGATGTTACGTTATTCAGTTATGTTCATGATCAAACCTAATGGTCTTTCAGTGCATGTTTCCGCATTATTATGTTATCTTATGTAGTGTACAGGTACAGATATCATCATGGATTAGCTTGTGGTCCTTTGGGGTCATGAGCACCGTGTAGTATTTTGGTTCAGCAAATCGGGTCGTTACAATTAGTAGGGTCCAACTTGTAACCCCAGAAGGAAGGGTGAAAATACGTTCCAGGGGTAAAGACAACTGCTATGGGGTCAGTCCTAATCTAATGGGTGATCTCTAATATCAGTCCTAAACTCGCGGGTGATCCCTGAATATGTCAGTTTTATCTAATGGGTGAAATCTTATACCTACACTGGCTACATAGTTCTGGAACTTAGGTATTGTTTTTAGGGACCTAGTCCTAAATAGCTATAACGCCCCAAATATGGTACCCGAAATGCTACACGGTGCCCATGACCCCGAAGGACCACAAGCTAACCCATGACTAATATATCTGTAAACTGAGCACTAAATAATAGTAATAATATCATAAATGCGAAAACATGAACTAAAAGGCCTTAAGGTTCAATACAAGTACATAACTGAAAAATATGGTATAAGAATACCAAAATAACTGAGATAATTATTTGAACAAACAGTAGTCTGAAAGCCTCTAAACTATCTTAATAAGGAGTTGATGGGACATGTCCCCAACTAACTCCAACTACTGAAATAAATTGAAAAATGAAATAGTAATGTGATCATCATGTCCTCGAAGGATGAGGACTCACTGCTAACTATGATCGCTGAACTGGGATGTTATTGGTTCTTTGGAGCTCGTGCTTCTAAACCTATGGTATAAGATACCATATCTCAAATGCGTCAGTACTTTGAATGTACTGGTATGCAAGTGAGGTAGACTAAATGCAATAGGTTAATATGCATGAACAATACTAACTAACTAACATGAACGTGAGATTACATGAATGCATACGTAACTGTAACTGAGATCATGAGAGGACTGGATACTGAGTTCTGACTACTTAGTCAACTACATTGACATATGAGTCACTGATGAGTGAAACTAATATTGTATTACTGAATACTGAGGGATTGATACTATGTTACTGATACATGGATAACTGTGTCTGACTATTCTAATTATGAAGAACAGGTCTGGTTCACTGTATCTGACAGTCCTGAAGCTAAATGCTAATAACATAAGTTTTGATAACTGATATAACTAATAACATGTGTGACTGTATCTGACAGTCTTGAATCTGATGAAACTACCTGAGTTCCGTACTATATCTGAGTAACTTAATCTAAGATCATCCTATATAACGGGTGATATCTAAATCTGATGATACCATTACTGATTGACCATAGTTGAGATCAGTCCTATCTAGTGGGTAATCCCAGAGTCTATTTATAATGATAAGGAGTGAATGTATCTGACAATCCTAAATCTATACTACTGAGCTGAATTGACTGTATCTGACAGTCCTGATACAGTAACTGAAGTTGTAGGATGTATTCATCTAACTGACATGCCCCATACTAAGCTAACTAGGGTCCAACCTATAACCCCAGCTGGAAAGGTGTCAGTACCGTGCCATTGGTAGAGACAACTATTGTGGAGTCAGTCCTAATATAGCAAGTGACCCCTGGGATCAGTCCTATACATTTAAATGTACTAACGGGTGATCCATGAGTATGTCAGTCCTATCTAAAGGGTGACATCTCGTACCTACACTGGCTACGTAGTTCTGAAACTTATGGATTTCTTTTAGGGATCTCAGTCCTATCTAGCGGGTGAGTCCCCATCCCTAGGCTCGCTCGGTGTTGAATACTACCCCCATCTAAAAGACTCTGAACTGATTAACTGAGCTAAACTAATTAACTCCATTGAACTGATGCTAATGGTATTGTCTAGCAGAGCTAAACTGAATTTACTAAGTTCCATTGACAGACGGAATATACTGAGTTTTGATGAGTAACTGAGAGTACTGTAGTTACTGAGATTGACTGGGAATACTAAGGTTGCTGAGATTACTGAGTACTGAGATCATTGAGATTACTAAACTACTGAGATTACTGAGATTTCTGAGATTTCTGGGTTTTCCTAAGTCACATGACTAACGGAGTTTTATGGATCATAGCTTGAATAGGAGTATCTTGAAAACATGACATGGCTCTAGGAACACAGCTAAATGTTCAGGTACAAGTACCCCCAGGACTCGATAAGAAGTAACTAACATAGCATGGCTTACTTGAACACATGACCAACACACAATTCATAATTCATATATTGAAGAACTTCATCAAACATGTGATTTACATAAACTTGTACAAACATGGGGATTTCATAATATCACACTAGTTGGGAACTTTTCCTTCGTATATGCATTTAATCAATAACATGGTAGGCATAATATATGTAGACAACATTATACAACAATCAAACATCATGATTCATATCTAATTTCATCGTCCAAGTGTTTTAATCCTAGATTTACATGAATTTACATCTTTACTAGTCAATTCCACATGAAATTCATCACCAAACATGGATTAAAACTCAATTGGTGATTATCAACATGAGCAACACAAACCCAACATAGAATTCATACAAAAATCCATTCACTTGAATTTGAAAAGAGATTCTTGGACTTCATGGATGAAAGTAGTCCATGAATGAACACTATGCATACCTTAGTTCATGATTTCGTGAAGATTGACGGTGAAACCTTCTTGAATTTGAATCCGTAATAGAAACCCTAGCTTGTTCTTAATAGAAACTTGAGAGAAACTAGTATACATTGGGTGAAGAATAACTAAATCACATATTACTGGGTTTAAATAGGGGTGGGAAATTGATCCTTTTAACTCTTGGATGCATCTTTAATTTTTGAGAAAATTTTCCAATTTTCATCCTTGGCGCTACGCGCCACTATCGCGCCAAGTCATTAGAAAGTGACAAATGGGTAATTTCATGGTGGCGCGATGCGGAGCTATAGATTTTCTACCTTTTCTGTGACCTGGAATCTTGGCGCGATGCACCACTATCGTGGAGTAACACTGGAAATTGACAATTGCCATGTGAGCTATCTCCGCGATGCGCTGAAGGCTCAGGCGATACATTGTCTCACTAAAAAATCTCTAACTCTTCACTTATGTGTTGGATTTGGGCGAATTTGGTATCAATGAAAAGTGGATTCATCTTTCAAAGAATGTTTCTAACATTCTAGGAAAACTTTTCAAGATAGGAAAAGTACGGGGCGTTACATGGGCAATCTTTAGGCCCTTAACATGTATGTACACCATGATTTGAAAAGATTTATGGTTCCCTGAGTGAACCAGTTACATTTTATTGTTCATACTTTTCTTTGTGCATACCATTGGTTATTGATATTGTCCTTTAAATGATCTAGGATGTGATATTGTACAATAATAAGATGCTTCTGAGGTTGTCATGAATTGAATTTGTTTTATGGATCTTATTGTGATTGAGCTTTAATTGAACCTTATATGCATAATTGTAATTTTATTTATTATTAATTTTAATGCATAATATTAAGGTGACATGTTTTCTACTTCTTTACAAACTTTTAGTGATTAATATTAATTAAATTGATTTGGTGTATGACCCTACCTGTACATAGTGGTTTTGTAATGTTACTACTATGTGCTTTTGTTTTTATTGATTGTAGAACACATTCTAGTGGCTTCTATTAGACCTCATTTTCTGCTGGCAAAGCAACATTTGATCCAAGGATGAGTATTCATCTTTCTAGAAGCCATGGATCGATCTTATTTCAATCTGGTCCCCTTGTTTTGGGCAAAGACTATTTTTTTTATTGTTAGTTTTTTTTTGGGTTGTACCTATAGACATATTCTAGTTAGATCTTTAGCATGGTAGCATAAGTTTCTGGGGACATTTTAGAATTGATGATTATGCTTTGTTTTTTACTAAACTATTAGAGATTTTTGTTTTATTAATGAAATTGGTCTTTTGTTCTTATTTTAAAATAGATAAGCAATGGTATTGGTGTTTGGTTTATAATGTTCTTTCACCAAAGGGTTATGTGGTGCCACTCACAATGGGTTTGAGTTGTGACACATTCTCACTAGTCATAAACAATATAATGAAGTTACAGAAAAACTAAAACTAGGAAAATGGGTTCAAGAGAACAAAACTAGCATGCAAGTCGTTACAATTGAAAGACATAACTACTTTTGGGATTCTATGACGATTGTTCTTTCAATTTCACAAAGTAAAGGTACAATAAAGATAATTTTAATGGTTTTAGATGACAATATTATAGTCAAGAGGTCATAGTTTTTACTCGATTAAGGCCATGAGGCATGCTAATTTTTTCTATCAACTAGTGATTTCTAAAATGGTAAGTTAAATAAAAGTGGGGTGACATGAAAATAGAATTTAAAGCAAGGGTGAAAGATCTTGAAGGGTATGCATTTCAATTGGGAAAGTTAAGGGTCCATATTTAGAAAAGAGGACTTAAATTCAAAACAACATGATTATTTGGGTTCGGTAAAAACTATGTTGATATTATCTTATAACATGTTATCAAAACAGACTCAAAAAGATATCTCTCATCCTAAAAGAAATTCCTCGCATCACAAAAAAAACATCCTCCATTAATGGAGGATCAAATACTTAGGAATCACATCACTTACCAATAAATTACCATAAATGACAAATTATGGGATCAAACCATGAGATTCAAACAATACTTGCTAACTAGGAAAAACATCATTTATTTCAACATCATTCTTTAGTATACCATCTTCCTCAAGTCTAGACAAGTGGGAATCCACTTGATTTTCTATGGAATTTCGATCCTTGACCTAGAATAAAATTTTTGTAGCATAAGTATACACCAAATCCATCCACCTCATACTTTTCCTAGCTTGAAAAGTTTTCCAAGAATGTTAGAAGCTTTCTTTGAAAGATTAATCCACTTTTGTATACATGGAATTTTCAATATTTTTATTTTTTATCATGTGGGAAATCTAATAAGATTTCCATCGATACAAAATTCTCCCAAATCCGACACCCGGGTGAAGAGTTAGAGCCTTTTTAGTGAGACAGTGTATCACCTGAGCCTTCAGCGCTTCATAGAGATAGCTAAAATGGAAATTGTCAATTTCCAATGTTACTTCATGATAGTGGCGAGTCACGCCAAAATTCCAGGTCACAGACAAGGTGGTAATGTGATAGCTCTGCATCGCGCCATCGTGCAATTTCCCATTTGTCACTTTTCAGTGACTTAGAGCGATAGTGGCGTGTCGCACCAAGGATGAAAATCGAGAAATTTTCTCAAAAATTAAAGATACATCCAAGGATTAAAAGGGTCAATTTCCTACCCCTATTTAAACCTAATAACACGTGATTTACTCATTCTTCACCCAAAATATACTAGTTTCTCTCAAGTTTATCTCAAGAACAAGCTAGGATTTCTATTGGAGATTCAAATTCAAAAAGGTTTCATAGTCAATATTCACGAAATCATGAACTAAGGCATGCATAGTGTTCATTCATGGTCTCCTTTCATCCATGAAGTCCAAGAATCTCTTTTCAAATTCAAGCATATGGATTTTTGTATGAATTCCATGTTGGGTTTGTGTTGCTCATGTTGATAATGACCAATTGAGTTTTAATCCATGTTTGGTGATAAATTTCATGTGGAATTGACTAGTAAAGATGTAGATTCATGTAAACCTAGGATTAAAACCCTTGGAAGAAGAAATTAGATATGAATCATGATGTTTGGTTGTTGTATAATGTTGTCTACATATATTATGCCTACTATGTGTTTGATTAAATGCCTATACGAAGGAAAAGTGCCCAACTAGCATCATATTATGAAATCCCCATGTTTGATGAAGTACTTCAATATATGAATTATGAATTATGTTGTTGTTCATGTGTTCAAGTAAGCCATGCTATGTCAGTTTCTTCTCATCGAGTACTGGGGGTACTTGTACCCAAACATTTAGCTGTGTGCCTAGAGCCACGTCACGGTTTTAAGAAACTCTCAGTCAAGCTATGATCCATAGATCTCAGCCAGTCATATGACTCGGGAAAACCCAAAAATCTCAGTAATCTCAGTAGTTCAGTAATCTCAATACTCAGTAATCTCAGCAACCTCAGTATTCCCAGTCAATTTCAGTAAATACAGTACTCTCAGTCAGTCCTCATAACTCAGTACATTCCGTTAGTCAATGGAACTCAGTAAATTTAGTTTAGCTCTGCTAGACAATACCACTAGTATCAATTCAGTTTAGTTAATCAGTTTAGCTCAATTAATCAGTTCAGAGTCTTTCAGAAAGGGGTAGGATTCAGTACCGAGTGAGTCTGGGGATGGGGACTCACCTGCTAGATAGGACTGAGATCCCTAGAAGCAATCCCTAAGTTCCGTAACTACATAGCCAGCGTAGGTACGATATGTCACCTATTAGATAGGACTGACATACTCAGGGATCACCCATTAGCATATTTAAATGTATAGGACTAATACCAGGGGTCACTCGCTAGATTAGGAGTGACTCCACAACAGTTGTCTTTACCAGTGGTACGGTACTGATACCCTTCCATCTAGGGTTATAGGTTGGACCCCAGTTAGCTTAGTATAGGGCATGTCAGTTATATGAATACATCCTACAGTTTCAATTATAGAATTAGGACTATCAAATACAGACACTCATGTTATTTGTTATATCAGTTATCAAAACTTATGTTATTAGGATTCAGCTTCAGGACTGTCATATACAGTCAACCAGACCAATTCTTCATAATCAGAACTGTCAGACACAGTTATCCATGTATCAGTAACATAGTATTAGTCTCTAAGTATTCAGTAATACAGTATTAGTTTCTCACTAATCAGTGACTTAGATGTTAATGCTAGTAGACTCAGTAGTCAAAACTCAGTATCTAGTCCTATTATGTTCTCAGTTTCAGATACGTATGCATGTATGTAATCTCACGTTCGTATTAGTCAGTCAGTTAGTATTGTTCATGCATATGAACCTATTGCATTTAGCCTACCTCACTTGCATACCAGTACATTCAAAGTACTGACGCATTTGCGCTATGGTGTCTTATACCATTGGTTTAGAAACACGAGCTCCAGAGAACCAGTAGCATCCCAGTTCAGTGATCAGAGTTAGCAGTGAGTCCTCATCCTTCGAGGACATGATGATCACATTACTATTTCAATTTTTATTTTATTTTAGTAGTTGGAGTTAGTTGGGGACATGTCCTATCACCTCCTTATTCAGACAGTTTAGAGGGTTTCACACTACAGTATGTTCAGACAATTATCTCAGTTGTTTTGGTATTCTCATACTAGTATTGAACCTTATGACCTTTCAGTTCATGTTTCTGCATTTACGATATTATTACTGTTATTTAGTGCTCAGTTTACAGATATCATTCATGGGTTATCTCATGGTCGTTTGGGGTCATAGGCACCGTGTAGCATTCTGGGTACCAGATTTGGGGCATTACAGCCCACTAGCCATGACCTGTAGGGGACGAGCTCAGCTCATGTACCAAATATACATAAAATAGCTAATGTTTTTCCACCTTTCTCCCAAACCAAGTGTTATACCATACTTATTCCAACACCCTACTCTTATCCTTCCTTAAACCTACTAATTCAATCATAAAAAACCTTTATCAAATTAACTCATAACAAATAAATAATACTACTTACAAGTACAATCACATAGTGAGTTCATAACAACAACACTATTATAATAATTAGTTACCTTTATTAATCATGTTACAAATCATCTTTTACATATTTGTATTCAAGATTCAATAAATACATCTTATTACTAGCATGTATTATAAGTAAATAGACAAACAATTAGTTAAATATGCACACATACAATAAACTTGAGTCATTTAAAGCTGGTAGTTCAAAGAGACATACACCCCTCTTGTTGTTGAATGTATATTTATGATTGTATTTTGTGAAATCATTGATATGACAAATGGTGATTCTTAATGATGTTATTTTTTGTTTAGGTGGTTTGCATATGGATAGTGAATTATTGGTTTAGTTTATGGGATACGTGTTGCCTGCTAATATACTAATGTTTAATGTTTAAGTATGGTAGTGTTGATGTTCTGTAATGAACTGAATATGGATGATTTTTTCTTTTATGTATTTTGACTATTTTACCTCTCTGTGTGGTTGTTCTATCTAGTTTATGAGTTGCAGGAATGGTTGGCATTTATCCCAAGGACATCAAGAAGGTTTTGGGTGAGTTAAGGTTATTTTAAGGCTTTAAGAGATAATAGTTGACTTTGGTTAACATATCGAGATTCGAGTGCTGGATGGAAAGACGGACTGTACCAGCAGATCAAACATTTTGAGTATAGGTTAGTAGCAGGGTTGATTCAATTTTGTGGCTTTTAGATTCCATTTTGACCCTTGGTTCAGAAATAGTGTAACCAGGTCCTGGGTTTGATTTTGCAATAATAATCTTTTTCATAAATTTAATGATTCTATTAGATTCGAAACATGTTTTACAATTAAATTTCGCTATTTGTTCATGTTCACAAGGTTCTAAATGATTTTTGAGAGTCAAAAATAAGTTTTTGAGTTTGTTGGTGTGATCGCAAAAGTGAACTTTTGGTCTTATTCGCAATACATTGATAATTTTGAATAGGTCACGAAAGTGAACTCTGTTTTTCGTTCGCGACCATCGATGATGGTTAAGACCCAAAACAAACTTAGTTCATATTTTTGACATTTAGGAGCTAGGAAGCTTCAACTTGATGATTTTTATGCATTTTTGTTGTATAATCATTGTCTATCAAATAACAACACCATTTCTACCATTTATTGAGAACTTTCATTTTATTTTTTATGATTAAACTCTATTTTCACTATTTTAGGGATTAGGAGTTTGAATTTGGATGATTCCAAAGGAATTTTTGAGATCTCTTCCTTGGGTAAGTTTCTAATCTTATAATTAGCATTTTTCAATAAATTTAATCTTTAAAACAACTTCAAATTCATGATTTAAAAATGGATTTTAGGGGTTTTGCATGTAAAGCATGAAAATGAGTTTTCTTTGATTTGAACCTCGTTATTAACTGATTTTCACATGGGTTTTAAGATGTAGAATCCTGTGAGTATGGACAATATATTCTAAAATAAAATTCTAGTTTTACCCCTTCATTTTGGAACTTATTTTTGATATCCATTTTTAGACCCATCTTGGATATAGTCAAATGACTATCATTGGCTTTAATTTAATGTGTAGATATCACATGTAATATTTTGATCGTGGTTGGAGATAATTTGAAGGATTTGAGATTTTTGTTGGAGATTTGTGCAGTACTTGAATTTGCAGATCTTTGGTTAAGGCAAGCTGAGATGTAACTTGATCTTTTGTCGAAGTGCTTATTTATTATTATCTTGATTATTTGGTATGTTGTGATTTGTATAGATTGAAAGTCCTGCTTAGATGACATGGAGAGCATCATCACGGGTGCCAGAGTCTTAATAATGGATTGTAGTGAGTTTATTTCCTTAGTTATTTAGTATTATTGTTTTTAGTCAACCTTAGAATGGATTGTAGTTAGTCACTTAGGTTTGGATTATTATTATTATTGGATGCTTACTTTGGGACTTTAAAGCTTGTATAATGACATTTACTATAATAATTAGGTTTTATCAACTTTAGGGGAGAATTATGTTATTACTAAAATGATGAAATGATCAAGCCTTAGATAATGCCTAGAGTTTAAATGAGCTCGTATTAGTTGTTGAGGCTTTTTGTATGAAAGAGCTAGGTTTGGGTAGTTTCGCATTATTTTGATATTGGGATTTGTATTTATTCTATGTTTCTATGTGGAAGTTATTTCAAAAATTATGGGTATAGGAACTACTCATAAAAATGGTGTTATTACTGTTTTGTGCCCATATGGGAGCCTATGTTGTTATCGGTGCTTTGAAATATTATTTGCTACATGTGACTGTGTGGGATCTTATATGATGTTTTTGGACATATATATTTGATTGTTTTATTTTTGGTGGAAATTGTCTAAGTTGGGATTTATGTGGTAACAATGATATATTATTGCATATCTTACTCTACTGATACATGGATTATATTGGATCATGGATGGTTGACTTATTGAGTTGATTTTTGGCTCACGTACTTGGTGTATTGGATGGATTTTGAAATTATCATTCCGATTGGTTGTGGGGATTACATCCTCCCATCATATACATTTATGATGCATTTGTACCACTGTGAAAATACTATTTTTTCTAATAAAAATGCAACATCTTTAAAAATCCTCTACCGAAGAACATGTGTCGTAAAGGATTTATATATATTGGATTGGTATTGGTATTGGTTATTGTATTATATATGGGTTGTGAATCCCCTATGATCCATATCTCAAGAGTAGAGCTTGGTAGGTGTATATGGAGGTTGTGCGACTACCTCTGACATATCCTCTCATCGTCATCATCAGTTTCATCACTACAGTAAGTACATTGCTTCACTTGCATTGTATTATTCTCATTGGTAAGGTTGATACTATATTAGTGTTGATGAAACATGGTGGGTTGTACCACACAATGATGGAATAGGTCCCTTAGTGTCTGTCACACACAATGAGTCAACAAACCAATACGAAACCTAGAACTTTGCAGGAAATTAAAGAACACCAAGATTTAATGTGGAAACCTCCTTACTCAAGGGAGGAAGACCACGGCTTAGCCTCACAAGAAATTCTAGAATACACTATAATCAACCTCTTGATTCCAAATTCAATATGAACCTAACTTTAGGCTCCTGCTACTTGTAATAACTCTACTACAAGCCTACCTTTGCAACTCTCCCAAGAAGTCACCTGAATATTGATTAACTCCAACGAATATTAAACTTATGTAACCCTACCTAAGCACTCTAAAGAAAACAAGAAAAGTGTTACTCTTAGAACTTGAGTAATTCAATTGCAAATAATGACTCAAATCAAGAGCACTGACTCTTTCAGTGCATACAGAAGATAAGAACTTGAACTATCTTTGAGCAAAACTTGAGCAATGTAGCTGAATTGAGTTTTTGCCTCTTTAACTCTTAAATAATCGAATTGTGAAAAATCACCAATTGAGAAGCAATCTTTTCCTTTTATAGTCGGATAATGATTAGGGTAGAAATTTGTTTGGACTACGTGTCCTGATGGGTACAAGCTCACCTACACAGTTAGTTATACTATAGGACAAAACTGCGCAAGAGAGTTAAAACTGTACTAAATATACTAAGACCCAGGGACCTGGCCCTTTGTTGTCAGTTGCTCATTATCAAAGAAAGATATAGTAATTCAAAGACCTCGGGACTTGGTCCCTTGTTGCTAGTTTCTCATCATCAAAATAAGATATAACAATTTTCTCTATTTTTGATACTGACAACCCAACCACAAATTTTGAGAATCAACGTTCATTTACCTCATTCAATAAGAGTGATCACCACTACTTTTGTTGAATGCTCCCCTATCATTATGTAACCATCGTTCTTCTCTTTATCAATATATCGTTCAACATAGGGACCAGGTCCCTAGTTGGTGATAATGTCCAACAAACACCTCCTTATAGATGATGGTATGATTGCTGTCAAGATATAGTAACCCAATCAAGGTTGGGGTCGAATTCCAAAGGAACACGTGGTTTGCAATAATTAGCAGTTGTAGTCTATATCTAGTATTAGAAAGTAAATAAGGGATTTGCTTATAGTAATCTCGAGTAAGTAACAATATTAACTCTAGTTGAAATCAGTTATGGGTGAACACTAGGATTTTGTTTCCCATGTCATCTAAACTACATAGGTTTATGTACGTTGTTGAGCCAACTCAATACCTTACATGCAGAACCGATAAGTTATGTACCTCATACAGTCTTTTGGATGAGCAGAAGTATTTCACCCTTTACCTATTGGATCTTAGAGTGTCACGTTACTAAACCTTACCCTAGTCCCAGTTTGCTATCACCTTTTGAGTCTCAAGTTATTAGATGAAGGCTAATAATCATTCACATATATCATTGTGCTACAACGGCTCGACTATTAACTCCCCAAAATTACTATTGTATTTATCTTTTCCTAGTTACTACCCATTTTTTAGAGCAACTACTAATATCTAGGTGGTATCCTTACATTTACAACCGCTAAGACAACTATTATAATGAAGATAAAGCAATGCATGACATAGGTATTGGTTTCCCATCAACAATTGCACTTCCCCTACTTTGTCAATTTGCCAGGGTTTCTACAACCCTAGCTATGGATTTTAGCTGCTTATGACTATGAAGAAACCAATAACATTCATGTTGGAAAGAAAGGATATAATCACAATTATAGGATGAAGGAAAACCCACAAATATAAACTGAATAATCAAGCAAAGTCAATACAATGAAATCCCAAGATCAAAGATGGATCTTTAAATCAAAATATGTTTCTAAGTGTTAGAAGTGTCGAAATTCTACTAAAAAGTATATAAAAGGTATTTATAGTATAAGAGAAAACCCTAAAAACTAAGCCTGAATAAACTATGAGAAATCAGGGTCGATGGCTACCCGCTTACCGTACCCGTGGTTTGGTTCCGATCGCGGGTTGTAACTACAGTCTGCTTTCAGTCGTAGGTACCAACTGTAAGTACCAGATGGAAATTTTCCTTTAAGTCAGGTCTCAGGGTTTTGGACTTTTGGTACCTGCTTTGTGTACCTATGGTTTGTAGGTCCTACCCGCAGTCCGTGGGTCAACTTAGTAGGTGTTGGGAGTTAGTTTTTAAGTTCTTCTTTGATTCTCTAACATGTTTTGATCACGAAAAAGCCAAAAAAAACATCCCAATGATTGATAATAGCTCCAAAAGTAAGCAAAAACATTATTTTTATTTATTTCATAAACTTGTCATTCAAATCATGGTTTTCTGCAAACCATACCCAAAACAGATCAAATCTAACAAAAAGCGTCAGAAACATGCATATTTTCCTTTTTTTTTAAGCATTGAAAGCTCTATATTTCTATAACACATCAGTTGGCAATTTACATCAAAGTTCATTCACATATAATCAATGTTCCCCCTATCAATATACTTGCACTTATCAAGTTTATTTTGATTCATTATTCGATCTATCACATGCACCATACTTCATTATCATCATCAACATATTTTTATTCTTGGTACTTGGTCCCTAACACATAATGTAAATACTCTTGAACACCTGGTCTCTTCCTTATGAATTCAGCATTCCCTTTTTTGGCATCATTGAAAAATGATAACAGTAAACAAAAGAATAAAAGTAAGCACAAGATAGTTAACCCATGGCCACTGGGCAACATTGACATGAAGAACAACTATTATATTAAAGAGAGAACAAATGAAGCAAACAAATAGAAATTCATTCATTGTTGAGAAGTATTAGCACCATTAAAATATTCCAAAAATAATAATAAAAAAATTGTCTGCAAAAGCCACAATAGAAACAGGGACTAGAAACTAACATAGAAAACTAACACAATAGGACTCTAGAAGAGGGGGGCTTAGGGGAGAAGGATTTTAGCAACAAATATAATCTGGTAGCCTTAGGAGCATGAGCATTTAACTATTATTTAATGAGGATCTTCAATTCTGCATTCAACCCTTGAACCTTACCAGTAAGTTCTACAACCTTTCCCTGGAGCTTTGCATTTTCTACTGCAAGTTCCTCAGTAACACTAGGTCTCTCTGAAGATAACTTCTGATTTTGCATCTTTAAGATCACTATTTCATCATCCTTTATAGCAAACTTGATCCTCAGTTCCTCTATTTCTTTGCTTAAACTCTCTTGAGCAGCAAAAGTTCTGATATTTGGGACACAATTCCCACTTTGACATTTGGGAAAAATTACTACTTTCCCTTCAGTGCATTTATTTTCCACCAATATTGTCAGATTGAAATTTTTTTTGATTGTTCTAAGAGTCTTCATTGTCCCAATTACTCCAAAGTGATCGAATGCCTTATTAAAGAGGTACCCATATGGAATTCTATGTTCTCCTTCCTTCTCATTGATCACCTTGTTCATTTTCTCTATCATAAGAGCAGGCAAGCTTATCAACTCAAACTTACTCAAAAACTCTATCAAAAATAGATTAGCACCAGAGAAAATGGTCCTTTTCTCTAATTTGGGCAAAAGGACCTTTTTCACAAACTCATACACAAACTAGAACTCACTTGTAAGAAATTTCTTACTCACACCAACTGTTTATGTCTTCCCTACTTTAGATGCATTGATCATGAACTTTGTTGAGGGTTGTTGTTTCACAAAAGTCCTCACACCCATCATAGGCACATCTACAATCTTTCATAGTGCATGCTCATCTAGTTTTATTTCTTTTCCTTGCACCTGGGCTGTCAAACTCAATATATCTTTTGAGAAATCCATTGAATTACAAAATTCTCTTACTTCCTCTTCAAATACAATGGGAGCCAGTTCCTCTAAGAGATGTAACCATCCCCGGTGCCTAACATATTCTAACAACTCAGCCATTCTAGGTTTATAATAAATCCTGGGATAAAACATCCTACCAATCAATACCTTCTGAGTTTTCAAAACAATATTTCTTGTTTCTCTAATTGTTGACTTCTTTTCTTCCTCCTTCTTTCTTCATTTGGGCTCACTACTTGGCTCATCTTTTTTAACAGTTTTTATATTATTAAAGCCTTTCTTCTCCTTGATAGCAATATGTTTCTTTTTACTTACAGTAGGGCTACCAAACATTAGACTCGATAACCTGGTCCTCCCTACTACCTGAACTTCTTATCTTCTCTTCTCAGTTGCAGTAGCAACATCAGAATCAATGTTCTCACCATATTCAACCTGTACTACTTCAACATTCTCCTCTTTCATCACATCAACTTTCTTCAGACTTTTTCTCTTACAAGTAGAAGACTTGCTAGCCTTCATGGAATCTATCAAAACCTTCTATTTTGACCCCCTAGTTGAATAGGATCTAGCCGCCTTCACACCTGTATCAACCAATTTTTCTTTCTTTTTTTTCTTCATGGACCTAATTAGAGGCAGTCAATCCTTATATGCCTCATACTCCTCATTTGGAGGTAACATAATTTTTCCACTTTTTGGCACAACAGCCTTGTTACCTGCTACTTACTCATCCACATTAAAGGAACTTTACATGTGATCATTTGCAACCAGAAGTAAGTTTTCAACCATCCAATATACATTATTAGAAATATCAGACCTCTTTAGAGGTATTTCTTCATCAAACAATTAAGAAAAAGTTAGGTCTGAATTAGAGTGAGTAGGGGAACTGGGTACTTGTAAATTTTATGAGAATTCAGTACCTTCTAATTCTCCATAGGGATGTGTGATTTGAGAAACTTTATGTGATTTTGGTTTCTTTGATGGGATGGGAACTTAAGAATGAGGTATTTCTTATTTAATTAGCAAACCAAAACCCTGATTTAAGTCTACTTTTATGGGTAACTTGGTGGAAATTATGATAGTGGTTGAGGTTTTGATAGGAATAGACTCTGTTGGGGATTCTAGATTTTTTTGGGAAAGATTCAGTAGGTGGAGTCAACACCGGTTCTTGTTGTGACCTATGTTGATGTTTTCTATGGTTTTAGGTATAGAAGAATCAAATTATTCAATTTGAAGATGTTCAAAAGTGGGTTCATTTGGGGTGTTTGGAACTTCAAGGGAAGGCATGATGGGTAAAATACATTGTGATTCTTTAGGAAGATCAGAAGAATATTCTTTTATGGGGTTTGAAAAAGATGGAACGTCTGCCATTTTGAGTTTTTCTTGTGAGAGAGAAAGCAAAGGAGCGGGTAAGTTTAGAGATGAGAACGATTTAGGAAAAATATTGGAGTTAATTTAGATGAGAGTGAAGAAGAAAATAAAAAGATTTAATTTTGTAATTAAGGTAGGTGACAGTTTGACATTAAAGGGTGTTATTTTGAATAAACACATCCGACTTTAATGTGTGTGACTCTTCACATTTAATTTGCTATAAATTGACAACTTTTGTTCAGATGTTAAAAGACGTGGTCTTTTAGACAAAAAAATTATAATTTTTAAGGTACACTAATTTGATACTAACTGAGAGAAGGGACCAGGTCCCTCTCTTTCTTAAGTGAATTCTCCATTTGTATTTGCCTCAACTGTATACCTCCTAAGCTATTCACATGGGTGTATACCTGCAAAGGTATAGTACTGGGTTAGAATATTTTGTACCTAAATTACCAAAGATACTTGTCTCATGTTCATAGCTATTTTTAGGAAAAAAGAAACTGATTTATTTAGTAGCCTAATTTGATTTGATTAATTCCAGTCTCAATTTATTTTCTTAAGTACACTACTTGAGGCTTATTTTTTCCCTTTCCCATCAGAATTATTTACTTTCTCGACTTGAATTGCTAACCTCAGATTTTTTGATTTCAACTTAGTAATGTGTTCCTCAGTTTCAGATATCTACAGAGTTAAAGAAGTTAATTAAAGATCCTTCTTCTCTACTTTCTATTTGAGAACATTTTTTTAGAAGTCGGTTCACACATTGAATCAATCAACATATTTGAAAGCTTCTTTATCTTTCTAGAAGAATAGCTATCTAAATTTTCTATAATGTCAGAATGAGTTACCTTATTTTCTTCTTCATCTTCAGTGTTTTCCTTGATAATAAACAAGGAATCGAAAGAAACTTTCTCATCCTCCACTGCTAGCATGGAAACATCTTCATACTTTCTATCTTCCTCAGATTCACTGGAGGAAACAGTTAAGGCTTGCTTAACTGCAAAATCTGTTGTTGCCTTTCTTCTTGACTTTATAGGAACCTGATCCCTGTTCTTTCCTTTGTCACCTCTAGTCTTGAGATGCTACTGATAAATTCTTTTCTGCATTAGAAAGTCTTCAATAAAGTGTTTAAGGCTTCAACATTTATGATAAACTTCAATAGTACCTATCCTTTTGGTACTACTTTCTCTTCTTTGAAACTGACTACTTTTCTTCATAGCTGTAACTATCCTTTTTGGCATGTAGGCAACATCATTATCCTTCTAACTTGAATATAACTTTGAGGTCATCAATGCCAAAGATTTTTCTCTATTTAGTTCTTTTTTCTCCTGTCATTGTTGCTTTTTAAGTTCATGAGTCTTTAGATTTATAATAAGTTCATCCATTATGAGAGTTTTCAGGTTTCTTGCCTCGGTAATAGCATCTACTTTACTTTCTCAAGATTTTGAAAGAACCCTTAGAGTTTTTCTCACTAGCTTATACAAAGTAATTACTTCTCCTAAGCAGTGCAACTCATTGGTGGTAGAAGTAAGTCTTGTATGCATTTCTTGGATAGTTTATCCTTCTTTCATAGTAAAGGTTTTATATTGAGTAGTCAGCATAATAACTTTTGAATCCTTCACATTAGTGGTTCTTTCAAGAATTATCTTTACGCAATCCCAAATTTTCTTAGTTGTTTCAAAAGGTAAAATCCCATTGTATTCATCTGGTCCTATGCCACAGACAAACAATTTCTTGGCCTTATAGTTTTTATAAATTTTTATCTATATTCATCATCAAACTCTTTTCTAGTTATCACCATCATTGTTTCCATATCTATTTCCTTGATTTCCTTGATAGGTACATAAGTACCATCAAGAATTACATCCATAAGCTCATTTTCCCCAGCCATAATAAAATCAAACATCCTAGTTTTCCATCACCCATAATACTGGCCACTAAATCTAAGTGGTCTAGTGGTAGATTTCCCTTCTTCCAGATTAGGTGGAGTAGCTATGATAACCAATTCACTCTAGGTGTAAACCTTAAAGAGTGGTCTGGCTGTGATACCAATTGATGAAATGTGAGGGGTTGCACCACACTTTTAGGGACCAGGTCCCTTAGAGCCAATCACAGGCAATGAGTCAGCAAACTAGAAATGAACCTAGAACTTTGTAGGAAATTAAAGAACATCAAGACCTAATGTGGAAACCTCCTTTCTCAAGGGAGGAAAAACCACGGCTTGCCCTCCTAAGTACTTCAAAAATCCATTATAATCAACCTCTTAATATGAAGCTAACTCTTGGCTATTACTGCTTGTAATAATTATACTACAAGCCTACCTTGAAAACTCTATCAAGAACTCAACTTAATATTAATTAACTGTCACACCCCAAATCCCATTGGAGCGGACTGGCACCCGTAGCCGAGGAGGACCGGGAGAACCCGTTCATAACCTATACTTTCACATTTACATTACTTATGAAAATTAGAAATTTGGGCAGCACTTCGTTGTAAATAGAAGAAAACAATACTTGTATCAGCCCAGCAGACACACATATATATATATAAACAGTAATTGGCCGTCAGAGCCATCACTTCTATCAACCAAACACTCTTATGGCTGTACAATATGTCTACAAAATCCTCTACATAGATACACAACTAAGTTAGGGTTGGGACAAACTTCCGCCCACAAAAGACTTTTATACAAATACCAAAAATACATATAGAAACGACTTGGGATGCCCCGAAACAACTGGAGCTCACCACTATCAACAGAATGTCCTGGCTCTTACTGCGGAGGTGTACGACCTGAAGTACCAGTTCCTGCAGGCATGAATACAGGTCCCCCATGAGGGACGTCAGTATGGAAATATGTACTGAGTATGTAAGGCAGTGAGTATCAAGATGAGATACAAAAGATCAACAGAACCCAGATACCAGTGAATAAACAGTATGAGTAGACCACACTTAAAAGAGCTGATGGGATACCTGCACATTACTTTCATATCATTACTTCACGTATTCCTTATCAATACATAACATATGTCATACAATGGCCAACTGATCAGTGGTACTAATACAATACATCACGGACCACCCCTGGAATAGCATATATACATAATATTTATAATACAATGGCCAACTGATCAGTGGTACTAATACAATACATCATATCATCAATTTAAAATAAAGACATTCCATTTATTAATTCAATTAATCTTTGTGATTGGTTACTTTGTGGTCACACCTTATGGAACTTGAAACCATGATTCCTCAATAGGAAAAACATGTAAATAGGTAATCAATATCATGAAAATGAAGTAGAGAATCATGAATACCTCATTAAACCATTTCGGAGTCAACAATAGTATATGGACATTTTTTGACTAGCCGGACATCATAAAAGTGAAAACAAGTTCAATTGGTAGTGTCGAAGATCATATGATGTTATTATGTGTCATGTGTCGTAGGAAAATGTTGGAAGCTTACTTGAGAGTGCCATGGGTCATTATTCATGCCAAAGATTAGATAGAGTATGTCTTACATACCTTGATATAACCACTTCAATACAAGTCCAACTTGACTTCCCGTACTCTTCGAACACTTATCTACAATAAGTCATTTGTGGAAAACTAGTATTAGCAACCAAACCTTAACATTTAGGTATTAACTTCACCAAATAATGTCTAGTAAGTAATCCTTTAACTCATCAATAAGAGTGCTACATACATCCTCTTATACTCTTATTACATTCACATATCATGCATTTTCATGCAATATCCCTCAACATCACTCTTAGCCTTTATTTCCCCTCTTAATCACCATCCAATACCAACATGATCACTAGGCATAAATAACCACTAATATATTGATATATAACCACAATTCATCCTCCATAATCCAATACAACAACTTCCATAATTTACTACTAACAATTTATACAAAACAATTCATAACTATGTTTCTAGTTATCTTCCAACATCAAGACAATACTCATAATCCTTTATCAATACTTATTCATGGATAAGAATCAAGAATAAACAATATTCATACCTTAACAATGAACTCTTGTATTTAGAATCCTCCTTACATAACCATGGGGTGCTTCTCGAAGCTTTCGAGATGGTGAACACAACTACGGAACCAATTCGAATTTTCTACAGTTGAATCACAAAATATTTGAAGTTGAAATTAGGCTAGGGTTTCACCTTCTCTTAATAATTGGATGATATATGATATATATGAGGCTAAGTGTATATTTATAAAGACCAATTTTCATCCAAGAGGTAATAGAAAATGACCATTTTGCCCTAAAAATTTAAATAAAATCCGAATCTGTCCCCAGTGGACAGTTTTGACAGGCTGAAGTAAATCGATCATAACTCTTTTCTCCGGTATAGGATTTGGGTGAAACCAATTGCATTGGAAATATAATTCAAAGGGATTTCATTTTCATATAAAGTATACCACCCATTTCTTCCTGTACAAGGAGTTATGGTCGTTTAAAGTTGACCCAAAAATCTGTCCTAAAATTCTATTTTTTTTTGATAGGCTGTAGTAAAACGGGTATAGCTCCTTACTCAGATATTGGATTTGGATGAAACCAATTTCATTGGAAAGAAGACTCTCGGAGCTTTTCGTATATATATATCAACTCACACAGTTGTTTTTGTACAAGGAGTTATGATCGTCTAAAGTTGATCCAAAAAAAAATTGCCTAGCTGCAGTAATTTTCCTGCAGATTTACTGTTCACAGGCTTCCCGGCCACCGTTTTGAAATTTCAAATGTGCTCGCTTATATGAGATACTCCTCTGTTTTGGGAAAACTTTATATCGTTGGAAATCTTATTCCAATACCTACACATACAACTATTGACGGGATACTTCCGAACACCATAAACTTAATGTAACCCATACGCAAGCCTTTAGGACTCCATATAATCGCGATAAGTGTACGAAATTTTTTTACGGGGTGTTACATTAACTCTAACCAATATTAAACTTAGGTAACTATACCTAAGAACTCTAAAAAAACAAAAAAAGTATTACTCTTATTACTTGAGTAATTCAATTATAAATCATGACTCAACTTAAGAACATTCACTCTTTTCAATGCATACAGAAGACAAGAACTTGAGCTATCTTTGAGAAAAGCTTGAGCAATATAGTTGAATTGAGTTTTTGCATCTTTCACTCTTAAATAATCAGATAGTGAAAATACATAAATTGAGAAGCATTTTTTTTCTCTTTTATAGTTGTATAATGATTAGGGTAAAAATCTTATTGGTTCATGTGTCCTGATGGATACAAGCTCACCTACACAGTTTGTTACACTAGAGGACAAAACTGCACAGGACATTGACAACTGTGCTAAATGTATAAAGACCCAAAGAACTAGTCCCTTGTTGTCAGCTACTCACCATCAAAGCAAGATACAGTAATTCGAAGACCCAGGGACCTGTTCCTTTGTTATAAGTTTCTCATCATCAAAAAAAAATATTGCAAGTGTTTACTCTTGTACTGTATTATAATGTTAGAAATTTTTTTGTGATATTGTTTTTGAGCATTTATTTCACTAATTTGCATTACCTTACTTCATCTTATATGGATTTGGGTATTGAAATATTATGAGACTTGGCTTAATCTAAAAGATCATTTCATTTCACCTTCGGTAGCATGTTCTTGAATCCTTATATAATATCTCTCCTTATTTGATTCCATAGTTGTTGGTTGATATCATGTGATTAAGCCTAAAAATTATATGTTGTGTAGTAAGTCTTCTATATATGTGTTTCTTTCTAATTATGGATCATGAGGTGGCTAGTGTTGACTCGCCTATGTTATAATACCTACCCTATTCTGATTATGGTTGTTGATCGTTGTTTTGGGTTACCCTGGTAGGATAAAATATTATATTTTGGCAGGTTTTAGATTATTTGGGTACCTTGGGAAGCTGGTATGGTGATTCTCGCCATTGCTTTAGATTTGGGTCGGCTATCGACGATACTTGCTAAGTACTCATGGATTTTTGCGCTCCGTGTAAGTATTGGATCGTGGAGGAATTTGTAGATCATTTCTTATTGCGTTGACATTGCATAAAGTGAGATATTGACAAATGGGCTTATATCTTACTCAGATCTCTCTCTCTTACTATCTTGTGCTTACTTTTGCATAAAAGATATCTTAGTATACATGTTACTAATAGAATATACTTTTTATAAATATATATTAGAGGCTTGTGTTAGTGACAACTAGACCTGGGAATGTATCTTGAATATTACTTTTTTTTATTTATATTTTTGTGTTTATTTCTCTGGTTTTTAGCTTTTCTAATCTGAAATTATATTTTTGTATTGGATAGGTTTACCTATATTGGAGGGTTCACAGTTGCCATCACGTACCTATTTTTAGGTCTTGATATGTTCTATAGGTTTCTTTATATTTCCTTAATTTGATAAGAGAATGGAGATATCATAGTTTGTAACGACCTGAATTTTGATTATTTATGTGAAATATATATTTTTGTATGATTTTACTATTTTACCCCTCCCCGTGGATGCATTGTGGTATTTTTGGGGTATGGGGATTATTGACATAGTTCTCGATGTATTTTGGTTCCATTTATATGACTTTGTGGTGTTTGATGGCTTTAAGAGCCTTATAATTGATTTCAATTGATATGTTATGATGGATGGCAAAACGAATTGTGCCAACAGATTTGAAACATCTATTTTAGGGTGGTAACATGGTTGGTGCGGTTTTATGGCATTTAAATCTCATTTCAACCCTCAGTTTGGAAAGTTGTGATTTTGGGTTTCGAGAGTCAACTTTATGAAAACGTCTTTTGTTGAATATGATATCGCCATTGAGTTTGGAGCATCGAATTTTATGGGCATTGTTTGTTTGCATTCATGGAATTCCAAATGAATTCCGGGGGGCCCACTAAGACTTGGAATGCACCAAGTCCCCAGCTGGTGCACCATTTAACTAGTAACACCCGATCAAGATGCTTCTTCCACGATCGCAATTGGTCCTACAGATGGAGTGTCAAAATTTTAGTACCCTTTCACGATTGTGATACCCATGATAGGCTAGGCAATATGATCGCGACCCTAGTCCATGATAATAAAGCCTAGGTATATAAATACTTGGTTTTTGCTATTTTTGAGACTTGGACCTTAGGGTTTTGTGATTTTGAGCGATTTCTTATACTTCTAAGCTTGGGTAAGATCCACAACACCTATTTCAATTATTTTGTTTAATTTTTAACATCTATTTCTTATTTTAAACTTGGATTAAAGAATAGAATTTGTGGATTTTTGCTCGTAAGGCCTAAAAAAATTATAACTCCCGAATTTAAGCCCCAATTTCTACCCTTTTCACTTGGATTTGCTTCAAACTTAATAATTATCAATTTTTCCTTAATTGCATCTTCTAAATATCTTCAATTCTTGATTTAAAATGTATTTTGGGGATTTTTACCCAATAAAGGTTGAAAATAGTTTTTATTTGATTTGGACCTTTTTTCTAACTCGTTTTTGCTTGGGTTTTCAATTGTAACCTCTTTAAAATATGGGGAACATGCTTTTGAAACAATGTTATGAATTTTCCCTTCTTTTTTTGAAAATCCATTTTGGGTGTTTGTTTTGACCCTAATTTGAAATAAGGTAATATGAGTACCGTTAGCTTTGTTTTGACACGTAGATTTATATTCAATATTTATTTAATTTTGGGTCTATTTATGAGGAGTAAGATCGTGGATTGAAGGTTTTTGTTTCAATGTTTTGTATTCGAGGTAGGTTATGGCTTAACATCTTTTAGACTGGGATGGATAGTTAATGTTGATAAAAATATGGGTTAAGAGTGTGGGAACAAATAATGGAAATTTTTTTAGCTTAATGTGTTTGTGCCCGAGTGGAGGCCTATATGTGATGGTATGTAGTAGAGATTTTGGAACATTATGTGCTATGTGTGGCTGTTTAGGGTCCTATATGATATTGATTGTCTTGTATTCATGATGATAATTGTTTCTTGTTTGATTAAAAAATGTGTTGTGGTACAAATTGTGTGTTGTGATATATTCATAATCTATTGGCATATGAATCATGTTGGATTTCATGGATGGTTGGAAATAATGAGTGGATATTTGGCTCACGTAATGGTATACTGGTTGGTTGTAGAAATACTAATTGTGGTTGGTTGTCAGCATTACATCCTCATACTAGCTCAATAAATATTGATACCACCATGGAAATACCGAGAAACACCGACAACACCTTCTTGATAAAAAATATGGCAGCTTCTAAATCTCTCCCCGAGGTATGTACTGTGGAGGAGGTATCGATATATGTGGATTATATATGGGTTGATGAACCCCCCATGGGTCCTATATCTTATAGATTTTGCTCCGTATGTGTATATGAAGACTGTACAATGGTCTCGTAGGTTGTGCAATAATCTCGAAGGTTGTGAGGCAACCTCACGAATTACATCATCATCATCATCATCATTTTTATTATATTTACTTTACTATGTGTGTGATGTGATTGTATATTCTATTTTACTTGTTACTTATCCATTGTTCAATCTTTCCTTTGTTGTACTTGATCTTTTCGTATTTGTTGTCTCTTTTCCTTGCTTATATGTAGTACAAATTTATACTTGCATTATTGCTATTATTTTGTTGTGTTACATATGGATATTATGAATCTATTAGTGCAAGTGGTGTGGGCTACCGTTGTAGGGCATAAACGGATTGCAGGTGACATATCGCTAGTATGTATTTTGTATGTTTTCTTTTCTACTTTGCTCGGTTGGCCTATGATACCTACTACGTACAAAAAGATTGTACTCACTCCTACTGTACTTTTTTGGTGCATAATTAGGTTTGGGTGCATCTCACGATGTTTGATTACGGGAGTCATTTGGCGATTTTCAAGGTAGTGGTTTATTTTAGGTGTCTGGATTATACTTTTATCTATCCTAATTAGAATATGTCTTTATTGTATTTCAAAGACAGAGTTATATCCTATTTTGGACATCTTTTGTATTTGACTTTGAGTTGTACTAGGTTTTGGGTTTTGGTATTATTGAGCATGTTTCTTTCCGCATTTGTTATATATATGGTTTAGCTTCGTACTAGGAATCTAGCCTTTGGTTTGGATTGTTATTTTCTTGTTTGTATCAATAAGTGTGATAGGCTTACTTCTCAAGGTTCGCCGTAATAATTACCATAACGACCCTCGAATTTTGGGTCATGATAAAATAGTATTAGAGTAGCTAGGTTCTTAGGTCTTGGAAGTGCAAGAATTGGATGTCTAGTAAAGTCTCAAAGATCCGTACGTAGACATCTGTACATATCTTTGAGAGGCTATAGGACGTCTTTATGAAATTTCCCTTATTTTTTTCCTTATCGTGTGAATTTTCTTCATACCTTTTGTTCTAAGTCATATTTCACCTTTTTCTGCATGAATGGTGATGACTAGATCTCATGAGGTTAGAGATGTAGAGCCTTTATCCGGGAGAAAGCCAGTCTAGAGGGCAAGTTATGAGTCATGGACGAACTCAAGGTAGTGGACGGGCAGGTGGATCCACCCTAACTAGAACTAATGCTAGGGGACTTTCCCTTGAGCATCATGTTGAGTATGATAGAGGTATGGGTTCTACTTTAGTTCTACCGAGTTCTTCAACCCTAGTATTTGAGGGGTTGTTGGTTCGCTTGTTGACCCATTTGGATTGTGCTCCTTTGAGTGCGTTTGGCGTTCCTCCAGTCTCAAGTGTGGATCCTCCAGTTGTGCCTCTTTCTACTCTTGGTACTCCTCAGACCCGCAACATTTAAGTATGGTATTTCGATATCAAGAGTTCAGCCTTCATCTATGTTACCTTCCCAAATGGGATCTCAGCCCACCAGATTTACCATGCCTCTTTTTACTGTGTGTATAGTTATTTCTTTTGAGAATCAAAAGAGGTTTCAGAGATTTACTTATTTGGGTTCTCCTAGATTCAGTGATGCAGTGGTCAAGGATGCCTACGAGTTCTTGATTGATTGTTGGGAAAAGTTGTATAATGTTGGGTTGCTTGAGTTGTATGGGGTTGCTTATACTAATTATCAATTGAGAGATGTTGCTAGAGATTGGTAGAGATTACTTGTTAGTTGTAGACATCTTTATTCTCCTGAGATAACTTGGGATCAATTTACCAATGCCTTTTTGGAGATATTTTTGCCTTACAGTATGATGGATCAAATGAGAGATGAGTTTGAATGCTTAGAGTAGGGCTCTATGACTATGGTAGAGTATGAGGCATGCTTCCATGCCTTGTCCATATATTCTTATGCCAGTATATCTACTGTGTCTGAGAAGATTGGGAAGTTTGTAAAGGGTTTGGATGTCTCACTTCAGTTGGCTACGTTCCAAATGGTTGTATCTTGAGCACCTTTTTTTAGTATAGTGGATCATGCTAAGATGACTGAGTGTATACTTTGAGCATCTCAGTGAGGCACTAAGAAGGCGTGCCATTTTGGTGAGCTTAAAGGTTAGGATTCTCGAGGCAGTGGTTTTATATGTTATCATGGGTATCATGGTAGACTAGTGCAGGAAACCTTGCAAAGTTTGAGTAGTGGATCTTTTTGTCCAGTAGTTTAGGGTGGTCGTTCGGTCCTAATGGTGCCTTCTCCTTTTGAGTGGTCCATTGAGGTTGCTTTGTGTGTGATGATCCAAGGACTTTCCCTATTTATAATTAGAGCTACTCCTATTTCACCTGCGAGAAGTAGGGGTTTTACCAGAGATACAAGAGGTAGAGGTAGTGGAGCCCATGGTGGTGGTTGTGGGGCTACCCAGCTAGTTAGTGGCCGCGAATAGTATTGTTATATCCCTGCCAGTCCAGAGGAAGAGGCTTTTGATCACAGGTATCGTCCCCATTTATTTCAAATCTGCATCTGTGTTATTTGATTTGGGATTGACTTTTTCCTATGTGTCTGCATATTTTACTTTGGGTTTTAAATATATTAGCGAGCCTTTTTCTATGCCTTTTTGTTTATCTGCCCCTGTAGGAGATTCTCTATGGTTGATTAAGTGTACTGATCTTGTATTGTGACTTTTTATGGGTATGAGACTTGGGTAGAATTGCTTGTGTTAGATATGGTTGGTTTCGATATTATCTTCGGTATGGATTGGTTAGCTTCTTATTATGTGATTCTAGATTGTTATGCTAAGACCATGACTTTAGCTTCGCTGGTTGTCCCAAGGATAGCTTGGAAGGGTGCACTTCATTCAGTTCCTCAGAGGGTTATATCTTATGTTCAAGCTCGTCAATTGGTTGAGAGGGGATGTTTGTCTTACTTGGCTTAAATTTGTGATACTAATGTTTTTTCACCTCCTTCTTTGGATTCTGTTTGTTTTGTTTGTGAGTTCATGGATGTGTTCCCTACGAACTTGGCTGGTATGCTTCTGAATCATGATATTGATTTTTCTATTGATTTTGACCCAAGCACCAAGCCCATTTCTATTCCTACTTATAGGATAGCCCTAGCCAAGTTTAAGGAATTGAAGGATCAATTGCAGGAGTTGTTGGACAAGGGATTTATCTGGCCTAGAATAACACCTTGGGGTGCGCCTGTCTTGTTTGTGAAGAAGAAGGATGAGTCCACGCGCTTGTGTATTGATTATTGATAGTTGAATAAGGTGACAGTTAAGAATAAGTATCTTCTTCCTTGTATTGGTGATTTGTTCGGTTATCTTCAAGGTGTTGCTGTGTTTTTAAAGATTGATTTGAGTTCCACGTATCATCAGTTGAGGATTAGAGATTCAGATATTCTGAAGATAGATTTTCAGACTCGATATGGTCATTATGAGTTCTTGGTCAGGTCCTTTGGGTTGACCAATGCCCTAGTTGCATTCATGGATTTGATGAACTGGAGGTTTTTATCATATCTCGATTCATTTTTTATTATATATATAGATGATATCTTGGTTTATTCCAAGAGTGAGGCCGATCATGAGGAGAATTTGCTGATTGTGCTTCAAAGATTGAGGGATGAGAAGTTATATGCTAATTTCTCCAAATGTGAGTTTTGGTTGGAGTCTTTTTTCTTCATAGGTCATGTGGTGACAAAGTAGGGTATTATGGTTGATTCAGCTAAGATTGTAGTAGTTCATGATTGGGGTAGAACAACTTCACCCCCCGAGATTCGGAATTTTATTGGCTTGGTAGGTTATTATCAGTATTTTTTTAGGGGTTTTCATCTATTGCTACTCCATTGACTAAGTTGACTCAGAAGAAAATTTCTTTTTAGTGGTCTAATGCTTATAGACGAGCTTCCAAAAGCTCAAAGATTTGTTGACTTCACCTCCCATCTTGACTTTGCCCAGGGAGGGCGTGGGTTTTACCATCTTTTGTTATACTTCAGGTGTTGGCTTGTAACACCCCGAATCCGGTACCCGGAACGCTACATGGTGCTCATGACCCCGAAAGACCATAAGCTAACCCATGACTGATATATGTTCCTGTATACTGCATGATATAATGTATAATGCATAAACATGAACTGAAAGGCCTTAAGGTTCAAGCTGTAACATAGTATCTGATAAAATATAACATCTAGGATGGGGTATAAAAGCCCAAAACAAAACTGTCTAAACATACTATAGTCTGAAAAACCTCTAAAACATAACTGTCTGAATAAGGAGATGATGGGACATGTCCCTAACTAACTCTAACTAATAAACTAATTAATGAGATAATAAAGAAATGATCATGTCCTCGAAAGATGAGGACTCACTACTTACTCTGATTGCAGAGACTGGAATGCTATTGATGCTCTGGAGCTCGTTCTTCTGAACCTATGGTATAAGACACCATAGCGCAAATATGTCAGTACTTTGAATATACTAGTATGCATGTGAGGTAGGCTGAATGCAAAGGGTTTACATGCATGATCTATACTAACTGACTGAATAATATGAACGTGAGAATACATGCATGAATATATAATAACTGTAACTAGGGTCGTGATAACATGATTATTGAGTCTGAGTACTGATAACATTAGATAGTGATAACTTTATAACTAAAATAACTGATACTGAGCGACTGTATCTGACAGTCTAGTTTCAGATGGAGCTAGCTAAGTTCCACTCTATTCTGAATTGACTTCATCTGATAGCCCTGAATTCTATAGAACTATCTGAGTTCTATTACTGAGACTGAATGACTGTATCTGATAATCTTGATTCTGTAACCGAAACTATGGGAAGTAGTCATCTAACCGACATTCCCTTAATACGCCATTATGGCTGAGTTGGGATCCAATCTGTAACCCCAATTGGAAGGGTTTCAATACCATACCACTGGTAAGGACAATCTGTGAGTAACCCTCAAATTATAGGTAACTCTAGTGAGAACAATGGGAACCCTCATATAACAGGTTAAGCCACCTCATCTACCCTCATATAGCAGGCTATGATGTCTCAACCTATGTTATCTACATAGTTCTTGAATGCAAGGATTGCTTCTAAGAATCACACCCTCATATAACAGGTGAGTTCCCATCCTTGGGTTCACTCGGTGCTAATTCCTACTCCCATCTGAATAGATGCTGAACATAATTAACTGAACTGGACTAGATTGAATTCATGGAGTTTCATTAACTGACAGAATACTATTGAGATTACTGAATTACTGAGCTTTCCTTAGTCACATGAATGACTGAGTTCTATGGACCATGTCTTGACTGAGGATATCGTGAAAACATGACACTGGCTCTAGGCATACAACTAACTTGTCGGGTACAAGTACCCCCAGGGCTCGATAGAGGGAAACTGACAAGGCATGACATTCATGAATACGTGACCAACATCAATAATACATAACACAATAATTAGAGAAATTTCATGGGCATTTGATTATCATAGCTTGGTACGTGAATAAGATAGCATGTATACATAGCATAATTTTGTAAGTCTAACTCATGAGCAATCCAACAACAATTTCAATACATGAGAATAACATGGAAGTCATTTTGAACTTAAGGTTAAAGCATACATTGTCATTTGGGTCACAATTTAGCTATAGTGCATAATTTCTATCCCATTAGGCATTTTATCAAACACCTTACATGCACAACGTAAGGCATAGGTGAAATCATCAAATTTCACAAATCATAAACCACCAAATTCATGGATTTCAATTTATATGCTAACGTAGTTTTCATAATTTCACATAAGGATCCCAACATTAGAATCAAACAACAACCATCACATAACTTGAGCAAACCACAACATAATAATCATGATTCATAATTTGAAATAGGGTTCTTGAGCTTTATGGATGAAAGGAATCCATAAATCAACACAACGCATACCTTAGTTCTTGATTTAGCGAAGATTGATGGAGAAATTTTCTTGAAATTGAATCCCCAATTGAAACCCTAGTTTGTTCTTGAGAGAAAATTAAGAGAAACTAGTATATTTTTTGTGAAAAATGGCTAAATCACGTGTAATTGGGTTTAAATAGTGGTGAACAATTGACCCTTTTAACCCTGGATGTGTCTTTTAAAATTGGTGAAAATTTCTCGACCTGGGCCCCTGGCGCGACACGGCGCTATCACGTCGTGTCACTAGAATTTGACAACTGGAAAATTGAGGGATGGCGCGACGTAGAGCTATCGCATTGCCACTTCATTTGTGACCTAGAAGTTTGGCGCGACGCACCACTATCACATACCTCTATTGTAATTTGACAAATGTCATTTTCTTTTGTGGAGCGGTGCACCACTGACTAATATGGCGTTATTTTACAACGTGAACATGAAATAGTCATAACTTCTTACCCAGTTATCAGATTTAGGAGAATCTTATATCGATGGAAAACTTATTGAATTTTCCACATGACAAAAAG
The DNA here is from genome assembly GCA_030864215.1 of Capsicum pubescens. NCBI lineage: Eukaryota > Viridiplantae > Streptophyta > Magnoliopsida > Solanales > Solanaceae > Capsicum > Capsicum pubescens. Next base: position 50,075,110 of record CM061543.1, on the reverse strand, counting down.
TGAAAAAGTTAAAAATTCCTTGTGTACAAAAGTGGATTGATCTTCCAAAGTAAGTTTCTAACATTCTTGGGATGATTTCAATCCAGGTAGAAATATGAGGTATTACATGACTTAGGTGTTGTATTAATGCAGGAGGGTAAGGTTATTGCGTATGCTTCTCGACAGTTGAAGCTCCATGAGAAGAATTACCCTACCTATGATTTAGAGTTGTGTGAGATTGTTTTTTCTTTGAAGTTGTGAAGGAACTATTTGTATAGAGTTTGTTGTGAGATTTTCGCGTTTCATCGTAGCCTTCAGTACTTCTTCACCCAGGGAGATCTTACTATGAGGTAGCGTCGTTGGCTTAAATTGCTTAAGGATTATGTCTTGACTATTCTCTATCATTCGGACAAGGCTAATGTGGTTGTAGATTCCTTAAGTCGGAAGTCAACTAGCATGGGTAGCTTGATGTATATTTTGACCCAGGAGAGGCCTTTGGCCTTAGAGGATCAGTCTTTAGCTAACCTGTCGTGACTCGAACTAGGGCATGGTTACGACAGGTATATCAAGCCCACCGGGAGCTGGGGACCACCCCCATATTATAACATCCAGAACACAATATAGATAACAACAGAAGACAACCCAGCAAGGTAATACGGTGAATAAATAATCAAATAAAGAATAGAAATCAACAACCAATACCCAACCCACACTTTCTCCACAATAGCCTCTAAAAACCCATATATCAAATCGGACGAGACATGCCCTTGATTATGACAAAAAAATCCAAAGAGATAGTATAATAAATAAGGAAAGAAAAATTATGAAATGACGAGAAATTATGAAACGACGAGTCTTTCGAAGAATGAAATCTCACCACTTCAAAGCAACTCAAAATAGATGCTAATCTATCTAATACTGCACATGGGTAAAAGATGTGTCTTCAGACCTTACATTATGAAATAGTGTATCGTCCTAGGATGGCTAGAGGGGTAAGCGCTAGTTTGTAACTCAAGGAAGTCATAAAATAATTTCATGTCCAAAATCAGTCAAAACTATATGCGCAAATTCATATTTATATACATAATATGTTGGGATAGGGAACAAGGTTTAAGCATGAGGTTTTAAAACCATTACCCTAGATTGTGTAGCTCTAACCATTCTAAAATAATCCATGGGTTATAGGAGTCTGGATCCCTCCATCGGAAGGGCCCCAGTGCGTGTTAGCCGCACAAACTAGAGAAATTTGAGGAAGGGCCAAAGACACCGAGGCTCCAACCATTTCAAAATGTAAATATATAGTGTGACCCATGCACACAGTCGTACATACCCCTGCACCAAAAAATGTGGTTTTAAGTATCGGTCCACCCGGGACCTCCACATTCCACGGTGAGTTACACAACCCCCTTTAAGCCCAAATTAAAACCATTATGTACATTACCATTCATTAACGAATAAGCCATTCAATTAGACATTTTTACCATTTGTATTGTCATACCAAATAAAGTTAAGATTTCAAGCCAATTTCATTATGCCATACCAAAACCAGTTAACCAAATTGACTACAAGTTTCAAATTAAAACCAATCCTTGGTCACCAAGGCTTTTTAAAATAAATTTATGTTCCATTAACCTTTTATGCAATGCAAGGTTTCAAGAGTGAAGTAATTTATGTATATATCCATGTTTCAAAATAATTTCACAAGTTAGGTTGAGGTTAATGCCAATTCCAAATCATTAAGCCATAAAATTTTGGTTAAACCCATGTTCCCCATTCCAATTCCCACACCCATGCATTTAATTAGTTCAAAATTATGAAAATAAAGAATAAACAATCAATTCAAAATCATGGAAATTCAATTCAATTAATAACCATTCCAAACCCATCAACCCATATTCAAAATTAAATAATTAAATCATATGGATAACAATTAAATAAATGTTCTTACGTAAAACCAATTTAGGGAAGAGATACATGCCCTATTGACGAAAATCTTTGAAGAATGTAGGAAGATTTGAACCTACAAGCCTTAGGATGGAGAAATCCTTCCTGATATTCTTGGGAGAAAGATAATGATGATTTTTGAGAGCCCCCTACTAGTTTTGAATGACCATAGGTTTAATAAATGGATTGGAGGAGTTATGGGGTGGGAAAGGACAATTTTACCCTTGATTTAATGTGGGAAAAACATGTTTTAATGTCTGGGAATGGAGGGTCGCACCAAAACCCTAATCGCAAGTTGCAGATTTTCCTCGCGATCCCAAATGTGATGCACCAACATTGCCTCGTGACCCCATCATGCACCCTCAATAATGTCTCACTAAAATGCTCATAACTTTTAACTCTGAACTCGGATGGATGAATGGTCAATGACGTTGGTAATAAGACTCTAAAGAATTTAATTTGTTATATAATGTTCCACATAACTTGTTATATTCTAAAAGTAATAGTCATGAGAAGTTTACCCAGTAAAATCGTAAACTAAAACTCAACAGGTTGGAAATTACTCAACTCAACTTTGAACTAGGAGATTTTTCAGACTTCAATCAATATCCAAAGATGTTTCCACACCAAAAAACTGGTCATGCAACCCCCTCCCCCCTTCCCAGCATATTTAGATATAAATCTTTGGGTTCGGGTCTATATTAATACGAAGGATGGATTCAAATTCTGGCCTGAAAATGTGGGGTTTTACATTATCTCCCCATTGGAATCATTTGTCCTCGAATGATGGATAGGAACCTTTTGAAGCTCAAGAAGTACATAATAAAATATGTAACTTTAACTTAAGAGTTCCTCCAACCAAACATACATAAGCATCAAAAGATCTTCATGGCAGCACCAAGTAAATCATGTTAGGACGAAACATGAGATAACGAGATTTAGCATAGACATGATATAGGACATGCGTTTATGGAACATGATCATTCCAAAGTAAGCTATGAGTTTTCCAGTAATCATCAGTCTAATTAAGCTTTATACAAGACATGATGTAAGTTTCTCATGAGACATATTGTCCCCCTCTAATGATATATTAATTTTACTTAAATATAACAATACTTCTCAACTATTAATTCAACTACAGATACCATACTTCATCATTTCAGTTTAATAACCCCCCGCCCCCCATAAAAAATAACTCATAACTATTAGAGACTGAGTCTAACTACATACTGCTTCCATGTTGAAGCATAACCCAAAGTTAAAAGGTATTAGCTTAAGCTATAGGACTCTATACTCTACAGTGCTCCAAGAATACTATTCCATCTCATCACCATAATCAAACAACTATATGTCTTAATCAAGGAGTGCTAGCCACATAACATTATGGTTTGTGTATCTATCAATCACAACATTCAAGACTATTCTTACTACACCCACTTTATGGTTCTCCCACAGAAAAACCCAACAACTACATTCACTTTGACAAAGATTTCTCACCATATATCCTCTTCCTAACTATTTTACATCACATAAGTTCATCTTACTTTTCCCACCCCTTCTATAAACTTAGTCCGAGTTTTCACACTACAACTTTATCAATGAAAAAAGTATGCTCCCTTATCTAAAACATTACTATGCTTCCATAACCACCACCATCCTAACATAAGAGGGTAATTGAGGGACTAGAGTACAAACAATTAGAAAGAGGACTGACACTATTTAGTCATAACTTATATTTGCTACACTACCCAAAGTTGGGCAAATAATGTAAGATACTATACAATAGGTATGACGTGCTTCATATATCAAATTCCTAGATCATAAATAGAGGTTTGAAACATGGATATAAACATAACACCACATGAGTGGTATAACATAAAATCATAATTCATGTATTTAAGGTTTAAGATGAGGATCGCTTATCAAAACTATTGTTTCTTATTTTAAGAATTTAGAATGGTCATGAGTTTGCATAAATCTTATCACCCTAGGGTAGACTCGACATAAAATTAATTAGTAACATATAAGAAGTGTAGTTTCTTAGAACTAAACATGATGTGAGGCTTACTGTGAGCATCATATCATAGAGTCTGAATACCCGAAAGCTTGGATTTCTAAGTGACATTATTGCTTCTAGTTCAGGGGTCAGAGCATGGACATAAGTTGTATAGATAACTCAGAACTTAAGCATAGGTCCAACATGAATACATAAGATATTGGTAGAATACCTTCTTAAACCGAAGTAGGAGAAATTTTCTAGATTAAGAGTAGATTTACCATGACTCTTCATTGAAACTCACCACCATAAGAAAATTTAAGATTAGCCTTAGTTCATCATCTCCCCCTTAGCTCAAGGTCACCATCCTAAACTTATAAACATATCCTATTATTAAGTTTATAAGCACAACACACAACACCAAATGGATATCACTATACACAGAAATGCTAGACTCACCCAAATAAAGTATTATAGGAAAAGTTCTAAACATTTAGCTATGACATTTCTCCCAGCAGAACTACTCTAAACTTCCTCCATCCTTGAATATTGAACTCTAGACTTAAAACACCCAAGATGAGTTTTTAAGAGAAGAAGAACCCTCTTCAAGTGATTACGGATGATTTAAGGATTATAAATGGGTTAAGCAAAGGTGGGATGGTTTACAGGAAGTAAAAGGACAAAAATAACCTTAATATACTTTAAAATGAACCCCCATCAATGAAACAAGAGAGGTTCACAGAGAGAAGCTTAAGGTGAACCTCCATCTCTGCAGTGCGATACCCAACACAATGCAGAAGCTTTGCAGCGTAAAGGCCAGTGCAAAGCTGAGGCAATGAGCCCTCACAGTTTGAAGCCAATGCAAACCCGCCCCTTTGAGATTCCCGACCTATTTTCCAAGCCCAAACTTCACCAATACATTGGAACCCATCCTGAGGTGCTCTACAATTGATCTATGGACCACGTAGATTTTCTTTAAGCACAATTTAGACTCCATAAACACCCAAGCTATTACAAACTCATTTATCCAACACTAATCCTCAAATTCATATATACATCACAATTTTCATAAGTTATCCACCTCAGCTCTTTCACATATTATATCAACCCTATCAATTCACTCCTAAAAATCTTGTATCACTATCCTTGAGCTAACATCCTTATCACCACCATTAATATCAACAGTTCAAACTTAGGAGCTGTTTGGTACAGTATATAAGAATAATACTGAATAAGGTGTATTAGTAATGTCTTCATTATTAATGTAAGTATTATTAATGTTGGTATTAGTTATGCAGATACTATTTCTTATAAAGTTTTTGGTTTGATGTATTAAAATTAATGTATGTTTATAATTTTTATAAAAAAGTTTATTTACCAAAGTATCCTTATTTCTACCTTCTCTTTCAAGAGTTATCAAAGCTGAAAGTCCTCTTTTCTCTTTTTCAAATCTATCATTTTAATCTTACAACAAATGGGTCATTAGGAAGATTTGTGAAGATGGCATTATTTGTCGATTCGAGTCTTAAATGCCGATTTGGAAAGATGGCATTATTTGCTGATTCGAATCTTAATTTTTTCAAATGTTGCTCGTGCACTTGACAAAGGAAAAATGGGGCATTTTAACAAGAAAAGTCATCTTCATTCCATTCCCAAATCTGCAAATCCGGCATGAGGTTGCCCGAATACGTTATAAAACTCCCTCCATTTTGATCCACTTTTTCCCGTGAAGTTTTTGAATTATGGGATTGCTATATTTTATCAATACAAAGTTAGTAGCAATATTGGATCATTGAAAAGTAGCAGCAGCAACAACTAATATAAGAGCAGAAAAACTGAAAAATAAGGGGCAAATTTGTCATTTAACAAGTTAATACATGTGTTAAAATGGTGTGTATTACTAATACATAAGAAATGGTGTGTATTACTAGTACACATATCAATACACAATATAGTGTATAACTAATGCAAGCATTAGTTATACACAAGCTAAAAAATATACCAAACAATGTATTAGTAATACACATTAATTAATGCATGCGTTAATTTTTTCAATACACTACCAAACAACCCCTTAGTGTCTAGCATCAATCATGTACCACCGATGAAACATCACACATACTATACTAGTCCATCAAATTGAGAAATCAACCTTAATTCCTTATTTCGCTTACTAAAACCTACAACTTCATGTTCAACACAACAATGTACTACATCTTTACAAAAATTTTCTATATACCTTCTCACCTACTAAACTGTCTTATGATCACTAGATAAAAATCAAGGGACCATTATCTTACTAAATGATACAGTAAGGATAGTTGATCTTAATCTTATAACATAACCCATTATGGTCTATAGAATATTCACCTCCCTCACATTACATCCACTTACCATGCGTACATCTCATCTACCTTAAAAATACTATAAATGTCACTAACTCCCTCTTGCTAAGGTTTTCCCCAAGTAAAAGTTAAATTTTTATAGTATTAGCCAATCGATCCTTCAATTTACAACCTATGACAAATTTTACTATTATAATAACTATCAATCATAAGATTCTTCCCTATTTCAAATAGATCCTAAATCATCATAACTAATCACTTTCGATACTAACTACCATAAAATCTATAAATTTTTCTACAACCATAACTAATAACCATAATAGCATACCCCTACACTCACTTAATGGTTACACGAATACAACCATTTTTTTCCATTGAAGAATTAAACTCATTTCGACTTCTAAACTTATGAATTTATGCCACTAGCTTTGGGATCATCCTATTAATCATAGGTCATAATACCCTAATTTATACTACCTCTAGGATGGAAATTCTATCCCAACATTCTAATATATATTTTTCCCCTTAAGCGGTACGTTTGCAATAAAGTTTTTGAAAGGGACTAAATACACATCTTGCCTCAGGTTGGAAAGTACGATTCATGAAGATAGAGGTAAGAACTTTAATCAATACCCCTTAATGCACTCATGGACTCCTTTCAAGTCATTGTACTATTTCATAACCTTTCTGATGACTCAATCAGAAAGGACCACATTGTTAGGAACTTATGCCCTTGCACTTGTATCACCTCAATAATGAGACATCGCTAACAAGATTAGAGCAAGGAAGAAATTTGGATAACCTTTATGTGGAAAATACTATTACACAATCTAGAGTATGAACGAATGAGAAACATTTCCTAAATGCCTCATAGCCTCCCACTATAAGTGTGGCATTCTACACACCTATAAAATGGAATCTACTCGACATGGCTTTGGGGACACCCAAAGACCCTAAACTGTGATCTAATACAAAGCTTGTCATAACCCAAACCAAGGCCTGGTAGTGATAGGTATCTCAAGCTCACCGAGAGCCAGAGACCACCTACATAGCCTAACATCCAGAAACATAGATAACAATGGAAGACAACCCAAATAATGTAATAAGATGAATAGATAATCAAATGAAGAATAGAACTAAATAGCTAATATCCAACCCACACTTTATCCATGATAGCATCTAAAAAAACCATACATCAAATTGGTTGGGACATGCCACCAACCATGATCAAAAGAATCCAAAAGATAGTCCAAAATATAAGAAAAGACAAACTATAAAATAATGAGTCTGTCAGAGAATAGAAGCTCACCACTTTAAATCAACTCAATAAAAGTGTTAATCTACCTAACGTTACACAGGGGTAAAAGAGGTGTCTTCGAACCCTACATTCTAAAAAAATATAGCATCCAAGAATAGTTAGTATGGTGAGCGCTAGCATGTAACTCAGGAAAGTGATAAAATAATGCCATGTCAAAAATAGTCAAAACAACATGCACACATTCATATTTATATACATAAGATTCCAAGATTGGGAACAAGGTATAATCATGAGAATTTAAAACCATTATCCTGGACTATGTATCTCTAATGGTCCTAAAAACACCCATAGGATATAGGGATCTAGCTCCCTCTACCAGAAAGGCCCTAGTGCATATTAGTCGTACGAACCAGAGAAATCCAAGGAAGGGCTAAAGCCACTGAGGCTCCAACCATTCAAAAATGTAAATATATAGTGTGACCTATACACATGGTCATATAGACCCTACGTCGACAAATGTGGTTTCTAATATTAGTCCCTCTGGGACTTTCACCTTCCACGATGAGTTATACAAACCCCTTTAACCCTAAATTAAAATCATTTACAAATATTTCCATCCATTAAACAAGAAGTCTTTCAATTAGGACTTTTTACTATTGGTATCATCTAACCAAATAGAGTTTAGTTTGCAAGCAAATTCCATTATGCCTTACTAAAATTAATTAACCAAATTGACTCCAAGTTTCCATTTTAAAACTAATCCATGGCCCCCAAGTCCTTTGAAAACTAATTTATGTTCCATTAACCTTTTATGTAATATAAGATTCTAGAGTGAAGTAATTTATGTATATATCCTTAATTCAAACCAATTTCAGAAGTTGGGTTGAGATTAATGCTAATTCCAAATCATTATGCCATAAAATTTTAGGTAAACCCATGTTCCCCATTCCAATTGCCACACCCATGCATTTAATTAGTTTAAAATCATAAAAATAAAGCATACAGAATCAATTCAAAATCGTGAAAATTCAATTCATGTAATAACCATTCCAAATGACTCAACCCATATTCAAAATTCAATAATTAAATTACATGGATAACAATTAAATACATGCTTTTATGTAAAATCAATTTAGGGAAGAGATACAGGTCTTATTGAGGGAAATCTTTGATGAAGATAGGAAGATTTAAACCTACAAGCCTTGGAATTAAGAAATCCTTCTCAATGTTCTTGGGAGGAAGAGGATGATTTTTAAGAGCCTCCTACTAGTTTTGAATAACCTAAGGGTTAATAAATGGATTGGGGGAGTTATGGGGTGGGATAGGACCATTTCACCCTTGATTTAATGTGGGGAAAACAAGTTTTAACATTTGGGAACAAAGGGTCACACCGCGACCCTAATCTCAATGTTCCATATTTGACTCGCGACCCCAAACATGATGCACCAACATTGCGTTGCCACCCCATCACGCACCCTACACAATGTCTCACTAAACTGTTCATAAATTTTGACTCTAAACTCGGATTGACAAATGGTCAATGCCATTGCAAAGAGGACTATAAAGGATTTAATTTGATATATAATGGTCCAAGTATCTCATTATATTATAAGAGTGATAGTCGTGGAACGTTGACCCAAGTAAAATTGTAAAAAATTCAACAGGTTGGAAAGTACTCAACTCAACTTTGAGTGAGGAGATTTTTGTGACTTCCTTAAATATCCAAAGAATTTCCCACATTATAAAACTAATCATTCCCTGTATATTAAGATATAAATCTTTGGGTTTGGGTCTATATACATACAAAGGATAGGTTTGAATTCTAGCTTGAAAATATAGGTTCTTACATAACCAGATGGTTAGGATTGATGTTTTAATACTTGGAGGTGTTTTGGAATTTTTGTAGGCTAGGTCTTATTTGATGGAGTAGACTCGAACTCATCAGTTTGACGATGTGGGATTGAGATTGATTCGGGAAAAAGTGTTGAGTGGTGAAGCTAAGGAAGCCTCACTTGATTTGGGTGGTATTTTGAGGATTGGAGGTAGAGTTTGTATACTGAGAGTGGGTTATTGAGGCAACATTACTAGTAGGGTGGTATGAGGAAGGATGTATAAAACTTTGTAACTCGTTTTCTTTTTCCTAGTAGGTAAAAACTGAGCATTTGAGGCCTGGTAGATTTCCTTAGAGATTACCTATTCCTGCGTTGAAGTGGGAATGGATTACTATGGACTTCGTGATCATATTACCTCTTACTTCTCATGGTTCTGATAGTATTTGGGTCATCATGGATTGATTGACCATATTTGGTTATTTTATTTTAGTTCGGGTCTCTTTCAGTGTTGATAGGTTGGCATGTATCTATATTCATGAAATTATGTGTCTTCGTGGGTTACCAATGTATACCATTTTGAATTAAGGTTCTATGTTCACATCTAACTATCAGAAGACCTTTCAGGATGAGTTAGGTACCCAGGTGGATCTTAGCACAACTTTTCACCCATAGAATAATGGTCAGTCAGAGTGGACTATCCAGTTTTTGGAGGATATTCTTTACACTTGTGTGATGGATGTTGGTGGCCAATGGGAGCAGTATTTTTCCTTGGTAGAGTTTGCATATAATAATATCTACCATTCCAGTATTGATATGGCTCAATTTATGGTTTTGTATGGTAAGCGTTGCTTCTCTCTAGTGGTTATTTTGAGGTTTTTTAGGTCAGACCTCAAGGTATGGACTTACTTTATGAGTCGTTGGATAGAGTTCGGATAATTTAGAATAGGCTTCAAGCAGCTCAAAGTAGGCAGAAGTGTTATGCAAACTATAGACTTCGTACCTTGAGATTTGGTATTGGCGATCATGTTTCCTTTGAGTTTCACCCATGGAGAGTCTGATGAGGTTTGGGAAGAGGGGAAAACTTAGCTCCATGTATATTTTCCCATCTGAGATCCTTCAGACTGTTGGGGATATTTTTTATGAGTTAGATTTGCCCCAAATTTTATTAGTTGTTCATCCAGTTTTTCATATTTCCATGCTTTGCCATTACATTCCAAATGAGTTTCATGTCATTTATTAGGAGTCAGTTCATTTAGATGAGAGGTTGTCTTTTATTGAGGAGCCGATCTCCATTTTGGCTAGGGATATTAGATAATTTCTCTCTAGAGTTATTCTTGTGGTTAAGTTTCGGTGGAGGCATCGACCTATAGATTAGGATACTTGGGACGTCAAGTCCAATATGCGTAGTTCTTATCCCCATATTTTTGGTGATTCGAGTATTTCCTTTTTCCTTTAGTGTGAGGACGAACTCAATTTTTAGTGATGGATTATGTAATGATCTGAATTTTGATGAAATATGTCAAATATATGTTTCTATGTAATTTGATTATTTTACCTCTCCCCATGGTTACATTGTGGTATTTTTGGGTTGTGGGGATGATTGGCACAATTTCTGATGCATTTTGGTGCCATTTATTTGATTTTGTGGTGTTTGGCTACTTTGAGAGCCTTGTAGTTGATTTCAATTGATATATTTTGATCCATGCAATGGATGGTAAAATGTACCGTGTAAACATATTTGAAATATTGATTTTAGGGTGATAACATGGTTGGTGTGGTTTTATGGCTTTTAAATCTCATTTCGACTTTCAGTTTGGAAAGTTGTGATTTTGGGTTTTGGGAGTTAACTTTGTGAAAATGATGTCTTTTAAAAATATAGTATAGATGTCGAGTCTGTAAAATTGAATTTGATGGGGTAGCATAGTTCATTTTCTCAGGGGATTCTGAATGAATCCTTAGGGCCTGTGGAGACTTGGAATGCACTAAGTCCCCAGCTGGTGCAACACTCAGCTAGTGCATCCATGGTCACGATGCTCCTATCGCGATTGTTATTGGTCCTGTAGATGGAGTGTCATGATTATGATACCCCCTCTGGAATTGTGATACCCTTAATAGTCAAGGTACCGTGATCGCGACCCTGGATCGCAATTGCGAAGCCTAGGTATATAAATACCTGAATTTCACTATTTTTGAGACTTGGAGATTAGGTTTTCATGATTTTGAGCTATTTCTTCAACTTCAAATCTTGGTTAAGCTCCATATGACCAATTTCAATTGTTTTGTTCATTTGTTATCATCTATTTCTTATTTTAAACTTGGATTAAAGAATTAAATTTGGGAATTTAGGCTCGTAGGGCCTAAAAAGATGTAACTCTCGAATTTAAACCCCAATTCTAACCTTTTCACTTGGATGAGCTTGCAACTTCACAATTATCAGTGTTCCCTTAATTTCATCTTCAAAACAACTTAGATTCTTGATTTTAAAATGAATTTCAGGGATTTTTATCGATAAAGCTTGAAAAGGGTTTTTCTTCTATTTGAACCTCATTATTTCTTAGATTTTTAACTGTAAACTCCTAAAAATATGGAAGAATATTTTTTTTGAATAAAGTTATGATTTTTTCCTTTTTTTAAAATCTATTTTGGGGATCCATTTTGACCCTGATTTGAAAAGAGGCAATATGTGTATCATTAACTTTCTTTTGATGTGTAGATTCTATATTTCCATGTTTTAGTTGATTTTAGGTCCATTCTTGAGGAGTAATATTGTGGATTGAAAACTTCTGTTCTGGTTTTCAGCATTTGAGGTTGGTTATGGCTTAACTTTTTTCAGACTTGGCTGGATAGTTAATTTTGATACAAAATGCATATTAAGGGTGTGGGAACTAATCATGAAAAATGGCTATTTTAATGTGTTATGCCCGTAGGGGGCTTATATTTGTGTTATGTGGTGGCAGTTTTGGAACATTATGTGTTATGTTTTACTGTGTGTGGTCCTATGTGATATTGATAGCCTTATATACATAATGATAATTGTATCTTATTTGATGAAAAATTATGTTGTGGTTCCAATTATGTGTTGTGATATATTCATACTCTATTGGCATATGAATCATGTTAGATTTCATGGATGATTGGAAATAATGAATGGTTATTTGGCTCGCATGATGGTATATTGATTGGTTGTGGAAATACTAACTGTGGTTGGTTGTGGAAATACTCATTGTGGTTGGTTGTGAGAATTACATCCTCATACTAAGTCATGAAACATTGGTACCACCATGGTATTACTGAGAAACAATGGCAACACATCCAAATAATATGGCATCTTATAAAACCTTTCTTAAAGAATATGTCGGGGAGGAGATATAGATATATATGGAGGGTATACGGGTTGACGAACTCCACATGGGTCCTATGTATTGTAGATTTAGATCTGTAGGTGTATATGGATATTGTGCAATGGTCTTGAAAACTGTGTGATGGTCTTAGAGGTGTTGCGACAACTCATGCATTACATAATGATCATCATTATCGTCATCATCATCATCATCATTCTTATTGTTTTTACTTTATTATGCTTGTAGTGTGATTGTATATTCTGTTTGATTTTTACTTATTCATTGTTTTATCTTTCTTTACTTGTACTTGATGTTCCTGTATATGTTGTCTTTGTCATTGCTTATATGTGGTACAAATGTATACTTGCATTCCTTGTTGGTGTATTGCAGTGTTATATGTGGATATTATAGAACTGTTAGTGCAAGCAGTGTGGGCTATCATTGTGGGACATTTTTTTATTACAGGTGACGTGCCCTTAGTGTGTATTTTGTATGTTTTATTTTCTACTTTTTTCGTTCTACCTATGGTACCTACTGGACCATACTCACTCCTACTGTAACTTTTCAGTGCACATTCAGGTTTGGGTTTGCCTCATGGTGTTTGATTTCGGGCATCATTTAGAGCTTTTCAAGGTAGTGGTTGATTTTAGGTGCTTAGAATCTACTTATACCTTTTCTTATTAGACTATGTCTTTATTGTATTTCAGAAACAAAGTTATATCCTATTTTGGATGTCTTCTGTATTTGACTTTGAGTTGTACTAGTTATTTTCTTACATTATGACATTAGGTTTTGGAATTTGGTATTATTGTGCACGTTTCTTTCAATATTTGTTATATTATTATAGTTCTTCTTGGTCCTAGGAACCTAGCCCTTGGTGTGGATTGTTATTTCCCTTTTTGTATTAGTTTGTGAGATAGGCTTACTTGTCAAGGTTCTTCGCAACAAATTTCATCATGACCCTCACATTTTAGGTCGTGACATAGTTAGGCATGTGAAAACATGTTGGTCATTACAGTCTTATTAAGTTAATTTTGGAGGTATTACTCGGCGTAAGTGTGATAACAATATTTAAGGACCATATGTTAATCCTTGAGTTTGATATATGAGGGGTTGTTTAGATAGATAACATTATAATGTTTTGTAAGGAAGTTAGAATCATTATAAGAAATTTATATTGTTTGCTCATAATAATTTGTCAAACCCAGCTAAAAGATGTGATAAAAAATTACTAGGAAAGTAGTGTGGGAAAGAAAATTATAAACATGGTGTTGAACCATTATATAAATTGGCATTCTTCCTTTTTGTAATTTCTATATGATATTTATGTGATATAACTCTAGTCGACCAATGATACCTACTAGTATATGTGGTTGTACTAAATCTAATCTTTTTATATCCCCTTCCTTGGATATAGATATGTTGCAGGATCAGATGAGGTTTCTTATGTGAAGCAGGAAATATTCGCCAACAAAATCTGCTCATCTTATTACTATGGTGGTGGCCATGCTTTTTATTCTTATTTCCATTGTATTAGAATCTCTTCTACATATCTTGACTAGGTCTTGAGTAATGTTATACACTATTGATTATTTTTCATTTTACAGAAGTTTGGTATATAATACTTTCTAATATACACAATTGAGTTTTTTTTTTAACTATGTATATGTAGGTTGTTAATTGAATTTTTTATATAACAGCTAGTTAGGTGGTAAGGGTTTATAATATCTAATTAGTATATGCATGGTCCTGTAATTTGGGTCATGACAACCTGTGAGTCCAAAAAAAGTTTTATAAAAAGAATCAAGGAATTCATAAATTTGTTGAGATGACTAGTCTGCAGGCAAAAATTGCTATTATGAACTAGAATTTCAATAAGATAAGCAATTTGATTATGGGTCAAGTGCAACCATAAGCTTAAATTCAATAAGCAACAGTGTTTTGTAAAGTTAGATAGATATTTTAAATAATTAGCAAAAGGTCAACATAAATTGGAAAGATAATATAAAAAATAATGAAACTTACCGTCCAAAATCTCGAGATACAAATTGGCCAACTTAATGAAGCACAAAATGTGAAGCTGTGGATCCTAAATCAAAAAAAAAAATTGCAATCATTGTAAGAAGTGAAAATGATTTAGGTGATACAATGTCATACATACCAATTGAAATAGTAGTTGACAGTCAAAAGAATGAAGTGATAGGAGAAATAGTTCCAAGGAGATATCAATCGAGATCTAGAAACCTACCTCTTCTATTGCCTTATAAGCATATTTAGTACAAAGAAGAGATGGCATGCACCAAGTTCATTGATCTACTAAAATAGGTAAATATTAAAATATCTCATGTTAAATAATTTTATGGCATTTCTCGGTATATAAGGTATCTGAGAGACATAGTAACCAACAAGAGAAAACTAATAGAAAATTTTATTGTAGCTCTCACAAAAACAAATACTTATATCGAATAAAAAATAGTCTACCAATAAAGAAAAAGGACCCCAAAAACTTCAACATTGAGATTTATATTGGACAACAGATAAAGGATATGACACTTGTCGCTTGGAAGCTAGCACCGATTTGATGCCCTTGTCACTATTAAAAAATTACGATTATGCAATCCTTGTCCTATATCAGTTATGTTGCAACTAGATAATAAGTCTCTGACTAAACTTGAGGCCATTATTGAAGATGTATTGGCTAAGACTGGAGTATTGATTTTTTTGTGTGGATTTCATTATTCTTAGTTTTCCATACAATCAGCAAGATTAATTTATTTAAGACATCCATTCTTGGCAATGGATATAGTAATTTATGTAGCATACACAAAACTTATGATACATTCAAAAGACAAAGCTAAAGTATTTGAAGAATACAAGCCACAAGTACAACCAATGATCTTTGAGGAAGTTTCAATCTTATGAGATATAAAAGAAAGGCCTAAAGCAATACCTGTATAGATAAAATCTACAGTAGAGAAAGCTTTCTAGGAGAGAGGGTTGTCCATAAATATATAGGAGACAGATCCCATAGAGAATCTAAGGAGCTTCATGAAGGTTTATGTACAACTTCAGAAATTATAAATATCGAATGAAGTATTGAAATTGAGAGTATTCCCGCATTTTCCTATTGGAGAAGCAAGGGGTGATACCAATGTATGCCATAAAACTCTATTGATCATGAGGCATGCTTATTGATGTATTCATAATAAATGGTGTCCATCACAAGGTAAGATGCAAGATAGTAGCAAAATCTTTTTCTACGTGAGGAAGGTGATTTTCATCTTAATCTTGGGACCAATCCAAACATTTAGTAGAACATCAAAATCATAAGATTAATTATTTTAAGGTAATTGATATATTCTATTTGTGATTGGATCCATCAAACCAGTCAATAGACGACTCCGTAGCAAGAGCTAAATTTAGAGATAATTTCTTAGATGCGGCCACTAAGTTGCTAAATAATATGGGAAAATGTTTGGGATTGGTATGCAAAAAATAAAGCTTTCATGAAGATCTTTAAAGGCATAATATAAGATGAAAAAAATGTTATTTATGTGAGAAATTTAAAGATTTATACCATATTGAAAAACCTGGTTAATCATAAGCTCTATCATTTTGCAACATTAAATGAAGTGCTACTTGGGAGGAAACCCATGTTTTGTATTATTCTTAATAGTGTAGTTAAGAAAAAATAAGGAAAACAAAAAAAATTGGCATTCCATAACTCTAAATAAGGTACTTGGTTCGAGGCAACAACCCTAATAATTTATTTTAGAATGTGTACAACTATGTGTTTAATGTATCACAAAAATAGAGTACATGTATGAAAATATGAAAAATAAAATATTAGATTGGGAATAAAATTTTAGAACTTCTCTGTGCGAGTGGCCTAAACTCACTGCACTAGTGTCAATACTCACACCGAGGATCTCCACCTGAATCTTACGTGTCATGGTCAACAAGGTAATGGGCCTCCTATAGGGCCTATATCCCCTCTCAGTTTTTAAAATTCCCCTAAACAACTTTCATTTCCTTTTTCTCTCTCTGTGACCTAATCCTTCTTCTCCTTCATTGTCAAAAGCTTTTAAAAAATTTCTCCAAGCTTTTCAAAACATCAAAAATGTTTTTTTTTTTAATTTCAAATTTCATGCTTTAGTTTGTAGAAAAATGCAAAGTTCGTAGAATCTTAAGTTTAAGTTGATTTTAGCACAATATGGGTCTTTGATTGATTAAATAGTTTTAAATAGTTAGAGGGATGGTAAAAAATACATGAATTGATAATTTTTCAATTTTCATGTATAATTTTTTTTTATTTGTCGGTTTGTTGAAGTCTTGAAGTATTGCTCATTTAGGTAGTATTTGATTGTTATTATATTCTTATGGATTAATTATGATATTGGTGATTGATTTGATCCTCATAATTTCTGATTAGATATTGTTATGAAGAAATTTGATTGATTGGTAGAAACTAGGCAAAAGTGAAGACTTTTTTTACATGAATTCTTGAATTGAAATTTTGAAGCTTGCAAATATGAGATGAATAATCTCAAATTATAGTTATGGACATTGTGTATCCTATGATAGATGGATGATAACCATCTTAAATATACGTTAATCAATTTATAAATCCTAAAAGACAAAAGTGGTATAATTATGGGGTGGTGTAAAGACCTATCTCATTGTTACTATGAGCACCGCGTCCAAAGGGCACCAGGTATTAGTAATTTAAAATTTATCAAACTAGAGGAAAATTTTGGAGGAGGCTGACTGCCTTCATTCCACTATAGCGGTACACTTCCCACTATGGTGGTAGCATGGTAGTGATAGTCAAGCCGCTTCAATAGGAAATGGGTAGTCAGATCAATATTTTAAAAGATTTTTTCCTTCTCAACTTAAAACATTAAAACTTACCTCCTCCTAAAAACACTCTAGGTTTGTTCCTAGACTTGCGAACAATGAGAATGGAGAAGCAACTTGGAGAGGGTATTTTCTAGTGGTAGATTCATGAAATTTTCATTAGTATTGATAGAACCCCGTCAAGGAATGAGCATCCATGCCTCTATAATAGGATCTTGGCACCCAGTAGGCTAGATTTAATTGAGTAGTAGGCTATGATTAAAAAAATATATTTATGGTATATATTGATGGAAGATTTCATGTTTAGACATGTGGTCGTGGTGTTTAGCTAAATAACTCATAGTAAGTAATGCAAACATAGATTTTATATAGTGTAAATATAACTGATTGTGTAAATCTATTGTTGATGCCCATATGTTGTTGTGTCACTCATGCTAATTGGATAAAAATATATGTTTAGATAAAAATTGATAAATCAAGATGAACTTATATTAATCTAGTGTTAATATAATTTCCTCATAGCTATATTGATTATTTCTATGTCTTCAATATATATTATTTAACGATATATCTTATGTTAAAATCTAAAATATTTCAGGTGAAGGGATTTTTTGAAATTGTGAAATAAACTGACTAACTATGGTATCAAGATAAGTTGGTAGTTACGAAGTAGAAAAGGTTTTGATTATTATGAAGTGTTGTGGTGTAAAATAGGTGTGGAAATTTTTGAATAATAGTCTGTGGACAGGAACGAGTGGTAATCATGTGAAGAAACTTGTATAAGTGAATATAAATCTCTTTGGGAATTATTTATTCGATTGATTATGGGTATATTCCTTTGATTATCTGTTACTTTGTCCTCATACATAATAATTGTGTAGAAATTGTTTGTGGATAAAGTTTGATGTAATAATTTATTAATTTTCCTTGAATGAGTTGCTGGCTATGGTTTCACTGGAGTTGAGGCTCATTTTGATTGTATATGTTCTTATTAACTGAATGTGGTTTACTTGGTTTCAAGTCATGCTTGTAAATAATGTTAAATATTTGATTATAAAGTGCAAGTGTTGGTTCATAATAGACTTATTATATGTGTTTACTTATGATTAGTACATGGTTATTATTGTGAATTGTTTGATTTTAAATGTCTAACCTATGATTGCATTGGTGGTTTAAGGCGATATAAGATGGGGATATTAGAATAAGGATGGCATAATACTTGTTTGGAATAAGGATGACAAGAAACTCAGTTGTCTAGTATGACTAGTACATGAACTAAGCATGTCACCTACAGGTTATTGCTAGAGGAAACCATAGTTCCTATAGCATGCTTGAATGGATCATTTATATTATGCATTACTTTGGATTCCTTGAGTTAACCATTTATGTTGACATACATTGTGATCCTTTTGTGGACCATTTATTTGATGATAAACTAGGGACTCTTGTATGGTTTGTTTAATTAATGATCTATTTTTTGCTATTATGAATTAGGTGCTTGTATGGATAACTCTTTAATTGCCTTGATATGACTTTGTGGTAATGAACTTGGTGATTTCCTATTGTGAAATTCTCAATCGATTGTATGAACTATTACTTTACTAGGAATGATGAAAATGGGCTATGATAAGTAATGTTGATAAATCATTAATTGGCTAATGGGGATATGCCAAATAGAGTGAATAGACTTTAGTGATTTAGGAAGGAGACTCAAAAATTAGTGTGTGGTCATGGAATGATTGTAATTTATTAATAATTATGTATCATTAAACTAATGTTCATTAGTGAGATATGATTAGAATGAAATAGGTCCTTGGACTCACCTTAAACGGATCGAGTTTTGAGTGTATATTGAAGGTAAGAGTAGTAATATGAAGAACAGAATCAAGGAAATTCTATTATTACATTTATGTGATTTAACCTTGGTCGGTCGATAATACCTATCAGTATGTATGGTCATATAAATACAATTCTTGCTATACTCTTTTTAGGGTATAGTCTAGTTGTAGAATCGATCGTTGTTTCTTATATGATGAGGCTAGTAATTTCCTATAGCTTTTTCTCATCAAACCCTATGGTGAGACTTAAGTCTTGGGTTGTTCCTTTTCTTTAGCAGGTCTTGTACATGTCTAGACTAGATTTTGAGTAAGTGTTCCTTTTCTTTAGCAGGTTTTGCACATGTCTAGACTAGATTTTGAGTAAATGTTATACACTTATTGTATCTTATCAAGGATTGTATTGTTTTGAAAAAATGTTTATTGTTTAAATGATTTTAATTAATTGTCTTCCGCATATTTTTGTTGGGTGGTATAGGGTTCTTATATCTAGGTATATTAGAGTAGGTCTTCATGAAATTCTTTTTATTGGGTTGTGACAGTTGGTATCAGAGCCTAGGTTATTGTTCTCACTTTCGAAGAACAAATGTTGATTAGAGTTATGTAGATTGGTGTGAAGACATCCATATCCAATCTTGGGGAAGCTATGAGTCATTCTAGGACATATTTCTTTTTTCTTCTTTCCCATCGTGCAATTCTTGATGATTTTTTGTATGGATTGAGTCCAATTGGTATTATTTGATTCCAGTTCGTATCTCTACCAACCCAAAAAGGACCACTTGATTGAAATTTCATAGCTCAGATAATTAAATAGGAACTTAAATCATTCCAATTGGCATCGGGCCAAAAAAGATGTGTTGATGAGTGAATGATCAACTAGTGGTCATCGAAATTGGGCTTCTTGATTTCATTATTTAGGAAAACAAAGATGTGTTTATGTTGACTTTGTAAGGGAATTTTTTTGACTTAAATTACTTGTTAATGTGAATGCTTAATGGATTACTACAAATGTTTGTGGCTAATTGAAATGGTTGTTGAATTTCTGAAGTGTTTGTAAAATAACTGAAGTGATTTTTTTGGCACTTGAGTGTTAACGGGGGATAAGAATGCCTAGTGGGTGGTTGTATTGCTTATTTCATGGTACGAATACATACGAAATATATGGTCTTGACAAATGAAGTTGATGACTGTTAGGTTCTCTAGTGTCTTGAATGTCCACTATATGATCTTAAAAATTACACTAGACCTAAACATTTAATGAAAGGTTTAAAGTTCTTATTGATGCTTTATTTTTTACCTGCTAATCGCGTGTGTAATTGATTGTTTCAATTAATTTTCAGACTTCTAAATTTTTGGTTTCCAATCTTAATTAACAGGCAAAATATATGTAATAACTAAAAAGTAGCATTCCATTGGTAATGGGCAAAGGAAGTGCAAGGAATTAATCCTTGGAGTCACTTACCGTAAGCCACTAAAGCGGCATGACTGGAAGTGCACCGCTATTTTTCCCTAATTTTGTACTTTTTCCCAACTGCTGCGAAGCAGTCGTAAGCATAAAATAATATATGTAAGATAGTGTATCACCTGAAATTTTGATGTAATAATCATGCAATTCATTATCTAGAATTTAATAACAAGCATTTTATAATATGAGGAAAAAATAAATAATTATGTATTATAGCCCCAAACAAGGTCAATCACCAAAACTAGCAACCAAAGGGAGGATAAGAGAGAAATGCACATGCCAGGGAACAAGATAAAGGCCCAATCATCATTAAGGTTCAAATCATCAAATTCCTCTTCCTCTATCCCACTCAAGAAAGTGATCTCCTATACATCTTCTTTCTTCATCTTGAGAATATTCTCATTTGGGACCACACACCTGAACATAACATTCATGGCTTTCCACATCAATTTAAGCATGTAGTCTTTGGAGCATTTCTTCTTCTTTCCCTTGTCAAATCCCTTTGATTCTCAACATAGTTGATCTATTGAAGCGGTAGAGATAAAAAAGAAAAAGCCAACCCACAGGGAGGCATGTGAGAATGCATTAGAATGTCCTTCACGACAACCAAGTTGGATTCCGACCACTAAAATCACTTTGTGGTTAGTGTAGCACAGTTCCCTTAACCTTGGGGACCCTGCTACTCTCTTCTTCCACTCCTACTTTTCTTTTCTTCTTGCTCCACCCTTGATCAATCTTTACCCTTAAGGGATTGAAGGGCAACACTCCAAGTCATGATTGTCATCCTCTTGAGGCACATTTTCTTAGGTGAGTAGCTCATTAGTCAAGATAGGGTGGTAGGGGTTCTTCATGTCCCTTTCTTAAAATCTTTACAATCTGACATAATCTGAGCCCCCATGTTAAGAGAAATTCCCCAAATTGTACAAGCCATCAACAGTGCCCGACTTAAGTCACATCTATGGTGTTGCTTGAAGGATGAATCCTTTAAGACACCTAGTTAAGATACCTCCGAACCTCTTTAAAAAATTACAGCAGTCTTCTAGTATACCTTTCTGTAGTCAGACACCACTATCAATGTATTTCTCTCAACTACCTCAAGTTTATCACTGTGTACTTCTCTTAAAAAACATCATTGGTGGGTATTTATCACCCCCAGAGCAACATTACTTATGGAAATGTCTAGGGGGAATTTACTCCTTGAATATGGATGGTAGGGTAGGGGTCGTCCCAATGTATAGTTAATAGCATAGCATAAAGCACTCATATTGATCATAATGTTTAATTTTGAGTAGGTTCCACTAGTGGCATCCACCTAAACTCCTGTAGCCGCGTAAAGAATTTTAGTTCTTCCTTATTTATATATCTCATTACAAAGACCTTCTCGTGGCAAAACTCTCTTCTATAATAATCTTCATACCTGTACTGACAACCCATGTCTACAATCCTTTTGAATGAAGGAGAAGATTTATCTTAGTTTTGGTTAGCTATAGTATAAGTATTACTATGAAATCAATTTAGGAGATATATATATAATCAATAGGTTGCAATTTTCAAAAGATTATGATTGTAAATTTTAGGGTAAGCTACAAATAGAATCCTATTATAGCAAAAAATATCCCATTGTATCTAGGCTTCTATCGAAGAAACAAGCTTCCATAGAAGGAAGGATGCCGCTATTATGGCCTTCATCATCTATAGATTACCTTTAGCACAACAATGACATACTTTTGTGGTCTTACAAATTTTTTAAATTCTGGCTCAAATCGGGCCTAGTGAAGTAGTGTATAACTCCTAAATGTTAAAATTTGAGTGATAAACACAAATTCAAGCCCAATGGATAAGAAATCATTAGGAAGATGATTTATCCTCTACCTCCATTCTGATCCCCAAACCACCATGATTAGTAAATGTTATGCTTAAAATGCCATAAGAGCATCGAAAATGTAAGAGAAATAATCATGCTTTATGAATCCATAACGAAATGGGAAACAAGTCAATCATTCCCAAAATATCCCAACCTCTACCATTTCTATGAAATTCTAGACCAAATTCTTAAAAATGAGTGTTATAATTTAAAGAGACAGAGTTAGAATAAGAATTTACCTTGAATTTGACGTTGAAAAGAAGTAACTGGATAGAATGTATGGGAGATTTTGAGTTTTTGAAAGAAAGAAAAATGGGAACTTAACCTATTTCTCTCCTTCTTAAATTGTTTATGTGCCACTATAGCTACCCACTTCCCACTGCAATGGAAGTCAGACCATGGGGGATGGGGAATTTTATTTGCTTTGATTTTTATTGTGTGGCTTTTATATAGATAAGTCCTATGTTACCTTGTTTTCTCATATACCTTGTTCTAAAAAATTATTTCAATAAAAGTTGACTATGACTTAACAATAAGAGAGAAACCCCTCTTCTCATGTCTAAGAATACCTATGTAGATGGGATTAGATTCATAGTTCTAGTTAGGGGTAGGTATATTCTTATAGTTATTCTGTACTTTGTGGTGGTGCATTATATGTATAAATATTAGTTAATTCTAGTGTAAGGCTAGTAGGTTATGTGGAGATTCAATGCCCTGGTATTACACAAACCACGTATTTCTTTCTACTATTGTTGGAGAACAAATGATAGGTAAATTGATATTTACTGTAATGAACTGTCCAGTTGTTACTAATGGATTGTAACTTTGAACTTATGAAGGTGTTTGTAAGATTCTTAATAGATGAACTCAAAACTTAATTTTTGGAAGAAAAAATTTTAGGGGACATTTACTGCCTCCATCCATCCACAATGGACACTTCCGACTGCAACAACAACTAGGCTACTATAACGGGAAGCCGATAATCAGATCTATACGTTAAACATTTTTTCCTTATTATATTAAAATATATGATGTTACATCCTCTACCTAGAAACATCCTAGGGTTGTCCTTAGACTTGAAAACTATATGAATAGAGAGGTAGCTTCGAGAAGGCTAGTTCAACAATAGATTCATGGAATCTTTGTCAGGAATTGTAGAACCTTATTAGGAAATGAGAGTTTATGCTTCCATAATACCAGTTATGATCCTATGTAGTTAGGTTTAGTTTAGTAGTACACTATAATTAGAAAGCATATTCATGAAATATATTGATGAGAGATATCATGTTTAGACTTGGGCATAGTGTTTGGCTGAATAAAGTGTAGTAAATAATGCAAACATGAATTTTATCAAGTGTAAATATAACTAATTATATAAATTTGTTTGATATATACATATTGTTATGTCACTTATGCTAATTGGGTAACAGTGTATGGTTGGATAGAAATTGATAAATTGAGGCAAACTTGTATTAATCAGGTGTTAATTTCATTGAATTATATATATTATTGATAATTTTTATGAGTGATACAATCTCTTAGGTTAAAATATTTAATGATGTATGTTAATATTCTATCCAAGGGAATTTTGAGGAGTTCTTAGATAAACCGACTAAATATGGCATCAAAATAAGTTAGGAGTTGGGAAGTAGAATAGGTTGCTATTATGATGAAAGGTTGTGGTATAATAATAATTATGAAATTTTTTGAAGAATAGTGTGTTCTCAGTATCAAGTATAAGCAACTAAAGGAACTTGTATAAATGAATATAACCCCTATATTATCATAAAATAGGTGTTAGAGTCGATTGATTTTGGGTATGTCTTTGATTATATTTTTCTTAGTCCATTTGACAAAATAATTGTTGAGAAGTTTTCATTTGATAAGTTCTAATGTGTTGACACCCAAACCTCCTAATATCTAACTTGGGTTGCTATTTGACTAATTAATATTTTCAGATTTCTTTTTTAAAATATTAAATTTATTTATATCAGTATATATACATTTAAACAGTTAGTCATACATTTTATTATTTTTGAAATATCTTAATTTCAAAATTTACAAGTGTAATATTTATTATCATTATTAATTTCATAGAGAATTTGTATATATACATACTTTATCTAAATAATGCCTCATTTCTAAGAATATATTTTTTAATAAATTTTCTTACTTCATTTATAATTAATTTCAAAATAACATTGTTATACAATATTACTAAACAGTAAATTACTAATAATTTATTTATTAAATTATATATAGCCTTTTATTATTTAAATAACATCCTAATTTTATTCAAATTTTCTCCAATTCATTTAAATCTAGCCTGTTTTCATCTAATAAATGTCAATTTTAGCCTAAATTGAGTCCAACTTGACTCAATTATTAAGCCCCAAATCACTTGACCCAATTTCATGATCCAATTTTAATGAAAATCTTACCCACTCTACCTTTAATCGTAGTTGATATCATAGATCAATAGTTGAGATCAAACCTTATATTCGTTTCCTTTCCCCTAACCCTCTAAATCCCTTAACTTAATCTCACTCTTTCCCAAAACCAGTCACCACCCCTATTCGATTTTTCTTTCTGCCATCTTCTCTCCTCCAAAGTCACCATCACCGATTTCACTACATAGCAACCATGCAGTAGGCAATACCACAACGGTGTCATCCTCTCTTAGTCCCTCACCTATCCTCTCTATCAAAAACCCACATCGTATCCTATAGTAGTTATCCATTTTCCACTGTTCCCATTTCCTTTCCCATCTCTCCCACTTCACTAGCCTCATATCTTCACTATTGTTGCCTCCATTTACTAAGGAGAACTTCACCAACGAACACCATGAAAAAAACCCCTATACTATTCTCTATCCAAATACCATGCTCTCCTCTACTCAAAAAATCCAAAAATCCTTAAATTTCTCTCCTCTCGTATGAACTTTCAAAAATCTAACAAGGTAGAGATCCACACATGGAATATCAATGGTTTCACAGGTTGAGTTCCAAATATTAAGAAAAAGTGAAATCAGTAGTTCCAACTCTATTAATCTTTGAGGTTTTAATATTAAACTCATCTTCGATCTGATAATTTCGTATTCGTCTTGTGTTCAATTGATCATCTAGACTCATGATTTATTTTCAGGTAGATTTGGACACTCAATTTAATTTTAGTTTAGTGTTATTTTTATTAAATAAGTGTTTATTCATTCTCTTCTATATTTGTATTATACAAATCGTATTGGAATTGTGTTCCTTGGTTTGGTTTGTTCTCTTGATTAAGCCACATGTTCGTATAAGTTTTGTTCCTAGTCTAAGCATTGTGTGATATATTATCTCCCACTTAAATATTTGTAACAAATTGTATGCTAACATCTATTATGTTTCCTACTTGATTTGAATTAAGACAACTTCACATGTTTAAAAATGATAATTTGAGCCTTTAGTTTAATTTGGGTAGCTTGAAACTTTAAACGATTATGGTAAGCTTTAATGCAATTGCCTTAGTTACTTGTCTTTAAGAAGGAGTATTGTATGGATAAATGTTATGACATATTTGAAATTATGTGACAGATCCATTACTTGTTTATTTAAGGTAAATTTAGACTCATTTTACACAATTGGTTGAAATACCCTAGGCTTTGACCCTTGAAAATTTTTTGAGCTTTGAGCTCATTGTCCTATTGATGACTCATCAAACGAGTTGTATGGTGTGATTACGGGTCTAGTGACCTAAGTTGTAACCAAACCAGTCTGTAATTTGCAAAGTCTTGCTTTGAGTACGAGTGACTCACTACGAGTCGTAAGACCGTGAGAATTGTGTCCCTTCTATCATCTCGCTTATTCGATTCACAATTTTTTCTTATCTATCTCATCTTATTACTTTATCACCTAGATAATAACTAATTAGAAAATAACCGAGTTGCATGTTTACTTAATTTATTATTTTTCATATTTAAACACTTAGTTAATAATAAGTTAATAAAAATAATTAACCTTTATGTATCACATAGAATCTCCACATAATATATGAATTTTGTCTGGACCTATATTTATAGATCTCAAAAGGTTCTTAACGCCTCCCTTCGAGGTAACTTGAACACTTACTTGAATTTCTGGTTATGTAGGCTAATAATTAAATAATTTCTAATTAGTTTAGAATGGTGCCATAACGCATCTCAATTCATTAGGTGGTGACTCTTCTCTTTTAAATCATCCTAAAAAGAGTTATCACATCGAATTCCACTTTTTGTAAGATCAATGGGGTGTGACATGATATAATAAGTAGATGATTATTTATGAATTAAGTTGTAGTTTATGGTTGCATTGGAGTTTAGGCTTAGTTTGATTGTATATTTGCTCATCAAATTAATATGGTTTTCTTGGTTTCTAGTCATACTTGTAAATGATGCTAATTTGGTTACAAAGTGCAATTGTTGGTTTATAATGAAATTATTATAGAAATATTACTTAGGACTAGTACATGGTTATTATTATGAATTGCTAGATGCTAAATGCATAACGACTGAATTTGTGGTTTAAGGTGATATACGGGTAGGGATATTGGAATAAGGATGGCAAAACACTTAATTGTCTAGTATGACCTGTACATGGAATAAGCTCATCCCCTGCAGCTCCATGTTATTTTTTGCATTTCCACACTATTTTGGCATTTAGAGCTTTCCCGCAGCTTTTCCAAGTTATTTATGACTTGTTGAAGTTGACATTTTAGCTACCAAGAAGATCATTTTATTCTTAGAGATAATTCAATGTTTTGAAGTTTTCATTGTTAAGAATTGAGTATCGGGCCTAAACTACAGGTTAAAAGCCTCATATGTCAATTCTAATAATTTCTTAGATCTAGAACATAGATTTCTTGGACTAGAGAGAACCTTGGCTTAATTCCCAAGAATTTTGGACTTATTTTGGACTATTGAAAAAATATTGGTTAAAATTCCCTTGGTTGTGGAACCCACATTTCATCAAAATGACCTCAGATGAAAATTTTGATAGTATCGTTGAGTCAGGAATGTTGAATTTGGTAGAGTAGAATAGGTTTTTTGTGTTTATAAGATTCTTAACAAATTCTGAGGGTATGACTGAATACTTGGCAAACTTGTCAAGTGAAAGGTGCAGCTTCAACTAATGCAGGCCAAAAAATAGCCTTTTCATCCACGAGGCTTCAACCTTGTTTGCAATGTCTAAGTTCATAGGTCATCGTAATCTAAAGTACCTCGTCTATAATTGCAAATACCAAAGTGAGTGGTCATTGAATTTGCGAGCAGGCCTCCGATTTGTAATGAGTAAGCTGGGTCAAGTATCGCATTTGTGATGGGGCTCTCGCGATCACGATGAAAGGACCCTTGGCATCTTTTAAGGATGTGGAACCCACTTTCTCTCCATGATTCTAAAGTATAAAGTCCAATAAATACCATAGAAAGCTAAGAAAGTGTGGATATTGATCATTGGGTGTTCGGGGTGAGTTGGAGACGTTTTTGTTATTCTCTCACCTTTAATTCTGTAAGTTACCATTAATTTATTGTTTAAATTTATTACTTAAATACAAATCATTAATTCACTTTACGAGATAATTTAAGATTTGTTTCTGCTTGGATTTCTCCTATTTTTATGGATAAATAATCCTTGATCCTAGAGAGACGTTTTGATAGTTTCAAACTTATGACTTTGCAAGCAAGCACCACATGAGATTTTTAGCTTAATTTTGAACCCTGATCATTTTTATGCAATATGGACATTGTTATTGTCATATTAGCACATATATTATTATATTGATAGTGTGGCATCATGCGGAGGCTTCTCGAAAAGGTAAAGTTCCAATCTAGTAAACTTATCAAGCTTTCAGTGCATCCAGGTAGGCTGAACTTACTTTTCTCTTAGATTAAGATTTATTATGATATCACTATGGTGTATTGCTAGAGATTGGTAGGGTTTTATGACATAGTTGCATGCTTAGTGACCTTTGGATTATTTAGCCTCTTAGAAAGCCATTTTATGTAGAGTTTTGACTCATTATTTCTCCTTGGTGTTATGTTGTTATCTCAAGCCTAGTTTTGAGTTATTTAATATTTAGTAGTGGACTGCAAAGGCTTAGACTATTTTTAGGTAGAAACTCATCTTAATATGAATTTTGGGGGCTAAGTTAGGTTATAGTTAGACTGTATTTAGTTTGATTTATTCATTATGCATAATCATTGTTTATTATTGAATTTGGTGTAATAAAGTAGATATCATTTATTTCCATGACTTTACATTATTTTCTCATATTTTATTATACTTTTATTATGATTAGGTTCATTCAATCGATGATGCCGACTGAAAATCCATTATTTTGGTACTCATGCTATAGTTTTGCATTTTTTTCTGATGAAGATCTGATTATGAGTCACCAACACTAATATTATATCCAACTTTTTTTGTAATTTAGCGATAGGGCGGACTTTCAGAGATGGGGTTGATCCTCTCTCCTTGGCCTTTATTTCAAATCTGGAGCGATCATTGGCTTGGGACATTCAATCCTTAGCCAACTTAATGGTTTGATTTGATATTATAGATACCAATAGGATTCTTTCAAATTTTGAGGCTAGATTTAGCTTGATGGAGTATATTTGGGATTGTTAGTTTGAGAATAGTAGACTTTGTGGCATTTGTGGTCAGGTGCTGAGGAGTGAGTCTGCATAGGTTACCTTTAATTCTGAGGGTATTCTGAGGTTTGATGTTTATATGTCTGTTCCAAAGGTTAGATATATTATTCAGTCGATATTGTGGGTAGCTCAAAGCTTCTGATATTCTATTCACCCTAGGATATCTAAGATGAATAGAGATTTCAGGCAGCATTATCGGTGGAGTAGGATGAAGAAGAATGCAACGTACATTATAGCTTAATGTTTTTATTGTCAGCAGGTAATAGCTGAGCACCAGAAATTGAGTGGATTGCTTTAGAGGCTACCCTCTCGAGTGCAAATGGGAGTGGATTATTATGGACTTCATGAGTGGGTTGCCTCACACATCTCATTTTTAACAGCATTTGGATCATAGTGGATTGGTTGACCCAATTAGCTCATTTTATTCCTATTCAATGTTCTTTCAATGCTGAAAGATTAGCCCATATCTATGTTCGCGAGATAGTTTTTCTTCATGGAGTACCTATATTCATTATTTCAGATAGAGGCTAAGTGTTCACTACTAGATTTTAGAGGATATTTCAGGAGGAGTTGGGTACTCAGGTTGATCTTAGCAACGGGTTTTACCCCCAGACCAACGATCAGTTAGAGAGAACTATTTATGTTTTGAAGGATATGTTCCGCACGTGTGTGATGGACTTTGGAGGTCAATTGGGGCAACACTTAGCTTTAGCATAGTTTTCCTATAATAATAGTATTTGAATATTGAGATGGCACCATTGAGGAATTGTATGGTAGGGGTTTTAAATCTTTGATTAGCTGGTTAGAGACTTTTGTGGTTAATCCTCATGGTACCGACTTGTTTTATGAGTCTTTGGATATATGGAGATGATCTAGGATAAGTTATGGGCAGTTTAGAGTAGGAAAAAGAATTATACTGACCTTTGGCTCATGCTTTGAAGTTTGGCATTAGTGTTCAGGTTTTCCTTTAAGTATCGCCCATAAAATATATAATGAGGTTTGAGAAGAGGGAAAAGCTTAGCCCCAGGTATATTAGGCCATTTGAGATAGTTCAAACTATTGGAGAGGTAGCCTATGAGTTGGCCTTACCCCCTTACTTTTCAACTATTTACCCAGTTTTTTGTGTATCCATGTTGCAGTGCTACATTCCTGATGAGTCATATGTGCTTATATGGGACTCAATTCAGTTAGGCGATAGGTTGACATTTGTGTAGGAGATAGCTTCTCTATTGACTAGGGATGTCAGGCGGATGGTCAGGTGGATGCGCTCTAGAGAGATTTTAGTGAGGACATCGTCCAATCAAGAAGGCTTCTTGCGAGATTGAAGGTGATACATTGGCATAGTATCCATACAAAATTGAGCTTCAGCTACATATTGACCCTTTACTTTGCGGATGAAATTCCTTTTAGAATTAGGTATAGTAATGAGCCTTCAGTTTTTGTTCTACATTTTTGCACTGTTTTGGTGTTTAGAGCTTTCCCACAGCTGTTCCAAGACATTAATGACTTGGTGGAGCCAACATTTCAGTTATCGTGCAGTTCATTTGTTTTTTCAAGAGAATTCCTAGTTTGGAAGTTTTTTCTCTTAAGAATAGGTATTGAGCCTAGAATATAGGTAAACGAGCTCACATGCCAATTCTAATAATTTTTTTTTAATCTAAAATATCGATTTTTGGTTTGAGGGAACCTTGGTTTAGATACCAAGGCTTCTAGATATTTTTAGGCTATTAGGTGAATTTTGGTTAAAACAACCTTATGGTGTAGGACCTATATTTCATTAAAATGACTTCAGAGGGAATTTTCAAAGGTACCATTGAGTCCTAAATTTCAAACTTGATAGGGTAGCATAGTATGTTTATGTTCATAAGATTCTTAAAAAATCCCAAGGGTCTAGTTAGAAACTTGGCAAACTTGCCAAGTTGCTGGTGCAACTTCTACTAGTGTAGGACAAAAAATGGCATGTGTTTAACAAGTCTTCAGTCACGTTAATGAAGGCCAAAGTCATTGTTCATCAGAGTCATGAGGCCATGGGCCGCAATCGCAAAGACTAAAGTAATTGTTCATTGCATTCGTGAGCTGACCTCTATGTTTGCGATGAGTAAGTCGGGTAAAGCATTGTGTTCGTGATAGGTCCCTGCAATCGCGATGAAGGGACCCCTGGCAGTATTTAAGGCAATGGTTATTTTCTCACCTCTACTTTATAAGTTACCATTACTTTTTCGTTAAATTTTTTATCTAAATCCAAATCTCTAGTTTACTTTACAGGATGATTTAAGGTTCATTTGTGCTCGGATTTCACCTATTTTTGGGGATAAATAACCATTGATCCTAGATGGACTTTTTGATGGCTTTAAAGTTTTGATTTCATAAATGTCCCTACATGGGATTTTTTGTTTGATTTGGATCTAGAGCATTTTTTATGCAATATGAATATTGTTATTCTCATTTTAACGCATAGAATATTATTTTGATAGCATAGAAGTATGAGGAGGCTTTTCATAAAGAAAAATCTCAAATTTAGTGGACTTTATCGAGGTTTTGGTGGCGTCCAGGTGGGATAGTCTTACTTTCCTCTTAGATTAAGATTTATTCTGATATCGATATGGTATTACTATAGCAATGGGTAAGGTTTTATGACTTGGTTTCCTGATTAGTGACCTTTGTATTATTTACTCGCTTAGATAGCCATTTTAGGTAGAGATTGGGCTCATTCTTCCTCCTTGGTGTAAGGTTATTATCTCAAGCCTAATTTTGACTTATTTAATATTTAGTAGTGGAACTTCATAGACTTAGACTAGTTTTGGATAGAAACTTGTCTTTATATGAATTTTTAGATTAGTAGCGGGCCCCACCGACCTTTTTTAGGTCAAAATATAAATTAGCACCTCTTAGACATGGGAGGTTTTCTCTAACTACCCTAGAATAATTCTTTATTCTTAGAATGATTTAGACACCTTTTCTACCTTTGGCTAAACTTGTGACCTTGTACTTACTTACAAGTTCCAGTTCACCTCCAACAATTGTGATTCTTATGTGATACTTTAATATGATGGTTTAATACTCTAGTTTTGATTCAAGTCCTACATGTATGATCTTTTTATGACATTATTATGATGATACCTCTTCCTAGTTCTAGTTCAAGTCTGGTATTACAGTTTGAAGAAAATCTCTATAGTTTTGATGTTGTTCACTTTATGTTTTGATTATTGGTAATCTCATCTTTTTTTGCATCCACCGGGCTAATGGGGGCTCGACTGGGGTTTTCCCTCATTTATTTGAACTTTCTATGCTTATGGGGTCCAACTAGCTTATAGTTATACTGTATTTTGTTTGATATATTCAGTATGCATAATCATTATGTAATGCCCCATGTCTAAAAGCTACTATACAACGTACGACTTATCTCCTTAAGTCATATAAACAACATACAAGTCATATGTTGGAGTCGTACCTATGTCAATTTGGAGAAATTGAAGTATGTTGTGGATACGAGTTAACCCTAGAAGTCATCAAGGCATGGTATGAGTCGCATAAAGTAGATTCATAAGGGTAACAATGTAGGTTCCCTATGTTTCTGTCCAGTTTATGAGTGGTGGCTTCAAGTCGTAATGACTTTTTACGAGTCATAATATATGACTCATATCCTAACCATTAAAGTATACAAGAATCAAGCCTCATGTTTTTATAGCTTTAAAAGTTACTTGGACATATATTAAGTCCTCAAATAGCTCCTAGCTCTTGAACAAGTCGAAACATCCCTTAGCGATTAAGTTCTTATGAAGAATATAACCATAGTCATATTCAAACAAGTATAAATTCTACTATAGTATTAATTTATGAGCTAAAGACCTACGAATATATAGATAATTGAATTATCTTTCTAATGATACAATTTTTTCCTTAATATGATATCAGGGTGAAAAGTTATGGTAAAATTATTGAAGTACTGTCAAAGTTGTCAGTGGTTACAACTCACTGATACAACTCGTAAGCAAACCATACGTGTCTTCAGGAGGAGTCGTACCCACAACAGTAGTGGTTGAAATTTAGGTTTCTTGTGACGACTCAAGGTACCCATACCCAAAACTTATGAGTCATACCCAAACTCGTTGGGACAACTTCCAGACGATTTCTAAGGGTTTTTTTTGGTCTTTTCCACTAGTTCAACCCCAAAACTACGTCGTTTCACCCTCCAAAAAATAGTTATAAAGCATAAAAACTACTCTAACCTATCATAACTTAGAAATCATCCATCACAGAGCAAAAGGGGCAATTTCTTTCTCCCCAAATCCAACTAGGATTCATCAAATTCAAGTTTAATACCAAGAAATTCCAAGTCTTGAACATTCAGGTATGTGGGGTATTTATAAATGGGTTCCTTCCACCCATTTAGTCCCAAAAATCCCCTTTTTATTCAAGTGTGTATTTTTAATCTTCTTTTATGAGATTATCCATGTTAATCAGGAATTTAATCCATGTCATCTTAGAAATTTAAATTCAAGCCGTGTCAACATGTATTCCCCATTAAAATTAGATTACTTCATTCTTTGAATTTCAACTACTCAGGTGATATTCAATTGATCCCATGATAAATTATCAAATTATGAATTAAACCATGTGAAATCGTTATCCTTCCAAGTTTAATACATTCATGTATTCAAATTCATGGACTTTATCAATTTGTTGACACGTATTAGGTTTTGGGTCTTTGAAGTATGACTTTATATCACTGTATTAAATATTGTTATCATATTTTTGTAGTCATTCTGTGCTGGAGGGTTATGAACACCCGATACCTATGTGTTTATTTACGTTTTAGACCTTCCAAGTAATAAGTTAGTCAACTCATGATTTTATAGCTATGCTCAGTTTGTTATGACAACGATGAGCACTATAAATTTACATATTTATGATTACTTTAGACTCTGCATGCACTATTTTTTTAAAATATCATGATCTGAGCTTATCAGTTATCAATACATGTACCAGTTAATGTTTTAGTGTCTTTCAGTTGGGAGTAGGATATAGCACAGAGAGGGAAGTGTGGGTTCAGCGCATCCTACTTCCCAAAAACTACATGCCACCGTAGGTTTAAGGGCCTCACCAGAGAGTATCCCTTCTTCCCCAATATGGGCTCAGTTTAGTGATTACTCCAGTTCAAGTTCTACTCCGATGGAAAGGATAAAACATCCCTCCTCAATGTGGGTCAGACGTTGGACTCCATTATAGCTCATATGGTTTATGTCAGTTACATGATAGCTCCCGCAGTTTCAGTGAGTCATCCATCTATCTCAATTCAGGTTTACTTGACCAAGTGGCTAGATTTCAGTATTTATTTAGTTAGTTTACAGAGTATTTTAATTATTCAGATATTAAGATCATGTCAGTACATGATATACTTGGTCTTGAATTCTCAGTATTACATGTTCATGTTTTCATGCTCAACATCCATAAATGATCCTCAGTTCAGTTTCACAGAATTTTCAACTTTACGTGAGATTTATATATAGTATTCATGTTTCTACCATTTTCCAGCTTATAGAATTGTTTTTGGTGCATGATTTATAAATCTCACTATGATTTACAGTTTTCATGTATATCCATGTTTTAAGTACATGTTTCAGCAAATAACTTATATCCTCAATTTTAAAGAATGTTTTAAATATTTCAATGATTTAGTGAATGTACCCATATGCTCTATACATTCCAACGTACTAACCACATTTATGCATTTGTGGATATATTCCTTCATAATATAGGTGCCAGATGTAGTCCATACACCAAGGTCAGATAGTTCTCAGCTTTCAGCCAGCAGGTGTTGAGTTCCCCTATTTCAGGGACTCTAATCCATTCTAGTTAATGTGTTGTATTTTTTATTATCCATATGTATTTATTAGTGGGAGCTGGAGTCATGCCCCAGCTATCTATAGTCAGTATAGTAGAGGCTTCATAAATAGCCAATCAGAGTCATTCATGTAATTGGAGTTCTTTCTTTAGATTTATCGTTATGTAAATTATTACAGTACCTTATTTATTCAGATTTTCTCATGACTATGCTTCCGCTCAGCAAATTTAGCTTCTATTTATATTATAAATCAGTTGCTCAAACAGTATGCCAGTACATAGGTTAACTTGGGATCACGTGTAGTTTTAAGCACTGTGTAACATCTAGGGGTAGTCTCCGGGTGTTACACATCACTTACGCTAAATATTGGTGTTGTAAAGTAGATATTATATATTTCCATGACTTTACCTTATTTTCACATTTTTATCATACTTTTGTTATGATTTAGCTCAGTCAGTCAATGATGCCTACTGAGTATATACTATTGTGATGCTCTTTCTACACTTTTGTATCTTTTTCTGATGTAGATTCGAGTATGATTCACCGCCACTGACATTTTATCCAGCTTGCTTTTGGGATTTGAATATAGGGTGAGCTTTTAGAGCCAAAGTTGATCCTCTCTCCTTTTATTATTTTTGGACATTTTTCACCTTCAATACTAAATGTATATTTTATACTATTTAGTACTCCTATTTTTAAATTTATTAGCTCTTGAACCGACCTTACAAGGTCATAGGATATTCTTATATTCTTCCTCTCTCGCTTGATATTTGTACTGTTATAGTTTCATTGAATGCTTCTGTTCAGTATTTCATATACCTTCTACTAATTAGCCCATTACTTCATGCTCTGGGATAGGGTTTTGCTTACCTACTAGTGTGATAAAGTAGGTGCCATCATGACTTAGAAATTGGGTCATGACAAGGTGTAACGCCCCGAGTCTGGTACCCTAGACGCTACACGGTGCTAATAATCCTAAAGGACCACTAGCTAACCCATGACTAGTACCTGCTGCAATAACTGTATAATAACACTGTAAATGCGGAAAAATAGGCTGAAACATGCCATAAGGTTCAAAACAAAAATACTAAAATATAACTGAAATGTGGTATAACAATACCAAAACAACTGAAATAACTGAAAATACAGAAGTCTGAATATCTAGTCTGAAAGCCTCTAAACTGTCTGAATAAGGAATTGATGAGACATGTCCCCAACTAACTCCAATTACTAAAATAAACTAAGTACTGAAATACTGAGATGATAAAGCATCCTCGAATGATGAGGACTCATATCTAGTCTACTGCTACTGACTGAAAACCTGAAGTTGTCTATGCATGATCGTGAACCTAAGCGTTCGAACCTATGGTATAAAACACCATAGCTCAAAAGAAAAATATGCGTCAGTACGTGTGAATGTACTGGTACGTAAGTGAGGTAAGGCTGAATACATGGGGTTTATAAGCATGAACTATAACTGACTGATAACATGAACATAAACATGACTACGTGGGTATACTTGCATGGAAACATAACTGTAACTGAAACATGGGGAATTCTAGATACTGAATATACTGATAGCATGGATTGCTGATAACTGATATAACTGATAATGGGTGACTATGTCTGAAAGTCCTAATTTTGATGGAACTAGCTGAGTTCCAAATTGAATTGAGTGACTGTATCTGACAGTCCTATAATCTGTAGAACTATATGAGTTCTATTCTAAAGAATGAGACTAAGACTGTGGGAGGTAGTCATCTAATCGACATGCCCTTAATAAGCTATTATAGCTGAGTTGGGTTCCAATATTTGACCTCAATTGGAAGGGTGTCAATATCGCGCCACTGGTAAGGACAAACTGTGAGCAACCCTCACCTGGAAGGTACTCTAAGGAGAACAGCGGGACCCTTATCTCATAGGTTAAGCCACCTCATCAGCCCTCAACTAATAGATTTGATGTCTTAACCTATGTTGTCTACATAGTTCCGGAACGCAAGGATTGCTTCTAAGAATCACACCCCCTGCTGGCAGGTGAGTTCCCATCCTTAGGTTCTCTCGATGCTGAATCCTACTCCCAACTGAATTGATACTGAACTGATTATACTGCGCCAAAATAGACTTAGTTAACTGAATTCCATTGACTGACGGAATACTATTAAGTTCTGTTAACTAGCTGGGTTTATTGATATTACTGAGATTACTGAGTAGGACTTGACTGATACTGAATTTACTAAGTTTTCCTGAGTCATGTGACTGACTGAATTCTAAGGATAGTGGCTTGATTTTGAGTATTGTGAAAACTGACAATGGCTCTCGACACACAGCTAATTTTTTGGTACAAGTACCCCCGAGACTCGATAGCATTAAACTGACAAGACATGACACTTCTTGACAGATGACCATAATCAACAATTCATAGCACAATCATTGGGGATCTTCGTGAAGTATTTGATATTCATAATCTTGTACATGTAGAGGAATGCATTCAAATATATCATGGTTTCACAGTCTAATGGGAATTCCATCAAACAGTTTCAATGCATAACAATAGCATGGGAGTTATTTTGAACAAAAGGGTAAAACATGGATTCATCATTTAAGCCCTAATGAGTAATAATGCATAATTCTTGCTCTCTTAGGCATTTTATCAAACACCTTGCATGCATAACTTCATAACTTTAGGCTTTGGCGTGAACATTAAATCAATACAATTTAATAGATTTCAACCCACATGCTAGCATAGATTCATGAAAACACATTAAAGATTCCAACTTGGGAACCACACGCAACAACATAATCATGGTCTTAATCAACCCACAACATGAACATCATAATTTATGATTTTAAAATAGGATTCTTGAGCTTCGTGGATGAAAGGAATCCATGAATGAACACTTGATATACCTTAGATGGAAGTTTCTTGAAGATTAACGGTGGAATATCTTGGATTAGGACCTTTAATTGAAAACCCTAGACTTGTTCTTGAGGGAATTTGAGAGAAACAACTGTATTTTGGTGAACCCCTAGTTGAATCTCATGTTATAGGCTTATATAGGGGTGGAAAATTGACCTTTTTGTCCTTAAAGATGAAGACATTTAATGACTAAAAACTGAGCATCGATGAAATTGGTGATGTGGCGCATCAATGGCATCGACGCGATACCATACGTGTCACACCATGATAGTGCCAAGACTCAATAGTTTTACTGGCAGTCCCTGCAACAATGTTAACCAATGCGGCGTGCCAAGATCTTGTTGGTCCACTATTTTGGGACACCAAACGTGGTTTAAACGAGTTTTGAAAAATCCAAAACTTTTTCGAGAACACCTATTGACCTCTCTGATCATAATTTAACAAAAATACGGACCATTAGAGGACATTAAAGTCGTGAAATGAGATTTCCAACTTTCGAAGGACAAAAATAAACTAATCCTGGGAACTTAGCTAGAATTTTCCAAGTCTGGGACCCCTTGACAAGCCTAAAAGACTGAATTAAGCTTGGAAATTTCGCGGGGACTTAAACAAGGTCATGTCTAGAAGGCGACCATAGTTCCCATAGCATACGTATACACTATGAGTGGATCGGAATTATTTATATTATACATTATCTTGGGTTCCTGGAGTAAACCATTTATGTTGATATATATTATGATCCTTATGTGGACCATTTAGTTATTGATATACTTTCTACTTTTGTATGGTTCGTTTACTTAATGATATAGTTCTTGGTATTATGAATTGGGTGCTTCTATAGATAACTCTTTAATTTCCTTAATATGACTTTAAGATGATGAACTTGGTGGTTTCCTATAATGGAATGCTCAACTGATTGGACAAACTCATGTTTTGCTAGGAGTGAACAAATTTGGTCTATAATAAATGAGGTTAATAAATTATTAATTGGATAATGTAGGAATAAGCAAAATTGAATGAATAAACTACAGTTACTTAGGTAGGAGACCAAGGAATTAGAGTGCGCTTGTGGAATAATGGTAATTTATTAACAACTGTTAATCATGAACCTAGTGTTTATTTGTGAGATGTGATAAGATGAAATAGGTCCTTTTAGTCACCTTAAACAGTTCAAGTTTCGAGTGTATATTAAAGTTAAGAGTAGTAATATGAAGGAAATCAAGGGAATTCATTTTTTATTCATATTCCTATTCGATCTTGAATTTCTACATTATGTTAATGTGATTTAACCTTGGTTTGTTGATGTTGACTATCGGTATGTATGGTTCTACTGATACAACTCTTACTATATCTTTTTTTGTGGTGTATTCTACTTCCAGGATCAATCGATGTTTCTTATATAATGT
Source organism: Capsicum pubescens (assembly GCA_030864215.1). Lineage (NCBI taxonomy): Eukaryota > Viridiplantae > Streptophyta > Magnoliopsida > Solanales > Solanaceae > Capsicum > Capsicum pubescens. Next base: position 50,035,565 of record CM061543.1, on the reverse strand, counting down.
TGCTAGTGATCTCCAACAACTTCTGCTCATCATATCCCTATGGTGAAAGATGAGTCTTTTGTCGTCCCTTTTTTTTTTGTAGATTTGTACATGTTGACACAACCCGAACCAGGGTCTGGTTGTGTCAGGTATCTAAAGTCCAATTAGGACTGGAGACCACCCATAATACCCAATCATAACCTCCCTATACCCTATGTCAGATGAATTTCGAATATATAACAAGATACAACAATAATATTTCAAAGACATTAAAAAAAGTCTATAATCATAATCCAACACCTCAATCAAATATCCAACCGGTGCCCACCCCAATGCGTACACCAATACCAAGGTTGATACCAATACCGACACCGCCCATGCCCATAGTTGTTTAACAAAGACTTTATCTAGAATCAATAACATTCGGATGAGACATGACCATGACCATAGCCAATACAAAATCAAGGAAATAACAAAAATAAAAGAAGTCCATAGCATGAAATGGAGAGTTCTGGAATATGGAATCTCACCACTTCAGTATGACTCAAAGTTTTCCCCGAATATAAGTAACTAAGCAGGAGGAATGGTAGTATGGACGGTTACTGCATCTAGTGGGGATACAACACCCAAAGATGGTTATCGGAGTGAATGCTAGCATGTACACAGGGATAAGATAAAATAATGTCAGTAATTCAAAACAAGGTAAATAACCACATGCAATCACATACATACATATAAATCGTGTCGGGAAAGGTAGCTGGGTTTAGTATGCATTTAAAACCTTTTACCTAGGTTGTGTTCCTTTTCCGTCCTAAAACCACCCAAGTGCTATATGGTTCAGCTTACCCTACTGAAACGGACTAGGTGTGTGTTAGTCACACAAACCGGAGAAAAACCTAAGATTCCTAAAATATCTCCAAAAATATAAAGTATGACATAATGCACATGGTCATAAACCCCAAACCTCACATTGGCAAACATGAGTTTCCAGTTTTTGTCCCTATGGTACCATCACCTTCCATGGATTTGCTAACACAATCCCCTTTAAACTCATATTAAAACCATTCATACCTAACCCACTATTTACCAAGGAGTATTTTAATTAGGCATTAACCATTGGTATCATCATATCAAAATTAGAGGTTTCAAGTCTATCCTTTTATGTCATACCAAAGCCATTAAACCAATTTGACTCCAAAGTTTCCAATTAAACCAAAACCATGGCCATTAAGGCCTTTCCAAACCATATAAAACCAACAAAACCAATTTAGGTTCCATTACCATATTATGCATTGCAAAAGTTTTAAGTGAAGTCATATTATGTGACAAAATAATTCTCATTGACATTTTAACAAACATGTTAAGGGCATATAATTCAAAACTAAAACCAAGTATCAATTGACCGACCATTCCAAGGCAACAACATTTTCAAACCATAATTATGACATGAAAAGTCATAAGTAAAACATGGGAAACATTATCCAACATAAATAACCAAAAAAAACCAACTTCTATTTCAAAACAAAAATGACACCAAAATAATACCACGAAAACCATTCATTAAAACATGCTTTTAGTTGATCTAACAATGAGGGAGGAGTAGCATGACTTAGACACCAATGAAGACTGAGAGATTCATTCTTGAAATCCCCTAATTGATTGTCTTGTAGAAACCCTAGCCTTTTCTTTAACTAAGATCTTGATAGAGATTTTAAGAGTGTTTGAATGAGAATAATAGGTTAATGTAGCCCCAAAAGGTGTTTTATGTCGTGGGGTCAAAAGGAGTTAAGAGGGAAAATTTACAGAATACCCCTAACATAAAACTGTAGAAAACTTGTAGATGGGTACGAGTGGACCCTCCAACTCGTCACCACAACATATGAGAGGTACCCTCAAGTCGTCACTAGGTGAGAAATTTGGGCACCATATTCTATCCAACATAAAACTCCCTTACCCAACCCGTTACCACACTATACGACTAGTACCGTCTAGTCGTACCCTAAGAGAACATCAAGGCTAGACATTGGACAACATATGGTTCCACTATCCACTTGTACCCTATCCTCACGGCTCTTAGTGAGCCACTCATACTTATAGCCAATTCAAGTCACTAAGTTTCAAATTAAGTAAAGGATCAACCCAATGACCCATAACCAAACCATACGACCCATACCCACCAAGTGGTGACAATTACAAAAAACTATCACTTACTAGACACTTTACGAGTTGGGTCACCTTCCCCGTACCCATACCATATGAATCGTACGCAAAACTAGACAAATCCCGCTTCATATTGTTCCACCAATACATCTTCTTAAGTTTATTATATATTTTTGTCAAACCAAGATGAATGACACAACGCGACTCATGGGCCTTAGGAAAGCTATCAACTATCTATAGGAATAAGCTATCACCTTGCAATGCTACATCAAAACTCAACCAAGCCCCACATGGGATATAAAAAAATATACCACAAATCCATTCGTTCCTTCGGGTAAGTTCAAGACAAAAGATGAAGTTAGCTTATCCTTCAGCTTTTTGAAACCACCCACACAAGCACCTGACCATAAGAACTTTACTTTCTTCTAACTCAACTTAGTCAATGGGGCATCTATAGAATAAAAAATCTCCACAAACCTCCTATAGTAACCAGCTAAACCCAAGAAGCTCTGAATATCGATTGGAGTCGTGGGTCTAGGCCACTTCTTAACCACTACAACTTTCTGCGGATCCACCATGATCCCTTCACCAGAAATGACATGACCTAAAAAAGTGACAATGTTCAAATCGAACTCACATTTCAAAAATTTGACATACAACTACTGCTCTTTCGAGTTCTGCAACATGACACATAAGTGATTAGCAACATGCACCTCACTCTTAGAGTACACCATAATATCATCTATGAACACAATGATGAACAAGTCTAGAAATTAATGATAGACCCTATTTATCAAATCCATGAATTCCGCCGGGGCATGGGTTAACCCAAAAGACATAACCAAAAAATAAAAATATCCATACCGAGTATGAAAGGAAATCTTAGGGGTTTCAACCTCCCTAATCTTTAACTGATGATACCCATATTAAAGATCAATTTTGGAAAAAAACTTATCACCCTGAAACTAATCAAACAAATCATCAATCCTTGGAAGAGGGTACTTATCCTGATACCAATCTGACAAGAACCGAACCAGGGTATGGTCTTATCGGGCATCTTAAGTACAACAAGGATCGTAAACCACCACCAATACCGAATCATAACTGCCCTATACCCTATGTCAGATGAATTTTGAACATATAACAAGATAAAATAATAATATTTTAAAGATATTAGAAAAAGTGTATAATCATAATTCGATAAACTCAATCAAATATATAATCGATGCCAACCCCAATGCAAATACCAATACCAAGGCTAACACCAATACCGACACCGCCTATACCCATAGTTGTCTGACAAAGCCTATATCAAGTATCAATGATATCCTGTAGGGACATGCCCCTGACCATAGCCAAACCCAAACTAAGGAAATAATAAAAATAAAATATAATACCCCATACTTCTACCTAGCTTGAAATCGTCCCAAGAATGTTAGTAACTTGTTTTACAAGATGAATCCACTTTTATACGTGTGATATTTTTAAGATTTTCACTTTTTGTTGAGTGGAAAATTGAATAAGCTTTCCATCGATATCCATTCCATCAAAATCCAACCTCAGAAGAGAAAGGTATGGCCGAAATACAAAAAGCAGTCAACACTGCCTAGGTGCGACGATAAAGGCCGACGGACCATCGAGCTAGCGATGGACCTTCGCCCAAACCGTCGTAGTGGAGGTAGTGAGACCACCTTCTACCTAAGGTCAATTGCTCAGGAAGATGGACTGTCGAGCTAGAGACGGACCATCGCCCAAGCCATTGCAGCAGAGGCAGTGAACCCCTATTCTGCCTAGGTGCGATGGTCAAGACCGACGTACCGTCGATCTAGCAATGGACTATCGCACCCACCATCGCATAGTTCATTCAGTTATTTTAAAATAATTTTTAAAAGGGTATTTAGGTCTTTTCCCACCTGTTTTAACCCCTAATAATATCAGATCAAGTTTCATAAATTCATTATCCATCTACAACATCAAATTAGGGTCTTCTCTCCAAGATAATCCCCAAGAACAAGATCCAAATCATTCTTCAAGAAACTAAGATATTCCAAGTTCTTCAAGTCCAGGAACTTCAATAAACTCACAACCCAGGTATGTCATGTGTTGATTCATGGGTCCCTTTCACCCATGAAGCTCAAGAATCTCTTTTCAAAATCTAAGATTTGTGTATTTATGAATGTTCATGATTTAAATTGAATGGAAATTCATGTTCATGATGTTGTGGGGTTTTGATTCATGTTTGAAATTACATATTCTAATGATTGACCCTAGGATGTGGTGATTTGCATATTAATCATGAAAAATCCTTAAATTTACACGTTGATTGATGTATCCATGATTATTAGATGTGTTGATGATTTTATAACCAAAACATGCTCCTCATGTGTTCGATTAAATGCCTATGTGAAGGAAAAGTGTCATACTAGTATGATAATATGAAATACCCATTTATGTACAAGTTTATGCATGTCTAGTGTTTGATGAAATGCCTTAGCCAATGAATTATGGATATATATGTAGCCATTGTAGTGCTTTACAACTCGTACTTCATGGAATCTCCAACTTATTATATTATGGATTGTTGATATTGGTCATGTATTCAAGAAAGTCATGATTTGTCAGCTTCTTCCCATCAAGAAAATTTAGTTGTGTGTCTAGAATCAGTGTCATATTTTCAAGATACTCTCAGTCAAGCCATTATCCATAGAATTCATTTAGTCTCATGAATCAGGAAAACTCAGTAATCTCAGTAGTATTCCATCAGTCAATGGAACTCAGTTAACTCAGTCCAGTTCAGTTCTGTTAATCATGTTTAATGTCTATTCAAATGGGAGTAGATATTAGCACCAAATGAACCCAAGGATGGGAAACCACCTGTTATATGAGAGTGTGATTCTTAGAATCAATCCTTGCATTCCAGAACTACGTAGCCATCATAGCTTGAAATGTTATAGCCTGATATATCAGGGTAGATGAGGTGGCTTAACCTGTTATATGAGGGTTCCCACCTTTCTCACTAGAGTTACTTATTATATGAGGGTTAATCACAGATTGTCCTTACCAGTGGTGCGGTATTGACACCCTTCCAATTGAGGTTACAGATTAGACCCCGACTTAACTATATTACATTATTTGGGGCATATCAATTAGATGACTACTTTTCACAATTTTAGTTACAAAATTAGGACTATCAGATACAGTCATTCAGTCTCAGTAATAGAGGTTAGATAGTTCTATAGAATTTAGGACTGTTAGATATAGTCAACTCAGAACAGCACGAAACTCAGCTAGTTCCATCATAACCTAGACTATCAGATATAGTCACTCAGTATCAGTATCTCATGTTATCAGTACTCAGAATCAGTAATCATGTTATCATGAACTCAGTTACAGTTATTATGTATCCATGCATGCATTCTCACATTCATGTTATCCAGTCAATTAGTGTAGTTCATGCATGTGAACCCTTGTATTCAGCCTAACTCATATACATACCAAGACATTCAAATATACTGACGCATTTGTGCTATGGTGTTTTATAACATAGGTTCAGAAGTACGAGCTCCAGAGCATCAGTAAAATTCTAGTCTCAGTAGTCAGAGTTAGTAGTGAGTCCTCATCCTTCGAGGACATGACCATTACTTTATTATCTTATTAATTAATTTATTTCAGTATTTGGATTTAGTTGGAGACATGTCCCATCAACTCCTTATTCAGATAGTTTAGAGGTTTTCAAACTAGCATGTTCAGTTAGTTATTTAAGTTGTTTTGGGTATTTCATACCCCACCAAGATGTTATTCTTTAACAAATATTATTTCTAAGTTTTGAATTTATGGCCTTAGAGACTTTATTTCCATATTTATATAGTATATTATGCAGTGTTCAGGTACATATATCAATCATAGGTTAGCTTGTGGTCCTTCGAGGTCACAAGCACCGTGTAGCATTCCGGGTACCAAATTTGGGGCGTTACATAAATGAAGTCTATAGAATGAAATAAAGCCTTTCATAGTATGAAATCTCACCACTTTAGTCTGACTCAAAGTTGTCTCTGGATCTAAGTCACTGAGAAAAAGGAATGGTATTATGGTAATTCCTGCATCGCATGGGGATACAGCACCCAAAGACGGTTAGTGGAGTGAAAGCTGGAGTGTACTCAGAGATAGGATAAAATAATTCTAGTAATTCAAACCAAGGTACATAACTATATGCAATCACATACATAAATATATATCCTATTAGGAAAGGGAACCGGGTTTAGCATGCATTTAAAACCTTTTACCATGGTTGTGTAGCTTTGCTGTCCTAAAATAACCTACGGGCTATATGGGTTCAGCTCCCCCTACTGAAAGTTCCCTAGTTCAAATTAGCCAAATGAATCAGAGAAAAACCTGAGATGCCTATAATATCTCTCAAAATATAAAGTGTGACATAATGCAAATGGTCACCAAGATCAAACCTCACATCAGCAAATATGAGTTTCCAATTTTGTTCCCCCAGGACCTCCACCTTCCATGGCTTTGGTAACACAGTCCTCTTTAAGCCCATATTAAAACTATTCACACTTAACCAACCATTTACCAAGGTGTATTTTAATTAGTCATTAACCATTGGTATCGTCATACAAAAATTAGATGTTGCAAGTCTATCCTTTTATGCCATACCAAATCCATTAAAATAATTTGACTCCAAAGTTTCCAATTAAATCAAAACCATAGCCATTAAGGCATTTCCAGAACATTTAAAATCAACTAAATCAGTTTAGGTTCCATTACCATATTATGCAATGCAAAGGTTTCAAGGAAAGCCATACGATGTTCCAAAATCATACTCATTGGCATTTTAACAAACATGTTGAGGGCATATAGTTCAAAAATCAAAACCAAGTATAAATTGGTCATTCCCAAGAAACTACATGTTCAATCCATAATTATAACATGAAAAAATCATAAGTAAAACATGGGAAAACATTATCCAACCATAAACAACAAAAAAAACCCAACTTCTATTTTAAAACCAAAAATATACCACAATAATACCATGAAAACCATTAATTAAAACATGATTTTAGTTGAGCTAACAATAAGGAAGAGTAACATGCCTTAGACACCAAGAAATACAGAGAGATTCACTCTTGAAAGCCCTTAATTGATTGACTTATAGAAACCCTGGCCTTTTCTTGAACCAAGATCTTGAGAGAGATTTTAAAAGTGTTTTAATGAGAATAATAGGTTATTATAGCCCCTAAAGGTGTTTTATGTCGTGGGGTCAAAAGTAGTTAAGAGGGGAATGTCCAGAGTAACCCCAACTTAAAACTATAGAAAACTCGCAGGTGGGTATGAATGGACCCTCCAACTTGTCACCACCATATATGAGTGGTACTCTCAAGTCATCACTAGGTCAGAAAGTTGGGCATCACATTCTGTCCAACATATGACTACCGTGCCCATCTCGTCACTATACAATATGACTAGTACCATCTAGTGTACCCTAACCAAAACTTCATGGGCTAGATCCTAGACAACATACGGATCCACTGTACCACTCATACCCTATATTTATGGCTCTTAGTGAGACACACATACTCATAGACAAGTCAAGTAACTATGTTTCAAATTAAGTGATGGATCAACCCAATGACCCATCACAAAACCATATGACCTGTACCCACCAAGTCATAAGCACAATCGAAAACTAACTATCACTCACTGGACACCTTAAAAGTTGGGTTACCTGACCCGTAACTATACCATATGACTCATATGGCGAGTCTTTACAAGGACAGTAAGATCAATGCCCAAGAATTTTCTAAGGCCAAACCCAGGGTGTTTCACATCTGTAGACTAGGTCTTGGGTAAAAGTTATACTATTATTGTATCATCTCAAGGATTGTACTATTTTGATGAAACATTTATAGTTTAAATAATTTTACTTATTGGTCTTTTGCATATTTTGGTAATGTTATACAAGGTTATCCTATCTAGGTATATTATAGTAAGTGTCTGTATGATCCTCCTTATTGGGTTATGAAAACTGGTCCATCTGTTGAGAAATTTAATGGCAAATATGTGCAATATGTTGTTACAATTGTGTATGATGTATACAAGGAAGTTAGAGAACTCATGATAGAAAATAAAGTATGTGGTACACCGAAACCTATTTGCTTGACCTGTAGCTTCATTATCTATTTGCTAATTCATGATTTTTATAGGTATAATGGAAAACATATGTTGTAAAAAAGGAAAAGGGGTGTCTTTGGAGAGCCATAAGATAACGAGTGACTGCCTACTCAGGCATTCGTGAGTGTAGACCCGTCATAACCTGCAATAACACCATTGAAGGTATTGATCCAAAAGTAATAGATAGTGAAATGGTTTATAGATACTAGTAGACATGAGTCTAAAAAGTTTCAAAAAAAGAAAAATCTAGATGAAATTTAGGTGATGGAAGAAAGACTTCGTGCAGAGTACCTTTAGATTTGGATCTAAATCTATAACTTGGACTTACTGTATATATTTGAGGTTCAAGTGAGTGGAACCTTAGCCTCATCCAAGAATTATATGATAACTAAAACTCGACAGAGAGTTCTTATAAAGTTATGTTGAGGGGTATACTAATTCATTTCAGAGATGAGATGATTTCAGAGATGAGATGATTTTCGAGATACTGAGAGTGTCAGTTCTCTCTCATGACCCATTTATTAAGCTATAGGTGTCCACCATATCAAGTGATAGACCAAAAATTTTATGGATAGAATTCTACTACTCGATTTATCTACATGAAGACTAAGGAGGCTCAAGTGTGGTTTAAGAATGTGAGCACTAGGTTGTTGTGATGCGATCATACAAAAACTATCACTAGGGTTTATATGTATTTAGTTTACTATCTGATGATAGGACGGTAGGTTAATATGGGTGCCATTATTTGAAAGATGATAACACATTCATGAACTGGTGATGGAAGCAACTTTCTCTATTGTGGGACCTTGAATCACTTTTTATAGAAGAAGCAGGCTATGGTTGAGATAGCAAATTACCATATTTCTAGGGTGGTTCCTTAGTTAATGTAACTATTGTGAGAGGACCTGAGGATATTGCATGATTGATTATGAGCGTGTTAGAGTGACATATTATAGATGAATGTCTCTTTAGAAGATATTATGGCATGGAGAGGCTACAACTAGGAATTTACAGAGTAGCAACTGGGTAAGATATTGCACATGTTGAGGAGTGGTATCCTCTTAATTCACATACATAAATTGCATGCAAGACTAGTCTACAATTTGAATATCTAATGGATGATGACATTCCCATTCCACCAACAAGTGTTTTGCCCCATTGATGAGTATGAGGGCATCCCTAACAACGATAGTGATGAGGGAGACTATGATTTTGTTATATTTGATGATGAGGATAACTGATATGAGCTCTTTTTTCCTCTATCTCTTACTTCTAAATTTATTTTTTGCACTAGAGACAATGCTTATATTTAAGTGTGGCCAGAGGGACTGGGAAACTCCTATTCATTTGATATTAGGTCTATACTATTGTAATGCTTGGATGATTTTTAATTGATTATTTGACTTAATTTGATTAGTTTCTGCATTCTTGGAAATAATTTTCTAATTCTGGTTTGTAATAGTAATGGTAAGAATTTAATACTTTAAGTAGTTTATTAAGTAATTTATTTTCTAAGTAGTACTATAATCATTAATAGTGTGTCATATTAATAGTTGTCATTTTTGAAATAACTCTTTATTTTTATTTTCAACTCCTTTTTGAAGGACACCTTTGAATGATATGTCATAGTACATTTTGGTAATTTTAAGGATAATGTTAAAAATTAAGAATAAAAAGAGAAGAATAACTTGAATGGATTAAATAAGATAGGTGTTTAAACTAGATATTCTAATATTGTGATAGGTAGCTCTCATAAAAACATTATGCATTGAAAATAAATATTCTAGTTGGGACATCAGGTTCTAAGCTTGAATAGAGAAAAATAAGAAAGGACTAAAAAATGGTTACATTTAAATGAATTGTATTATTTGTAAAGAGTTGATACTGAGCAAGTTTTATCATGGATGAGTCCTTGCGAGGTAAGTTTTTTATATTTCATTTTTTGCATGGATAGTTAGAACTTGTTCGGTGTGTGCCTTAGTGAAAAGAAGTAGAGATTTTTAGGACATGATTAGGGGTGAGCATAAAAATTGACGAACCAAAGAATCAAACAGAACTAAATTATTTTAATTTTTTGGTTGTTTTACTAATTTTGTTCTTAGAGTCAGGTGTTCGATTTAAGGGTAATCATTGATCAGTTCATTGAAGAAATAAAATTTTATTGATTAGATTTTTCTAAAAATATTTATATTGCATTTAAAATATATACATTAGTTTTTTTTTATTTGGTATGATTATGATTGTTGTAAGACCCCGCAAAATTCTCTCGCAGTCTGAACCTTAGAGAGTGTTCAGTGGAGTGTAAATCCGGCCCTAAAAGGTTGAGAAGTGTCTTCCCAAGTGAGAAATATTTTTAAAAGTGTAGAATTTCCCTAATATCGACTTTTTTCATGTAGAGAATTTAATAAGCTTTCCATCAATACCAATTTCATCAAAATTCGGCATCGGATGAGAAAGTTGTGGCCGTTTTACTGAAAGCAGTCGGAACCGCCCAGGTGCGACGGCCGGGTTGAAGGACTATCAAACTTGTGATGAACCATCGTCCATACCGTCGTAACCAAGGCAGTGACTCCCTTTCTTGTCCCATGTGCGACGTCCAGGACGATGGACCGTCAAGGCTGCAACGGACCATCGCTGAAACCGTTGCATCGAGGCAGTGTATTATTTCTCTGACCGATGTGCGACAGACGATCCGACGGACTGTTATACTAAGTGGCGAACCTTTTCTTCGACCGTCGCAGCCCCCATTCAGCATTTTTAACTCGATTTTAAAAGGTCTTTTTGGTTTTTTTCCACTCTTTTCAGCCCCTATTTATATCCTATCAAGGCTTATAATTTTATTCTTCATCTTTAACATCAAAATCTAGGGTTTCTACAAAATCAAAACCCTTCATTCTTCTTCAAGAAAAATCAAGAGAAATCAAGAAATCAAGAATCTCTTCAAGAGCCTTCAAGAAAGAGTTTCCTAAGGTATGCAGATATTGATTCTTGGGTCCCTTTCATCCAAGAAGCTCAAGAATCCTTTTCTAAATTTCAAGGATCTTACGTTTATGAGTTTTCATGATTCATGTGAGTTGAAATTGATGTCCATTCTATTATTGAGTTTTGATTCATGTTTCTTTATAAGGTTTTCAAGCTTTGACCCTAGTATGTGATACTCATGTGATATTCATGATAAATCCTCTTCAAGTTTCTTGCTAAGTGATGTGTTCATGTCAATTAAGTGTAAAAATTGTTGAATAGACAAAGCATGCTCCCCATATGTTTGATAAAAATGCTTATGTGAAGGAATTAGAGTCATTATAGCATGTTGACTAGAAATCCCAAATTGTGTGCAAGACGATGCATGCCAAGTGTTTGTTGAAAAGCCTTAGTGAGTGAATTGTGGCATAATAGCATGAAATTCCCCAATTATGTGCTCTTTAATATATGCTAAGACTTTAATACATGCTAAGTATTTGATGCAAGACCTTGTTGAATGGAGTATGAGCCAATAACATGTCTCCCTATATTATCACATGTTTATGATTCCTAAGTGTTTGAAGAAATGCTTTAATAATTGTGATGGTGAATGAATGTCCATGGTCATGAATGGTTATATTTTACTTTTATATTATTGAGTCCTGGGGGTATTTATACCCGACAATTTAGTAGTTGTCTAGAACCCGTGTCAGTTTTCACGATAATCTCAGTCAAGCCACGATTCTTAGAACTCAGTGAGTTACACAACTCAGAACTCTCAGACAGTTGCAGAACCTGAGAAATCCCAGAAATCTCAGTAATCTCAGTGTCTCTAGTATTCTAGCCTCAGTTCAGTACTCATCTCAGATCTAGTAGTAATCAAGTGTCCAGTTCAGTCCTCAGTAGTATTAGAGTAATCTATCCCAAGCTCAGTATTATTTAGTCAGATGACGAGATTCAGTAGTATTTTGCTAGATATAAAACTAAGTGAATTCATCATAACTCAGTCAGATCAGTCGAGAAACATGATCAGTATCAGATTCGGCTCAGTTTAAGTTCAGTTGAGAATCAGTTTAGAGTCTTTCAGTTGGGAGTAGGAGCTAGCACCGAACGAGTACAGGGATGGTGGATCCCCGTTAGAGAGAAAGAGTTGTTAGGAGAAATATCTAAACTCCAGAGCTGCGTAGCCAGCACAGGATGCAGGAGTCACACGTTAGAAAAAGGCTTGTCACCCATTATAAAAATGCTTGACTATTATACTGCCTTAGGCTTGACTTTCTGTGAGGGTCACCCATTAAAGTTGCTTGACCAAAGAGGTCTTTACCCGTGGCATGGTATTGACACCCTTCCAGTTAAGGTTATAGGTTGGACCCCACCAGTTCATATTCAGGGCATGTCGGTTAAGTAAGAACTCCCACAGTTACAATTTTAGTATCAGTCTTCAGAGTAGAACTCTGAAATCAGGACTATCAGATACAGTCACCTAAATCAGTAAGGAACACAGATAGTTCCATTTGATTCATAGACCACCTGCTAGATAGGTATGGTCCCACATAAAGTTATTTAGTATCAGTATTATCAGATCCAAAGATCACCTGTAAGATAGGCTTGATCTCAGTCTCAGATTCAGTTGAGTAATCTCATTATCAGATCCAGAGATCACCCGTTAGATAGGGTTAATCTCAGTCTCAGATTCAGTTGAGTAATCTCATCATCAGATCTAGAGATCACCCGTTAGATAGGCTTGATCTCATTCTCAGATTTAGTTGAGTAGTCTCATTATCAGATCCAGAGATCACCCGTTAGATAAGATTGATCTCAGTCTCAGATTCAGTTGAGTAATCTCATTATAAGTTCCAAAGATCACCTGTAAAATAGGCTTGATCTCATTCTCAGATTCAGTAGAGTAATCTCATTATCAGATCCAGAGATCACCTGTTAGATAGGCTTGATCTCAGTCTCAGATTCAGTTGAGTAATCTCATTATCAGATCTAGAGATCACCTATTAGATAGGCTCAATCTCGTTATCAGACCCAACTGAGTATTCTCATTATCAGATTTAGAGATCTTCCCCTAGATAGGTTAGATCTCAGACATAATCATTTCTTATCATTGGTAGTACATTCGGGGATCATCCATTAGAGAGGTTTGATCTCAGATTCAGTCAGTCGAGAGTAGAAAGCTCAGAGTGCAGTTATTGATGTGAGTAGATTCAGTTAATCAACTCCAGTAACATCAGTTTCTGAGATCACTCACTAGAGAGGACTGATCTCAACTTAAGTATCTCAGTATTAGTAGTGAGTTCAGATGCTAGTAAAGTAGTATCCGATTTTCAGTATTTTGAGTCACGATGAGTTCAGTTATGGTTTGTGTATTCATGCATGTGTTCTCAGGATTATTCAGTTAAGTAATTGTTCATGCATAAGCCCTTACATTTAGCCTTACCTCATCTTCATACTCAGTACATTCCCGTACTGAAGCATTTACGCTATGGTGTTTGATTTGACACCATAGGTTCAGAGGCACGAGATCCAGAGTACCCTTAGCAGCTCAGTCCTAGTCAGCAGCAGTAGACGTAGAAGTGAGTCCTCTTCATTGGAGGATAATCCTTATTTTATTATCACATCAGATTTGTTTATTTTTTGTAGACGGAGTTAGTTGGGGAATGTCCCATCAACTCCATAGTTCAGACAGTTTAGAGGCTTTTCGGACAAATGTATCAGTATTCAGTTTTCAGTGTTGAGTATTTTAGATGTTTTGAACCTTATGGCCAGTTTCCACATTTATTATCTATATTATGCAGTGCTCAGGTACAATTATTAGTAGAGGGTTAGCCTGTGGTCCTTCGGGATCATAATCACCGTGTGATGTTCCGGTTCCAAAAAATCGGGTCATTACAATTGCTAACTAGGAAATGATATTCAACCACAAAAAAGGCAACCTTGTCAATGTATGGGGTAGTTTGTTTGTGCTCAAAGTCCAAATACCTTCTTATTTTAAGTTATATATATTCATATATGACAGCGTAAAGAATGGAGTGTATACCGTGTAAAAGGATATTATGAGGAAGCTGAGGTGAGGCTGATTCATCCTAGATGCCGATGACTCATCATTAGCAGTCGTGGTCACTGAGATGAATTTTCAACTTTCAGAACTTATCACAGGATATTTTAGGATAAAAGATCATGATGTATCATTACTATTAACAATGACTCATCGTGTAGAGTCATTTTCACTGAGATGATTTTTATCCTTTAATACTTTTTGTAAATCCTTTAGGATGGCTTACCACACTAGTTATTGGTCTTGATGACAATTCATAGTCTTTTTGTGAAGTTCTTTTCCTAGTTTCCAATTGGGCTTTTGTTCTAAATCTTAAATGGAGTATTAGGAACTTTTGGGGTGTTACAATATCTTCCCCGCATCATTCATCCTCAAATAAAGACAAACTACAATTAAAAGATAGGGAAAAATTCAATCCTAAAACTGAGTTCTAAAAGATATTAAAGATATTATAACTGAATTTCTAACTGAACATAGGCTTAGTTGAATTCATGAAACATGCATGCATACTAAGAAAGAAGAGCAACTAAGGGATATGAAATGAGAGAAATACTAAGAAGGATATTATTACCTCAAGCGGGAAGAGAAGTAGAAGGGAATAGGTGAGTGTACTTGTTCATCATATTTGCTTCTACTTTCCAAGTAGATCCCTCAACTATGTATTTATTCAAAGCACTTTCACTGAAGTTACTGATAGCGCCCAAATTACAACTCTCGTTAGAAAGTGTAAGCGGTCGCTGTCAAATATAGAACCCAACTGGGTTGGGTGTCGAATCCCACAGGGAATACTTGGTCACTAAGTGTTGCAATTGTTAGTAGACAGTTGGTCGAAAATTCCACGGAAAAGGGGGGTTTGATTTAGGCGTGAATTAATAATATCAAAGTAACGAATGAATGATTTGTTTAGTAAAGGTTAATCACAGAGAATAATAAGTTACGGTTATGTCCACCTTGTAGTTTCTACTTCTCTATTAACTATGAGTAACGCGGAATTTATACATGCATGAACTTATAGAGAATCGTATTCTAATTCTAAATCCAAGTGTTTCCCAACCATCAAGGATTTATTTCACTTTAGCTCTCCCGAGCCTAAAGTGTATAACAAATGGTACAAATTCTCCAAGAAGTTAATCTGGTTAAGGCATTAACGTGTAAATAGAGGTTAGAATCCCTATTTCCTTGTCACACTCTCTTTTCCAAACATGTAACTTTTCTCCCGAACAAGTTAATGCTATAATGGCATGTTCTCTATGTTTGCAACCATGAGAATTTAATTAAAACGAAGAGAGTAATGATATAAGTAGCATACACATCAAGAATTCACAAACTCATAGCAACAAATAGTATCTTACAAGGTTTCCATAACCCTAACAGAGAAGTTTAGCTACTCATGGATACGACGGAAATCAAAATAGACATAATCATCATACCACAACCTAGAACAATCTTGGCGATGGAAGTGATCTTAGCGTCACAAAGAGAATAACGTTTTTTCTCTAGCCGTTTCCAAGTGTGAGCCGTATTTCTCTGTCCAAAACTTACAGAATATGTAAACTGAATAATGACTAATGATAATTGATCAATGATGCTGAAAAATTCAGCAATAGGGTTTTTATAATATCCTTGTCTACTAAGTTACTGCTGCATCCCTAAGTATTTAGAAATACTAATTTTGTCTGGGACAAATTCTCCATGCGTCACATTCAGTCCAACAGCTTCCAAAAGCCGCCTTCCCTCTTATATGAAGTTTTCCTTTGCTTCCCAAATGCCCACAAAGTGCTGAAATCTTCATCATTAATACCTGAAAACATGCTAATCACATAGGTTAGCTCACTTAAAGGAAAATGGACTAAAAGTGCAGGAATTATATATTTTATCCTCAAAACTTAGCTAAAATATGGGTAAATTATGGTTCTTAGGGGTATAAATACGCCCAAAATCACCACCCCAAACTTAAAGCTTTGTTCTTCCTCGAACAAAATATTACGTCCATGCAAACATCTAACTAGAATTTCACAGTAGCAACACAAAATGTTCAACAAGACATGCACGTCAATCATTAACAAAGAGTAGGTTTCTTGATCACTCCTAGAAACAATTCAAACTCCAACATAGACTCGTGAGGATGGTTAATTCGTATTCACAAGTTAAGCCACAAAGAATCATATAACACTACCCAAATATCATCAACCATGTGTGTCTCACACATGATATCACCCATAATCACTCAAAAGTTTTGCATTATTCGAAACATAGGTATAAGACTCTCCTTGCACTCACTCTCACAAAGAATTCTTATATTGCAACTGATGACCATAGGCTTTCCCTTAGTGTAATGCTCTACTAATATCAGACTGCTAAGTTTAGGATCAAATAGGTCTTTACAGGTTGTAATGTAGGCTAAGGGACATGTAGGACTATTTTGGCCAGAAATAGTGACTATGTTCCCTAAGAGCTTTAATACGCTACAATATGCCATTTACACTATCTTTTAACAACCACTCTACCTCTCTTTCATCTACCAACCCCTTTTCACCCATTTTGTTATTCAATCATAAACACAACTATCTTTTTGTTTTTCTAAATTTTTTATTTTATTTTATATATTTTTTTTCTTTTTTTTTTCTCTTTTTTTTTTTTATATTAAGCAAGCATCCCTATAATAGTCACTCTTTTTCACAACAATTTCAAGTACCAATACACACTGAGGCATCACTTTCACCATTCTCCTTTTATTTTTCCATATAATTCTACAATTTTAAAGCGATTAGGAGTTTGGATCAAATTATGGTCTTGAAAAAAAATGGATTAGGCTACATATGAGGCTGCCAAAGAAAATAGCTAAAGGCTCAGAGGGGGTTCACTAGGATAATGTACAAAGGTAGGTAAAAAGAAGGTAAACAATTACAGGCTGCCAAAGAAATGCCTAAATCATCTCCTAAACTCACTCTTTATTTCACTTTACACACACACCAGGCAAGTTCTAGCATCAGTCACAACATAGAATATACTATATCCTCACACACACAAGGCACATGGTCAACTTTATTGGGAGCAGTATAGACTCTTGACCCAACAGATGAATGAATTAAACCACACAATTATCACACAGTGAGTCATACGTAGATCCTAAATGTCTCAATAGTAATGATTTAGCACAAACTCTTGTTATACTACCATGCCATCTATCAGAACAATTTCATGCAAAATCTAAAAAATAAGGAAAACCTGATTAGTCGGACTCCTCCTCTATGTCTGGGGTCATACCCCCTGCTTCGGAATCATCATCAGAGTCATCGTCATCAGAGTTGTCCTCCATGTCTGAGTCTGGCAGTCGGCGATCATCGTCAGTCAGCACATCATCATCGAGAGGTTCCTCAAAATGTACCCCTACTTCACACATAGCCCGCACATGCTCATTCATCGGGTAGTCATAGTCCAACTGCTGGAGTTCTGCATCAGTCGGAATACGACCCCCACTTATTATGGTAAACCTCGTCATGACATATAGATGGAAAAAGAAGCTTTCATCTCAAGCATGCTGCTCTGCAGTGGTAAGGTTGATGCCTTGACCAGTTTCAGGCTCTTTAACCTTCGTGAGATCAACCTTCTTTGGGTTGTGTGGAAGATTATGATCTGCAGGTTCCTCTTCAATGTGCTCCTTCCTTAAGATCACAGTCAACAAATTGCCAAAGCTGAAATGGGACCTTTTGTGCAGCCTTGCTTTACGCATTGACGATCGTATAACCGCACCAATGTTGATGGGAATATTTTTCATCAGAGCGTACACCAAGCATACTCGATCACGTGTGATCTTTGTTTATTGTGTCCCAGGAATCAAGCAAGAGTTGACTATCCTCAACCATATACAAGCTTCTCTGTTCAAGGAAGCATACGGGAAGGTATTGTGCCGACTGTTATCGTTGTGACGAATCCAACGTGCCATTGACCTTGTTCCGCATAGTATGTGTATGATTGCCCTGTAGGGAGGTCTATTATAAATCTCCTTGAGCGGTGAAGGATCCACGGATGGAAGAATCAGAATAGAGTTGAAGAACTCCGCATTCAGTTGCAAGACTTGGCCCCGAATCTTCACTTCACTTCCGGTAGTCTTTGGGGACCAATTGGCATAGAACTCTCGCGTTAGATCAAGATTGCATTCCCCCATATCTCAAAAAATGAAATCAAGATTTAACGTGATGATTTTAGCCAAAATGCGAGGCTCTCTCTTTGCTGGACTCTCCTTTTGCATCAAATCCACGTGAACATATTTTTTCACTTTGTTGTTCTTGTACCACTTATTTCCTTCCTCCTCTAGGACCCACTTTATCTCGAAAGTGTGTCGAGGTATTTGTATAGAGGAGGACTCATCTTGATTGTTTCTTCCCCTTTTTTGACCTTTCTGCGAGGTAGACACTTTTTCTTTTCCTTGTCGTTCTTTCGATGCCATTCTACCTGAGATCACAATAGAGTCATGTTAGCTTCATCTCAGAAGATTCAATCAAAAGACAAACAGTAATGGTACCACCCCACACTTAATTTGTTTGCCAAGACTAATTAAGTGAGTGATGTCGATTACTCATACTTCATCGATATACATTTAGGCGATATGCTCCAACAACATGTTTAGCACAGTCATATTCTCATGTAATCTTGACTATCCTTTCCAGCGTTATTTCATTGGATTAACGCACTTTTTGAACAAGACTACCACATAGAGATTGTATCAAGTCAATGCATAGAAATAATCACCACGTCTCATGCTTGTGGTCAATCATGATCTTTATCTCGACGAATGAGTCATTCAAACATTCAAGCTTTCAACTTACAAGATTATGTATTAACTTCACAATTTTGACTTCATAAAACTATGACAGTGTATAACAATCAAATACAAGTCGGAACAAAGTCAAGAACACCCACACATATTCTTTCACTCAACTAGATGTATCATAACAAACCAACCACATTCTAATCACCACACCACTTCAAAATCTAATAAATCATTATAAACGTAGCATTTCAACAGCTACGGAATATAAAAGAATAACTTACGTGATGATGGATTCGAAAGATGAGCTTGCAAGATTAGATGAGCAAAAAGAAAAATTTTGAGAGAATGGGGAAGCTTGGGCGGACCCTATATGGAGCAAACAATTGCATTTTGTTCTAAGGGTGAAGATCTATTTATAACCTAAGCCATGGGTCGGGTTTGATCCATGTAAAATCGGGTTAGGAGACAAAAAGGTATAAGTAGGCGGTGCCTAATGCTTTGACTATGCTTAGCATAGGCGGCGCCTTTGTCAATTCCTAGTTGGGCATAGGCGGCGCCTTTGTCAATGCCTAGTTTGTCATAGGCGGCACCTTTATCAATGCCTAGTTGAAACAGTTAGCATAGGCAATGGCATAGGCGGCGCCTATGGTATTGCCTAGATTTGCATAGACGGCGCCTATGGTATTGCCTAGATTTGCATAGGCAATGCCTTTTCCGTTGCCTATGTGAGGCAGTGAGCATAGGAAATGGTATAGGCCTTGCCTTGTCCATTGCCTAGATTAGCATAGGCCTTGCCTTGTCCATTGCCTAGATTAGCATAGGCCTTGCCTTGTCCATTGCCTAGATTAGCATAGGCCTTGCCTTGTCCATTGCCTAGATTAGCATAAGCAATTCCTAACCAATAGAATTTGCTCCATCATTCCTAGCTTACCACCCTTAGCATGGCTCACTTTCAAATCAAAATTTTAGGACTAATCCCCTCCTTTGTACGTTTTGCACCTACACTTAATCAAAAACAACAAACATAATTAGAAGGATGGGTTTCCTCCCACCAAGCGCCTTAGTTTTGGTCGTGGCTCGACTCTTCTTTTTGGATTTTAATTTAACAAAAACAAACTCCTAGTAAAACAAAATAATTGAAACGATGGGTTGCCTCCCATGTAGCGATTGATTTATTATCGCGGCACGACATAGTCATCTTAATTACTTAGACTTTATCGAGATATATGGTGCATCATTTTCTGAATAGATTCAGACGAAGCTGATGCTTAATTGTGGGCACGCAATCTTCTTCGAGATGAATCTTGTTCATACATATCCCAGGAGGGATACCAATTATATCATCAATAGTCTAATCAATAGCTCTCTTGTACCTCTTCAGAACAGAAATGAGAGCCTCTACTTGTTGTTCACCTAAATCATCTGCAACAATAACCGGAAGTGTATCACCACTTCCCAAAAACGCATACTTTAGGTGACTGGGTAGATCTTCCAATTCTAGCACTGGTGGCTCTTCAATGGATGGTTTTACTGGTGGTGAGGATCGATTCTTAAGATCAAGGTCCAGCTTCTTAGGAGCATGATTATAGGACCCTATTCCTGTTAGATCACAAATAGTTTCTTCATAATCTTCTACATCCTCACGCTCAAAATTCAAATGCTCAGCAGACAATGGTTCAACAGTAGGCTGCTTTTCTAACGATAGTTCTTTCGCATCCTTATGATAAACATCATCTATATAAAACACATTCATATCATGTGGCTGCTTCATTGATTTGCATACATCAAAACGAACCACTTCATCATTCATCCGAAACAAAAGCTCATTGGCTCGTAAATCAATAAGCACACTTCCTGTTGTAAGGAAAGGACGACCCAAGATTATGGGTACTTCAGAATCTGCCTCGCAATCCAAAATAACAAAGTCTGCAGGAAAAATGATGGTGGAAACCTTCACCAATACATCAAATAAGATACCAACAGGTCATTTTACCGACCTATCTGCCATCACGAGCCGCATATTGGTTGGTGTAGGATCACACAACCCTAACTTTCTGTAAATAGATAGAGGCATCAAATTGATGCTAGCTCCCAAATCGCACAATGCCTTAGCAAAATCCAAAGATCCAACCATGCAAGGAATAGTGAAAGCACCAGGATCTGCCTTCTTCTGAACTAACGATCTTGTAGAGATTGCACTGCAATGATGAACATTATCTACTAGCTCATAGCTTGCTGCCCGCTTCTTTTTCAAAAGGTACTTCATGAATTTAGCGTACCCAGGCATCTGTTCCAGCGCCTCTACCAAAAGAACATTAATAGTTAGTTGCTTCAACATAGTCATGAATTTACTGAACCTGGTGTCATCGTCTTTCTTCTTCAGTCTCTGAGGAAAAGGTGGTGGTGGAAGGGGAATAGTTTTGTCCACCACTTTCTTTTTATCTTGCTTCATATTATCAATCTTTTCAGGCTAGTGACGTCTAAGTGTAGTGTCATGAACGTTCTGACTTTCATATTCTACATAATCATCACAATATTCTTCAATCACATTCTCTTTTGTATTATCAACCACCTGCTTGCCTTTAGATGGATTTTCCAACACCTTACCACTCCTGGTAGTAATAGCCATACATGATCCATCATTCCTTGGATTTTGCACGGTGTCGCTAGGTAGGGTGCCAGCTTTTCTTTGATTGAATATCGCTGATAGTTGACTCATTTGTTGTTCCAGCTGATTTATTGCAGTGGAATGCGAGTCAACCAATTGATTTATTGAGGACAAATCATTTTTTACCTCAGCTAGACCCGTGTTGGTTGCCTCCACTCCTTTCAAAAGCTTGGACATCATGTCCTCTATGGACATCTTCCCAGAACTAGTTGCAATAGCTTCACGATTTCCAGGAGGGACATACAAACCGCTCCTGTCATTCTTATTCTTCCAATTCCATTGGTCTCGGTCCTTGTATCCAGATTTTTCATCATAGTTCCGACCTTGGTTTCCTTGGTCATTGCCTCGAAAACCCACCTGAATATTCAAATAATTCACTTCCTCCTCAGAATTGGATTCATCTCTACCCTGTGATACAACAGCCTTGACCTTTTCTATCTTCCCTGATAATAAATGCTTGGTAAGAAGGTCCATCTGAGTTTTCATGTGATCCATATCTTGGTCACGTTCCTCTTCTCTTTGCCTCTGTTCTGCTGTCATCCCAGTAGATACAGTAGAGCTTGCTACCTCAGAATCCCTAATATGCCAAGCTCTACTTTGCTTTGTCATACGATCCAGCATATCACCAGGCTCAATAAAAGTAAGGTCCATGAATGACCCACCTGCAGCATTATCAACCACTGGCTTATTCACTGAGTTCAAAGCCCTGTATAATATTTCCATCAAGTGGATATTGGTCATCTGATGGTTTGGGCACCGCATAAGCTTCTTCTTGAACCTCTCCCATGTTTCGTGGAGAGCTTCAGTTGAAAGCTGTCAAAAATTACTGATCTCATCTCGTAATTGTGCTCTCTTGGATGGCGGAAAGAATCTTTCTAGGAAAGTGTCTTTCAGTTGCCTCCAATTAGTGAGAGTCAGGAGTTAGCCCGTTCAACCATAGAGTTGCCTCTCCAGATAGAGACAATGGAAATAAGCGCAGCCGGATCGCATTCTGTCCAACCCCTGGATTGTCAAACGCCTTGTATGTTGTGATAAAATTAATCAGATACATATTTGGATCATCGCCTGCAAGTCCACCAAATAACCCTTTGAGTTGTAACAGCTGGATCATGGTGCTAGTGATATTAAACTTGGCTCCGGGTGCAAAGGGCGGAGAAATAATAGCCCCTGTGGCACCAGCCCCATCCAAGTCGTCATCATTATCATCAAAAGGGGCCTGCACAACTCGGCGTTCAGGTCTCATTCTAGCTTGACGATCTCTCCTGTTCGCAGGTGTTGCCACCTCATTTGCACGTCGTGGATTAAGTAACTCATCATCACCCAGGTCCTCATCATCAGGATTTGTTGCCCGACCTGGGTTATCAATATTCTGTTGATGCACTTGAGCAGCTGCCAACGTAGCTAACCTAGCCTGTTCCTATTGAGCAACCCTTCTTTCAATATCACGTTGTGCATCCATTCTGCCAATAAGTTGTGGTTCAGGATTTATGGATAATAATGGCTGACCAGATCTTCGTGTATTTGGCATGCACTCTACCAAAACTGAACAAAACAAAAACAACAAACAAAAAGTAAAATTCGAGAATTATTAACGAAAGGGTCTAGTAACTATCACAAACTTAGTTGACAACCGTATTCCCCGGAAATAGTGCCAAAATTTGATAATGCCCAAATTACAGCTCTCGTTAGAAAGTGTAAGTGGTCGCTGTCAAATATAGAACCCAACTGGGTTGGGTGTCGAATCCCACAGGGAATACTTGGTCACTAAGTGTTGCAATTGTTAGTAGACTGTTGGTCGAAAATTCCACGGAAAAGGGGGGTTTTGATTTAGGCGTGAATTAATAATATCAAAGTAACGAATGAATGATTTGTTTAGTAAAGGTTAATCACAGAGAATAATAAGTTAGGGTTATGTCCACCTTGTAGTTTCTACTTCTCTATTAACTATGAGTAACACGGAATTTAGACATGCATGAACTTATAGAGAATCGTATTCTAATTCTAAATCCAAGTGTTTCCCAACCATCAAGGATTTGTTTCACTTTAGCTCTCCCGAGCCTAAAGTGTATAACAAATGGTACAAATTCTCCAAGAAGTTAATCCGGTTAAGGCATAAACGTGTAAATAGAGGTTAGAAGCCCTATTTCCTTGTCACACTCTCTTTTCCAAACATGTAACTTTTCTCCCGAACAAGTTAATGCTATAATGGCATGTTCTCTATGTTTGCAACCATGAGAATTTAATTAAAACGAAGAGAGTAATGATATAAGTAGCATACACATCAAGAATTCACAAACTCATAGCAACAAATAGTATCTTACAAGGTTTCCATAACCCTAACAGAGAAGTTTAGCTACTCATGGATACGACGGAAATCAAAATAGACATAACCATCATACCACAACCTAGAACAATCTTGGCGATGGAAGTGATCTTAGCGTCACAAAGAGAATAACGTTTTTTCTCTAGCCGTTTCCAAGTGTGAGCCGTGTTTCTCTGTCCAAAACTTACAGAATCTGTAAACTGAATAATGACTAATGATAATTGATCAATGCTGCTGAAAAATTCTGCAATAGGGTTTTTATAATATCCTTGTCTACTAAGTTACTGCTGCATCCCTAAGTATTTAGAAATACTAATTTTGTCTGGGACAAATTCTCCATGCATCACATTCAGTCCAACAGCTTCCAAAAGCTGCCTTCCCTCTTATATGAAGTTTTCCTTTGCTTCCCAAAGGTCCACAAAGTGCTGAAATCTTCATCATTAATACCTGAAAATATGCAAATCACATAGGTTAGCTCACTTAAAGGAAAATGGACTAAAAGTGCAGGAATTATATATTTTATCCTCAAAACTTTAGCTAAAATATGGGTAAATTATGGTTCTTAGGGGTATAAATACGCCCAACATCAGTTACTTCCTTGTTACTCAACATATGATCTTTATGGTCACGAATCATAACTGGAATCTCTATGTAAGAGAGGCTATCTTTCATTCTCACACTCTCTAAAGGCACATTTGAAGCTAGATCACCAGTACATTTTTTTAGTAAAGAAACATGAAAAAATGGATGCACTGATGCTATATCTACAGAAAAATATAACTCATAGGCTACATTGCCAATACACCTCAAGATCCCATAAGGACCAATATATTAGACATTGAGTTTCCTCTTCTTACAAAAACTCACCTCCTCTTTCATGGGTGAAATCATCAATTAAACCCAATTATCAACTAAAAACTCAATCTCTCTTCTTCTGATATTTGCTTATGATTTCTGAAGACTCTAAACTAGTTTCAGCCTTTCTCTGATAAGTTAAAATTTCTTCATAGCCTCATGAACTGAATCAAGATCTATCTATGTAACTTCACCAACCTCAAGCCAACCAATAGGTGATCTATACCTCCTACTATAAAATTCCTCAAATGGATCCATCTAAATACTGGAGTGATAAATATTGGTAAAAGCAAATTCAATGAAAGGAAAATGATCATCCTAACTACCTTTAACACCGATCATGCAGGCTCTAAATATGTACTTTAAGGTCTGAATAGTTTGATCTCTCAGGCCATCTATCTATGAGAAAAAATTTGTGCTGAGATACACCTAGGTACCTAAAACCTTCTGAAAGGACTTCCATAACTGCAAAGGAAACTGAGTACCCTTATTCAAAATGATAGTCAAAGGGATTGCATGCAATTTGACCAACTCTCTAAGATAGAGTTGTGCATAATACTTGACTGAATTTGCCATATTAACTGGTAGTAAATGTGTTGAATTGGTCATATGGTCGATAAAAATCCAAATAGAATCATGTTTCAGTGAGTACGAGGTAGCCTAGTTATTGCTCTCTCTGTGTCGTACAGTTGAGTCCAAGCCCCCAACCATTTCTACCCCACTTGATGGATTGAGATACTTGAATTAAAATGTTATAAGCTCGGTGACACACCACTAAGTCAATGGAATAAGTTATGCAGCGCAAAGCTCTTACAAACGGGCAAAGTCAGTCCCAAAGTTCTAGTTTAAGTAGGAAACATGTGATACTGGAATATAATCCTTATGGAACTTGGATTGGTCTTCTTGGAGGTTATATTAACATATTAAAATTCTTAAAAGGAATGGGAAAATTTTGGAAGCATTCAACAACAAGAAATTAAAACACACACACTCCTAATCCCACAAGAATTTAGTTTTTTAATTATTTTAAGTGCGGGCAAAGGGGTCAGTGTGTATATTTTTGTGTATGGATGCACATGAAAGAAATTTTGTTCTATAAAAGGATTAATTATCCATATTTACA
The DNA here is from genome assembly GCA_030864215.1 of Capsicum pubescens. Taxonomy (NCBI): domain Eukaryota; kingdom Viridiplantae; phylum Streptophyta; class Magnoliopsida; order Solanales; family Solanaceae; genus Capsicum; species Capsicum pubescens. The sequence continues at coordinate 50,009,478 of CM061543.1, read as the reverse complement.
CATATTCTTGGAGGGATACATGATTTGGAGAAGCAAGGAAGGCATCAAGGAATCTAAATTAGGGTTCTATCTTCTTTTAATTTTCTTTCTTGTAATTTTGATTGATAAACTAATTTATGGAGATTCCTTGTATGAAATGAGTGTATAAACACCCTCTTTCTAGGGTAAGGATACAACATAATTTTATAATTATGGTTTGTTAGTTTGTTAATATATTTATCAAGTAATTGATTATTCTTGCGTTCTTGTTTTTACTATTCTAAAGCGACATGAATTTTAGGATAAATATAAGTCCTAAAACAAATTAATCATAGGAGTGGAGGGATGGACTAAATAACGTAGGGAGTGTGGATCATGTATTTAATTGGTACAATAAAAAAAATTCCAAGGATGATTTGCAGTTTGGATAGAGATATACCTAAATGCCTACTTGGTTAATGAAACGGGAAGATAACTTAGTGCATTTAAATTTGAGACGTACATTCCTGCTCAATGATATAGTCAGGAGACTAATTTGGGTAGATGACTTAGATGGTGACCATCCCTAAGTTATATTATTAACCTCATAAATCAATAATCACGATAAACACCAACGTCGGCTAGAAACATTAGTTATGTATGAAAGTGGTGTAAATTCATCAACCCTATAATTCTCCATATATTATCCACAATCCAAGTTTCATATCATTGTTATTTTGATTATTTATATTATTAAATCAAAACTCAAAAATTCTTGTTGGGTACAAATTCCTCAAATTCAATGGTAATGCTTAAATTGGATAGTTTGCTAAAAACCAAGTACCCGTGGGACTGATAATCATCTTGTAAAAGTCACTTTTCTACTTGATTGTCCATGTACACTTGCTTATGCACTTGGTCACTATAATGCCCCAAAAGTTTCCAAGATAAAATTTATCCCTAAAAGTATCAAGCAACCCGTGGGACTGATAATCATCTTGCAAAAGTCACTTTTCTACTTGATTGTCCATGTACACTTGCTTATGCACTTGGTCACTGTAACGCCCCAAAAGTTTCCAAGATAAAATTTATCCCTAAAAGTATCAATCATGGGATTCTAGAGTTAATTATACTCAACTACCTGTGGAATTATTTAAATTTTAACTTTTCATTACGTAGGTGACTGAATAAGCTTTCCGTTGATATAAGATTCATCCAAAATAGACACCCGGTGAGGGAGTTATGACTATTTTATGGCTAGTCGTAAAACATCGTCATTCAGGTGTTTAGAGCGTCGTGGAGGATCCCAATTTCACATTTTTCAATTTCTAGTGAGACTCCACGATCATGGCGCATCGCGAAGTGAGACAATTTCTCAATTGGCAATTTCTAGTGAGCCACCGCAATTGTGGCGCGTTGCGGTGGCCCATAAAATTGGTCACCAGTTATATTTTTACTCCATCTTATTAAGGGTAAAAATGGTTCTTCTCCAACCCCTTATCATATCTAACACGGGGTTTTAATCCCAAGAACACAAAAGTAAGTTTATTTTCACCAAAATCTCTTAAGAAACTCCATTAGGGATTCAGACTAAAAATCCTCATAGCTCAAGATTTAACCGTGGATTTTAGAAGTTAATTGGAGATTTGGAATCATCGCATCGTAGGATCCAATAATCATCCATTTACTTTGTGAAATAGAGGTACGTGGGGTTGTCCCAAATTTCAGGGGCATGATTTTTGAAAAGAATTTACACAAGGCCTTACTATCTATACGTATACATATGTTTTTACAAGTGGGGTTTTGTTTTAATATCAATAACATGTTTTGTGATATGGTTTTGAAAGAAATATTGAAATATCATGGGGTTGTTGGCTTGCATATATTTCAATTGTTGAATTATGAAGATGTGATCTGAATTTTGAAAAGGTGCGATGTATATGAATTGTGAATTCTTTAAATCCCCTATGATAATGTTTTATACCCCACACTATACTTGTGTTAAACCATCGAGAGCATAAGTTTTTGCAATTGACATGATATTACTCATAAATGATAAAGTTTCTTGAAACTATTACATGTTGAGAACCATGGTGAATATGTTTGATGTGTGTGAAAGTTTTATATATGTGCATGTTCTAAATGGCATGAAAAGTTGGAGAATTGATGTGGTACTGTGACTTGCAAGCCAATGGTATGACTATACCATATAAATGTATGCCATGAAAGAGTTAGAGTTTGATTTAAGTGAGTTAGATGGTTACCCGAAGAAAGTACGAGTTGAAAGACTCTATGCTAGAAACCGTGATTTGCCGACACGGGATTATGGTACCATGCTTTGTTATCTTGTGTACCTTGATTCATGTCATCCCAAATTGGGACTATGGTTAGGTGACCTTCTTTGTGATCTTGTGAACTACCATGACATGTTGACTTGATTAGGGATTTTGGCACTGTAACACCCCGATTTTCTGAACCAAAAATGCTACATGGGGCTTATGACCCCGAAGGACCACAAGCTAATCCATGACTGATATTTGTACCTGTATACTGCATAATATAACATAAAAATGCAGAAACATGTACTGAATGGCCATAAGGTTCAACTGACTAAACATCTGATAAGAACAATATCTAAAAATGGTATAACAATACCAAACCAAATCTTAAATAACTGCCTGACATGCTATAGTCTGGAAAGCCTCTAACTGTCTGAATAAGGAGTTAATGGGACATGTCCCCAACTAACTCCAACTACTAAAATAAACTAAAAAATGCAATAGCAATGAAATCATCGTGTCCTCGAAATATGAGGACTTACTTCTAACTCTGACTGCTGATACTGGAATCTACTTCTGATCTGGAGCTCGTGCCTCTAAACCTATGGTGTAACATAAGAGAAAGCACCATCGCGCAAATGCATCAGTACGACTAAATGTACTGAGTATATGAGTGAGGTAGGCTAAATGCAAAGGGTTATATACATAAACAATGCTGACTGATATGAACGTGAGAATACATACATACATGAGAAACTATAATTAAACTCATGATGATACTGAATATTGAGTCTGAATATTGACTTCATGACTTTACTGACAATCACTAATAAGTGAGGAATATACACTGTATTACTAAATACTGAGGGACTAGTGTTATGTTACTGATACATAAATAACTGTGTATGACAATCCTGATTATGAAGGACTGGTCTAGTCGACTATATCTAACAATCTAATTATAAAGTATTAATCTGATTGACTGTATCTGGCAGCTATGAATCATGAAGATGGATACTGGTAATATGAGTTCAGAGAACTGGTAATAATGATAACATGAGTGACTATATCTTACCATCCTAAATATGGGGGAACTAGCTGTGTTCCATATTGTATCTGAGTTGACTGCATCTGACAGTCCTAATATTCTGAAGAACTATATGAGTCTACTACTGAAACTGATACTGAGACTAAAATTAAGACTGTGGGAGGTAATCATCTAACCGACATACCCCGGAACTGAACTGGTGGGGTCCAATCTTTTCCCTGATTGGAAGGGTATCAATACCGTGCCACGGGTAGAGACAACATGTAAGTAACCCTATTCTATTTTTGGGAGCTCATTCCGTCTACCCTACTATCAGGTAAACTCAAAAGAGATGCATTAGCCCTATGGGTAGGGACATCTCAACCTACGCTGGTTACATAGTTATGAAACGCAAGGATTGGTTCTAGGAATCTCACCCTCTGGCTGTGGCAGGTGAGTCCCCATACTTGGGTTCACTCGGTGCTGAATCCTACTCCCAACTGAATGACACTGAACTAATTAGCTAAACTAAATTGATTAACTGAACTGATATTAGTGGGATTGTTTGGCGGAGCTAAACTGAGTTTACTGGATTCTGATGACTGACAGAATGTACTGAGTTCTAAGGACTGATTGAGAGTACTGAATTTACTGAGATTAACTGTGAATACTGATGTTGTTGAGGTTATTGAGCGCTGAGATTACTGAGATTATTGGGTTTTCCTAAGTCATATGACTGACTGATTTCTATAGACCATGGATTGAATAAGAGTATCATGAAAACATGACATGGCTCTAGGCATACAACTATATTTTTCGGGTACAAGTACCCCCAGGACTCGATGGAAAGAAACTGACACACATGACTGACTTGATCGTAAGAATAACATTCATAATTCATAATACCATAAATAGGGGATTTCATACTACACATGTTTATCATATACTTGATCATGGAAGATACTGCATATAACATGTACATACTTGCATGGTTCTAATTTCATGAGCATTCCATAGTACAACAACAATACATGACAATTTGCATGGAATTCATGTTGAGTCATAAGGTATAGAGCATGGGCTTGTCTTTTAAGTTCTACTTAGCTAAAATACATGATTTCTAGTCTCTTAGGTATTTTATCAAACATATTTCATGCACCACTTTGGGCATAGGTTTATTCATGAATTCAACCACCCAAATCACCCAAATCACCCAAAGTTCATATATTTCAACTAACATGCCATCCTAGTTTCATACAAACCCATAAAAATTCTATCTTGACATCATTCAACACATAAACAAGATCAACAATCAAATCAAAAAATAAAAAATCATGGCATATAGTTTAAAATAGGGTTCTTGGACTTCATGGATGAAAGGAGTCCATGAATGAACACACGCATACCTTAGTTCTTGATTAAGTAAAGATTGATGGAGAGATTCTTGGAATTTGATGGTAGAATTTCTTGAACTTGAATCCCCAAATTGAAACCCTAATGTTTTCTTGAGAGAATTTTGATGAAAAAGAATATGCTTTGGTGAAATAACGGCTTAATTTCGTGTTTGGGAGCTTATATAGGGGTGGGAAGATGACCCAAATACCCCTCTAGATGCGTCTTTTAATTTATGTGAAAATTTCCCGATTTGGGCCCCTGGCGTGACGCGGAGACATCGCATTGCCACTTGTTTATGACTTGGAAACTCACCACGATGCGGTGGAATCGTGGAGAGACACTATAAATTGACAAACGTCATTTTTGCTTATGGCGCGATGTGCCACTGACTGAAATGACACTGCTGAAACTTTAAATCGCCATAACTTCTTCACCGGGTGTCCGTTTTAGGCGAATTTGGTATCGACGGAAAGATTATTCAATTTTTTAAAATTTGGAGGGTATGAATCTGCCAAAATACCACTATAAACCATGTTATTCTCATTCAATGATGACCTATGTGAAATCACACACGAAAATTTGGTGGATTCAAAAGTTCTTAGCTTGGCTTACTCTAAGTGACTCTTATGAACATGCTAAACACATCATAAGTTGTATTATCACTAGGATACTCATCCTAATTCATGTACTCAAACATGAATCACAGTATAGGAGTTTTCATGCGTAGGAACAATGGTTTATTTTCTAGCTTAGAAATATACAGGGAATTACAATATCTCCCCCTTGGGAACATTCATCCTCGAATGAGACTAACTGAGAGGGGAAACAATAAGATGAACATGAATGACTGAAACATAATCTCATGACTTACGTGACAAACAAAATGATTCATACTGAACATGCATATCTGATGCAAGGGTAGTTGATTTATGAATAAAGGACTGAGTGTTCTGAAGAACTAAGTTTCTCAGAATGAGAATGCATATCTAATGCAGAGATTGATAAGCTGAATCCATGCATATCTGATGCATGATTATATGACTGGCATGATACATGAATGCATGACTTAAAGTACTGATAAGTTGATCACGCATATTTGATGCATGAGTACACGACTAAACTGACTTATGAACATGCGACTTAACATGCAATGGTAAAGACACCAAGTTTGAACTAAAAACTGAGCATGGAATGGATTACCAAGTTTGGTACTGAAATCTGAACATGAGAACAAGAAAGCTCAAAGAAGACTGTTACCTTGAACCGAACATACTGATGTGTCTGAGATTAATTACTCAATATTCATGAGCGGAAACATAAGAACATAACTAAGTCTAGAACATGATACATGAACTGAACCGATTCTATAATGCATGACATGGATAGAGTATCTTATCATGGACTAAACTGAGTTGTTGAGTACAATGTTACGACTGAAATTTGGAGCTAGAGGGTCAACTTATGAGTATCCCTACTCCAAACTGGATTCATTACGTGAGAAGAGAACGTTATGCTTATGTTATGAAAGTTAAGGGGATCATAGCATATCTCCCCCTTGGGACACTAGGTCTCTCTAGGAATACAGTCTTGGCTGAGCTACTGAGGGAAACTGAGGCGATGCGCAAGGCACCTAGGAACTAAATCATGACTGATTATCTGAGATTTGAAACTTGACTCCTGATACATGATCTAAGATGAAGAAACTAAACTTCATGCACTGCAACTAAGACAATTGAAAGATTTATGAGGTGTTGATCACGACTGTATGAATATACTAACTTATTTGATTAACTGAATAACTGATAGCTGAATACTGGGCATGTGAGACTTGTCTGTACTTAGTCCAAATAACTGGACTATAGCCGTAGAATATTACGCATAGGAGGTAATGATTTAATGGATAACATGAGGTAATTGAGCATGAATGAGCAAAACTGTATCACCTCAAGAATGAAAGGCTAGTCATATAACATGATTTGGAAAGATCCTGTAGACTGAGGTACTGAAATACTACTGACTAAGTAACTGATAGTTGTAGCATGGGTCAAGCAAGTCTGGAACTGAACTGAGTTTCTGATCTAACTACTAAACTGAAGTTGGCACTAAAACTAAAACTATAACTGAGATTCTTACTGGAACTAAATACTAGGTTCTGATAACTGAAAGCTGATAACTGAGGTTCAGGATGATACTAAAATACTGAATTCTAGAACTAAACACTGATTACTGGGTACTGACTACTAAAATTGTAACTAAGATGGAAACTGAGTTTCCATAGTACGCGATGGGGATTGACATAAGTCAAGGATCTAAATATAGATTCACACTCTGTACTTCCCCATCTTATAAATACAACCTCATGATAACCATTTACTTTCACACTAACATGGTATTCAAGCCTATCTTCGTAACTATTCCCTCTTATACAGTAATCATGCCACAATATTCTCTTAACATGAAACACTTTCTATCTCCGATCTAAGCAACTTCTCATCACTACAATGTTCCATAAGGAAAGATTACTGAAGGATTACATCAGGAGAACCTAAAACATAAATTGGCACTGACTGAACTTGACACATGACTGAAACCTGAGGAATAAAATATCAACAACATGGAATTACCAAAAAGGTCTGAACTGAGGATATACATGACATAGTCTAAATTTATCTTATCTGTAGGGGCATATCATGATTCATGAAAACTGAATATGCTATAAGGCGTGACATGTGTACATGAGTCATGAGCTACATGACCTGAGTCTGAAATTTCCTAATTCGTGAGACATGATTCGTAACACTGAGGGAGCTGAAAATCTTTATGCGGAGAACTGGGAGAGCACAAGAGTCTATGAGAAACATGTAAATATAAGTTGTGTTCATGGAACTGAGTTATGAAACATGTGTAGGCATCATGCTAACAGAAGTACAAAACTTGTACAAAGATAAGGATGGATTGGGAATCGTCTTCCCTTACTGATTTTTCTATACATACTAGCACTACTACTGGAATTCTAAGAGCCTAACTTGGTTACTTGATCTATCATCTCCCCTTTGACCTTAAGCCATCATCTTATGTCTGTGAACACTTTACTAAGCTCTGAATTGAACTTTAATCATAATCACATACTTACACCCTGTCAAACACATGCTTGCCTTACTAAGCCCATTAGCTGCTTCTGTTGCTTCATATACTACAAATATCACATCCACACCTTCATACTTAATTCAAATCAATAAACTTAAATTCTAGCTTACACTGTTCAAGCCTACTGATTTACTCTGGTACAACTATCCCCATGAATACATAATCTGATCAAATTGGATAATACTATCCCAACTCTACCACTGTTAACTCCTGAGTTCATGCTTAAAAATTCTTGGTCTACGGTGTTATAGGATTCTGAGATAAGATCTTATGGCATATCTAAAATTGGGTTCGTGACTGAGTTCTCATGGTCATGAATGAAATCTGTATGACTTGGAACATAACAGGATTGATGGGGCATTTCTGAGTCTGTGGGTAATCCCATAACTGGTTGAGGAAACTTTATTTCTAGAACTTTAAGCTACACTATTTTTATTGCATTGAAAGTAAGGTGGAGTTAAAATGCATGGAGCATGACGAGAATCTATATGAGTTTTCTTAGAAAAATTTTCTATAGCACGATTTGAGACATGAAAGAAGGGAAACTATTTCTAAAACATCTCATAACCTCCTACACATAAGTGTGGTGCACAACACATGCATGTACAAGACTCTACTACATATGGCTTTTCAGACTTCCTAGGACACTGTTGAACCTTAGGCTCTAATACCAAGTTTGCAATACCCTTATTTTCTAAACTGAAATTCTACATGGTGCTTATGACCTCGAAGGACCATAATCTAACCCATGACTAATATATGTACCTTTACACTGTATAATATAACATAAAAATGCGTAAATATGTACTGAATGTCCATAAGGTTCAACTGATTAAACATCTGATAAGAACAATATCTAAAAATAGTATAACAATACCAAACCAAATCTGAAATAACTGTCTGACATGCTATAGTTTGGAAAGCCTCTAAATTTCTGAATAAGGAGTTGATGGGACATGTCCGCAACTAACTCCAACTACTGAAATAAACTAAAAAATGCAATAGCAATGAAATCATTGTATCCTCAAAATATGAGGACTTACTTCTAACTCTAGCTGTTGATATTGGAATCTACTGCTGATCTGGAGCTCGTGCCTCTAAACCTTTGGTGTAACATAAGAGAAATCACCATTGGGTAAATACATCAGTACGATTAAATGTACTGAGTATACGAGTGAGGTAGGCTAAATGCAAAGGGTTATATGCATGAACAATGCTGACTAATATGAACGTGAGAATTCATACATACATGAGAAACTATAATTGAACTCGTGATGATACTAACTATTGAGTCTAAATACTGACATCATGACTTTACTGACAATCACTAATAAGTGAGGAACTAACACTGTATTACTAAATACTGAGGGACTAGTGTTATGTTACTGATACATAAATAACTATGTATGAAAGTCTTGATTATGAAGGACTAGTCTAGTTAACTGTATCTTACAGTCTAATTATAAAGTATTAATCTAATTGACTGTATCTGGCAGCCATGAAGGAACTGATATGCTTGACCGTATCTGACAGTCATGAAAATGGATACTAGTAATATGAGTTCAGAGAACTGGTAATAATGATAACATGACTGACTGTATCTTACAGTACTGAATATGGTGGAACTAGCTGAGTTCCGTATTGTATCTGACTTGACTATATCTGATAGTCCTGATATTCTGAAGAACTATCTGAGTTTATTACAGAAACTGAGATCGAGACTAAAACTGAGACTGTGGGAAGTAATCATCGAACCGACATACCCCAGAACTAAACTGGTGGGGTCCAATCTTTACCCTGATTGGAAGGGTGTCAATACCGTGCCACGGTTAGAGATAACATATAAGTAACCCTATTCTATTTTGGGGAGCTCATTCCGTCTTCCCTACTATTAGGTAAACTCAAAAGAGATGCATTAGCTCTATGGGTAGGTACATCTCAACCTACGTTGGCTACGTAGTTCTGGAACACAAGGATTGCTTCTAGGAATATCACCCTCTGATTGTGGCAGGTGACTCCCCATCCTTGGGTTCACTCGGTGCTGAATCCTACTCCGTACTGAAAGACACTGAACTGATTAGCTGAACTGAAATGATTAACTGAACTAATTTATGTGGGATTATTTAGCGGAGCTAAACTGAGTTTACTGGATTCCGATGACTAACGGAATGTAGTGAGTTTTGATGATTGATTGAGAGTACTAAAGTTACTAAGATTAACTGTGAATACTGAGGTTGCTGAGGTTACTGAGGTTACTGAGCATGGAGATTACTGAGATTACTGGGTTTTCCTGAGTCACATGACTGACTGATTTCTATATATCATGGCTTGAATGAGAGTATCGTAAAAGCATGACATATCCTAGGCATACAACTATATTTTTGGGGTACAAGTACCCCCAGGACTCGATGGAAAGAAACTGACATACATGACTGACTTGATCGTAAGAATAACATTCACAATTCATAATACCATAAATAGGGGATTTCATACTACACATGGTTATCATATTCTCTATCATGGAAGATACTGCATATAACATGTACATACTTGCATGGTTCTAATTTTATGAGCATTCCATAGTACAACAACAATACATGACAATTTGCATGGAATTCATGTTGAGTCTAAGGGATAGGGCATGGGCTTGTCTTTTAAGTTCTATTTAGCTAAAATACATGATTTCTAGTCTCTTAGGTATTTTATCAAACACCTTACATGCACCACTTTGGGCATAGGTTTATTCATGAATTCAACCACCCAAATCACCCAAAGTTCATATATTTAAACTAACATGCCATCCTAGTTTCATACAAACCCATAAAGATTCTATCTTGACATCATTCAGCACATAAACAAGATTAACAATCAAATCAAAACATAAAAAATCAAGGAATATAGTTTAAAATAGGGTTCTTGGACTTCATGGAAGAAAGGAGACCATGAATGAACACACGCATACCTTAGTTCTTGATTTAGTGAAGATTGATGGAGAGATTCTTGGAATTTAATAGTAGAATTTGCTTGAACTTGAATCCTCCAATTAAAACCCTAATGAGTTCTTGAGAGGATTTTGATGAAAAAGAATTTGTTTTGGTGAAATAATGTCTTAATTCCCTGTTTGGGAGTTTATATAGGGGTGGGAAGATGACTCAAATACCCCTCTAGATGCGTCTTTTAATTTCTGTAAAAATTTCCCGATTTGGGCCCCTGGCGTGACGCGGAGACATCGCGTTGCCACTTTTTTATGACCTGGAAACTCACCGTGTCATGGTGGAATCTCGAAGAGACTCTGGAAATTTAAAAACATCATTTTTTCTTATGGCGCGACGCTCCACTAACTGAAATGACACTGCTGAAACTTTAAATCGCCATAACTTCTTCACCGAGTGTCCATTTTTGGCGAATTTGATATCAACGGAAAGGTTATTAAATTCTCTAAAATTTAGAGGTATGAATCTACAAAAATACCACTTATAAATAAATTTATTCTCATTCAAAGATAATCTATGTGAAATCACACACGAAAATTTGGTGGATTCAAAAGTTCTTAGCTTGGCTTACTCTAAGTGACTCTTATGAACATTATTAACACATAATAAGCTTTATTATCACTAGTATACTCATCCTAATTCATGTATTTAAATATGAATCACAGTATAGGAGGTTTCATGCGTAGGAACAATGGTTCATTTTCTATCTTATAAATATACTGGGTATTACAGGCACACTGTTGTGTGATCTTGCGTGTCCCCCTTATAGATACTCTAATCCTTGCGGAAAACTTGTATTGGGGGATTGGCTTCTGGTTCAAGGGTGGATTCCATATATTCTGTGGTATTACTGATTGTAGGGTGTACCATCTAGCTAAAAAGTAAGACAAAGAGTGAGTCATGGTTTCAAAGAAATGTTTCAAAGTCTTTAAAATACCCATGTGATTTATTACTATATGATATATTTATGAACTGTTTTAAATTTCTCCCATATATGTTGATTATAAAGGACTACTTTGGATTAACTCTACGAACCAGTACTTCTGTATTGACCCCCCTCCAACTCCAACCTCTCAGGTTCTGAGACACAGTCTAGGGGTTAAGATAAGCAGTAGATAATTCAGACAACAGAAGAGATTGTACAGTGGTGATCCTTCTATATTTCGAAAGGTCTAATGTCTTACAAATATTTATCATTCTACAGTTTTTTTCTATTGGGGGCCTTGTCCCAGACTTCAGATAGTATTGTTTTGAGATTTAATAGAGATTTCACAGACTGAGTCAGATGTTATTTAGATATTGTTGGAGTTTTTCTTCATTGTTAAACTAATTTCAGAGTATGACCATATTTCCGTATTCAATTTATAATTCTGTATTTTTCTTTTATTATATGAATATTGTGCATGATTACCAGATAGAGTGGGACATTCGAGCCTTCATAGGTCGGATGTCTATCATGGCCAGGCCCTAGTTCGGGTCATGACAAACTTTGTATCAAAGAACGATTCATGTGGAGGCATGTGTAATGAGTTAAATAACTATTTTTGAGATGCCTAGACTTATTTATTTGACTCTTATTTGATGTTGGATTAATTTTAAATTTTTTCTATTGCTTGGTAATTGAAAGTCTATAGGGATCCTTCTTGATCTGAACACGTTCCATGTGTGAGTGAGGTGGTTGTTATATTTCATGTTTACATATTAGTGTCTAGAACTTGCCTAGTGTGTTTTCAAAGCAAAATAAAGAGTATTGGATTTAGGAGATGATATAGGCATTTCTTTGACAACCTTGTTTTATACCTACTTTACCTATCCTTTTTATTGAATAATCTTTGTTATCCCCACTAAGCCTTTTGCCTATTCTTTGGTAGTCTTATATGTAGCTTATTTCTTGTCTTTCAATTGACCAAAATATGATCCAAAACTACTAAGCACTTTAGTAAAATATTAAGATCTTAGGGAGTGTATAATTAAATAAGGAAAAAGTGAAAGTAATGCCCCGAGGAAATAACTGTTGGTGTATTTGAAAAGCTTATATGTTGTCGGGAAGGAGTAGTGTAATGAAAAAAATCAAAAGTGAATCATGCATAGAGAGAAAATACTCTCTACTAAAGATATGTAAGCTATCTTAAAGTGATAAGGAAAAAAATAGAGATAGGAAGATAAAAATTGTGGAAAATGGGTTGGTTGGGGATGAGTTTTAATATAAAGTGTACCGTTTTAAATGCTTAAGGAAGATTACTACCCATAATAGTTCCTACCCATTCCTTATCCTCCATTACAACCCTGAACGTCCTACTTGGTTTTGAAGTTTGATATTTTGATATTAGTGGAGTACTACACTAAGTAAAACCTTATGGTTCATCTTATGCATGAGAATTCTTTGTGAGAGTTAGCAGAATTTGATTCTTACATCCATTTTTGTGATAATTGCATATTTGTGAGGGAATGTGGGTGATTCTTTTATGGTGAGTGCACATGTTTAATGATAGATATCTGACCTATTTTATCTCTTTGTTAAGTAATGTGCATGAGTTTTCCAACATGGTAGAGTAAATCCTTTAGTCTAGGATGTATTGAAGTAGTATTCATATGTTTGGAAATGGAATGTGACATGCCTGATTTTGAACTTGCTATTTATGTACTTGTTGTAGTTCAAGCTAGAGTGTATTTGTTAAAGTAGTGATGACAGAATTTTCCTTGATTGTGATTAATGTAAAGAGTAGTCTGAGAATGAACAAGTCTTTAAGTGTGGTGTGGTGATTTTAGGCATATTTAGACACTTAAGTATCAGTATTTACATGTGTTTAGCTTAGTTTTGAGGATAACATAGCCTGCTTATGTGAATAATTAGTGATATCAGTGTATTTTGTCTTAAACCTCATGTTTATTTAGTTTGAGGTTCATTTAAATGAATTCAAGAGTAAAAACAACAAAGGAAAGGCTAGATGAGTTAACTAGTCAAGCTAAGCTTGAGTTGCGCCTTATTCTCAAGTGATTTTGATGAGCTTAAACCAATGTATTCTATAATGGTAGTTAAAATATACAGGATTTTAATGTAGGTGAATTGTCTGACTTTTTATGCTGCAAATCATCTACAATGGATGATGGAACAAGAGCAAGTATAATGGGAAATAAGGAACAAAACCAAACAAAATTATGCCCAGTTATTGCTCCCTCCGAGTTGTGCTGCAGAGCCCAAGATCCCAGCCATGCTCCAAACCACTTGATGTATTAAGATACTAGAATTAAAAATCTATAAGCTCAACAGAGTCCCACCCAGTTAATAGAATGAGATCTGCGCTACAATCGGGCAAAGTCAGTCCCAAAGTCTTAGTTTGAGTAGAAAACATGCGGCACTTGCATCTAATCCTTGTGGGACTTGTATTGGGTGGATTTGAGGATATATACACATATTAAAATGTTGTAAAGTAGTGTGCAAAATGTGGGGGAAGTTGATAAAATGAAATTAACACACACACACACTCCTAAACCGTATAGGATTTGGTTTTCTACTAATTTTAAGTGAGGGCAAGGGGGTCAGTGTGTTTATTTTTGTGTGGGGATGAATTTGGACGAAAATTTAGGATATAAAAGGAGTACTTAGCCACATTTACACATATTATTGGAGGGATACATAGTTTGGAGAATCAAGGAAGATATCAAGGAGCTCTAAATTAAGGTTCTATTTTCTTTTACTTTTCTTTCTTGTAATTTTGACTGATAAACCCATTTATGGATATTCGTTGTATGAATATGAGGGGATAAACACCCTATTTATAGGTATGAGGCTACAACATTATTGTGTAATTATGTTTTGCTCATTCGTTAATGTGTTAATCAAGTAATTGATTACTCTTGCATTCTTGTTCTACTAGTCTAAAACGTCATGAACTTTATTATAAATCTAAGTGTCCCAAAACGAATTGACTATAGGAGTCGAGGGACGTAATGAAGAACATAGGGTGTGTGGATCATGTATTTAATAATTTAATAAAAATTGCTAAAATATGATATGTGGTTAGGATAGTAATATACCTAAATGCCCCACTTGGTTAATGAAATGAGAATATAACTTAGTGCGTCCAAATTAAAGACTCACATCCCCACTCAATGATGTAGTTGGGAGACTAAGTTTGGTAGATAACTTAGTTGATGACCATCACTGGGTTATATTATTAACCTCGTAAATCAATAATCATGGTTAACACCAATGTCGGCTAGAAACTTTAGTTATGGATGAATGTGATGTAAATGACTCAACCATAAAATTCTTTGTATATTGTTCACAAGCTAAGTTTCATATCATTGTTATTTTGATTATTTAGATTTTAAAATCAAATCTCAAAACTCTTACTGGTGACAAATCACATTTTTAACTCAAATAGCAACACTTAAATTGGATAGTTTGTTAAAAAAAAAAGTGTCACAACCTAAACCAGGGCCTTGCCATGACGGGTATCTCAAGTCTCACGTGGACTAGAGATCACCCCCTTCATTTAGCCTAACCAGCACAAAAACCTCAAGTGTCAGATGAGTTCTGAATATATAACAAGATAACATATATTAAATCTAACCACCGACAACCAGACAACCGTCTGTCACCGAAACAATCAACCAAACCACCCAATTCCACAGTAATCCAACAAAGCCTCTACAAAACCAATATCAATAAAATATCGGGACATGCCTCCGACAGTAGCAAAAACAAAGTCTAAACAAGGTCTAAGACATAGGAAATAAGGACCATGAAATGAAGTCTTCAAAAGTATGGAAGCTCACAACTTCAATGTCAACTCATGAACTAACTAGAGCACCTGATCGCTAAGAAGGAAAAGTAGAAAAAGTTTTGGTGCCTATATCGCGTGGCGATACCACATCTGGAGACAGATAGCGGTTAGAGAGATAGCATGTAACACAGGGATAGAGGAATAAAATAATGCCATGATCACAATTCAAAACCAGGACAACATCCAAAGCATAATATCATATGAAATACTTGTGCATACAAATAAATATAATATCACATTCCATGGTAGAGAATAAGGTTTAGCATGAACTTTGAAAACCTTAACCTAGAATGTGTAGCATAACCATTATATAATAAGGCACCCATGGGCTATAAGGTCCCACCTCTCCTCTAGATAGAAGGGCCCCAATGTGTGTGCCTCACGAACCAGAGAATATCCACATCCATTTATGCCTTTATGGGGGACTCGAACCTCCTAACATAGTTAAAGTAACTTAAGCACCAATGTATACAATATGGGGGACTCAAACCTATCAATCATATAGACATCCGTATCGGCTAGTGCGGTTTCCATTGCTAGTTCTTTGGAGTCCACATTCACGGCCCGACTACACATCCTGCTTTAAAGCCCAATTAAAACATTCATTACACATACAAAACCATTAATCCAATTACTTACCAAATGCATCCCATTGGAATTATCATACCAACTCCACTTCCAAGCGTACAATATGCGATAACTATTATTAATATTCTTGGGACTCAAGCCCATTGTCTAAACAATGAAGTCCATTCAATTCATCCTTTAGGGACTCAAACCCATTTAGCATTTCAAATCAATTTATGGCCAACAAAGCCTTCATAAAACCATTTACCAATCATTAACCTTCTTAGGCCAATGCCTTAGTTCAAAACACATTTCAACATGTGACAAAATCACTCTCATTGACAATTTTACAAATAGGTTGAGGGCACACCATTTTCAAAACAAAAAACCATCATATTTAGGGTTAAACATGACCCTTTAGTTAGACCACAATTCCCATGCTCCCATATGTGCAAAACCATTATTAAAACATTCATAATTATAAATTAAATCATGAGAAAGCAATACCCAACAATATTCATTTAAATCGTCAACATTGGTTTTCAAAACCACCATTAATGACTCATGAACAATGTTTTAAACATACATTTTTAATGAACAAACAATGAGGGAAAAGTCACATGCCTGAGTTACAAAGATTCTCGGGGAGAATTTGATCCTTAAGCCCTTAGATGACCACTTTGAAGAAACCCTAGCCTAATCTTTCTTGAGAGGTTTTAAAGAGAACTTAGAGAGTGTTTTGATCTTGTTAAATGGTATAATGAATGACCAAAAGTGTTATAAGACACGGGGGCTTAAAGGATTGGGGTGGGAATTGTCCAAAGTACCCCCAACTTAAAGCTGTAAAATCCCTTCTTTGGTTATGAGTCAAGCCATTGAATCGTCACCACAACTTATGACTCGTACCATTGAGCCATCACCAAGACAGGGAATTGGACACCACTCACTACCCAAATTACAACTTCCTAGTCCCACTCGTCACTAGACCATATGAATGATATGGTATAGTCGTGACCAACACAGAATGCCAAGGGCTTGGACACTGGACAACATGTTACTAGACCCTAACCCTCATCACATGATCATACGACTCGTGAGGAGTATTTTGTGTACAGGATAGAACGAGGCTAATAACACACTGTTTAACTTACAACTAGGGTCACTTGATCCATAACCACACAATACGACTCATGGTATGAGTCGTAAGGAGGGTCGAAGCCTAAAGCTCTGAATATTTGCAAAGGCCAAAGTCCGAGGCATTTTAGTCTTCCCCCTTAGTATCATTCACCCTCGAATGATAGGTCAAGCAACACAAGCACGATTAATCCAAAAATACCTCTACTCTTACCTTTAGCTAAGTTATAAAACAAAACATGCCAGGGAAATCAATCTTTTCCTTAACAAAGACTGACAACAAAGACGTCAGGAATACACACATACCTCAGGTATGAATTTTTAAAATAGGGGATAGGAATGGATACTTGGACTTTATGTCCTCCTCAGCTTCCCAAGTAGCTTCCTCAAACTTTTGGTTCCGCCATAGAACCTTTACCGAAGTCACATCCTTCGTCTGCAACCGATGAACGTGCCAATCCAAAATCCTTACTGGGACCTCCTCATAGGACAAAGAATCCAAAATACCAATGTTCTCCAAGGGAACAACCAATGAAGAATCACGCACACATTTCTGCAACATGGACAGATGGAATGCCGAATGAATAGAACTCATGCTAAAGGGCAAATCCAACTCATATGCAACATTACCAATCCTTCTAAAAATCAAGTACGGGATAATATAACAGGGACTAAGATTCCCCTTCTTCCTAAACCACATCATTCCCTTCATGGGAAACACCTTGAAGAAAACCCAATCTTCAACCTCAAATTCCATATCTCTTTGACTTATGTCATCATAGGAGTTTTGGCGTTTTTGGGCAGTCTTAATACTATCCCAAATCTCCTTCACCTTCTCCGTAGCTTGGTGACCCAAATATGGTGCAAACATCTCTGCTTCACCAACCTCGAACTACCCGCTAGGAGATTGACACCTCCTATTGTATAATTCCTTAAACGAGGCCATACCAATGCAAGAATAGTAACTATTGTTATAGGAAAATTTAATAAGAGGAAAGTGATCATACCAACTACCACAAAAATTGATTACACAAGCTTGCAGTATATTTTGCAGAGTCTAAATAGTTCTTTCTTCTTACCCATCTGACTGCAGGTAAAAGGTGGTGCTAAGGATTACTTTAGTACCCCATCCACGCAGAAAAGAGCACTAGAAATGCGATGAGAACTGAGCACCACGATTTAATATAATCGAGATCGGCATACCATGCAACTTTACAACCTCCTAAAAGAACAACATTGTATAGTCCTCGGCAAAATAAGTAGTCCTCACTGGCAAGAAGTGAGCAAACTTAGCCATCCTATCCACAATGATCCAAATAGAGTCACACTAATTCTGCAACTGAAGAAGGATAGTAATGAAATCCTTATTAATTACCTCCCACTTCTACCATGATAGTTTAATTTTTTGGCGTAGCCCATCAGGCCTCATGTGCTCCACCTTCACTTGCTGGCACACTATACACTTATCCATAAAGTTGGCTATATCCCACTTCATGTTATTCCACCAATATAAACCCTTGAGATCATAATATATCTTTGTTGAACTGGGATGAATCATAAACTGAGATTTATAGGACTCGGCCAAAATCCTACCTCATAATCCATCCACGTTGGAACACACAAACTCCCTTGGTACCTAAAGATACCATCATCACCGATCTCAAAAGCCATTACCTTCTTCTTTCCTACATCATTCTTGATTTTTATCAAGTGAGGGTCTTATACCTACTTTTCCTTTATTTTAAAACCAAGAGATGATTGCACCACCTATTGTACAAATACACAACTATCCTCAGAGTCCAAGAGACAAACTCCAAGGTTATCCAAATGGTGAATATCCTTCACTAATTCTTGTTTATCCTTATCCACAATAGCTAGACTCCCCATGGATAACCTATTAAGAGCATCAACAACTACTTTAGCTTTACCTGAATGGTAGTGAAAGATCATGTCATAATCTTTTAGCAGCTTAATCTACCTCATTTGCCTAAGATTAAGCTCTTTCTGGGTTAACAATACCGCAGGCTCTTAAGATCAGAAAAGATATAACAAGTACCCCATACAGATAATGACGCCATAGTTTCAACACAAACACCACAACCTATAGCTCCAAGTCATGAGTCGAATAATTCTTCTCATGAGCCTTCAACTGTCTAGAGGCATAAGCAACACCTTTGCTATGCTGCATCAACACACAACCCAGACCAACCATGGATGCATCACAATAGACGATAAAACCTTTAGTTCCTTCAGGCAGAGTCAATACTGGAGCTAAAGTTAACTTGTCCTTTAGCTTCACAAAACTACCCTCGCAAGCATCAGACCATAAGAACTTCACCTTCTTCTTAGTCAACTTGGTCAATGGAGAAGTAATATAAGAAAACTTTCCATGAACCTCCTATAATAACTATCTAAACCCAAGAGGCTCCGAATATCGATTGGAGTCGTGGGTCTAGTCCACTTCTTAACCACAATAACTTTATGAGGATGCACCATGAGCTCTTAACTAGACACAACATAACCCATAAATGTAACAACGTTCAACCAGAATTCACATTTAGAGAACTTAGCATACAATTGCTGGTCTTTCAAGGTTTATAACACCTGATGAATGTGATCAAAATGATCCTCCTTACTCTTAGATTACACTAAGATGTCATTAATGAAGACAATCACAAACAAATCTAGCCAATGACGTACGACCCTATTCATTAAGTCCTTGAATATTGCAGGGGCACTAGTCAAGCCAAACGACATAACTAAGAATTCAAAATACCCATACTAGTATGGAAAGCTTTCTTAGGGATAACCACAACCTTAATCTTTAACTGATGATACCCAAAATAAAGATCGATCTTAGAGAAGAATTTGGCACCCTAAAGCTGATCAGAGAGATCATTAATTCTCATAAGCGGACACTTATTCTTTACTGTCACCTAGTTCAACTGTCGATAATCAATGCCCATACGAAGGGAACCATCCGTCTTACGTATGTACAAGATAGGTGCACCCCACGAGGACACCCTATGATAGATGAAACCCTTGTCTAAGAGGTCTTTCAACTGCTTCTTAAGTTCCTTGCTCTCAGCTGGAGCCATTCTATAAGGGAGGGTAGAAATAGGATGAGTGTACGAAACAATATCAATACCAAAATAAATCTCCCTATGGAAGGACAATAGGTATATCATCAGGGAATATTTTAGGAAACTCATTTACCATATAAATAGAATATATGGAAAGATCCTCTAATTTAGAATCTTTAACCCAGACTAGATTACAGAGACAACCTTTGGAAATTAACTTCTGAGCTCTAAGATATGATATGAGCCTTCTCTTAGGCACTAGAGAACTTTCCTCCCATTCAAAAATTATCTCATTAAGGAATTTAAACGTAACCTTATGGGTCTAACAGTCTAACAAAGCATAGCACAAGTGCAACCAATCCATTCCTAAAATAACATCAAAGTCAACCATGTCCAACTGTATCAAGTCTACCAGAGTCTCTTTATTTCCAAAAGATACCACATAGCCCTTATTGACTCTTCGAAAAACCTGAGAGTCTCCCATTGGGATAGAAATAGGGAAAAGGTTCGGTAGACACTCAGGATCAAAACTAAAATGCACAGCCATAAATAAAGTCATATAAGAGAGAGTGGATCCTGGATTAAGTAAATAGTACACATCATGGGAAAAGAGTTTCAACATACCAGTAACAACATCCGAAGATGACTTAGAGTCCTAATGAGAAGCAAGAACATACAAGTGATTTTTGTCAGTGTCAGTACCAGAAGCAGAAGTAGCATCCTTTTATGAAAGTGCTGATGATGAGAAAACAACAACTTTATTGGCTCCAGAAGCAACCCTAGAAGGACAATCACACTGCATATAGCCAATCTGACCATAATTAAAATATCAGTTTCTCCCCTTCTCACATTGGCCATAGTGTGGCTAATCATAAAATATGCAAGAAGGATATGATAGCGTAGACTATGACCCACAAGCCTAAGATTAGGAACCCTATGCCCTGTACCCTCTATCATGCTGAGAAAAATAATTGCCTAATAGCTTTGGGTAGGAGTAATAGTCGAAGAGAAAGAACCAGAACTCCCCGACTTCTTTTTAGGCCACTTTCCCCCATCTCTACCACTCCGTTACTGGCATCCACTCTGATAAAAAAGTCAAAAGTTCTTACTCTGCCTCTCACCAATCTCAGCTTGCTTCTTCTTTTCTTTCTAAACCTGTTGCATATATACCACAAGTCGATAAATATCTATATCCCTATTTAACAAGGTAGCCTTACTCTCCAAGATTAACTCATGAGATAATACAGAAGCAAACTTATGTATTACAACACTCATGCTAGACACCAACTCAGGAGTATACCTGGATAATTAATGGAATCTTAAAGCATACCCCCCGACTGTCATTCTTTCTTGCTTCAAGTTAACAAATTCCTCTATTTTTACCTACCTCAACTCATGTGGAAAGAAGAGGTCCCAAAACACACTAGAGAAATCATCCAACAAGGCAGAACCAATGTCTTTGCCTTTCAATTATTCCCACTTTTCGTACCACTAGTACGCCATATCTTTCAATTGGTAGGCAGCAAACTTTACACCTTCAACCTCTAAAGAATGCATAACCTAAAAGATTTTCTCCATCTCATGAATGAAACTTTGAGGATCCTCCAAGACTTTTGTACCAGTGAACATCGAAGGAAGTAACCTCATATATTGGCCAACTCTAGTGTCCTTTGACCAACCTATACCAACACTAGAAAGACCTGACTATTGTGATTGAGATATCATAAACTGAGTTAATAGGTTAATGGAGCAACAGAGCTTAGTGTTAGTAACCTCCCCTTGAGGCGACTAAATATGAGTGTTACCCTTAAGAGTAGAATCAGTGGGGAAAGGTGAGACTCCACGAGAACAGTGGAAGAGATCCATCCATATTGCCCTCAGATAGAATAGGAGGAGTTCCATGGACATCAGATCTTCTTGGAGGTAGGATCTAAAAGACAAACAAATAAAACTCAGAAGGATCTAAGACCTTAGAATCCATTCCTAAATGTCTTGTTGCCTCTCTCTTATACGTGTGGTATGCTACACACCCATAAAAGATAATCTACTTATCATGGCTTTGAGGATAACCAATTAACCATGAACTTAATCTCTAATACCACATTTGTCATTACCCAAACTAGGGTCTGGCCATTACGGGTATGTTAAGTCCCATATGGACTTAAGGTCACCTCTTTCATCTAGCCTAACCTGCACAAATACCTTAAGTGTTGAATGGATTCTGAACCTATAACAAGATAACATATAATAAATCTAATAACAATTCATAATGAGTCTATACCATCCACCAGTAACTGGATAACCGTCCTTCACCAAAAATATCAACCAAACCACCCAAGTCTACAGTAATCCAATAAAGCCTCTACAAATCCAAAATTAATGAAATAATCAGGACATGCCCCCGATAATAGCCAAAACAAAGTCTAAACAAGGCCTAAGACATAGGAAATAAGGACTATGAAATGAAACCTTCTGAAGTATGGAAGATCACTATTTCATTGGCAACTCACAAACTAACTCGAGCACCTGATCACTGTGTTGGAAAAGTAGAAGAAGTTTATGTGCCTGCATCATATGGGGATACAACATCTGGAGACAGTTAGTGGTTAGAGAGCTAGTATGTACTCAGCGATAAAGGAATGAAATAATGCCATAATGACAGTTCAAAACCCATACAACACCTAAATAATAATATCATATAAAGTACTTATGCATACATATAAATATAATATCATATGCTGGGATAAAGAACAAGGATTAGCATGAACTTCAAAAATCTTAACCTGGGTTGTGTAGCATAACCATCATATAAAAAGGCACCTATGGGCTATATGGACCTGGCTCCCCCTAGCTGGAAGGGCCCCAATGCATGTAGCAACATGAACCAGAGAATATCCACATCCATATATTCCTTTATGAAGGACTCGAACCTCCCGTCATAGTTAAGGTGACTTAAGCTCCAATGGATACAATATAGGGGACTCAAACCTCCCATTCATATATTTAGTTCGGGGGACTCGAACCTCTTATACATATAAATACCCACACCGGGTAGCGGTGTTTTCAGTGCTAGTCCTTTAGAATCCACTTTCACGGCCCGATTACACATCCCACTTTAAATTCCAATTAAAATATTCATTACACATACACAATAATTAATACAATTACTTACAAAAGGCATCTCGTTAGTATCATCATACCAACCCCACCTTCAAATGTTCAACATGCCATAACCATTATTAATTATCTTGGGACTCAAACCTATTTAGCATTTCAAATCAATTTATGGCCAACAAGGCCTTCATAAAATCAGTTACCAATCATTAAACTTCTTAAGACAATGCCTTAGTTCAAAGCACTATTCAATATGTGACAAGATCACTCTCATTGAAAATTTCACAAATAGGTTGAAGGCATACCATTTTAAAAATCCAAAACTATCATATTTAGGGTTAAACATGACCCTTTAGTTAGACCACAATTCCCATGCACCCATACGTTCAAAACCATTATAAACATGCATAATCATAAATTAAATCATGATGAAGCAATACCCAACAATATTCATTCAAATCCTCAACCTTGGTTTTCAAAATCATCATTAATGACTCATGAACAATGTTTTAAACATATGTTTTTAGTGAACTAACAATGAGAGAAGTGTCACATGCTTGAGTTACGAAGATTCATGAAGAGAATTTGATCCTTAATCCATTAGATGACCACTTTGAAGAAACCCTAGCCCAATCTTGCTTGAGAGTTTTTAGAGAGAACTTAGAGAGTGTTTGGATTTTTTTAAAGGGTATAATGAATGACCGAAAGATGTTATAATACATTGGGTCTTAAGGGATTGGGGTGGGAAATGTCTAAAGTACCCCCAACTTAAAGCTGAAAAAATCCCGCCTTTGGTTACGACTCAAGCCATTGACTCGTCACCACAACTTATGACTCGTACGGTTGATTCGTCACAAAGATTGAGAATTTGACACCATACACTATCCAACTTATGACTTCCTAGTCCAACTTATCACTAGAAAATACGGCTCGTATGCTCGAGTCATGACCAACATAGAACACCAAGGGCTTGGACACTGGATAACTTATGACTGGACCCTAACCACTCGTCATATGATCATATGACTCATGATAAATATCTCATAATGAGGACATAACTTGGATAATAATACACTGGTTAAATTACAACTAAGGTCACTTGACCCGTCACCATACCATACGACTCATGGTATGAGTCGTAAGAAGGGCATAGAGCCAAAAGCTCAAGAAATTTTCAAAGGACAAAGTTTGAGGCATTTCACCAAGTCCCTATAAGATCGATAACCATCTTGAAAGATTTATTTTACTACTTTATTGTCCATGCACACTTGTGTGTATGCAACACCATTCTACCAATAGACATTCCATAGGTCATGATAATCTTGGTGGCTCTTTGATGAATAGAATATTGAGAACTATAAGGTTCTATTAGCATCGATTGTCTCAAGTCATCAATATCTAGACACATAATTTACCAATAATGAAGGGCACCATATCCTCCTTGGGAGCAAATCCTAACTTTCTATCTTTGGATTGCTTCCTTTAACTGAACTAAATAGGACCGCGATCTTTATTCTCCCTTATCTTTGAAACTAAATAAGAATCTGAACTATTCTTCACCATAACACTAACTTTGACCCAATCCACCTACCGTACTCCCAGTCTATAAATTCTATACATCACAAACCAATTATTTCTTCCATCCTCTACATGAGTAATGCTATCCATTGAAAGTCTTCTAAGAGCATTAACCACTATTGCCAACTCAAGATCATAAGTTGGGTAATTCTTCTCAATAAGTTATAAGTTATCTAGAGGCATATAATATGACCTTACCATGATGCATAAACAAAAAATAAAGACAACTCTAGAAGTATCACAGTAAACAACAAACCCATCTGGACCCTGTAGTTGAGTTAAAACTTGAACAAAAGTGAGTTAAGTCTTTAACTCTTGAAATCTCTTCTCATAAGCATCTAACTATTAGAATTTAACTTTCTTCTTAGTAAGTCTGTACATAGGAGAAGAAATAGATGCAAATCCCTCAACAAACTGTCTTTAGTAACTAGATAAACATAAGAAACTCCTAATGTCTGATAGAGATATGGATCTAGGCCAATTTCTAACTTCTTCAGCCATTTAAGGATCAACCTGAATGCCCTAACTAGAAATGATATGACCTACTGTTGTTTTCATCTAAATTCACATTTCTTAACTTGGGGAATAACTAGAATCTTTTAGAAATCTGCAAGACAGTTCTCAAATGGTCTCCATATTCATCCCCATTCTCAAAATAAATAAGAATATGATTTATAAAGATAATGGTAAACGTATCTAAGTAATAGTTTAACACCTTGTTCATAAAATATTTAAAAGTTGAAGGAGCATTTGTTTGTCTAAATAAACAAATACAAATTCATAGCGACCATATAAGTTCTAAAGTTGTCTTTAGAATACATATTCTATGACTTGAAGCTGATGATAGCTAGATTTGAGGTCTATCTTTGAAAGTAAATTAACACCTTGAAGATGGTTGAACAAGTCATTAATCCTAGTAATAAGATACTAATTTTTAACTCTAACCTTATTTAATTGATAGTAGCTGATGCACATTCTGAGGGAACCATTTATCCTATGCACGAACAGAACTGGAGCACCCTATGGAGTGATGTTGGGTCTAATAAAATCTTTATTAAGAGGCCTTTTAACTATTTATTGAATTACTTAAGATCATATAAATCCCTTCTAGAAGGAGGAATTGAGATACTTTGGGTATTAAAAGAAGATCTATTCTAAAGTCTATCTCTCGCTATGGATGAACTCCAGGTAGATCTTTAGGAAACTGACAAAAAAGTTTAGGTTCTGGACTAAAAATTTAGGGTTGCATACTTGGAATACTTGAATCATACTAGATGAGATTCAACTTTTAAAGATCATTTTTTCCCTTAAGGTAAGAGACAAACAATCCTATAGTCAATGTATAACTACCCTTCCATTTTAAGATTAGTTGATTCAAAAATAGGAACTTAATGACTTTTTTCTACTGTCGACTAAGGCATAACAAAAATATAACAAATCCATGACAAGAATGACATCAAAATTAGTCATATCTAACTCTACTATATTATGTGATGATTTTCTAGGAAACTATGACTGGATAATTATTGTATACCCGATCATCTATAATAGAGTCACCGACAAGAGTAGAGATTGAGAAGGGTTTTGAAAAGGTTTCAAGATAGACACTGAATCGACTATAATGTTGGGAGTCGCAAAGAAAAGTATTGCTCGAAGATCTAACAAGGAATACACATCAATGTGGAAGACTTGTAACATACCAATAACTACATCAAGGGAACCCTCCTAGTCCTATCGAGTCTAAAAAGCATAAAACCTATTGTCACTGCCCACCACCTATACTAGATAAGGCACCTTATCGAGATAGGTGACCTACTAGAGCTTCTGAGGAGGTAGAATGAGTACAACTATCAATATCACTTCACTTGGTTAATGGAAAATCTCAGATTCTATATCCTTACCTTCCACAACCAAAGCATCCATCCCTACCTATCAAATATTCTTTGGGGTGGTTATTCCTATACTTCGTACAAGTTAAGAAAGTATAATCACTGGAAGCACTATAGCGAGCCTTAAAACTTGACACTCTATCCTATCTGGCAGTTGAAGATGGAACACTCAAAGATGATGGTGCTAGATTGAAGATCACTGCAGATGATAAGAGTGATTCCACCTCCTGACTTCTACTGAGAAGAGTCAAAGTTACTTGTTATTGTTGTTTTAGTGTCCTTTTCCATCTCACATATCTTTTCTTCCTCAATCTTCTATGCATGAGTCATAAGTATGGATATGTACATATCCCCAATAACCATATTGATCCTTTACTTCTTGACCACCGACACAGAAACACCTGAGATAAACTTACTCATAAAATCTTTTGGATCAGCCACCATTTTTCCTGAGAAAACTTAACAGAATGCTTTTCCATAGACATGTTTCCTTATTTAAAATTAATGAAATCTTAAACCTTAGCTTCCTTTATTTCACAGAGAATGAATCTATTTAAGAAAGTAGTAACTTACTCATTCTAATCAACTAAGTCTGCATCCTCATGCCTACCCTTCTTCATTATTTGCACCAAGTCTGAGCCACTTTCTTCAACAGATAAGTGGAAATATAAACACTTTCAACTGAAGTAATTGTAATACCCTATGTATTAAGTCCA
Organism: Capsicum pubescens; assembly: GCA_030864215.1. Lineage (NCBI taxonomy): Eukaryota > Viridiplantae > Streptophyta > Magnoliopsida > Solanales > Solanaceae > Capsicum > Capsicum pubescens. The sequence goes on along the minus strand of CM061543.1, from coordinate 49,981,808 downwards.
CTGTGGAACCTACGACTCACTTATTAAGTCATAAAGACTCCTTATGATTCGTGATATGTAATTATAGTCAAGACAGTGTTGGGTGGTTGAAGTTCTTCTTTGGTTATGAATCATGCTAAGTGAGTCGTTATGAGTCAATACGAGTCATGATATAAAATCTTAGTCCAGATGGTGTGGGGTATTTGAGGTTCAACTTTGGTTACAACTCATGGTAACTGAGATGTTATGAGTCTATACGAGCCGTATAGTGAGAGTCATAGTGACAACAATGTAGGACCCCTAAGTTTTTATTTAGGTTACGGTTCGATGTCATGAGTCATATTGATTGACTATGAATCATAGGACACGACTCATAGCCATACCAGTAAGTAACCTTCCTATTACTGCCAAGGTTATAAGTCATTAGGAAGACTCATAATCAAATGTCATGAGTCGTAAGGTGAATCGTGACTACTAATGGTCAAGTTTATAGTTGTCAATTAAGGGGCCTTTTCATATTTTCTCCTTTTTAAAATCCCAATCCACGATTTAAAACATAAAGAAGGCATTATTTTTCCCCATTCTCAATCACTTAACAACGTTATTTCTTCTCTCTCCCTCAAGAACATCAAGACTAGGGTTTCTTCTTCAAAATCACCTCTTAAGTTCACAAGTCTAAGTTCCCTTCAAGAAAGTCAAGCAAGTCCAAGTATGTGGCGTTTGAGAAAGGATAATCTTTCCTCCTTGTACTCAAAAACTTTATTTGTAAAGTTGTATTTATTTGATTTAAATTAGGGTTCATACCCAATTCTTATATTCTTGAAGTTATGACATTATCATGTGAATTTAAGGTTTAAAGTGCATAAGAGTTTGCTTTTGTTCATGTTTTGACTTGCATGATTTCTATTATGATGTGATTTCCATTATTTTGACTTAGAATTTGATGAATTGATGAAAGATTCCAAATTGAGTATTGAGTATATTATTTTTCCATGAGTTTCTATGAAAGAATGCATGAATTTCAAGACTTTAGTACAAGATGTTCAGATGCAAGAAGTTTAAGTTACAAATTTTTACAACTTTATTGAAGTTCAATGTTGATTTGATGATCTCAATTAAGATTAGAATTCTACAACTTCACCCATGAGGTATGATTTATGCAAGAGATGCATAGTTGGTTTCTAATTACAAACCCATATGCTATTATATATATATATATATATATTGGAGTAGTATTTAGCACTACGAAGGGAATGTGGATGAGCGCATCCTAATTTCTTGAAACTCTGAGCCACCATAAGTTTAAGAGACCTCTCCATAGAGGTATTCTTTTAACCAATATGAATGAAGTTTAGTAATCACTTAAGTTAATGTTCTATTCCAATGGTAAGGGTAGAAAATCTCTCCCTAATGTGGGTAATACATTGGACTCCATGATATCTTACATGGTTTATGTCAGCTATAGAAATCTCCCACAAGAAAGAATAAAACAATGATTTTAGAAACTAGGTGTGATGACTCACTAAGATTTACATTATGCTTTATCATTTATGTTTTTTATCCTTTAATTTCTAGCTTTAGTCATGTCCAAGGTAAGTCCTTTTACACTTAGCATGCATGATTTGAAAGTTTATTCAGTTTTGGTTTTACTTATGCATTCACCCCAATATACTTAGTACATTCTAGAAGTACTGATCCATATATATTTCAACTTCCTACATTGTCATATAACATAGATTTTGGTGCTTGTTTCCAACAACACAAATAGTAAAGGGCATGACTCTTGCATCCCAACATTTGATGGGTCCTTATAGTCTGAGGAACAAGTCTATTAAAGTTTCAAACTATATGGATGTTGCTTAACAAGTTTATTTCTTTATGGGTTAGTTGGAGGTTTTCCCTATGACTTTTTTAGTTATAAGATTAGAGGCTTATTGAACAATACTTATTTCAGTTAAAGAGATTTTATTGAGATTTCTAAATTTTAAGATTTCAAAAAGGATATTTAAAAGTTAGTTTCTTTCATCAATTATGTATATCTCAATCCACCTTCCTATGAGTTCAGTGCCAATTAGATATCGTGGGTTAGCTTGGGACTACTTGTAGTCTTAAGCATTGTGTGACGTCCAGGGGGTACTCTCAGGTTGTTATAAACTTAGTATCAAATCCTAAGATTTTAAGGATCCTAGGGAGTCTGACAAGATGAGTTACGTAGAGCCTTGATCATAAGTGTGAAGCGCACCACACCTATGAGCAAGAGTCTACAGGATGTATTAGAAATTGTCCATTCTTTCATGATCTCAATCATGCTTTAAGTTTGTCTTTGTCTACTCAAATTTATGTTTTCACGTGATAGATAATGCCTCATCGCAGAGCTTACGTATGCAGAAATGAGGACCACCTGGGCCCACCACCACTTGCAGACCCTCTAAATGAAAATGTTTCACATGTTAAGTTTAGAGAAGTGTTCCAATTGTTAGCTCAGGCTATGATTGAAAATGTTCAAGGACACCAGCTAACAATAGTCCCACTACAGCAGAATGGTAACTTAGCTACATCCAGAATTAGGGACTTTATGAGGATGAACCCACCTGAATTCTTTGGGTATAAGGTGAATGAGGATTCCCAGTTCTTCATTGATGATGTGAAAAATATAACACAAATTATGCATGTTACTAAAGAGGAAAGTGTAGAGTTGGTGACTTATTAATTGAAGGATGTAGATTATGATTGGGTTACCATGTGGAAGAATGGTAGGGGTAAGAATGTGGTGCTTATATGTTGGCAGGTATTTTACAGTGCCTTTCTGGGTAGGTTCTTTCCTCGTGGGATGAGGAAAGCCAAAGTGGAGGAGTTCAGGAACCTGAGTATGGGCTCTATGTAAGTAAAGGAGTACTATCTTAAGTTCACTAAGTTAGCTAAGTATGCTCTAGAGTTGTTGCCAGACTCCAGGGCTCGTATGAGTAAGTTTTTCACTAGAGTGTCTTATTTAGTGGTCAAGGAGTGTAGGACTACCATGCTGATTGGAGATATGAATATTGCTCAGTTGATGATGCATGCTCAATATATTGAGGTAGAGAAGTTGAAGGAAAGAGAGAGAAGAAACAAAAGAGCTTAGATTGGATAGTTTGAGTATAGTCAACAAAGGTCCATACATGGAAGTAATTTATAGTTTTAGGGTCATTCATCAGTACCTACATCATCCTCAGCTAGTTCCCCCTGTACCCAGGACCAAGCAGGAGCAGTGGGGTACAGCTTTGAATTTGAGATCTCAGGGTAGTATAGCCAGGAGGCCTATTTATCCAATAGGACCCGTCATGGTGAGTGTTTGATGGGAAAAAGGGTTTCTATGGTTGTGGTAAGATGATTCACAGGATTAAGGAATACTTGTATGCTAAGCAAGGAAGTATAGATGTCCATCCTCAGAATTAGGCCACAAATCTAGAAGCTCAGCCAGGCCATCCGGCTCCTCCACTGGGTGCATCATCCATTACCAATGGTGGTTAGTGTTAGAATAAATTTTATGCTTTACCATCCCATCAATAGCAGTAGAGTTCACCAGACGTTATCAATTGTGTGCTTCATGTCTTTCACCTTGATGCATATGTGTTATTAGACCCAAGATCAAACCTTTTTTTTGTGACCCCACTTTTTGCTATACATTTTGGGGTGAGCCCTGAAAATATTCCTAACCCTTTTCATTCTCTACTCCAGTGGTGAGTCAGTTATAGCTAGGAGATTCTATAAAGGGTGTCCCATTACCATTCTCCATAAGGTCATTCTAGAAGACTTTATAGAGTTATACATGATAGATTTCAATGTTATTCTGGGCATGGATAGACTTCATTCATGTTATGTGTCAATCAATTATCGCACCCACGTGGTGAAGTTTCAATTCCTGATAAGTCAGTCATTTGTGGGAGGGTAGTTCGGTGCCTCCTAAGGGTCATTTCATCTCATACCTTAAGGCCAGAAAGTTAATATTTAAAGGGTGTATCTACAACCTAGTTTGAATCAAGGATACTAAGTCTGAAGCCCTAACCATTAAGTCAGTTTGTATAGTCGGTGAATTTCCAAAAAATCTTCCCTAATGATTTGCTAGGGGTACCTCTAGACAGAGAAATCAAGTTTGGTATTAACCTTTCCCTAATACTCAGCCCATATCTATCCCTCCAAATTGTATGCTCTATCCAAACTCAAAGATTTAAAGAAGTAGCTTAAGGACCTCTTAGATAAAGGTTTCATCAGACCCATTATTTCCCCATGGGGTGCTCCAGTCCCATTCGTGTGAAAAAAAGATGGAACTCTCAGAATGTGTATACACTATCAATAGCTAAACAAGGTTACCAGCAAGAATAGGTACCTCATTCCTAGGATTCATAATTTGTTTGATCAGCTTTAGGGTGACTGGTAGTTTTCCAAGATCGACCTTAGGTAGGGGTACCACCAGTTAATAGTGAGGGAGCACGATATTCCAAAAATGCCTTTCAAAATATGGTATGGACATTTTGAGTTTCTAGTTACGTCATATGGAATAACGAATGATCCTGCAGCCTTTATAGATCTAATGAATAGGGTATCTAAGCAGTATTTGGACATGTTTGTAATTGTTTTAATAGATGACATTTTGGTGTATTCTTGGAGTATAGAGGAACAAGCAGATTATTTGATAATAGTGCTGCAGACCCTCAAGGACCGACAACTGCATGCGAAGTTTAGTAAGTGTGAATTTTTGTTAGAGTTTATTACCTTTTTGGTGCATGTCATTTTAGGAGATGGTATTCATGTATACCCTTAGAAGACTAATACAGTGAAGTACTAGACTAGACCCATCATTCCATCCAATATTCAGAGTTTTTTGGGTTTAGCTCGGTTTATAGAAGTTTTGTTAAAAGGTTTTCCTCCAGAGCCCACTATTCACTAAGCTGACACAAAAAGGTGAAGTTTATTTATTCGGATAAATGTGAGAAGAGTTTCCAAGAATTGAAGGATAGATTGACTTCGGCACCAGTGTTAGCTCTACCAAAGGGGTTAGGTGGATTTGTAGTGTATTACGATGCTTCCAGAGTTGGGTTATGTTGTGTTTTGATGCAAAATGGAAGGGTAATAACCAATGCCTCCAGACAACTTAAGGATCACAAAAGGAACTACCAAATTCATAACTCGAAGTTAGCTGCTGTAATATTTGGTCCGAAGATTTAGAGACACGATTTGTATGGTGTGTATGTTGAAGTTTTCACTGACCATAAGAGTCTTCAGTATGTATTCTCAAAAATGGAACTAAATATTCATCAAAAAAGGTTGTTGGAGTTATTGAAAGACTACGACATAAACTTGCTTTACCATCCAAGTAAGGCAAATATGGTCGCCAACACATTGAGTAGGTTTTCTATGGGTAGTATGGTTCATGTGAAAGAGAAGAAATGAGATCTGGCCAAAGAAGTCCATAGATTGGCCCATTTGGGAGTATGTTTTCTTGACATGGGCGATGGGAGAGTAGTGATTTAAAATTGTTAGGAATCATCTCTTGTAGTGGAAGTAAAGGAAAAGTAGCTTAATGATCCCAAGGAGAAGATGGTGTACTTTGCTATCAAGGTAGGCTTTGTGTTCCCAATGTTGCTGGGCTGAGGGAAACAATATTAGTTGAGGATCACAGTTTGAAGTATTCTATTCATTCTAGAACTACTAAGATGTACTGCGATTTGCAAGAAATTTATTGGTGGAATGGTATTAAGAGGGATATAGCATAGTTTATAGACAAGTGTCCAAATTACTAGCAAGTTGAGATTGAATACTAGAGGTCGGGTGGTACGCTACAGGAAATCAACATCCCTACTTGGAAGTGGGAAGTAGTGAATATGGATTTCATCATAGGGTTTCCTTGTACAAGACATCAACATGATTCATTTTGGGTCATAGTCGACCGAATGACCAAATTAGCCCATTTCCTACTTGTTAACACTTCGGATACAACGGAAGATTATGCTAAGATATATATTTGAGAGTTATTAAGGCTTCATGGGATTCCCTTGTCCATTATTTATGATAGAGGCATATAGTTTACTTCCTAGTTTTGGTACTCTTTTCAGAAGAGCTTTGGTATGAAGGTTAATCTTAGCACTGATTTTCATCCACAGACCAATGGTTAGGCTAAACACACATTTTAGACATTGGAAGATATGTTGAGGGTGTGCGTTTTAGACTTTAAAGGAAGTTGGGATGATTATTTAACTTTGATTGAGTTTGCCTATAATAATAGTTATCACGCTAGCATTTAGATTGTTCCATTTGAGGCACTGCATAGACGTACATGTAGATTAACCATACCATAGTTCGAGGTTGGTGAAGCAATGCTTATTGGGCCGGACTCTATTATTAAAACTATGGAAAAGGTTCAGTTGATCTGTGAAAGGTTGAGGACTTATCAGAGTCGTTAGAAATTGTATGCAGATGTAAAGAGGAGGGAACTGAAGTTTGAAGTGGGTGAATAGGTATTCTTGAAGGTGTCTCCCATGAGAGGGATAATGTGATTTCGAAAGAAAGGGAAATTGAGTCCCTAATTTTTTGGCCCATATGAAATAGTAAGGCGTATTGGAGAGGTTGTGTATGAGTTGGACCTCCCTCCTGAGTTAGCAGCTGTCCATCCAGTTTTCCATGTCTCGATGCTAAAGAACTGCATTAGGGATCCATTGATGTTGGGCGTATTTATACCCCTAAGAACCATAATTTACCCATATTTTAGCTAAGTTTGGAGGATAAAATATATAATTCCTTCACTTTTAGTCCATTTTCCTTTAAGTGAGCTAACCTATGTGATTAGCATATTTTTCAGGTATTAATGATGAAGATTTCAGCACTTTGTGGACCTTTGGGCAGCAAAGGGAAACTTCACATAAGAGGGAAGGCAACTTTTGGAAGCTTGTGGACTGAATGTGATGCATGGAGAACTTGTCCCGGGCAAAATCAGTATTTCTAAATACTTAGGGATGCAGAAGTAACTTAGTAGGACAAGGATGTTATAAAAACCTTATTTGCTGAATTTTTCAGCATTCATTCGATCATTATTATTGAGCATTGATCAATTATCATTAGTCATTATTCAGTTTACAGATTCTGTAAGTTTTGGACAAAGAAACACGGCTCACACTTGGAAACGGCTAGAGAAAAACGTTACTCTCTTTGTGACGCTAAGATCACTTCCATCGCCAAGATTGTTCTAGGTTGTGGTATGATGATTATGTCTATTTTGATTTCCGTCGTATCCATGAGTAGCTAAACTTCTCTGTTAGGGTTATGGAAACCTTGTAAGATACTATTTATTGCTATGAGTTTGTGAATTCTTGATGTGTATGCTACTTATATCATTACTCTCTTTGTTTTAATTAAATTCTCATGGTTGCAAACATAGAGAACATGCCATTATAGCATTAACTTATTCGGGAGAAAAGTTACATGTTTGGAAAAGAGAGTGTGACAAGGAAATAGGGATTCTAACCTCTATTTACACGTTAATGCCTTAATCGGATTAACTTCTTGGAGAATTTGTACCATTTGTTATACACTTTAGGCTCGGGAGAGCTAGAGTGAAATAAATCCTTGATGGTTGGGAAACACTTGGATTTAGAATTAGAATACGATTCTCTATAAGTGCATGCATGTCTAAATTATGCGTTACTCATAGTTAATAGAGAAGTAGAAACTACAAGGTGGACATAACCCTAACTTATTATTCTCTGTGATTAACCTTTACTAAACAAATCATTCATTCATTACTTTGATATTATTAATTCACGCCTAAATCAAAACCCCCCTTTTCCGTGGAATTTTCGACCAACAGTCTACTAACAATTGCAACACTTAGTGACCAAGTATTCCCTGTGGGATTCGACACCCAACCCAGTTGGGTTCTATATTTGACAGCGACCGCTTACACTTTCTAACGTGAGCTGTAATTTGGGCATTATCATCCATCCCTAGTAGTACCCCTAGAGAGTATCGGGGTCAAATATAATTTGACCTATGAGGAAATTCCGATCAAAATACAGGATAAGCAAGTCCGAAGACTAAGGAATAGGGATGTGGCGTCAGTAAAAGTTCTTTGGAGAAACCAATTAGTTGAAGGAGCCACTTGGGAAGAAGAAGCAGACATGATGACCAAGTACCATCATCTCTTTTCTTCAAATTCAGTCCCTACCAAAGGTAAATTGTTAACTTCAATAAATTATTTCACTTTAAGACTGTTTAAATATTCTCATATCGTATCACGTGTCCGTAAGTCATTGAATCCTTATGATCACTGCAAGTTTGATTGTAAATTCAGTGTGGAGATGTTTTTTTTTCAAAATTTCTAATCCTAGATAGGACTCATTTGAGGATGAATGTTTCCGAGGGGGATATATCGTGAAACCCTGTGTCTTTGAGTTCCACTAGGGAACCTAAGACTCACTCATCAAGTCATGAAAACTCCTTATGAGTCATGAGATGTAATCATAGTCAAGACAGTGTGTGGTAGTTAAGATTCTACTTTGGTTATGACTCATGCTAAGCGAGTTGTTATGAGTCTATACGAATCGTATAGTGGGAGTCGTAGAGACAACAGTGTAGGACCCTTTAAGTTTCTGTTCAGGTTATGGTTGGAGGTCACGAGTTATATTGACTGACTACGAGTCGTAGGGTACAACTCGTGGCCAGACCAGTAAGTAACCTTTCAGTTACTACCAAGGTTAAATGACATGAACAAGGAACTAGTCATGTCGGGTATCTCAAGTCCGAACAGGACCGGAGACAACCCCTACTACCCAACCGTAACCGCCCTACTCCCTCCGTCGGAAAAATTTCTAGCATATAACAAAGTAAAACAATAATAATATAAATACACAAGATAAAGTCTATAACTATGATTAAACAGTCACAACCAAGTGTCCAATCAATACCAATCCCAATGCCAATGCGAATACCGATGCTAACAATAATACCGACATTGCCCATGCCCATAGTAGTATAACAAAGCCTCTAGCCATAATCAAAGAACATACGGTCGGGACATGCCCCCAACCATAGCCAAAACCAAGACCAAAGAAATAACAATAATTGAAAAAAAGTCCATAGCATAAAATGGAGTTTTCCGGAGTATGGAAGCTCACCATTTCAATTTGACTCAAAGCTATCCCCGAATCCAAGTCACTGAGCAGGAGGAATGGTAGTATGGCCAGTTCCTACATCGCATGGGGATACATCACCCGAAGATGGTTAGCAGTGTAAATGCTTGCATGTAACTCAGGGATAAAGGTAAAATACTTCCATCATTCAAAACCAAATTAAATAACCATATGCAATCACATGTATACATACATATCATGTCGTTATAGGGAACAAGGTTTAGCATACATTTAAACCCTTAACCTAGGTTGTGTATCTTGGGTATCCGAAACCACCCACGAGTTATATGGATTCAACTCCTCCTGCTGAAATGGCCCTAGTGCATGTTCGCCACACGATTGGAGAAAAGAACCTGATATGGATAGTATATCTCCAAAATAATAAGTGTGAGATCATGCACACGGTCACAAGGACCACCTTCACATTGGCAAATATGAGTTTCCAGTGTCTGTCCCACCGAGACCCCCACTTTCCAGGGCTTTTCTACTAAACTCCATTTAGGCCCATATTAAATCATTTACACATTCCCACCATTTACTAATGAGTCTTATAATTAGGAATTGACCATTGGTATCATCAAACCAAAATTAGAGCTTGCAAGTCCATTACTTTATGCCATATAAACCATTAAACCAAATCAGACTCCATCGTTTCCAATCAACCAAAACCATTTGTAATCAAACCTTTGCCACCAAGGCCTTTCCAAAATCATAATAAACCAATGATGATAGGCGTATTTACACGCCAAAAGTACTATAATTGACCCATATTTTATCTAAGTTTTGAGGACAAAATATATAATTCATGCACTTTTAGTCCTTTTTCCTGTAAGTGATCTAACAAATGTGATTAGCAAGTTTTCAGGTATAAATGATGCAGATTTTAGCATATTATGGATAACTTGACGCCCAAGGAAGCTTCACGAAACAAGAAAGGGAAATCTTGGATGACAAGGACCAAAAGTGACGCATGGAATATCTGTCCCGGGCAAAAACAACATTTCCAAAGACTTTAGGGATCAGCAGTAACTTATTAGGATTAGGATAATGATGCAGTAACCTAGTAGGACTAGGATAAGTAATGCAGTAGCTTAGTAGGAATAGGATATGGGTGTTATAAATACCCTATTTTGTTAGAGATTTTAAGCATTCTACTTTTAGTTCCGAATCATTCTAATTCTTCCATCAATTCGAATTCTCATACTTTTACTTTTTATTCAATTAATTCTTATTAATTTCTCTTCATCTATTCGATCAAAAGTTACACAACAAGAGAAACGCTATTCTCAAAGGACTTCACGCCACAAGACACATACTACACGTGAGATCCTATTTTGATATAATGATAATGTCTATTGTGATTTCCATCGCACTCATGAATAGCTAAACTTCTCTGTTGGGGTTATGGAAGCCTTATGAGGTACTATCTATTGCTATGAGTTTGTGAATTCGTAACACGTATGTTGATTATATCAATATTCTCTTCATCTTAATGCAAATTCTTGTGGTTGCAAACGCATAGAATATGCCAGTATAGCATTAACTTGTTCGAAAGAAAAGTTATATGTCTGGAAAAGAGATAATGTCAAGGTAATAGGGAACCAACCCCTGTTAAAAAGTTAGTGCCATAACTGGATTAACCTCTTGAAGAATTTGTACCGTTAGACACGTTTTAAGCTCGAAAGAGTTAAAGTGAAATAATCCTTGATGGTCGAAAGACGCCTAGATTTACCATAGAATACAATTCTCTATAAGCACATGCATGTCTGAATTCCGCATAACTCATAGCCAATAGAGACGTATAACTCATAAGGTGGACATAACCCCAACTCTCAATTATCATTGGTTAAACATCTTAATAAACATTCTTTCTTTTTACTTTGCTATTTTCTGTTTTTTACTCTATTATTTTGTTTACATTATTGCATGCTACAAAATCCCCCCTTTTACAAGACTTGCACCAAAAGTCTAATAATTTTGCTTACTTAGTGACCGGCTATTCTCTGTGGGATCGATACCTAACCCAGTTGGGTTATATATTTGACAACGAACTCTTACACTCTTACGAGAGCTGTAGTTTGAGCGTTATTACAAATTGGCGCCGTTGCCGGGGAATACAGTTGTCAACTAAGTATGTGATAGTTTCTAGACCCTTTGGTCAAAGATTCTCGTACTTTACTTTTAGTTGTTATTTTTGTTTTCTGCAGGTTTTGTTCAGTGCATGCCCCATACTCGAAGTTCTGGTTAACCATTATTACCCATAAACCCTGAACCGCAACTTATTGGCAGAATGGATGCACAACATGACATTGACAGGAGGGCGGCTCAACAAGAGCAGGCTAGACTAGCTGCACTGGCAGCTGCTCAAGTGCATCAACAGAATATTGATAACCCAAGTCATGTAACAAATCCTGATGATGAGGACCTGGGTGATGAGGAGCTACTGAATCCTAGGCGTACTGATGAAGTGGCGGCACCTATGCATAGGAGAGATCATCAAGCTAGAATGTGACCTGACCGTCGAGCTGTGCAGGCTCCTATTGATGATGATAATGACGATTTAGATGGAGCTGGTGCTACAGGAGCTATTATTTCTCCGCCTTTGGCACCTGGAGAAAAGTTCAATATCACCAGCACCATGTTTCAACGATTGCAGCTCAAGGGATTATTTGGTGGACTTGCAGGCGATGATCCGAATATGCATCGGATCAACTTCATCTCTATATGCAAGTCATTCGACAACCCAAGCGTTGGACAGAGTGCAATTCGGCTGTGCTTATTTCCATTGTCTCTGTCTGGGGAGGCAACTCTATGGTTGAACGGGCTAACTCCTGATTCTATTACTAATTGGAGGCAACTGAAAGACGCTTTCCTAGAAAGATTCTTTCCGCCATCCAAGAGAGCCCAATTAAGGGATAAGATCAGCAATTTTCGACAGCTTCCAACTGAAGCTCTCCATGAAACATGGGAGAGGTTCAAGAAGAAGCTTATGCGGTGCCCAAACCATCATATGACCAATGTCCACTTGATAGAGATATTATACAGATCTTTCAACTCGGTGACTAAGACAGTGGTTGATAACGCAACAGGTGGATCATGTATGGACCTTACTTTTCTCGAGGCAAGTGATATGCTAGATCGTATGACAAAGAAGAGTAGAGCTTGGCATACCAGGGATTCTGAGGTAGCAAGCTCTACCGTATCTGTTGGCATGACTGCAGAGCAGAGGCGTAGACAAGAAGAACGTGACCAAGATATGGCTCACATGAAAACGCAGATGGATCTTCTTACCAAACACTTATTATCAGGGAAGACCGAAAAGGTTAAGGCTGTTGTATCACAGGGAAGAGATGGATCCGACTATGAGGAAGAAGCAAACTACTTGAATAATCAGGGGGGTTTCCGAGGCAATGCCCAAGGAAACCAAGGTCGGAACTATTATGATAAAACTGGATACAAGGACCGCGACCAAGGTAGTTGGAAGAACAAGAATGACAATAGTGGTTTATAAGTTCCCCCAGGAAGACGTGACACCACTACATCTGGGTCGGGAAATATGGAAGAGATGATGGCTAAACTGTTGAAAGGAGTGGAAGCAACCAGCGCGGGAGTAACGGAGGTAATAAATGATTTGTCCTCAATGAAGCAATTGGTTGACTCACATTCCACTTCAATAAAACAAATAGAGAAGCAATTGAGCCAACTTTCAGCAGCACTCAATCAAAGAAAGGCAGGCACTCTACCTAGTGACACTGTGCAAAATCCAAGGAACGACGGATCATGCATGGCTATTACTACCAGGAGTGGTAAGGTGCTGGAAAATTCATCCCAAAGCAAGCAAGTGGCCGAAAATAAGGAAGATGATGACGCCATAGAAGCTGACTAAGACGTTCATGACGTCACTCCTTAACCTCCACAGTCTGAAAATATCACTGAACCAAAACAAGATAAAAAGAAAGTGGTGAAGAAAACTATTACCCTTCCACCACCACCTTTTCCTCGAAGATTGAAGAACAAGGCGGATGATACAAGGTTCAGCAAATTCATGACTATGTTAAAACAGCTGACCATAAATATTCTGTTGGTGGAAGCACTTGAACAAATGCCTGGGTATGCGAAATTCATGAAGGATATTTTGACAAAGAAGCGAGCAGCAAGCTATGAGTTGACAGATACTGTTCATCATTGCAGCGCAATTGCCACCCGATCACTAGTTCAGAAGAAGGCCGACCCCGGTGCTTTCATATTCCTTGCACCGTTGGATCTTTGAATTTTGCCAAAGCATTATTTGATTTAGGAGCCAGCATCAATTTGATGTCACTATCTATTTACAAAAAGTTGGGGTTGGGTGATCCTACTCCAACCAACATGAGGCTCGTAATGGCGGATAGGTCGGTAATACGACCTATTGGTATTCTATGTGATGTATTGGTGAAGGTTTCTTCATTCATCTTTCAAGCAGACTTCGTTATTTTGGATTGTGAGGCAGACTCAGAAGTTCCCATAATCTTGGGGCGCCCTTTCCTTGCAACAAGAAGTGTGCTTATTGATTGAAGAGCTAATGAGCTTTTATTCTGAATAAATGACGAAGTAGTTCGCTTTGATGTGTGCAAATCAATGAAGCACCCCAAAGAGCTGAATGTATTCTAAGTAGAGGATGTTTATGTTGATGATGAGAAAGAATTATCTGAAGAGGAGCAGATTATTGACGACCCATTGGCGGTTGTGCTCATGAATTTTGAGCACAAGGATGCTGAAAACTATGAAGAAACTATTGGTGCTCTAACAGGATTTGGGTCAGATCCTCATGCTCCCAAGAAGCTGGACCTTGATCTAAAAAATCGACCCACACCACCAGTTAAACCATCTATTGAAAAGCCACCCACGTTAGAGTTGAAGGAGTTGCCTAGTCATTTAAAGTATGCATTCTTAGGAAGCGTAAGCAGACTCCCAGTCATTGTGGCAGCAGATTTGGGTGAGCAGCAAGTTGCAGCTCTCATTGCTATTTTACAAAAGTATATAAGATCCATTGGTTGGACCATCGCTGACATCATTGGTATTCCACCTGGGATTTGTACACACAAGATTCAACTTGAAGAAAATTGCACACCCACTATTGAGCATCAAAGGCGTCTCAATCCACCTATGCAAGAAGTGGTGAAGAAAGAAATTATTAAGTGGTTAGATGCAGGGGTTGTGTATCCAATATCTGACAGTACATGGGTGAGCCCGGTACAATGTGTTCCCAAGAAAGGAGGCATGACGGTAGTTGCGAATGAAAAGAATGAGCCTATTCCACTCAGACCTGTTACAGGATGGAGAGTATGCATGGACTACCGAAAGCTAAATTCATGGATGCTTAAGGATCACTTCCCAATGCCATTCATGGACCAAATGCTCGATCGATTAGCGGGGAAAGGATGGTTTTGTTTCTTAGATGGTTATTTCGGCTATAATCATATTTGTATTGCCTCCGAAGACCAAGAGAAGACAACGTTCACATGCCTATATGGTATGTTTGCCTTCAAACGCATGCCATTCGGGCTATGTAACGCACCAACCACTTTTCAGCGATGTATGATGTCCAGTTTTTCTGATATGGTTGAAGACACCTTGGAGGTGTTCATGGATAATTTTTCAGTTGTGGGTGATTCATTTGAATCATGCTTGGCAAACCTAAGTATGGTGTTACAAAGATGTGTTGAATTCAACCTAGTGCTGAACTGGGAGAAGTGCCACTTTATGGTTAAAGAAGGTATTGTTCTTGGGCATAAAATCTCTGAAAAAGAAATTGAGGTTGATCGAGCTAAAATTGAATTTATCGAGAAGCTACCACCCCCAATTTCAGTAAAGGGAATTCGTAGTTTCCTCGGTCACGCAGGTTTCTATCGGCGGTTTATCAAAGACTTCTCCAAAATTGCTAGTCCATTATGCAAACTTCTGGAGAAAGATGCAAGGTTTGACTTCAATGATGACTGTTTGAGGGCATTCGAATGCCTCAAAGGGAAGCTAATTGAAGCTCCTATCATTGTAGCACCAGATTGGTCTCTACCATTTGAAGTCATGTGTGATGCTAGCGTGGTAGCTTTGGGTGTTGTACTTGGCCAGAGAAGGGAAAAGTTATTCCACCCAATCTACTACACAAGCAAGGTCCTGAACAAAGCCCAAAAGAACTACACTGTCACAGAACAAGAGCTTCTAGCGGTTGTGTATGCTTTTGAAAAGTTCCGTGCTTATTTGTTGGGAACCAAAGTGGTAGTTCATACTGATCATGCAGCTTTGAGATATCTAATGACAAAGAAGGATGCGAAATCGAGGCTAATTTGATGGGTATTGTTGCTGCAAGAATTTGATTTCGAAGTAAAAGATAGAAGAGGTTGCGAGAACCAAGTGGCTGATAATCTATCTAGACTCGAGAACGAGCATATAGCGCAGCCTGATCTTGAGATTGACGACGCATTCCCTGACGAAGAGATCTTAGCCAAAATAATGGAAGAGTTACCATGGTATGCAGACTTTGTGAATTTTGTGGTGAGTAATGTGATGCCTGCAAATATATCTTTCCATCAAAAGAGGAAGTTCATGCATGTGTAAAACACTACTTTTGGGATGAGCCATATTTGTGTTGATGATGCGCGGATGGTGTTATCAGGCGATGCATATCCCATGTAGAGGTACCGAATATATTGGAAGCATGTCACACTTCCCAAGTTGGGGGACATCACGCAGGTAATCGTACAGCAATGAAGGTATTGCAAAGTGGATACTATTGGCCTTCGATATTTAAAGATGCCTACGAATTTGTGAGAAGATGCGACCAATATCAGAGATAAGGCGCAATTTCAAAACACCATGAGATGCCCATGACGAAAATTCTTGAAGTTGAGCTATTTGATGTATGGGGTATTGATTTCATGGGCCCATTCGTAAATTCGTTTGGAATGAAATACATCCTAGTCGTTGTAGATTATGTTTCAAAATGGGTTAAAGCAGTAGCATTAGCCGACAATGAAGGAAAGCGTGTTGTAGCATTCTTGAAGAGAAATATCTTCTCTCGCTTTGGAGTACCACGTACTATCATAAGAGATGAAGGATCTCACTTTTGCAACAAGCTGTTCAAATCCATATTGGCCAAATATGGTGTCAAGCAACATAAGGTAGCCACACCCTATCACCCACAAACTAGTGGACAGGTAGAGGTTTCCAATCGAGAGATCAAGCAAATCCTTGCTAAGACTATAAATGCTAATAGGAAGGATTGGTCTCGGAAGCTGGACCATGCACTATGGTCTTATAGGACTGCATTCAAAACGCCAATTGGCATGTCCCCGTACTAATTAATTTATGGGAAGGCTTGTCACTTGCCCATTGATCTCGAGCATAAAGCATTGTGGGTGTTAAAGCAACTTAATTTGAATTGGGATGATGCCATGAATCTGAGATTGGAGCAGCTGAATGAGATGGATGAATTCCGTCTACATGCATATGAAAGAGCAGACCTCTACAAGGAAAGGATGAAAAAGTATCATGATCAGCGGATTGTTCAACGAAACTTTCAAAAGGATGATATGGTACTTCTTTTCAATTCCAGACTGAAGCTATTCCCAGGTAAGTTAAAGTCCAAATGGTCTGGTCCGTACAAAGTTACCCAAGTCTACTCGTCTGGAGTAGTTGAGCTAGAAAACAATAATGGTGTTTTCTTTAAGGTGAATGGACAACGAGTAAAACCATATATCGGTCCTCTTGACTCAATAAACTATATGGCCACCATCTACCTCGACGAAGTCTAAGTACTCGAGGTAACTATGTCGTGCCGCGACAATAAATCAAGCGCTAGATGGGAGGCAACCCATCATTTTTCATTCTTTCTTTCGTTCTACTAAGTGTTTGTTTTTGTTAAATAAAAATCCAAAAAGAAGAGTCGTGCCACGACCAAAACTAAGGCGCTTGATGGGAGGCAACCCATCGTTCTAATCGTTGTTGTTGCTTTTGAGTAAGTGTAGGTGCAAGAAGTGTAAAGGAGGAGATTGATTTCAACTCTTGATTTAGAAGAATTGCATGTTCAAGGTGGTAAGTTAGAATTGAAGAAGCAAAAGGCTATGGGTTGGGCATTGCCTATGAAAATATAGGCAAAGAAAAAGGCAAGGCCTATGTAAATCTAGGCCACAAACAAGGCAAGGCCTATACTATGGTATAAGCTCTCGGAATCTAGTGTGCCATAGCATAGGCGCCGCCCATTCCAAAGTGTGCCATAGCATAGGCGCCGCCTATGAAAAAGCATTTTGTCTCTGAATCTCATGTGTCATGGCATAGGCGCCGCCTATGCTCAACAATGCTTTGCAAAAGGCGCCGCCTATGCCAAGCATAGGCAAAGCAAAAGGCGCCGCCTATGGTCACTTTTGGTCTCCAAATCCGATTTTAAATGGGTCAAAAACCGACCCAATCTTGCCCTATAAATAAGAAACTTAGTCTTAGACCAAAAATACATTGCAAACCTAAGAAAAGTGACGCCTACCTCTCCAAATTCTCTCAACAAAATTTCCTTTTGCTCTTTTACTTCACAAGATCATCTTCCAAAGGCATCAACCAAGTAAGTACTTGTTTGTTCTTCTTTTATATTCCGTAAGTACTATAATACTACGCCTACAATAAATTGTTAGATCTTGAAGTAGTATTGGTGATTTGAATGTGGTTGATTTGTTGTGATACTACTAAGTGAGTGAAAGAATACGTAAGGATGATTTTAACTTGTTTCCAACTTGTCTTTGATTTTCATACACTGTCATACTTTTACGGAATTGACATGGGCACGAAAATTGCATAATCTTGTAAATAGAAAGCTTATATGTTGGAATGACTTGTTCATCGAGATGAGAATCATGTTTAAACTACCAACTTATGAGGTTGTGATTATTTCTAGATGATATAACTTGATTCAATCTCTATGTAGTAGTCTTGATCAAAAGATGTATCAACCATGAAAGTACTACCATGATTTTTTGGAAGTATGACTGCACTGATTATATTGTTGGAATATAGCGCCTAAAACGTATATCGATGAAGTCTGAGTAATCGACATCGTTCACTTCACTAGTCCATACCAACAAACTAAGTGTGGGGTGGTGCCACTACTGCTTGTTCATTGATTGTATCCACCGAGATGAAGCTAACATGAATATTATTTTAATCTCAGGTACAATGGCACAAAAAGCAAGGCAAGGAAAGGATAAAGCAACCACTTCACAAAAACGCCAAAAAAGGGGATGAAAAGAGCAAGGCAAATCCTCCTCGCTGCAAATACCTCGCCGCATGTTCGGAATTAAATGGGTCTTAGAGGAAAAAGGAAAGGAGTGGTATAGGAACAATAAAGAGAAGAAATATGTTCACATAGAGTTGATACACAAGGAGAGCCTAGCAAAGAAAGAACCTCGCATGTTGGCTAAGATAATGGCGTTACATCTTGATTTCATCTTCCGAGATATGGGAGAGTGCAATCTCGATTTAACACGAGAATTCTATGCCAACTGGTCACCAAAAACTACAGGGAGTGAAGTTAAGATTCGGGGCCAAGTTCTGCAACTAAATACGGAGTTCTTCAACTCCTTTCTAGGCTTGCCATCTGTTAATCCCGCACCATTCAAGGAGCTTTATCGCAGACCTCCATACAGGGAAATCAGACACACACTATGCGGAACAAGATCAATGGCACGGTGGAGTCATCACAAGGATACCGGTCGGCACAATACCTTCCTATATGCCTCCTTGAATAGAGAAGCTAGGATATGGCTGTGAATAGTCAACTCTTGCCTCATTCCAGGGACACAGTACACAAAGATAACACGAGATAGAGTGTGCCTGGTGTACGCATTAATGATGAATGTCCCTATCAACATTGGGATAATTATTCGATCTACAATGCGGAAAGCTAGGCTACACAAGAGGTCCCACTTCAGCTTTGGCAACCTGTTGACTGCAATATTGAGGAAGGAAGACATCGAAGAGGAACCGGCTGATCATAAGCTCCCACACACCCCGAAGAAGGTTGACCTCACAAAGGTTAAAGATGCTGAATCCATGTATGGCGTCAACCTAACCACTGCAGAAAGACATGCTCGCGACAAAAGCTTCTCCCGCCATTTATATGGCATGATGAAGTTTACCATGATGAGCGGGGGTCGTGTTCCAACTGCTGCAGAGCTCCAACAGTTGGATTATGACTACCCAATGAATGAGCATGCGAGGGAGATGTGTGGAGTAGGTGTATATTTTGAGGAACCTCTTTATGACGACATGCCAACCGATGATGATCAACGAATGCCAGACTCCGACGCGGAGGAGAACTCTGATGACGACGACTCTGATGATGATTCCGATGCAGGGGGTATGACCCCAGACATAGAGGATGAGTCCGACTAATCAGGTTCTTCTTATATTTTTTCCACTGAGGGCAGTGTGTCCCGTCTAAGTGTGGGGTGATGGTATTTGTATGCTTTACTTCTTTATCAACATTTGCATCTATCTATGTTTGTTTGTTTTGTTTGTTAGTAGTGAAATTTTTTTAAAAAGAAAATAACTTTGCATAAAATTGTTCTGAGGGGCAGCATGGTATTATAACAAGAGTTTGTGCTAAAATCATTACTATTGAGATGTTTATGCTCTAATTGTGACTCACTATGTGATAATTGTGTGGTTCAGTTCCTTCATCTGTTGGGTCAAGAGTCTATACTACTCCCAATAAAGTCAACTATGTGCCTTGTGTGTGTGAGGATATAGTATATTATGTGTTTGTGGCTGATGCTAGAACTTGCCTGGTGTGTGTGTGAAGCGAAATAAAGAGTGTGAGTTTAGGAGATGATTTAGGCATTTCTTTGGCAACCTGTAATTGTTTACCTTCGTTTTACCTACCTGTGGACATTATCCTAGTCAACCCTTTTGAGCCTTTAAGCCTATTTTCTTTGACAGCCTCATGTGTAAGCCGAATCCATTTTTTTTCAAGACCATAATTTGATCCAAATTCCTAAGTGCTTTAAGTTGTGAAGTCATGTGACAAAATAAGAGGAAATTAGGTGAAAGTGATGCCTTAAAGTGAATTGGTACTTGAATTTGTTATGAAAAAAAAAAGTGGCTATCATAGAGGTGTGTTATAAAAAAAAAGAGAAAAGAAAAGAAAAAGAAATAGAAAAACAAAAAGATAAATTGTGTTTATGATTAAATAAAAAGATAGGTATGCTTGAATGACAAAATAGGTGAAAAGGGGTGATAGATGAAAGAAAGGTAGCAGGGTTGATTAAAAGAGAGTGTTAATGGAATAATGTGATGTATTAAAGCGCTTAGGAACATAGTCACTATTTCTGGCCAAAATAGTCCTACCCGTCCCTTAGCCTACATTACAACCTGTAAAGACCTAATTGATCTTAAGCTTAACATTCTGATATTAGTAGATCATTACACTAAGGGCAAGCCTATGGTCATCAGTTGCAACATATGAATTCTTTGTGAGAGTGAGAGCAAGGATAATCTTATACCCATGTTCTGGAAAATGCAATACTTGTGAGTGATTATGGGTAATATCTTATGTGAGACACACATGTTTGATGAGTTTTGGGTAGTCTTATCTTATTCTGTGTGCCTTGACTTTTGAATACGAATTAACCATCATCACGATTCTATGTTGGAGGTTGAATTGTTTCTAGAAGTGATTAGAAAACTACTCTTGGTTAATAATTGTTGTGCCTGTCTTGATGAATATTTTGTGTTGTTACTTTGAAACCCTAAGTAGATGTTTAGATGGACATGATATTTTGTTCGAGGATGAACAAAGCTGTAAGTGTGGAGTGTTGATGATAGGCGTATTTACACGCCTAAAGTACTATAATTGACCCATATTTTATCTAAGTTTTGAGCACAAAATATATAATTCATGCACTTTTAGTCCTTTTTCCTGTAAGTGAGCTAACAAACGTGATCAACAAGTTTTCAGGTATAAATGATGCAGATTTCAGCATATTATGGATAACTTGACGCCCAAGGAAGCTTCACGAAAGAAGGAAGGGAAAGCTTGGACGCCAAGGACCAAAAGTGACGCATGGAATATCTGTCCCGGGCAAAAACAGCATTTCCAAAGACTTTGGGGATCAGCAGTAACTTATTAGGATTAGGATAATGATGCAGTAACCTAGTAGGACTAGGATAAGTAATGCAGTAGCTTAGTCGGAATAGGATATGGGTATTATAAATACCCTATTTTGTTAGAGATTTTAAGCATTCTACTTCTAGTTCCGAATCATTCTAATTCTTCCATCAATTCGAATTCTCATACTTTTACTTTTTATTCAATTAATTCATATTACTTTCTCTTCATCTATTCGATCAAAAGTTACACAACAAGAGAAACGCTATTCTCAAAGGACTTCACGCCACAAGACACATACTACATGTGAGATCCTATTTTGATATAATGATAATGTCTATTGTGATTTCCATCGCACTCATGAATAGCTAAACTTCTCTGTTGAGGTTATGGAAGCCTTATGAGATACTATCTATTGCTATGAGTTTGTGAATTCGTAACACGTATGCTGCTTATATCATTATTCTCTTCATCTTAATGCAAATTCTTGTGGTTGCAAACGCGTAGAATATGCCAGTATAGCATTAACTTGTTCGAAAGAAAAGTTATATGTCTGGAAAAGAGATAATGTCAAGGTAATAGGGCACCAACCCCTGTTAAAAAGTTAGTGCCGTAACTGGATTAACCTCTTGGAGAATTTGTACCGTTAGACACGCTTTAAGCTCGAAAGAGTTAAAGTGAAATAATCCTTGATGGTCGAAAGTCGCCTGGATTTACCATAGAATACAATTCTCTATAAGCACATGCATGTCTGAATTCCGCATAACTCATAGCCAATAGAGACGTATAACTCATAAGGTGGACATAACCCCAACTCTCAATTCTCATTGGTTAAATATCTTACTAAACATTCTTTCTTTTTACTTTGCTATTTTCTGTTTTTTACTCTATTATTTTGTTTACATTATTGCACGCTACAAAATCCCCCCTTTTACGAGACTTGCACCAAAAGTCTAATAATTTTTGCTTACTTAGTGACCGTCTATTCTCTGTGGGATCGATACCCAACCCAGTTGGGTTATATATTTGACAACGACCGCTTACACTCTTACGAGAGCTGTAGTTTGAGCGTTATCAACCAACCAAAACCAATTCATGTTTATTTAACCACTTATACAGTGCAAAGATTCCAAGGATAATCAAACTATGTGACAAATATCATTCTCATTGGCAATTTCACAAACAGGTTCGGGCATGCCATTATCAAAGCCAAAATTATCATATTTGGGGCTCAACCATGAACCCTCAATTAAATCACCATTTCCATTCACGTACATATTGAAAACCATAATTAAAACATGAAAACCCATAATTAGGTCATAAAGAACATTAATCAACCATGAACATCCAAAAACCCCAACCTTTATTTCAAAACCATAACAATACCATGAAAACTATACATTAAAACATATGCCTTTAGTAAAGTAACAATGAGAGAAGAGTCACATGCTTGAATTACAAAGATTCACGAAATGAAACTAATTCTTAATCCCTTAGATGATCACTTTTGAGAAACCCTAGCCAATTATTCTTGAGAGGATTTTGAGAGAGTAAAGAGAATGTTTAATCTTTTAAAGTGTAGAATGAATGACCAAAAAGTGTTATAGGGACGTGGGGTCTTCAGGATTTTGAGTGGGAAATGTTTAAAGTGCCCCAAACTTATAGTTGTAAAAATACATCCTTGGTTACGAGTCGACCCATTGACTCATCACCACATCTTACGACTCGCTCAGTTGAGTCGTCACTAAGACAGTGAATGGGACACCCACACATTGTCAACCATACGACTCCGACCCCACTCGTGACCTGACCATATGACTTGTATGGTCTAGTCGTATCCAAGACAAAACCCAAGGGATCAGACACTAAACAACATACGACTCAACCTTTTCATTTGTAACCTATCCTCATGGCTCTAAGTGAGCCACTCGCACTCAGAGCCAAGTCATGTCACTAAATTTCTGATTTGTTTAAGGATCGACCAAATGACCCGTCACCACCCCTAATGACCCGTAGGACCAAGTCGTTACAAAGACCAAAACCCAACCACCATCCACTAGGCACCCAATGTCTAGGGTCACCTTACCCGTACCCACACCATACAACTCGTATGATGGGTCAGTACTAGGACAGTGAGCTCAAAGCTCAGGAAATTTCTGAGGGCCAGAACCCAGGGTGTTTTAATTCCCCCCCACTTGGATCATTCATCCTCGAATGATGGGAAAAGGAAGTGACTATCATGATTAAACCCCTAAACATATGTACTCTTACCTTTAAGATAGAAAACAGATTTCAAAGGAATTCACAATCCACCTTTAAGAAAGATAGAAAACAAAGATGTTAGGAACAATACATACCTCAAGCACAATTTTTCGGAATGGGAAATAGGAATGGATACTGGTACTTCATGTCCTCTTTAGCTTCCCCAGTAGCCTCTTCCACCTTGTGGTTCCTCCATAGAACCTTTACAGAAGCTAAATTCTTGGTACGTAACCGACAAACCTGCTGATCTAAGATTTTAATGGGAACCTCCTCATAAGGCAGGAAATCTAAAATACCAATATCCTTGATGGACACTACTTACGACAGATCAACCACACACTTTCTCAACATAGAAACATGGAACACCGAGTGAATAGATCTCATACTAGAAGGCAACTCTATCTCCTACGCAACATTTCCAACCCTTCTCAAAACCAATTACAGACCAATATACTGGGGACTAAGGTTCACTTTATTCCCAAACTACATCACTCCCTTCATGGGAGACACCTTCAATAACACCTTATACCTAACCTCAAACTCTAACTTCCTACTCTTTATATCCACATAAGACTTCTGGCAACTTTGGAAGGCTTTAATCCTATCCCGAATCACCTTCACCTTTTCCATAGCTTCATGAACCTAATCCGTTCCAAACATCTCTGCCTCACAAAGCTCAAACAACCCAATAGGAGACCCACACCTCCTACCATACAAGGCCTCAAACAGAGCCATTCTAATTCTAGAGTGGTAGTTATTGTTATATGCAAACTCTATAAGAGGAAAATGCGCAACCCAACTACCACTATAGTGAATCACGCAAGTTAAAGCATATCTTCCAATGTCTGAATAGTTCTTTCTGCCTTCCTATCCGACAATGGGTGGAAAGTAGTACTAAGGCTCACCTTGGTCCCCTAAACCTTTCTGAAATGACCGCCAAAAGTAAGATAAAAACTGCGTACCACGATCTAAGATGATAGAAATAGGCACCCCATGCAAGTTCACAATCTAATGGAGGTACAACCTCGCACAATCCTGTGCTAAAAATTGGTCCTCACTGGGAAAAAGTGAGCAGACTTAGTCATCCTATCCACGATTTCCTAAATCAAATCAAATTAATTTTGAGACCGAGTAAGACCAGTAACAAAATCCATATTTATCACTTCCCGTTTCCACACAGGAAACTCAATATCTTGATACAACCCTTCGAGACTCATGTGCTCAACTCTTACTTATAGGCATACCATGCACTTAGCCACAAAACTAGCTATATCCCGCTTTATATTTTTCCACCAATACATATCCTTAAGGTCATGATACATTTTCATCGAACTAGGATAAATAGCATAATGCGACTCATGCGCCTTAGCCAAGATCCTCTCTCCCAATCCATCTATGTCGGGAACACACAATCTCTCTTGGTACCGCAAGGTACAATCCCCACTAACCTCAAAATCCATTACTTACTACCCACCTACATCACCCTTGATCCTCGTCAAGATAGGATCTAACACTTGTTTCTCCTTCACCAAATCACCCAGGGATGACTTTGCCACCTCTTGAATAAACACACCACCATCCTCAAAGTCAAAGTAGTGAACTCCAAAGTTAGATAAATAGTGAACATCTTTCACCAATTCCCATACCATACATGGTAGTGAAGACTCATGTCATAATCTTTGAATAGCTCAAGCCATCTCCTGTTCTTGAGCTTTTATACTTTTTGAGTTAAAAAATATTGAAACCTCTTATGATCTGAAAATATATCCCCCCGCATACCATACAAATAGTGACACCTGATTTTTAGTGCAGGTATCACAGCCAGAATTCCAAGTCATGAGTCAAATAATTTTTCTCATACACCTTTAACTGTCTGGAGGCATAAGCTATCACATTGTCATATTGCATCAAGACGCAACCAAGACCCATATGAGATGCATCATAATTGACCATAAACCCATCCGTACTTTTAGGCAAAGTTAAGACCGGAGCCGAAGTTAGCTTATCCTTTATCTTCTCAAAGCTACCCTCTCAGGCATCAGACCATGAGAACTTTACCTTTTTCTGAGTCAACTTATTCAATGGGGCATCTATAGTCCAAGAACTTACCACAAATCTCCTGTAGTAACAAGCTAAATTAAAGAAGCTCTGAATATTGATTGGAGTCATGGGTCTAGGCAGCATCGTAATCACTGCAACTTTCTACGAATCCACCACGATCCTGTCACTAGAAATGACATGGCCCAAAAAGTGATATGTTCAACTAGAATTCACATTTCAAAAATTTGGCATACAACTACTGATCTATTAGGGTCTGCAACACAATACGGAGGTTATCGACATGATCCACCTCGCTCTTAGAGTACACCAAAATGTCATGTATAAGCACAATGATGAACAGATCCAGAATCTGATAAAAAACTATTCATCAAATCCATGAATGTCGTCGGGGCATTGGTCAACCCAAAGGATAAAATAGAAACTCAAAATTCTCATAGCAGATACAAAAGGAAATCTTAGGGATATCCATCTCCCTTATCATAGATGATGACACCCATTCCAAAGATCAGTCTTGGAGAAAACTTAGCACCCTAAAGATGATCAAACAAATCATCTATCCTTGGAAGAGGTGTTTATTCTTTACCGTCACCTTATTTAGTTGCCTGTAGTCAATACACATCCAAAGGGAAATTCTTCGTACTCACAATTAAAACTGGTGCACCCTACAGAGACACACTAGGATGGATGAAATTTTTATTTAAAAGATCCTTTAGTTGCTCCTTAAGCTCCTTAAACACGGTTGGAGCCATTCTATATGGGGGAATAGAAATAGGACGAGTGACCAAAACAAGATCTATCCCAAAATTAATCTCCCTATCGGGAGGAACACCAGGATGTTTGTCGGGTAAAACCTCAGGATATTCATTTATTACCGATATAGAATGTAAAAAGAAGGACCCTCCGAGTTAGAATCTTTAACCCAAACTGGATGATAGAGACACCCCTTGGAGATTAATCTTCGAGCTCTAAGATATGATATAAACCTCCCCTAGGAGCTAGGGAACCACGCTCTCACTCAATTACTAACTTATTTAGGAATTTAAAGATGGCTTTATGTGTCCATCAGTCTAGAGAAGCATAGCATACGTGCATCCAATCCATACCCAATATAACATCAAAATCAACCATGTCTAATTCAAATAGATCCACCAAAGTCCCCTGACCACTCACAGATACCACACAACCCCTATACACTCTTCTAGCTACCACAAAGTCACCCCTAGCGTAAAAATAGAAAAGGGTCTGAAATGAACCAAAGACCTAACCTAAAATACATATCTACAAAGGGTATCACATAAGAAAGAGTGGAAACCAGTCAAGTAAACTATACACATCACGGGAAAAGAGTTTTAACATTCCAGTAATGACATCAGTCAATGGCTCAGACTTCTGACGGGTAGTGAGAGCATAGAGTCGGTTCCGACCAAAGCCGGAGCCAGATGGTGCACCCTTTGGTGCTGGGGATGATGAAGAGGCAACAGGAGACTTATTTGTCTAGAATCAATCTTAGCCACAGAACAACTTCTAATCATGTACCCTGGATGATCACAGTTGAAGCACTTGTCCTTTCTTTCTTCATAGTAACCTTGATGCAATTGATCATAAAATCTGCAGGGAGGATAGAATGGAGATGATTGGGCCTTAGTATCCTGAGATTGGGTACCACATGCAATATAATTGGCGCCACCATGAAAACTCTTATAACTTTATGGCTTTGGGTAGGGAGCACTAGCCATCGAATAAGACCTAGAACTGCCCTACTTCTTCTTGGACCACTTTTTACTATCCATACCACTCTATTGTTAGCTACCACCCTACTCAAAAAATCTAAACTTCTTGCTTTGACTCTCCCTTATTTCAACCTACTTCATCTTTTCTTCCTCAACCTGTTGCATGTACACCACCAACTTAGATATGTCCATGTCTTTGTTCAATGAGGTAGTTTACTCACCAAAATCAATTCTTGAGATAACCCAGAAGCGAACATCCTCATTCTAGCAAATGGTCACCAAGACTACCCTGACATCGGCACACATGACTACCCTGTAACCATCCCAATATACTCGAGTATCTCAAGTCCACCTAGGACTGGATACCACTCCCAATACCTAACTGTAACCATCCTACTCCCTTTGTCGAAAAAATTCTGAGCATATAATAAGATAAAAGAATAATAATTTAAGGACATAAGATAAAGTCTAAAACTATGACCAAATAGTCGCAACCAAGTGTCCAACCGATACCAATCCCAATGTCAATACCAATACCAATGTGATCACTAATACCAACATCGCATATGCTTATAGTTGTCCGACAAAGCCTCTAACCAGAGTCAAAGAACATTCGGTCGGGACATTTCCCCGACCATAGCCAAAACCAAGACCAAAGAAAAAACAATAATGAAAAGAAGTCCATAGGATGAAATGGATTATTCTAGAGTATGAAAGCTCACCACTTTAATCAGACTCAAAGCTATCCTTGAATCCAACTCACTCAGTATGAGGAATGGTAGTACGAACGGTTTCTACATCGTGTGTGAATACAGCACCCAAAGGTAGTTAGCGGGGTAAACAATAGCATGTAACTTAGGGATAAAGGTAAAATAATGTCATCATTCAAAACCAAATTAAATAACCATACGCAATCACATGTATACACATATATATAGCGTGTTAGGATAGGGAAAAAGGTTTAGCAAGCTTTTAAATCCTCAACCTGGGTTGTGTAGTTTGGCTATCCTAAACCACCCATGGGCTATATGGGTTCAGCTCCCCCTGCTGAAAGGGCCCCCGTGTATGTTAGTCGTACGATCAAAGAAAAAAACCTAAGATGACTAGTACATCACCAAAATAATAAGTGTGACATCATGCACATGGTCACCAAGACTACCCTGACATCGGCACACATGAGTTTCCAGTGTCGGTCCCCCGGGGACCCCCACCTTCCATGACTTTGCAACTCAACCACTTTAAGCCCATATTAAATCATTTACATATTCCCAACTACTTACCAAGGATTCTTTTAATTAGGGATTAACCATTGATATCATCATATAAAAATTAGAGCTTGCAAGTCTATTACCTTATGCCATATAAACCATTAAAACAAGTTAGACTCCATCATTTCCAATTAACCAAAACCATTTGTAATCAAACTATGGCCACCAAGGACTTTCCAAAATCATTTGAAAGCAACCAAAACTATTTCATGTTTTTTTAACCATTTATGCAATGCAAATATTCTACGGATAATCAAACTATGTGACAAAAATTATTCTCATTTGTAATTTCACAAATAGGTTGAGGGCATTCTATTATCAAAGCCAAAATCATCATATTTGGGGTTCAACCCTGACCCCTCTATTAAATCACCATTCTCATGCACCCACATGTGTAAAACGATAATTAAAACATGAAAAACCCATAATTAGGTCATGAGGAACATTAATCAACCATGAACATCCAAAAACCCCAACCTTTATTTCAAAACCATAATAATATCATGAAAACCATTCATTAAAACATATGTATTTAGTAAAATAACAATTAATAAAGACTCATATGCTTGAATTACAAAGATTCATGGAGAGAAATTGATCCTTAAGCCTTAGAAGACCAATTTGGAGAAACCCTAGCTAATTTTACTTGAGAGAATTTTGAGAGAGTAAAGAGGATGTTTAATCTTATAAAGTGTGGAATGAATGACCAAAAAGTATTATAGGGATTGGGGTCTTAAGGGTTTTGAGTGGTATATGTCTAAAGTTCCCTTAGCTTAAAGCTGTAAAAAATCTATCCTTGGTGAGTCGACCCATCGACTCATCACCACATCTTACGACTACCACCCTTGAGTCATCACCAAGATAATGAGTTAGACACCCACACACTGTTAACCATTCCACTCAATTACCCCACTCCATACCTGACCATACGACTCATATGGTCTAGTCATATCCAAGACAAAACCCAAGGGATTGGATACTGGACAACATACGACTTAACCTTACCACTCATAACCTATTCTTAGGGCTCTTAGTGAGCCACTTGCACTCAAAGCTAAGTCAAGTCACTAAGTTTCTAGTTTGATTAAGGATCGACCAAAAGACATGTCACTACCCCTAATGACCCATATCACCAAGTCATTACCAAGATTGAAACCCAACCACCATCCACTGGACACCTAATGACTAGGATCACCTAAACTGTACCTACATAATATAACTCATATGATGGGTCTTTACTAGGATAGTAAGATCAAAGCTCAGGAAATTTTTGGCCAAAACCTAGGGTGTTTCATTACGATTCACTGGGTAGACTCTTAATCAGATGTCACGAGTTGTAAGGTGACTCATGATGACTAACGATCAAGTTTCTATTTGTTCAATTACGGGGCCTTTTGTTCTTTTTTCCTTTTTAAACTCCCAACCCATGACTTAAAACATAAAAGAGGTATTATTTTTCCCTATTCTCAATCACTTCACAACGTTCTTTCTTCTCTCACCCTCAAGAATATCAAGACTAGGGTTTCTTATTCAAAATTTTCTCTTAAGTTTCCAAGTCTAAGTTCCCTTTAAGGTAGTCAGGCAAGTCCAAGTTAGCAAGTATAATCCTTAATCCTTGTGCCCAAAAACTTGAATTTTTAAGTTGGATTTATATGATTTCAATTAGGGTTCATACCCAATTCTTATATTCTTAAAGTTATGACATTATCATGTGAATTTAAGGTTTAAAGTGCATAAGAGTTTGCTTTTGTTTAAGTTTTGACTTGCATGATTGCTATTATGATGTGATTTCCATTACTTTGACTTGGATTTTGATGAATTGATGAAAGATTCCAAATTGAGTATTGGGCATATTATTTCTCTATGAGATTCTATGAAAGAATATATGAATTTTACGACTTAAGTACAAGATGTTGAGCTCCAAGGAGTTTAAGCTTTTGAGTTTATATTACAAAGTTTTACAACTTGGTTAAAGTTCAATTTTGATATTATGATATTAATTAAGATTATAAATCCACAACTTCACCCATGGGGTATGATTTAAGCAAAAGATGCATAGTTGGTTTCTAATTACAAACCAATATGCCATTTTAAGGTTTATTTTCTAAGTATGACCGTATATATATATAAATATGTATGTATATAGGAGTAGTATTTAGAACCGTGAAGGGAATATGGATGAGTGCATCCTAATTTCCTGAAAATATGAGCCACTATAGTTTTAAAAGACCTCTCCAAAGAGTGTCTTCTTTTTCCCAATATGGAAGAAGTTTAGTGATCACATAAGTTAAAGGTTCAATTCCAGTAGCACAGGTAGAACAGATCTCCCAAATATGGGTAAGACATTGGAACCCATGATAAATCGCATGATTTATGTCGGTTATAAGAATCTCCCATAAGAAAGAATAAAAGGAAATACTTTAGAAACTAAAAGATTTTAGAAACTAAGTGTGATGACTCACTAAGATTTACATTATGCTTTATCATTTATGTTTTATAATCCTTCAGTTTCATCTTTACTTATGTCCAAGGTGAGTTCTTTTAAACTTAGCATGCATGATTTGAAAGTTTATTTAGTTTTGGTTTTTCTTGTACATTCACCCTCAAATACTCAGTACATTCCTATACTAATAACATATATGTCTATTTGCTATATTGTCTTATAATGTAGGTTATGGTGCTTATTTCCAGCAGCACGATTTATCACGGGCATCACCTCCTGTATCACGATATTTGGTGAGTCCTCATAGTCCAAGCACCAAGTTTATTAGAGTTTTAGATTTTATGGATGTTGCATAACTAGTTTATTTATTTTATGGGTCAGCTGGGGTCTGTCCTAGTCACTTTTAAAGTTATAAGACTAAAGGCTTGTCGTACAATGCTTATTTCAGTTAAAGATATTTTATTGAGATTTCTTTGTAAGATTTCAAAAAAAAGATTTAAAAGTTGGTTTATTTCATCAATTATGTATATCTCAGTACACCTTCCTATGAGTTTAGTTCCAATTAGATATCATGGGTTAGCTTGGGACTATTCGTAATCTTAAGCACCATCTAATGGCAAGGGGGTACTCCCGGGTCGTTACAGTAATGACCACGATCTAAGTGATATTTTGAATCTCATCAATGAAATCTTACAAATCCTCATCTATCTTTGGGTTGTGGAACTCTGTAGGAATTATTCTAGTGAAGTCTCAGGTTCTCATATCAGCTATGTTCCTATTTGGGTTAGTTGGTGCAACAATGTGCTGATTAACCTAGTTGGTCATAGCATGTACAAGCACCTTAACAACAACCCTAAATTTGGCATGAGAAACTTGCTCATTCAGGGGATTTACTAGAGCTAGTAGAACTTGCTAGTTACCATTATCATTGCCATTACTTCTTCTATTGGCACTTTTAGGAGCTGATAAGTCATTAATTTGACAACTTACTAGCTCCTTTTATTCCTAACTCATCATTCTTTTTTGTTAATTTGTTGTTAATTTCTTACCTAATGCTTATTTTTGTAGGTAAAATCTGAAAAGGGAAGATGAGCAAGTCATTCAAGTCAACAAGAGGCCAAATGTGAAAGAAAAGAGCCAAAGTGTTGGAAATTAGGCCCAATAATCGACCCTCAGTTACCGAGATTGTATCCTGAGGGGCGCAATCATGATTTGAGGTTAAGTCAAACCCTGGCAATTGCGAGGCGACCACCGCAATTGCGGGAGTCGCGAATGCGGTCAAGTGATAGCAACCGCAATAGGTCAGAAAAATTTCAAGAAAAGAATTGTAATTTGCTTAAAGAGACCAAGAGCAAGGTGGCATTTTTGTAATATTTGGAAAATGTGGAATTGGGGCTTAAATAGTGACTTTTAGCATAATTTTCATCATCTATCTTTTATCCATCTTGAACCATCTTCTATTTCCCATATTTTGGGGAACACTATTGTACTACTCTTGAGTGAAGAATACATTATAGTAATTCTTAAGTGAAGGATTAACCATTTCCATTGAAGATCTATTGACATTTAAAGTTTAGATTTGCATTCTTTTTAATTTTCATGGATCAATTTGGTGGAAATTTCGATATATCTTTTTTTCTATCGTTATAAGTAGCTAATTATTCCTCTTGGGGTTATGCTTAAATAGGTAGTAATTAGTGCATGGGTGTTGTTTATTTATCTACCAAATTAGATACTTGTTGTGGGTTTTGCTTTACTCCATGTTTGAACTAAAAATTAGGAGTCAAAACCCCAATTGTTTTGGATACCAAACCATCCTTTAAAGAGGGGTATTAGGTGAGGTGTATTTGCAAACAGCACCTTGAGCTAGCTTTTTTATTAGCGCTATCTTAGAAATTATGGTGTTAAGTGAATTGACTAAGTTCATAAGAATCATCTTGGAAATAAGGATGCTCCATTGAGGTTATGGATTGGTAAGTTTTTCACGCATGTGAGGTGTTTGAAAGAAAGCAAGAGCAAAATTTAGTGTTTTATTGAAATATTGACTCTAATACATCTAAACCTAGCCTACCCATGACTCTAGCTAAATTTGGATAAATTCGCAATTGCCTATGTGTGAGTTCTCACCTAGAATGGCATGACCCCAAGATCCGCTCTTAATTAATTACGCTCTAATAATTCTTATTATTGAGTTAGTCCTCTATAAGCCTTAAAAATAGTTATACTTTTGAAAACATTTGAAACCCCCCAAATATTTAATCTGATTCAAATTGTTCCTCGTGGATTAGACCCCGATCAAAGTTGCGTATTATATTGACAACGACTGCCTTGCACTTAATTTGACGTGTAAGTTGAGCATTATTAAAAATAGCGTCATTGCCAAAGAACAATTTAGCGTATTAAGTTAGTTTGGACAGATTTTAGACAGATTTTTGTTTTTTTACTTGTCACTATGCATCTTGGAATGAATATGACACGACATAACCCCGGGCCTTATCGTAATGGGTATCCGAAGTCCAATCAGGACCGAGGACCACCCCCTGTTATCCAACCCAACCATCTACATACAACCTTAGATGGGTTGAATTTCGAAGATATGACAATATAGTGTTATTGTTCTCACTAAGACTCTAGGATAGGATCACACTTGTGACCATCCCAACTGAGTGCAACCGTACTGCACAACTTCCCAACCATACCAAACAAAACCATAGACTAAAAACCAAAGGGAAATGCCAAAACATAATATAAAAATCAATCCCCAAATGTAATAGGATGGAACAGAGAGAAATCATGTTATATAAAGTTAGCCTCAATATCAATACCAATGCTAAGGCTGACACCTCTACCGATCCCTCCCATACCAACCCCCAGAAGTACCACAAAGACTCTATCCAATAGAATAAACAAATTTGGTTGGGACATTCCCATAGCCATGGCCAAAACCAATATACAAAATAAAATAAAAGTGTCTAAAGAAATCCATAACACGAAATGATGTCTTCCAAAAGGATGTAAGCTCACCACTTTAGTCCAAATATGAATACTGAATCCACGTGATAAAACAGAGGAGTAGAATGGCCAGTTCCTACATAGTATGGGTATACAGCCGCCAGTAGATGGAGTTAGTGAGTGACCGCTAGCATGAATCTCAAGATAAGGATAAAATAATGACAATTACAAAACCAAGTAAAACAATCCATAATGCATACAACCATACATATATAAGTACCGGGAAAGGGGACTGGGTTTAGCATGCACTTAAAATGTTTACCTGGGTTGTCTAGGTTTGTCGTCCTAACTACCCATGGGCTATATGGGTTCAGATCCCCGTGATGAAAGGTCCACGATGCGAGTAGCCACACGACCAGGTAATATCCCATAGGATGACTAGTACGTCCCCCAATATAAAATGTAACACTCACACATAGTTATCATGACCCCTCATATCGGCAACTATGAATTTCCAGTTTTGGCCCCCCGGGACCGCCACCTTCTACGTCTTAGCTACATACCCCGCCATTAATTACCAATTAAAAACATGTCCAAATAATCCAGTTTCCACTTATTAACCAAGGAAAATATTGATGGTATCGTCATACCACCTCTTACTTACAAGTAAAATCCATAGCTAAACCATTTAGGTTAAGGGGCCCTTCCAATTACCATATTAAATTTTCTTAGGAGACATTGATGTTCTCCACAACAATAACCATTTAGCCTTTAGCATTTTTAAATCATTTAAGCCATGCACAAATTCTTTGTCCTGTTTAAAACATGCAAAAGTTCCATTAAAAGAAGTCAATACAATAAACATATCTTTATAAGCATTTTATCAAACACCCTGAGGGAATAATATAACCAAAACCAATTCAAAAGACCATTAAACCATTACCATGCAATATAATTGTCCAAAACCACCATTAATGCATATAAAAGCATAATTAAAATCATAGAAAATTATAACCAAGCATTCAATATCAAAACCCCCAATAATAGTTGAAAACCATAATCATGAAATAGTAAAACCATTAAATCAATCATGTAAACTATGCCTTTAGTTGAAATTATAATGAAGAAATACAATCATGCCTCATACCGAAGAATTGATGGAAATAAATTACCAAGACAAGCCCCAAAGCATTCCTCAAGATGAAACCCTAGCCTTTTTGCCCCAAAAGCTCTTGAGAGAATTATGAGATGTTTTGGAATAGTTTCTAAGTATTAATGAATAGAATAATAGATTAAATAACCTCCTAAGTGTGTTAATTAGGGTAAGTAGGGAAATGTCCAGAATACCCCCACTTAAATCCCTTAAAAACCTGTCACAAGGGTGCGACTAACCCATATGAGTTGTACCCTCCTATACAATCATTATCCACCACTCGTATCCAAGCCTCAACCCTTGGATCAAACATTATCTAGTATACGATGACTCATCCAACCAAGTCATAACCATAGGATATGAATCGTACCAATAACCTGTATCCCTGGCAGAATAAAATACCAGAAGGATCAAACACTGCCCACCATATGATTCCCTTCTACAACTCGTACCAAACCTATATGACTCATACCTCTAAGTCTGTAATACCCCGTATCTCATGCTAGAATTCTAACCGTTATTCCTACGCATCTAAGCTCTAATCCAAGTTATTCTCATGTGAATACAAATTTCATGATCATTATCCTAGTCTATGGAGTAGTTTAGATGTGAAAAATATTCATAGCAATGACCTAGAATAAAGTTGAGCTAAGATCAATTAATTCATCCAAAGTTTGACATTTGATTCTACTAGGGTCAACAAACGTCTATAACTCTTAATATACATGGAATTTTTCATCCCAAAACCTATAAAATTGTATATAATTTAATTAGCTTTCCAACAATACCAATTTCTCCTTAATCCAATACCCGAGCAAAAAGTTATGCCCATTTTCGTCAGAGGCAGTAAGGGTGTGCGTTTGGGAGTGTGAGGCACACTTACAGGTCTTCCATAAGGTGTGCGAAGCACACCTTATGTTCTTCCATGGGTTTTTCTCCACATATCTCACTTCCAAGTGCCAAAAATCACCCCTATATATGTCTATAACACGGGATTTAACCCCAATTATCCAAAATTCTTTTACTTTCATCAAAAATTGGTCAAGAACACTCTTAAGGGTTTCAACCTAAATATCAAGATATCTCAAAATTTAACCGTAGTTGTTCAATAATTCTTTAAGATTTGAATTCCCCATTCCAAAGGCTACAAGAAGCACCTATTATTTTCACGAATAGAGTCCCAAGGTTAGTAGTTCATCCAAAGCTTCAACTTAAAGGTATGTGGGGGTTTTCAACAAGAACACCCTTTCGTTCTCGTGCCCAAAACTTATTTTAGATTTAAATTACTGAATTTTTGAATATTTTCCATGAAATTCAAGTTGGGGTTTATACCCATGGTTGTTAATTACAAGCTTATTGTTGGGTTATTGCGTCTTTTTCCCTTCCTATGTGGATAAATGAAGCCCAATTTGGACCAAACCACTTTTTTCCATAGGAACATTTCTATGGGGAATATATATTGATCTTCTTAGGTCTTATTTACCATCACAAAAAAGAGAGTTTTCAGCAGCCAAAGAGAGAAAAACAAAGCTGATTTTCGCACCTAAATTTCAGCAACAGCTATCAACTTCAAATTGCGATTTCCGCTTCGTTTCTTGTCCAATTGAGCTGATTTTTGGAATGATTGTTCCTACCATCTCAATATTTGATTAAGAACTGACGGATATTGATTTGGTGGCCTGTAGCTCCTGTTCTTTATTCCCAAATAGTAGCTGCATTTTTTGTGTTTTCACTCCTTTATTTCTCTAGTGTTTGGTGTTGTGGTTTATGTATTGTTTCTTGTTGTTTGGAACTTGTTTGGTGTCCATTTTGAAGGACAATATTGTAACTCTTTGGTGATTATAGTGGAGGTTTGGTCCCATAGTTTTTTACTCTTCACACCGAAGGGTTTTCCACGTAAATTTGGTGTCTTGTGTGATTGCCTTTATTCTTGCCCTATCGCATTTGTGTGGTAATTCATTTTCTGTCATATTACTTTATTTTTCTTGGTTTTCTTGTTTCCTCTTGGTTCAAGTTGAAAGGAAAAGTTTAGTCTTGGGTATTTTCTGCTGCTACCCCCGTTGGGCTCTTTGATTATGTGCCTGTCTTTCCTAACAAGTGGTTTTAGAGATTTGGTTATTGTTAATTGTAGATTTGAATGATGGAGGCAAATATGTGCAAGATGGTGTGTTTGAATGGTAGTAACTATCATACTTGGAAAGGCAAGATGAAAGATCTTCTATGTCAATAAAATGCATCTACCTGTGTTTACATCTACTAAACCTGAATCCATGATATATGAGGATTGGGAATTTGAGAACTTACAGGTTTATGGCTATACCATACAATGGTTTGAAGATAATGTTAGAAATCTTATTGTGAATGAGACACATGCTAGAAGTTTGTGGGACAAGCTCGAGACACTTTATGCTTCGAACACTAGCAATAACAAGTTGTTCCTGCTTAAGAAATTGATGAATATTAGGTATAAAGAGGAAAGTCCTATTTCTGATCATATTAATGATTGTCGGGGTGTCCCTGACCAGCTGTCCGGAATGGGTGTAAAGTTTGATGAAGAAATTCAGGGACTTTGGCTTCTTAATACTCTGCCTGACTCTTGGGAAACTCTTCGAGTTTCTTTGAGTAATTTTGCTCCCGGTGGTATTGTAACTATGGAATATGTTAAGAGTGGTGTCTTGAATGAAGAGATGAGAAGAAGATCTCAGGCATCATCTTCTTCATCTTCACACTCTGATGTTTTGGTTACTGAAGAGAGGGGGAGAAATAAGTCCAGAGATTCAAATGATAGAGATAAAAGTAGAAGCAAGTCAAGGTCCAAATTCAAGAATGTTATATGTGACTATTGTAACAAAAAGAGGCATATCATGAAATATTGTTACAAGCATAAGAGAGATATGAGACGGCAAAACAAAGAAGGCGATAATGAAAATTGTGTTACTGTTGTTTCTAATGATGATCTTCCTGTTGCATGGGGTGAGAATGCCATTAATCTTATTTGCGATGAGTCTAGCTGGTTGATGGATTCTGGTGCTACTTCTCATGTTATGATAAAGAAGGAATTATTTTCTTCTTATACTCCAGGTAATTTTGAGATGTTGAAAATGGGCAATAATGATGAAGTTAAAGTACATGGCATTGGCACGATTTGTTTGGAAAGTAACAATGGTTCAAAACTAGTTCTCAATAATGTCAATCATACTCCAGATGTTTGCCTGAATTTGATTTCTGTAGGAAGTCTTGATGATAAGGGTTATGTTATATCCTTGGTGATGGACAGTGGAAGGTTACTAGAGGTTCGATGATTGTGACTCGAGGTGACAAGTTGTCTAACTTGTACATATTTCAGGGATCTACTTCTAGAGGCTTGATAAACTTGGTGGAGAATGATACTTCATCAGAGTTGTGGCATAGAAGGTTGAGTCATATGAGTGAGAAGGGGATTGATAGTTTGGCTAAGAAAAAATTCTTTCTGGAGTAAAACAAGCAAAGTTGAAGAAGTGTGTTCATTGCTTAGCCGGTAAACAGAAAAGAGTTTCTTTTCAGAGTCATCCGCCTTCAAGAAAGCTCGATTTGCTGGAGTTGGTGCATTCTGATTTGTGCGGTCCTTTTAAAGTAAGGTCTTATGGTAGTATACTTTACTTTGTGACTTTTATTGATGATCATTCTCGCAAACTCTGGGTATTTCCTTTGAAGTCCTAGGATCAAGTACTTGATGTGTTCAAGAATTTTCAGGCCTTGATTGAAAGACAGATAGGGAAGAAATTGAAATGCATCCATTCAGATAATGGTGGTGAGCATATTGGTCCTTTTGATAGATATTGTAGAGAGAAGGGTATTCGGCATCAGAAAACTCCTCCAAAGAATCCTCAGTTGAATGGCTTAGCAGAGAGGATGAACAAAACACTAGTTGAGAGGGTTAGATGTATGCTTTTAGATGCTAAGCTGCCAGATTCCTTTTAGGTAGAAGAACTTAATACGGTTGTTTATGTTATCAATTTATCTCCTACCGTTGCTTTGAATGGTGATGTCCCTGACAGAGTTTGGTCTAGTAAAAATGTTTCTTATGATCATCTTAGAGTCTTTGGGTGTAAATTTTCTTTTCATGTTCCTAAGGATGAAAGGTCAAAGTTGGATATTAAAACTAGACAGTGTATCTTCATTGGTTATGGTCAAGATGAATTTGGCTATCGTTTCTATGATCCAGTTGAGAAGAAACTTGTTAAAAGCCGCGATATTGTGTTCTTTGAAGACCAAACAATTGAAGATTTTGACAAAGCTGAGAAGGTTGATTCTCAGAGTAGTGAGAGCCTAGTTGATGTTGATCCAGTTCCTTTGACTACTGCTCCTGAAGAAAATCTTCATGATGATGAAAATCAAGTTGATAATGAAGATGATGATCATGTTCAGAATGACCAACAAGAAGTTGTTGATGCTCCAGTACAAGTTGATATGGTTGATCAGCAACCAGTTATTGATGCTCTAGAGAGTTCTCTCAGACAATCTACAAGAGAGAGAATACCTTCATCTTGTCATTCTCTCAGTGAGTATGTACTCTTGACTGACGGGGGAGAACCTGAGAGTCTTGATGAGGCCATGGAAAGTGAAGAAAAAGAAAAGTGGTTTGATGCTATGGAAGATGAAATTAAATCTTTGCAAGGTAATCATATCTTTAATTTGGTTAAGCTGCCTAAAGACAGAAAAGCTATGAAAAATAGGTGGATTTTTTGGGTGAAGCATGAAGATAGTAATCCAATTCCACGGTACAAAGCTAGATTGGTTGTGAAGGGATTTAACCAGAAAAAGGGAGTTGATTTTGATGAGATATTTTCTCTGGTTGTAAAGATGTCATTCATTTATGTGGTTCTAGGCTTAGCTGCAAGTCTAGATTTAGAGGTTGAGCAAATAGATGTTAAAACTACTTTTCTCCATGGTGACTTAGATGAAGAAATTTATATGGAGCAACCCGAAGGTTTTGAAGTCAAGGAAAAAGAGAATTATGTTTGGAAATTGAAGAAGAGATTGTATGGTTTAAAACAAGCTCCTAGGCAGTGGTACAGGAAGTTTGGTTCCTTTATAAGTTAGCAGGGCTTCAAGAAGACTACTTCAGACCATTATGTTTTTGTGCAAAAATTCTCTAATGGTGACTTTATTATTTTGTTGCTTTATGTTGATGACATGTTTTTTGTTGGTCATAATGCTTGCAGGATTCAAAAGTTGAAGCAAGAGTTGAGTAAGTCTTTTTCTATGAAAGACTTAGGACCAGCAAAGTAGATTCTTGGCATGCAAATTGTTTATGACAGAAAGGCCAAGAAGTTGTGGTTATCACAAGAGAAGTACATTCAGAAAGTACTTTGAAGGTTTAACATGGAAAAGGCTAAGGTTTTCAGTACACCTTTAGCTATGCACTTCAAGTTGAGCACGAAGCAGTGTCCTTCCAGTGATGATGAGAAGAAAAATATGAAGAAAGTTCCTTATGCTTCAGCTGTTGGTAGTTTGATGTATGCAATGGTTTGCACAAGATCGGATATTGCTCATGTTGTTGGTGTTGTTAGTCATTCTCTTTCTAATCCGGGAAGAGAACATTGGAATGTTGTGAAGTGGATTATGAGATATCTTTGTGGCACTTCTAGTCTGAGTTTGTGTTTTGGTATAGGCAAGCCTAGTCTTTGTGGTTATACTGATTCACATATGACCGGTGATGTTGATACTTGCAAGTCTACTTCAGGGTATTTGGTTACTTTTGCAGGGGGAGCTGTGTCTTGACAATATAGGTTGCAAAAATATGTTGCTCTATCTACTACAGAAGCTGAGCTTATTGCTTCCGTTGAAGCTTATAAAGAATTTCT
This sequence comes from Capsicum pubescens, assembly GCA_030864215.1. Lineage (NCBI taxonomy): Eukaryota > Viridiplantae > Streptophyta > Magnoliopsida > Solanales > Solanaceae > Capsicum > Capsicum pubescens. The sequence continues at coordinate 49,940,826 of CM061543.1, read as the reverse complement.
TTAGATGAAGAGATTCTTGGGGGAACTTAGTTATGCTCAAGAGAGGTATGTGCTTCATTGCGACAGTCAAAGTGACATACATCTTGTCCAGAATTCTATATTTCATGGTCGGTCTAAACACATTGATGTGAGATACCATTGGATTTGGGATGTGTTGGATTCTAAGTTTCTTGAACTTGAGAATATTCATACGGATGATAATGGTTCCGACATAATGACTAAAGACTTTCCAAGAGGGAAGCTTGAAGATTGTTGCATGATCGCTGGGATGAAGGTCTCCTCCGCATAGTTAGGAGGGGGAGAATTGTTGGGTTATTGGGTCTTTTTCCCTTCCTATGTGGATAAATGAAGCCCAATTTGGACCAACCCACTTTTTTCCATAGGCCCATTACTATGGGGCATATATATTGATCTTTTTAGGTCTTATTCACCATCACAAAAAAGAGAGTTTTCAGCAGCCAAAGAGAGAAAAACAAAGCTAATTTTCGCACCTAAATTTCAGCAACAGCTATGAACTTCAAATTGCAATTTCCGCTTCGTTTCTTGTCCAATTGAGCTGATTTTTGAAATGTTTGTTCCTCTCATCTCAATCTTTGATTAGGAACTGACGAATCTTGATTTGGTGGCCTGTAGCTCCTGTTCTTCATTCCCGAACAGTAGTTGCATTTTTTATGCTTTCACTCCTTTATTTTCCTAGTGTTTGGTGTTGTGGTTTTTGTATTATTTCTTGTTGTTTGGAACTTGTTTGGTGTACATTTTGAAGGATAATATTGTAACTCTTTGGTTATTATAGTGGAGGTTTGGTCCCGTAGTTTTTTACTCTTCACACCGAAGGATTTTCCACGTAAATTTGGTGTCTTATGTGATTTCCTTTATTCTTACCCTATCACATTTGTGTGGTAATTAATTTTCTGCCATATTACTTTGTTTTTCTTGGTTTTCTTGTCTCCTCTTGGTTCAAGTTTAAAGGAAAAGTTTAGTCTTGGGTATTTTCTGCTACTACCCTGTCGGGCTCTTTGATTGTGTGTCCGTCTTTCCTAACAAGCTTATAAGGTTTCCAATGATTTATAAGTGGAATTGTATGACTAATTTCATATATTTATGCAAGTAATGTGATTTTCCAGATTTTTCCTAGTGAGTTTAAGCATTATATTGTGATTCTTGATTTCTATATTTTGACATTGTTGAAGTATTTTCAAGAAGTATATTGAGTATGATGTTTTGTTGAGATATTATATTAGTATATTTATATTTTCATGCTTATTGCTGAAATTTTCAGATTTTGAGTTGATTCATCTATATTTACATTATCAAGCATGAATCTTTTGGTGTTTTAATACGAGTTTGATATATGGGTCTTTGAACCCTATTTGAAATTGATATTTTGAGAAATTATGTGTCATAAGTATCTTGAGAATTGAATTATTTGACATGATGTAGAAAGATTTGACCCTTTTGGTCGTGAAAGAGTTGATTTTGAAACCAAGTGAGAAAAAAAATCCACACGTTTGATTGAATTATGATAATAGGGGTAGTATATTGGCTCCCAATGCAAATTGTTGAATTTTTTATTGTGAATTTTGTTTAAAGTTGTGAACCTGAGGCTCATTAAAATTTTTGAGCTAAGTCTGGGATTAGTATTTAGCACCGAGAGGGAAGTATGGTACTTCCTGAGAACTACGTTCCTCCGTAGAATGTGAGCCTGAGGCTGATATAGTGATCACTAGTGAATCAAATGACTAAGGTCCTACTCTGATGACAATGATAGGACAGCTCTCCCCAACGTGGGTTAGATGTTGGACTCCAGGTAGCTCACATGGTTTATGTCGGTTATGAGAAACTCCCATAGTGTGTCTCTACTCTATCTAAGAGAAGTGTGTATGGTTTGAAAACTATGATTTCTAAGAAAGTTACTTGTTTCCGAAAGATTGAAATGTATGCTCTAAAGAGAGCTATTTTAAGACTTGATTACTTTACGAGTTTGAAACCGAGAGGAAAGTGAATTGAGAACTTATTGTAATGACTCACTTATCTTACTTTACATGTATTATTCATCCATGACTTTGATGATTTAATTCGAGCTAAGTGAGTCATTTATATCAGCATGCATAATTTTATAAACTGTGATGATATTAAGATATTATTTTATATATGCATTGCACCCCCATATTCTCGGTACATTTCCATGGTACTGACCCACACATACCCCGTGTGTTAGGCTATATTTTCTCGTAATATAGGTACAAGGTATAGGTACATCTTCAGATCCAGTCAGGTCACGACATCCAGTCAGCAGGTGATGAGTCCTTTTGATTCAAGGGCTTGAGTTAGTTATATAGTTAGAGAAGTGTTGTATTTTCTTTATTCAACCGTATTGATTTGGGATAGTCAGGAGTCATGACACGGCTACCTATAGTCAGTACTAGTAGAGACTTCATAGACAGTCAGTAGAATATGTACTGGTCAGTATAATCTCGTATATTCGCCTATTCTCCATGAGAATTCTGATTTATTTTCAGAAAGGCAAAGAAATAAATTCATCATTCCACTACATTCGATTCAAGAACTCGAGAATCAACTAATGCCCTGTTCAGGTATCTCGAGTGAAATCCCTGTAAATGGTATTTTCTGTCAAAATAGTATTCTTGCTTATTTTGATGATCCTCGATACAGAAGAAAGAGTTCAGGCATTATTAAATATGGGACTATAGAAACGCATTCAGTCATCAAAAAAGAGAATTTAATGTTGATGTATTCCATTTCAGTTTTGGTTGTAAAAACAGAGTTGTAATCTTGTAAATTCAGTTTTGTATATATCATATTCAGAAAAGAGTTATTTTCCGCAAATTTGTATAGATTTATACTTTTAATTTAGTTGCTTATGAGTTATGCCAGTAGAAGTATTAGCTTGGGGTCAATTGTGACCCTAAGCACCGTGTGACGTCTCGAGGCCTGATTTCGGGGCGTTACAACTCAAAGTCTAGTGAAGTCGTGTGAGGCCTATTTCGATTCACTAGCAACTTGTTGTTTATCTTGTTGTTCTTGTGTTGGTTGAAAGTTTGGGTTTAGAGGTGTAGTGACAAGAAAGGTGGTAGGGGTAATTTATTGAGTGTATGTATTGCCGATTCTTCTTTTTGCATATGATCGAGTTAGTAATGAAGTGATATATCCTTATTTGTTAGTTTAGTGAAAGTTAGAGAAGGAGATTTTAGTTAAGGTGGATTGTTGTTTGCTTGATGTCAGAAAAGAGTTAGTGATGGAATTTGTTGTGCTAGGAAAGTATAGGTTTTGATGGAAGTACTTAGTGGTTGAGTATTGTTAATTTAGGCTTTCCTAAGATTGCAAGAGGAAGTTTAGTTGAAATTTATAGAGCTATGAAAGTAATTTAGGCAGAAAAATGGGTAAATAGTAATGATGTGAAGAAGGAGGATGTGTTAATGGATTATGAATAAGATAGGCCATATGATTATGATCGATTGTCATTGTGCACTAGTTTTTCTTAATGTTGTGTTCTATAGTTTTGAAGTGAGAATGTGTGTGAGATTGGGTTGTAAATCATGTTTAGCTCTAGATATTAAGTTTGAACAGTTGATGGTTTGATTGTTGATGCTAGTTATATAGAGGTGATCTAGTAGGCCTGAACAGTGTATGCAAGAGTGTAAGATCATGTGTTCGTAATTAAGTATGATTTAGAGGTGTTCCCAAGGTGCTATGGGGCTATATTATTTTTTTTTAGGATTATTGAATATTGTGTAGTTAGTAGTAACGTTGAGTTGCTAGGTGGACAAAGGCTAGTTAGATAATTTATGATGTTCTTGATAGCTAGGTTAAGGAGTTATGATTGAAGATGTTGAGCCTTTTAAGTATGATTTTATTCTCATGATTTGGGGAAAATATAAGTATAGAAGTGTGATCTTGGTAGGCTATGATTATGTTAGTAGAGATGTAGGTATGGTTACAAATGAGAGTGTAAGTCTTTGATGATGATTATTGAAGCTAGAAAGTTAAGGATGGCATATGGATGGGTTGTTCAAGAATGAAGTCGGTAAGTTCAAAATTAGTTTATTCATGTGAGTTTAGCATTTATGTGTAGATATTAGAATGATGAAATTATGGCTTAATCTCGAGGATATGGAGTAGACCATCATGCTTAGAGTACCGGTTTTGACATAAGGGGGAGACGGTTAGTGAAGAACCAAACCAAGTTTTGAGAATTAGATTGTGGTACATGTCAATAATGAGTTATGATGAGATAGTGATCCCTTATTACTCTATAGTATTCCTTGGATTTCCGTCATTACAACACCAAATCCATCACTTGCATGATAAATCTATGCCACAGGCCTATGTGTATACCCATCATGCATGCTCAAGCCCATTCTCAGCTTCTAGTAAGCATGTAACAGCTTCACTCTGTGATTCGAGTTATATCTCATGAATCTATGAAATCCAGTCTTATGTTGAATAGCTCATGATAAGTATGAACTTATGTTTCAGAGTATGAACAGTTTTTAAACTCATGATACTAGTGAAGTTCGCATTATATCACGCATGTCCTCATCTTAGATTTCTTTAATGAATCCATCCCTTTGACATTTTATACCTCGAGCCTAAGATAAGTGTTAATGTTATGTATTTTAGTTTCCGTGCTTCAGGTTCTTATGTGTTAGCCCTTCGGTGACCTCTTCTTATGTTAAGATAGTGGCGATGATAGTGGATAAGCAATGGCTAAGATGTGAGAGAGTTGATGACCCTCATTAAGAAAGATTATTTACGATTTTCTATCTAAGGCTAAAGTGTGAAGTAAGATTGAGGCCAAATCTTTGATACATGTCATGGTTAGTTAGAAATTATGTGTATGTTTTTAAGAATAGTGCAAGAAAATTGTCGTTGATAAAGGAATAGAATATATGTGAAGTATGCCTTTATGGGTATTTGCCTTTAAGTTATATGTGATTTTTAATGATAGGCTTGAATGTTATGTTGGGTGTAAGATGATGAATGCAATATGTGCTAGTGAATCCATATCAAGAGTTTTGAATTAGTCATTGAAGTGGTAAGGCATGTTATGCTTAGGGTGTGAACTCTAAAAAGATATAGAATATTGAACCTTGTGGTTTAGACTAGTATTGTGGTTTGGCATGTTGTATCTTATGATTTAGAGTTAGGCTTGATCATGGTGAGAGAACTTAGTTTAGTTTAGACCTTAGTAGAAAGATTTCGCAGTGCCAATATGAGAATTATAAGTTGAATCAAATGAGTATGGTATTTAAGGGGAATAGTATAGTTGAGAGAGCATTTGAGTAGTGATGCTAAGCTTGAAAGTAAGAAGTTGCGTTGCCTGCGGCCTAGCAATCCTATCCTAGTTTATGAGTTATATAATTATGTTCCATGCTATAGAGTTATATCAAAGTTATAATTCCTTAGTCAAATGTCTTGTTTAGAGCATGCCCAAAATTCTTTGCTCCCTAATGTCAATAGAATTTCGTAGAAAAGTGCTGAAGAAATACTCTATTTGAGTATGGGCAGTCAGTATGATCCAGTCCATATAGCCTGCAATCTAGTTTAGCAAGAAAGGAGATAAGCTCCTATAGATTCTTAATTTTCAAGCTAGTCTTACTATCCGCAGTCTTATACGTATGTACATTCCAAGAGGTAATGTGTTTTCATCCAAGTAAATTATAAATTCAGCTCAGCTCATGCATTAGTTTCAGTTATAGATATTAAGTCATGATTCAGTTCGTAAGTATCCCGTGTAGTATCACAGTTTCTTCCTCGTATTTTCACCAAATTATTATCATTCGGGGACGAACGATCCCAAGAGGGGGATGTTGTAATACCCCAATTTTTCATGCCATAAACCTATCATCGTTTTTTTCATGAGATCAGATCCAACGCAAAGTAATGGTTACTCATAAGTTGACACTTTTTTTCTATCTTAGCCATATAGTTATTTTCATGAGAATTCATGCACTTACAGATCAGTTCAGTAGCTCATTATTCTTGAGATCCAGTGATTCAGTTTCTATCAGTTGCACATGATAGCTTAAAGAAAAATATTAATCTATGCTTCATGTTAATTATCCACATTCGAGGACTAATGTTCCCAATGTGGAGATAATGTAATACCGCGTATTCTCGTGGTAGAATTCTAACCGTCATTCCTACGAGTCTAAGCTCTAATCCAAGTTATTCTCATGTGAATACAAGTTTCATGATCATTATCCTAGTCTTTTGAGTAGTTTAGAGGTGAAAAATGTTCATAGCAATGACCTAGAACAAAGTTGAGCTAAGGACAATTGATTCGTCCAAAGTTTGACATTCGATTCTACAAGGGTCAACTTAAAACGTTTATAACTCTTAATATACATGGAATTTTTCATCTCAAGACCTATCAAATTGTAGATAATTGAATTATCTTTCCAACGATACAAATTTTGCCCTAATACAATACCCAAACGAAAAGTTATGCCCATTTTTGTGAGAAGCAGTAAGGGTGTGTAATTGGGAGTGTGGGGCACACTTACAGGTCTGCCATAAGGTGTGCGACGCACACCTTAAGGTCTTCCATGGTTTTTTCGGCGCATACTTTACTTCCAAGTGCCAAAAATTATCCCTATATATGTCTATAACATGGGATTTAACCCTAATTATCCAAAATCCTTTCACTTTCATCAAAAATTGGTCAAGAACACTCTTAAGGGTTTCAACCTAAAGATCAAGATATCTCAAGATTTAACCGTAGTTGTTCAATAATTCTTTAAGATTTGAATTCCCCATTCCGAGGGCTACAAAAAGCACCTATTATTTTCATGAATAGAGTCCCAAGGTTAATAGTTTATCCAAAGCTTCAACTTTAAGGTATGTGAGGGTTTTCAAAAAGAACACCCTTTCGTTCTTGTGCCCAAAACTTATTTTAGATTATAAATTACTGAATTTTTGATTATTTTCCATAAAATTCAAGTTGGTGTTTATACCCATGGTTGTTAATTACAAGCTTATAAGGTTTCCAATAATTTAGAAGTGGAATTGTATGACTAATTTCATATATTTGTGGCTGTATATTTTGGTTTTGATCTGCAAGTTATTTTAAATCCTTTTTTTGTTTCTACCCCAGTAGGTGATGATAGGCGTATTTACACGCCTAAAGTACTATAATTGACCCATATTTTGGCTAAGTTTTGAGGACAAAATATATAATTCATGCACTTTTAGTCCTTTTCCCTGTAAGTGAGCTAACAAACGTGATTAGCAAGTTTTCAGGTATAAATGATGCAGATTTCAGCATATTATGGATAACTTGACGCCCAAGGAAGCTTCACGAAAGAAGGAAGGGAAAGCTTGGACGCCAAGGACCAAAAGTGACGCATGGAATATCTGTCCCGGGCAAAAACAACATTTCCAAAGACTTTGGGGATCAGCAGTAACTTATTAGGATTAGGATAATGATGCAGTAACCTAGTAGGACTAGGATAAGTAATGCAGTAGCTTAGTAGGAATAGGATATGGGTGTTATAAATACCCTATTTTGTTAGAGATTTTAAGCATTCTACTTCTAGTTCCGAATCATTCTAATTCTTCCATCAATTCGAATTCTCATACTTTTACTTTTTATTCAATTAATTCTTATTACTCTCTCTTCATCTATTCGATCAAAAGTTACACAACAAGAGAAACGCTATTCTCAAAGGACTTCACGCCACAAGACACATACTACACGTGAGATCCTATTTTGATATAATGATAATGTCTATTGTGATTTCCATCGCACTCATGAATAGCTAAACTTCTCTGTTGGGGTTATGGAAGCCTTATGAGATACTATCTATTGCTATGAGTTTGTGAATTCGTAACACGTATGTTGCTTATATCATTATTCTCTTCATCTTAATGCAAATTCTTGTGGTTGCAAACGCATAGAATACGACAGTATAGCATTAACTTGTTCGAAAGAAAAGTTATATGTCTGGAAAAGAGATAATGTCAAGGTAATAGGGCACCAACCCCTGTTAAAAAGTTAGTGTCTTAAAGTGAAATAATCCTTGATGGTCGAAAGATGCCTGGATTTACCATAGAATACAATTCTCTATAAGCACATGCATGTCTGAATTCCGCATAACTCATAGCCAATAGAGACGTATAACTCATAAGGTGGACATAACCCCAACTCTCAATTCTCATTGGTTAGACATCTTACTAAAGATTCTTTCTTTTTACTTTGCTATTTTCTATTTTTTACTCTACTATTTTGTTTACATTATTGCACGCTACAAAATCCCCCCTTTTACGAGACTTGCACCAAAAGTCTAATAATCTTTGCTTACTTAGTGACCGGCTATTCTCTGTGGGATCGATTCCCAACCCAGTTGGGTTATATATTTGACAACGACCGCTTACACTCTTACGAGAGCTGTAGTTTGAGCGTTATCAAAAATTGGTGCCGCTGCCGGGGAATACAGTTGCCAACTAAGTTTGTGATAGTTACTAGACCCTTTGGTCAAAGATTCTCGTATTTTACTTTTAGTTGTTGTTTTTGTTTTATTCAGGTTTGCTTGAGTGCATGCCAAACACTCAAAGTTCAGGTCAACTGTTATTACCTATCAATCCTGAACCTCAACTTATTGGCAGAATGAATGCACAACGTGACATTGACAGAAGGGCAGCTCAACAGGAGAAGGCTAGACTAGCTGCACTGGCAGCGGCTCAAGTGCATCAACAGAATATTGATAACCCAGGTCAGGCAAAAAATCCTGATGATGAGGACCTGGGTGATGAGGAGTTACTTAATCCACGGCGTGCAGATGAGGTGGCAGCACCTATGCATAGGAGAGATCGTCAAGCTAGAATAAGACCTGACCGTCGAGCTGTGCAGGCTCCTTTTGATGATGATGATGATGATCTGGATGGATCTGGTACTACAGGAGCTATTATTCGTCCGCCCTTGGCACCTGGAGCAAAGTTCAATAGCACCAGCACCATGATTCAACTATTGCAGCTCAAGGGATTATTTGGTGGACTTGCAGGCGATGATCTGAATATGCATCTGATCAACTTTATCTCTACATGCAAGTCATTCGACAACCCAGGCGTTGGACAGAGTGCAATTCGGCTGCACTTATTTCTATTGTCTCTGTCTGGGGAGGCAACTCTATGGTTGAACGGGCTAACTCCTGATTCTATTACTAATTGGAGGCAACTAAAAGACGCTTTCCCAGAAAGATTCTTTCCGCCATCCAAGAGAGCCCGATTAAGGGATGAGATCAGCAATTTTCGACAGCTTCCAACTGAAGCTCTCCACGAAACATGGGAGAGGTTCAAGAAGAATCTTATGCGGTGCCCAAATCATCATATGACCAACATCCACTTGATAGAGATATTATACAGGGCTTTGAACTTAGTGACTAAGACAGTGGTTGATAATGCTGCAGGTGGGTCATTCATGGACCTTAGTTTTCTCGAGGCAAGTGATATGCTAGATCGTATGACAAAGCAGAGTAGAGCTTGGCATACCAGGGATTCTGAGGTAGCAAGCTCTACCGTATCTGTTGGCATGACAATAGAGCAGAGGCGTAGATAAAAGGAATGTGACCAAGATATGGCTCACATGAAAATGCAGATGGGTCTTCTTACCAAGCACTTATTATCAGGGAAGACGGAAAAGGTTAAGGCCGTTGTATCACAGGGAAGAGATGAATCCGACTATGAGGAAGAAGCGAACTACTTGAATAATCAGGGGGGTTTCCGAGGAAATGCCCAAGGAAACCAAGGTCGGAACTATTATGATAAAACTGGATACAAGGACTGCGACCAAGGTAGTTGGAAGAACAAGAATGACAATAGTGGTTTATATGTTCCCCCAGGAAGACGTGACACCACTGCATCTGGGTCGGGAAACATGGAAAAGATGATGGCTAAACTGTTGAAAGGAGTGGAAGCAACCAGCGCGGGAGTAACGGAGGTAATAAATGATTTGTCCTCAATGAAGCAATTGGTTGACTCACATTCCACTTCAATAAAACAAATAGAGCAGCAATTGAGCCAACTTTCAGCAGCACTCAATCAAAGAAAGGTAGGCACTCTACCTAGTGACACTGTGCAAAATCCAAGGAACGACGGATCATGCATGGCTATTACTACCAGGAGTGGTAAGGTGCTGGAAAATTCATCCCAAAGCAAGCAAGTGGCCGAAAATAAGGAAGATGATGACGCCATAGAAGCTGACCAAGACGTTCATGACGTCACTCCTCAACATCCACAGTCTGAAAATATCACTGAACCAAAACAAGATAAAAAGAAAGTGGTGGAGAAAACTATTCCCCTTCCACCACCACCTTTTCCTCAAATATTGAAGAACAATGTGGATGATACAAGGTTCAGCAAATTCATGACTATGTTAAAACAGCTGACCATAAATGTTCCGTTGGTGGAAGCACTTGAACAAATGCCTGGTTATGCGAAATTCATGAAGGATATTTTGACAAAGAAGCGGGCAGCAAGCTATGAGTTGACAGATATTGTTCATCATTGCAGCGCAATTGCCACCCGATCACTAGTTCAGAAGAAGGCCGACCCCGGTGCTTTGACTATTCCTTGCACCATTGGATCTTTGAATTTTTCCAAAGCATTATGTGATTTAGGAGCCAGCATCAATTTGATACCATTATCTATTTACAAAAAGTTGGGGTTGGGTGATCCTACTCCAACCAACATGAGGCTCGTAATGGCGGATAGGTCGGTAAAACGACCTGTTGGTATTCTATGTGATGTATTGGTGAAGGTTTCTTCATTCATCTATCCAGCAGACTTTGTTATTTTGGATTGTGAGGCAGACTCAGAAGTTCCCATAATCTTGGGGCGCCCTTTCCTTGCAACAGGAAGTGTGCTTATTGATTTAAGAGCTAATGAGCTTTTATTCCGAATAAATGACGAAGTAGTTCGCTTTGATGTGTGCAAATCAATGAAGCACCCCAAAGAGCTGAATCTATTCTTAGTAGAGGATGTTTATGTTGATGATGAGAAAGAATTATCTGAAGAGGAGCAGATTATTGACGACCCATTGGCGGTTGTGCTCATGAATTTTGAGCACAAGGATGCTGAAAACTATGAAGAAACTAATGGTGCTCTAACAGGATTTGGGTCATATCCTCATGCTCCCAAGAAGCTGGACCTTGATCTAAAAAATCGACCCACACCACCAGCTAAACCATCTATTGAAGAGCCACCCACGTTAGAGTTGAAGGAGTTGCCTAGTCATTTAAAGTATGCATTCTTAGGAAGCGGAAGCACACTCCCAGTCATTGTGGCAGCAGATTTGGGTGAGCAGCAAGTTGCAGCTCTCATTGCTATTTTACGAAAGTATATAAGATCGATTGGTTGGCCCATCGCTGACATCATTGGTATTCCACCTGGGATTTGTACACACAAGATTCAACTTGAAGAAAATTGCACACCCACTATTGAGAATAAAAGGCGTCTCAATCCACCTATGCAAGAAGTGGTGAAGAAAGAAATTATTAAGTGTTTAGATGCAGGAGTTGTGTATCAAATATCTGACAGTACATGGGTGAGCCCGGTACAATGTGTTCCCAAGAAAGGAGGCACGACGGTAGTTGCGAATGAAAAGAATGAGCTTATTCCACTCAGACCTGTTACAGGATGCAGAGTATGCATGGACTACCGAAAGCTAAATTCATGGACGCTTAAGGATCACTTCCCAATGTCATTCATGGACCAAATGCTCGATCGATTAGCGGGGAAGGGATGGTTCTATTTCTTAGATGGTTATTCCGGCTATAATCAGATTTGTATTGCCCCCGAAGACCAATAGAAGACAACGTTCACATGCCCATATGGTACGTTTGCCTTCAAACGCATGCTATTCGGGCTATGTAACGCACCAGCCACTTTTCAGCGTTGTATGATGTCCATTTTTTTGTTATGGTTGAAGACACCTTGGAGGTGTTCATGGACGATTTTTTAGTTATGGGTGAGTCTTTTGAATCATGCTTGGCAAACCTAAGTATGGCGTTACAAAGATGTGTTGAATTCAACCTAGTGCTGAACTGGGAGAAGTACCACTTTATGGTTAAAGAAGGTATTTTTCTTGGGCATAAAATCTCCGAAAAAGGAATTGAGGTTGATCGAGATAAAATTGAAGTTATCGAGAAGCTACCAACCCCAATTTCAGTAAAGGGAATTCGTAGTTTCCTCGGTCACGCAGGTTTCTATCGGTGGTTTATCAAAGACTTCTCCAAAATTACTAGTCCATTATGCAAACTTTTGGAGAAATATGCAAGGTTTGACTTCAATGAAGACTGTTTGAGGGCATTCGAATTCCTCAAAGGGAAGCTAATTGAAGCTCCTATCATTGTAGCACCAGATTGGTCTCTACCGTTTGAAGTCATATGTGATGCTAGCGGGGTAGTTTTGGGTGCTGTAATTGGCCAGAGAAGGGAAAAGTTATTCCACCCAATCTACTACACAAGCAAGGTCCTGAACAAAGCCCAGAAGAACTACACTGTCACAGAACAAGAGCTTCTAGCGGTTGTGTATGCTTTTGAAAAGTTCCATGCTTATTTGTTGGGAACCAAAGTGGTAGTTCATACTGATCATGCAGCTCTGAGATATATAATGACAAAGAAGGATGCGAAACCAAGGCTAATTCGATGGGTATTGTTGTTGCAAGAATTTGATTTTGAAGTAAAAGATAGAAGAGGTTGCGAGAACCAAGTGGATGATCATCTATCTAGACTCGAGAACGAGCATATAGCGCAGCCTGATCTTGAGATTGATGATGCATTCCCTGACGAAGAGATCTTAGCCACAATAATGGAAGAGTTACCATGGTATGCAGACTTTGCGAATTTTGTGGTAAGTAATGTGATGCCTGCAAATCTATCTTTCCATCAAAAGAGGAAGTTCATGCATGATGTAAAACACTACTTTTGGGATGAGCCATATTTGTTTCGATGATGCGCGGATGGTGTTATCAGGCGATGCATATCCTATGTAGAGGTGCCGAATATATTGGAAGCATGTCACATTTCCCAAGTTGGGGGACATCACGTAGGTAATCGGACAGCAAGGAAGATATTGCAAAGTGGATACTATTGGCCTTCAATATTTAGAGATGCCTACGAATTTGTGAGAAGATGCGACCAATGTCAGAGACAAGGCGTAATTTCAAAACACCATGAGATTCCCATGATGAAAATTCTTGAAGTTGAGCTATTTGATGTATGGGGTATTGATTTCATGGGCCCATTCGTAAATTCGTTTGGAATAAAATACATCCTAGTCGCTGTAGATTATGTTTCAAAATGGGTCGAAGAAGTAGCATGGGCCGACAATGAAGGAAAGCGTGTTGTAGCATTCTTGAAGAGAAATATCTTCTCTCGCTTTGGAGTACCATGTACTATCATAAGCGATGGAGGATCTCACTTTTGTAACAAGCTGTTCAAATCCGTATTGGCCAAATATGGTGTCAAGCAACATAAGGTAGCCACACCTTATCACCCACAAACTAGTGGACAGGTAGAGGTTTCCAATCGAGAGATCAAGCAAATCCTTGCTAAGACTGTAAATGCTAATAGGAAGGATTGGTCTCGGAAGCTGGACGATGCACTATGGGCTTATAGGACTACATTCAAAATGCAAATTTTCATGTCCCCGTACCAACTAGTTTATGGGAAGGCTTGTCACTTTCCCATTGAGCTCGAGCATAAAGCATTGTGGGCGTTAAAGCAACTTCATTTGAATTGGGATGATGCCATGAATCTGAGATTGGAGGAGCTGAATGAGATGGATGAATTCCGTCTACATGCATATGAAAGAGCAAACCTCTACAAGGAAAGGATGAAAAAGTATCATGATCAGCGTATTGTTCAACGAAACTTTCAAAAGGATGATATGGTACTTCTTTTCAATTCCAGACTGAAGCTATTCCCAGGTAAGTTAAATTCCAAATGGTCTGGTCCGTACAAAGTTACCCAAGTTTACTCGTCTGGAGTAGTTGAGCTAGAAGACAATAATGGTGTTGTCTTTAAGGTGAATGGCCAACGAGTAAAACCATATATCGGTCCTCTTGACTCGATAAACTATATGCCCACCATCTACCTCGACGAAGTCTAAGTACTCGAGGTAACTATGTCGTGCCGCGACAATAAATCAAGCGCTAGATGGGAGGCAACCCAGCGTTTTTCATTCTTTCTTTTGATCTACTAAGTGTTTGTTTTTGTTAGATAAAAATCCAAAAAGAAGAGTCGTGCCACGACCAAAACTAAGGCGCTTGATGGGAGGCAACCCATCGTTCTAATTGTTGTTGTTGCTTTTGAGTAAGTGTAGGTGAAAGAAGTGTAAAGGAGGAGATTGAGTTCAACTCTTGATTTAGAAGAATTGCATGTTCAAAGTGGTAAGTTAGAATTGAAGAAGCAAAAGGCTATGGGTTGGGCATTGCCTATGAAAATATAGGCAAAGAACAAGGCAAGGCCTATGTAAATCTAGGCCACAAACAAGGCAAGTCCTATACTACGCCTAAGCTCTCGGAATCTAGTGTGCCATAGCATAGGCGACGCCCATGCCTAAGTGTGCCATAGCATAGGCGCCGCCTATGCAAAAGCATTTTGTCTATGAATCTCATGTGCCATGGCATAGGCGCCACCTATGCCTAACAATGCCATGGCATAGGCGCCGCCTATGCTCAACAATGCTTTGCAAAAGGCGCCGCCTATGCCAAGCATAGGCAAAGCAAAAGGCGCCGCCTATGGTCACTTTTGGTCTCCAAATCCGATTTTAAATGGGTCAAAACCCGACCCAAGCTTGCCCTATAAATAAGAAACTTAGTCTTAGACCAAAAATACATTGCAAACCTAAGAAAAGCGACGCCTACCTCTCCAAATTCTCTCAAAAAAATTTCCTTTTGCTCTTTTACTTCACAAGAACATCTTCCAAAGGCATCAACCAAGTAAGTACTTCTTTGTTCTTCTTTCATATTCCGTAAGTACTATAATACTACGCCTACAATAAATTGTTAGATCTTGAAGTAGTATTGGTGATTTCAATGTGGTTGATTTGTTGTTATACTACTAAGTGAGTGAAAGAATACGTAAGGATGATTTTAACTTGTTTCCAACTTGTCTTTGATTTTCATACACTGTCATACTTTTACGGAATTGACATGGGCACGAAAATTGCATAATCTTGTAAATAGAAAGCTTATATGTTGGAATGACTTGTTCATCGAGATGAGAATCATGGTTAAACTACCAACTTATGAGGTTGTGATTATTTCTAGATGATATAACTTGATTCAATCTCTATGTAGTAGTCTTGATCAAAAGATGTATCAACCATGAAAGTACTACCAAGATTTTTTGGAAGTATGACTGCACTAATTATATTGTTGGAATATAGCACCTAAAACGTATATCGATGAAGTCTGAGTAATCGACATCGTTCACTTCACTAGTCCGTACCAAAAAATGAAGTGTGGGGTAGTGCCACTACTGCTTGTTCATTGATTGTATCCACCGAGATGAAGCTAACATGAATATTATTTTAATCTCAGGTACAATGGCACCAAAAGCAAGGCAAGGAAAGGATAAAGCAACCACTTCACAAAAAGGCCAAAAAAGGGGACGAAAAGAGCAAGGCGAATCCTCCTCGCTGCAAATACCTCGCCGCATATTTGGAATTAAATGGGTCTTAGAGGAAAAAGGAAAGGAGTGGTATAGGAACAATAAAGAGAAGAAATATGTTCACACGGAGTTGATACACAAGGAGAGCCAAACAAAGAAAGAACCTCGCATGTTGGCTAAGATAATGGCGTTACATCTTGATTTCATCTTCCGAGATATGGGAGAGTGCAATCTCGATTTAACATGAGAATTCTATGCCAACTGGTCACCGAAAACTACAGGGAGTGAAGTTAAGATTTGGGGCCAAGTTCTGCAACTAAATACGGAGTTCTTCAACTCCTTTCTAGGCTTGCCATCTGTTAATCCCGCACCATTCAAGGAGCTTTATCGCAGACCTCCATACAGGGCAATCAGACACACACTATGCGGAACAATATCAATGGCACGGTGGAGTCGTCACAAGGATACCGGTCGGCACAATACCTTTCTGTATGCCTCATTGAACAGAGAAGCTAGGATATGGCTTCGAATAGTCAACTCTTGCCTCATTCCAGGGACACAGTACACAAAGATAACATGAGATAGAGTGTGCCTGGTGTACGCATTAATGACGAATGTCCCTATCAACATTGGGACAATTATTCGATCTACAATGCGGAAAGCTAGGCTACACAAGAGGTCCCACTTCAGCTTTGCCAACCTATTGACTGCAATATTAAGGAAGGAAGACATCGAAGAGGAACCGGCTGATCATAAGCTCCCACACAACCCGAAGAAGGTTGACCTCACAAAGGTTAAAGATGTTGAATCCATGCATGGCGTCAACCTAACCACTGCAGAAAGACATGTTTGCAATGAAAGCTTCTCCCGCCATTTATATGGCATGATGAAGTTTACCATGATGAGCGGGGGTCGTGTTCCAACTGCTGCAGAGCTCCAACAGTTGGATTATGACTACCCAATGAATGACCACGCGAGGGCGATGTGTGGAGTAGGTGTATATTTTAAGGAACCTCTTGATGAAGACATGCCAACCGATGATGATCGACGAATGCCAGACTCCGACGTGGAGGAGAACTCTGATGACGACGACTCTGATGATGATTCCGATGCAGGGGGTATGACCCCAGACATAGAGGATGAGTCCGACTAATCAGGTTTTTCTTATTTATTTTCCACTGAGGGCAGTATGTCCCGTCTAAGTGTGGGGTGCTGGTATTTTTATGCTTTACTTCTTTATCTGCATTTGCATCTATCTATGTTTGTTTGTTTTGTTTGTTAGTAGTTAAATTTTTTAAAAAAATTTAACTTTGCATGAAATTGTTCTGAGGGGCAGCATGGTATTATGACAAGAGTTTGTGCTAGAATCATTACTATTAAGACATTTAGGCTCTAAGTGTGACTCACTGTGTGATAATTGTGTGGTTTAATTCATTCAT
Source organism: Capsicum pubescens (assembly GCA_030864215.1). Classification (NCBI taxonomy): domain Eukaryota; kingdom Viridiplantae; phylum Streptophyta; class Magnoliopsida; order Solanales; family Solanaceae; genus Capsicum; species Capsicum pubescens. Next base: position 49,923,752 of record CM061543.1, on the reverse strand, counting down.
CTGTTAGGGTCAAGAGTCTATAATACTCCCAATAAAGTTGACCATGTGCCTTGTGTGTGTGAGGATATAGTATATTCTTGGTTGTGACTGATGCTAGAACTTGCCTGGTGTGTGTGTAAAGCGAAATAAATAGTGCAAGTTTAGGAGATGATTTAGGCATTTCTTTGGCAACCAGTATTTGTTTACCTTCCTTTTACCTACCCATGGACATTATCTTAGTTAACCCCCTTTGAGCCTTTAGCTATTTTCTTTGACAGCCTCATATGTAAGCCTAATCCATTTTTTCAAGACCATAATTTGATCCAAATTCCTAAATGCTTTAAATTGTGAAGTCATGTGACAAAATAAGAGGAAATTGGGTGAGAGTGATGCCTTAATGTGTATTGGTACTTGAATTTGTTATGAAAAAGAGTGGCTATCATGGAGGTGTGTTATAAAAAAAAGAAAGAGAAAAGAAAAAGAAATAGAAAAACAAAAAGATAAATTGTGTTTATGATTAAATAAAAAGATAGTTATGCTTGAATGGCAAAATAGGTGAAAAGGGGTGATAGATGAAAGAAAGGTAGCAGGGTTGATTAAAAGAGAGTGTTAATGGCATAATGTGATGTATTAAAGCGCTTAGGAACATAGTCACTATTTCTGGCCAAAATAGTCCTACCCATCCCTTAGCCTACATTACAACCTGTAAAGACCTAATTGATCCTACGCTTAACATTCTGATATTAGTAGAGCATTAACCTAAGGGCAAGCCTATGGTCATCAGTTGCAACATATGAATTCTTTGTGAGAGTGAGAGCAAGGATAATCTTATACCCATGTTCTGAAAAATGCAATACTTGTGAGTGATTATGGGTAATATCTTATGTGAGACACACATGGTTGATAAGTTTTGGGTAGTCTTGTATGATTCTTTGTGCCTTGACTTTTGAATACGAATTAACCATCATCACGAGTCTATGTTGGAGGTTGAATTGTTTCTAGAAGTGATTAGAAAACTACTCTTGGTTAATAATTGTTGTGCCTGTCTTGATGAATATTTTGTGTTGTTATTGTGAAACCCTAAGTAGATGTTTTGATGGACATGATATTTTGTTCGAGGACGAACAAAGCTTTAAGTGTGGGGTGTTGATGATAGGCTTATTTGCACGCCTAAAGTACTATAATTGACCCATATTTTAGCTAAGTTTTGAGGACAAAATATATAATTCATGCACTTTTAGTCCTTTTTCCTGTAAGTGAGCTAACAAACGTGATTATCAAGTTTTCAGGTATAAATGATGCAGATTTCAGCATATTATGGATAACTTGACGCCCAAGGAAGCTTCACGAAAGAAGGAAGGGAAAGCTTGGACGCCAAGGACCAAAAGTGACGCATGGAATATCTGTCCCGGGCAAAAACAGCATTTCCAAAGACTTTGGGGATCAGCAGTAACTTATTAGGATTAGGATAATGATGCAGTACCCTAGTAGGACTAGGATAAGTAATGCAGTAGCTTAGTAGGAATAGGATATGGGTATTATAAATACCCTATTTTGTTAGAGATTTTAAGCATTCTACTTCTAGTTCCGAATCATTCTAATTCTTCCATCAATTTGAATTCTCATACTTTTACTTTTTATTCAATTAATTCTTATTACTCTCTCTTCATCTATTCGATCAAAAGTTACACAACAAGAGAAACGTTATTCTCAAAGGACTTCACTCCACAAGACACATACTACACGTGAGATCTTATTTTGATATAATGATAATGTCTATTGTGATTTCCATCGCACTCATGAATAGCTAAAATTCTCTTTTGGGGTTATGGAAGCCTTATGAGATACTATCTATTGCTATGAGTTTGTGAATTCGTAACACGTATGTTGCTTATATCATTATTCTCTTTATCTTAATGGAAATTCTTGTGGTTGCAAATGCATAGAATACGCCAGTATAGCATTAACTTGTTTGAAACAAAAGTTATATGTCTGGAAAAGAGATAATGTCAAGGTAATAGGGCACCAACCCCTGTTAAAAAGTTAGTGTCGTAACTGGATTAACCTCTTGGAGAATTTGTACCATTAGACACGCTTTAAGCTCGAAAGAGTTAAAGTGAAATAATCCTTGATGGTCGAAAGACGCCTGGATTTACCATAGAATACAATTCTCTATAAGCGCATGCATGTCTGGATTCCGCATAACTCATAGCCAATAGAGACGTATAACTCATAAGGTGGACATAACCCCAACTCTTAATTCTCATTGGTTAAACATCTTACTAAACATTCTTTCTTTTTACTTTGCTATTTTCTGTTTTTTACTCTATTATTTTGTTTACATTATTGCACGCTAAAAAATCCCCCCTTTTACGAGACTTGCACCAAAAGTCTAATAATCTTTGCTTACTTAGTGACCGACTATTCTCTGTGGGATCGATACCCAACCCAGTTGGATTATATATTTGACAACGACCGCTTACACTCTTACGAGAGCTATAGTTTGAGCGTTATCAGTAGGTGACTCAATTATTTCTAAGAGAGTCTATAAGGGGTGTGTGGTATCTGTTGGTGGCAGATAAACCTTGGTGGTTCTATTTGTGTTAGATATAATGGATTTTGTTGTTATTCTGGGGATGGATTGGTTACAATCTTGTTATGTGTCCTTGGATTTTTGGACCCGTAGGGTTATCTATAGGTTCTTTGGTGAGCTGGTTATAGAGTGGGAGTGCATTTCTTTATCTCCTAGGGGGGATTTATTTCTATCGTAGAGATCGGACATTTATCTCTAAAAGATGTCTTTATCGCATGGATCAGTTTAAAGACTCTAACTCAAAAGGTCCTTCTTTCCAGTCAGTTACAGTGGTTAATGAGTTTGTAGAGGTCTTTTCGGATGATCTTCCTAGTGCTCCTCTGGCTATGGAAATAGTGTTTGATATTGATCTAATTTCGGACACTTGTCCAATTTCTATTCATCCATATATAAGGCTCTAGCTGAGTTAAGAGAACTCAAGGAGTAACTTAACGATCTTCTAGATTAGGGTTTTATTCCTTCTAGTGTATCTCCTTGGGGTGCACCGGTGTTGTTTTTATGCAAGAAAGATGGTTTTCTTCGAATTTGCATTAACTAAATGCAGTTGAATAAGGTGATGGTCAAGAACAAGTATCCTCTTCCAAGGATAGATGATCTGTTTGACCAATTGCAAGGTGTCAAGTTCTTTTCTAAGATAGATCTTCAGCCTGGGTGCCATCAACCAAAGATTAGGGTGGTAGATATCCCTAAGATGGCTTTTCGTACTCGGTATGGGCACTTTGAGTTTTTGGTGATGTCATTTGGGTTGGCTAATGCTCAGGCAATATTTATGGATCTGATGAACAAAGTATTTGCCAGTATTTAGATCTCTTCATTATTTTGTTCATTGATGACATTCTGGTTTATTCAAAGAGTGAGGTGGATCATGTTAATCACCTCCGTGTGGTGTTATAGACCTAAAATAGAACAGTAGTTATATGCCAAGTTCTCGAAGTATGAGTTTTGGTTGAATGTTGTAACTTTCTTGGATCACATATTTCTAGTGAAAGGATCATGGTAGATCCGTAAAAGGTTTCTATGGTGAAGAGGTGGCCTAGTCCTACAACTCTATCCAACATTCAGAGCTTCTTGGATTTAGTCGGGTATTATAGGCAGTTTGTGGAAAGATTTTCATTGATAGATACTCCTTTGACTAAGTTAACTGAAAAGAAGGTCAAGTTTTCTTAGTCAGGTGCTTGTGAGGGGAGTTTCAAGAAGTTAAAGGATAAGTTAACTTCGGCTCTAATTCTGACTTTATCAGAAGGCAGTGATAGGTTTGTGGTTTATTGCGATACATCTTGGGTAGGTATTAGTTATGTTTTGATGCATCATGAGTAGGTGATTGCTTATGTTTCCAGTTAGTTGAATGTACATGAGAGTAATTATCCTACTCATGATTTGGAGCTATTGGCTGTTGTGTTTGCTTTGAAAATATAGCGGCGGTATTTGTATTGTTTTCACGTGGATAGCTTCTCTAATCATAAGAGACTACAATATGTGTTCATCCAGAAAGATCTTAATCTCAAGCAGAGGGGATGGTTTGAGCTTCTCAAGGATTATGATATGAGTCTTCGCTATCACCCAGGTAACGCACTATGGTTACTTATGTTTTTAGCAAGTTATCCATGGGGAGTTTGGCCTATGGGGAGGAAGGAAAGCGAGAATTGGCGAAGGATATTCACCACTTGGCTAATCTTAGAGTTCGCCTCTTGGACTCTAAGAATGGTGGCGTGGTGGGGTAAGAAGTTGTTTGATCATCTTTTGGTGCAGAGATTAAGGAGAAACATGTTCTAGGTCCTATCTTGATTAAAATCAAGAGTAACGTTGGTGGTCAAAAGGTAGTGGTGTTTGATATCATTAGTGATGGTACTTTGTAGTACCAAGGGAGGTTGTATGTTCCTGATGTCGATGGGTTGCGACAAAGGATTTTGGTTAAGGCACATCATTCATGCTATGTTGTTCATCCCGACTCGACTAAGATGTATCATGATCTCAAGGAGATCTATTAGTGGAATGGCCAGAAAAGGGATGTGTTTGATTTCATGACCAAGTACATGATATGTTAATAGGTTAAGGTTGAGCACATAAGGCCAGGAGAATTGTATCAAGAAATTAATTTGCCCGAATAGAAGTGGGAAGTTATCAATATGGACTTCGTTGTCGGTCTTCCTCAGTCTCGAAATCAATATATTTTGATTTGGGTCATCGTGGAGAGGATGACTAAATGTGTGCACTTTTTGCCAGTGTGGACTACCTTTTCGATAGAGGATTATGCGAAGCTGTATCTTCAGGAGATTATGAAGATGCATGGGGTTCCTATTTCAATTATTTCTTATCGGGTCATGCAGTTTACATCTCACTTCTGGTAGTATTTTTAGAAAGGATTAGAGACCGAAGTGAGTCTGAGTACTTCTTTTCATCTACAGATAGATGGGCAAGTGGAGAGAACTATTTAGACATTGGAGGTTATGCTTCGGGATTTTGTGATTGATTATGGTGGCAATTGGGTTGAGCATCTACCTTTGGTAGAGTTTGTTTACAACTATATCTATCATTCTAGTATTAGTATGGCCACTTTTGAGGCATTATATGGTAGGAGGTGGAGATCTCCTATTGGTTGGTTTGAGCTTAGTAAGGCATACATGTTTAGTCCCAATTTGGTTATCCAGGCAATAGAGAAGGTAAAGGTGATTCAGGATAGGCTTAAGGCTGCCCAAAGTCGCCAAAAGTCCTATGTGGATGTTAGGCGTTGAGACTTAGAATTTGAGGTTGGGATAAGGTTTTCCTTAAGGTATCTCCTAGAAGGGAACAGTGAGGTTTGGTAAGAAGGAGAAGCTCAATACCTGGTATGTGGGTCCTTATGAGATTTTATGGAAAGTTGGTAATGTCACTTATGAGCTGGAGTTGCCTTCTAACTTAAGCTTGGTTTATCTGGTCGTTCATGTTTCCATGTTGAGGAAGTACATTGGTGATCCTTCTTCGGTTGTTCCTTTGGAAGGACTGGGAATCACGGATTCTATGTCTTATGAAAAATTTTTGGTTGAGATCTTAGATAGGCAGGTTCATCAGTTGTGGACCAAGGATGTGTCTTCGATTAAGGTTCTTTAGAAGAACCATAAGATGGAAGAAGCTACATGGGAAGCGGAAGAGGACATGAAGTCCAAATATCTGCATAAGTTTTCTTCTCCTGGGAATCGTGCGGAAGGTATGTGTCTTTAATACATCTTTATTTTTTGAGTTTATTAAAGGAAAGATTAATATCTTTGCCTCTTTATATTTGAACTTTGTTAAAGATTGGGAATATGTTTAATAACATAATAAAAATGACTAGTACGAGTGGTTTCTCCTAACTTGCCCGTCATTCGGAGATGAATTTACTAGTGGGAGAGACTAAAACACCTTGGTTTCTAGACCTTATAAAATTTTCTAGAATTCTGATCTCTGGACTCAATACAACTCATAGGTACGAGCCGTATGTTGGGGTACGGATGTTATGGTCCAGTCGTATACTGACCAGTGTTGGTTGGTTTGATAGATTTTGGCTACTGGAATGGATATGACTTAGGGGTATGACTCATAATAGTATTTATGGTTCATTTATTTCCTTAACTTAATCTTTGACTTGGTTTCTTAGGTTGGATCTATGTACGAGTGGCTCACCATGAGTCGTAAGCCATGGTATGAGTCGTACCCAAGACTTTGGTGTAAATCTGTATAGTAGACAGTGTCTAAATCTTTCTTTGGTGTAAATCTGCCAGGGGTACAGATCGTATGCTATCAATACAACTTGGTTGGATGAGTCGTATGCTGGACAATGTTGGATCCAAGGGTTGAGTCAAGGATACAAGTGGAGGATACCAATCGTATCGAAGGGTACAACTCGTGTGGTTCAGTCGTATCTCTATGATGGGATTTTGGTTCAACCTAAGTGGGGGTATTCTTTACATTTCCCCACTTATCCTAATATGGTCCCATAACTTCTAACCTACTTGGGAAGTTATTTACCGTATTAATCCATTCATTAACACTTAGAAACTCTTTTAACTAAAGAATAAATTTGGGACTTGTCTTGGTGATTTCCTTCTGTAGTCATCTTAGTTTAAGGTATGTTCCCTTCCCTTATTATTAATTATAACTAAAGGCATGAATTTTATGAATGTTTTCATGATTTCATTGATTGTATGATTTTGGTTTTCAAATATGATTTGGGGGTTTTGATATTAAATGGTTGGTTATGGTTTCCCATGGTTTTAATTATGCTTTTATATGCATTAATGGTGGTTTTGGATAATTGGATTGCATGAGAATAGTTTAATGGTAATCGGAATTGATTTTGATCATTGTATGCCCCCAATGTGTTTGACAAAATGCTAATAAAGATATGTTCATTGCATTACTACTATTAATGGAACTCTTAAATGTTTTAAAACTTGGTAAAGGAATTATGCATGGATTAAATGGCTTGAAATGGTAAATGGCTAATGGTTATGCTTGAGGGACACATGGAATCCCCCAATTAGTTTAATATGGTAAATGGAAGGGCACTTGAAAGTCCCCTTAAACCTATAAATGGTTGTCTATGGATGATCCTTGAAAGTAAGGGTTGTTATGACGATACCAATATCAATGGCCTTGGTTAATTATGTACAATGGTTTAGTTATTTGGAAATTAGTTTTAATTGTGCAATAATGGCGGGAGGTGTATCTAAGCCATGAAAGGTGGAGGACCCGGAGGGACCATAATTGGGAACTTACATTTGCCGATATGAGGTTGGTCTTGGTGACTGTGTGCATGATGTCACACTTTATTTGGGGGATGTACTAGTCATCCCTTGGGATAATTCCCTGGTCGTGCAGCTACACGCACTGAGCCCTTTCAGTAGGGGGAGTTAAACCCATATAGCCCGTGGGTAGTATAAGACGGCAAAGCTACACAACCCAGGTAAAAGTTTTAAAGGCATGCTAAACTCGGTCTCTTTCCCCGGCATGGTTATATATATATATGTATGTATGTATGTATGTATGTATGGTTGTGCACATATGGATGGTTGTACTCAATTTTATAAATGGTATTATTTTTTCCTTACCTTGAGATCATGCTAGCGGTCACTCACTAACCCCATCTACTAGAGGTTGTATACCCACGCTATGCAGGAACCGACCGTTCTACTCCTCCTATATAGTTATTACCTCGGGGATAACATTTGGACTGAAGTGGTGAGCTTCCATCCTTTTGGAAGGCTCCATTTCATGTTATGGATATTTCTAGACATTTTGGTTTAATTTTTTATATTGGTTTTGCCTATGGTTGGGGGCATGTCCCAACCGAATTTCATTACTCTATTAGTTAGAGGCTTTGTGGTACTTCTATGGGTTGGAATAGGCGGGATCAGTATAGGTGTCAGGCTTGGTATTGGAATAAACCAGGAGGCTGGCATCATTGAACATAACTTCTCACTAGTCCATCCTATTTAATTTTTAGATGAATTATATTATGTTTTGGAACGTCCTTGGTTATGGCCTGGTTTATGGCCCTTGTCTTGGTATGGTTTGGTATGGTGTGATTATGGGTATGGGATGGTTGGACTCGGTTGGGTTGGTTACGCTTGTGATCTTATCCTAGAGTCTTCATATAAGGTGTTACACTATCTTGTTACATGCTTAAAATTTTGCCAACTCCGGAAAGGCGGATAGAGGTTAGGTTAGGTAACGGGAGTGGTCTCCGATCCTGGTCGAACTTGGGATGCCTATTATGAAAAGGACCCAGGACGGGTCATGTAAAGTTGGTATCATATCCTAGGTTCATGTTCAAGTGGGAGTCCACAAAGCTATGTCGAGTACAGTCTTTTTTAGGGGTGTGTAGCGTGCCACACTCATAAGGGAGAGTCTACAAGACATTTTGGAATGTTTCACTTTCTTTTTAGTTTGTTTTCAAGCTTAGAGTCTTATTCCTGGAATATTCTCTAATCCATGTGTTTTTATCTTTCAGATCATGCCTCGTAGATCTCGAACACAAGAAAATTCTTTTATCCTATCTGGGGATAATGCTGAAGGGGTGCATCCTACTTCTGGGATTTATGTTCAATCCCACAGTCCTATGTCGGATAGTTCTGGAGTTCCACCGGTTGCTACTAGTCCTCCTCAGTGTGAGGTAACTAATGCGAAATTCTTCCAGTCTATTCATGTTATTGCTAAATTAGTTGCTACTCAGGCTAAGCAGGATGTGTCTGGTGCTTTGTCTTTTGAGGCCACAAGGGTTAGCCAATTTATGAAGATGAGTCCTCTTACTTTGTCTGAAGTAAAGGTGAAGGAGGATCCATAAGGCTTCTTAGATGAAATAGAGAAGATATTTTGGGTGATGCAGGCTAACAATGTAGAGAGGTAAACTTTATAGCTATTATCTCAAAAAGGTTGCATATTAGTGGTATAAAGAGTGGGATAGGGATAGAGGAGATGTGGAGGAGTCAACCTTATGGGATGCCTTCTCTGGTGCTTTTTTGGATCTTTTCTTTCCCCAAGGATTGAGGGAAGCAAAGATGGAGGATTTTATGAACCTTAAGCAGGAGGGAATGTTTGTCAACGAATATGCCTTGAAGTTTCATAAATTGTCAAGGTATGCACCTGATTTAGTAGCTGACATGCAGGTAAAAATGAGAAAGTTCGCTTCTGGGTTGAATTGGGATTTATTTTGGAGAGCAAGACTACCTTGCTGATTAAAACTATGGACATCTCTAGGTTAATTGTTCATATGCAGCAGGTAGAGGATGAGAAGAGGAAGTAGGTGGAGTTTGGGGATAGGCAAGGTAAGAGGAGCAGTTTTTTTACCAAGAAGGTACTCAGTCTCAAGGTGGTCGGGATGGTTGCAAATGGCAGAAAAAAGAAGTGGGGGAGTTCTGGTTCCAACTCTTCTACTAGTGCTCCTTACCAATCGGGTGAAGGCGTCATCATGGTGGTGACAATTTTCATGTGAAGGGTGCCCAATATCATGCAAGAAGATGTCAGTTAGTTTCTTCATGCCTTGTTTGTCAGTTTTGTGGTCTTCTTTATCGGGGTTATTATAATGAAAGAAAAGATAAATTCTTCAAGTGTGGCCAGGCAGGCCATCAGCTCAGAGATTGTCTAGTTAATAAGGTTTCTACAGGGGCGAATAAGATTCTTGTGGCTTCATCTTTAGCTCCTACGCATGTTGGTGTTGCATCTGCTTCTATTACTTCTTTTGTTTCTAGAGTTGGTCAGAATAGGTTGAATGCTTTGGCATCTCAATAGGAATCTGAGGCATCATCTGATGTCGTTACTAGTATATTTCAACTTTTCTCTCGCGATGTATATTATTTCCTTGATACCGAGTCTACTCTCTCCTATGTGACTCCTTATGTAGTTGTATCTTTTGGTTTTCATCCAAAATTTATTTCAAATCCTTTTTTTATTTTTACCCCAGTAGGTGACTCGATTATTTCTAAGAGAGTCTATAAGGGGTGCGTGGTATTTGTTGGTGGCAGACAGACCTTGGTGGATCTGTTTGAGTTAGATATGATGGATTTTGATGTTATTTTGGGGATGGATTGGTTACACTCTTGTTATGCATCCTTGGATTTTTCGACCCATAGGGTTCTCTTTTGGTTCTTTGGTGAGCTGGTTATTGAGTGGGAGGGTATTTTTTTTAGGTCTGAGGGGGAGATTTATTTCTATCTTAGATCTCGGAGGTTAATCTCTAAAGGATGTATTTATCACATGGTCCGGGTTAAAGATTCTAACACAAAAGGTCCTTCTTTCCAGTCAGTTCCAGAGGTTAATGAATTTCTGAAGATCTTTTCGGATGATCTTCCTGGCGTTTCTCCGGATAGGGAAATAAAGTTTGATATTGATCTAATTTTGGACACTTGTCCAATTTCTATTCCTCCATATATAACGGCTCTGGCTGAGTTGAGGGAACTCAAGGAGAAAATTAAGGATCTTCTAGATAAAGGGTTTATTCCTCCTAGTGTATCTCCTTGGGGTGCACCGGTGTTGTTTGTGCGCAAGAAGGATGGTTTCCTTCGGATGTGCATTGACTATACGTTGTTGAATAAGGTGACGGTCAAGAAAAGGTATCCTTTTTCCAAGGATAGATGATTTGTTTGACAAGTTGCAAGGTGTCAAGTTCTTTTCTAAGATAGATCTTTGGTTTGGGTGCCATCAACCAAAGATTAGGAAGGTGGATATCCCTAAGATGGCTTTTCGTACTCAGTATGGGCACTTTGAGTTTATGGTGATGTCATTTGGGTTGACTAATGCTCCATCAGCATTTATGGATCTGATGAACAGAGTTTTTTGTTAGTATTTGGATCTCTTCATTATTTTGTTCATTGATGACATTCTGGTTTATTCAAAGAGTGAGGTTGCAATACCCCGAAATTTCTTTAAGTCAAATCTAGTCTCTAGAAGAGTTAGTGATGACTTCCTAAATGATTAATGTTTAAATCCAATAGAATTTCCATAATTTTTACTTTTATTATGTGGGAAATTGAATTTTCTTTCCAACGATACCAATTTTGTCTAAATTCGGTATCAGAGTAAAAAGTTATGGACGTTTTACAGAGAAATATCGGAACTTCCCAGAAGCGACGGTCAGGCCGGCGGACCGTCGAGATAGCGACAGACCGTCGCCTAAGCCATTGTGACTAAGGCAGTGAACCCATCTTCTAGCCAAGTGCGATGGTCAGGACCAATGGACCATCGAACTAGCGATGGACTGTCGCCCAAACCATCGCAGACGAGGAAGAAAGTTCAGGTTCTGGCCAAGTGTGATGGTCAGGATTGATAGACCGTTGAGCCAGCGACGGACTGTCAACCAAACCATCTCAACTTTTGATCAACAATTTTAAGTTATTTTTAAAAGGGTATTTGGGTCTTTTTCCACCCGTTTTAACCCCTAATTATACCAGACCAGAGCTCATAACTTCATTATTCATCTATAACACCAAATTAGGGTTTCTCTCAAAGATCAATCCCCAAGAATAAGAAACCCTAGGAGTTTAATGCCAAGTCAAGAATTTAAGCTTTCCTCTACCAATCTTTAAGAAATCATCCACCCAAGTATGTCAAGTGTTGATTCATGGGTTCCTTTCACCCATGAAGCACAAAACCCTATTTGAAATATAAACTTTGGATTCCATGGTATGAATTGAATTATATCCATGTTTATGTTATTTTTTGAATTCTAAGTTGAAGTCTTTAATGACTATCATGAAAATATGTTAGCATGTGGTTGAAGTTCTTGCATTGGAAGTGTAAAATGTTGCCATGATGTATTATTTCAATAATCATGCCTAAGCCTAAAGATATGCATGCAAGGTGTTTGATAAAATGCCTAAGAGAATAGGAATTATGCCTTATGACTCATTTGTAACCAAAATTGATGAATCCATGTTTCTCCCTTATGTTCGATACGACTCCCATGTTATTGGTATGCTTTGTAATGGATTGACGTAATGCTCATGAGATTAGGCTTATCAAATTATGATATGTTTACATGCATTCCTATTCATGTGTAAGCTTATAGCATGCGAATACTTCATGAAAATCCCCAATGATTGTACTATGAATTGTTGTCTATGGCCATGTGTCAAGAAGTGTCATGTCTTGTCAGTTTCATGCTATCGAGTCCTGGGGGTACTTGTACCCGATAATTTAGTTGTGTGCCTAGAGCCAGCGTCATGTTTTACAGATACTCTCAGTCAAGCCATGATTCATAGAACTCAGTCAGTCATGTGACTTAGGAAAACTCAGTAATCTCATAAATCTCAGAAATTCAGTAATCTCAGTAGTGTTCCGTCAGTCAATGGAACTCAATAAATGCAGTCCAATTCAGTTTAGTTAATCATGTTCAGTGTCTATTCAAATAGGAGTTGGATTCAGTAACGAGTGAGCCCAAGGATTGGAACTCACCTATTATTAGAGGGTGTGATTCTTAGAAGCAATCCTTGCACTCCAGAACTACGTAGCCAGCATAGGTTGAGACATCAAACCTGCTAGTTGAGGGTAGATGAGGTGATTTAAGATGTTATATGAGGGTCCCACCATTCTCCTTAGAGTAACTGTTAGATGAGGAATTACTCACATCTTGTCCTTACCAGTGGCGTGGTATTGACACCCTTTTACTTGAGGTTACACATTGGACCCTAACTCAATTTTTTTATATTATTTGGGGAATGTAGGTTAGATGACTTCTTTCCATAGTTACAGTCTCAGTCTCAGTAATAGAACTCAGATAGTTCTACAAAATTCAGGACTGTTAGATACAGTCACTCAGCTCAGTACGGAACTCAGCTAGTTTCATCAGAACCTAGACTGTCAGACATAGTCGCTCTATATCAGTTATATCAGTTATCAGAAATCCATGTTATCAGTATTCAGACTCAGTAATCCGTGTTATCACAATCTTATTTACAGTTATGTATTTATGCATGTATTTCCATGTTCATATTACTCAGTCAGTCGTATTGTTCATGCATATGAACCTTTGTATTCAGCCTACCTCACTTGCATACCAGTACATTCAATCATACTGACACATACTTTTCTTTTGCATTATAATGTTTTATACCATAGGTTCAGAAGCACGAGCTCCAGAGCATCAATAGCATTCCAATTTCAGCAGTCAGACTAGCAGTGAGTCCTCATCATTCAAAGATGTTATTATTTGGTTATTTCATTCTTTCAGTACTTAGTTTATTTCAGTAGTTAGAGTTAGTTGGGAACATCTTCTATCAACTCCTTATTCAGTCAGTTTTAGAGGATTTCAGACTGTAGCATGTTCAGACATTTATTTTAGTTATTTTTTATTGATATACCATATTTTTTAGATGTTATGTTTTATCAGATATTTGAACCTTATGGCCTTTAAGCCTTTTATTCTGCATTTATACAGTATGTTATTCAGTGCTCAGTTACAAATATCAGTCATGGGTTAGCTTGTGGTCCTTCGGGGTCATGAGCACCGTGTGGAATTCCAAGAACCAGATTTGAGGCGTTACAGAGGTGGATCATGCTAATCACCTCTGTGTGGTGTTGCATACCTAAAAAGGAATAACAGTTGTATGCCAAGTTCTCCAAGTGTGAGTTTTTATTGAACGCTATAACTTTCTTGGGTCATATTATTTCTAGTGAAGGGATCATGGTAGATCCAAAAAAGGTTGCTATGGTGAAAAGGTGGCCTAGACATACAACTCTATCCGACATTCAGAGCTTCTTGGGTTTAGCCAGGTATTATAGGCAGTTTGTGGAAAACTTTTCATCGATAGCTATACCTTTGACTAAGTTAACTCGAAAGAAGGTCAAGGTTTCTTAGTCAAATACTTGTGAGGGGAATTTCAAGAAGTTAAAGAATAAGTTAACTTCGGCTCCAAATCATTGTCGGAAGGAAGTGATGGGTTCTTGGTTTATTACGATGCATCTTGGGTAGGTTTTGGTTGTGTATTGATCCAGCATGGGAAGGTGATTACCTATGCTTCCAGTTAGTTGAAGGTACATGAGAGGAATTATCCTACTCATGATTTGGAGCTGTTGGCAGTTGTGTTTGCTTTAAAAATATGGCGATAGTATTTGTATGGTTTTCCATGGATATCTTTTCTAATCATAAGAGTCTACAGTATGTGTTCACCCAGAAAGAGCTCAATCTCAGGCAGAGTTGATGGCTTGAGCTTCTCAAGGAATATTATATGAGTCTTTACTATTACCCAGGTAATGCTAATATGGTTAATGACTCTTTCAGCAAGTTATCCATGGGGAGTTTGGCTCATGTGGAGGAAGGAAAGCGGGAATTGGTGAAGGATATTCACCGATTGCCTAATCTTAAAGTTTGCCTCTTGGACTCCAAGAATAGTGGCATGGTGGTGTAAGAAATAGTTTGATCATCTCTTGGTGCGGAGATTAAGGAGAAACATGTTCTATATCCTATCTTGATGAAAATCAAAAGTGACGTTGGTGGTCAAATGGTAGTGGTGTTTGATATCAGTGGTGATGGTACTTTGTAGTACCACAGAAGGTTGTATGTTCCTGATGTCAATGGGTTGCGACAATGGATTTTGGTTGAGGCACATAAGTCGGGCTTTGTTGTTCATCCCAGCTTGACTAAGATGTATCATGATCTTAAGGAGATCTATTGGTGGAATGGCATGAAAATGGATATGTTTAATTTCGTGACCGAGTGCATGATGTGTCAATAGGTTAAGGTTGAGCAAATAAGACCAGGAGAGTTGTATCAAGAAACTGATTTTCCCGAATATAAGTGCAAAGTTATCAATATAGACTTTATTACTGGTCTTCTTCGATCTCAAAATTAATATGATTTGATTTGGGTCATCATGGAGAGGATGACTAAGTGTGCGCACTTTTTGCCAATATGGACTACTTTCTCGGCAGAGTATTATGTGAAGTTTGATCTTTAGCAGAATGTGAATATGGATGGGGTTTCTATTTCGATTATTTCTAATCGTGTCATGCAGTTTACATCTCACTTCTGGCAGTATTTTCAGAGAGGGTTGGAGACCAAACTGAGTCAGAGTACTGCTTTTCATCTGTAAATGGATGGTCAAGCGGAGAGAACTATTTATACATTAGAGGATATGCTTCGGTCATGTGTGATTGATTATGGTGGCAATTGGGTTGAGCATCTACCTTTGGTGGAGTTTGCTTACAACTATAGCTATCATTCTGGTATTGGTATGGCCCCTTTTGAGGAATTATATGGTAGGAGGTATAGATCTCCTATTAGATGGTTTGAGCTTGGTAAGGTAGACATGTTTAGTCCAAATTTGGTTATCTAGGCTATGGAGAAGGGAAAGGTGATTCGGGATAGGCTTAAGGATGCCCAAAGTTGCCAAAGTCCTATGCAAATGTTAGGCATCGAGACTTGGAATTTGAGGTTAGGGATAAGGTTTTCCTTAAGGTATCTCCCATTAAGAGAGTAGTGAGGTTTTTCAAGAAGGGGAAGCTCAGTCCCCGATATGTGGGTCCTTTTAAGATCTTACAGAAAGTTGGTAATGTCGCTTATGAGCTGGAGTTGCCTTCAAATTTGAGCTTTGTCCATCCGGTCGTTCATGTTTCCATTTTGAGGATATATTTTCTGAGTTTGTTGCAGGAAAGATTAATATCTTTGCCACTTTGTTTTTGAACTTTGTTAAAGATTGGGAATATGTTTAATAACATAATGCAAATGACTCGTGTGAATGGTTGCCCTTATCTTGTCCGTCTTCTGGGGATTAATTTTACTAGTGAGGGACGCTGAAACACCTTGGTTTCTAGACCTTAGAAAATTTCCTTGAATTCTGATCTTTGGACTTAATACAACTCATGGGTACGAGCCATATGTTGGGGTACGAATGGCATGGTCCAGTCGTATACTGATTAGTGTTTGTTGGTGGGATAGATTTTTGTTACTGGAATGGATATGACTTAGGGGTATGAGTCGTAATAGTTGTTATGGTTCATTTGTTTCATTAACATAATCTTTCACTTGGTTATTTAGGTTGGATCTGAGTATGAGTGGATCATCATGAGCCATGAGCCAGGGTACGAGTCGTACCCAGGACTCGTATGGTGGACAGTGTCTAAATCTTTCTTGGGTGTAAATTTGCCAGGGGTACGGATCGTATTCTATCAATACAACTTGGTTGGATGAGTCGTATGTTGGACAGTGTTGGATCCAAGGATTGAGGCAAAAAAACGAGTGGAGGATACCAATCTTATCGAAGGGTACGACTCGTGTAGGTCAGTCGTATCCCTATGACGGGATTTTGGTGCAACTTAAGTGGGGTATTCTTGACATTTCCCCACTGATCCTAATATGGGGATATTATTTACCCTATTAATCTATTCATTAACACTTAGAAACTTTTCTAAACACTACATAATTCTCTTAAGAACTTTTGGGTAAGGGAAGCTAGGGTTTTAACTAAAGAATCAATTTGGGGCTTGTCTTGGTGATTTCTCACCGTAGTCATCTTGGTATAAGGTACATTCTCTTACCTTATTGTTAATTATAACTAAAGGCATGGTTTTTATGAATGCTTTCATGATTTCATTGATTGTATGATTTTGGTTTTCAAATATGATTTGGGGGTTTTGATATTAAATGGTTGGTTATGGTTTCCCATGGTTTTAATTATGTTTTTATATGCATTAATGGTGGTTTTGACTAATTGGATTGCATGGGACTATTTTAATGGTAATTGGAATTAGTTTTGGTCATATGATGCCCCCAATGTGTTGGACAAAATGCTTATAAAGATATGTTTATTGCATTACTACTTTTAATGGAACTCTTACATGTTTTAAAACTTGGTAAAGGAATTATGCATGGTTTAAATGGCTTGGAATGGTAAATGGCTAATGGTTATACTTGAGGGGCACATGGACTCCCTCAAGTAGTTTAATATGGATAACGGAAGGGCACTTGAAAGTCCCCTTAAACCTATAAATGGTTGGCTATGGATGATCCTTGCAAGTAAGGGTTGGTATGACGATACCAATATTAATAGCCTTGGTTAATTATGGACAATGGTTTGGTTATTTGGACATTGTTTGTAATTGTGCAGTAATGGCAGGAGGTGTAGCTATGCCGTGGAATATGGATGTCGTGGGGGGACCATAACTGGAAACTCACATTTTCCGATACGAGGTTGGTCTTTGTGACTGTGTGCATGATGTCACAATTTATTTGGGGAATGTACTAGTCATCCCTTGGGATAATTCCCTGGTTGTGCGGCTACACGCACTGGGGCCTTTTTAGTAGGGGGAGCTGAACCCATATAGCCTATGGGTATTTTAGGACGGCAAAGCTACACAACCCAGGTAAAAGTTTTAAAGGCATGCTAAACCCGGTCCCTTTCCCCGGCATAGTTATATATATATAAATGTATGGTTGTGTGCATATGGATGGTTTTACTCAATTTTATAAATGGCATTAAGTTTTCTTTATCTTGAGATCATGCTAGTGGTCACTCGCTAACCCTATCTACTGGCAGCTATATACCCACGTGATGCAGGAACCGGCCGTTCTACTCCTCCTACATAGTTATTGACTCGGGGACAGCATTTGGACTGAAGTGGTGAGCTTCCATCCTTTTGGAAGGCTCTATTTCATGTTATGGATATTTCTAGACATTTTGGTTTTATTTCTGATATTAGTTTTTCCCATGGTTTGGGCCTTGTCCCAACCGGATTTCATTACTCTTTTAGTTAGAGTCTTTGTGGTACTTCTATGGGTTGGAATAGGAGGGATCTGTATAGGTGCCAGCCTTGGTATTGGAATAAACTGGGACGCTGGCATCATCGGACATAACTTCTCGTTGTTCCATCCTATTTAATTTTTAGATGAATTATATTTTGTTTTTGAACGTCCTTGGTTATGGCTTGGTTTATGGCCCTTATCTTTGTATTGTTTGGTATGGTGTGATTATTTGTATGGGATGATTGGATTCGGTTGGGTTGGTCACGATTGTGATCTTATTCTAGATTCTTGATGTGAGCTGTTACACTATCTTGTTATATGCTCGGAATTCAGTTAACTCAGGGCAGGCAGGCAGACGTTGGGTTGGGTAGTGGAGGTGGTCTCCGGTCCTGGTCGGACTTGGGATGCCCATTACCATAATGCCCGATAGTGGGTCGTCTCAATTATTCTACGTCCTTCCACCCTGATCTAAATACCTAAACTCTTATTCTGCCTCTCTCTCGTTTCTTCTTGTTTCTTCTTCTCGTCCTCAACCTGATATATGTACCCCACCAGTCTAGAGATATCCATTTCATTATTCAACATTGTCGTCTTTAACTCTAGTACTAAGTCCTGAGACAAACCCAAAGAAAACTTCCTCATTCTCTCCCTCATGCTAGATACCAACTCTGAAGCATAACGAGACAAGTGATTGAACTTCAAGGCATATTCCTTT
Organism: Capsicum pubescens; assembly: GCA_030864215.1. Lineage (NCBI taxonomy): Eukaryota > Viridiplantae > Streptophyta > Magnoliopsida > Solanales > Solanaceae > Capsicum > Capsicum pubescens. The sequence continues at coordinate 49,905,275 of CM061543.1, read as the reverse complement.
ATAGTCATCCTTCCCGGCTTCAAGTTCACAAATTCCTCAACTTTAGACTTCCTTAAATCCTAAGTAAAGAAATGATCAAGGAAAGCACCAGAAAACTCCTCCCACATAGCTTGTTGACCATTATCACCCCTTGACTTCTCCCACTCCTCATTCCACTTATATGACATATCCTTTAACTGATATGCGGCAAACTCCACACCCTCCACATCAGTAGCATGTATCACCCTGAATATCTTCTCTATTTTATTTACAAAACCTTGAGGACCTCCTCAACCTTAGAACCAGTAAAATTCGGTGGGCTTAACCTCATAAACTTCCTAACTCGGATGACCTCAAAAAATGGAGCAAGAAAACCCACATGATCAGGCTGACGGGACTGAGACGTCACCAACTGAGCCAATAAATGAATAGAATGGAAAAAATATACATTAGAGATGTCTCCCTGTGGTGACTGAGCATGAGTGCCACCAACTAGACAAAGATCAGTAGGGACCGACGAAACCCTAGGTGGAGTAGCACAATTTGGAGAAGGGACCCTAGATCGGGTTTGCACTCCATAGATAAGGCGAGTCTCATCCACATTCCCCTCGGGCAGGGTAGAAGTTCCAAAAGAGTTTCTATAAACATCAATCTTAGGGGAGGTATGATCTGAAACATGAGCAAACTTGAAGTTAAAGGAATTTCAAGACAACGAACTTTATAGCCCAAAATAAAATATAAGAAAGGGAACCATTCCTAACTGTATTATAGCCACCCTATTATAAGTTTAACGTGCTACACCCATAAAATAGAATATACTCAACACAGATTTATGGACACCAATGGACACTGAAACTGGCTCTAATACCAAGCTTGTCACAACCCAAACCAAGCCTTAGTTGTGATGGGTATCTCAAGTCCTCCAAGGACCAAAAACCACCCTTACTATCCTAGAAAACCAGAACATAATACAACTAGCAGTGGATGAATTCCAAACATATAAAAAGATATATAAATCAACTTAATAGGATTTAAGAATCCGAAATACCAAATCAACCCATACTTTGTTATCAATAATAGCCTCTAAGAAAAATAAAATATCAACCTAAGTCGGGACATGCCCCCAATGACAATGTTAATGTGAACTCTTCAATTCTAAAATATGGAACGAAACTAATGGAATGACCAAGCTTTATAAAGGATAGAAGTTCACCACTTCACCACAGATAAACCAGATCACCTAATGTTGCACAGGGGTAGTAAAAGTGTCTTCAGAACCTACATTATGAAACAATGTAGTATCCTACAATGGTTATCTAGGTAAGTGCTAGCATGTATCTCAGGATAAAGGATAAAATAATGTCATTTCAAAATCAATCCAAGTTTGATGTATATGTTTACATACATACAATTACACATATATATACATAGTGTTGGGATAGGGAACATGGTTTAGGTATGAACTTCAAAACCATTAACCTGGACTATGTAGCTCTAACCGTCCTTAAAACACCCATGGGCTATAAAGGTCCAGCTTTTCTATCGAAAGGGCATAGTATGTTTTAGCCTCATGATTCAAAAAAAAAATGCAGAAAGGCTAGAGAAACCAAGGCTCCAACCATTCCAAAAATTTAGATATTTAAAGTGTGAACTATGCACATGGCAACCAAGGCCCCCACGCTAGTAAATGTGGTTTCCAATATCGTCTCCCCGGAACCTCCATCTTCCACGGAGAGCTACATAATCCCTTTCAATCCTAAATTAAAACCATTAACACACTCCCATCCATTAATTAAGGAGTCTTTTATTTAGGCATTTACTATTGGTATTGTCATACCAAATATTAAGCTTGCAAGCCAATACTATTTTGTCATTTCCAAAACCATTTAGCAAAAATAACTTCAAAGTTTTCTAATTGAAAACCAATCCATGGCCACCAAGGCCTTTCAAAAACTGTGTTGAGTTTTGTTAACCTTTTATTCAATGTAAGGTTCCAAAAGTGAGTTCTATTATGCAAGTATCCATGTTTCCAAAACCAAATACAGAAGTTGGATTTGGGTAAAGCTAATTCCAAATGATTTAAACCATAAAGTTAGGGAAACCCATGTTTCCCTTTCCAATACCCATGCCCATACATATATTTATTTCAAAACCATAAGATATATCATATATAACCAATTCAATCCCATGGAAAAAGCATCTAAACAATTATCATCCAAAACCCTGAACCCTTTATTTAAAATTAAACATAAAACCATAGAAATATCAAGCCATGACATCCATAATGAAAATACAAGTTTAGGGAGATATATGTTCCTTAAATATCAAGAGTTATAGAGAAGAAACCAATCTTAGAGCCCTAGGTGATCAACCTTGAGAAACCCTAGTTGTTCTTGACTTGGGAAATTTAAGAGAGTAGAGAGTAGCATATGATGGAGTAATGGAGTGTTATGAGGTCCTTTAGAGTATTTTTGGTCATGGGTTTTAATTTATAAAGAGGGTAATGACAAGAATGTCCTCACTTAAAAGTGAAGAAAAAGACGTACAGTCGTTATGGGTCATGTCATAACTCATGATGACTAGGTACCGGTCTTAGCCTGAACTCGTAGTCTGAGTAGACTCATGGGTACTTCACTATTTTGGTCACGATTCACACCCTATGAATCATGAAAAGACCTTACAACTCATAGAATCTTAGTCGTTACCAAGAGAGCAACCTTGGGCCATCTCACTGGTTTGGTCACGAGTCCCACCCCACGACTCGTGACCTCACCTTATGACTCTTTAGGTACCAAACATAATCAGGATAGAAACTTAGGGAAAAAATACTAGTTCATCTAAGGATGACACTATACTACTCCTTACCATAGTCATACCCTACGTAGTGAGCTCAAAACTTAGAAATTTCCAGAGGAAAAAATCAGGGGTATGACATACTAACTATGTGATTTGAAAAAAATAATGTGATAGTTAAGAGGTTGGGTAGTTTGTAGAAATTTTGGAATTGAAATTAGGTTAATAGAACTACGGATATAGCATTTATTGTAAAAGGGTTAGTTTGGGATGTCAAAATATGAGAGTGTGTTATAAATTGATAAAAATCTAGGACTGTTATAGTTAATACCTTACCTAGTCCCCTATAGTAGGAGGTAGGATACTACCATAGTCTCACTATAGTGGGAATTTTCCCACTATAGAGGAATTTAATAATGGGTAGTCCTATTATAGTAGGTAGAACCCATTATAGAGATGCCACCGTAGTGAGAATGGGGCCTCTTAAGCAGGCTACACACAGTAAAATGTAGTTTTGGGACTTGAGCATTATTTTTCATCCAAAAAATTCAAAGACCATGAGAGAGAAATTTAAGGTGATTTCCACCTTTTTCCATCCAAATTTCATCATTGACATAAGTTAATCTACTAATTAAACTAACTTTTCTATAGCTAATCCCTAGAATCTCTATGTTTTGATTGTAGTGGAGGAATTAACTTGAACTAGGTTGATTTTCTGGTGTAAAATAGTGAAAATAAGGTGTCATTCTTGGGTTTTGGTCAAGGTCGAGGGTTTTGATTATATGTTTAGAATTCATTCATGAAAATATGAATTTGATAAAATTAATTCATTCATGAAAAATATGAATTTGATATAATTAAAGTGTAATGAAGGTAGAAAAATTGCAAAATAAAGGAATGATCATGATTTTGTCTTTGGGCTTATGAAATTAGTTTGTAATTACTGAAGCATTGTTTGGTTAGTAATTACAATTTCTTAGACCACAATCAAGCCAAATTTGCAAGTAAAGGCAAGGGTCAGGTTTGTTAGAGCATTAAGGGCTTGGATTGAGGTAGGTGATGGTTGAATTGAAATTAAAACCCAATTATTTTATCTATCTATGTTAAATGCCTATTTATGTACTTGATGCAACGCATGCTATTGAATGTTGACTTGTTGGATAATTTTACAAGTTGTTTTATCACCTAAAATGAGATTATGTAAAAGGATTATTTTAATGTACAAGTGTGGTTGAACTATTTATTTATGTGATTGTTCTGGTTATTACATTAGTTGATAGTGTTAGATGAATCGATAAAGTTTTATTGTCACAAAATTGATGGATATGAGAGAGTATAAGGTGGGGATGATGGAATAAGGATAGTATAACACTTGGATTGGTGTAAGAGTGGCAGACACTAGTTTTTTGGGTTATTTGATACATGGAGAGAGCTAGTCCCATAGAGGTCATGGTTAGTAGGCATTTATATGACCTTTGGCATTTGTGTACACTATGTTGGAGAATTGATGACTCCACAAGTGGATCAGGTTATATTGTTGTTGTTATTTTGGGATTCATTAGTCAATCAAGATATATTGTTGTTGTTATTTTGGTTTGTTGAGTGAAGCAACTTATATGGTAGTTGTTATTTGGATCCATAAGTGACCCAAGTTATTGATAACTTGAACTAAGTTAATATTGATAAATTTTAATAGAGGTAATTGTGACAAGGTTGGTTATCTATTTTTGGCTCATGGTAATTGACTTGTTTGAATAATTGTACATGTACTATGCTCTTCTTGTTACTTGGTTGGTTGCTTAATGAATCTGTAAGGAATTAAGTAAAGGTATAATTCTTAAGTGTTACATGGCTGATCTTGTTTAAAAATTGCTTGCTAAGTGTTCAAATTTATTATGTTCATTTGTCCTATGACCCTACCAGTACATAGTGGTTTTGTACTTATGTTACGACGTGCTCTCTTTTTGCTAAGTATAGAGCATATTCCAACAACTCAAATGAGACCTCATTTGTAAATAGGAACCGATTTTCGAGTCAAGGTTGAGCTTTGTCGAACAGCCATAGGACTTAAAGATAACCTGGTTGAGGTGTGTCAGTTAATAGGCTCTTTTATAATTATAAGTTTAGACTTAGTATTTGCACATGACACTTTGTTCAATTTTATTTACTTTTAAACTATGATCATTTATCTTTATTTTTTATACCAGTTTATATGTATCTTATCACGCCCCAATTTCTTAGGTCATGATAGAGCCTACTAAAACCCACCAGTAGGCAAGCCAAACCCATAGTCCGGAACGGCTAGTAATGAACTACCAAATATATAAAGAAAAAAATTGTGGAATAGATGAAATAAAGAAGCAATTACATAATATAATCCCAAAATCTGGGGGTATCAGTACAAAAATTGTTAATAATACAAGAGTACAAAGTGAACTTACTACATAGATATAACTTATCTCCGAATATAAAATAGAGACTAGTCTAATACATAAGAGGGAGATAGGTAATACTCCAAACATCAAGAGCTCACACTAACTCTCCAAACCATGGTTGCTTCGCACGACGCACACATATCAATGGAGATAACCCATACTATGATCTGCAAACTGTAGAAGTGTAGTATGTGTACAAAAAGAATGGTACTCAGTAGGAAATTACCAACTGAGCTCCAAAGATAAAGAAGAAATATATAACATACAAACAGAATGGAAACTACACCCAATGTTCAGCAACCACAAAATAGCCAAAGAGATAATAAGGATAACCTATCCTATCCATGTCCAATAGAATAACATAATAAGGCTAAGAAAGTATCGAGGATGAACTATCCTATTCTAGCTATACTAAGAAATCTCAACACTATACCGTATATCCCAGGCCAATATACGAATAAAGGGTGAAGAAAAGATATATAGAAATATAAAAGTCCAAGAAATGAATATACTATCTGAACAAATGAAGAAAGGGATATACGGTAATACCATAGCTATATCACAACAACATCAACAACAAACCCAGTGTATTCCCACAAAGTGGGGTCTGGGGAGGGTAGAATGTATGCAGTCCATACTGCTACCTCCAAAGAAGTAGAGAGGTTGCTTCTGATGGACCCCCGGCTCAAGATAGAGAATAGTAAGCAAGATCGTAATGCACCATTAAGCATAGTGGGTGGCATAACATAAAAGGAATAAGACATACTAAAAATAAAACAAAAATCCGAGCAATACAAAATAAGATAAATAAGCGCAATATGAAATAAGAGATAAGAAATATGGCATCCAAAAAGTACGACCCCCACCTATGGACACAATCCTGGGATTACTAACCCAGCTATACATGAGCTCTTCTACTACTAGTTACAACCCATGCATGCGAACTATCTTTCTACCCTTATCCGCGACCTCCACACCTTCCCATCTAGGGTCATGTCCTAAGTAAGTTGTAGTTGCTCCATATCATGTATAATCACTTTCCTCCAGTACTTCTTCAGCCTACCTCTCCTCCTCCGAAAGACATCCAATGCTAGCCTCTCACACCTATAAACTGGGGCATCCATGCCCCTCCTCATCACATGCCTAAACCATCTCAGCCTTCTTTCCCGCATCTTGTCCTCTACCAAAGCCACTCCCACCTTCTCTCAAACTATCTCATTTCAAACTTTATACCCTCTAGTAAGTCCACACATCCAATGCAACATTCTCATTTCTTCCACCTTTAATTTTTAAATATGGTAGTTCTTGACTTGCCAACACTCTGCTCCATATAACATAGTTGGACGGACTGCCACTTTATAGAATTTTCCTTTAAGCTTAAGTGGAACCTTCTTATCACATAACACACCCGAGGAGAGCCTCCACTTCATCCAACCTGCTCCAATATGGTTAGAGATATCCTCATAAATCTCGCCATTCCCTTGAATCATAGACCCAAGATACTTAAAATTATCCCTCTTACATAACTTCCTGGCAATCCATCCTCACCACCACATCGTCCTCCTACCTCAAGTTGCTAAACTTGCATTTCATATACTCCGTCATGTACCTACTCAACCTGAAGCCCTTGGACTCCAGGGTTTGCCTCCAAACCTCCAATTTTTTATTCGCACCCCTTCGCATCTCTTCAATCAACACTACATCATCCGCAAACAACATACACCATGGTACATCCCCTTGAATACATCACATCAACACATTCATCACCAACGCAAATAGAAACGGGCTAAGAGTCGAACCTTGATGCAACCCTGTCTCGACTAAAAAATATTCTGAGTCCTCTTCCGCCTTTCTCACCCGAGTCTTTCTTCCATCGTTTATGTCCTTAATATCTCTGATGTACACCACCGGGACCCCTCTTGCCTCTAAGCATCTCCAAAGAACCTCCCTAGGGACTTTGTCATAAGCCTTCTCGAGGTTAATGAACACAGTGTGCAAATCCCTCTTTCTTTCCCTATACTATTCCACCAATCTCCTCACCAGGTCTATTGCCTCCATAAAATCCAAACTGATTCTCTTAAATGGACACGATCTTTCTTAATTTCCGCTCCACCACCCTCTCCCAAATCTTTATAGTATGACTCCGCAGCTTGATACCCCTATAGTTGGTGCAACTCGAAATTTCCCCCTTATTTTTGTATAAAGGAATCATCGTACTCCACCTCCAAGCTTCAGGCATCCTCACCATCTTGAAAATGTCGTTAAACAAATTAGTTAACCACATTAACCCTACCCTACCTGAAAACTTCCAAAAATCTACCGGAATCTCATCAGGCCCCATCGCCCTTCCCCTCCACATCGTACGAATAGCTTCCCTGACCTCCTCAACCTTAAAGTGTCTACAATAACTGAAATCACATCTCTCCTCCGAGTATTCCATCTTACCTAACTCAATGCCTTTGTCCCCTTCCTTGCTCAAAAGCCGATGGAAATACTCTCGCCATCTCTTCTTAATATGGGCATCCTCCATCAAAACACTACCATCCTCTCTTTTAATACACTTCACTTGGTCGAGGTCCCGACTCTTCTTCTCCCTAGCCTTAGAAAGCCTATACAACCTCTTTTCCTCGCCTTTCTCCTCTAACCCCGCATACAAGCTCTCAAATGCTGCTGACTTTGCTGTCGTAAATGCAAGATTAGCCTTCTTCTTTGCTAATTTGTAGACCTCCCAATTCATCCTCTTCTCATCTGCATCTTTACTCTTAAACAGCTTAACATACACCCTCTTCTTAATCTCCACTTTCTTATTAACATCTTTATTCCACCACCAGTCCCCCTTATGTCATCCTGCCCAACCCTTCGAAATACCCAACACTTCTCTGGAAGTCTCCATGATGCAACTGCCAGCCTTATCCCACATGTCATCCACGTCTCCCCTACAATACCACATCCCCTAAAACCGTCACTTTCTGTTCTATCTTCAGCATAATATCTAGCGTCAAGACACCCCACCTAATTCTAGGCCGACCCTTCTCTTCTTGCTCCTCTTCATAAACAAGTCCATCACCAAAAGCCTGTGCTGAGTCAAAAGATGCTCACTTGGAATGACTTTACAATCCTTACATAAAACCCTATCCCCCTTCCTTAGCAGTATAAAGTCAATCTGAGTCTTGGCTATCGCACTTCGAAAGGTAATCAGGTGATCCCCCTTCTTCGAAAAGCTCGAATTCACCACCACCAACCCAAAAGCCCTCGCAAAATCCAACAAAGTTTCTCCCTCCTCATTCCTATCACCAAAACAAAAACCTCCATGCACATCGTCATAACCTCCTGGCACAACCCCAATGTGCCCATTGAAGACCCCCCTATGACAATCTTCTCCGAGCTAGGCACGCCTCTCACCACTTCATCCAAAGCCTCCCAAAACCCCATTTTCACCTTCTCTCCCAAGGACACCTACGAAGCATAAACACTACACACATGCAGCATAAACCCCCCAATGACCAACTTTATCATCATCAACCTATCACATACCCTCTTTACCTCTACCACCTGCTCTCTAAGCTCTTCATCCACTAAGATCCCCATACCATTCCGACGCACGTCACTCCCTGAGTACCACAGCTTATACCCATCCACATCCCTAGTTTTAGACCCGACCTACTTAGTCTCCTGAACACACGCAATATTAATTTTCCTCCCCTTAAGAATCTTCACCAGCTCTATGGATTTATCCTGAAGGGTCCCTATATTCCAAGACCCTACCCTCAACCTATCTACCCTCGCCTCTCGCCTATCTTTACCACCACTCATTGCCCCATCCCTAACACCCAACCTAGACCCTACACCTACCCCTGACTGCCTTTCTTCACCCCCATGCAAAGCCATCCCTAACCTTAACCCCCTCAGACATGACCCTGTTCCACCATCAACCCCTACAGCCACCACTTAAGGCTAAAACCAAGCCCAAACAAATCCCCAAGCCAATAGACAAGTAAACACCAAAAACAAAGAACCAATAGAAAAGCAGAAAAGGAAAAGAAAGAAAGTAGTAAAGAAATAGTATTCAGTCACAAAAATACTTGATCCGTCCTAGCAGCTACAACAACACACAGATATCTGCCAACAAGCTACAGCAAACCGTACAAACTATACTCACAAGAAAATAAAATAATACAAATGAAATGGTAAAATAATAATTAGTAAAAGTATGTAAATAACAAAGCTTAGCTACCACCAGGGTATTCCTGCGTGCTGGTGGTATTGTCAATTTTTCTTTCTAAGTTTGCTGAAAATAGCATCGCCAGAAAGTTGCCGCCGGAGCACCGCCGGCAGTCGTTGTCGCTGGAGCTTCAATTGGGCGTGACCGGTTCTGCGTTCTGGGGACCATCATTGGAGTCGTGCTGGCGGAAACCCTAGTCTTACTAGCTATAATAGCGGCACATAGCCAAGAAGGGGGGAGAAAGAGAGAAAAGTTGCTCTAGAGAGCTGAGGGAGAGAGAGAAAGAAAGAAGGAGCTTGAGAAAGAGAGAGGCAATGAGTGTAGACTTACCTATTGTCGTCATTGGCGTCGGCTGCTTGATCGTTGAAGAAGGACGTTTGGTGAAATATTATTGTAACATTAGTGAAGAAAGAGAGAAGAGTGTTCCAAGTTCTAAATGGGATATATATAAGGCCAACTTGAAGCACAACCTAGATTGTCGTATCTTCATTTTAAGGCCTTTTTATAATCCTATCAGGATTTAGCACTAACATGATCAGGGTTTCTAATCCATAAATCTCATCATGAATTAATCATGCATAATAATCAAATCGTAAGATAAAAGAGGCCAGAATCATACCTCGATCTTGATACTGAATCAATGACCAATCTGTCATAAGCTATACGTAATAATGATCATAACAATGATAATAACAATACAATTAACATGTGAGTAACAGGCTATTCTAGACAACCAAATACCTATTCGAGCTTATGCATGCCCCTACCGCCTAAGGCTCGAAAGATTCAATCAACATACAACAACACAAAGCATAGTCATCACCCATATCTATGTTATCGTCCCATACCAGCTGATAGACATAAGTGCATACTGGTGATAGGCGATGCACATAAAAGTATGAATGCAGAAAAAATCCACAATATCATAATACCAACATCACAACCATCATTGTCATAACCATCATCATCATAACCATCATCTTCATAATCATCTTCAGTCCTTGTAGGGTATCAATATCATCTTCATAACATCCTCTGTCCTTGTCGGGTATCATCAAAGATGCATAATATCCTCCGGCCTTGCTAGGCATCATCACATCATCATAATATCCCCAGGCCTTGATGGGCATCATTATATCATCATAATATCCAAATAAATATCAATAATAGAGAGCGAGCCCCACGAGGGCTAAAGTTAAATGCAAGCCCCACAAGGGCTAAAGTAAATAAACATAAAAGAGAAGTAAGGTAGAGTATATGTCCATAATTCATATGTCATCATCAATATCACATTATCAATAATCATATGTATAATGGGTGCATGGACTCAAGCCATGACTAAAAAGAGTGTAAGTTCGTAAATCCATTGCCCGGAGTGATCTTTGGGACTAAATCATTATAAAGTGTAGAAACGGTCAGAATATCTCTCGACCATAGTAAATAATAGTGTCAATTCTTGGACTGGAATCTGTCTCACTTAAATATTTAAATCATCATTATTAACCTCTATTATGCATATGGATTATCCATTAAGCTAGGTGGTTATCATTGTAAAGAAATCTATTTTTAAGATGCAAAGTGGGTTTTAACTCTTATTTGGGAAGAATAGTCATAATATCATATTTTAAGTAGAATCACATCATTTACTGATCTAATGATCATGAATATACTGAATATATACATGTCATCACCAGTATTCAAATAATGGAATCATAAACATTTACCGCATCGTGCTCCGTTCCATATCGGAGAGATGTGTATATAAACATATATATATTCATAAACTCAACCGTATCCTTTACAAGGACAATCGGTTCCCAGATATCCAACTCATATCATACCACGGCCTTTGGCCCAATAATGTGTCTGAAATTATTACAACATCAATATCATGGTCTTAGGCTCATATACGTATTCGAAGCTCATCTCAATAATCATGTTAGTAGGCCATCTCGTATTCATAAGGCATAGCCTAACTATGAGGCATAGCATATTTATAGGCCATAAAGCATATTTATAAACGTCTCACATCTAGGAGGCATATTATAAGGCATCCCACGTCTATGAGATATAGCAGATCACTAGGACATAAATCATAACTATGAGGCACATCACCTCTATATGGCATCTCATAACTAAAGATCATCTATCATGACTATGAGGAACATAATTTTTATAGGTCAATTATCATTTCTAAGAGGAAATAACATCTCTAAAGGCCCAATAGCATTTATAAGAGGAATATCATCTCTATAAGCCATTAATCATAATTTGGGGCAAGTCATCACAATTTACTAAGCCACAAAAGTAAAATTATTCTAAAGTCTCAATAATCTCAACTAGGCCTAACATCCACAACTAAATCCACAAGGGCTAACATAAATCTTAGCCTAAGCTGGGCCGGAAGAACCCACTTCTAATCCTCAATTTCCATACTTAGGCAATTTATAACCCCCAAACTAGACTAAGGTATCTAGTTCAACTTCTAAATGTAAAGTAAGCTATAACCAAACCTAAGATAGAAACTTCAACGAGAAACATGGGTATTTAAGTCAATCTTACTCAAATCATGGTTTCAAGATCAGCAGGATAGCCCAACTAAGGTCAAATACTAACCATACTTCCAATACCAAACCACATCCCAAACCTATCATGAAATCATATCCATGCCACAAATTAGTCCAATCTAGGAAGAAGATAATAGGGTTCTAAAAGGATCTTAAGCATTTCAACTTACAGGTCAAAAACCTCATCAAATCCACAAACTTAAATATTCCAAACTAAGTCATTTACTCATAATCAATCATAACATCACATTCACACACAATATATATCACACATCATCTACAAAAAAGAGTAGACAGAAGCCTACCACAAAGCCAAACTACAAAACCATACACCATTCACCACATGCTCATCTTCACTTCACAATCCCCAAAATTCCATCACACTATCAAAATCATAATCTACTCATTAATACGAGAATAATGATACCCATATTATACCATTGTGCTTTGGGTCCAAAAATGACGCCAAAAACTCCAAGTGGTTCTCACATACAGAAAATATGTTTCTGAGGCCAAACCAACATGATATCAAGCTCATGGAACCAAAACCCTCAAAATGGGTGTAAACCAAGAAAACTTTGGGTTAAAATTAAGCCCTAAGTGAATTTGGAGTTTTTGGTCAAAAACAAAGAAATTCATCAATAAAGTGATGAAATCTTACCTTAATGCAGATGATAATCATGATAAAAGATGTTTAGCAAGCTTCCAAGTCACCCAAAAAACTCAATTTTAGTCATCATACCCATTTAGGGTTTCTAGGTCTTAAGAATGAAGAGGAAATTACCAAATTCGCGACATTGGGGCCAATTTATTGACCATTCAGGCAAAAAGATGTTGTGATCACCATCACTTGGACTATAATCGCCATATCACAATCGCCATAGACCTTACCACAATAGCCATGGCGCGATCACAGTGATATTTGTATGATCACATGGCACCAATACCAGTAACTTGGAAATTTTTCCAAGTTTGCAATGATGTCTCAAGATTCATTTGGAATCCGATTTTCATAAATGAACTATGTAACCACACTAAATTCGACATTCCGAATGCATTAGCAAAGTTGAAATTTCAATCTGAGGTCATTTTGACCAAACATGGGTCCCACACAAATTTCTAACCTCCTGACCAATAGGTCGAAATGAGCTTAGGTGTATTGGGACCTAAATCAAAGGTCTACCTAGCCTAAAATTGATATTTTAGAGCTATTGGCATAGGTAGAATTTGCATATGAGATCATTTTATTAAAGGTTTTTCCTGATGGCCATTTGGAACCAGAGAAGCTTCCAAACAGGGAATTAGTTCTAAAAACCAAATGAACTACCCGGTAATGGAACCATCAGTCCCAGTAAGTCAAAAATAACTTGGGGCAACTATGGAGACGCTTAAACGGTGAAAATAAATGGAATAATGTAAGATGATCGAAAAAGTCATTACAATATCCACTACTAAAATGACTTTTGTCCTTGAAAGTCAACGATAGAAAGAATCTTAAAAGCTCAAAGGGATGAGGTACTGGGCCTGCATTCTCTGAGCATGACTTCCCAGATAACCTTCACGAAGAAAGAACACTTACAAGGGATTTCACTGAAGGTATCCCTTTTTTAAGCAGCACTCTCGCTTCACTTCCAAATAGCCCAAACTTAACTTTAACCACCAACTGTCCTCCAACTAAACGACAATGGATAATACATGAAAAGCTGAACCACAACACCCTAATACCCTATTGATATCTACATAAATCTGCGATGGACCATCCGAGCCAAAACCATTTCAATACATGAGTCATACTACTGACTCTAAATTGAAATATAACCTTATTTTACCAATCTGTACTTGCTATCTATTTTGAACCAGGAGGAAAACTACCCAAGTCCTATCCGCATGCAAGTAATGTGATTTTCCAGATTTTTTCAAGTGAGTTTAAGCATTATATTATGATTCTTACTTTCTATATTTTGACATAGTTGAAGTATTTTCAAGAAGTATATTAAGTATGATATTTTGCTGTGATATTACATGAGTATGTCTATATTTTCATGCTTATTGCTGAAATTTTCAGATTTTTAGTTGATTCATCAATATTTACATTATCAAGCATGAATATTTTGGTGTTTTAATACGAGTTTGATATATGGGTCTTTGAACCCTATTTGAAATTGATATTTTGAGAAATTATGTGTCATAAGTATCTTGAGAATTGAATGATTTGATATGATGTAGAAAGATTTGACCTTTTTGGTCGTGAAAGAGTTGATTTTGAAACCATGTGAGAAAAGAAATCCACATGTTTGATTGATTTATGATAATAGGGGTAGCATATTGGCTCCCAATGCAAATTATTGAGTTGTTGATTGTGGATTTTCTTTAACGTTGTGAGCCTGAGGCTGATTAAAATTTCTGAGCTAAGTCCGGGAGTAGTATTTAGCACCGAACGAGAAGTGTGGTACTTTCCAAGAACCACGTGCCCCTGTAGGATGTGAGCATAAGGATGATATAGTGATCACTAGTGAACCAAATGACTAAGGTCCTACTCCGATGGAAAGGATAGGACAGCTCTCCCCAACGTGGGTTAGACGTTGGACTCCATGTAGCTCACATGGTTTATGTCGGTTATGAGAAACTCCCATAGTGTGTCTCTACTCTATCTAAGAGAAGTGTGTATGGTTTGAAAACTATGATTTCTGAGAAAGTTACTTGTTTCTGAAAGATTGAAATGTATGCTCTAAAGAGAGTTGTTTTAAGACTTGATTACTTTAGGAGTTTGAAACCGAGAGGAAAGTGAATTGAGAACTTATTGTAATGACTCACTTGTCTTACTTTACATGTATTATTTATCCATGACTTTGATGATTTAATTCGAGCTAAGTGAGTCATTTATATCAGCATGCATAATTTTATAAACTGTGATGATATTAAGATATTATTTTATATATGCATTGCACCCCCATATTCTTGGTACATTTCTATGGTACTAACCCCCATACACACAGTGTGTTGGGCTACATTTTCTCGTAATGTAGGTACAAGGTATAGTATACATCTTCAGATCCATTCAGTTCGTTGCATCTAGTCAGTAGGTGATGAGTCCTTTTGATTCAAGGGCTTGAGTTAGTTATACAGTTTGAGAAGTGTTGTATTTTCTTTATTCAGCCGTATTGAGTTGGGATAGTCAGGAGTCATGACCCGGCTACCTATAGTCAGTATTAGTAGAGGCGTCATAGACAGTCAGTAGAAGTTGATGTATTCCATTTCAGTTTTGGTTGTAAAAGCAGAGTTGTAATCTTGTAAATTCAGTTTTGTATCTATCATATTCAGAAAAGACTTATTTTCCGCAAATTTGTATAGATTTATACTTTTAATTCAATTGCTTATGAGTTATGCCAGTAGAAGGATTAGCTTGGGGTCACTTGTGACCCTAAGCACCGTATGACGTCTCGAGACCCAATTTTGGGGTGTTACAAAGTCGTACTCATGCCAGTGATGAAAACCATCCCACCAACTAACACTAGTCAGCATACGGTTAGACCATACCACTCGTACCCCTGCATACAGATCATACCCATGAGTCGTATTGGGTCCGGAGAACGAATTTTTAGGAAATTTTCTAAGGGTCAAACCTAGGATGCTTCAGTCTCCCCCACTAGGAACATTTGTCCCAAAATGACGGACAGGGTAGGGGTAACTACACACAGAGTCATTTGCATTATCAAACATCCTTTCAATAAAGTTTGACAACAAAGTGGCAAAGATGTTAATCTTTCGTTTAACAAACTCAGAAAATAAAGATGTGTTCAAGATACATACCTTCTGCACGAACCCCAGAAGAAGAAAACAAATGTGGATACTTGGATTTCATTTCCTCTTCCGCTTCCCAAGTAGCTTCATCCACCTTATGGTTCCGCCATAGAACCTTAACCAAATCCACATCCTTGGTCTGCAAACGGCGATCTTGCCTATCTAATATCTCAATCGAGATCTCTTCATAATACAGAGAATCCAAAATACCCTATCCTTCAAAAGGAATAATCAAAGAAGGATCACCAAGACACTTCCTCAACATAGAAACATGAAAGATCGGATGAACCAAACTTAAGCTAGATGGAAAATCCAACTCATAATCAACATTACCAACTCTCTACAAAATCACATAAGGAATAACATACCGAGGACTAAGATTCCCTTTTTTCCAAACCATATCACTTCCTTCATAGAAGACACCTTGAGGAACACCCTATCCCCAACCTCAAACTCCAAGTCTCTACGCCTAACATCCACATAGGACTTTTGATAACTTTGGGCAGCTTTAATCCTTTCCCTAATCACCTTGACTTTCACTATTGCCTGATAAACCAAATCTATACCAAACATGTCTGTTTCTCCAAGCTCAAATCACCCAATAGGATATCTACACCTCTTACCATACAACTCCTTAAAAGGAGACATACCAAGACTCAAATATTATCTATTGTTATAAGCAAACTCCACCAAAGGTAGATGCTCAACCTAATTTCCATCATAAACAATCACACATGCCCAAAACATATCTTCCAATGTCTAAATAGTTTGCTACACTTGCCCATCTGACTGTGGATGAAAAGCGGTACTCAGACTATCCTTAGTCCCCAGTCCTTTTTGAAAACACTGCCAAAAATGAGGCATAAATTATGTACCACAGTCAGAGATAATCAAAAAAGGTACTTCATGCAGCTTCACAATCTCCCAAAGGTACAACCACGGATAATCCTCTGCCAAAAAGATAGTCCGCACTGGCAAGAAATGTACAGACTTAGTCATCTTATCCATAATGACCCAAATCAAATCATACTGATTTCGAGACTGAGAAAAAACGGTAAAGAAGTCCATATTGATCACTTCCCATTTCTATTTTGGGAAAATCAATTTCTTGATACAACACTCCTAGCCTCATGTGCTCAACCTTAACCTATTGACACACCATGTACATGGCCACGTAATCTGTCATACCCCTCTTCATTCCATTCCACCAATAGATCTACTAGATATTATGATACATCTTGGTCGAGCCGGGATGAATAACATAGCGTGACTCATGTGCCTCAGCCAAAACCCAGTAGCCCATTGACATTAGAAACACACAACCTCTCTTGGTACTATAAAGTACCATCACCAATGATAGGGGTGTACAGACCAAACCGTCAAGTCAAACCAAACTGAAGAACCAAACCAAAACGAGAAAAAAAATCGACTTATGGTTTGGTTTGGTTGGTTTGGCGTTTGAAAAAAAAATCCAACCATTCTTGGTTTGGTTTGGTGTTAACCAAAAAAAAGTCAAACTGAACCCAAATCAAACCGACATAATATATATATGTGTGTATGTGTGTGTGTGTGTGTATGTGTGTATATATATGTGTGTGTGTGTGCATGTATATAATTTATCTTTTTATACATAAAATATTAATTATAATCTACTTTTTAAATACTTTTGCAATTAGTTTTATTAATTTTAAATATTTAGAAAGTAGATGTATATATCTATAATATATTAAAAGTGTGAAGGACATTAGAAATGTTGTTTGAACTTTTTGTCCTTCATTAAAAGTTTTTGTTTTAGACAAAATCGTCTTTTGACTAATTTTTTTTAATATTTAAGAGTTAAAAATTAATTAAATATATTTATGGTAAAACCTTTACTTATTAGAAGTCATGAGAATTTTAAAAAAAAATTCTAATTTAAGATTTAAAAATTAATTAAATATATTTACGGTAAAATCTTTCTTTATTAGAAGTCATCAAAATTAATGACAACTAATACTTTTTCCACCAGTTTAAGAATTCTAAGTCAACTAAATTTGATTTTAAAAAGATTTAAAAAATTAGAGATAAATATAAAACTATTAGAATTAGAAAAATTTAAGAAGTACCAGATTTTTAAAAGTTTTAAGTACGTAATAGAAATGTAACAATGATTTTGTAAAGATTTGACTTTAAAAATAAGAAAAGATTTTAAATATAAAAAAAAAAAGAGAAAAAAAATTGTAACACCAATATGGTTCAAATTGATTCGTTTCTCTTAGCATGTGGCAACAAGGGAAAAGGTATTATATGGCAAACGCAAAAGTAATGATACATCAACCACTTAAAATTTGTAGTGGTAAAACATATAGGTGTATATGTTTATATTTGCATTAGAATTATATTGAAGTGTGACAAATTTTTAAAAAGTGATTTGAACTTTTACACTTTATTAAAAATCTCTGCAATAGGTAAAATTATTTAATTTTAAATAATCAAATGTTACACGTGCGAGGCACGTGCGACTAAACTAGTATATATATATTTGAGCCTTTAAGTTGTAATATTTATCCATTAATTGCTAATAAAATGATCCAAAATCCAATATATACTTAAAACCTAAACTTTTCACTCTTCATTTTACTTTTTAGTGTCGAGAGAGTTTTTTGCTCCTCAATTTTTCATAATTGTGGTTTTTCATTAGCACATGAATGAAAACATACTTGATCTAAACTTCAATCACAATATAATTGTAAAAAATAAAGATTATAAAAAAAATAAGAAAAACCAAGAAAAAACGAAAGAACCGACTAAAACCTAAATCGGAAAAACCGATTTTATGTTGGTTTGATTTGGTTTATAGTTTTTATAAACCGAAATAATTGGTTTGGTTTTTTTTTCAATAGAAAACCAAACCAACCCGACCTATATACATCCCTAACCAATGATCTCAAACACCACTACCTTTTTCCCACCACCGTCACTCTTGATTTTCATCAAGATAGGATCCAGCACTTGTTTCTCTTTAATCTCTGAACCAAGAGATGATCGAACCACTTCTTGCACCATCACACCACTATCTTAGAGTCCAAGAGATGAACTACAAGATTATCTAAGCGGTTAATATCCTTCACCAATTCCCTCTTGTTTTCCTCTACGTGAGCCAAATTCCCCATGGATAACCTGCTAAGAGCATCAGCAACCACATTATCCTTATCTGGGTGGTAGTGAAGACTCGTATCACAATCTTTGAGTAGCTCAAGACACCTTCTCTGCCTAAGATTAATCACTTTCTAAGTAAACATGTACTGAAGACTCTATGATCAAAAAAGATATCCATGCGAACACCATACACATAATGCCACCATATTTTTAAAGCAAACACAACCGCCAACAACTCCAAATCATGAGTAGGATAATTTCTCTCATGTACCTTCCACTACCTGGAAGCATAGGCAATCACATTCCCATGCTTTATTAAAACACAACTACGCCCTACCCGAGATGCATCACAGTAAACCACAAACCCCTCATTGCCTTCCGACAAGGTCAGGATTGGAGTCAAAGTCAACTTATCCTTAAACTTCTCAAAACTCCCTTCGCAAGCATCCGACTAAGAAAACTTAACCTTCTTCTGAGTCAACTGTCAAAGGAGCAGCTATCGAAGAAAAACTTTACACAAACCACTTATAATATCCGACTAAACCCAAGAAGCTTTTGATATATAATAGAGCCATGGACCTAGGCCACCTCTTTTCCACAATAACCTTCTGTGGATCCACCATGATCCCTTCACAAGAAATAACATGACCCAAGAAAGTCACAACGTTCAACCAAAACTCACACTTAGATAACTTGGCATACAACTGTTGTTCCTTTAAGATCTGTAACACCACATAGAGTTGATTATCATGATCCACCTCACTCTTTGAATAAACCAAAATGTTATCAATAAATACAATAATGAAGAGATCCAAATACTGCCTGAACACCCTGTTCATCAAGTCCATAAATATTGTCGGAGCATAGTCAACCCAAATGACATCACCAAGAACTCAAAATGCCTATACCAAGTACGTAAAGACATCTTAGGGATATCCACCTCCCTAATCTTAAGTTGATGATACTCAGACTAAAGATCTATCTTAGAGAAGAACTTGGCACCCTATAACTGGTTAAAAAATTATCTATCCGATGAAGAGGATACTTTTTCTTGACCATCACCTTGTTCAACTGCCTGTAGTCAATGCACATCTGAAGGGAATCATCCTTCTTGCGCACAAACAACACCAGTGTACCCCATAGAGAAATACTAGGATGAATAAACCCTTATTGATAATGCTTAACTCACTCCCATGTTTGAGGGGTGAGGCGATCATTGTCAATAACCCAACTCATGTTGGGGTCGAATCCATAAGGAGTAAAGTATAAGTTTCAATCTTATGGGTGCTCTAATTACTAAAAGGTTACCCATAAGGATAACAAACACAACATGTAAAATAAAATAGGGGGATTGTTTTTGAAATTAATTGTAACAATCTTTGGTAAATAACACACTAAATAGTACTTTTGATGTAAACTCAAGTTTGGAGGAAATCTTGGGATTATGTCTACCTAAAAGTAAGATCATGTAGGTTGATAATGGTTTAACATGAGATTTAGTTGTCAACTAAGGGATAGGCTAGGTCGAAGATCGAGGAAGTTAATCCTTTAATAAAACCACAATGATTTCACCTATTAGCTCTTTCGAGCACCTAATAAGTGTGCAATTCATAATCACCAAAAACTCAATGAAGCATCACTATTTCTAGGATGATGCTCTTGACATAATTTACACTCCAATTACACTTATTTCTAAGACTGTAAAAGGTAATAAACCATAGGCTTAATTGTTCACTATTTCCTTGTCCCCCTATAACCCTCTTTCAATGATTTATGGGTTACCTCATGTTCTCCTCATTACCTTTTTCAAGGATAATAAAGGGTTAAAGTTTGGAGTTTTCACCCATCAAACCCATTTGGAGATTTGGGGTTTTCACCAATAAGTTCCAACTAATAAGCTCAAGCAATAGTGGAATCTATAATCATCAACTAAAAATCATGGAAACACCTATAATCCCAAGACTAAAGAAATTAGTTACTCATGAGATAAGGGAAAAGAATTTTACCAACTAATTCTCCATAATAATATAAATCAAATAATCTTCACTTCCACTCTTCAATTTTACTAATTCCTTTTTGGAATAATAATTACAACAACTATGAATAATCAATTTTTTTATTTAACCAGATTCTTGGGTTCTTTCTTTTTTCTCTCTAGCCTCACCCTAATTTTCACACCTTTCTTCAAAAGGTGTTTGGATATTCTATAGCAATCTTGAATCAGCTATCTGAATTGACCGCAATGCCCTTGCTCATTTATCTCGCTAGGCTGCGGTTGTGAAGCTTTGACTACAATTGCGCAACCGCGGTCGTGGATAGGACTCAGTGATCGTGGTATGTTGACTTTTTTAATAAATCATGATTGCGTTACCCAAGGTTATATATGTTCTCTGCTTAGTTGACTTTGATCATGGTGCTCAGACCACGACCGCAGTAACTGAGGACATTTCTACTCTGAGTCATAAGTAGCACTTTCTTGCTCCCTTTTGATTATTTTAAACTCCAATCCACATCTTTCCTTGATTATCGACTATGTGCTTGCAAAATTTAGGTATTAGTGCATTCAATCACAACTATGTCTCTTTTATTCATTCAAAACAAGGTAATGTGCATTAATGATGAGTGCAAATAAGTGGTAGAATCACCACTCATCACTTATCCAGAAGATCCTTAAGTTGCTCCTTGAGTTCCCTCAACTCAGTCGGAGCCATTCTATATGGAGGAATATAAATTAGATGAGTGTTCGGATGTAAATCAATACCAAACTCTATTTCCCTATCCGAAAGAACACAAGGTCGATCATTCGAAAAGACTTCTAGAAACTTATAACCAAAGGGATCAAAGACAAAGAAGGGCCTTCTGAGTTAGAATCTTTAACCCAAACCAAGTGAAAAGACAATCCTTAGAGATTAAACTCCAAGATCTAAGATAAGAAATAAAACTCCCCATAGGATCTAAGGAACTACCTTCCCATTCTATAACTGGTTCACCAGGAAATTTAAAGATAAACCTATGGGTCCGACAATTCACAGATCCATAACAAGAATACAACCAATCCATACCTAGAATTACATCAAAATCAACCATATTTAACTTAAACAGATCCACCAAGGTCTGCATGACACCAATAACTACCACACTCCCCCTATAGACTTTTTTAGCAATAATCGAGTCACCTATCGGGGTAGAAATAGAAAAAGGATTTGAGATAACTTCCAAATTGAAAACAAAATACACACCCACATATGGACTCACATAAGATAGACCAGACCTTGGATCAAACAAACAATATACGTCATGAGAGAAATGTTGTAAAGTACTAATAACGACATTAGGTGATGCCCCAGATTCCTATTAGGATGCTAAAGTATACAACCTATTCCGACCAATAATAGAATCAGGAACAGTAATAGAAGTAGATGCCACCCCACCAGATGTAGGAGCAGAAGATGAATCCATAGAAATCTTATTCTTCCCCATAGCAACCTTATTGATTGGATAATCTCTAAGTCAATGGCCTATCTATCCACACTTAAAGAACTTATCCCTTATTCCTCGCAATAACCTTGATAAGGACAACCACAAAATTGACAAAAAGGAAACAAAATTGTCTCCCGACTGATAACGAGCACTAGAAGAAAAGGAGCCTAAACTCCCCCACTTCTTTTTCTGCCACTTCCCACCATCCCCACCACCCTAAGACTGAGAACCTCCTTGATTAAAAAACCTGTTCATCTTTCCCTGCCTATACCTAAACTCTACCTGCTTCCTCTTCTCATCCTCAACCTGCTGCATATGAACAGTCAACCTCAAGATGTTCATATCCTTAATCAACAAAACAGTCTTGCTCTCTAGAATCAAATCTCTATTCAACCCAGAACGGAACTTCCTCATTCTTGACCTCATATTATCCACTAAATTAGAAACATACCTTGATAGCTGATGGAACTTCAAAGCATATTCCTTTAAAGATATCTTCCCCTACTTGATGTTTAGAAACTCCTCCATCTTTGCTTCTCTCAACTCTTGAGAAAAGAACCGATCCAAGAAGGCATTAGAAAAGGCCTCCAACAACCCTTCTTCTTCCCTATCACCTCTATCCTTGTCCCACTCCTCATACCAGTGATAAGTAGCATCCTTGAGCTGATAAGCTACAAAGTTAACCCCATCTACATTAGTAGACTACATCACCCAAAAGATCTTTTCCATCTCTTCTAAGAAAACTTATGGATACTCCTCCACCTTTACTGCAATAAAAGTTGGAGGACTCATCTTCATAAATTGACCAACCCTTGTGGCCTCAATAGACAAAGCACCAGTCACACCCCACTCAACCTAAGCAGTAACTAATTGGGCAATAACATGAATAGACTGACGAAATTCTGCATTCGTCGTGTTTCCCTAAGGGACCTGAAGAGAACTAGCTGGAATAGGAAGAACTTCAGCACCGTCAGGAATAGGACTATGAGATTAAAGATGTACTCCAGATGGGACAAAAGAATTCCCTTATGTTCCAGATCTAGGAGGCATGATCTGAAAGACGAACAAACAAGGATTAGAGGTGATTATAGGATTAAGCACTCAATCTTAAAGAAAGAGTACCAAGAAAGTGAAACATTCCTAAATGTCTTGCATCCTCTCTCTTATGAGTGTGATGCTCTTCACACCCCTAAAAGAGACTCTACTCGACACGACTTTGTGGACTTCCCCATTGACCATGAACCTAGGCTCTAATACCAACTTGACATAACCTGACCCCGGGTCTTATCATAATGGGCATCCCAAGTCCAACCAAGACCTGGGACCGCCCCCTGTTATCTAACCCAACCACCGATGTACAGCCTTAGTTGAGCTAAATTTGGAACATATAACAAGATAGCCTTATTGTTCTCACTAAGGCTCTGAGACAGGGTCACAATAGTAACTAACCCAACCAAATCCAACCATATCGCACTAACCATCCAACTATACCAAACCAAACTATAGACCATAAACCAAAGGGAAATTCCAAAACATAATATGAATGTCAATCCCAAAATGTAATAGGATGGAAGAGTGAAAAATCATGTCCGATGATTCCATCCTCAATATGAATACAAATTCTAAGGCTGAAACCTCTACCGATCCCACCTATACCAACCCTCTAAAAGTACCACAAAGCCTTTATCCAAAATAATAAACAAATCTAGCTGGGACATGCCCCCAATCATGGCCAAAACTAATATCCAAAATAAAAGAAAAGTGACTAAAAAATCCATAACATGAAATAATGCCTTTCGAAAGGATGGAAGCTCACCACTTTAGTTCAAATGCTGATACCAAATTTGCATGCTAAACAGAAGGAGTAAAATGGTCGATTCCAGCATAGCATGGGTATATAGATGCCAGTAGACGAGGTTATCAAGTGACCGCTAGCATGAATCTCGGGATAAAGATAAAATAATGCCAGTCATAAAACCAGATAAAACCATCCATAATGTATAAAACCATACATATATAAGTGTCGAGAAAGGGGTACCGGATTTAGCATGCACTTATATCCTTTATGTGGGCTATGTAGCATTGCCGACCTAACCACCCACGAGCCATATGGGTTCAGCTCCCCTTGCAGAAAAGGCCTCAGTGTGTGTAGCCGCACGACCGGGGAATATACTATGGGATGACTAGTATATCCCCAATATAAAATATGACAATCATACATGATCATTAAGACCCCTCATATCGACAAATATGAGTTTCTAATTTTGGTCCCCCCTGGGACCACCACCTTCCACAGCTTAGCTACACACCCCGACATTAATACCCAATTAAAACCATGTCCAAACAATCCATTTACCATTTATTAACCAAGTTTAATTAACCAAGTCCAATATTGATAGTATTGTCATACCACCCCTTACATGCAAGTAACATCCATATCCAAATAATTTAGGTTAAGGGGACCTTAGGTGCCCTTTCAATTACCATATTAAATCCACTTGGGAGAATTTCATGTTCTCCACAAGCATAACCATTTAGAATTTAGACTTTTTAAACCATTAAAGCCATGCACAAATCCTTTGTCCAGTTTAAAACATACAAGATTTTCATTAAAAGAAGTCAATGCAATGAACATATCTTTATAAGCATTTTATCAAACACCTTGGGGGCATAATATAACCAAAACCAATTCCAAAGACCATTAAATCATTATCATGCAATCCAATTGTCCAAAACCACCATTAATGCATATAAAAATATAATTAAAACCATAGAAAACCATAACCAAGCATTCAATATCAAAAACCCCAATAATAGTTGAAAACCATAATCATGAAATAGTAAAACCATGAAATCAATCATATAAACCATGACTTTAGTTGAAATTACAATGAGGGAAGACAATTATGCCTTATACTGAAGAATTAAAGGAAAGAAATCACCAAGACAAGCCCCAAAGAAATCCTCAAGATGAAACCCTAGACTTCTTTCCCCAAAAGCTCCTGAGAGAATTATGAGATATTTTGGAATAGTTTCTAAGTATTAATAAATAGAATAATAAAGTAAATAACCTCCTAATTATATTATAAGTTATGGGTCCTAATTAGGTTAAGTAGAAAATTATCCAGAATACCCCCACTTAAATTTCTTAAAAACCCTGTCATAGTGATACGATGACCCATATGATTCATTCCCTCCTATACGATCAATATCCACCACTCATATCCAAGCCTCATCCCTTGGATCAAACACTGTCCAGTATACGACTCATCCAACCAAGTCGTAACCACTGTATATGATCCATACCCATAACCTATATCCCTAGAATAATAAAATACCAGGAGGATCAAACATTGTCCACCATACGAGTCCCTACTATAACTCATACCAAAACCTTACGACTCATACCTCTAAGTCGTACCCATTCCAGTGACCAAAATGATTCCACCAACTAACACTGATCAGTATATGACAGAACCTTACCATATGTACCTCAGCATAAGGCTTATACCCATGAGTCATATTGGGTCCAAACAACGAATTTTCAGGAAATTTTATAAGTGTCAAAATCCTGGATGTTTTAGAATATGATTTTGGTGGTTGTAAATCTTATCTTGATAATCTATTTTCATATTTTGGTGACCTCATTTATGGAAAAATTATAAGTATGCTCTCTGAAAAGAGGTGTGTGCACCATCTCAATCCTATTAGGAGTGTGATTGTTTGTTATGTAGTGGCCAAGATTGACATTGGAGTAATTATCCAAATGCCCCCTCCCCTAGTTATGCTAACAAAAAGGCTTGTTCTTTTTATGAGTTTGATAGGCCTTATAATGTAATAAATGAAGAACAATGTGCTAGATATAATGGTGTTTAAGTAATGTTTCTAACTACCTTACATCGGGTGACTATAACGGGGGAGAACATACATCTCTTGCACCAATCCATGGCAGTATTTGAAAAGAAAGTGAAAATGAAGAAGAAGTAAGTGAGAAATCCGATCTTTCAATTGCCATGAATATGTCCAATCTTTAAAATAAAGATGAGATTGATGTGTAAGAATGCTTGGCAATTTATCAACCAATCAACTCCAAAATGATAATGGATGTCGAAATTGAAGAAATGATACTAGAGTTGAAATAAAAAGCCAAGCTAATCCTTTGTGAAAACTCCAATTCATTTTGGGTGAGAATTAGAAGAAGAATACAACTCTAGAATTAGGAAGACGATCTTACTCTAAGAAATTTTCAACACTATGTTTGGTGGATTGATGGAAGTCGAACCACCCAAGCAAATGATGAGCGTTAGAGATGAGGAACAAAATTCTTATATTTTATACTTTGTTATTCTAAATGGGAGAAATGACTTCCCTCATTTAAAAGCTAATAAGTACAAAATCTAATGTTTGACAAGTGGTTTTTTGATGTTCTCACCAATACCCAATGAACTTATTCAGAAAATTAATGTGAAGTTAGGTAAAAGGTTCAAGTCTTCAAAATGGTGAGATAGAAAATGTATCGTTGTGCCCTAACCTTTTGCCCATAGTACCTCGAAGATAGATTGATCTAAAGTTGGGCTGATTATTCAAATCTTCTAAATGGATACATAAATGACAGTCAAAATATGTCATGTCGCGACCTTAACTAAGGCACTTCTTGTGAGGCAACCGAAGGAATTTTTTTGGATGTTCTCTAATGTTTTTTATTAAATTTTTAGCTTGTTTTTGGGTGTTTGCAGGTGATAGCATAATTTGAAAAGGTATCTCAAGAAGGAAAACCCATATAAGTATATTGTACTTTCATTTTATTATTTTCCTCTCTTAAACAAGCTCATAATGTATGATCCTTAGTAAAAGTTTCTTTAAAGTATGAATAGTGATCACATTCTATGGTTTTTTTTGGTTTGAATTTACTTCATTTGAGATTAATTTGGTTGAATGTTGTTGTTGGGATGAAAATTTTTGAATGTGTGCCTTGTTTCAAATGCTCAATTACAAAAATTCTTGCTTCCATACTCTAGTGCACACTATGTGTTCGATGAAACATCCACTTGTAGTTTGTTTGCTTAATTGAGTAATGGGTGATCTAATTAGGTTAGTATGAATAAAATGGTGTGTTTGGTGATGCATTGGTGCATTTAGATTTCTCACATGTGTTGTTTGTCTATTTTTCAAGCTCTTACCTTTCATTCACACTACATGTTTATTAAAATATCAATAAGAGAGGAACACCTTATGTTCTTGTAAAGGTTAATGTGAACCTTCTTGGAGCGTTATGTGATCATTTTTGGAGCATATTTTTGAGTGCACTTGGTCTTAAATGTTGTATCAACGGTGGTTTTTGGTTGAAATTATTGATGAATATTGTACCATGGTTTGATCGATTAATGTACTTATCATAGCATCCCTGGGTGAAGTCTGAGTAACCCGAGAGACATGAAGGGTTTCCTTTCCCTATGATAGATTGGGTGACGCCATTCTTAAGAGTACATGGTCATTTGTGTTTCTATTGGTGCCATGAGTGTTTTATGAGCTAAATAGGTGACATGTGAAATTGTGAGGAAAGAATACCATGAAGTGTAATGATAATATTGCCTTGCATTTACCTAAGTTTTTCTTTAACTATTTAGGAAGAGGAAAAAGTTCAAAAAATACTTTCAAAATTTCATTAGCAAGAAATGGAATGATTTTGAGAAAAAACAAAAATATAGTTTTCTTTTTGAAAAGATCAAGGATGTTTTTGAGCTTTCTTTTGAGTGATACCATTAAATTCAATTTTTGGTTCTCTCTTTACAAGGATGAGTCTTTAACTCGGAGTAAGTTATGAAGCTCAAATTTCTCAAATTGGTTGGAGAGTTAACTTTTTTCTCTATGAATACGATGTCATGTGTGGTGAGATTTTTGAATAATTCTTGTACATATGTGTAGTCTAGAACTTGCCCTGAGTGTATTCAAAGTGAAATTCTAGGCAAGCTTAGTTAGAAGAATGGCCCTAGACCATTTTTGACCTATCACGTAGCCAAATTCCCACCTTAAACAATGTTCCCTTGTTAATCCATTTGATCCTTTTTTTCCATCCTAGCTTTCTTATTGCAATGATAACCATGCTAAAACACCTAAACCCTTTTGAAATCTCTTTTTTGGCACTTAACCTCCTTTGATGCATCGCATGATTCTAAACAATGGATTATATGCAAAATCCTAAGTTTAGGGGTTGTGTATTTGTTAGAAGAATGTAAGGGTGGTTCAAATTCCTAATTTTGGGGAAGGATATTATATGCTAAGATAATCCAAGAAAAGTGTAAGTAAGGTTGTCAACTCATATGCTTAAAAGACAATAGATGTGCTTGATGATAAATTTGAATAGCCTAGCCCATAGAACTTGAAGAGAAATTAGATGAGTAAGGGGATAAGAAGGGATTATAGGAAGAAAATCTTTTGAAAAGGTCAAAGAAGTGAAGAAAGAAAATGGTGGCTTTGAATTGTTTGGTAAATGTTATACAAAAAGTTGGGGAAATATGAAAAATGATTTGAAGAAGAATAAGGTGGATAGTTTGAAAATTTTGAGGGTAAAAAGAGTTGAACAATTGCATTGAAGGATATCTTTTAGTCACTTAATCCATATATATTCCTTCCCTCACCTTAAACCTTCATCTTGAGCCGCAAGACCTTGGTGATTCCAAACTAGGTAAGTCAACATTAGTGGTGAAAAATACAAAGGGCAAGCCTATGGTTCTACTCGTTATGCTTGAATTTCTTTATGAGAGTGAGTGTGAATTATTTCCTTATTTAATCTCATTTACAAATTTCAATGTCTTGTGTGTGAGGAGATAACTCTTGCATGTGAGGGGCATCGATACTTTGGGGTAGAGGCTAAAGTCTTACTCTCGTTTTGGGTAAATGGGTGAAGTAAGTTGCATTGTGAAGATTGAGATAATCTTTAAAGATTTTGTGTCTCCTCTTAAGATGCTTTGTTGATTTGGAAGGTTCATTAGATGCAAACTTGCATCCTTGCATCATAAATATGTGCTTATTGAAAAAAATTGGTTTACTTGTTGCCATGACATGTTTAAAAAGTCTTTGTAGAGATTTTTTATCTTTTTCCTTTAGTATAGCTTTTCTTTGGGTGGAATTGAGTTAAATACCATAGCTTATTGAATTATCCTCATTTGCTTAAGGACTAGCAATTTTTTAATTTTGGGGGTGTTGATAAGTCATCAATTTGATAACTTACTAGAACCTTTTAAGCCTAAATTATCATGTTTTTTCATTAATTTATTGTTAATTTCTTAATAATGCTCATTTGTGTATGTAAAAGATGAAAAGGGAAGATGAGCAAGTCATTCAAATCAACAAGAGGCCAAATGTGATAGAAAAGAGCCAAATGCTAGAAATCAGGCCTAAGAATCGATCCTCAGTTATCGTGATTGCAGCTTGAGGATTGCGATCGTGATCCGAGGTCAAGTCAAACCCTGGCGATCACGAGGCGACCACCGCAATCACGAGAGTTGTGAACGTAGTCAAGAGATGGAGATCGTGATGGGTCCAAAAAATTTCAAAGGCAAAATTGTAATTTACCTAAAGAAACCAAGAGCAAGGTGGAATTTTTGTAATATTTGGCAAATGTGGAATTGGGGCTTAAATAGGGGTTTTAGCTCAATTTTCATCATCTATCTTTTATCCATCTTGACCCATATTCTATTTTTCATATTTTGGGGAACATTATTGTAATACTCTTGAGTGAAGAATACATTAGAATAATTCCTAAGTGAAAGATTAGAAATTTCTATTGTAGATTTATTGAAATTTAAAGTTTGGATGTGCATTCTCTTTTACTTTCATGGATCTATTTGGTGAAAATTTTGGTATATCTTTCTTTCTATCTTTATGAGTAGCTAATTCTTCCTCTTGAGGTTATGCTTGAATAGGTAATAATTAGTGCATCAGTATTGTTTATTTATCTACCTAATTATCTATTTGTTGTGGATTTTGTTTTACTCCATGCTTGAACTAAAAATAGAGAGTGAAAACCCTAATTGTTTTGGATCCCATACCATCCTTGAAAGCGGGGTATTGGGTGAGGAGTATTTGCAAACAACACCTTGAGCTAGCTTGTTTATTAGCACTATCTTAGAAATAAGGGTGTTAAGTGAATTGGCTAAGTTCATAAGCATCATCTTAGAAATAAGGATGCTCATTTGAGGTTATGAATTGGTAAGCTTGTCATGTTCATGAGGTGTTTGAAAGAATGCATGAGCAAAATTTAGTGTTTTATTGAAAGATTTAAACTAACACCGCTAAACCTAGCCTACCCATGACTCTAGCTAAATTTGGATAAATTTGCAATTATCCATGTATGAGTTTGCACCTAGAATGGCATGACCCCAAGATACACTCTTAATTAATTAGTCTCTAATTATTCTTATCTTTGAGTTAGTCGTCTAGAAGCTCTAAAAATTATTTTACTTTTGAAAACGTTTGAAAACCCCCAAATATTTGTATCTCATATTTGAATTTAGCAAGTAGCTTTCATTTTGAACTTACTCGATCACTATTTACTTTGTTCCTCGTGGATTTGATCCCAACTCAAAGCTGGGTATTATATTGACAACGACTACCTTGCACTTAATTTGACATGTAAGTTGTGAGGTATCATGAGGCATGTTCTTTAAATGCATAGAGAACGAGTTAGAAGGAGATTAAATAGAATTGATACTATATCACGCGACATGAATATGAAAGAAGTAAAAATTTCCAAAAATATTTTTGTACCCTCATAAATGTGGCTTGTTTCACACCTATGAATGAAACTCTACTTAACGTGGCTTTCAAAAATCCTAGAACACTTTAAAGTTGATGCTCTGATACTAAGTTTGTTCGTAGGTCACTTTAGAGTTAATGCTCTGATACTATGTTTTTCATGAATAGAGACTATACCCTAGTTGTAACACAGTGCTTAGAGACATAAGTAACCTTAAGCTAACCCATGGTATAGCATGACATTAAGAGTATTAAACATAACTAAAATATATTGAGCGAAAGTTAAAATTAAAACTTAATTATATTATCAAAACCATTACCAACACTAAATTGGAAAATAAAATGTCTGAGTTATACCATAAAACTGAAATTACTGTCTTTTTGAAAGTCACTACTAAAATATGAGTTGCCAGAACAATTCTCTAACAAACTCTAAAATGCCTAAAAATAAGAAAGAAATATTAAAATAAACGAACACCCTCATCCTTGGATGATGAGGACTCACCATTGTCAACTACTGGATGGCACTGAATCGTATTGACTGTAAGCATGATGTTGATCGTCTGAACCTAGATCATGATATAATACAATACATGAAAAGGTATGCGGCCAGTAATTTATAATTACTGAACAAGTGAGACATGATAATATAAGATATGTTGATAAATAATAAAATGATACACTGAGGTGTAAAATTGAACTAATGTACAATGATCCTATCTAAGATGCATAAAAATATGTATAAATC
The DNA here is from genome assembly GCA_030864215.1 of Capsicum pubescens. Lineage (NCBI taxonomy): Eukaryota > Viridiplantae > Streptophyta > Magnoliopsida > Solanales > Solanaceae > Capsicum > Capsicum pubescens. The sequence goes on along the minus strand of CM061543.1, from coordinate 49,873,355 downwards.
CTGATATAAAGTCATATCAAGAAAAGTTATGAGTTTAAGAAAATACAACTTAACAATGGGTCATACACTATACTGAGTCTAAAAAAGTGGGAGGTTCTCATAACCGAGATAGACCATGTGAGTAACATATCTAACTTCAACCTAAGATGTCACATAGTTTGGGACTTGGTTTATCTGAGTCTGTATCCTCTCAGTGATAAGTCCTACTACTATTATGATATATATATATATATATACATACATACATACATACATATATATATAATGCCTATAACCATACTGAGTAAAATACATAAACTGATTCAATTTATTCTAACTAAAGATGAATGAAATCATGAAACTAGTTACATGCAATTTTACTATATTTGAAAACCATGACAAACATAGAATACTGAAAGGTCATATGAAATTATGCTTCATTTGTTGTTTCATGATAATTTTATAATAATCTATTGTCACGTATTCATAACATGCCAACAACAAAAAAAACCCATTTAATATCATCCATAAACTGATATTCATAGTCATAAGATGATTGAAAACACAATTACTAAGAAAAATCATAAAATTGAAATACTTGAAACTTTCTCTAATTCATGAATTTCATAAAAATAAACTTGAAAAACATCTTTGGGCGTGAGGGTTAAAGGAGGCCATCACTAAATGCCCACATATTTGAAATTTGGAGAATTACTTCTAAGAACCTAGACTTGGAGCTTTTGGAGAAAAACCCTATTTTCTTGGTACTTAAGAGAAAATAATCGCTCTTCTGTTATCTTTTCTGAGTGATTAGGATGAAATTAGAGTAAAGAAATATTTAAGTCCATTTAATCCCTACCAGATGAGCTTTAAAACGATGTAGTATAGGTCTATGAAGTAGGAAAAGTACAAAATACCCCAAATAAAATGCAACTGATTCAGCTACACCAATAGTCATGGGCCATCAGGATGAGTCATCATGTTTGACAATGACTTGTCATCAGACTCATCGTGACTGGAAATATTGACAGGTCTGGGAATGATTGGGACTCAATAGCTCATCGTCACTAATGATGAGTCATTGTATGGAATTGTTGTGACTAGACCTAAAATGTCAACCATTAGATCTTTCTAAGAATAAGTGGTACGATGAGTCGTCCTAGATAACTACGACTCATTGTCAACAGTCATGGTCACTAAGTTAAATTTTTAAGTTTTAGAACTTATCACTGTATCTCTCAAGACAGAAGCTTACGATGACTCATTACTACAGGAAATAGCTTATCATCTGAGTTGCTACTACTGGAGAATTTTCATCCTTTAAGACTTTTGGCAATTCCGTAAGGACCTCTCACTCAACGAGTCATTGGTACTGATGATGATTCATTGCCCGAGTCATTCTGTAGAGATTATTTTCTAGTTTTTAGATGGTTTCTATGCTAAGTCTGAAATAGAGTCATAGAAACTTTTGTGGTGTTACAACAACTCCACGCCTTAACCTTGATTTGTCCTTGAACAACCACTAAACACTTCAAGCTTTACCTTCATTTTACTATTCAAGCTCAATTGTTTACTTTAACCTAGATTGAGAAGATATTTCAAACAACTCTTTAAATAACATGGTTGAAGGGAATATTTTGAAAAAAGCAATTTTATGAAAATGAATAATTATTTATCTGATGTGATGGTAGATAAATTTAAAATACTTATTTTATATGCACTTAAAGATATAACTGTAGTAGATATAAGAAAAATCATATTAGAAAAAGCATTTGGTAAATATTACATGACTAGAGTAAATTATATACCACACATACCTAACTACTCTTACAAATACTTAGCATGATAAATTATATAGAATTTTTAGAAAAAGATATGAGAAACATACAACTACTAGAAAAACAGATGAAAAATATAGACAAATACATGGAAAATAAAGATATAAAATATCAATTTTAGAAAATAGACCATTTAGACTACCTTAAGGTTTTAATCTTATATATACTTAAAGACATAGAAATTAAAGATATTAAGAAAATAATATTAGAAGAAGTAATAAACTACGAAATTGAAACAATAAATGCGTTAGAACAGATATACGAAGACATTTACCCAGAAGGATATTATTCAGATCAAGACTGTGGATATTAGAATATATAAGAAAAACTAGGGAAAACCAAAATAACCTAAATGATGAAATTAATTATAGAAATCGAATTAAAGAAATAATGGAGACTCTAAAAGAAAAGTTAATATGGATAGAAAAAACCTTAGAAAATTTAGAAAAAAGTACATGTGATAGTTTAGATAATTTAAAAAACTCACTACGAGAAGAACAACACAAGATAATAAATGACATAGAAAATCTAGAATTAGATATATACTACAGTACAGACAGGATAAATTATTATACAAAAATTTGTAACTCTGCAATTACCACAGGATAAAATAATAAACCTAATAAATTAATGGATACATCTTACGAAAGGAATAAATCATTAAAAGAAATAGAAACTCAACTATATAGTCTATACCAAGAATATGAAAGATTACATATTACTAACGAGGATCCTAAAACACTAGATAATCTAATCACGATAATATCTAATTTAGAATATGAATTAATAAAACATGTTAAGTCAAGAAGATAAAAAAGAATATTATTCCAAACAATAAGATTCATTATAAAAATAAATACATACGTATTTATTATCTAGTTGAAACTACGCACCTAATTTCCGCACCCCCCTCGGGTTTTCAGTTCTTTAGTTTAGTTCTACCAAAATTGGATTTGGTTCTTTGATTTTTAGTTTTGCAAAAATGGGCACTGACCAACCAAACAAATTACTTATGTTAGGTTCAATTTTTTGAACTTTGATTCAGTTTGGTTCAGTACTTCTAAATTGGGTTTTTTTGGTGCAAGAGAAAAATAACACCATCTAAACAGATCCACCATACCATCCACTTTAAAGGACATAATTATGTAATAAGCCTTTTAATTATTTCAAGTATATTATTTCAAATAATGTTTTATTAGCTCTGCCCCTCAATCTGAGAAAGACTTGAGGGTTGACATTTGGGTCCAATCATAATAAGTCTACCCAATGACTTGTTATCAATGACGATGAGTTGTTGAGTCCCAGTCGTCCCGAGACCCAACAACTCTACCTAGTCACAATGAGTCCAATAATGAGTAATTGTCATACACGGTGACTTATCCTAACAACTCGTGGTAACTGGTGCAAAAGAATTGGTTATGTTTTATTTGAGGTATTTGACACAATCCAAACTGGGGCCTTGTTACAATGGGCATCTCAAATCCAAACGAGACCGGAGACCACCCCTGATACCCAATCCAACCAACCAAAATTCACCCTGAGTCAGATGAATTTCGAACGCGTAACGAGATAATGTATTTAATAATGTGTTGACTTTGGGATAAGTCTATATCCGAGACCAACCCAACCAAGTCAATCCATCCAATAACCAACCAACCAAACCAATAAACGATAACCCAAAGTATATTATGTATGTATGTATATATAAATATATAAATATATATATATCATGATCACTCCATACCCAAGTCCACAGTTGTCCATACAAAGTCTCTAAACCAAACCAAACAGTATCTAGTCGGGATATGCCCTCGACCATCATCAGAAACCAAATTCTATGAAAAGAAAAAAGTATATAAAGAGATCTATGACATGAAATAGATGTCTTCCGAACTATGGAAGCTCACCACTTCAATCTAACACCAACTATCCCGGAATTCGATTAATGAGTAGGAAGATTAGTATGGTTGGTTCCTGCATCATATGGGGATACTACCGCCCTAAGACAGGTTAGAGGATGAACGCTAGCAAGTACTCAGGATAAGGATAAAGTGATGCCAACATTTAAAATAAAGTAAACAACCACTTGTATACACAACCATACATATTTATATATATATAATCCATGCCAGGATGGGGACCGGGTTTAGCATGCCTTTAAAACCATTAACCAGGATATGCAGAGCTTAACCTTCATAATCCACCCATGGGATATATGGGTTGAGTGTCACCCCCTAGACGATCCCCAATGCGTGTAGCTATATAAACCAAAGATACCACAGCAGTAGGTGATTCTCGTGTACCCTTCGCTCTCCATGATATATATATACAAGTTTTATTGGGTTCTCGTGTACCCCTCAAGTATAGGGTCTCCATTCCCAATCCTTATGTTGGCAAACATGAGTTACCAATGAACGTCCTTTGGACTCATATATTCACAGTTAGTTATCATACCCCGCCATTCTTTTCCAATTAAAACCATTACCACACAACAAACCACCATACCATTTATTATTAACCAAGGCTATCATTAGTGGTATAGTTATTTTGACTATAGTTTTCAAGAAATGTCCTTAGCCAACCTTAAGAGATTCCCATGTACCCCATAGGTTACATCCTTTACTTTACTGGGGGGAATTCCCATGTACCCCGCAAGTACATCATTATTAGGCTTACTTGGGGGATTCCTGTGTACTTCATAAGTATCTCATTATTAAGTTTTACTTAGGGGATTCCCATGTACCCCACAAGACATTCATCATTCAAACTAATTTTATTATTTCATTCACTTTGGGGATTCCCGTGTACCCCTCAAAGTTTGCATTCAAATCAATTTCATAGCCACCAAGGCCTTACCATTTAACCGTTCCAAACCATGCATACCGTTCAAAACCATTTTAACCATTCAAACCATTTTAGCCATTTGAAACTATTCAAACCAATACAAAACCATTTAAACCCATGCAAAAACCATCCAAACTAATTTAGGGTTCCATTACCAAACCATGTTATGCAATAGTTTCAATAAAAGTCCAACAATATAGTAAAAACATTCTTATAGGCATTTTATCAAACATATTGAGGGCATACCATTACCAAGACCAAAACCAAAGCATAGACCATCAAGTTTAGGGTTACCCATGACCCATTTATTAAACCACAACCAACAAGCACCCACATGTGCAAACCATAACCAAAAACACGTGAAAATATAGTTTAAACCAAGAGTAAATAATACTCATCAATATGCATCAAACCCTCAACATTTGTTTTCAAATCCAACATATATAATTCAAAATCAATGTTTAAAAGACATTAAAACATGCCTTTCTTTGGAACTAACAATGAGGGAGGAGTACATGCCTTAGACAAGAAGATTCACAGAAGTAAACTTGACTCTTGAGCCCTTTGAAACACACTTGTAGAAACCCTAGCCTCCAATCTTCAAGAGAGAGTTTAGAGAGGATTTAAGAGTGTTTATGTCTTTCCAAAGTATGTTATAAGAGGCCACCAAGGTTCATATAACGTGGGGACATAAGGGTTTGGGGGTGGAAAATGTCTTGAATGCCCTCAGCTTAAAAGTTGAAAACCAACTCCTAGGAGGGTACGACTACACCCCTTTAGTTGTACCCTAGGGTACGAGTAGTACCCTAACTCGTACCCTAGACCCTATCTTGGTCCCCCATACTGACCATCATATAACCACCTAGGGTTAGATCATACCGTTTGGTATGAATGGTACCCTAAAATCATACCTTGGGAAAATTCAAATAGACCAAACTTTGGCCATCATACGACTCGGCATCATACACCTCGTATCCTACCATATGACTAGTATGATGCTTAGTCGTATCTTGGACAGAAACAAACCTAAGACACACTACATAACATACGAGAAAGGGTCCATAATCGTACCCTAGCATACGACTTGTATGCATGAGTCATACCTATCCCAGAATGCTCAACTTAGGAAATATTTGCAAGGGACAAGGTTTAGGGTGTTTTATTATCCCCCACTTAGGATCATTCATGCTCGAATGATGAGTAAGGGAAAAAAATAACCATGAGATAACATATCAACACACATCATTCTTTCCTCCAACCAAAATAGAATCTCAAGAAATAAATCAAGATGAGACGATCATCACATACCCCAAGCACGATTTACACCCCAACACCTCCATTCTGACCTTTATCTAAGTTAGAGAACAAAGACACAGGAAATCTGCCCTTCCTTTAACCAACTTAGAAAACAAAGATATGATAAAGAACACATACCTTACACACGAGTTTCCAGAATGAAGAACCAACGTGGATACTTGGACTCCATGTTCACTTCCGCATCCCAAATGGCTTCCTAGACTTTTGGTTCCACCATAGAACCTTCACCGAAGCCACACCTTTTTGTTCATAACCAGTGAACTTGCAAACCCAAGATCCTCATCGGGATCTACTTAAAGAACAAAGAATCTGAGACATCAATACCACCCAAAGGAAACAACCATCGAAGTACCATTCACATCTTACCTCAATACAAACACATGGAATACCTGATGAATGGAACTTCTTCTAGAGAGCAAGTCCAATTGAATTTATAATTTCCCAGAGAGACATCACCACAAGAGCTTGAGTCTAGCTATACACCACCTCCATGTTCAAGCCTATCCCAAGCAAAAAGGAGTTACTTAGGCCATGGGATTCTATTCCTTACATCCACCCAAAATAATATTCTGCTTCCACCAAGATTTTAAGTACCCAATACAATAATTGACATATTTATCAACCACAAAATTCAAGTCTACCTTCTTCTATACCCGCAGTATGATCTACCCTTCCAAAGATTTAGTAACCTCTATCATTTTACCATAAGGATTCTTACCGCCTATTCCTCTCCTAACCATTCCTCATGGCCACAACCTTACCTCACTTTCCAAAACCTTAGCTCTAGTAGTCACCCCAGACTCTCTCCTACTTAGGGACTTCTACCTCTCCTTCGATTCAAAGTATCACCACACCTCCAAAGCCACTACCGCCCTAACATAAAAAGAGTCATTAAGGTACTAAAGTACAAGAACCACTCACACCACCCAAGTGAGACCCTCAAAAAGAGATACGGCACCATAGGCATGAGATACTCTATAGAAACCACCTAGGTCATAAATAAAGAATCATTCTGACATAACACACCATAGTAGTAGTCCATAGGATTGGACATCGAAAGACACATGACCGCATATATCACGGGTAATGCAACATAAGGTCAAGAGGCGAATGCAGAATGCGAACCTTAGGGAAAAGCGCTACCAAAATGCATGCAATACTAGGAGAGTTCTCTCTTAACTGACATAAAAGAGATCGCTAAAGTATGCACCCCGACCTTCCCTAGAAGTTCATCGCTAGAAGAAAATCTAATATTAACCCTCGACCTTCACCTCACCAAGGATGATCACTAGGGATTCTTGGTTCTCCTATACCAAAAATCCCATTCATCCAAATGCTACCTAAATCCTAATATAGTTATCCAAACTCCATGCTCTAGCCCAACCAATGACCTAACCATCAATCCACCAGTTCAACCTAAACCCCCAGCCTATATGTCACAACTTTCCCACTATTGTATTCCTAAGTCACCAACCTTTCGCCCCTCCGCACACCTCATCCAACCTACCAATCTACCTCTATAATTCACGTGTTACAGTCCCCAAGCTAACATACTTCCTTCATCAAAATCAACACCTAGGTTCAAACCTAGTATTTATCAACCACCATACATAACTAACAAAGTACCTTATATAAAAATAATAATGCATGGTCCATCCAACAAGAAAGACATTCTAAATTCTTAATTCACCCACCGACAACCTATGCATTTTTGGGGGAAACCTCCTTATGCATAAAAGAACGGAAACAATCCACAGCTAGGAAGGATGAAACCTTCATCTAAGAGATCCCTTAATTGCTCTTTAAGCTCCTTTAATCCAACCAAAACCATTTTACTAAGAAAGAATAGAAATTAGACAAGTGTCTGAAATAAGACCAATCCCAAACTCAATCTCCCTATTAGAAGAACACCATGAGGGTTGATAACGCTCAGTCTACAGCTCTCGTTTGAGTGTAAAGTGGTCGTTAGCAAATATAGAACCCAACCTGGGTTGGGTGTCGATCCCACAGGGAATAGCTTGGCCAACAAGTAAGTAAAATTACTAAACTTTTGGTGCAAGTCTCGTAAGAAGGGGGGATTCTTGTCTTGCAAGTAATGTAAACAAAAGCTGAAAATAATAAAGTAAAAAGAGAGAGATTGTTACGTTGGTTGTAAACAATGAGAATTGTAGCGTTGGGGTTATGTCCACCTTCTGAGGTATACGTCTCTATTGGCTATGAGTGTGTAGAATTTTGTCATGCAATTGCTTATAGAGCATTGTAGTCGATGGTAAATCCAAGCGTCTCTCGACCTAAACAAGGACTATTTCACTTTAACTCTCTCGAGCTTAAAGCGTATCTAACGGTATGAATTCTCCAAGAGGTTAGTCCAGTTACGGCACTAGCTTTTTAATAGGAAAGGGTGTCCTACTACCTTGACATTATCTCTTTTCCAGACAAATAACTTTTCTCTCGAACAAGTTAAATGTTAGACTGGCGTATTCTTGCGTTTGCAACCGCAAAGAATGTAGATCAAGATGAAGAGAATAATGATATAAGCAATATACGTGCCTCGAACTCACAAACTCACAGCAATAGATAGTATCTCATACGGCTTCCATAACCCCAACAGAGAAGTTTAGTTACCCATGAATGCGAAGGAAATCACGATTGACATGGTTATTATATCACGATATTGAGTAATGGCGTGTAAATCAAGTGATAGGCGTGAGGCATGATTCCTTAGCAAGTAACGATTCTCTTGTTGTGGAATTTAAGAATAGAAGAGTAGAAGAAGAAAAATAGAATTGAATTGTAAGATGAGAAGTTAAGAAGATGTTCTAAAATCTCTAGCATGATAGGGTATTTATAATACCCATATCCTACTCCTACTAAGCTAATAAAATAAATAACCAAATCCTACTAGACTAATGAAATCCTTAACCCAAATGTACTAGGTTAAGGTAACATTATCATAATCCACATAAAATAATGAAATACATAACCTAATTGTACTAGGTTAATGTATCATTGTCAAAATCCAGCTTTGTGTCTGTAAGTCCCCAAAGTCTTCAGAAATGCTGTTTTAGCCCGGGACAGATTTTCCATGCAGCAGTTTTGGTCCTTAGGCGTGTAAACTTTCTTCCCTTCCTTTGTGAGCTTTCTTTTGCGTCAAGTAAGCTATAAAATGCTGATTTTTGCATCATTTATACCTGAAACTTTACTAATCATGTTCGTTAGCTCTCTTACAGGAAAAAGGACTAAAAGTGCATGAAATATATAATTTGTTCTCAAAACTAGGCTAAAATATGGGCAAAATATATTGATATAGGCGTGTAAATCCGCCTATCATCAACACCCCACACTTAGAGCTTTGTTCGTCCTCGAACAACATATCATGTCCTTCTAAACATCAACTTAGAGTTTTTACAGCAACAACATAAAATATTCGTCAAGACAAGCACAACAATTATCAACAAAGAGTAGTTTTTCGATCATTAGTAGAAACAGTTTAACCTCTAGCATAGACTCGTGATGGTGGTCAACTCATATTCAAAGGTTAAGGCACAAAGAATCATACACGACTACCCAAAACTCATCAACCATGTGTGTCTCACAATATAGTACCCGTAATCACTCACAAATATAGCATATTTTTCAAACATGGGTATCAAAATGTCCTTGCTCTCACTCTCACAAAGAGTTCATATGTAGCAACTGATGACCATAGGCTTGCCCTTAATGTAGTACTCTACTAAATGTCGGAATGTTAAGATTAGGATCAAGTAGGTCTTTTGATGGTTGTAATGTAGGCTAAGGGACGGGTAGGACTATTTTGGCCAAGAATAGTGACTAGGTTCCTAAGCGCTTTAATACATCACTTTGTATCATTGACACTTTTTTCTTTCAACCTTTCTTCTTTCTTTTTTTCTACCACCCTTGTTCTCCTCTTTTTTCAATTTTAAGCACAACTCACTTTTCAGCTTTCTTTTCCTTTTTCTTTTCACAACATACCTCTTATGATAGCATTTTTTTTTCTTTTTCATAACACATTCAAGAACCATTCCAATTTATAGCATTATACTCACCCAATTTCCTTTTATGTTGTCACATGACTTTTTCACTTTAAAGCACTTAGGGATTTTGGGATCAAATTACGGTCTTGAAAGAAATGGATTAGGCTTACATACAAGGTTGTCAAAGAAATAGGCTAAAGGCTCAAAAGGGTTAACTAGGATGATGTCCATGGGTAGGTAAAACTGAAGGTAAACATGTATAGGTTGCCAAAGAAATGCCTAAATCATATCCTAAACTTACACTCCTTATTTTCTCTTTGCATACATACCAGGCAAGTTCTAGCATCAGCCACATACATAGAATATACTATTATCTCACACACACAAGGCACATGGTCGACTTGATTGGAAGTAATATAGACTCTCGACCCAACAAGTGAAGGAATTGAATCACACAATATCACATATTGAGTCACAACTAGAGCCTAGACGTCTCAATAGTCACAATTGTAGCATATACTCTTGTTATAATCTCATGCTGCCTATTAGAATAATCTCATGCGAAGCTAAGTTAAAAAAAAATATAATATTAACTACTAAAAAAAAATCTTAACTATGAGATTATAAAACAAAAATAAAACAAAAGCAAACAAACATAGATGCGAATAGAGAAGTATAGCATGCAATGCCACCACCCCACACTTAGTCGGGACACTGTCCTCAGTGGAAAATAAATACGAGGAACCTGGTTGGTCGGACTTATCCTCTATGTCTAGGGTCATACCCCTTGCATTGGAATCATCATCAGAGTCGTCATCCTCAGAAGTTCCTCATAAGTATCCCACTTAATTCCAAGCGTGAGTCGAGGTATTTGCAGTGAGGAGGGTTCTCCTTGATCCTTGCGACTTCTCTTTTTGCCCTTTTGGGAGGTGGTAGCCTTCTCCTTGCCTTGTCTCACTTTAGGTGCCATTGTACCTGAGACTAGAAATAGTGTTAGTGGTAGCACAATATCAATGGATACAATCTATGCACAAGCAGTAGGGGTACCACCCCACACTTAGTTTTGTTGACATAAATCAGTGAAGTGAAAGTGGTCGATTACTCAGATTTCGTCGACATACGTTTTAGGAGTTGTATTCCGGCAAGAAAATCAGTGATGTATCACTACTTGCAGCCATTGCATTACTTTCATGTTAGATATAACAACACTACTACATAGGGGTTACCACATAATATAGTTACTTTCAACAATCACAACCTCCTATGTCGGCAGGCACTATAAGTCTTATCCCGATGAACGGGATAGCCTAACATGTAAGTATCCAAGTAGCAATTTTAAACAATGTTCAAGACTATAGAAATTCCGCAAATAGTATAACAATGCTATTAAAACCAAATTCAAGTCAGAAACAAGTCAAGATGATTCTAACGTATACGTTCACTCACATGATTTTGCATTAACATTCCAAACACATGAACTTCACCAACAATCTTTCAATATGTAGCAATTTATAATAGACATAGCAACATAGTACTTACGAGAAATAAATGAAGAATAAGAGAGTACTTACTTGCTTGAAGCTTTTGGAGGTGGTTTTGTGAATTGGAAGAGCAAAAAAGAAAATTTTGAGAGGATTTGGATGAATATGCGGCACCTTTAGGTCACTTTGCAATGTGTTGTGTTATAAAACTAAGTCCCCTTTATATAGGAAGAGAATGGGTTGGGTTATGACCCATTTACAATCGGTTTTGGAGACAAAAATCCCACATATGTGGCGCATAATGCTTGGCATAGATATGACATATGCGGCGTATTCTTGCGTTTACAACCGCAAAGAATGTAGATCAAGATGAAGAGAATAATGATATAAGCAATATACGTGCCTCGAACTCACAAACTCACAGCAATAGATAGTATCTCATACGGCTTCCATAACCCCAACAGAGAAGTTTAGTTACCCATGAATGCGAAGGAAATCACGATTGACATTGTTATTATATCACGATATTGAGTAATGGCGTGTAGATCAAGTGATAGGCGTGAGGCGTGATTCCTTAGCAAGTAACGATTCTCTTGTTGTGGAATTTAAGAATAGAAGAGTAGAAGAAGAAAAATAGAATTGAATTGTAAGACGAGAAGTTAAGAAGATGTTCTAAAATCTTTAGCATGATAGGGTATTTATAATACCCATATCCTACTCCTACTAAGCTAATAAAATAAATAACCAAATCCTACTAGACTAATGAAATCCTTAACCCAAATGTACTAGGTTAAGGTAACATTATCATAATCCACATAAAATAATGAAATACATAACCTAATTGTACTAGGTTAATGTATCATTGTCAAAATCCAGCATTGTGTCTGTAAGTCCCCAAAGTCTTCAGAAATATTGTTTTAGCCCGGGACAGATTTTCCATGCAGCAGTTTTGGTCCTTAGGCGTGTAAACTTTCTTCCCTTCCTTTGTGAGCTTTCTTTTGTGTCAAGTAAGCCATAAAATGCTGATTTTTGCATCATTTATACCTGAAACTTTACTAATCATGTTCGTTAGCTCTCTTACAGGAAAAAGGACTAAAAGTGCATGAAATATATAATTTGTTCTCAAAACTAGGCTAAAATATGGACAAAATATATTGATATAGGCATGTAAATCCGCCTATCATCAAGGGTCACCAAGAAGACCTCAGGAAAACTCATACACCACCAAAACCAAATGCAAAGAGGGACCTCTCGAGTTAGAATCTTTTAACCCCTACCAATGATAATAGAAATACCCCCTTGGAGATTAATCCCCGAGCTGAAAGATATGATATAACCTTTCCCTTGATAAACAGGGAACCATTATCTCATTCCATAACCGACTCACCAAGGAGCCTAAATAAAAACTCATAGATCTGACATTCTAATGATGCATAGCACGAGGATAACCAATCCATCCCCAGAATGACACCGAAATCCACCATATCCAAGTCAAACAAAAATCTCCAAAGCTCTTTTTACTACCAATAGATACTACACACACCCTATAGACCCTTTTGGCAATCACAAAGTCACCTACCGGGGTAGAAACAGAAAAAAAAAGAGTCTAAAATAACCTTGGGACCAAAACAAAAATACACAGCCACAAATAAGGTCACATAAGAGAGAAGGGACCCCGGACCAAGTAAACCATACATATCACAAGAAAAAAAAATTCAATATACCAGTGTCAGCATTAGAAAATGCCTCAGACTCCTAAGAGATAGTCATATCATTAAGACAATCCCGACCAGTGACGGAGCTAAGAGTAGCACCCCTCAGTGCAAGAGCTAGAGAAGTGGTAACTGGTGTCCTATTTGCCCAAGCGGCAATCCTTATGGGAAACTCACATTGCATATGGCCCAACTAATCAAAATTAAAACAATAATTCCTTCATTTCTCGCAATAACCACGGTACGACCGACCATAAAATTGACAAAGAGGGTTGGATGGTGCGGATAACTTTTGTCCTTTAATGACTTTGAGTAGGGAGAACTAGATATATAACAAGAGTTAGGACCCACCCAACTCCTTCTCTTAGACCACTTACCATCATACGGTTGACCTTCCTTTTTTTAGAAAATCAAGACCCCTTTCTCTACCTATTTTCTGACCTTGTCTTATTCTCCAGGATATCAATAGGACCAGACTGGCATGATAGAGTTGTCACTATCTGATTCAATAAATGAATAGAATGTGAAAACTCGACATTGGTAACCTCTCCTTGAGGTAATTGAGCATGAGTGCCACCTTCTGGAGTAAGGTTAGTGGAGATTGGTGGAACTCCATGGGGAAAATCCAAAACTACGACCCTTGATTGGGTTTGTGCCCCATGAGTTGGATAAGATCCATCCATGTCGTCCTTAAGTGGGATAGGTGAGTTTTCACAAACTTTAGATCGTTGAAAAGACATGATCTAAAAAGTGAACCAAAGAAGGTTTAGGGAAGAGTTCAAGACCTTAGACTCCATAGCCCAAAAATAGATCAACAAGAAAGTCAAACATTTCTAAATTCCTCGTAGCCTCCTGATTATAAGTGTGGTCCACAACATACCTATAAGAAAGACTCTACTCGACATGGCTTTGTTGACACCCCATGACACCAAAACCTAAGCTCTGATACCAACTTGACACGACTCAAACTATGCCCTTATTGTAATGTGCATCTCAAGTCCAACTAGGATCGAAGACCACCTCCGATACCTATTCCAACCATCCTACATACACTTGAGTCAGATGAATTTTAAACACATAACAAGATAATGTATTTAATAGTGTGATGACTTTGGGATAAGTCTATATCCAAGATCAACCCAACTAAGTCAATTCATCCAATAACCAACCAACCAAACCAAAAATGATAACCCAATGTATACAATATATATATAAGTATCATTAGCATTCCAAACCTGTAACACCCCGTAAATGTTTTTCGTACACTTATCGCGATTATATGGAGTCCTAAAGGCTTGCGTATGGGTTAAATTAAGTTTATGGTGTTCGAAAGTATCCCGTCAATAGTTGTATGTGTAGGTATTGGAATAAGCTTTCCAACGATATAAATTTTGCCCAAAACAAAGGAGTATTTCATATAAGCGAGCACATTCGAAATTTCAAAACGGTGGCCGGAAAGCCTGTGAACAGTAAATCTGCAGGAAAATTACTGCAACTAGGCAATTTTTTTTTGAATCAATTTTAGACGATCATAACTCCTTGTACAAAAAGAACTGTGTGAGCTTCTATATATCGATGAAAATATCCAAGAGTCTTCTTTCCGATGAAATTGGTTTCATCCAAATCCAATGTCTGAGGAAGGATCTATACCCATTTTACTACAGCCTATCAAAAAAAAAAACAGAATTTTGGGACAGATTTTTGGGTCAACTTTAAACGACCATAACTCCTTGTACAAGAAGAACTGGGTGGTATACTTTATATGAAAATGAAATCTCTTTGAATTATATTTCCAATTCAATTGGTTTCACCCAAATCCAATACCGGAGTAAAGATTTATGATCGATTTACTTCAGCCTGTCAAAACTGTCCACTGGGGACAGATTCGGATTTATTTTAATTTTTAGGGCAAAATGGTCATTTTCTATTACCTCTTGGACGAAAATTGGTCTCTATAAACATACACTTAGCCTCGTATATATCATATATCATCCAATTATTAAGAGAAGGTGAAACCCTAGCCTAATTTCAACTTCAAATATTTTGTGATTCAACCGTAGAAAATTCGAATTGGTTCTGTAGTTGTGTTCACCATCTCGAAAGCTTCGAGAAGCACCCCATGGTTATGTAAGGAGGATTCTAAATAAAAGAGTTCATTGTTAAGGTATGAATATTATTTATTCTTGATTCTTATCCATGAATAAGTATTGATAAAGGATTATGAGTATTGTCTTGATGTTGGAAGATAACTAGAAACATAGTTATGAATTGTTTTGTATAAATTGTTAGTAGTAAATTATGGAAGTTGTTGTATTGGATTATGGAGGATGAATTGTGGTGATATATCATTATATTAGTGGTTATGTATGCCTAGTGATCATGTTGGTATTGGATGGTGATTAAGAGGGGAAATAAAGGCTAAGAGTGATGTTGAGGGATATTGCATGAAAATGCATGATATGTGAATGTAATAAGAGTATAAGAGGATGTATGTAGCACTCTTATTGATGAGTTAAAGGATTACTTCCTAGACATTATTTGGTGAAGTTAATACCTAAATGGTAAGGTTTGGTTGCTAATACTAGTTTGCCACAAATGACTTATTGTAGATAAGTGTTCGAAGAGTACGGGAAGTCAAGTTGGACTTGTATTGAAGTGGTTATATCAAGGTATGTAAGACATACTCTATCTAATCTTTGGCATGAATAATGACCCATGGCACTCTCAAGTAAGCTTCCAACATTGTCCTACGACACATGACACATAATAACATCATATGATCTTCGACACTACCAATTGAACTTGTTTTCACTTTTAAGATGTCCGGCTAGTCAAAAAAATGTCCATATACTATTGTTGACTCCGAAATGGTTTAATGAGGTATCCATGATTCTCTACTTCATTTTCATGATATTCATTACCTATTTACATGTTTTTCCTATTGAGGTATCATGGTTTCAAGTTCCATAAGGTGTGACCACAAAGTAACCAATCTCAAAGATTAATTGAATTAAGAAATGGAATGTCTTTATTTTAAATTGATGATATGATGTATTGTATTAGTACCACTGATCAGTTGGCCATTGTATTATAAAGATTATGTATATATGCTATTCCAGGGGTGGTCCCTGATGTATTGTATTAGTACCACTGATCAGTTGGCCATTGTATGACATATGTTATGTATTGATAAGGAATACGGGAAGTAATGATATGAAAGTAATGTGCAGGTATCCCATCAGCTCTTTTAAGTGTGGTCTACTCATACTGTTTATTCACTGGTATCTGGGTTCTGTTGATCTTTTGTATCTCATCTTGATACTCACTGCCTTACATACTCAGTACATATTTCCGTACTGACGTCCCTCACGGGGGACCTGTATTCATGCCTGCAGGAACTGGTACTTCAGGTCGTACACCTCCGCAGTAAGAACCAGGACATTCTGTTGATAGTGGTGAGCTCCAGTTGTTTCGGGGCATCCCAAGTCATTTCTATATGTATTTTTGGTATTTGTATAAAAGTCTTTTGTGGGCGGAAGTTTGTCCCGACCCTAACTCAGTTGTGTATCTATGTAGAGGCTTTTGTAGACATATTGTACAGCCATAGGAGTGTTTGGTTGATAGACGTGATGGCTCTGACGGCCAATTACTGTTTATATATATATATATATACGTGTTTGCTGGGCTGATACAGGTAATGTTTTCTTCTATTTACAACGAGGTGCTGCCCAAATTTCTAATTTTCATAAGTAATGTAAATGTGAAAGTATAGGTTATGAACGGGTTCTCCCGGGCCTCCTCGGCTACGGGTGCCAGTCCGCTTCAATGGGATTTGGGGCGTGACAAAACCCAAGTCTACAGTTGTCTATACAAAGCCTCTAAACCAAAACAAAGAGTATCTAGTCGGGACATGCCCCCGACCATAGCCAAAAATCAAAGTCTATAAAAAGATAAAAGTATATAAAAATATCCATGACATAAAATAGATGCCTTACGAACTATGAAAGGTCACCACTTTAATCCAAAACCAACTGTCCCTTAATCTGATCAATGAGCATGAGGAGTAGAATGGTTGGTTCCAGAATCGTGTGAGGATACAGCCTTCCAAAGACGAGTTAGCGGGTGAAAGCTAACAAGTACTCAGGATGGGGATAAAGTAATGCCAACCTTTAAAATCAAGTAGACAACCACATGCATACATAACCATATATATATATATATATATATATATATATATATATATATATATATATATATATATTTAATCCATGCTGTGAAAGGGGACCGAGTATAGCATGCCTTTGAAACCATTAACCTGGGTATGTGTAGCATAATTGTCATAATCCATCCACGAGCTATATGGGTCCAGTGTCACCCCCTGGACGGGCCTTGATGCGTGTAGCCACACGAACCGGAGATACCACAGGAGTAGGGGATTCCCTTGTAACCTTCGCTCTCCATGATACATATATACAATTGCTAGGGGATTCTCGTGTACCCCTCAAGTATATGGTCGTCATGCCCAATCCTCATGTCGACAAATATAAGTTTTCAATGTCCGTCTTTTAGACTCACACCTTCACAGTTAGATATCACACCCCCACCATTATTGTCGAATTAAAACCATTACCACACAATCAAACCATTATTCCATTTATTATTTACCAAGCCTATAACTAGTGGTATCGTCATATTGATTATAGCTTGCAATCAATGTCCTTAGCCAACCTTAGGGGATTCCCATGTACCCCATAGGTTACATCCTTTACTTTACTTGGAGGATTCCCATGTACCCTGCAAGTACATCATTATTAGGTTTACTTGGGAGATTTTCGTATACTTCACAAGTAGTTCATTATTAAGTTTTACTTGGGAGATTCTCATGTACCCAACAAGACGTTCATCATTTAAACCAATTACATTATTTTATTCACTTAGGGGATTCCCGTGTACCCCGCAAGGTTTTCATTCAAATCAATTTCATAGCCACTAAGGCCTTACCATTTAACCATTCCAAACCATGCATATCGTTCAAAACTATTTTAACCATTCAAACCATTTTAGCCATTCAAAACTATTCAAACCATTACAAAATCATTTCAACCCTTGAAAAAACCATCCAAACCAATTTAGGGTTTCATTATCAAATCATACCATGCAATAGTTTCAATTAAAGTCCAACAATATAGTAAAATTATTCTCATAGGCATTTTATCAAATATGTTGAGGACATACCTTTACCAAGACCAAAACCAAAGCATAAGCCATCAAGTTTAGGGTTACCCATGACCCATTTATTAAACCACAACCAACAAGCACCCACATGTACAAACCATAACCAAAAATACTTGAAAATATAGTTTGAACCAAGAGTAAATAATACTCATCAATATGCATCAAACCCTCAACATTTATTTTTAAATCCAACATATAAAATTCAAAATCAGTGTTTGAAAGAAGTTAAAACATGCCTTTAGTTAGAACTAACAATGAGGGAGGAGTACATGCATTATACAAAAAGATTCACGGAAGAAAACTTGACTCTTAATCCCTTTTAAGAACACTTGTAGAAACCCTAGCCTCCAATCTTCAAGAGAGAGTTTAGAGAGGATTTGAGAGTGCTTATGTGTTTCCAAAGTGTGTTATGAAAGGCCACCAAGGGTTATATAATGTGGGGACATAAGGGCTTTAGGGTGAGAAATGTCTGGAATGCCCTCAGCTTAAAAGTTGAAAACCAACTCCCAGGAAGGTACAACCACCCCACCCCATCCCACCCCTACCCCTTAGTCATACCCTAGGATACAAGTGGTACCTTAAATCATACTCTATACCTACCTTGGTCCCCCATACTGACCATCATATGGCTAAATCGGGCTAGATCGTACCTTTGGGTATGAATGGTACCCTAAAACCGTACCTTGGAAAGATTAAATAGACCAAACTTTGGCCATCATACGACTTGGCATCATACACCTCGTATCTTACCATACGACTAGTATGATGCTTAATCGTATCTTGGACAGAAACCAACCTAAGACACACTGCCTAACGTACGAGGGAGGGGCTATAGTTGTACCTTAGTATATGACTTATATGTATGAGTCGTACCTTGCCTAGAATGCTCAACTTAGGAAATTTTTGCAAGGGCCAAGGTTTGGGGTGTTTCAGTATTTTCATGATTTTCCTACTTCCTAGACCTATACTACGTTGTTTTATGGCATATTGGAAAGGGTTAAAGTACCTTAAATATTTTTTTACCCTCATTCCATCCTAATTACTTAGGAAACATAATAGAATAGCAAATATTTTCTCTCAAGTCCCAAAAAGCTAGGGTATTTCTCTAAGCTCTAAGTCCAAGTTCTTAGCAATAATTCTCCCAATTCCAGGCATATAGGTATTCAATGAGGCCCTCATTTCTCCTTCATGCCTAAAGATGTTTTCCAAGCTTAGTTGTATGAAATTCATGAATCAGGGCAAGTCTCCAAGTATTCAAATTTTATGATTTCT
Organism: Capsicum pubescens; assembly: GCA_030864215.1. Taxonomy (NCBI): domain Eukaryota; kingdom Viridiplantae; phylum Streptophyta; class Magnoliopsida; order Solanales; family Solanaceae; genus Capsicum; species Capsicum pubescens. Next base: position 49,853,682 of record CM061543.1, on the reverse strand, counting down.
TTCAACAATTGTATTTCTAAATATCTTATGATCATGAATATCATTTTATGCATGATTTTAAATAGAATTATTATATATGTAGGCATGTATAAACACAAATGATCCTAGTTTTGTATAAAATTAGTATGAAATATCAAATAGAAGCATAATTTCATATGAACATTCAGTATACTATGTTTATCATGATTTCCAGAGATAGTAAAATTGTATATAACTAGTTCCATGATTTTATCATCTTCAGTTACACCGAATTGAACTAGTTTATGTATTTTACTCAGTTTTCAGTATGATTATGAACATATGTATATGAACATGGGAGTAGTACTTAACACCGAGAGGACATGGGTACAGATAACTCAAGTCCAAAAGTACGTGCCACCGTAGGTTAAAGGGGTCCTCACCAGTTGAGAGTGTTTTCTTAGCTTAAATGGGCTCATGAGTGAATTCGGCGCATGGTTCTTGCCCTTGGCAAGGTATAGAATACCCTCCTAACTTAGGTTATAGGTTGGATTCTATGATGCTCACATGGTCTATGTCAATTGTGAGAACCTCCCACAGTTTCAGACTCGGTACAATGTATGATCCTTAGCTCAGTTCTATTTGCTTAAACTCATGAATTTTTGGATTATGACTTTATTTCAGTGTTGATAGCTATGTTTATGCATCTCAGATAGGTTCATTGTACTTTAGTTTAATTTTACAACTCAGTATATTATTTCAATATTTATTAGTATATTTTATATTTTTGCATATCTCACATACTCAGTACATTCAAAGTACTGATCACATATCTTTTTGTGTTGATTTATATCATGATATAGGTTCGGGCGCTAGCCCTACCGTCGATATATTACAGTGCCATCTACCAGCTGACAGTGGTGAGTACTCATCATCCAAGGACATGGGCCTTTTTTTTATTTTAGCATTTCTTTCTAGTTTTCAGGAATTTAAGAGTTAGTTAGGGACTTGTCCTAGCAACTCATCTTTTAGTAGAGGCTTTTAGACAGACAATTAGTTATTTCAGTTTTAGGGTTTAACTCAGACATTTTAGTGTTCCAATTATGTACTCGTATTGGTTTTGACAATTATAATTAAGTTTCAATTTTTGTTTCCGCTCAATATATTTTAGTAATATTCAGTATTCTTAGTATCATACTATACCATAGGTTAGCTTGGGGTCACTTATTTCTCTAAGAACGATGTTACGACTAGGGTATAGTCTTAGGTCGTTACAGTTGTGGTGTGGCGATATTGTACACTCTTTTAACAAGCTATTTTCTCCCCATATCTGTGCCTTGTTCTGAGGATAATTTAGCTTAATACTTATGATTTGTACTTGATTTCATGATTTATCACTTATATGAGGTGTTTTAAGGGAATTAGGTCAAAGGAGACGAGATTAAGCTAAAAGGGAGCATAGAAAACAAATTTAGTGAAGAAATATTCAAGGCAAAGCCAAAGAATCGCGGAGTGCATAAAAATTAGAACCCCACCCCTTCCTTGAAATCTTACAACCTGTAGAGAAAATTTCAGGGTGTGCAACAGGGGCTGGCGACATGACCTCATAGGCGAGCAAAGGGAGCTTGCAATGCGAGCTGATCATGGCAAGGGAAATTCTGATGAAATTTTGAAAGAGCACATGCAGGGTAGGTATGATATATGGTTGACTAGGTTGTTGAATGTCATTTCTATGACAATAAAAATGTCTAGAGAATGGAGGTTGAGTATAATGATCTCATTGTACAAGAACAAAGATAATATTGAGAATTGCAACAATTATAAGGATAACAATGTTAAGGGTATCAAGGTGCTAAGCACAGAATGAACGTTTGAGAGTGGGTGGTGAAGATGAAATTGTAAAAGCACTTCTTATTTATATTATAACTATTTAAACATGACATGCCATGTAAAAATCCCTATATTAATTAGCTATGGTATGTAATTAACTTATACAACAGTGAGTTAAAACAGGTGGAGATTAATCCTTAATCAACTAATATAGATCAACGGAAATGATCCTTAATCAGCCTTCCAACTCTAAGGAAGAAGATCTATGGCTTTGCCTTCCAACTCTGAAAATTCATCCTTCATTTCCGTGGATTCCCTTTTGTAGATATATCTATTGGATGCCCACAAAAAAACTCCCAAATTTAAGCCAGACATGACCAAGAGGAAGCCATAATAATAATCCAAGTGCGAGTCATTCATATTGTCTCCTATCCAGCTCTTCCCTCCATTATTCCCTGTAATTTTATCCACCATGGTCACCAAAAAGCTATTCAAGAAATTTCCAAGGCCAATCCCACTAGTGAAAAACGTCGTACCGAGGCTTTGCATGTCTTCTGGTGACTGATCATAGAAAAATTCTAGCAACCCTATGGCATTAAACACATCCGCCACGCCCAGTAGCACATACTGAGGCAACAAGCAAAATATTGTCATAGGGACTATTTCTTTAGGACCATTGATGTGATGCATTTTAATGATGTGCATCCTTCTCACTTCCATCGCATAAGCAAACGCGATGGCTAGAATTTGGATGAGGAACCCTGTTCCTATCCTCTGGAGTAATGTGATTCCTCTAGGATTTCTTGTTTTCTTGCGCATAAAAGGCACGAAGTATCGATCGTACATGGGCACGGACAATAGCATAGTTAGAGTCACAAAGCTTCCTAGTGATGCTGCTGGAATCTGAAATGTTGAACCCAAGCGTCTGTCCAAGGTGGTGCCTTGTTTGACAAAGAGAGTGTTTATTTGTGCCCAAATAGTGCTAGGGATTAAGTTTACTAGCCATATCATGGCCATTCCTGTGATCAATTTGGCTCCTTCAACCTGAGTCACTGTGCATGGTAACCTTGACCCAGTATCATTGTCTCGTTTGATTGCCGCTTTGTCCAAGAACCTGAAAAAACTGAGTTATATATTTGGATAACTTTGTATCACACATAAATATTTTATCAATGAATTGAAAAATCCATATTTAGGAAGTTGATAGATGCTCAACTATAAATGGTCCTCATCGATTTGAGACTTATTCCATGATCCGTGACTGTGGTTGTAATTGTTATTAAGTATATGCTGAATTATTAGCCAATCTAGGTTACATTAAGGCAACTTTTTGTGTCTTGCCTGGGATAAAGGCAATTCATAGGGACGGTGTCATGGTTGTGGGGTAAAGGTATTGCAAATCATAGGGATGGATCAATTGGCTAGATTCCGAGTGCAATTTGACTGCGGTATAGTGACAGCGAAATTTATGGTGGGCTGTGGTTTAGGTCCCTCATTGATCCTTAGTATTCTTGTGGAAGTACCCGATCATATAGTAATTACTCAAATTGGTAGGGCGAACAGCATTATGCCACGTTGATATTAGTGAAAGGTAATGTCCTATGCAACTTGACAAAAAGAGAGCAACCATTCTTGTTGGACCAACCGTAAATGATAGTATTACACATGGCAAACACTGATTAGACAAATTCTAACAAATGAAGAACACTTTGTCAGAGGGTTGGAGACTGCTCTAGCTGGTGGATAAATTGGGAGGTCCCCTTGGTTCCTCGCAAATTTAAGGGAGAAAAAATCTCTCTCGAGATCCCTTTTTCATTGGTCAATTGCTTTGGTTCCTAGAGTTCAATTTACTAAGGATTATTCCTTGAGTCAAAATTGAGATGAAGTAACAATTTTACCTTAACTGGGGAAAAGAAAAAAGGACCCTACAAGAAAATTAAGAACAAAACAAAAGGTATCCTTAGTTTGGTCCTTGCAGCAAAAAGTGGTCTCGTGAAGTTTTGTTAACTATTGATTGTCATAATTGTTCATTTCTCAAATATTACATGCATCCAAGTTAGAATTTCCCAGACAGCTAGCAAAATTCCAATGCATGATATGCCACATCCATGAGGACCCATACCTTTTATTTTTAAGTGGATCACGTACAAATTTATACTATCATATACTAGCAGGTAAAATTATAAAAGCTTACCGAAATACTGGAGTGTGATGGACTTGGCGTTTTCCAGTAGTGAAATAGTATTGCATATCAAGTTCATGAAGCTGGGATGGGTCATTAGGGAGTTCAATTCTCCTGTTGGCAAATGCAACAATAGGAACACGAAGTAGGTCCGTAGCAGGATGCTGAGACTTTCTAACTTTGTGCCTGTAGGTTGGGGTTCCTATGTAGAAAATGACTAATGAAAATATTAGACCAACAGTTGGAATTCCATATCCTAGTCCCCAGCTCATGTTTTCTTGGATGTAAACAAGGCCTAGTGTAGCAAGCAAAGCACCAGCAAAGGTGCTGAACATCCACCAATTGAAGAAGGAAACTTTAAGCTTTTTTTCATGTGGATTAAAATCATCAAATTGGTCAGCACCAAAAGTGGATATATTAGGTTTTGTTCCACCTGACCCAATGGCTATTATGTACAGGGATGCATAGAAGAAAGCAATTTGATATGTAGTGGCCTTGTTGCATACTCCATTTTCACAACTTGGTTTCAAGTATTTAATTGACACTGCCATTGTCAAAAGGACCATTCCCTGGTGGAAAGTTATAGCTTTGGATCAGTCCATTTTCTTATAATGAGAAAAGAAGTAAGTAAATGACAAAAAGAAACATGGAAAATGATTTTCAGTCGCTATCACACTAAAAAAGGACAAAACTTGACTGTGAGTCTGTGACGAAAACGAAGCTCTAAAATTGAAGAACAAAGTTTTCTGAATTTGATGCAGCCATGAGCATACTTATCTCGTTTTCTTTCTTTTTGTTTTTCCACCCAGTGTCCAGTACCCACATTGTAGTCCCGACTAATCTGAACGCGCACTGCAGAGCCCATTCTGGGTAACGCTCCCAACAGGATTACTTATCTCGTTTTCACTCCAGCAAAACTCTCTCTCCTCTAAAATTTCATGTGGCAATTTTAAATTTCAAAGAAGTCCTGGCGTTTAATTATGGGAGAAATGGTCTTTTTGGCTCTTTACAATCTTTTTAATTTTATATCTTTTTTACAAGATATCTTTATTTTTTAATGTAAAAGATTTGAAAAGATCAATTTATTTTATTCAAATTGTAAGAGGGCAGACTGCAGAGATCGCATTTCCTCTATCATTATTTTGTGATTGTCTACGTTAAGTATAATTTTGCCTTTAGATACTGTTATCTAATATTTATAATATTGATTTCTTATTTCACATTCGGAGCATCATAAAATAACAGACATTATTACATAAGTTAGTCTTGTATTAATAATATCAAGTTTATTAGCAGATACAAATCACTGCATTAGTTATGTGAAATTTATGTCGGAAACCAAACCTTATACTATTATTTACGTAGAGGTAACATCAATAATATAGTGTTTTCATTTTACTTATTAAAAATTGTAGTATTAGTTATAAAATTTTATGCCGGCGTTATATATTTCGATACTTGGACAAGCAAACAGTCCCTTAAAAAGAAAAGTAAAGGTTGTTAGAGCTAAGAGAAGTAGTGGATCCATTTCATTCTAAATGTCAGCTGGCGGAATTATTGTAGCATATGTCTCAATATCAATCAATTAAAATTGAGTTTAAACACAAAATATTCTTCACTATCAGTTAATTTGACCTGCTATTAAAGATTACCCAATTATTTACATAAAAATTTAAAAAGAAAAATAAATAACCTGCAATAACAAATGAAGTTTACCTGATAGTGTAGAATATTTTATACACTGACTGACGGTGCACCAAACTTAAATCGATTGAAATTTAAGTGGACATTTACAGTTAGTGGTGCACGGCTAGCGAAAAGCACCAAGTATGTGGTGAACTAAGGATACAGGTCATTCTCTAAGAATTGTTTACAGGTCCCATTGGAAAAAAAAAAATCCTCCAAATTAATTGTCATGGCTAGTACTCAATTGTAGGCCAATAAAGATAGTAAGTGGCACAGACATGATTATATTTATATGCACTTGGATTAAATCGTGTGAAAGGTTCCTTTTGTAGCTTCCTAGCTAAAGAATGGCAAATAATGAAATAACTATCTATCAGTCACGTGACTGAAAGGAGACACTCATATATAGCATTTGCATTTTATGTGTAGGAAACATAAATAAACGAAAACAGAAAGTCCATTATTATGCGCTTACCATGACGTAAATAAGTGAAGAGATGGTGAAGGTCCAGAAGCGACCCAAGTAAGTATCAGCAACATAGGCTCCAAGAAGTGGTGTAATCCAAACAGATCCAGACCAATTATTCACATTCCTAACTGATGAAACAGTGTCTTCGTGAAGTTGGGTTGTTAAGTACACCACTAGGTTTGAAGCTATTCCATAGAAAGCCATCCTCTCAAATGCTTCATACCCTGATCATCATGCATTCAATATTACTTGTAAAATCGAGCTAGCACGTGTATTTGACTAAATCGGCCTTTTAAATGTCAAGAATCTCAACATGCCACTCTTCTATCAATTTGTTTCATAAAAAATTAAGATGGATTGGATTTCTTTTTCGACAATCTCAAAGTAGTGAAGTTGGCCCGTATCAGAGACTAGTGACTGGAGTTATATATGGTGAAGGAAGTTAAAATGAATCTCCTTCACGGAAAAATTGTAAGGAGTATATAGGTAAAAAAAAAATGTAATATGTAAGCTATATATAGAATCTCCTTAATTTATATATAGAAGACCTTTAGTATAGTGTTATTTCTGGCTCGGCGACTAATCGAGATAGTGGTAACTAATAATATCGTAAAGTTGGAACGAGAATAAAGGGTAGAAGGAGGCTTACCTGCAAGGTAAGAACATGCTTTCCATTTGCCAGTTCTGTAAGCAAGCACAGGCTGACCTCGAAGATCCACAGTGCCATCTTGTGTATAATCATTGTTAGCTTCCATTAAATAAATGTTGGACAGAACAAGTGTGGATGGAATTATGGAAGTTAAGGATTGAGGAATTGAAACAGAGGAGGTGGGCTATATGTAGGCAGCATTGGATGCTCCTTATTACCAGTACAGCTGGGTGTCATGGACCATATATATTTGTCCCTATCATTATATTATTGATCATTTCATGGGTCTAATGAAACAAAAAATTCTTTGTTTACGTTGAGAAGTTGTTAATTATGAAGGGATAAGTAACAAATAATTTGGAGGTGGATCCAGAATTTTCACGAATGAGTTTAAAATTTGAAGAAAAACTAATCGAAGGGAGTTCAACGTATATTATATATATATATATATAATATAATTTTAATAATAGTTTGGTGAACCCCCGTTTTACATGTTGGCTCTGCCCGAGAAAGATAATAATAAATTCCTTCATTCATTATATATCACGGTTTCAAAAAGGCTTGAGAGAATATTAATTTAACCTAGTACTACGTTAAAGGGCGAGACCTAAGACCCACGAATAGTTACTAACTAATTTTTAAAAGCAGAGTTAAAATAAAGAATAGATTAGAAACACAAATTATAGAAAATATATTAAAAGTTTATATAAACAAGAAAATTAAAACAAAGTACTTAATTGTCTAGGCATAACAATATTGTAAGTCGCCAAATAATCAGTCTATAGAACAATATATTATTATATAATTTTAAAAGAAAAATTGAAAAACAAAAAGAAATGTCGGGGAGCATGCCCGGTAGGATATTAAAGACATAAAATACCTAGGGATAATTTTGGGCCAAACTTTAGGCTCTCATGATTATTTGGGGTATTTTAGTATCGGATAACTTTCAATTTCACCTTTTAAAATAGGCAAAAATTGAGATATAGGTAACTTTTAATTCATAATTACAATGCATGGTTAAAATTTGCATAATTATAAAACACACTTTCTCGCCTCTCTCCTCCTTCTCTCTCTCATCTCTCTCCCCTTCCTCCATTCCCATCCCTCTATCTCGCTTCCCTTCAGATATAGGTAACTTTTAGTTCATAATTACAATGCAAGGTTAAAGTTTGCATAGTTAAAACACATAGTGTCACACCCTTTTTTTTACCAAAAACAATAGATTTTACGTTTGAAAGGGTTTATTATTAAGTGACAAAAGAAAACAATTTATTTCGAAAAGGATTGTTTATATTCAAAACTCAAAGTCGCCACTTGGCATAAATCGGATGTGCTAAGTCACCTTTGGATATTCTTTTTCAAAACGATTTTGACTCTTTAAAACTGATCCACGAACAAAGATTCCGGTTAAGGAATTCTATTGACCGAGGGGAAGGTGTTAGGCACCCCTCGGTCCCGTGGTTCTACCACGATCGCTTCGTAGAGTATATCGTCTAGTACGACACTATGAATGAATAAACCACATAAAACACACAACAATCAATCAAACAAACAAAAGCAAAACAAGTTCAAAAATATAGTGTCCAATCCAATTTACTACAAATCGAGAATAAAAAATGTTGAAATTAAAATCTAAACTACTCTAACTATCCTAGCTATGCTTTACCCGATGCCTCGGGCCTTGATTACGAGCCTCCTTCGCGTACAAGATACTTCGGAGCATTCCCCGATGAATGAATACAAATGACCTCGGGGCATTCGCCGACTAAATGAGTGCATTTTTTCATTTTCAAGCGACAAAATGAAACAATCTCAACCACAAACATTCAATCATTCCACAATCGTCAATTTCTACAATTTGTCTACCCAACTTAGTATTTGCCTACTAGTTTCGACCTAAAGCATGATACTATCACGTTCAACTTCAACAATGAACCAAAATATCACAATTCAATTTTATCAAGATCAATCCCTCCCAAATAACTGATCTTTTAATCTTAACAAGATATCATTTCATTACACAAATCATAACCCAAGGAAATCAAACAAGTAGCAATTCATCACCAACCAAGATCAACTAACATATGATATTCAATCCAAAACACCGAATATAATAAATGATGAAATTAAAAGAGTAAAATTGGACCTCAATTTGAAGCTTTTGAACTCAATGTTATTTGAATAAAGATACGAAACTCGTGACCAGAGACCTCGAATTGAACCTCAGATCAAATCAAAAACATTCGCCAAAATAGTAACAACCCAGGGCTTGTTTCTCTCTCGATTCTCTTATTTATTCTCCCTCTATTTTTTGGTTCCCTCTCTCTCATCACTCCCTCTCGATTCGTTACTAGGTGTGTGTATTTCAATAAGTGTGTGTATTTTTTGGTGTGATGTGTGTTTTTCGGTGAGGTGCATGTAGATGAGAGTGTGAGAGGCGTATGTGTGTGCAGTGCTTTATACGAGTTGCTATGTGTGTGGATTTGTGTATGCAATGTGTGTGTCCAACAGTGTGTTTGGTGGAGAAAAATTATCTAAAAAGAGGAGAGTTTGCGTGTATTTGTTTGTGTTAAAAAAATGGAGTGCTCACGTGGGTGTGTGAAGAGGGTTGTTTTGAGTGGGTGGATTAGGTGGGGGTAGGGGATAGGTAGGGGTAGGGTAGGGAGAGGTAAATGGGTAAATATTATTTTTTGGGGCAAACAAAATTACATGTCTACATTATGCCCCTCTTTGGATGTAAAACAAAGTATTTTCAGACAAAGAAGTAGACAACGGGACAAAATTTTGACCGATCATTATTCAAAAAAACAGTGAAGAAAGATGGGTTGTAATCGAATCTTGACTTTGGGCATCCTACCTATCCCAGATTAGGTGGGGATCAGGTTGCATGTAGTTCCAGGGTTGAAAAGGAGATGAACTATACCGAGTTGGAGAGTCGAGTGAGGTTTTGTCGAGGTTTCGATCCGCGTCTCTGTCATTACATCAAAATAAAAATTACAAGTTAAAATATAAATGACATTATAAAAGTCATATCTATGTAGCATCTCTTGATTCTTGTCTTGGGTCTCCGATGCTTCCAAAAGTGATAAAAGATCTGATTTTCTTCGGGTTGAACTTGAGAATAGATTATTTCTTTATACAAAATTTGGTTTTGGAGATGAACTCAAAATTGACCATGTTTTGCAGGTGGTACTTCTAAATACGAACCTGAATTTGAGAATTTTCACCCTATTCTCCAGGCGGGTTCCTGACTCACAACTTTTCACCTTGTTGCTTGACTTCCAATTTATTCACCTTGTTTCTTGACTTTCAATTTCATCCCTCTATTATTTAGGTGGGCTCCTGACTTTTAATTTCATTACTCTATTCTTCAGGCAGGCTCCTGACTTTTAATTTCATCACCCTGTTCTTAAGGCGGGCTCCTGACTTTCAATTTCTTCACCCTATTCTCCAGGCGTGCTCCTGAATTTCAATTTTGTGCACCCAATTCTTCAGGCAGGCTCCTGAGTTTCAATTTCATCACCCAGTTCTTAAGGAGGGCTCTTGACTTACAATTCTTCACCCTGTTCTCCAGTCAGGCTCCTAAAGCCAAAGTCAAAACTAGAACACAAATTATCTTGAAGAGTTATGGTAATGAATGATTCCATTTTTCTGAAAATAAAACCCCATTTTTCGGGAAGATCCTGAATGGAAAGTAAAGTCCCATTTTCCAGGAGGGTCCTGAACATAAAGTAAATTTCCATTTTCTAGAAAGGTTCTGAGCAGAAAGAAAATTTTTATTTTTCAGGAGGGTCCTGAACATAAAGCAAAATTCTATTTTTCAGGAGGGTCCTGAACATAAAGTAAATTCTCATTTTCCAGGAGGGTCCTGAACATAAAGTAAATTTTCATTTTCCAAGAGGGGCATGAACATAAAGTAAATCCCCATTTTTTAGGAGGGTCTTGAACATAAAGTAAATTCTCATTTTCCAAGAGGGGTATGAACATAAAGTAAATTCTCATTTTCTAGGATGATCCTGAACATAAAGTAAATTTCATTTTCCAGGAGGGTCCTGACAATAAAGTAAATTTCCATTTTCTAGGAGGGTCCTAAACATAAAGTAAATTTCCATTTTCCAGGAGGGCCCTGAACATAAAGTAAATTCTCATTTTACAGGAGGGTCCTGAACATAAAGTAAATTTTAATTTTCCAGAAGGGTCCTGAACATAAAGTAATGTCCCATTTTTCAGGAGGGTCCTGAACATAAAGTAATTTTTTATTTTTCAGGAGGGTCTTGAACATAAGTAACAACTCACGGATGTGCTTTTCCAGAGGTAGCTGAATTAAGTGAAGCGAATTTTTCCCCTGTTTTAACAAAGAAAATTTTTCAGTTAAAACTTAGTGGTGTCTTGCAGCACTTGGCTTTCTAGGCACCTGCTCCAGTGTTCATTCCCTTCATTTTGTTTCAGATTTCTGGCACTTGTACTTGCTTTGTCGCGTTTGTAACGCCCCAAAATCTAATTGTGGGACATCACACGGTGCTTAAGGATATAAGTAGCCCCAAGATAACCCTTTGAGCCTGCTACTACATATAAAGCTTATTTAGAGATGAATAAAGCAAAACAATGGTACTGTCATATTAAGATCATAATGAAATCCGAAGAAATACTTGTCTGAACAGTCAAGAATACTGAAGGCTTAAACATATTGATAAATTAGTCTGACAAAGCCTCTATACTCAAGAAAACTAGAGAGCCATTGGGACAAATCCCCAACTAACTCAAACTGAAATCAACAAAATCAACTGCTGATAATACTGAATATCTGGAAAATAGGTCCTCGACCCATAAGGACTTACCACTGTGGAAATCTAGACCAAGGTACTCGGGATCACTGACGTTGCTGGGACTGAGCACCTGAACCTACATTATGAGACAATGTAGCACACCGACGTATATATGGATCAGTACTTTGAGGATGTACTGAGTATATGGGGGTGCATGCAATATGAAAACAATAGTATCATAGGCTATAAAAATCATGCAATGCTAAATGTAAATGGCTCACATAGCTTGAATACTCTGAAATCTGAAGATACAAAGTAACGAATAGTAAAACATATAATCTGAATTCCATGAGCCATTACACTTAGTTCTAAAATTTGTATTTGATTCTTGTTCTCAAATCATGTAGTCTAGATGAAGTCTGGAACTTTATTATGCGTAGTAAATATTTTATCTCGAAGAACTATTTTAAGAGTGGGGAACTTCTATTTGGGAGGTTCTTCTAACCGACCATGTGAGCATCCATGATGTCCCACGACTAGCACCTGTAAGGTTAGGGTTGTTCTACCCTTGCCATCGGAATAGAACAATATATCTCAGTGATCACTATCTCAGTTACCCACGTATAGTGGAAATAAATATCTCAACCTATGATGGCACGTAGTTCTGGGCTATGAAACCGTAGTAAAATGCCCAACTCGGTGCTAAATACTACTCTCAATCTTATTCTCTAAGTCTCAAGAAAATCCACTTTAAAGTAATCTCATATTGCATAAGAAAATCAATCATAAAGTCTGCAATCTCATTTCGTAAAGTGGATTTCAACTCTATTGTGACCAAAAGGTCAAATCTTTCTAAATTACTTCAAAATAGTCTAATCATAAGGTGCATGTAGCACAGCAATTCTCAAAATCACATTCTAAAATAGGTCTTAATGACCCATATGTCAATATCATGATCAAACATCTAAAAATTCATACTTTATAGCATAAACGTGCATAAATCATTTGAAAATCTGGAAATTTCAGCTTGTTGCACAATAATATCAACATTCTCATTTATTTCAACTTCTAAAACATGGAAAATAGCATAATCTCATGAACAACAACATAGGATATAAATTCATACTCCAAATTCATAGGAAAACATGTAAAATCATGTATCTTTGTATATTAATGCAAATTTTGGGCACAAGAACGGAAGGAGTGTTCTTGTTCAAATCCCACATACCTTAGATTATGAGTTTATATGAATAAGCTTGCTTGAGACACTTTTTCGTACTCTTGAGTGAGGGTTCTTGAAGCTTTTGACTTGGGAACCTTGAATCTTAAACTAATTTGTAAAAACTATGGTGGGATCTTGAAGTTCTTGGAGAAGGAATTGGGTCTTGTTTTTAGGAAGAAACCTAGCTTTTGATGTTTTTGATGAATCTGAAGTTATCAACTTTGTTTTGGATATATCTAGGTGATATAAGGGTGGATAAAGACCAAAAAGCTCTTTTAAAAATGGCTTTAAAATGCTGAATCGGGATCTACGATGGCTAGTACGACGGTCCGTCGCTAGCTCGATGGTCTGTTGGCCTGACCGTCGCACTTGGACAAGAATAGGAGGTCACTTCCTTGTTCACAATAGCTTGGGCAATGGTCCTTCGCTAGCTCAACGGTCCATCGCCCTGACCGTCGCGCTTGGCCAATGAATGAGGTTACTGCATCGATTGCGACGGTCGGAGCGACGGTCCGTCACTTACACGACGGCCCATTGTTCTACCCGTTGCTACTAAGCAGTTTGGATAGTACTCTGTAAAACGTTCATATCTTTTATTTCGATATTGGATTTTGACGAAATAGGTATCGTTTGAAAGATAATTCATTTTTCCACACGATAAAAAATCAAAATTAGGGAAACTCTATATGATTTAAACACTACACACTTTGGAAGTCATTTCTAAATCTTCTAGAGACACTATAAGGCCTTAAGGAAGTTTGGGGTATTACAGCATCATTGACCCAAACACAGCTTAAGGAAAGTGACTTTGATTTAAGCATTGAATTTTATTTCACCATGTCCCCGACATACACCTTTTGCATTCTATCATTTCCATAAATTCAGCAACCCGTAGGTTGATAAACTTCCTTTGTTTTGTTTTGACTTATGACCATATTTATTTCATGTGCTGGTCCTGGCTTTGCTCTATGCAATTGAGGATACTGGTAGCAAGTTTCGAGATTCTTTCTCACTTGTTTTGACACAGACTTGACTCAAAAATATAAAGAAGTAATGATGATTTTCATATTTTGATAAATGACATAAAAGACAAAACATATTAATAGCTAAAAGAAATAAAAATACAATGTCCCTTTTTTCAAAAATGAAAAAAGAAAAACTTACTTGAATACTGCAGCCAACTCCAATGATTATGACATGCATTTTGGATTAAGCTTTCTGATCTTCCCACCCAAACTTTACCACTTGTTATTGAGTTAATTCCCCTGAAATCGAGTTTTTTCTTCAAACCCATTGAACTTATATACCTCATTTGACTAGTGGCACCTCGAAGGGTTTTCGTCAACTAGCCTCTCTCCTTTTTACTTCTCTCAACTCACCATCGTTTTATGGTGCCTGTGAGGGTTTTCACCAATAAGTCTCTCTCATTTTTTTGTTTCTCTCAACTTATGATCATCTTGCGGTGCCCGTGATGGTTTTCACCAATAAGACTCTCTCATTTTTTATTTCTCCCAACTTACCATTGTCTTACGGTGCCCGTGAGAGTTTCCACCAATAAGACTCTCTCATTTTTATTTCTTATATTTCCCTATGATGATGCAAAAAATATAGTGCCAAAACCTTGTCACATATCCATCTCATATTCCGCCTTAACATTCTTGAAGATTGATTTGAAGGACTTTCTTTGGTTGTAACTTGGCTTTTGAATAGGGTCGGAAAGAAAGGATGGTATGAGGCTCAAATGACACTTGAAGTATGGTGGAATTTACAACTTTTGGAATCGACTCAAACAACGAAAATTAACTTATGCCCTAGTTTCTTTTGACTGGGTGACTCTAAATTATTCATTTGGTTGGACCTAGCCCAGAGTAGGGCAGCCTACGTATCTCACCCCCCTCCTCCCGAGAAAAGAGAATCAAGTCACACGTAGTTCTGACAGCTTGTTTTTTTGCTTGATTCTGAATTCTCTTCTTTTTTTTATTGGCTCTTTTTTTCTCTTTGAAATCTTCTCTGGATCTATTTTTCTTAACACTCTTTTCTTTTCTTTCTTTTTTTTGACATATTTTCTCTTTCTTTTCTTTTTTTTCCTTTTTTTTTAACTTTTCGAACTTTATTTTTTACTCGACACTTTTGAACTTTACTGCTCTATCTTGATTCCAAAAGAGGGGTATGAAAGAAAATAGAACTAAAGCTCAAACAAGGTAAACAAATGATACAAGTCAAATGGACACCTTAATTTTTGAAAACATGATTGGAGGTCATCATTTAAAGGCTCAAGACTTGGTCACCACGAGGGCATAAGAATATGCAAGGAAGACCCATTTTGAGCACAAGCAAGGCCGTGTATGGAAAATTGCTTGGAGCATGGAAGACTTGAGGACTCACGGTTTTGGACAACACTTAATGGGTCATGATTTGGTCATCTTCATTAAGGGTATTTTGGTCACTTCATTGGGTCCAAATGCACTCCATGGCCACCCCACCCTTTAAGGGCATTGTTGTCATTTTGCCTTGTCTTGTAATAGAATATAAATAGAATATTTTAGGTATTTTTCTCATTATTTGTTCATTGATGTAAGACTTGGAACGTGAAACACCTTTATTTATAGGGCTTGGAATAGCCACCACACCGAAATGAGGGCAACAAGTGTGGATATCACTTGTGTTGTAATGTTGCCTTGAGACGTTGGTGTTTAGAGGAGGTAAAGTTCCTCTTGTGTCAATATAGGAGTTAGGTTAACCGTTGTGTGTAGTGTTAAGGATCCAAGATTACCATATTCTTGGATTCTTAAGATTATACCGACCAAGGTCTAACTATCTATCCATTTTGTTTATGTTGTAATCGTTTGTTTGTGTTCTTGTAATTCAAATACGTGACTTGTTGTTCTTGTTACATTGTTGTTGTTCTTCATCTTGTTGTTGTTAACATAGTTTGTTGTTAGTTGTTTTTAGGTGATAAACACATCAATACATTGTGTGTTTGTTGTTGTTTGTTGAATCCGAGTGTGGTCTTCAAAAGGGTCCTCGGATCTTTGATCTTGTGGATTGATTTTGAAGTGTGTTTCGTGTTGTCCTTGTAATTCTTGTATAAACAAAGGATGAAACAATGTTTGGATAGCAGAATGAAATGCCTTCGTCATATCAATACTTAAAAATGCAAGTACGTCACGTGCAATATGAAAGCGGTAGATGCATGACATTTAACACTAACATGACCTGAGCATGTGCGTCACTAATTTTACACTTCTCCAATATGCCACTCCACTTTTGTTGTACATCACTCACATCAAATAAACCATGCTTTCGTGGAGCTGAATTATCTTCTTGTTTCTCTTAATATAGGAATCACGCGTTCACTACTTGACATAATTGAGATATGTTTTTCAATGGATGACCAAGTTATTCTTGTGATTCTCAAAATAATTGCCTTAATTTTGAAACAAGGTTTCAACGTGGTCACCAAATGTCTCAACACTCTACCAATATCTCAGATGCCTTTTTTTTAAACTTTAGCTCTCTGATTCAATGTTTCATGATTAAACTGAATTTTAAGATCTAGATGAAAATTTTGCAAGCATGTCATAACACTAGAACCAACATAAACTGTAATTGCATAAAGAAGAAAAACAAACAACTTAAAAAAAGGACAAAATGACAAAGGACATCACATCTCATTGAAAGAAAAAATAGAAAGGTTTAAACAAGGAAAACAGGGAAACAAAACACGGTAGATTTTGAACTACAACCCCGAAATAATTTAAAAAATAGAAAAAAAAATAAAACAAACTACCAATAATCCTTCCAAGTAAGGAGAGGAATGACTTCCCAATTGATGAGCTTGACATCTTAGTCACTGATTTACACATCATCATGATTAGAGATTTCACCGCTATCGGATACATTCCCTTCAACAAATAAATTCTAGATCCCCATGCTTGACTCATTACTTCCCACATATTTTGTATTATCGTATGTTGGTGAAGGATTATGTGTGACCTTTGTAGTGTCAATGTTTTACACTACGATTAATTTTCTTGAATCATCTTTTATATTTCTCTTTTCAAAGCACTACAACCTTCAATATTGTGACCCTAAATATCAGAATGATATGCACATCATACATGAAGATCAAAATTTCTTGAATGTGGATCAGGAGTACACCTAAGGAGAAGAGTGATCGTGCACACTCTCTCAGTCTCTGGAATAAACTGGCATACGACTCCTCAATTGGTGTAAAATTATCCCTAGGCTTCTTGTTAAGAAATTTTAGTGGTTCAATTAACATTGATGTGGGCTCAGGAATATAGCAATGATCATCAAGAGTATCGAACATGAGTCCACTAGTAGATTGGGGAAACACGACCGTTGGATTGATAGCCAAAGTCGAAGCCTCAGTAGAAGGTTGAGCAACAAAAGCACAGATAGTATGTGGTGTTATCAATGTAGTAGATTTATACTGAAGAGCTAGAGAATAAGGGACGGAAGCGTTGGGATGTTTTTGGCTTGGAATGAATTCTGAGGCATCTTGTGGTGCATCAACAATATTATGACTTGGAGCTTGCAATTGTGATGGAAAACTCAGGCTATTTGTGGGGTCAACAGTAGGGAATGGAGGAGGAGGCAACCTACTTATCCAAGCTCGATGCATTTCTGTCATTTATTTCCTTAGTATCAAAATCTTTTGCTTTAAAATATCATTTTTCTGACTCTTTGTTTGATCCATGATGTCACTATCTATCTCCTTGTTTGACACAACTAACCATTCTTTGAATTTGGTGTGATGTGGAGAACCAGCCAGAATGTCATAATGCCACAAACCAACCACCTTAAACTAACTGAACAAGAGATAACAAACGTGTTAGAGTTCAACACTTTCTCAAAACTTTTTTTTCTTTTTTTTCTTTTTTTAAAAAGATCACCGAACCCAAGAAGGGAGCCTATGTGTCTCTCTCCCAAGAGAGGAGAATCAGGTGTGTGTAGTTCGTGAAATTTGATCGAAAAATGACCGATCAACTCTCTTTCTCTTTCTTTTTCTTTTTCTTTTTCTTTTTCTTTTTCTTTTTCTTTTTCTTTTTCTTTTTCTTTTTCTTTTTCTTTTTCTTTTTCTTTTTCTTTTTCTTTTTCTTTTTCTTTTTCTTAAAACATTTAAGAACAAAAGAAAATAACAAATTGACGAAAATCTTTTTTTGAATTTTTCAGCTTTAACATCCCTATAAAAAATAAAACCTATGATTATCAAAGAAAAATATTTTTTGGATTTTTGATTTTTAATTTCATACCAAAAGGAAACTTGAACCCATTAAAGGAAAATCTTTTTGTAGTTTTCTTTTAAAGATGTATATGAAACACCCACTCTAAATGAAGAATGGAGAAAACTTTTTAGATTTTTAAAATAAGATCACCGAACCCACGAAGGGCTGCCTACGTATCTCACTACCAAAAGAGGAGAATCAGGTGTGTGTAGTTCGTTCAGATTGGACAATTAAGGATTAAATAACAAACTAAACCTTGACTTGAGAGACACAACCAACTACAGACGATGAAAGCATCAATAAAATTTTTATATATTTTTTTTAACTTGATACTTCACATAAAACTGACACAAAAAACTATAAAAGAATAAATATTTTTGATATTTTCGTTATATGAAATGTACTCAACTTCTACCATCTTTGTTGAATTTTTCTTTTATGAAAATCTCCTATTTAAAAAATATTTTTTTTTTGAAAATTTTCAAATTATGAATGCTTGCTAAAGTGAACAAAAGAAAAATCTTTTTGATATTTTTTGTGTTTTGAAAATGAGTGCCAAGGGTAAAAAACTTTTTGAATTGTGAAAACAAAAGTTATAAAAACTACGAAACTCTTTTTATTTTGGACTTGCTTTTCTTTCCTTTTTTTTTTCTAATTTTGTCTAAACACACTCTTACCCTTAATTCTAGCACATGCTTTCCGAAATTAGTGCATCAATGACCTTGTTACCCTCAAAGATGCAACAGTTAGCACGTAGGGATGCTTTAGGGGTGAGTCTCCTACAAAGGACCAAACAAGTCCCGCTAGGTCTCAATATGATCCATAAAAGAATGACCTAAAGGCCGACCAGCACTGAAGTTCAACTAACAAGGCTGGTCGGGGGAGCGTATTGTCAATAGTGGGTGCGATAGCTTTCCACCTACTCCATACGTCTGACGGCTCCCCCTCCTATAATAAGAATGACTCAACTGGAGTTCATGTACACGACGTGTACTCTGGGACTTGTTTCAAAAGAAATGACTCGAGTTATGCAAATGATGACAGATATAAAGCAGTAGCACATAAGAGAAAAACTGTAAACATATAGCATGTAAGAACTCAACAATGATAAAACAAATACAAGGGATAACACTAACAATGTTTATACATCCATAATGTTAAACTAAGCTGATACAACTCCAAAAAATAATCTCGAATTCCAAAAAATTCCCCAGCAGACTCGCCAAACAGTCACACCCTTTTTTTTACCAAAAAGAATAGATTTTAAGTTTGAAAGGGTTTTATTATTAAGTGACAAAAGAAAATAAATTATTTTGAAAAGGATTTTTTATATTTAAAACTCAGAGTCGCCACTTGGCATAAATCGAGTGTGCCAAGTCACCTTTGGATATTCTTTTTCAATACGGTTTTGACTCTTTAAAACTGATCACGAACAGAATTCTGGTTAAGGAATTCTATTGACCGAGCGAAAGGTATTAGGCACCCCTCGGTCCCGTGGTTCTACTACTGTTTCTTCGTAGAGTATATCGGCTAGTACGACACTATGAATGTATAAACCACATAAAACACATAATAATCAATCAAACAAACAAACCAAAAATATAGTGTTCAGTCCAATTTATTACAAATCGAGAATAAAAAATGCTGAAATTAAAACCTAAACTATTTTAACTATCCTAGATATGCTTTACCCGATGCCTCGAGCCTTGATCATGAGCCTCTTTCACGTATAAGATACTTCGGGATATTTTCCGGTGAATGAATACAAATGACCTCGGTGCATTCCCCGACTAAATGAGTACATTTTTCCATTTCAAGCGACAAAATGAAACAATCTAAAGCACAAAGATTCAATCATTTCACAATCGTCAATTTCTACAATTTGCCTACCCGACTTAGTATTTGCCTACTAGTTTTGACCTAAAGCATGATACTATCACGTTCAACTTCAACAATGAACTAAAATATCATAATTCAATTTTATCAAGATCAATCCCTCCCAAATAGCTAATTTTTTAATCTTAACAAGATATCATTTCATTACACAAATCATAACCAAGAGAATCAAACAAATCAAGCAAGTAGCAATTCATCACCAACTAATATCAACCAACACATGATATTCAATCCAACACATCAAATATAATAAACGATGAAATTAAAAGAGTAAAATTGGACCTCAATTTAAAGCTTTCGAACTCAATGTTATTTGAATAAAGAGACGAAACCCGTGATCGGAGACCTCAAATTATACCTCAGATAGAAAAAAAAACAATGACAAAATTGAGCACAAATCAAATCAACCCTCTCATTTACGATGATAATTGATAACTATAATGTTGATCGAAGCTTGGGCAGCGGTAGGGTACCTTTTCCGGCAAAATTGGGGGTTTTGGGTTTCTGGTTTTGGCGCGTTTTTTGTCGAATCAGTCACCGGAACAGTAACAACCCAGGTTTTGTTTCTCTCTTGATTCTCTTCCTTATTCACCCTCTCTTTTCTATTCCCTCTTCTTTGTCACTCTCTCTCTCGATTCATTACATGTGTGTGCGTATTCTGATGAAGTGTGTGCATTTTCCAGTGTGGTGTGTGTTTTCTGGTGAGGTGCGTATAGATGAGAGTGTGAGAGGCGTATATGTGTGTAGTGCTCTATGCGAATTGTTATGTGTGTGGATTTGTGTATGCAATATGTGTGTGTCCAACAATGTGTTTGATGGAGAAAAATTTTCCAAAATATGGAGAGTTTGCGTGTATTTATTTGTGTTGAAAAAAATAAAGTGTTCACGTGGGTGTATGCAGAGGGTTGTTTGGAGTGGGTGGATTAGGTAGGGGTAGGGGATTGGTAGGGGTAGGGTAGGGAGAGGTAAATGAGTAAATATTATTTTTTGGGACGGATAAAATTACGTGTCTACACATAGATATACCTTAAATATCTCCCTTCTTCTTCCCCTTTCTCATCTCTCTCCTCCTTCCCTCTCCCATTCCTTCATTCCCATTCCTCTATCTCGCTTTCCTTCAAATATAGTTAACTTTTAGTCCATAATTACAATGTATGGTTAAAGTTTGCATAATTACAAAATATAGATATACCTTAAATCCCTCTCTTTCTCACCTCTTTCCTCCTTCTCTCTCTTCTATCTCGATCAATCCCCCTTTTTTCTCATTCTTTTATTTTTTATAATTTCAAGAATCGTAAATTTATATATACATTGTGCAAAATGTATATGTACACACTCAATATATATTCTGCTAATGTATATATACAGATATATAGTTATTTAATAAACACTATGATAATATACAAACATTCAGATATACAATTGAATTAGATGTACATATACAATTAACAACTTATATAATTGACATATACAATTGATATATATGACTTATACATATACGACTTTGTACAATTGACTTATACATATACGACTTATACAATTACATCATATAAATAATTAATATACAACTTATACATATACACATATATAATTGACACATAATATACAATTGATAACAATTTAGTTGTACTAAGAAAATAATGATTGAATTAAATAAAATTGTATATTTGTATATACACTATGCAAAATGTATATTTATATATATATATATATATATATATATATATATGCAAAATATATATATATATATATATATGTGCAAAATATATATATATATATATATATATATATATATATATATAGAGAGAGAGAGAGAGGGAGAGAGAGTTATTTAATATACACTATGATAATTGACACATAATATACAATTGATAACAAATTAGTTGAATCAAGAAAATCTTCTATGAAAAAATATAGCGTATTTGTAGGGGAAAACACAAAATATCATAAAATTTGGAAGAAGAAATAGAAAGAAAAATATTCTTTGATATATGTTAGAATAAAATTTGAGATTTATTGAATTAGGAGGAATACATGCTGCCGCTAAAAACGTCCAATAAAAGAATGACCTATTGCCACTAAACACTCCAATCAGCTAAGAGAAGGGAAATTCTTGTTTCTTAAAAGCAACCATTTTTATTTCTTAATTTCTTGTTTCTTAAAGAAGGAAAATTCATGATTTTTGTTAAAATCACCATTCTTATTTCTCAAATAGCAAATTAATGTTTGCTCCTATCATCATCTGTTGTTGAATCTGTTGCATTTATCTCTAGTGCTCCTCCCCATGGATCCCTCACAAACATAATGTTCAATATATTTTTTTCAACTAAATGGTTGATTTGTTGCTGCTCAAAATTGAATAGTGAACAAGGGAGGGATATACAAATTAAAGGGAGAGGAAAGTGGGTGAGAAAGAGTGAGGTAGTGACAATAATGTGTGTTAATTCGATCAATGAAGGGAAAATTAGTGTATGATTGTGTTAAGAAAAGGAAAAAGATGGTGGAAAATTAATGGATTAAAAGAGTGAGGAAGAAAGAGAAGAAAGATGAAAAAATTATGAAAATACCCCTGAAACGCGCTTAAAATGCGTGTAACACACGCCGCATGATGACTCAGCAAAAAGTGTCAAAATGACACATTAGTATACTACTTGAGGTGCCAAAAGTGAACAACGTCCACTTGAGATGCCAAAGTGAAAGATGGTGCCAAGTTGAAGGACCTGTTGACGTGTTTGGCCTTTAATTTTCTTAAAACACTCTAAAATTGAGACATGTGTTGGTAAATTATTTTTTCTCTAAAATTATGACATGTAGTTGATAAGATTATGGTAATTTTAATTTTTTTTAAATCCTCTAAAATTATGACATGTGGTTGGTAAATACTTTTCTCATCTTTAATTGTGACATGTAGTTGATAAAATTACTTTTCTCCCTCTAAAATTGTGACATGTTGTTGATAAAATTACTTTTCCCCTCTAAAATTGTGACATGCAGTTGATAAAATAATTTTTTTAATACATTTCTTTTCTTGCCACTTGTGCTTTTGCATTCGGTATATCGTAATAATACAATGAACTACTCTATTTATTGAGTTTGTCTTTGTGATTTTAATTGTTTGACTAATTGGTTAATTCTCTTAGAAGTTTTCATTATAATATTTAGTTTCTAGTAAATTACATATTATTTAATTAATAAAATTGATAAATATAAAAATTAAATATTCAATAATTTATTTTATATATTAAATTACTTATATTTTATGGCTTTCATTAACACAACTGTCAATAATATTATTTGTATAAATTTTGACAATATTATTCGATGACAAAAATTAAAAAAATATATATTTTAAAACTATCTTTAACATGTTGATTTATCTTCAAAGAATTAAAATAATTTTAAAAATAATAATATTATACAAGTATTTCTATTTTATGTGTTTTGAAAAATTTATCTTGTTTATTAATCTTTTATTATGCAACTTTTTGGCGGATGAATGCAATATTATGAAATGTTTCATAAAAATACTAATTAAATTCTTTTTATGAAAATAGTCTTCATTAGGTAGCATAATCTATTAAGAAATTAGTATTCTTCTGTTATATAATCCATAAGAAAAATTGAGTTGGGCGCACATAAAAAGGGTCAAGATATTTTACCAAAAAAAAAAAAGGGTCAAGATATGGGTAATATATTGTATTCTCTTATATTAAAATTAAGAACTAATTAAGGTTGCCACATCATTTTTTTGGTAGGATTATTGTAAAGTTCGGCCATAGTGACTTGTGTGAGGGCTAGAGCAAAGTAAAATGACTTTTGTGTATTGAATAAAAGAAAAGTTACTTTTACGTAATAGACACAAAAGTAAGTGACTATGAATGAAATTTACCCGCATAATAATTAATTAAGAGAAAGGGAAGAACAAGATATCAAATTGAAACACATTGTGCTGTAACTGTAGTCTTTATTTTTTTTTATATTATAGAATAGTCACTTTCAACATGGTTTGTTTGTTGGTATTAAAATTAAATTTAAGGGTATTAATATCTTTAAAAAGAATTATAGCATCAACGTGATTGTCTTTTGTGGTTTGTTATTTGAACCACATTAAAAGTTATAAGAAAAGTTCATTCTTTTCTATTTAATTACATGACTTGCCACGAAGAAAAGCCCATTCTTTTCAATTTAATTACAAGACTTGCCATGAAAAAATTTACCAAAATACCATAATATATGGGTCCTTTTAGCCTTCTATTCATTTCCAAAGTTAAAATAGGTAAATTAATTAATAAGATGATAATTTATTGTAATAATTAATTATAATTAAAAAAATATATTCTTTATTTATTTTAAATTTATTATATTTAAGTACATTAATTAATAAAATTATAATTTATTGTAATAATTAATTATAATTAAAAAATTATTCTTTATTTACAATTCATATCAAAAATATAATTTTCTTTCATCTTTATTTGTTCTATGAAATACCATTTTGTTTAGTTTAAATTTTCGATTTATAATTAATAAAATTAATTAGTAAAATAAATTACCATTTGTAGGGGGGTGCGGATCAGGTGCGTAGATTTTAACTAGATAATAAATACGTAGGTATTTATTTTTATAATGAATATTATTGATTGGAATAATTTTCATTTTTATCTTCTTGACTTAAGATGTTTTATTAATTCATATTCTAAATTAGATATTATCATGATTAGATTATCTAGTGTTTTAGGATCCTCGTTAGTAATATGTAATCTTTTGTATTCTAGGTATAAACTATATAGTTGAGTTTCTATTTCTTTTAATGATTTATTCTTTTCGTGAGATGTATTCATTAATTTATTTGGTTTATTATTTTATCCTGTAGTAACTGCAGAGTTACAAATTTCTGTATAATAATTTATCCTATCTGTACTGTAGTATATATCTAATTCTAGATTTTCTATGTCATTTATTATCTTGTGTTGTTCTTCTCGTAGTGAGTTTTTTAAATTATGTAAACTATCACATGTACTTTTTTCTAAATTTCGGTTTCTGTAATTAATTTCATTATTTAGACTATCTTGGTTTTCCCTAGTTTTTCTAATATATTCTAACATCCACAGTCTTGATCTGAATAATATCCTTCTGGGTAAATGTCTTTGTATATCTGTTCTAACGCATTTATTGTTTCAATTTCGTAGTTTATTACTTCTTCTAATATTATTTTCTTAATATCTATAATTTCTATGTCTTTAAGTATATATAAGATTAAAACTTTAAGGTAGTCTAAATTATCTATTTTCTAAAATTGATATTTTATAATTGTTTGTTTTAGCCTTAGTAATTCTTGCATATTTTTATTAAGAGATTTTATATAATTTTTTTTATGTATTTGTCTATATTTATTTTCATCTGTTTTTCTAGTAACTGTATATTTCTCATATCTTTTTCTAAAAATTCTATGTAATTTATCATGCTAAGTATTTGTAAGAGTAGTTAAGTAGGTATGGTATATAATTTACTCTAGTCATGTAATATTTACCAAATGCTTTTTCTAATATGATTTTTCTTATATCTACTACTTTTATATCTTTAAGTGCATACAAAATAAGTATTTTAAATTTATCTACCATCACATCAGATAAATAATTATTCATTTTCATAAAATTGTTTTTTTCAGAATATTCCCTTCAACCATGTTCATAACAAAATATGGTCATCTTAGATTACTATATACTAGATTATTCTTAAATAACATGTTCTTCGGTCACTATTAGCATGGTAATCTGGATATTTTCCCCTAAACAGCGCCTCTACTCTGGTTACTCCCCACCACGGCTTCTTGCCTTATTGGTTTCACCTTTAGGATGGCATAGTTCTTAGGGATTTTTCTCCGTTTCCACTTTGCTAATAAACTTCTTAACATATTGTTCTTCGAATAATTCTACTATAAAGTAACAAACATGAATTTATTTTATCATACCATGATTGTTGGGAATTATGAATTTAGCTATTCATAATCATAAATAAATATACCTGTTCGGGTAGGTTTGATATTTCTGAGCTTTGTTCCTCCATAGATTTTTCCATTGAAATATACCTGTTTTTAATTAACTGAGCAAAATATTTTTTGTGGACTTGAGAGAGTATTTGCTTCAACGCATGAAGGCTTGTTTTGCAATGCCTTCTTCCTTCTCTATTTATAAAACGAAAGAATGAATGTTTACATTTTTGTACACGTTTTTCTAATGTTTACAAAAAACAAATAAAAGTCAAAAAGCCTACATGGCTAAAAAGTTACCTAGGGGCCTAAAAAGTCTAACAAAGATAAACTACATTTAATGTACATTAAATGTTATCCTATCTTCTTTTACGTAAACAATTTAAGACTTATATAAATTTATACAATAAGATTAAATATCTTGATATCTTGTCTTCCGTTTATTTTGTTGTATCTGTTGTATCTCCATTATTGCTCCTGATCTTATCTTTCCAGCTGGCATGCTTATCTTCATGATTCTTTTATTCTAGCTGAACTTCTGGTACAATATTATCTTCTCCGTTACATTTTGAACATTGATGGTCTGGATATTTATGTCCAATTAACTTGCAATATCTGGTTAATAGTTCTTCCGAAATAAATTTTTCTTTGATAGCTCTGGCGATAGGTTTTTTCTCTGGATTGAGTAAGGTTAAAATCCATTGCCTTACATTTTCCATATCTGCTTCTCGTAGTTCCTTTGAATTCGAGTATATTATTACATTACCTCTTGAATAATAGCTCCATATGGGATTTCTGTTGCGATAATTATTTGCTAATTCTTGAAGAATCGTAGATAGTCCAATAATTCTTTTATTTGCATAAAAAATTGGTATCTCAATTCTAGGTATTTCTGGTTGTTGAGTAATATCTTCTGGTATAATCATATCTCGGGTCATTCCTATCTTTACAACTTGTATAGGTGATTTAACTTCATCATACAATATCTCTGCTGGTGCCGTATAAAATTTTATAAAAAATAGGTTACCTTTGGTTATTCTTTTAAAAATGTTAAATGAATCATATATCTCTGGTATAGTGGATATTTCATATCCGTCTTGGGTATATACAGTGCTAAGTAGTCCATATTCGTAATATGTTTTAACTAGACCAGGTTTGATTTTGGGCAAAGCAATTAGCTTATTGTATCTGGTTAGCTTCTGGGTTATGTAATTTGTATGTGGTTCTTGGATGTTTATAGCTCTGGGGTTGGTATTTAACAAGGTTTGTATTTTGTAAATATTTTTTATGTATGTTCGGGTTGTATAGTTGTAGGTCTTTTTGTCTTGGTTTAGACTTTCTCGGTATGTGGTAATTTGTGGGGGTATAAACATAGGATCTTTTGGTGTATTTGGAATAAATGGTTTATCAAATAGCTTGTTTAGGTTCATATTTGTAGTATTTCTCCTAACTCCTTTGCTTGTACCTGCAGAAGTAGATTGATAAATGTTATGGGTTTTATGGAGTATCCCAACGTCTCCTTCTAGCTCTGGAATTTTAATGTCTTCCGATCGACATAGCTCTGCACACTGCTGAGTTAGCTGATTTGTAGCTATAGACTTCAGTTTATCTTCATTAGTCTTTAGCTTCTCTATCTCATTACCCATACTGTCCACTTTCATTGAAAGCGTAGTTAGGGTGTTAAGTATCTTTTCTAGAGTATCTTCTTCTATTATATCAGTCTGTGTAGCTTTGTCTTGATATGTAATCTGCAATAACATTTTTGTTAGTGTTGATCACTTCTATTGTAAATGTGAAATTTAATATATTTAAAACTAGTTTCCGAATCTCTTTCGTTGTAACTGAATTTTGTATTTTCTTTGTTAGCCACCAGCGTACTTGTGTATTATCTGTTCGCACAATAAATTTATTATATACAATATATGGCTCAAACGCTAACAAACATTTATATAATGAGCATAATTCTTTTCTATTTATTTCCCATTTTATTTCTGTTTCATTAAATGTACCTGAGTAGTATCTACAGTGGTGTTCTAATTTTTCCTCTCCATATTTATATTTAAGTACTCCTCCGTAACTACATTCACAAGCATCTGCTTCTACTATATATATAAATTTTCTATTTTCATCTGGAAATTATAATTTTGGTAATTCTTTACAAAGTATTTTTATTTTTTGAACTTGTTTTTTATCTTCTTCATTATAGTTATATTCTATGTCCTTTTGTAGTTTTTTCTGTAGTGGTTTTAAGTTTTCTGCTAATTTTTGAATATATTCTCTTACTTGGTTTACTAATCCTAAAAATGATTGTAATTTCTTTTTCGTATCTAATTCTTCTTTCGAATTTATTATTTTTTGTACTATATGTTGTTGCATTTTTACTCCACTTTTATCTATTTGTATTCCTAAAAATTCTATCTGATTTTTTATAATTTCAGCTTTCTTTTTACTTAAACTTATTCCCGATTTTTCTATTATATCCGTAAATTGTTCCAATAATTTTAAATGTTCTTCTTTGGTCTTTGTATATAATAGTATATCGTCTATATATACTATACAATTAGGTAGTTGTTTAAAATAACTATCCATAGAATGTTGATATCTACCTGGTGCATTTTTATATCCAAATGGTAATACATTCCATTCATAAAATCCTTGTGGGTACCGTAAATGCGGTTAATTCCTTAGATTCTTCTTCTAACTTTAGATGGTAAAATCCTGATTTACAATCAAATTTACTAAAATAATTGTATCCTTGTATCTGTCTTATTTTTAATATCTTATTTGGTATTGGGTAATTATAAGTTATTGTTTTTGCATTTAAATTTCTATAATCAATAACCATTCTACTTTTTCCTCTTTTTTGTTCACTATGTTTATTTACTATAAATGCTGGGCTATTATGTTTACTATTACTTTTTTGTATATATTGTTTTTCTAATAATTCATCTATATGCATTTTAAATTTTTTTAAATCATTAAAATTATATGTTAATGGTTTCTGGGTTATTATGATGTTTTTGTCTATTAATTCAATTTTTATAATGGTTTTATGTTTTTCCCATCCTTTTAATGGATCTTCACTATATAATTGTTCTAATTTTCTGTTAACTATTTCTATCTTATTTATTGAAAATATAGTTATTTCCGTTTTATTTATCGAAAATACGACTAGTTCTATTGTATCTTCAGTATTTTTTATATTTTCTAACTTCTGTGTAATTTTTTCACTTCCTATTATCCAATCAGTTTTCTTTCTAATTTTATTATTAACTCTTTTTGCTCTTACTTTCTGTTTACATGGTGTTGTAAACCACCAATCTGTTCTAGTTATTATATGTGGGTATAGTTTATCTAGAAACGGCATTTCTAAAAGTATATCTTTTGATGTTAGTTCATAATTATAAATTTCTTCTATTGTTAATATTTTATCCCATACTTGTGTTTTTACATTCTTAGCTTTGTAAGTAATTAAGCTTCCTTCGTTATTAAATCCTTTAACTATTATTGGTGTTTTTAATTTATCCCATTTACTTTCTGGTAAGCAATTATATCTACATAAATTAGCTTCTGCTCCTGTATCTATCATAGGCGTATAATATCTACTGTAATATCCTTCTACTACTATCTTCATTTTATGTTAAAGCTCTTCTTAAGAATAATTTTTCTCTGTTATATGTTATAGTTAATTGTGTATGTTCTATATTATATGGTTTTACTTGTTCTAGCCATTTTATTCCTACTATTATGTCTGTTTTTTGCATTTCTTCTTTTACTTCAAATTCTATTTTTATTTTTCTTATTCCTATTATTATTTCTTTTTCTGCTATATTTTTAGTATTTATTAAACTTCTTGATAGATCTGGGCATATATTATTGTCGGTTTTTATTTCCTCATTTTTTACTAGATATTTTGCTATATAATTTTCTTCTTGTCCTGTATTTAAGAGTATTAAATATTCTTTTTCATTTACCTTTCCTGTTATGTAATATTGGTTTGAATTATCCATTGAACTTGTTTCATAACTTATTCTTTTTGATGAGCTTGATGATTCCGGTTTATCATAAGTTGTTCTTTTTGTTGTACTTATTCTGTCAT
This sequence comes from Capsicum pubescens, assembly GCA_030864215.1. Classification (NCBI taxonomy): domain Eukaryota; kingdom Viridiplantae; phylum Streptophyta; class Magnoliopsida; order Solanales; family Solanaceae; genus Capsicum; species Capsicum pubescens. The sequence goes on along the minus strand of CM061543.1, from coordinate 49,823,681 downwards.
TTATTATTTGTAGATTTTCTTCTACATCTATGTCTCTATAGCTATAATCATTATAATCTATTGTTTTTACAAATTGTTCGAATGGGCTATCTATTTGTATCTTGTTAATCTTATTTTTTCCTGTTATTTTATGTTTTGTTGTTAATACATATAAATTTTTGCATCTTGCTGTAAATATTTTACTTCCTGGGGTTAATTCTATTCCTGATATCTTCCAATATAATACTAGTGATTTATCTATATTTCTATCCGTTACTGCTACTGAATAATTCGCACTTATTATAAATTTAAATTTTTGGTATATTAAATTTCCTTTTATGACAGTTATTATACTTTTTTCTATTGGTTTTATAATTCTATCATCTGCTAAATATAATTCTATTGGTGTATCTATTCCTTCTCTAAAACATGCTTTTATTAATATTTCTGTACCTCCAAGGTGTACGTATTTTATTGGGTCTCTACTTTTTATATCGTTTATCTCTTTATTAATTATTCTTTTTGTTACTAGTGGTATACTAGCTTTACCTTTTGCATATCTACAGTCTATTACATGTTCCTTTTGGCTTACTACATAATATTCTTCCTTTTTTCTAGTAAATATATTTTTTATTGTTGGTATTTTAAATATTTTTTCTACACTTAAGTCTAACTCTTTTCCTTTTATTTCATCAAATACATTGTTATCAAATATTATTTTTTGGTTTGTTCCTTCGTCATTTAAATATTCTTCTTTTGTTAATATTTTTATATCTTCTTCAGTCATTTAATTCGTCTAATTCACTATCTATTTCGTTATCTGTTTCATTCTCTGAAATTTCATATATACTGTCTTCACTTTCTAATTCGTAATCTATGTAATCTATCTGCATATATTCTGTGTTTTCTATTTTTATTTCTGATATTTGTTTATTTTTTGGGTTTTTAGGTAATTTACAATCTCTAGCTAAATGTCCTATTTTTCCGCAATTATAACAAGTACATTCCTTTATAGATTTCTTTTTCCTATATGGTCTTTTATGTTTATAGTTTTTTACATAATATCTTTTTCTTGGTTTCTTATACTTATATTTTGATTTTTTGTATTTCTTATATTTCTTATGTCTTTTTCTTTTCTTATAATATCTTTCTTCGCATCCAAATTGAGGTGCTATTTTATCTTTGCAACATGCTGAATTTCTTATTAATGTTTTTTCCATTTTTATTTCTTCTCTGTATTTTTCACATAGGTTTCTATACCATTGTTGTAAAAAATTTATTCTTGCTCCTAGAGCATCTACTATTTTTGTTTCATCCCAACTTTTTATTATTTTTGAACTAAATGGTTCAGGTAATTTATTAAAATATAATTTTCTTATTTCTTTACTTTCTTCTATATTATATGCTCCTTTATAATAATATTCTTTAAATGCGCAAGTATATTCATCTATGTAGCACATATTACATATTGCTAATTTTAACATTAAATTCCTATTTATATCTTTCTCTTCATTTTGTTCTTCTTCTGTTGTTGTCATGCTACTAAATTCGTCTTTTATAGCTGTTTCATATTTTTTAAATAATTCTATAGGTGTTAATATTGTTCCTTCTGTAGGTTTGTCAGTTCTTAATATTCTTTTACTATTTTCAGTTAGATTTAAAAACCATAATTTCACTGTTCCTATTAGTGTTCTTTCTATATATTCTGGTGCATCTGCTACACTTATATTATTATCTAATAATTATTTTGTCATATATCCTATCCATAATTGTATCATTTTTTCTGTATCTATTACACAATCTAAGTCTAAAAAGTTATAATTTTTATTAACTATTTGTTTTGGTGTCCATTTGTCATATTCATTCTTTAGATTATATCTTTTAAACTTATTCTTATAATATGTAGGTTTCTTTATTTCTGATGTACTAGGTATTATATTTTGATCTCTTTTTTTATCAAGAGTATTTATTTCTGTGTTGATATTTTCTAAATTTTCTTCATTAATTACTTCTTGTTTTTCATTGATTTCTAAATTTTTTGTATTTGTTAATATTTCTGTATATGTTTCACTGTCTTCTGAATCATAATTGTCTGTCTCTTCAACATCTATATTATTTATTTCTAATTCCTTGTTTTTTATTTCTTTATTGTCTATTTCTAGTTTTTCTTTAAATTGATTTATCTCGTTTAATAATTTTTGTTCTTTATCTTTTTCTTTCTGTCTTTTTTCATACAGATCTTTTAACATTTGTAATTCTTTTTCTAATTCAGCAATCCTACTATTTTTAGTTTCTTCTATTTTTCGTATTTCTTCTGTAGTTTGTTGTTTTATTTTTTCTATTTCCTTTTTTCTATCTATTTCTTCATTTTCTCTTTCTATTCTTACCATAGCTGTCAATTTATCTTCTAATTTTAATTCTTTTTTTTCTAACATTAAATATAAATGTTCGCCTATTTTCTTATATCTTCTTCCTAGATTAGAAAATACTATTCTTATTTTTAATCCTTCGTGATTTTCATATATATTTTCGTCTATTATAAATTCTTCTTTGTTCATTTTATTGTAAATAGTTCATGTATACTACTTCTGTATTTTTTTTTTTAAATAACTGGGCTCTGACACCATTTGTAGGGGGGTGCGGATTAGGTGCGTAGATTCAAACTAGATAATAAATACCTAGAAGATTTGTCTCAAGTCAATATATACCCAGAAGAAAATATTATTGAATGTAGTGGGGCCCATCAAAACTTTTCTAAATCTAACATAAATTAAGTAATTTTGAAAAATCATAATTTATATTAATTAATTATAATTAAAATTTAAATAAATGTTTTATATTTTTTATTCTTATACTAAAATAATATATAGAAAATATTGTTTTACCCATTTATTTTAGCAATTAAAAAAATATTAATTATTTTCTTCTAATATTAACCTTGTGATTTAGTAACTGTATCAAATTCTAAATATCAAATTTAAGTTTTCAAAAACATTAATAAAATTAATTTAGTAAAATAAATTTCTAATAAATAATATTTAGGACGAGTGTCAAGTCAATATGCACTAAGTAAAAAAATAAAAATTTATTTAATAAATTGACATAAATTGTTAATAAGATTTTATTTTCTCCTGATCAATTATATATTAATAAAATTGATTAACATTAAAAGAATATGAACATATGACATTATTATTTTTTCTTTAATAATTGAGAAGACTTTATATAAAAAAAGAAAGAAAAAAGCAAGAGCATATAAACATATTTTCATTTTTTTGATTTATGTGATCTATTTTGAATAAAAATACTCTTTCATTTCCATAATATTTATCTTTCATGTGATTTAAAATAAATTTTGACTAACAGAAAATTAATAATATTTAATAAAAAAGATAAAACAGACATTTTTCACATGTCTGTTTCAGCTTTTTCAATCGTAATATTACTATATTATTTTTAATTAATTATTATAAGTCATCTAATTATTAAAAAATTAAGAATATTTAATTAAAAAATAAAATAGACATAAAATAATAAATTAATTCTTGATGTTTTTAATTAACTTTACGTCTTATAAGAGGCTCACTTAAAAAAAAAATCATAAGTATTTTTATAATAATTTTTCTATATCCTTTCTAATTAGTTATTATACATCATTTAAGACATGTCTACTTCGTTGATTCAATTGTGATTTTACTCTATCACCACTAATTTATTATTATGATCATTTAAGCATCAAAAGATTAATAATATTTTATAAAAAAGAGTAAAATAGACAAAATGATATGCCAACATAAGAAATTTTATTGACAATCAAATTCTATATTAGTGTCATATTTTATGAAACTTTCTCTCTCTTTTGCTCCTTCTCTCTAACTAACGTATCTTTCAACGCCTTCTTTAACTTGACCGTGCCGTCGCCGTCGAAGCAGACGCCGGCGACAGGTAAGTACGTTTCTCCATCTCTCTCCCTTGGTCTCTCTCTCCCCCTGCGTTCTCTTTGACGTGACTGGTCAGTCTCTGTGAAGTAGACGTCGTCGGCGAAACAACACCAGCGACAGGTAGGCTCACTTTTCTCTCCCTCTCTTTCTTGGTCTCCCTCTTTTCCCCCCTCTCTCCCTTTCCCTCTCCCTCCCTCCCCTGTCCACTGTCAGCAAATTTGCGAAGGCAGCAACTTGCTGGTTACTGGTCCGCGATCGGATTTGGAGAATTGCGTCGATGGACGTCGGTGGTGAGGGTGGCGGAGCCATAAAATCCAGGTGAGGGTCTCTACCGGATATTGCAACTACTTTCCAGATTTGAGCCGGCGACTTTTCGGCGAAGTAATTTCGGCGACCCAATTTGTCGGGTTCCAGCACAATAAGCAAGAGCAGATTACATGATATACGTATTCCGGTGACTTCTAACCCTTGAACTTTATTTTATCGCGCGATTTTTTGATATTTTTGTTTCCTGTAATTTGCGTGGGATTTCCTGTCTATTATTTGTATTTCTAGTAGTTGTTGTTCTTAAAATTTGGATATAGTGTGTGCTTTGAGGGTGTCTTTATTGTCTTGTTATTTTTGAACCTCTTATATTGCTTCATATTATTTATCGTGCTATCTCCTGTATCTTGACTTGCGTGTCTGCTGTAGTATATTCGTGACTTGCACCGCTCCTTATTATTTGTTTGGCTGTCCTTGGTGCCAGGCCATTAGTGTGCTCTATTTTTCTTACAATTAGTTTTGTCCTTACCTTGGTTTTTTTTTTCTCCCTATTTGAGTTTAGTTTTGTTTCTTGATTATTTCTTCTAATTTGTGTGAGCCTTGTATTTCCTGCTGCTGCTTTGTTACTACCATTGTTTATATTTTCTTATATTTCCTTGTAGTAGTGGTTGTGGGCGTTGATGGTTGGATAGGGTCATGTCCGAGGGGGTTGGGGCGGGGGGCTGTTGTGGGGGCGGGAAAAGAAGAAAGGGCGGGGGTGGGAGGGAGGCCAAGGTTTGTCCTCAGGGGCGGTAGAGAAAGACGTGATGATAGAGTTGGTAGGCTGAGGGTTGGGCCTTGGAATATAGGGACTCTTTAGGGTAAGTCCATAGAGCTTGTGAAGATTCTTAGAAAGAAGAGGATTAATATTGCGTGTGTTCAAGAGACCAAGTGGGTAGGGTCTAAGGCTAGGGATATGGATGGTTACAAGCTTTGGTACTCTGGGAGCGAGAGACGTAGGAATGGAGTTGGCATCTTAGTAGATGAAGAGCTTAGAGGTCAGGTAGTGGAGGTAAAGAGGATCAACGATAGGTTGATGACTATTAAGTTGGTTATTGAGGGGTTTACCTTGAACGTGTGTAGTGTTTATGCGCCGCAGGTGGGCTTGGATGGGGAGAAGAAGATGCGGTTTTGGGAGGCTTTGGATGAGGTGGTGAGAGGCGTTCCTAGCTCGGAGAAGATTGTTGTAGCAGGAGATTTCAATGGGCACATCGGGGCGTTACCGGGAGGCTTTGGTGATGTGCATGGTGGGTTTGGTTTTGGGGAAAGAAATGAAGAGGGGGCTCCTCTATTGGACTTTGTGAGGTCCTTTGGGCTGGTGGTGGTGAATTCAGGCTTCCCGAAGAAGGACGATCATCTGATCACCTTCCGAAGCGCGATAGCGAAGGCCCAGATTGATTTTTTATTTCTTAGGAAAGGGGATAGGGTGTTGTGTAAGGACTGTAAGGTCATCCCGAGTGAGAATCTTTCGACCCAGCATAGGCTCTTGGTTATGGATTTGGGTATAAAGAAGGATAGGAGGAGAATGGGTGAGGAGTGTATACCTAGAATTAAGTGGAAAAGCTTAACGCCAGTGAATGCGTGGGAGATAGGGAAGAAGTTGGCGGGAATAGGGGTGTGGGAGTGTAGGGGGATGTGGATAGTATGCGGGATAGGGTGGCTAGGTGCATCAGGGAGAATGCTAGTGAGGTGTTGGGTGTTTCTAGGGGCCGGGCCGGGCATCATCGAGGGGATTGGTGGTGAAATGAAGAGGTTAAGAAGAAAATGGATACCAAGAAAAGGGCGTATGCTAAGTTGGTTGAGAGTAAGGACGAAGAAGAGAAGCGGGTAAACAGGAAAGAGTACAAGTTAGCTAGGAAGGAGGCTAAGTTAGCAGTTACGACGGCTAAGACGACAGCATTTGAGAGCTTGTATGCGGGGTTACAGGAGAAAGGAGGGGAAAAAAGTTATTTAGACTCGCTAAGGCTAGGGAGAGGAAGGGTCGTGACCTCGATCAGGCGAAGTGCATTAAGGGGGAGGACGGTACAGTTTTGGTGGAGGACGGCCACATTAAGAATAGATGGCAGTCGTATTTTCATAGGCTCTTGAATGACGAAGGGGATTGAGCTATTGTGTTAGAGGATCTGAAGCACTCAGAGGAGTGTCGGGATTTTAGTTATTGTAGACATTTTAAGGTAGATGAGGTTAGAGAGGTTGTTCGCAGGATGCAAAGGGGTAGGGCGACGGGGCCTGATGAGATACCTGTGGATTTTTGGAAGTTTTCTGGCGAGGCTGGTTTAAGGTGGTTGACTGGATTGTTTAACGGATTTTTCAAGATGGTGAAAATGCCCAAGGCTTGGAGGTGGAGTACTATGATCCCTCTTTATAAGAACAAGGGTGACATTCAGAGTTGCAATAACTATAGGGGTATTAAGTTATTGAGTCACTCTATGAAGATTTGGGAGAGAGTGGTCGAGGTGAGGCTGAGACGGATAGTGTCTATTTCAGAGAACCAGTTTGGATTTATGCCTGGCCGCTCGACGACGGAGGCAATTCACCTGGTGCGGAGGCTGGTGGAACAGTATAGGGAAAGGAAGAAGGACCTACACATGGTGTTTATCGACTTGGAGAAGACATACGATAAAGTCCCCAGGGAGGTGCTTTGGAGATACTTGGAGGTGAGTGGAGTCCCGGTGGCATATATCAGAGAAACTAACGACATATATGATGGATCTAAAATCCAGGCGAGGACAGCGAGAGGAGACTCAAAGCATTTCACTGTCTTGACAGGATTGCATCAGGGATTTACTCTTAGTCCCGTTTTGTTTGCTTTGGTGATGGATGTGTTGACGCGGTGTATTCAAGGAGAGGTGCCTTGGTGTATGCTTTTTGCAGATGATGTAGTTTTGATTGATGAGATGCCGAGGGGAGGGGGTGCGAATGATAAATTAGAGGTGTGGAGACAAACTCTTGAGTCTAAAGGGTTCAGGTTGAGTAGGAGCAAGACAAAGTATTTGGAATGCAAGTTTAATGACGTGAGGCTGGAGAATGAGGTGGTAGTGAAGTTGGAATCACAGGTGGTATGTAAGAGGGATAGTATCAAGTATTCGGGTCCATGATTCAGGGTAACGGTGAGATTGACGAGGATGTCTCGCACCGTATTGGGGCGGGATAGATGAAGTGGAAGCTCGCTTCGGGGGTGTTGTGTGATAAGAAGGTGCCGCCCAAGCTTAAAGGCAAATTCTACAGGGTGGAAGTCCATCCGGCCATATTGTATGGAGCGGAGTGTTGGCCAGTTAAGAACTCTTACATTCAAAAAATGAAGGTGGCGGAAATACGGATGTTGCGTTGGATGTGTAGGCTGACTAGGGGGGATAGAGTTTGAAATGAGACTATCAGGGAGAAGGTTGGTTTGACTCCAGTGGAGAATCAGATGCGGGAAGTCCGATTGAGATGGTTCGGACACGTGATGAGGAGGGGCATGGATGCCCCGGTTTGTAGGTGTGAGAGGCTAGCTTTGGATGGTTTTAGGTGGGGTAAGGGTAGGCCGAAGAAGTACTAGGGAGAGGTGATTAGGCGGTACATGGAGCAGTTACAGCTCACTGATGGCATAACCCTAGATAGGAAGATCTGGAGGACGCGAATTAGGGCAGAAGGCTAGAGTCAGTTTGGGTCACTAGTGTAGGGCATTACTTAGTGGGGGTATTATTCTTGTTATGATACCTTGTTTCATGCTTTATTACGAATCTTTTTACTTTTCTCTATTTACTATTACTTGTGGGTGTCGTATTTATGTTATACCATCTTGTTCCATGCTTTACTATGAATTTGTTTAGTATTTCGTGTCTCGAGCCGGGGGTCTATCGGAAACAACCTTTCTACTTCTTTAGAGGTAGAGGTATGGACTGCGTACATCTTACCCTCCCCAGACCTCACTATGTGGGAATACACTGGGTTTGTTGTTGTTGTCATATAAATTGGGATGAGACAGAGGAAGATATAAAGTAAAATATATTATTTGAAAATGAGATAAAAAGTACTGCAAATAACAATAATTAACAAAACTATTTACAAAATTGACTGATTGCCGAAATTTTATCTTGCCGCATAAATTGGGACGAAGAGAGTATTCATATCTTATTGAAAAACTAAGTAAAAAATATTAAAAATCACATAATTAATAATTTTAAAAAATTTAAAAATATAAAATATTTGGCTAACTCTCGAAATTATATCATTGTAACTTAAATTAAAATTGAAAAAAAGTATTATAAATCATAATAATTAAAAACTTAAATTATTTTAATGATTAATTATCTAAATTCTATTTACGTCACATAAATTGAAATAAAATATAATATATATTGAGCCCGTGCTAGCACGGGAGTGCATATCTAGTTACATTGACAAGGTACAAAATTTTGCGATATTAATATCATTGCTTATTTAAAATTGTGAGTAAATATCGATTCACGTTTTAAGTTGTGACAGTCATTTGAAAATTAAAACTGTTGGTGGAAAGATATGTCATCCCAGATGTATGAGGTGAAAGGTAGTAGTACCCACGTTAGGTATGGCTCTCTCCTAATTCGTATCCATTCTACCATTGAAGATTTATGTATCTTTTTAGTGAGACTATTCAGATTAAAATCTATGAACAATGGTGTCAAATGGGTGGTTTTAACGAGCTAAGATATTGATGTGTACTTCGGACGAGATGGATTGAATCAATATGACTAAATAATGAGCCATAATCTAATCTAAACAAATTGACCCATCGACTATGATCAATAATATTGAAATATCATCGGCACCACTTACATATACTTTCCTATGTAGGAGCAAGACAACTAAAATAAAATGATTGATATTCATATTTTTTCTCCTTTTTTTGGGTATCCAAAAATGAAAATTAAATTAAAAAAAGACAATTAATTGGAGATCATTTGGCACCTAAGTGATAAATGTATCACATATATGGATCTCCTCTCTCATACAATATGAATAAACTATAGCGACTCCACATTTTCAGATTAATTTTCTTAGATTCAGACATGAAAGCTCAATTACTAAAATTTTGAGTTATATTGGCAGAACAAAGATACATCTTTATGAAATTTAATTCGCACTTAAAAAATTTCTGAATCCCAATGATACTTCCTCCGTTTTATTATACTTGAGCCTTGTTGATTTGATATACCGCTTAAAAAAATTTTAATTAGGGATTTATTTTACAAAATTAATCTTATTAAATAATAGTTTAAAATTTTTAATTTAATTATTATTACTTTATTTAGTTATTTAACACTAAGGTACAGAGAGGAAAAATTGTAATAATTTTTTATTTTATTTTATAAATTAAAAAAATAAATTAAAATAATTATTTTTATTATAAGAATCAAATAAAACGAAATAAATAGAGTATTTAATTTAAGATGAAGTCAAAAAATATTATCCCACCTACTTCACTCAGATTCCAGAGACTCAATCATGAGTTGAAGACCATGGAGATGAGGAAATGCTAGAAGAATAAAAAAATCCATAGGAAGGCCAACAATCTTTCAGAAGAAGTCATCATATAGTTCCATTTGGCCACACAAATATAGCAACTTATCTCCATTCTAATTGGTTTACCTCTTTCAAATCCCACTAGAACAGTGTAAACCACACCTGAATATTATACTTGTGCATATATTTTTCCGTCCCATTTTAGTTGGGCATATTTTATTTTATAAAAAATCATAAATTGAATGATAAATTTATCTATTTTTTCATTTATCTATATTAGTGATATTCATTGATCATAGAAATGGATATTGAAATTGTATATGTAATTATTAATTCCAAGGATAAAATAAAAACAAAAAAGAAATAAATATCTTCGAACTATGATAAATAGTACGTAGATTCTTTGTCATACTTTGGGTGCACATATGCCCCTACCCTTAATGAAATGATACATATATGCCCCTCACATGATAGGGGCATATGTGTACCTAAAATATGACGAAGGGTATATATATCATTTATCATAGTTCAAAAGTATATTTGTCTCTTTTTTGTTTAAATTTTCTTATTTCAAATAATTAACCCAAACCTACTACTCGATCCAATAAATTCATTGAATCCGATTTCAACCATCTCGACCCGACCTCTATATTTTGTTTCAAATTCGATACTCCCTCTGTTTTTCTCTTACACGTGAATCTCAATCAAATTGTAGTGATTGGTCGCTTTTGATAGTTAGTTTTACAATTTGGAGGAAGTGGAGATTAGGCTGGAGTTAGCTGGAGCTAGGGGTGTGCCGATGATTTGCCGTAGGGTGTTTTCTATTCGACGGAGATGGTGGCTATGTGGTGTTGATCGATGGTGGTAGTGTTTTTCCAACAAAATTTCACTGGATATTGAAACATGAAAGGTTCAATTTGATTGGGGTTGTTTTTGGGTGTTATAGTTTAATGTTTTTTTTTTTTAAAAAAAATTGATAGTAGTTGGTGTTAATTACTGTATTGTGTATGTATATTGTTATAGGTATGAGCAAATCACATCTATTAGATATGGTCTCTTGAATTTTAATTGGGATCGGGTGGGGTTGTGGGTTTACTTGGTTGGTTAGTAGGTTCGGTTTAATTATTTGGATTAAAAAAATTAAAATGAAAAAAGAAAAAAGTATACCCTCTAACTATGATAAATGATACTTATATACCCTCCGTCACACTTTGGGTACACATATATCCCTATCGTTAGTGTGAGGGGTATATACGTACCATTTTATTAACGGTAAGGACATATATGTACCCAAAGTATGCCGAAGGATATATATATATATATATATATATATATTATTTATCATAGTTCAGAGATATATTTGTCTCTTTCTTAATTTAGTTATCAATTAATTAATATAAAATATTTAGTTTTGATAAGATGACCAACTAAAATGAAACGGAGGAAGTATACGCTATCCTCGAAATACGACAAATTACTAGATCTCGTTTCTCTTTTTGCTACCCTCAATCTTCCTTCTCTAGAGGCATGAATTAAACAAATATTTTAAGCAATCTACATTAATAACGTAAAAAAGAAATACTACTATTCATTTTATTTGATCAACTATAAACAAGGGTCCCATCACTTAAAGAAAATTCTCATTTTTTATTTTGTTGTGTTCTCAATTATTTAATTTTTTTATTTTTTCAACAAATCCCCTTTTTTTTTCTTTATGAGGTTAATTTTTATTTATTATTTTTTTATTTTTCTTTCTTTGTTCTTTTCTGCAATTTTTTTTCTCGTATTACTATATTAAATAAATTAAAGTTTTTATTCTTTTACTTTGTTTTTATTTTCTTCTAATTTTTATTTGTTGATATTTGTAAACAAATTATTTTTTTGGTCACTCAATTATGGTGATAATTTATATATTTAAATTATTTATTTATTTTTAGTGTAAAAAAATTGGATATTGAAAACTTGAAATTAAATCTCACAAGTAATAAATTTATCTTTCTTAAGTTTATATGATATTATTTAGTATGGTTTACTATTATTAAAGGCATCTCTAATATCTAGAAATTAAAGAATCACCATATATTTTTTATTATTAAGGACATCTCTATAGTAAAATTTAAAATTGATAGGGTCAAGAAATGGAGTGGTACCTAAATAAATGTAAATATTGATTTAATTTTCTTAATATTCTTTTTATAAAATTTTAGAATTTCCCCATCATTAAATAATAAATAGACATAAAAATTAAATTAAAATATCTTTTAGATCCCGTTTGAATAAGATTAAAATCTGATCAAATCAGTTTTTAATCTCTTTTGTAATTTTTTTAAAACTTGAAATTAAATATCATAAGTAATAAATTTATCTTTCTTAAGTCTATATGATATTATTTATTATGCTTTATTATTATTAAAGACATCTCTAATATTTAGAAATTAAAGAATCATCATAAATTATTTATTATTAAAGACATCTCTTATATAATAAAATTTAAAGTTGGTAGGGTCAAGAAATGGAGTGGGTCCTAAATAAATGTAAATATTGGTTTAATTTTCTTAATATTTTTTTCTAAAATTTCAGAGTTTCTCCATCATTAAATAGACATAAAAATTAAATTAAAATATCTTTTAAAGCCCGTTTGGATAAGATTAAAATCTGGTCAAATCAGTTTTTAATTTCTTTTGTAACTTTTTTGTAGATGTGTAGTAAAATAAAAAAAGTACTTAAAAAAAATTAAATTTGATTAAAAAAAGCAAAAAATGAGACGTCGGGTACCCCAACTTTTTACATTTTATATTAAAATTCTTTTTAGTTTGATCAAGACATTTACATTTTTATCCCTTTTATTTTCTTCTAATTCCAATAATACCCCAAATTTGTAGCGCTTAAATATATAAAGAAAAACAAAAAAAAAAATAAAGAAAAACAAACAAACAAAAATTAACCCCAAAATAAAAGAGCAAAAAAATGAGTTTATTTAGACTCTGTAGTTAGCTGTTTCTATTTAGACAACTCATTTTTTTGCTTTTTTATTTTGGATTTAATTTTTTTCTTTATTTTTTTTTGTTTTCCTTTATATATTTAAGGGCTACAAATTTGGGGTATTGTTGAAATTAGAGTAAAATATAAAGGATAAAAATGTAAATGTCTTGATCAAACTAAACATAATTTTAATCTAAAATGTAAAAAGTTAGGAGTATTCGATGTCTCACTTTTTGCTTTTTTTTGTTTTTATCAAATTTTAACTTTTTTAAGTTCTTTTTTTATTTTACTACGCATCTAATAAAGCTACAAAAGAGATTAAAAAATGATTTGATCATATTTTAATATTATTCAAACGAGATCTACAAGATATTTTAATTTTATTTTTATGTCTATTTATTATTTAATGATGGGACAATTTTAAAATATTAAGAAAAGAATATTAAGAAAATTAAATCAATATTTACATTTATTTAGGTGCCACTCCATTTCTTGACCCTACCAATTTAAATTTTATTATAGAGATGTCCTTAATAATAAAAAATATATGATGAGTCTTTAATTTCTAAATATTAGCGATGCCTTTAATAATAGTAAACCATAATAAATAATATCATATAGACTTAATAAAGATAAATTTATTACTTATGAGATTTAATTTCAAGTTTTTAATATCCAAATTTTGTTACACTAAAATAAAATTAAATAATAAAAAATATAAATTATCACCATGATTGAGTGACCAAAAAAATAATTTGTTTACAAATATCAATAAATAAAAATTAGGAAAAAATTAAAATGAAGCAAAAAATAAAAAGTTCAATTTATTTAGTATAGTAATAAGAGAAAAAAATTGAAGAAAAAGAACAAAGAAAGAAAAACAAAAGAATAATAAATAAAAATTAACCCCATAAAGAAAAAGAAAAAAGTGATTTGTTGAAAAATTAAAAAGTTAAATAATTAAGAACACAAAAAAATAAAAAATGAGAATTCTTTTAAGTGATGGGACCCAAAAGGTCCATAAGTCAAAAAACTAGGTGCCTCATGCAAGTATGACTTGGTGCATGAGGCTCATACTAAAATTTTCCTTATTTCGAGATTATCACATCAATGAAATTTACTATAAAGAATAACATATTGATATACAATAATTTTATTTGATGACATAAAAAATTAATGGCAAAACAAAACTTGAAGTTTGAAAATATTTTTATTAAATGATTAAAATGCAAAGTCAAAGTGTAAAGCTTCTTTAAAGCTTAGTTAAAAACAGAAGTCCAAATACGTTGTTATCAAAAATATTTACAAAATACATTGTAAGAAAATGTAACTTAGGTTTGGGCCACAGGTGATAAAAGAGTTTTAAAATGAGGTGTAGGTGACACAAGTCTTAATTATTAGTTGGAGGTGACAATTACTTTATTATGGATTAAGAAAGTTGGGAAAGTTTGAAAATAACCCACAAGTTTTTAAATTTATACTTTGATCCCAATGTATACCTAAAATAACGGAAAACGGAGGAAAAAAAGACTTTTTTCTCTCTCTTCTCATCCATTGTTGTTTTCTCTCTCTTAGCGATTTTTGTTGTTCATTGTTTCTGTTTCTGTTTCTGCTACTTTATTCATCATCTTCTGCTTCATTATCATCATCTTCTACTTCATTATCATCTTCATCTTCTTCTTGTCAACCATTTGTTGTTGTTGTTGTTGTTGGTACAGCACTGCTGCTGCGATCTGACCAATTTCTTAGGTCAAATTTTATTTACTACATCACTTTCCACTTTGGCATTACTTCATAGGTGACTATGGTAAGTAAAATTATGATTTTTATTCGCATTTGTCATCTGGGTACACTTCTGTTTTTCCAACAATGGATAGAACCCCGATCATGAATCCAACATAAGTGCCCACAATTTAAACAGATCAATCATTTGGTGCATCAGATGATCAATCTGTTGCATCAGAAGATCTATCTGTTGCATCAGACTGTTTATCTATTGCATCAGACATATTATCTGTTTAATCAGACGTCTTATCTTTTGTATCAGGATGTTTATCTGTTGCACCAAACTAATTATCAGTTGCACCAGACTAATTATCTGTTGCAACGAATGATTAATCTGTTTAAAACAACACAAATCAACCCCTGCCATAAACCCAACAGATAACCAATATATTTTTTACTCTTGCTATTGCTACTGGATTCAAAATTATTTCTTACGTCCAATTATCCGTCGCAAATTTCCTAATTCGATTTCTCACTTTACTTGTATTTTTCATTAATCAAGAAAAGATTAAAAAAAATTCATATTTTATAGCATTAATCACTTTTTCTTCAAATTAAAATGGAAATATCATTTAATAGGGGGACTATACGCCGACCGACGTTAAAAACTTTCTTCTCTTATGAAATTTCGATTGAATAGCAAACAATGGTTATTTCAAACACGTCTATTGTCCCACCAACTGATCAGTGGGTTATGGTAAACTAGACATGTTATTAATTATTTTTCTTAATCAATGTGGCATCTCAATTTTGGAACGGGTAATTTGAGACGGAGGGAGTACGAATTAAAATGTCAGAGCAAGCAAAGCAACAAACTAGTCATCTGTTGAAACAGACTATTTATCTGTTACATCACTTTCTTATCTGTTGCAACATGAGTAATTTGTTTTGAACAACACATCAATGTCTGCCACAAACCCAACAGATAAATTTTGCTATTGCTACTGAATTCTAAATTATTCCTTTTTACACCGAATCGTCGACATGTCTGTTGAGAAGATAATAGACATAATGAAAATTAAATATAGATTAAAACGTCAAAGATCAAACATAATTTATTTATTAAATAAAAACAAATAAAAATACATATAATAGACTAAAAGAAAAATAATAATCTAATTATTATTATTATCATCATCATCATCATCATTGCCAGCCGGCCAATCTTCAACCGGAAGTAGCAAGGCCCTCTTCAGCTTGCGTATCTCGCGGAGCATTCTTGCTCTAACTCGTCCCAGTTCCCATTGCAGGTCATGAACTTGATTTCGAAGTTCATTCAGGGCGTCTTGTAGAAAAGCAACGTCCCACACTGGGTCAGCCATAATCTTATCTTCTAGAGCGTAATATGAAAGACGAGATGCAATAAATAAATAGAGTGTAGTTGAACGAACGATTGAGTAAGAAGGGACCTATTTATAGAGGATTGAATTTGAATGAGAGGCAAAAAGGCGCGACTATTCACCTCTATACATTAATTACATTTTTGATTAAATTATGAAAATAAATATTGTGATATAAGTCATGACTTTTCAGATTACTATTATTAATTAGTTCTTTCGATGAACCGTTTTTATTGAGTTGTGGCAACAGATTCTATATCTGTTGCATCAGATAACACATCTGTGACAACATATATATTATACGTTGCAACAAATATAAAATATGTTGCATCAGATAACCTATCTATTGAACATATAATCTAACTGTTCACCTCCATTTATTAATTACATTTTTGATTAATGTGAAAAGTAATGACTTAAATAAATTAAGAAATATTGTGATAAGTCATGACTTTTCAGATTATTATTATTAATTAGTTCTTTCCAAGAACCTCTTTTATTGAGTTGTGACTCGATATAGATTGCATCAGATAAATCATCTGTGACAATAGAGATATCATCTGTTGCAACAATAGTGAACCTGTTGCATCAGATAATTTATTTGTTGCAACATATAATCTATTTTTTTTTTAAAATAACTATCATCATATCATTAATCCAAATTTGCTTACTTTTTTATTTTATAAGTAAAAAAAATACCTTTTCAAATTCCTTAATAAAATAATAACCATTTTATTATATAATAAATAATTTTAAAAACAAATTCAAAAATAAAGTGGTGAAAAGTCACGATCAGTTATTAAAATTGTGTTTATCATTTATTTCCTTATTATTTATTTACGGAACATTTTTCATATTGAATAATCGGAAAGTCATGTCTTTTTCTTTTCACCATTTCAATAACAACAATAACCCTTTTTTATTAATAACCGCCAGGTGCAACATATGATCGATCTGTCGTAGCAGATTAACCTCTGTTGACATAAATTGCTGCTCAATCCCTACCACCAACCGTCGATGACATGTTGAGAACAAGGAATAAACAAAATGATTATTATTAAATACTAAATAAGAATTAAAAATTCAAAGTCGACAACAAAATGAAATGAATGTTCATAGATTTTTGAATCCCTTGGGTAGATCCGATATACAAAAGGAGGAAAATACATACATGCGCTAAAATAAAAAACATTACCTAATTATTATTACTACTATTATTATTATTGTCAATCAGATATTTTTCATCCAGCAGCCTTGCTCCAAGTCTGCCAAATCTCTCTGGAATTCATCAAACTGCCTTTGAAGTTCACGCAAGGACTCGATATGAATATGCTTGTACGAATCTGGATCATCCATATTTGTAAGGAGAGACCTATTTATAAATTATTGTATCTCGGAAAGAAAAGAAAATTGCTTTAAAATAAATCTAACAGATGGGTAATCTATTGCAAAATATATTATTTCTGTTAGATAACTTACAATACAACATACTGGCAATATTTTGCAATAGATGTATATATCTGTTTGATTTTTGCAACAGGTTGATCAACTATCGTAACAGATGTCTCCAATTGTTTGACAATATAAACAAATGTGTCATCTGTTGCAACTAGCTAGTCATCTGTTTATTCAATTTAAGCCATAGATGGGCTAGGAAGAATAAGGTGCGTGCATATGGATCCACTATCATATGTGTGGGAGTTAAGTATGTATTACTGATAAGGTCACCGGGACAACACACATAAAGTATAATGTTTTTGTGAATGCAGTTTTTAACCGATTAGGAATTGATCATTCAAACAAAATCCTGCATTGTACCGTTAAGTTTGAAGGGTTCAAAATTGATAAGGCCGAGGACCTCATGAAGATGGTGAAAATACCCTGTTACGAATTACTGACAGTTATTGCTCGTGTTTATGCGTGTCAAGTTTTGAGAAAGGATCAATATTTGTCGTCACTGCAGAGAACCAATAGCGATTAAACTTAACTTTACGTGTGCATTGGACCCTTAGAGGGCCCTCGAAGCCTCGCACTGTATCAAACAAGAATGGAAAACCAATATAGTTATTGCCCTGGCCAAAATTTATATGGCTGGGTTGCTCGCTCGGGGTGATGATTATATGTCAGAAGGTGCGGTTGGAGAATGCTTCCAAGGGAAAATGGGTGGTTGATGGAAGACTATATCATCTGAGAGCTAATTGAAGAAGATACATATGGTAGAAAGTAACTTCTAACGAATCTGGCCGATGGAATTATCTTAACAGATGTGAAATCTGAATCAAGTGCAAATATAAAAGTGTATTCGGTAATGAAATTTCATCTGTTGTGTCGCTGAAAGAAAAATAATGCAGATGGACGCTTTTCTAGGGAGCTGCGTGGTCGGGATTATCACCTAGGTAGAAAATAGGAGAAGATCAACAAAGCAGCCTCACGGGCATCGAGGGTTGAAATGACGTTCAGAAAGTCTAGAAAACTTACGCCAACAACAACTGTAGTTAAAATAAGGAAATTAAGCGAAGGCGGCAATTTCTGAATTTTAAATTTTATCCCATGCCTTCTTATTTATGTTTTCGATCAGGTCCACTGCCGTTGACCTGATCGGAACCACAAACGAGATTGAAAGGCAAATAGAGTATAATTACTTCCTTAGCAATATGGATTAATTGATTGTGTTTTCTTGACTTAGCATGCTTTCAACATTCCTTGGAGAAGATCAGATGCTTGCTGTAGTATGTAAATCCCGATAATTTTCAAGCTTGACTCCAGGTTGTTTATTCTGTATTCAAGCTGGTCGTTGCCGTCTTCGAAGTTATTAAGGAGTTCCTCGTCTCTTGTGAGCTCGATCAGGAAAACTACCTTCAAAGTTGTGGCATTCTAGAAGCCCTTTAGAACACTTTCTTCAGAAGCCTTAAAGGATACATGGAGGGTCGCAGTGTTCGTTTTAGGTCAAAATGTGTTGATGCACATTGAAGATGTAGTCCCAACAGTTGAACAACACACTTTTATCGAGCGTTGATCCATGTATCTTGCTCAACCAATTTGATAAATTAGTAAGCATGGAGTTACGTAGCGTGTGATCTAAACCGGATCTACCAAGCCTATCAAACGTTACGTAACTCTGAGTTCATTACCTTATAAAAAAAATATGCTCGAGTTAGTGCACAAATCAAACAAGCCCAATCTGTCAGCCTTTTTGCTGATCACTCTTCTACAATATAGATGACAAGATATCTGCTATGCAAAAGTCTACACCATCGCCAGACATGCTTGCCTAGGAGCAATTCTTCAGAAGACATCAACAAATATCTTCAGAAGAATTGCTCCCAGGCAAGCATGTCTGGTGACGGTGTAGACTTTTGCATAGAAGATATCTTGTTATCTATATTGGCAAAGAGCGATCAACATAAAGGCTGAGAGATTGAGCTCGTTTGATTTGTGCACTAACTCGATCATATTCTTTTGATAGGGCAATGAGCTTGGAGTTACGTAACGTTTGATAGGATTTATAGAGATAGTTTAGATCACACTCTACGTAACTCTATGCTTACTAATTTATCAAATTGGTTGAGCAAGATACATGGAGTAACGCTCGATAAAAGTGTGTTGTTCAACTGTTGGCACCACATCTTCAACGTGCATCAACACATTTTGACCTAAAATAAACACAGAGACCCTCCATGTATCCTATAAGGCTTCTGAAGAAAGTATTCTGAAGGGATTCTATAATGCCACAACTTTGAAGGCGGTATCCCTGATCGAGCTCACAAGAGATGAGCAACTCCTGACCAACTTCGAAGATGGCAACAACCAACTTGAATACAGAATCAGCAAGCTGGAGGCAAACTTGAAAATTATTGGGATTCACATACTACAACAAGCATCTGATCTTCTCCAAGGAATGTTGAAAACATGTTAAGGCAAGAAAACACAATAAATTATAACCATATTTCTAAGGAAACAATGATACTCTATTTGCCTTTCAATCTCATTTGTGGTTCCGATTAGGTCAACGACAAGGGACCTGATCAAAAACTCAAACAAGAAAGCATGGGATGAAATTTAAAATTCAAAAATTTCCGCCTTCGCTTAGATTCCTTATTTTAACTGCAGTTGTTGTTGGAGTAAGTTTTCTAAACTTTTTGTACATCATTTCAACCCTCGATGCCCGTGAGTCTTCTTCGTTGGTCTTCTCTTATTTTCTATCAAGGTGATTATCCCGACCACGTAGCTCCCTAGAAAAGTATCCATCTGCATTGTTTTTCTTTCAGAGACACAATAGATGAAGTTACATTACCGGATACACTTTCATATTTACACTTGATTCAGATCTCGCATCTGTTAATATAATTCCATTGGCTAGATTCACTAGAAGTTACTTTCTACCCTATGTCTCTTCTTTAATTAGCTCTCAGATGATATAGTCTTCCATCAACCACACATTTTCCCTCGAAGGAATTCTCCTACCGCACCTTCTGGCATATAATTATCATCCCGAGAGAGCAACCCAACCATATAAATTTTGGCCAGGGAAATAGCTATATTGGTTTTTCATTCTTGTTAGATGCAATGCTAAGCTTTGAAGGCCCTCTAAGGGTCCAATTCACCCTAAAATTTAGTCCAATCGCTATTGAATCTCTTTACAATGACACCAAAACTAGATCTCTTTACAATACTTGACAAATAAACATGAGCAACAATCGACATTAAATCTTAAAAGGGTATTAGAACCATATTCATGGTCCCTCAGCCTTATCAGTTCGGACCTACCAAACTTAGCGGTAAAATTGCAGACATCTTGTTTGAACAATCTATGACTAATCAGTAAAAACAACATTCACAAAATTAGTGCACTCTATGTGTGTTTCCATGATAACATTATCAGTAATACATACCTCCCACATATGAAGTAGTTTCATCTGCAAGCAGCTTATTCCTTCGAACCCATCTTTACTGTAGCCTCTTGCGATAGTCCGTCAAAAGTTGATCAACTGTCAGTTCCTTATATCTAGAAAGAAGAGGAGAAAAATTAATGTCACAAAAATGAACATTATCCATCTGTTGCATCAGATGTGGAGTCTGTTGCAACAGATGTGGAGTCTATTGCAACAGATGTGGAGTCTCATGGAATACATCAAACCATCCTTTCTGGTGGTTTTATTTGTTTCAACAGTTTCTCCATCTGTTGCAACATCAACAACAACATAAACATCAACAAAAAAGAAATGACATTTGTTCCAATAATATCATAAACAACAAAGAAGCAACATCCTTTGTTCCAGAACCATCAACAACACCACACCACAAGTTCCAACAATGCCAACCCCACTAACAACATCAATAACTGCATCAATAATAAACAAAAAAATAAAATACATACAAAAAAAATGATATTGCCAACAAGGCTTTTAAACTTCTCCCAACAGATGACTTTTTTCTCATATTGTAATAAAAATTCTCGATTTGTTTATTCAACACTTAAAATTTCCTTTATTATTTTTTTAATAAATATGATATGGGTAAATAGTAATTAAATAAAAAAACATATGTAAATAACTTGCAAATAAGAAGACGAGAATGAAAGAGCAATAATAAACCATACCTTAATATCAAAAAGGAGATCAAAATAGAAATTTAAGTCGAGGAAAGATATGGATCGGTTTAGATCCGAAAAGATATTTATGAGAAGAGAAGATAAAAGAGAGAAAAAAGGCTGTGACCCTAAAGAGGAGAGAAAGAAAAAGATGAGAGTTGAATAAAATAAACTGAAGCTGAAGGAAGAGATGAGATGAGATAATTTCTATAGATGTATTGTGTATGTAGACGTGGTGGTTTTCAATATTCATTAATTTCATTAATAATTTGAGGGGCACAAAGAAGACTAAGACTACTGACATTGAAAAGACAAGACAAGACTTGTCAATGAACTCACTTTTGAGATATCCAAGAAACATTTTTTACCGCCTTTAGTAGTAAGTACTACTACTTGATATTATCTACTCGGACCAGAAGCCTGCTTTAAAATTAAAAGAGAAAAAAAGATTTTCAAATAGATATGTCATCTGTTGCAACATATATAAATATCTGTTTAGAAATCCGAACATCTCAGTCATCTGTTACAAGAAATATAAATATCTGTTTAAAAATTCCAACAGCTCAGTCATCTGTGACAACAGATGAAAATATTTATTTGATAATTAATAAAATCAGATATGTCATCTGTTATAAAAAATATAAATATCTGTTTGAAAATTTCCAAAAGCTCAGTCATCTGTCATAACAGATGCAAATTTCTATTTGATAATTAAATCAAATATGTCATATGTTGCAATAGATATGAATACCTGTTTGAAAATTTTCAACAGCTCAGTCGTTTGTTGTAATAGATTTTATTTCAATTGATTTAGGTGGAACTAGGGATGAATGAATGAGCTCGTAGCGTCAACTACAAATCCAATCGAGTCTTTGCAATTGTATGGCATTGGTATTGCGTTCATCTCGACCCGAGTCGTCGATCGATCACTCTGAGTTGAAATGAGTTCTCATTAACTCAATGTTAGGATAGTGATAGTACCTAAGTTGATTTATTTGGAACTAGGGATGAATGAATGAGCTCTCAGGGTCAACTACAAATCAAATTGAGTTCTTGCAATTGTATGGCATTAGTATTGTGTTCATCCTAACCCGAGTCGTCAATCGATCACTCTGAGTTGAAATGAGTTCTCATCAACTCAATGTTAGGATAGTGATAGTACCTAAGTTGATTTAGGTGGAACTAGGGATGAATGAATGAGCTCGCAGGGTCAACTATAAATCCAATCGAGTCTTTGCAATTGCATTGCGTTGGTATTGCATTCATCCCGACCCCAGTCGTCGATCGATCACTCTGAGTTAAAATGAGTTCTCATCAACTCAATGATAGGATAGTGATAGTACCTAATTTTATTTATGTGGAACTAGGGATGAATGAATGAGCTTGTAGGGTCAACTACAAATCTAATCGAGTCTTTGTAATTGCATGGCGTTGGTATTGCGTTCATCCCGACTCGAGTCGTCGATCGATCTCTCTGAGTTGAAATGAGTTCTCATCAACTCAATGTTAGGATAGTGATATTACCTAAGTTTATTTAGGTGGAATTACGGATGAATGAATGAGCTCGCAAGGTCAACTACAAAACCAATCGAGTCTTTGCAATTGCATGGCATGGGTATTGCGTTCATCTCGACCCGAGTCGTCGATCGATCACTCTGAGTTGAAATGAGTTCTCATCAACTCAATGTTTTAAAAAATTTATCTTTTAAAAATTTCAAAATTAATTAAGATCAATTCGGACCAAATTCACAATTTAAAAACTTGTCATTCTTTTCCAAAATTACAAATCAACCCATACAAATCATCCATTTGCGCGAAAAACTTTTCATTTCAAATCTTAAGTTCTCTCTATTCTCTCTCTCTCTCTCTCGGGGTCTCCTCTCCCTCTCAACAATACAAGAAACAACTGCTCAACATATTTCTCAGCCCTTCAAAACAGGTTAATTTTCTTTCCATTTACGACTACATATAGTTTTTTTTTTTTGACTTTATTCCCGCTTGTATCCGCCGTTTTCTCTGTCTTCGCATGTAACAGAGTTCGAGAAGAGTTCTACATTTGTTCTTTATTCTAAAAAAATAGGGATTTTTAGTTAATGATGAAAAAGAAGACTTTTAGTTGTATTATCTTTGAGAATGAGTTAACAATTTTGAGTTTTGATGCTAAAAAAGTAGGAAGCACCCGAGAAAACTCTAGTTTTTCTCTCAGTGTTTTGTTGACTGTCGTGGTATTGTTGGATGGTGTTTGTGGTGTTGTTGGTGGCTGTTGTTGGTGGTGTTGGTATTTGTGTTTTTTGGCGGTGGTGTCGGTGGTCTTAGTGTTGGTATTGGTGGTATTGGTGGTGGCATTGGTTGTGGTGGTGGTGGTCCATCTGTTGCAACGGGTGGAAGATCTGTGGGAAGATATTAAATAGGTCTTCAAACAGATTCTCCATCTGTTCCAACTGATGGGTTATCCGTTGGAGTATTTTCTTGTAATGTGGCATAGAATAAATTATTGAAATTTGTCCACCTGTTGCAACCAGTGGAATATCTGTTGGGAGATATTAAATAGGTCTTCAAACAGATTCGGGTTCCCCATCTGTTCCAACTAATGGGTTGTCCGTTAGAGTATTTTTTTTTTGGTGATATGGTAAGAATAATTTATTGAAATTTGTCTCACGTTTTTTAAAAGAATTATGCAGACATCAAATGCAATGTATTTTTTGTTTTTCTTTTGTTTGTAGTTAAAAGATGTCTCCCAAAAGAAAAGAAACTGAAAGTGGAGAAAGTGCATCAACTTCCGATCACCAAACAAAAAAGGCTAGAGTACAAATAGATTCAGAGAAACTTCCAGAACAATCTCAGTCAGGGCAAAATAAAGCCGAGGAAAGTGATAACTCCTCCTCACCAATGGGGCGTGAAATAATATCAAAATTCCAGCATGATTCTTTCAAAACCATTAGTATTGACAAGTTTCAAGTTGTGATGCCGATGAATAACCCTAAAGCAGTATTTGGTGATCTTGTACTTAAATGTCAGTTGGGGAAACCTTTGACGAACTTAGGAGTATTATGAAGAAGGAAGACATAGTTGGACTTTTTAAGAAGAGATGCTTTGCACACTTTCTTAAGCTGTCTGGGCCCCGCTCTCTCCGTTTCCCAATGATCACAGTATATGGCCTTCTCAAGTGTAGAATCATATATGCGGGGGATGATGGAGGTCCGAAGGAGGGCGGAAAAAAGATGAATGAAGTCTGGATCCACTATTGTGGCATGCCAGTTTGTTTTAGATTGAAAGAGTTTGTCATTGTGACGGGCTTGAGATGCGATCGTCCAGAAGAACCTCCCATCAAGAATATACCCCACAAAGGGTTAAAAAAATACAAGGTAAAAAAAGATGGGTTGTTGGGCATTGTTGGACCTAGCTACAAAGTGGAGGATTTGATAGCGGATCTCAAGAATAAAGACATACCAAATCACTACAGGGAGAAATTGTGCTTAGTTTGGTTTGTCCATTCCATTTTATTGGCAAGAGACGTCAAGAAAGTCATAGAACGTGATTTGTTGGCGCTTGCTGATGATTTTGAGAAATTCAACGATTATCCCTGGAGATACAACAACTACTACTTGACTGTCAAATATTTACTAAAAGAGCTAAAGCCAAAGACGACCACATTATACGACTTTCCTTAGGCTTTCATGGTAAAATTGATCACTATTTTTACTCATTCATTAATTTATATTGAATATACTTGTGACTTTTTTTTTGCTTGCTTCCTGTTTACAATTTTTAGGCTTGGGCATGTGAAGCCATTCCTCCCCTACGAAAGCATTTCAAGGATTACCCGGATAAGGTTTCTCATCCAAGGATCCTTAGGTGGTTGGTTGCAGTAGAGAGAAACAAAATAAATATTAACGAGGATGATCTCTTTAACCCTCCAGATGATTTAGTACATCTTCTTTCAACTAAAATAATTTGACTCAAAGAAAGATATTGAAGCAGATGTTCCATCTATTGTGACAGATGGGTAGTCTGTTGTAACAGATTACCCATCAACTACAACTGGTGCAACAGATAGGTAATCTGCTGCAATAGACGATCCATATTTCACAACAGATTAACCATATGTTGCTCTGGTCTCTGAACCCTACTCAATAGATTACCCATCTACTGTAAATTATGCAACAGATGGGTATTCTGATGCAACATGTTATCAATCTGTTTCAATATACAGATCAGCTATTGTGGTAGCCAGATTATCTGTAGCATAAGTTGGCTGTGTTAACATAACCCGAGCCCCATGTAACCCAACTGACTGTAAATTATTATTATATGATTTAAATTCCTCCTGTATTTTTTGTATAGGTTGTGCATCTTGGATCGTGCCTACCATTGATGAGCTGGGGATGATTTTTTTTCTTACTCTGGGTCTTATTGATACAAAAAAAGAACCAACGGTGGAGTTAATAAAGAAGGAATTGGATGGAGCAACATCCATAAGAAGAGAAGTTAGGCAAGGCCAATCTAATGCTGAAGCTCTTCACGACCAAACTCAAACTGCAATAGATCTGGGTGCTTCTTCTGGGGCTGTTGCTGGTGGATTTGTTTGTGATGGTGGCAGTTATCCTGCTGCTGCTTCTGCTGCCAGTCGTGATTATGAGCATGTTGGTGCTCAGTAAAAAATAAATATGTTTGAAAACACCCCTTGCATAGGTCCTCCCTCTCACCCCTACACCGGTCCCTCCCACCCTTACAGTGGTCCCTCTCACCCTTTCTTACCCTCATGTTCTCATTGCAAATGCAAAGTGTGCAAGGACAAAGAGGATAAACTCCTCGACAAGCTAGAGGCTATTACTGAAGCTACCAAGAAGTTGAAATACATGAGAGGTGTCATACCATCCAACGAGGTGAGGGAGCCATGCACTCCTACAGTAGAGGTTAGAAGGAAGAGAAGAAAAATTAGAAAAATTCTCTCCATTCTGAAATCAGCAAAAATTGCAACTCCCCCCACTCCAATAGTTGTTGAAGTTTAGGGGCCGCCGAAGAAGGTGCACATATTCGCGACACTTGGCAAGGAGAAAAAGAAGGAACTGGAAGAATTCATCAAAATGAAGGTTCAAAAAGAATACACCATGCATTCATTTGCCGCCAAAGACTTCTCGAATATGACAAATATGTACATGTGGTACGAGTACAAGGTAAATTTACTTTTGCTAACCTACCCTTCCAATCTACTCTATGAAGAAGATTATACGCAGCTGATGTGTAATCTGTCGCAAAAACTTGGTATTCTATTGCAACATAATACATATCTGTTGCATAAGTTGCGTTGGCTGGGTAATCTGTGAACTGATTCAGAGAACCCTCTGCATCAGATTCTTTTGACTATTTTTTTATTCTTTACAATAACTAACCTATTTAAAAATTTTCTTTTTATACCACAGTATGTTGATGAAATTCTCTACCTCATGAGAGGTAGACACTTAGCGTACCCGGATGCTTATGATGCTGCCGATAGGATAATGGACCTCAACTTCTACAACAATTTCAAGGATGGGTACGCTAAACTCTGTAAAAGAGCTAATTTCGTGGCCCAAGATTTGATCAGTTAGTTTTTACGTTCCAATGGGATGAAGAAGCGATTAAATATGTTAGAGGAAATGGGCCATATCCACACGGCAAGAGCTGGACCAAGGCAAAGAGAATCCTTGCAGTCATGAACGTGGATGTCACCCATTTTCTCACTGTTGAGATACTACTATACGAGGGAAAGAATAAGGTTTATGACTACAACTTACCTGTCTTCAGCGAGAAGACGTTTTTAACCCATATGCAGCCACTCTTGAAGTTGTTGCCCAAGTTGTTGACGCAGAGTAAGATGATGGATCATTTGCCGACTGAAGTCTTGGTGAAGGAATCATGGGATTTTGAAGGTCGAAATAAGAACATCCATCTCCCAACAAATACAACTGGTGCAGTGTGCGGGCCGTACTTGCTTGCATACATCGAGTGTTTGCTGACCGACACATAAATGACCGGTGTGTGCGACACCATTGTGGGAAAGATGCAATGGTTCTAGTCATATGGGGTAATAACTAAATGGTTGAAGCCCGTGTATAAAAAAAGAGCATGTACAAAGACAGAGACGAACATGATAACAAATTTTCATTTCAAGCCAATTCACTTTACATGTAGGGGCAATAATTTTTATGTCTGGCCAAGTTGAATTTTTATAATGCAACAGATTTTTTATCTATCGTAACAGATATAGTACCTATTTTAATAGATTGATTATCTGTTGGAATAGGTTGGTCATCTGTTGCGTTATGCAGATGTTCCCCGTCTATCTTTCGCAACAGATTTACGATCTGTTGCAACATATAACTTATCTGTTGCAACTGATCGGTAATTTATTGGAGTAAATAAAAAAAGTAGAAAGACCTATTATATAATTTCCAGAAGATGACCTACGTGCTGCATCTCATGTTTAAACATATGTCTAAATCTGTCAGATAAAATAAATCAAAGCCTTCAGAAATTACATAAAATAACTCAACAAATAAATGAAATGTAAAAAAAATCATTATGGGTAAAAATGATCTACTCTACAAATAAATCAACAAGTTAAACTAAGAAAGATAGTTTATTACATTGACGGACTCAAGCTATAAAGATCTAATCAATATGGACAAGTTGTTCTTCATCCAATGCTACAGAATTCGGCTTTGGTCATCGTGGATCTTTAACGTCGGTTGCGTACGGCTTCTGAGGTTTCACTTCTCCATATTTCTATAAAAGAGCATCATATCTTTTGCGGAGTAATACGGTATTAAGTCCATCATTTGGTACTTGTAATCCATCGCTCAAATACTCGGCATAGGCGGCAACAAAAGGACCACAATCCCTGCATTATAAAAAAATAGATAATCCATATCTTGCAGTTCATACAAGGGTTGTGAAATTTGAGAAATGAAACTAAATCATGACACTTAAACTTAAAGGCTACCAATGGTTTGTTGAACAATTCCGTCAAGATATTGTACATCAAATGGATTAGCCATTTTATCACGGTATACTTCAATCGTCGACCAATCAGTATGAACCTTTTGGTCCAAAAATATCCTCATATCAAGGTAAGTAGGCAATATTTTGGCCAGCTTTTGTATCTCAGACAATGGCCCAGAACGTCTCCTTCGCGATATCAAGTCATAAACTCGGATGCGCCTCTCTTTTAGAACGACGATAACCAACACCCAATAGAATTCATCATCATAATTGATTGGGATGTACACTTCTTAGACCAAATGCCAAGGTAAGCCAGCCAGAATGCTAAAGCCTTTGATGATGTTGATTAAGCATTCCTCATTTTGGAAAACTTTCGGCTGCTGTTGACAATACCTATCGTACGCATTATTGATGTAAAATTTTCACAAAAAATTGCTTGTTGTATATCTGTATTTTTCTTGTGTTTGCAACTTGGCCTTCTTTCAGAGGTAGTAAAAAATGACATCGATGTGCTGCACATATTATCAAATATTTTGGATTACGTGACGAAAAAATCAATATTCAGATGCAATTAAATAAAGTATTAATTAATAGTAATAGGTATGGCATTTAAACCTCATCATTCCAACAAGTTTGGGACTGTGACATTAAATAGAACCAATTCTTCGTTCCGGGATGTGCAACAACAAAGTCGAACATATCAAAACCAAGACTCGATTCGTTCGCTTTGTAATACTGTCATTTTGTTTTCTACATGATGATTTATATGTGTTAATATCAGGTTCTTACAATAAGAATTGTATAAACCAATATCCATAAAAATGATTTATGTACCTGCCGACATAATGCTTTAACAGCCCATTGGCAATCAATTCTGAATAGTCATTGATCAACTGTGTTAGTTTTTTTGGAGCCTCGTCTGAGATGTTGAACCCTTCAAATGAGTAATTCTTCCGTTCTCCCAAACTGACAGACTCCCATTTTTCTTCTTCTTTGGAAACAATTAATGGATTATCAATTGTCATATTATGCTCTTCGACAGTAGCTGTGACATCCACCTGGAAAGCCAGAATTGTCAATGCTAAGTAGAGTTATACAACAGATTTTCCATCTGTTGCAACAGATGAGTCTTATGTTGCATCAGATGGATTATTTGTTGGGACAAATTCAAATAGGTAAATCAGAGCAGTACAATAATTTTGAACAGATGACCCATCTGTTGTAACATAAGACTCATCCGTTGAAACAGATAATGAATCTAAAACAGGTTAGACAACAGTTGCAACAGATGTTTATATCTGTTTGGTAATTTTCAGCAGATGTATCATCTGTTGAAACAGATATGTGCCTTTTTGTATTTTGGAACAGATGATGTACATTCACCTTCTTCAGCTTATGCTGCTCTTCAGTGGCCCTTGCACACTGAACATCGGTGTAAGACAAAGACAGAGACATTGCAATCTTGCTTTTTTTGATGATTGATGATGCCTTGGAAGATTCTTTCCTTCTCCTCTTAGCCTCCTTGATCTCTAGTGGAATGTCTGGATATGAAATCCTCTTTGATGGAATGACACCCCTCTTAGATGTCATTTCCTTCATAGAAGCAGTTAGTGTATTAATAGAATTTATCACTCCATCGTGTTTTGCCTTGAAGTCTTGACATTTGCATGAAGAACATTCGCTAGATGCGGCAAAATCTGGAGAAAAATCTGTACAACCATTATGATCATAATCATAATGGCTTGTTGTTTCAAAAACTGTAAGAGGAACATCATTAGCCCTACTCTCCAAAATTATTTTTCTTGTGATGGTTGTTGCTCCAAACAATTACATTTTTCTTCCATCAACGACCTTAGGGTCCGATAAAGTTTGCACAGATCGTAAAGTAAGAAAAATGGCATCTTCAACTCTCGGTTGGCCGGAACAAGCCAAGGATGGACAATCTAAAATAAATCGGTACATATATTAAGAATGATGATGAAATCATTTAATAATTAATTAAAACAAAAACTTGATTAGAATTAGACTTACTACTTCCTTAGGGGGATTGAAAAGATCAAGAAATTTTGCATTTTTATCGGTTTTGGCCGACAACCATCTCAGAATTCTTTGATAGGAAACTTCTTTCTGGTAGTTCACTTGTTGTCTCAAATAAGGAATGGCTTCAAATGCTCAAGCCTATAACATAACGCCAATAAATCAAAAGCATTATTGAATAAGAAAATAATGAATCATATCATGATAAAAGAAATATTTACCATGAAGGCCCATGGAAAACTATATAAGTTGACTGTTTTTGGCGTTAACGGAGTAAAAAAATATTCGACAGTCATTTTGAAGCTTTTATAACCCCAAGGATAGTTTTTAAATGCCTCAAGATCCTCGGAGAGATTTATTAAATCGAGGCTTATATTGTTGTTAACGTCTCTCGCCCAAAGAACATTATGTACAAACCAAACCAAGCACAATGATTGCTTGTGCTTCTTTGAAAGTCCTTTACCTTTCAACGCTTCTATCAGATTTTTGTTTTTGAAGCTTAGACCAATAATGGACACCAGGTCATCACGATCACTCGACTTACCTTTTCCTTTTTTAGGTGTGCGGGGTGCTTTTTATGGGTCAGAGTAGGTATAACTTGAGAAGGAGAAGGAGGATAACATTTTAGTTCGATAACTATGGAAAACTCCTTCTAACCAAAACAAACAGGCATGCCACAGTAATTTATCCATACCTTATCCATCTTATCTTTGTTTTCATACATAAATCCGCGCTTGAGAAGATCATATACTATTTTTATCTGGAAACGAGCATTGTTGTCCTTCGACAAATCAAGATATTGCCCAAAGCAGCTTTTCCTAAAATAAGAATCCAATTTTTGTTCTCGAAGTATTTTTCTGAAGGCGTCGAAAGATTTTCCCATGACTGACTTAATCACGAGATCATCCATTAAATCTGTGGCACCATCGTACTGCATTCTCACAGGATAACGATCAATGCTGAAGGTTTTGACCAACTCTTCGATGGAAAGGCTATTAGCATTTGAATCATCTCTTTTGAAAGATTCCTTCTTCCCGTGTTCATTATCTTCTGCTCCTGATTGAGATAACGCTTGTAAAGCAAGCTCATAGAGTGGTGGATATAGCTGAGCTGCTGCACTTGTTCCTTTACTTGGACTTGATTCGATTTATTTTCTTTTGGGAGCCATGTTATCTTAAATTAATAGGAATATAACATAGATTATAATTGATTAATGCATAATAGTAGTATAACAGTTCTAATAGACAACTAATCTGTTGCACTAGGTATGTTATATGTTGCAACATATAACCGACCTGTTGCAACAGATGAGTAATCCGTGGGAATCATAAAAATAGCACTAATCTGTTGCACCTGGTATTTTATCTGATGCAACATATAACTGACCCGTTGCAATGGATGAGTAATCCGTTGGAAACCATAAAAACAAATCACTAATTAGTTATCTGTTGGATTAATATTGTTTAGATTTCTTCCAAATAGAAGAGTTGTCTGTTGCAACAGATGAATGATCTGTTAAATTGTTCACCTGTTGCATCAGATTTTCATAGTTGCATCAGATTTTCATCTGTTGCATCAGATTTTCATTTGTTGCATCATATGTTTCATCTATTACATCAGATGTTTCAGCTGTTGCAATACCATTTTTACCAAGACAAACAACAAATCAACCCAGCAACACCAACACATCACACACACACACACTAAGAACATCAACTGTGATAAAAAATAACCAACAAATTTGAATCAACAGTACGACAACAACAAGAAGAAATGCCAGAAATTAGGATTTTATTTAGTCCACATTTTAATACTAAAAGAGTAGTTGGCTCAAGTTCCTCTGTTTCTTCATAATTTTTTACCTGTGAAAAAGAAAATGGGATGACGAAGAACTCGAAGTTGTTGTCCTCGGAGAAGTATTCACGTCGATTGACGGTTGAAAGTCAAAAAGGAACTTGCTAAACTATTTGTCGCCGGAGGTTGAAGGGAGAAATTTTGCAGAACTATTGGTTTGGAGAGAGTTGAGAGAAACTGAAGAGAGAGAGTGGTTGATTTGGATTGAAGAGGGGTGTGGTTTGGGTTGATTTGTATTTTTAAAAAGATTAGAAAGTTTTAAAAATATTAATCAAGTCCACAACTAACTTAATCAAGTTTTCTAATGATGTTTGACCCTATCTGTTAGTCAATGTCACCAATCCTTCATTCAAGACTTAAAAGACACCTTTTCTTCAATTTTCTCATGTAACTTCTTAATTCTTTTGTAACCCTGTCCTTTCAATTCTCCTTGAACGAATAAATTCATTTGGTGAGGTAATGCTTGAGTTAATTCAACCAATTCACCATTAAATCACTCTTGTAACATCCTTTGTCTTCACCTTTATAAAGAACTGTATTTGTGAACAAAAGGAATACCAACAAAGCGAAAGAAAAATATCTCCCTCCTTTCTTCCAAGTTCACTATTTCTGGGCAATAGTTTTGGGCAACCTCCAAACTTTCAGCCATGAGTGCATGCATTTGTAAGTAACTGTCGAACCTTGGGGCTTTATTGGCTAGAAGGATTTGCATCGGAGTCAAGCCAAAATTGCTTTCAAAGCAGTGGCTTTCCACGACATATTATTTGTGACTATTTTATTACAATTATAAATTTCAGCCCCATATCAATATTGTAGTAATTTTCAACAATTTGAAAGTGATTTTCTTACATACAACGTTGATAAATAACTATTTCTTTGAACAAAACTTTTCCTGATTTATCAAAACTTGAGCCATTGAATGAAAAGAATTTTAAACGTTGGTCATAAAAACTTCTGATTTACTTCAGACAATTAGAAATTGATTATGTTTTGATTAACGAACCTACTATTGATGGTTCTAACATTACTACTGGATCTAACACTGTTGTGGTTGATGATGTTGCTAAAAAGAAATTTGAAAAAGATAACAAAATAATTAGAGGACATTTGTTGAACTGTATGGTTAATCATTTGTTTGATTTATTTGTTACTTATAAATCTGCTAAGGAAATATGAGACAGTTTAGAAAATAAATAAGGTGCTGATGATGCACGAAAGAAAAAATATGTTGTCGGAAAGTGAATTAAATTTCAAATGGTTGACAATAAATCAATCATGGAACAAGTTCACGAATATGGAAATTTAACTGCTGATGTTCTCAATGAGGACATGAAGATGTGTGAGATTCTTCAGGCTAATGGTCTGCTTGAAAAATTTTCACCATCTTAGAGTGATTACAGAAATAAATTAATACATAAGAAAAAGAATTTAACTCTCCAAGAACTTATCAATCACCTGAGGACTGAGGAGACACTTATCAGTCACCTGAGGACTGAGGAGGCAAACCATCTCAAAGATAAGATGAAAGCACTTTCTTGTAATTCTTCTAAAGCTAACCCCGTGGAATATTTTGGTACTATTGCAATAGACAGGAATGAAGGCAAACAAAATAATGTCCAAAATAAGGAACAAGTGAAAAACAA
This sequence comes from Capsicum pubescens, assembly GCA_030864215.1. Lineage (NCBI taxonomy): Eukaryota > Viridiplantae > Streptophyta > Magnoliopsida > Solanales > Solanaceae > Capsicum > Capsicum pubescens. The sequence goes on along the minus strand of CM061543.1, from coordinate 49,789,756 downwards.
AAATCATTTCAACAAGTCAGAGAGTCAAATTAAAAGATTAAAGGGATCTTGCTTTGTCTGCGAAAAACTTGGCCACGGGAATGTCCAGTTCTATCTAAGAAAAGGACAATAGTCAAGGCAAAAAAGACAAGATGATGCCCAACCTCATCTTACTGAGGGTGATGAAGTAATTTTTGCATTAATCATCGAGGCAAATCTGATAGCTAACAAGACTGATCGGGTGTTAGACACAAGTGCTTCAAGACATTTCTGGCCCAATAAAGAATTATTTCATGACTTTGAGAAATCAATCGACAGTGAGTATGTCTACATGGGTAACTCTACTATTTTTGGAGTTATTAGTACAAAATTCTTTTTATTCAAATTAACTTCTGGTAAAATATTCGCTTTGAACAATGTTCTGTATGTTTACTCGCTCCGTAGAAACTTAGTTTCTGGAGCACTTCTTAATAAAATAGTCCTTAAATTTATTTTTTAAGATGATAAAATAATTATTTCTCATGAAGGAGACTTTGTTGTGAAGGGATATCTTTGTGGGAGCTTATTTATACTGAACACTAATCAAGAGATCTCCAATAATGCAAGCATTTCTAATTTTGCTTATATTGTTAAGTCAATTAATTTATGGCATGATAGACTAGGTCATGTTAATATTACTTCTATTAAAAGACTTTAAAAAATAAGTTAATTCCTCCAGTAAATATTGATAATATTTCTAAATGTCCTGTGTGTAGAAGCAAAGCATGTCAAGAAATCTTTTAAATATGTTACTAATAGAAAGACTGAATTGCTTAAACAAGTACATTTAAAATTAGCAGATTTCAAGAACACTATTAGCAAAACTGAAAAGGAGTATTACATTACTTTTGTTGATGACTTTTTTAGGCACACTAAGGTATACATCCTTAAGTCTAAATATGAGGCATAAAATATATTTTTAAAATTCAAAGCAGAAGTAGAAAATCAATAAGACAGAAAAAATCAAGATATTTAGATCTAATAGAGGTGGTGAATATAGTACTAAAATTCTAGAATATTTTTGTGATAAAAATGATATTATTCATGAGTTTATGCTTCATATACTTCCCAACAAAATGGTGTAGATGAACGAAAAAATAGAACCCTTAAAAAATAATGAATTCAATGCTTTTAAGCTCAGATCTACCATACTATATGTGGGGGGAAGCTGTCTTATCTGCATGTTATATTCTTAATAGAGTTCCTCTTAAAAAGTTAGACAATACCTCATTTGAGTTGTGGAAATGGTTTGCCCCTATCTTGAAATTTCTGAAAGTGTGAGAGTGTTTGACTAAGGTTGGTCTACCTAATTTTAGACAGGTAAATGTAGGCTCTAAGAATTTTGACACTGTCTTTATTGGTTATACTCAAAATAGTGTTGCATATAGATTTATGTCATTAAATGATTATTCTATTAGTGAATCTAGAGATGCCGAGTTTTTTGAGCATCTTTTTTCTTTGAAAATGGATGTGCCTAGTGATGTATAAAATAATACTTCTATATCTATATCTGTTAAATCTCATGTTATGCCCGTATCTGATGTTATTACTAATGAATATGAAGATGAACTTTGAAGGAGTAAAAGACATAGAATTGAGAATGGTTTTGTTCTTGATTTTTTCACCACCTTCTTAACTGAGAATTTTAATATAGATACTTTAAATGATGCATTAGTGTCTATCTACTTATTGAATGAAGTCCCTAAGACTTATGATGAAGCAATGAGTTTAATAGATGCAATGTTTTGAAAAGAGGCTATTACAAGTGAATCAGAATCTATAGTCTCTAATCACACTTGGGACTTGTATTATTTACCTACAGGTTGTATACCCATAACTATTAAATGGATATTTAAAAAGAAATTGAGGCTTGACGGCACAATTGATAAATATAAGGCTAGATTTGTGATTAGATATTTTAGCCAAAAGAAATGTGCTGATTATTTTGATACTTATTCCCCTGTGACTAAAATAGCAATCATTAGGATTCTTACTGCTCAAGCCACAATTCATAATTTAGTGGTACATCAAATGAATGTCAAAACTATATTTTTAAATGGTGATTTAGAGAAAAAGATCCATATGAACCTGAGAGTTTTGTGGTCCTAGGACAAGAGGATAAAGTATGCAAATTGAGAAAGTCTTTATATTAACTTAAACAGGCAGCTAAGCAGTGATATGAAAAATATAATTTTACATTAATGAATACTGATTTTGTCGTTAATTCACCTAATACCTGCGTTTATTCTAAAATAATAGAATCAGATTATGTGATTATATGTTTATATGTGGATGACATGTTAATCTTTGGCCCTAATGTGAATGTTGTAAATGAGACTAAATTTTTTTTATTTTCTAAATTTGAAATGAATATCTTGGAGAAGCTGATGTTATTTTTGGGATTATAATCAAAAGAACTGTTAGTGGTTTCTCTTTTGTGTTAGCCTCATTATATTGAAAAGATGTTGAAAATGTTTGATTGTTTTGATGTAGTTTCATATGAACTCCTTAGGATCCTACCATACAATTGAAAAAGGAAAAAGATTTCACTATTTCTTAAAATGAATATGCTAAAATAATTGAGTGTGTAATGTTACTCATGAACTATACTCGTCCTAATATAGCTTATGTTGTTAGTAGATTAAGTAGATATACTCATAATCCCAGTAGTGAACATTGAAATGCTCTTCACTGCTTGTTAAGGTATCTGAGAGGTACTATAAATTGGTGGTTGCATTTTAATAAATTTTCTGATACTTTAGAAGATTTTTTGATGCAAATTGGATGATTGACAATAATGAAGTTAGCTCCACCGGTGGTTGTGTGTTTACTTTGGGTGCAGATGCTATTTCATGAAAATCTTTAAAACAGACTTGTATAGAAAATTCTACCATGAAATATGAATTTATTGCTCTTGAGTTGACAGGACAAGAAGCTCTGTAAAACCCCGAATCTGGTACCCGAAATGCTACACAATGCTCATGACCCCGAAGGACCACAAGCTAACCCATGACTGATATGTGTACCTGTACACTGCATAACATCATGTAAAATGCAGAAATAGTACACTGAAACATTCCATAAGGTTCAAAAACTGAATAAAACATCTGATAAAACCATATCTGAATAATGTGGTATCATAATACCAAAACTGAAGTAAATGTCTGAAAATACTGAAGTCTGAATCTAGTCCGAAAACCTCTAACTGAATGAGCTGTCTGAATAAGGAGTTGATGGGACATATCCCCAACTAACTCCATCCACTAAAAACTAAGCTGAAATAATGAAATAAATAATCATAGCATCCTCGAATGATAAGAACTCACTGCTAAATCTGGCTGTTGAAATCTGGAATACTATTGATGCTCTGGAGCTCGTGCTTTTAAACCTATGGTATAAACACCATAGCGTAAATGCATCAGTACGATTGAATATACTAGTATGCAAGTGAGGTAGGATGAATGCAAAGGGTTTATATGCATGAACAATACTAGCTGACTGAATAACATGAACGTGAGAATATATGCATAAATACGTGAACTGTATCTGAGTTCGTGAGATTACTGACTGCTGAGTCTGAATACTGATATCATGAGTTACTGATAACTAATATAACTAATACTGAGAGACTGTGTCTGACAGTCTAGGGTCTGATGGAACTAGCTAAGTTTCGTACTATTCTGAGTTGACTGTGTCTGACAGTCCTGAAGGCTGTAGAATTATCTGAGTTCTATTACTGAGACTGAGACTGAAACTGTAACTATGGGAAGTATTCATCTAACCTACATGCCCCAAATAAAGAAATATAGATGAGTTGGGGTCCAATCTGTAACCCCAATGGGAAAGGTGTCAATACCGCACCACTGGTAAAGATAAGCTGTGGGTGACCCTCATCTGACAGTGTCCCTAAAAGAGAATGGTGGGACCCTCATCCGACAGTGTTTATCCACCTCATCAACCCTCATCTTTCAGTGTTGATGTCTCAACCTATGTTGGATACATAGTTCTGGAATGCAAGGATTACTTCTAAGGATCACACCCTCTTCTGTCAGTGTGTGTCCTCATCCTTGGGTTCACTCAGTGTTAAATCCTACTCCCATTTGAATAGACTCTGAACATGATTAACTAAACTGATATGGACTGAGTTCATTGAGTTCTGTCAACTTGGAAATCAAACCACAACATAAACATGGGTATAACTCAATTCATACCATGGAATCCAAAATTTATATTTTCAATAGGGTTTCATGAGCTCCATGGGTGAAAGGAACCCATGAATCAACACTTGACATACCTGGGTGGATGATTTCTTGAAGTTTGGTAGAGGAAAACTTAAATTCTTAACTTGGAATTAAACACCTAGGGTTTCTTGTTCTTGAGGGATTGATCTTTGAGGGAAACCCTAATTTGGTGTTGTAGATGAATAATGAAATTATGAGCCCAGATCTGGTATAATTAGGGGTTAAAATGGGTGGAAAAAGACCAAAATACCCTTTTAAAAATGACTTAAAATCGCTGATCGAAAGTGGAAACGATTTGGGCGATGGTCCGTCGCTGTCTCGACGGTCCTGACCATCACACTTTGCCATAACCTGAACTTTCTTCCTCGTCTGCGATGATTTAGGAGACGGTCCATCGCTGGCTCGATGGTCCGTCGGTCCTGACCGTCGCACTTGACCAGAAGTCGGGTTCACAGCCTTAGTCGCGATGACTTGGGAAACGGTCCATCGCTAGCTTGATGGTCCGTTGGCCTAACCTTTGCTTTTGGGTAGTTCTGATAGTTTTCTGTAAAACGTCCATAACTTTTTACTCCGATACCGAATTTGGACGAAATTGGTATCGTTGGAAAGTTAATTCAATTTCCCACATGATCAAAAGTCAAAATTAGAGAAATTATATCTGATTTAAATATTAATTATTTAGAAAGTCATCACTAACTCTTCTGGAGACTAGATTTCACTTAAAGAAAGTTCGGGATATTATAGCTGAGTGGCTGGAATTTTTTTCTGTAGATGTGCCATTATGGGGAAGACAAGTGTCACTAATTTATTTATATTGTGACTCAAACAACAATTAGGATTTCTAAAAATAGTGTATACATTGGAAAAAAATGTATTCACATATGACATGGTGCAGTTAAACAATTATTGAAACATGGTGTTATTTCTTTAAAATATGTAAAGTCCAAAAGAATTTTAAAGGATCCTATGACTAAGAATTTGATAAGGAAAATAGTCCTTAAATCTACGTGGATGATGGATATAAAGTCCATGGACTGAGGTAATATGATGGATACCCATGTGTGGGCAATGAAGCCATATAGGCCTTTAATAAACACTACATACCTTATCCCTATGACACGAGGTAGTGTATTATAAGGTTGAACTTAATTATTCACTTAATGATTCATAGCCTTAAGGTGGTCTATGAGATAGACTTGATGGATCACCAGCGTGAGTGTAAAGGGTTGATCGCCTTCTATGAAAGATTTGTGTCATCTTTCTAGAGAACTCATGAGACCCAAGGTTTGTGTGCATGATCATAAAATCACTTTATAATATTGCGGAGGTTGCTTAAAACTAAGGATATGGTATGTGCTATGAGCGCTCAACTTATGTCCATCTAGTTCAAGAGTACTTCACTTTTTGGATATTTATTGTTATCTTATATCACTACGTATCAATTTAAATCAAAAGATATTGACACTTAAGTACATGTTCCTTTTATTTTCCAAAAGGTGTTCCTATTCTTTTGTCTTTGCATTTTTGGGGGATTGAAAATATTTTTATTAAATGGTTAGAATGCAAAGTCAAAGTATAAAGCTTCTTTAAAGCTTATCTAAAAAGAGAAGTCCAAATATGTTGTTATCAAAAAAATTATAAAATACATTGTAAGAAAATGTAACTTCTTAATTCTTTTGTAATCGTGTCCTTCCAATTCTCCTTGAACAGATGCATTCATTTGGTGAGATAATTCTTGAGTTAATTTATTCAATTCACTATTAACTCATTCTTGTAACATCCTTTGTCCCTCACCTATATAAAGCACTCTATTTTTGAAAAAAGAACACCAACAAAGTGAAAGAAAAAATATCCTCCTCCTTTCTTCTTAAATTCTTTATTTTTGGACAATAGTTTTGAGCAACCTTCAAACTTTCAGCCATAAGTGCACATGTTTGAAAGTAACTATGGAACCTTGGAGAGCGATCGGCTAGAAGAATTTGCATCGGAGTTGGGTCGAAATCACTTTCAAGGTAGTGACTTGCTACAACACAGTATTTATGAAAATTTTATTATAATTATAAGTTTCTGTTCCATATCAATAGTAGAGTAATTTTTCAACAAAGTTAACTTACACGAAACGATAGTTTTCTTTAGTAATATCAAGCTCGTGTTGGATTGTCGAAGTGATAGATTATAACTACTAATCACTGGCTGAGAAACTAATTGTTATGACTTTGTTAAGAAGTTGTACAATGACTTATATAAATAGGACTTTTTAAAGGTACTTCTTAAGCTAGTGTTTGGTCATAGATTTTTAAACATTTCTGACAAGTATTATTTGGTGAAGTAGCACCATGTGTGTTGTTATAGTTTTTGAAAAATATGTTTCACTTTTTTAAGGAAAGGAACATAAAATATGATTTAAACCCATAAATTTTAAAAAAAATTAAAAATATCCATAGATTTGTATTTGTTAGAATATATACTATTAATCATGCATTAATATATATTATGACCTTACTGATGTGGCATGTCTAAGAATCAAGAATTTCTATTTATCTTTTACCTCTTTTTTTTGGCCTATTATTCCTTTGTCTTTTATATACTTGATATTTAAAAATTTCAACAAATTATTTCATTAATTCTCTAAAGTAATTGCATAATAAATTTTCGGTTATAATAATTGAATTGAATTCAAATAATCAGAAGATGTTACACCAAAAATCTTCTTCTTCATAACCTATATTTCACCCTTTTAAATATGATCATAAGCCTTACTCTATGTTTTCTGATTTTTTTATTTGATATTATTTGCTCTCTCTAAAAGACATACAGGATGAATCATTCCAAAGGAAAAACACACCGCCACAAGATTCATGTTTTATGACTTTTTTGTTTCTTCATATAATAATATTGGTTATTCATGTGTAAGAAACATACTTGATGTTAGGTGAGATTTATTTCAAGTTCACTGCAGTTGAAACCTGCAGGTTTATTAGCACTGATCAAAAAGCTGAAAACGATTGCAAATTTGAAGGAATTTGCGTCTCAATTGGATTATGATATTGAACAAGTGAAAAATTCTTAAAAATGTTGAGGCTTCTCAGTCTCTTACAAAATTGTCTCAAGGTGTTTTTTTTTATTGTATGGAGATGTGTGTGTATTAGGCACGTAGTCATTGTTTATGAAAAAGAAGTTTTATTCATACATTTCAGTACGTGTTTAGTCATTCTACTAGAACATAAGCTCTTGATATTTGTTGATTTTATTATCCTTCAGTATCCATTTGCTAATACTTAGGTTAATGGCGGAATTAGTTCCTTATACATATGTATCAAATTAATATTTTTGTGCAATTTTAGTAGAATTTCGAGTGATAAACATGGTTCTTTTTCAAGTTACATTATTTAAACGTAAGGAAATAAAATAAAAGACTTACCCAACAAATTTAATCTTAACGAAAAGAAAAAGAAGCTTATATTCTGTTTAAATGATTGTTACGTATTATTTCATAATGTATTGTACTATTTCAAATTATATTATTTTAATAAATAAAATATTTAAATAGATTATGTAGTAGGTTTTTGTTTTTGTTTTCCACCCCCCCCCCCCCCCAACCCATTTTCAAGTAGGGAAAAATGTTTTCATTTCTATTAAATTTTTGATTAATTTTTACTTTAGAGAAAAACCCCCTTAATAATTTAAGAGAAAAGATATTTAAATGATTTTCTTTTTCCTCTGATTTGATGTGCAAATTTTTTTTCTTTCTTTTTGTTTATTAAAATGATATGGAGATATGCACCTTTTATATCCCATTTACTGTCCAACAGTGTCATACTATCATTATATGAAAAAAAATCTAACTTTTTGCAACAAAGTAACAGATATTGAATGGAATTAAAATAAAAAAAATAAGATAAATGAAATTAAAACATATACAAAATAAGATAAAAATGAAATTAAAGGAGAATTATGAAACAAAATGAATACGGAAAAAAAGAGAAAAAGTGGAGAAATCACGTAGGAAAGAGAGACACAAAATATATATATTTTTTTAAAAAAGGTAAATGAAATTTTACAACTTTTATAAGATATTCTATAAGTGTAAAGATCTCATTGAAGACAAAGAAAAAATAAATCTTTTTTTACTTTGTTAATATTTTATTTTTGGAAGAAAACTTTTGAACATGAAAATGTCATTACCAAAGGAAAATGTTTTCTCAATTTATTATAATTAACAAATAGACGGAACAAAGTAATCACTTTTTTAGAAAAAAATAAGGACATTTCTAAAATATATGATCAATGCAAGCTATAATTATCACAACAATACTGATCGCGCTTCAAAGTACATAATCAAGTTTAGTTCTTATTTTGCTGAAAGTTTCACTTTTTAGATGAAATTCTATATCACAACATTTTTTCTCATTTAGCTCATTTCATTCAAATCGCATTAAATATTCTAAATATTTATACTTTCTGTGTCATTTCATAAGCATAATGAGTACTTTTGCTACTGCGCGAAGCACGGATAAATTTTCTAGTTTAGCTATAATATATTATAACAATTGTGATGGTTAGTCTAAGTGAAAAATTGTTGAAATATATACTATTAACCATGATATGTATCCTGCTGACAATGTGTTTATATATAGTATTTAATATAGAAGAATTGTTAAATCAATTTCAATAAAATATTAGTAGATCATGTGTTCATTTATGTGTCTATTTACTTATATAGTAGATAATTTAGTGTATTAAATTTCAGCTTATACATAGAGAATTAAATCATCAATTCTTATAAGTAGAAAGATTTTTTTTCACAATAGATATTGAAAATTGAACAAGCAATCTGTATGTTGTAACACAAGATTAAATGTAATTTATCTTGATTATGAGAAAAATGTAGTGCCGACTTCTTGTGCTAGTGCATTTTAATGTCTTGAACGGGACCAAGCAACGATAGATGTTTTAGACTGACTGACAAAAATATATTCTCTGAATTATTAAATATACTTATATTCTCAATCTTGATTTAACTATTATGAGTTGTATATATGAATTATCGTTTTAATTTATTAAAAGGTGAAATTCTGAGATGGGTCAATATGTTAGGTAGATTAGATGATAATAATATTTATTGGTGAAAAAATAAGTCGATTGATGGAAGTCATGTCTCGGTATAGAGCTTGATGATATGCCTTTTGGAGAAGCTTGTAAGTTGGGCAAAGCTGCCAAAAAGGCTCTTTTCAAGACTTATTTTGCCATTTAGACACAAGTCTTGAAATTTTTTCCATATACTCACTTAATTCCAACTCATCATCCAATCTTTCCAAGTTAACAAATTCATCCACAAGTTTCTAATAATACACTTCAACCCACTCCATCAACCACAATTATATAATACAAAATATCTTAGGTTTTCAAAAATAATTAAAAAAAAACTCCAAAATCTTAAAATAGAAGATTTTGTTTCCCTCCAAAAAGATATGATTCAGGCACGATTTCTGCGTTATTTTCCGGAGATCAACTCTAAATTAGTCTACAAACATCATAAGCTTGTCCATTGCATCCATTGTTACCCCATTTGTTTGGTATCTTCTCAAACACACTTTCCATCATTGTTAAAACGCTTTAAAATCACTCACATTACTCAAAATCTGTTTAGAAAGTACATTACTGTAGCTAAGGTGACTCCAAGTTCATTGCTCTATTCCATACACTCAACAATCGTTGATTTGAAGCAATATTTGTAATTTTAAGATTTTTGTACGAATATCTTCCCAGTCATCGTCAGTCATCGACTGTGCATATATCCCGATATAGACCCTTAACATAATCTATCATCGACCAAAGCTTAATTCTAGGATGTCTATTGTAGAATTTGTTCTGGTTTTTGGTGATTTCAGAGGAAAATAGGAGGAGACTCCCAATATAACGCCCCGAGATCTCATCCCGAGATGTCACACGGTGCTTATGACCCCGAAGGACCACAAGCTAACCCTTTACTGATATATGTACCTGTACACTGCACAATGTCTAAAATAAATGTGGAAACTAGCCATAAGGTTCAACACATCCATGAATACTCATAATATAGAAAACTGAATACTAATACATCTGTTTGAAAAGCCTCTAAACTATCTGAACTGTGGAGTTGATGGGACATGTCCCCAACTAACTCCGTCAACAGAAAATAAACAAAGTCTGAAACAATAGCAGTAAACTGAGACTCGTCCTCGAAAAAAGAGGACTCACTGCTACTGCTGCTGACTGGGACCAAACTGCTGAGGATAAATTAGATCCTGTGCTTCTGAACTTATGGTGTCAAATAAAACACCATAGCGCAATTGCGTCAGTACAAAAATGTACTGAGTATGTAGACGGGGTAGGCTAATGCAAGGGTTCATGCATGCACAACATCTAAACTAAATAATCATGAAAATACTGCATGAGAACACATACGTGAATGCACAGAACATGAACACAATTATCGCAACACTAGATACTAAAACTCAGATACCACTTTACTACAGACTGAACTCACTACTGACACTGAGATACTAAATCACTGACTCATATGATAATGATAACTGAGGATCTGGATGTACTTACATCAATGACTGAATTCTTAGACTTACTGCTTTCGACTGAATGGATTACAGATCAATATTTCTAACAGATGATTTTGAAAGCTTTATCAATGATAAGAAATATGATTATATTTGAATCTCACAACAAGAATACTGAATAGAAATCTGATACTGTGATCAAGCCTGTCTGACAATATATCTCTGAATATAATATCAAATAACTGTATATGAGACCAAGTCTATCTGATGGGATGGCCCATAAATCAATGGAACTATCTGAGTTCCTCATAATAATAGATGACTGTATCTGACAGTCTTGATTTCTGAAGACTAATTCTGAAACTGAGACTGAATCTGAAACTGAAACTGTGGGAAGTAGTCACTTAACTGACATGCCCCGACCTACCACAGGTGGGGTACAACGTGTGCCCCAGTTGGAAGGGTGTCATTACCACGCCACTAGTAAAGACAACTCTATGTGACCCTCATCTAGCAGGTCCTCAAACGAGAACGGTGGAGCCCTCATCTAGCAGGTCAAGCCATCTCATCTACCCTCATCTAGCAGGTATGATGTCTCTCATCTACCCTCAACTAATATGTGTGATATCTCAACCTACGCTGTCTACGTAGTTCTGGAGAACAAGGATTGATTTTAAGAATCACACCCTCTACTAGTAGGTGAGATCCCATCCTTGAGCTCGCTCGGTGCTAGTTTCTACTCCCAACTGAAAGACTCAGAACTGAATTCTCAACTGAACACTGGCTGAACTAAATCTAACACTGATCATATTACTCAAAAGGTCTGATTGAGTTACACTGAGATCACTTGTTTCCGTATCTGACGAAAAAGATATCGAATCATGGTATCTGACTGACGATACAGAGCTTGAATGGATTACTCAAATCACTTCTGAGATTAGGATTGAATCACTTGAATACTATTAGAACTGAGCTGATTACAAGTCTGAGGCTAGGTTACTAGCGATATAGAGATTACTGAGATAACTGAGATTACCGAGCTTTATTAAGCTTTGTACTTGTCTTAGGAAACAGAGTTCTATAGTTCACTGAGTTCTGAGAATCATGGCTCGATTAGAATTATCGAGAAACTGACATGGACTCTAGACAACAACTCTATTTTTGGGTATAAATACCTCCAGGACTCGATAACATAAAAGTAAGACATAATCATTCTTCATCACAAATCATTCATGCATCATCACGGTCATCCATTCATCACTACCATCATTCATTCATCATTACAAGCATTCATTCATTATTACAATCATTTATGTATTATCACAATCGTTAAAGAATCACTTCAAGTAGTTGGGCATCACAACATACTTTCTCTCTCAAGATCCTTAGGACATCGCATTAAGTATTTAGGAAATATAGACCTCTATTCATCATCATATACTAGCCTAGGGAAGACATGCTATTAGATTATACCCCATTCAACGAGATCTTACATCAAGTAATTTATACCTATATCGGTCTTGTCATGTATTTGGATATCACTTGATTTGAGGGAAACTTCATACTAACACGTCACTATTTACTTGCTAACCACTTGACATATATTAAAAGTTTAGCATATATCAAAGAGCACAAAATCGGGGAATTTATAACCATCATATCTCGACTTGTTCACTAGGGTCTTTCAACAACCACTAGACACGACCGATTTTACACCTACTTGGGGATTTCATGCTATCTTGGCACATTTCACTCACTAAGGCATTTTATCAAACACTAGGCATGCCTGGAATAGCTCACAATTTGGGGTTTCCTATTCAACATATTATAGTGGCCCTTATGCTTCACCTAAGATCTTTATCAAACCTATGGAGAACGTTCTTCACTTATTCAACCATTTCTACACCCAAAAGTCATGAACACATCAAAAAAAAAAAAAAACTTCAAGAGGGTCTATCACAACATCACATGAATTCCACATACTAGGGTCAAAGCTCATAAATTTTGTAGGCAAACATAAATCAAAAATCAACAACACATTAAACATCCATTTCAACTCATACAAATCATTAACAACTCCTAAACATAAAAATCTTTTAGTTTTAAAAAGGGTTCTTGAGCTTCTTGGATGAAAGGGACCCAAGAATCAACATCTACATACCTTAACCTTTGAAATTAGATGAACTTTAGTGCTTGAAACTTTATCCACACTTGAATAAATAATTCTTGAAGCCCACACTATGAGGAACTTGATTCTTGAAGAAACCTTGAAGAATTTATGGATGATTTTTAGAGGATTAAAGTTCTTGATGAAACCCTAGTTATACTCTCTTGAGAGAATTGGAAGAGAAAAATGATGAAATTAGGGTTTTGGAAGTGGGTTCTCATATTTATAGAGGATCAAAAGGGTGGGAAATGACCAAAATACCCTTGCAAAAATGCCCTTGAATTGCTGGAAAAATGCTCTGGATGCCATCCATGACAGGCTGTCAGGTCCGTGATAGGCTGTCATGAATGGTCATCACAAAAGGGGTCCAAATTCTTGATTTTCTGCCCAGGGATGACGAAATCATCAGAAATGTCATCAGAATGTGACGACGTCGTCAAAAAGGTCGTTAGAAACGTGATAGCCCGTCAGAAACGTCGTCACCATTTTCCAGCTTGACAGGCTGGAGTAAAATGTGCATAACTCTTTGCTCCGATATCGGATTTAGGTGAAATCGGTATCGTTGGAAAGCTAATTGAAAGATATTTCATTTGATATATAGAAATACACCCAGTTATTTATATACAACGAGTTATGGTTGATTGAAGTTGACCCAAATTTTGACGGGCACTAAAACTTTAACGATAGAAAAGTTTTCAACTCGTCCATGAGTTAGGGGACCTCTATGATCTTAATTCATGTTCAAATAGATTCCCACAAGATTTCAAATTATTTCATACTTGGAAGGATATTTCTGAAATATTTTGACTCGGATTTTCGCTTTACCAAATACGCTCTAAGGCTCAGACTGGAAGAGGATTTTGCGGGGCATTACACCCAAATGTTGGAAATGGAATTATTTTACTAAGGTGACATTCATACGATGACTTGGTTGCAAGCGTAATGGAGAGAGGGGATCTAGATTGCACGCCAAGCAATGTGGTGATTAGTTATCTAATGCATTTGAGGAAAAATGTGCATCCTACGATCATAAATAATGATAAATGTGTGTTGTTGTACATGATGGATGTTGATGTTGATGGCTTTAGGACTATTTTAAGGATAAATGTAGTTGAGAGGCCCTTTAAAGAACCTTTGAATTTATCACGACCCCCACCTCGACGTCTGGTAGTCTACGATGATTTGAATGATTATGAGAACGATGGCGATCATCCAATTAATATGGAAGATAATTCTATGGATATGGAATACGATTCATCGGACTCGCAAGATGTTGAACAAGATTGTCGAATGGGATCACAACCATGTCATTCCTTCGCTGGTGGAATCAATTTCTATTGTGATCAAATATTCTCTGACAAGAAAGAGCTTAAAATGCTACTAGATGGAGCATCAGTGAGGCAGTCTTTTAATTTTGTTACGGAGAAGAGTTGCACTAAATTTTTGAAGGTGAAATGTGTATCTCGTGGTTGGGGGCAAGGAAGTACGAATCCTCAGACAAATTTTGCATATACAAGTATGTTGGATTCCATACGTGCGGTGTTGAACACGCCACGGGCAGCCATAAGAAAATCTCATCCGAGATGATTGCTTCACTATGCGTAAATCATTTTCATGATGGTAAAGGTCCAAGCATAAGAAAAATTCATAGGATTGTGTTTAGAGAGATGCATTGCGACACAAGCTATTAGATGTGTTGGAAAGGAAGTGTAATTGTAAAGAACATCATTCACGGGACACCAAAGCACGGATATGCTTGCTTGCTATTTTTCCCCCACATGGTGGAGTTATTTAATCTCGGATCTTCTTACTCTATCATGGTAAACAGGATGGATTGATTGTTTATTTATTAATTTTTAGCATTTAGAGCTTGCATATGGGGATATGCCTACATGAGAAAGGCAATTGACATCGATGACACACATTTGTATGGCAAGTATGGGGGTGCGTTGCTGAGTGTCGTTGCACAGGACACCAAAAATCATGTATTTCCAATTGCCTTTTTTGTTATGGATAAAGAAAATGATGCTTATTGGACCTTTGAGAAGTTGAAGTATATAGTAGAAGATGAACCAGATGTATGTGTCATCTCTGATAGGCACATTAGCATTGCCAATGCCTTCTCCTGTGTTTACAATCATGTGCATTATGAACTTTGCATGAGGCACCTCATTGAAAATCTTAGTGTAAATCAACACTGTGGAGAACATCTTTATCTAGTGTATGCCACGACAAAGGTCTATTCTCTTAATAAGTTTAGCAAGCATTTTACGAAATTGAAGAATAATTACCTCGAGGCAGCACATGTCCTTGAAAATGTGCTTGATTTTGAGAAATGGAGTAGAGCACACTTCCTGGGCAATAGGTACGACCTCCTACCATAAAGAGACTTAAAAGGAGCCATCTCAATACTAGAGTGATAACTATTATTGTAAGAGAACTCGATGAGAGGCAAATGATCCACCCTACTACCTCCAAAATCAATCACACAGGCCCTTAGCATATCTTTCAAATTCTGAATTGTCCTCTCCACTTGTCCATGCATCTGAAGGTGGAATGCAGTGCTAAGGTTTGCCCGTGTGATCTAGCCTTGCTGAAAAAAATGCCAAAAGAAAGAAGAGAATTGTGTACCTCAATCGAAAATAATAGAAACAGGGGAATCATGCAATTTGATAATCTCCTGAATAAATAACTTAGCATAATTCTCTCCAGAGTAAGTAGTCCTTATAGGCAAAAAGTGTACAGACTTAGTCATCCTATCCACAATGACCTAAATCGAATCATGCTGATTCCAAGTCTGTGAAAAACTAGTAATAAAATCCATGTTGATTACCTCCTACTTCCACATGGTCAACTCAATCTCGAGACACGCTGTCAAGCCTCAGGTGCTCAACCTTCATTTACTGACACACCATACACTTAACCACGAAGTTAGATACATCCTTCTTCATATTGTTCCACCAATAGATCTCTTTCAAGTCATGATACATCTTCATCGAACCAGGATGAATTGTATACCTCAAATCATGAGCCTCAGCCAAAATCCTTTCTCGCAGCCAATCAACAACCGAAACACAAAAACTACCTTGGTACCTTAAGATACCATCTCCACTAATCTCAAATTCCATGACCTTCTACTGCACATATCATCCTTAATCTGCATCAAGATGGGGTCCAAAACCTGCTTCTCCTTCACCTCTGCACCAAGAGATGACTTTACTACCTCTTGTACAATTACACCCCCATTCTCAGAATACAAAAGAAGAACTCCAAGATTAGCCAAGCGGTGAATATACATCACTAATCCCTGCTTCTTATCATTCATATGAGAAAAACTACCCATGGACAACCTACTAAGATCATCAACAACCACATTAGCCTTACCTGGATGATAGTGGAGACTCATGTCATAGTCCTTGAACAACTCAAGCCATCTCCTTTACCTAAGATTTAACTCCTTCTGGGTAAACACATATTGCAGGATTTTATGATCTGAATAAGTATCAACATGAACCCTACACAAATAATGGAGCCAAATCTTTAATGCAAATACCATGACTGCTAACTCTAGATCATGAGTTGGATAATTCCATTCATGAACCTTCAGCTGCCTAGAAGCATAAGCCACAAACTTACTATGCTGCATCAACACATAACCTAGTCCCACATGAGACACATCGTAGTACATAACAAGAGCATCAGTAGGTAGAGTCAAAACTGGAGAAGAAGTCAACTTATCCCTTAGCTTTTCAAAACTACCCACACAAGCATAAAACCATAGAAACTTTACCTTTTTTGAGTCAACTTAGTCAATGGAGCAACAATAGAAGAGAAGATCTGCACCAACCTCCTGTAATACCCTGCTAAACCCAAGAAGCTTTAAATGTTGGTTGAAGTCGCGAGTCTAGGCCACATCTTAACCACCTCAACTTTTTATGGATCCACTATGATCCCCTCACTGGAAACAATATGACCCAGAAAGGTCACAACATTCAATCAAAACTCACGCTTTGAAAATTTGGTATACAATCATTGATCCTTAAGAGTTTGCAACACTACTCGGAGGTGATTGGAATGATCCTCCTCACTATTGGAATATACCAAGAAATCATCAATAAACATGATGACAAACAAATTGAATAACTGCCTGAATACTGATAACGCTCGATCTACAGCTCTCGTCGGAGTGTAAAATGGTCGTTTGTCAAATATAGAACCCAACTGGGTTGGGTATCGATCCCACAGGGAATAGCTTGGTCAACAAGTAAGCAAAGATTACTAGAATTTTAGTGCAAGTCTCGTAAAAAGGGGGGAGTTTTGTTATGCAAGTAATGTAACCAAACTATTAAAGTAAAAACGGAAAATAGCAAAGCAAAAAGAAAGAATGTTTAGTAGGATGTAAAACAATGAGAATTGAGAAGTTGGGGTTATGTCCACCTTATGAGTTGTACGTCTCTATTGGCTATGAGTTGTGCGGAATTCAGACATGCGTGTGCTTATAGAGAATTGTATTCGATGGTAAATCCAAGTGTCTTTCGACCTAAACAAGGACTATTTCACTTTAACTCTTTCGAGCTTAAAGCGTATCTAGCGGTACAAATTCTCCAAGAGGTTAATCCAGTTACGGCACTAACTTTTTAATAGGGGATGGGACCCTATTACCTTGACATTATCTCTTTTCCAGACATATAACCTTTCTTTCGAACAAGTTAATGCTATACTGGCGTATTCTATGCGTTTGCAACCACAAAGAATTTAGATTAAGATGAAGAGAATAATGATATAAGCAATATACGTGTCACGAATTCACAAACTCATAGCAATAGATAGTATCTCATATGGCTTCCATAACCCCAACAGAGAAGTTTAGTTACCCATGAGTGCGAAGGAAATCACAATAGACATTGTTATTATACCACAATAAATATTTCGTGTAGCAAAGTGTGGTAGGCGTTAGGCGTGAATTCCTTCCAAAGTAACGTTTCTCTTGTTGCGAAAATTAAGAATTGATTAGATGAATAGAAGAAGAATAAAAAGTAGAATTAATAGAAAAGGTCTTGCGGAAGTAGAATAAGAATTGAAAAGTAGAATTAGAATTGTAATTCGAAGTCTTAAAATCTCTAGCAAAATAGGGTATTTATAATACCCATATCCTATTCCTACTAAGATAATGAATTACTTAACCCATCCTACTAGGTTAAGGTATTATTATCCTAATCCTAATAAGTTACTGCTAGTCCCCAAAGTCTTCAGAATTGCTGTTTTTGCCCGGGACAGATTTTCCATGCGCCACTTTTGGTCCTTGGCGTCCAAGATTTGGTTTTCTCCTTTCGTGAAGCTTTCTTTGGCGTCAAGTTATCCATAAAATGCTGAATTCTGCATCATTTATACCTGAAAACTTGCTAATCATGTTCGTTAGCTCACTTACAGGAAAAAGGACTAAAAGTGCATGAATTGTATAATTTGTCCTCAAAACATGGCTAAAATATGGGTAAAATATAGCACTATAGGCGTGTAATTTCGCCTATCATCAACACCCCAAACTTAAATCTTTGTTCGTCCTCGAACAAAATATCATGTCCATCGAAACATCTACTTAGGGTTTCGCAGTAACAACACAGAATATTCATCAAGACAGGCACAACAATTATCAACAAAGAGTAGTTTTTCGATCATTAGTAGAAACAGTTTAACCTCTAGCATAGACTCGTGATGGTGGTCAACTCGTATTCAAAAGTTAAGACACAAAGAATCATACACTACTACCCAAAACTTATCAACCATGTGTGTCTCACAATATATTACCCATAATCACTCCCAAGTATAGCATATTTTTCAAACATGGGTATCAAAATATCCTTGCTCTCACTCTCACAAAGAATTCATATGTAGCAACTGATGACCATAGGCTTGCCCTTAGTGTAATGCTCCACTAAATGTCAGAATGCTAAGCTTAGGATCAAATAGGTCTTTTGCTGGTTGTAATGTAGGCTAAGGGACGGGTAGGACTATTTTGGCCAGAAATAGTGACTATGTTCCTAAGCTCTTTAATACATCTCATTATATCATTAACACTTTTCTTTCAAACAACCTCTCTACTTTCTTTTAATCTACCACCCTTTTTCTCCTCTTTTGTTTTTCAATTTTAAACATAACTAACTTTTCAGTTTTCCTTTCCTTTTTCTTTTGATAACATACCTCTTATGATAGCACTTTCTTTTTCATAACTCATTCAAGCACCAATGCATTCTAAAGCATCATACTCACCCAATTTCCTCTTGTTTTGTCACATGATTTTTTTTTTTACTTTAAAGCACTTAGGAATTTGGATCAAATTATGGTCTTGAAAAAATGAATTAGGCTTACATATGAGGTTTGTCAAAGAAAATAGACTAAAGGCTCAAAATGGGTTAACTAGGATGATGTCCATGGGTAGGTAAAACGAAGGTAAACAAGTATAGGTTGCCAAAGAAATGCCTAAATCATCTCCTAAACTTACACTCTTTATTTTCTCTTTGCATACATACCAGACAAGTTCTAGCATCAGCCGCAAACATAGAATATACTATTAATCTCACACACACAAGTCACATGGTCGACTTTATTGGGAGTAGTATAGACTCTTGCCCCAACAGATGAAGGAATTGAGCCACACAATATCACATAGTGAGTCACAATTAGAGCCTAAACGTCTCAATAGTCATAATTGTAGCACATACTCTTGTTATAATCTCATGCTGCCTATTAGAATAATTTCATGCGAAGCTAAAAAGATTTTACTACTAAAAAAACTACTAAAAAAACAAACAAACATAAATAAATGCAAATATGGATAGAGAAGTATAGCATGCAAATACCAACACCCCACACTTAGACGGGACACACTGCCCTCAGTGAAAAATAAATAAGAAGAACCTGATTAGTCGGACTCATTCTCTATGTCTGGGGTCATACCCCCTGCATCGGAATCGTCATCAGAGTCGTCGTCATCAGAGTTCTCTTCCACGTCGGAGTCTGGCATTCGTCGATCATCATCGGTTGGCATGTCGTCATCAAGAGGTTCCTCAAAGTATGTACCTACTCCACACATCTCCCTTGCATGCATATTCATTGGATAGTCATGATACAGCTGTTGGAGCTCTGCAGCAGTTGGAACACGACCTCCGCTCATCATGGTAAACTTCATCATGCCATATAAATGGCGGGAGAAGCTTTCGTCGCGAGCATGCCTTTCTGAAGTGGTAAGGTTGACTCCATGCGTGGTTTCAGCATCTTTAACCTTCGTGAGGTCAACCTTCTTTGTGTTGTGTGGGAGTTTGTGATCAGCTGGTTCCTCTTCGATGTCTTCTTTCCTTAGTATTGCAGTCAACAGGTTGCCAAAACTGAAGTGGGACCTCTTGTGTAGCCTAGCTTTCCGCATTATGGAATGAATAATTGCCCCGACATTGATAGAGACATTCGTCATCAATGCGTATACCAAGCACACTCTATCTCTTATTATCTTGGTGTACTGAGTCCCTGGAATTAGGCAAGAGTTGACTATGCACAACCATATCCTTGCTTCCCTATTCAAAGGAGCATATGGGAAGGTGTTGTGTCGACCAGTGTCCTTGTGTCTACTCCAGCGTGCCATGGATCTTGTTCCACAGAGTGTGTGTCGAATAGCTCTATATGGAGATCTCCTGTACAGCTCCTTGAATAGTGATGGATTGACTGAAGGCAAGCCAAGAAAGGAGTTGAAGAAATCTGCATTGAGTTGTAAAACTTGGCCCCGAATCTTGACCTCGCTTCCTGTGGTTTTCGGTGACCAGTTGGCACAGAATTCTCTTGTTAAATTGAGATTGCATTCTCCCATGTCTCGGAAGATGAAATCCAGATGTAATGCCATGATCTTGGCCAACATGCGCGGTTCTTTCTTTGCTAGGCTTTCCTTGTTTATCAAGTCCACATGAACATATTTTCTTTCTTTGTTGTTCCTATACCATTCCTTTGCTTCCTCCTCAAGAACCCATTTTATTCCGAACATGTGGCGTGGTAATTGCATCGAGGATGATTCTCCTTGCTCTTTTCGGCCTCTTTTCTTGCCTTTTTGTGAAGTGGTAGCCTTATCTTTGCCTTGTCTTGCTTTGGGTGCCATTGTACCTGAGACTAAAATAATGTTCATGTTAGCATCATCTCGATAGATACAATCTATAAATGAGCAGTAGGGGTACCACCCCACACTTAGTTTGTTGGCACAAATTAGTGAAGTGAAAGTGGTCGATTACTTAGGCTTCATCGACATACGTTTTAGGGGCTATATTCCAACAAGAAATTCAGAGATGTAACACTTCTTGCAATCTTTGCAATACTTTCATATTAGGTATATCAAGACTTCTACATAGGGATTACATCATGGTATAGTTTCTATCAATAATCACAATCTCCTATGTCGGTAGGAAACTATAAGTCTTATTCCGATGAATGAGACATCCCAACATGTAAGTATTCAAGTGACAAGAGTATGCAATGTTCATGACTATAGCAATTCCGCAAGTAGTATGCATCAAAATCGAATTGAAGTCGGAAACAAGTTAAGATCGTCCTAACGTATATGTTCACTCACTTGGTTGTAATTCAAACATATTCACATCTTTAATACTTCTTCAAGATTTATCAATTCATAATAGACATAGTAACGTAGTACTTACGAAAAATAGATGAATAACACAAGAGTACTTACGTGATTGAAGCCTTTGGAGATGTTCTTGTGAAGTGGAAGAGCAAAAAGAAAAGTTTTGAGAAGATTTGGATGCTATGTGCGGCACCTATGTTAGGTTTTCAATGTGTTTGTGCCTCAAGACTAAGTCTCCTATTTATAGAAAAAGATTGGGTCGGGTTTTGACCCATTTAAAATCGGATTTGGAGACATAAAGTGACCATAGGTGGCGCCTTTAGCTTTGCCTATGCTTGGCATAGGCGGCACCTTTTGCAAAGCATTGTCTAGCATAGGCAGCGCCTATGCCATAGCATTTGGTGAGCATAGGCGGGGCCTTTTACTTTGCATTTGAGATTCAGAGAAAAAATGCTTTAGCATAGGCGGCGCCTATGCTATGGCATACTTGAGCATGGGCGGCGCCTATGCTATGGCATACTAGATTCCGAGACCTTGGGCCATAGTATAGGCCTTGCCTTGTTCGTGGCCTAGTTTTACCTAGGCCTAGCCTTTCTCGATGCCTATATTTTCATGAGCAATGCTCAATCCATAGCCTTTTGCATCTTCATGCCTAACTTACCACCTTTACCATGCAATACGTCCAAATCAAAATTTGAAACCGATCTCCTCGTTGAATACCTATTGCACCTACATGTGCTCAAAACCAATAAAAACGATTAGTACGATGGGTTGCCTCTCACCAAGCGCCTTAGTTTTGGTCGTGGCACGACTCTTATTTTTGGATTTTTATTTATCAAAAACAAAACACGTATTAGAATGAAAGAATGAAAAATGATAAACGATGAACGATGGGTTGCCTCCCATCTAGCGCTTGATTTATTGTCGCGGCACGACATAGTTACCTCGAGTACTTAGACTTTGTCGAGATAGATGGTGGATCATTTTCTGAATGGATTCAGACGATAATGAGGCTTACTTGTAGGCATGCAATCTTCTTCGAGATGACCCTTGTGCATGCCTATCCCAGAAGGGATACCAATTATATCATCAATAGTCCAACCCATATCTCTCATGTATCTCTTCAGAGAAGAGATGAGAGCCTCTACGTGCTGTTTACTTAAATCATCCGCACTCACCAGATGTATATTTATACTTTCCAAGAACACATACCTTAGATAATCGGGGAGCTCTTTCGATTCTAGCATTGGTGGCTCTTCAAGGGAAGTCTTCGCTGTTGGTGACGGTTGATTCTTAAGATCACGGTCCGGTTGCTTAGGAGTATGGGAATAGGACTCTATTTCTGTTAGATCACCCATAAGTTCTTCAAAATCTTCATCGTCCTCATGCTCAACATTTAGTGGCGCAACAGACAATGGCTCAACAGTAAGCTATTTCTCTACAGATAATGCTTTCTTATCCTCATGATAAACATCAGCTACAGAGAATACATTCATATCGCTGGGCTGCTTCATTGCTTTGCATATATCAAAGTGGACCACTTCGTCATTCAACCGAAATAAAAGCTCATTAGCTCTCATGTCAATAAGCACGCTTCCTGTAGATAGGAAAGGGCACCCCAAGATTATGGGAACTTCAGAATCCACCTCGCAATCCAAAATCACAAAGTCTGCAGGAAAAATGAAGGTAGACACCTTCACCAACACATCATTCAAGATACCCACGGGTCGTTTTACTGAACTATCCGCCATCACGAGCCGTATATTGGTTGGTGTAGGGTCGCCCAACCCCAACTTTCTGTAGATGGATAGTGGCATCAAATTGATGCTAGCTCCCAAATCACACAATGCTTTGGCAAAATTCATAGATCCAACCGTGCAAGGAATAGTGAATTCATCGGGGTCGGCCTTTTTCTGAACTAGTGATCGGGTGGCAATAGCACCGCAATGATGAACAACATCTTTCAACTCATAGCTTGCTTCCCGCTTCTTTGTCAAAAGATCCTTCATAAATTTTGCATACCCAGACATTTGTTCAAGTGCCTCCACCAATGGAACATTAATGGTCAGCTGCTTTAACATAGTCATGAATTTGCTGAACTTTGTATCGTCCGCCACCTTCTTCAATATTTGAGGAAAAGGTGGTGGTGGGTATGGAATTGTTCTCTCCACGGCTTTCTTCTCCTCTTGCCTTCGTTTTTCAACCTTTTCAGGCTGCAACATACTCGGTGTACCGTCATGGACGTCGTGGGTGGATTCTACGACAGCTTCTCCTTTTTCCTTGTCATCAATGTCTGCTACATCGTCGACCACTTTTTTGCCCTTAGATGAAGTTTCCAGTGCCTTACCACTTTGAGTAGTAATATCCATGCATGATCCCTCATTCTTTGGATTTTGCACAGTGTCGCTAGGTAAAGTGCCAGCCTTTCTTTGATTGAGTGCTGCTGAAAGTTGGCTCAATTGCTGCTCTATTTGCTTGATTGAAGTGGAATGTGAATCAACTAATTTCTTCATATAGGACAAATCATTTATTACCTCTGTTACTCCTGCGCTAGTTGCTTCCACTCCTTTTAGTAGTTTAGCCATCATGTCTTCCATACTTCCAGAACTAGATGTGGTGGCGTCACGTCTTCCAGGGGGAACATACAAACCACTTTTGTCATTCTTGTTCTTCCAACTACCTTGGTCCTTGTTTCCATATTTATCATAATAGTTCCGACCTTGGTTTCCTTGGGTATTACCTTGGAAACCCCCTGATTGTTTAAGTAGTTGGCTTCTTCTTCCGAATCAGATTCGTCTCTTCCTTTTGACGCAATGGCTTTGACTTTTTCGGTCTTTCCTGATAATAGATTCTTTGTAAGAAGATCCACTTGTGTCTTCATGTGCGCCATATCTTGATCACGTTATTCTTCTCTTCTCCTTTGGTCTGCAGTCATGCCTATAGATAAAGTGGGGCTTGCTACCTCAGAATCCCTGGTATGCCAAGCTCTACTTTGCTTCGTCATACGATCTAGCATATTGCTTGCCTGACCAAAGGTGAGATCCATAAATGATCCTCCAGCCGCATTATCCACAACTGGTTTAGTTATTGAATTCAAGGCTCTGTAAAGTATCTCCATTAGGTGAACATTAGTCACGTGATGGTTTGGGCACCTCATTAGCTTCGTCTTGAACCTCTCCCATGTTTCATGAAGGGCTTCAGTTGGAAGCTGACGAAAGTTGCTGATTTCATCTCTCATTTGTGCTCTTTTGGATGGCGGAAAGAATCTTTCTAGGAAAGCGTCTCTCAATTTCCTCCAATTTGTAATAGAATCAGGAGTCAGCCCATTCAACCATAGAGTTGCCTCCCCAGACAGAGACAATGGAAATAAGCGTAACCGAATTGCATTCTGACCAACTCCAGGATTGTCAAACGACTTGCATGTAGAAATAAAGTTGATGAGATGCATATTCGGATCATCTCCTGCTAGTCCACCAAATAATCCCTTGAGTTGCAATAACTGAATCATGGTGCTCGTGATGTTGAACTTGGCTCCGGGTGCCAATGGTGGAGGAATAATGGCTCTTGTGGCTCCGGCTCCATCAAGATCATCATCATTATCGTCGAAAGCTGGCTGCATAGCTTGGCGTTCAGGCCTAAACCTAGCTTGACGATCTCTTCTGTTGGCAGGTGTTGCGATCTCAACGGCATGCCTAGGGTTTAGTAGCTCGTCATCACCTAAATCTTCATCGTCAGGATTTGTTGCTTGCCCAGGGTTATCAATATTCTGTTGATGCACTTGAGCGGCGGCTAGCGCAGCTAGTCTCGCCTGTTCCTGTTGAGCAGCCATCCTTTCAATTGCGTGTTGTGCCTCCATTCTGCGAATACGTTGTGGTTCAGGATTGATAGGTAATAACGGTTGACCAGAACTTCGGGTATGGGGCATGCACTGAATAAAAACCTGTAGTAAACAAAAACAAAAACTAAAAGTAAAAGTACGAGAATCTTTGAACAAAGGTTCTAGTAATTATTACGAACTTAATTGACACTTGTATTCCCCGGCAACGGCGCCAATTTTTGATAACGCTCAATCTACAGTTCTCGTCGGAGTGTAAAACGGTCGTTTGTCAAATATAGAACCCAACTGGGTTGGGTATCGATCCCACAGGGAATAGCTTGGTCAACAAGTAAGCAAAGATTACTAGACTTTTAGTGCAAGTCTCGTAAAAAGGGGGGAGTTTTGTTGTGCAAGTAATGTAACCAAACTATTAAAGTAAAAACGGAAAATAGCAAAGCAAAAAGAAAGAATGTTTAGTAGGATGTAAAACAATGAGAATTGAGAAGTTGGGGTTATGTCCACCTTATGAGTTGTACGTCTCTATTGGCTATGAGTTGTGCGGAATTCAGACATGCGTGTGCTTATAGAGAATTGTATTCGATGGTAAATCCAAGCGTCTTTCGACCTAAACAAGGACTATTTCACTTTAACTCTTTCGAGCTTAAAGCGTATCTAGCGGTACAAATTCTCCAAGAGGTTAATCCAGTTATGGCACTAACTTTTTAATAGGGGATGGGACCCTATTACCTTGACATTATCTCTTTTCCAGACATATAACCTTTCTTTCGAACAAGTTAATGCTATACTGGCGTATTTTTTGCGTTTGCAACCACAAAGAATTTAGATTAAGATGAAGAGAATAATGATATAAGCAATATACGTGTCACGAATTCACAAACTCATAGCAATAGATAGTATCTCATATGGCTTCCATAACCCCAACAGAGAAGTTTAGTTACCCATGAGTGCGAAGGAAATCACAATAGACATTGTTATTATACCACAATTAATATTTCGTGTAGCAAAGTGTGGTAGGCGTTAGGCGTGAATTCCTTGCAAAGTAACATTTCTCTTGTTGAGGAAATTAAGAATTGATTAGATGAATAGAAGAAGAATAAAAAGTAGAATTAATAGAAAAGGTCTTGCAGAAGTAGAATAAGAATTGAAAAGTAGAATTAGAATTGTAATTCGAAGTCTTAAAATCTCTAGCAAAATAGGGTATTTATAATACCCATATCCTATTCCTACTAAGCTAATGAATTACTTAACCCATCCTACTAGGTTAAGGTATCATTATCCTAATCCTAATAAGTTACTGCTAGTCCCCAAAGTCTTCAGAATTGCTGTTTTTGCCCGGGACAGATTTTCCATGCGCCACTTTTGGTCCTTGGCGTCCAAGATTTGGTTTCCTCCTTTCGTGAATCTTTCTTTGGCGTCAAGTTATCCATAAAATGCTGAATTCTGCATCATTTATACCTGAAAACTTGCTAATCATGTTCGTTAGCTCACTTACAGGAAAAAGGACTAAAAGTGCATGAATTGTATAATTTGTCCTCAAAACATGGCTAAAATATGGGTAAAATATAGCACTATAGGCGTGTAAATTCGCCTATCATCAAATACCCGAATCATGAGATTCATAAATGCAGTCAGGGCATTAGTTAACTCGAATGACATCACCAAAAACTTATAATGACCATATCGGGTTTGAAAGACATTCTTAGGGATATACACCTCCCTAATGTTCAACTTATGATAACCCAATCGAAGATCAATCTTATAAAAAACATCTAGCACCCAGAAGCTGGTCAAAGAGATCATCTATCCTAGGAAGAGGATATTTATTCTTCACTATTACCTTATTAGCTGTCGATAACCTATACACATCCGAAGGAAACTATCCTTCTTATGCACGAAAAGAACGGGAGTACCCTAAAGGGACACACTAGGATTGATAAAACCCTTATCAAACAGATCCTTTAACTGCTCCTTAAGTTCTTTCAACTCAGTTAGACCCATTCTATATGGAGGGATAGAGATAGGATGGGTATCCGATAGAATATCAATTCTGAAATCTATTTCTCTATTGGGATGAATTCTAGGAAGATTATTAGGAAACACCTCAGAAAACTCATTAATAATAGGGACAAATTATAAAGAGAGAACACCAGAACTAGAATATTTAACCCAAACCAGATGATAAAGACAGCCCTTGAAAATTAACTTCTAGGCTCTAAAATAGAAAGTAAATCTTCTCTTAGGAACTAGGGAACTCCCTTCCCACTCTATTACCAATTGATTAGGAAATTAGAAAATGACCTTTCAGGTCCTACAATTAAGAGACGCATAGCACGAGTGAAGCTAATCCATCCCCAAGATCACATCAAAGTCTACCATATCCAACTCTATCAACCCACAAAGGTCTCCCTACTACAGATAGACACACCCAACTCTAATAGAACTTTCTAGATATAATAGAATCACCCACTAGGGTAGACACAAAAAAGGGATCGAAAATGCACTTAGAACCAAAACCAAAATGAACAGCCACATAAGGGATCACATAAGAATGGGTGGACCCCAGATTAAGCAGACAATATACATAATGAGAGAAAAGTTGTAACATACCAGTGACAATACCATGAGATGCCTCAGATTCCTAAAGGGTGGCAAGGGCATAAAGTAAATTTTTGCCTGTGTCGGTACCAGAAATAGTACCCTTTGGCATAAGAGCTGAAAAAGTAGCAACTAAAACCTTATTAGCTTTGATAGCAATATTTGTTGATGGATAGTTCCTCTAAATATGACCAGGCTGGCCACATTTGAAATAAAGATTTTTCCACTCATCACAATAACCACGGCACAATTGTCCATAGAATCTGCAAGAAGGATGAGGTGGGGCTGACTGAGCTCCACTAGCCTGAGACTGGGCACCTTGGGCTTTAAACCCATTGTTAGTCTGAAAGTAATGATCACCAGACAACTTAGGATATAGAGCACTAGCCATAGAATATGAACCCAAGTTTCCTCAAGTCCTCTTCTTGCCCCACTGCCTACTATCTCTACCACTATTTTGCAAGCCTCCATCCTACTCTGAATATCTGAACTTCTTATTCTTTCTCTCTCTTATTTCTACTTGTTTCTTCTTTTAATCTTCAACCTACAACATATACACCACAAACCTAGATATATCCATGTCATTATTCAATATTGCAACCTTACACTTTAGTACCAAGTCTCAAGACAAACCCAAAGAAAACTTATTTATTCTCACCTTCATACTAGAAATAATCTTTGTGGCATAATGAGAAAACTGGTGGAATTTTAAAGCATACTCCTTTACAATCATCTTTTCCTACTTTAAGTTCTCAAACTCTTCATTCTTAGCCTCCCTCAACTCTTAAGGAAAGAAATGATTAAGGAAGCACCAAAAAATCCTCCCACATAGCCTGCTCAGCATCATCACCCCTCGACTGTTCCCATTCCTCATACCACTGATATGCTACATCCTTTAACTAATATAAAGAAAACTCCACACCCTCTCAACAGTAGCATGGATCATCCTGAATATTTTCTATTTTTTATCGATGAACCCTTGAGGATCCTCTTCAACCTTAGATCTAGTAAAGGTCGGGGGATTTAACCTCATAAACTAACAAAATCTAGTGACCTTAGAAGATAGAGCAACAGAACCAACACGGTCAGGCTGATTAGACAAAGAAGTTACCAAAAGGGCCAACATATAAATATATCGACGGATTCTCCATTAGAAATATCTCCTTGGGGTGGTGGGGCATGAATATCATCCGTTCAAGAATCCCGATGAGAACTAGTAGGGATCGATATAACTTCACGTAGGCAGTTAGGAGTAGAGACCCTAGACCAGGTCTGTACTCCATAAGTAGAATGAGTTCCATCTACATTATCCTTGGGTGGGACAGAGGAGTTTCCACGAGCATCAGATTTTAAGGGAGGCATGATCTAAAATGCGAACAAAGAGAATTAGAGAAGATTTCAATGCCCTAGACTTTATAGCCCAAAAATAGAACATAAGAAAGGGGAACATTCCTAAAAGCCTTGAATCATATCCCTTATAAGTGTGGCATGCTACACACCTATAAAAGAGACTTTACTTGATACGACATTGCAGACACTCAATGATCCTCAGCCTAGGCTTTGATACCAAGCTTGTCACGATCCAAACTAGGGCCTAGTCATGACAGGTATCTCAAGTCCATCGAAGATAGGAGACCACCCCCATAGCCTAGCCAACCAGAACACAATAACTAGCAGTGGATGAATTTTAAACCAATAATAAGATAAAGCTACGTTCTAAGCATATAACAAGATAGAGCTGAGTTTCGAATATATAACAAGATAGAGAAATCCATATCAAGAGGAATCAAAGAATCCACAACATAATCCACCCATACTTTGCCCACAAAAGCATCTAAGAAACCAAACATCAACCAAAGTTGATACATGTCCCCGACCATAGCCAAATACCCACTGAAATAGTCTAAGACATAAATAAAGACAAGACCATGAAATGAGGGTCTTTCAAAAAATAGAAACTAACCCTTCAAAGTTAACTCCCGAACAATCCAGAAATCACCTATCACAATGCAAGAAAAACATAAGTATCTCTGAACCCTATATTGCATCGGGATACAACGTCTAAGGATGGTTAGCGAAGTAAGAGTTAGCATGTAACTCAAGGAAGGGACAAAATAATGCCATGATCAAGTCAGTCCAAAATCATTCAAAATCATATGCACATAATCATATACATATATATAACATGCCAGGATAGGGAACAAGGTTTAACATGAGATTTAAAATATTAACCTGGACTGTGTAGCTATTTTGTCATCTAGGCACCCACGTCCCATCATATAGGAACCCACGAGCTATATGGTCTAAGCTTCCCTACTGAAAGGGCCCAGTGCGTGTTAGCCACACAAACTAGAGATATCTAAGAAAGACCAGGGAATGCCTCGAACCCATTCCATTCCATAATGCATGAATATATATATAAGTTTAAACTATGCACATGATTGCTAAGACCCCCATGCTGACAAATTTGGTTTACAGTGTTCATCCTCCCTAGGACATACATCTTCACGATAAGATATACAACTCCCTATTAAGCCTAATTAAAACAGTTTACAAATTCTTATTTATTAACAAAATATCATCTATTACGGCATATAATATTAGTATCGTCATAGCAATTATGATTGAAAGCTAATATCATTATGCCATTTGAATTATTCATCACCTTAAGGAAATACCTCAACCCCCATAATTTATCAAGTCAACTTTTGGGAGAATGTTTTGGACCCCATAGTTTAGAAAAATCAACTTGGGGGAATGCCTCGACCCTCGTAGTTTATAATTAAGTCAAAACATGGCTATTAAGGCCTTCAAAAAAATTATTTGTATTCTATTTAGAATTTTAAGCAATGCAACATCTTAGGATAGTAAGTCAAACTATGTGAGTAACCATGTTTCAAAGACAATTATGCAAGTGGGTTGAGGTTACATAATTTTCGAACCAATTCCAATGCCAAAATCTTTTATTTGGGGGAATTCCACAATGCCCATCCTATAATACCATGCCCATGCACCTAATCAGTTCAAAAATAACCAATAAAGCATAAACGATGCATATAAAATCACCGAAACACCATTCAAGCAACAATCATCCAAAATACTCAACCCAATCTCCAAATCCAACACTTAAAACCATATGAATATCAACATTGCATGCCATGAATAAAACACAAGTTTGTAGTAAAGAGATACATGTCTAAAAGTATTGAGAATTGTGGAGGAAAATCATCAATTGGAGTTTAGAACCAAATCCTTAGAAACCCTAGTTGTTATTGTCTTGGGGATTTGAGAGAGAAAAATAGTGCTTATGTTACGATAATTTGATGATAATAAGGTTATAAGAGTGTTTTAAGTCATGGGATAAAATTTGAATGGGAAAAAAGACTAATTTTCACTTAATCAAAATGTGTACAAAAAACCATCCCAAATTGCTACAGGTCACGTCATGACTCGTGCCTTCTGGGTACACGTTATTGCATAGACTCGTAGTTTGGGTAGTGACTTAGGGAATTCTTACTATTAACCATATTATTCGTACCATACAACATGTAATGTGACATTAAGACTCGTAGGGTCCTAGTCATTCTCAGGACAGAAACATTGACCAATTCACTGGTTTGGTCACGAGTTCCTCCATATGACTTGTGACTTCACCTTATGAATCATAGGGTAGAGGTCATAATTAGAATAGTAACTTAGGCACCTACACTAGTTAGGATATGATTGGGGAGTCACCTACACTGGTCAGGCTACGATTGGGGTCCTACGACTCCAAATGAGTCTTTATGTGTAACTCTTTGAGAGTATACCCTGGGCATCACACGGTGCTTATAGTCCCAAGGGAACATAAGCTAACCCATAATCTAGTACCTGCTGTGAGCACTGAATAACATGATCATAAATACGTAAGAATAACTAACAAACCATAAGGTTTTAATAATTGAAACAACTATGGAATTAGGAATCTGTAGAAATAACTATGTGAGTCTACTAAAATACTAAAATCTGAATAAAATAAGTAACTTTCTATAATGTCCGAAAAGCCTCTAAAACTGACTAACTATGAGTTGATGGGACAGGCCCCAACTAACTCCAACTAACTACAAAGCTGAGACATGAAATAAAGTAAGACTGTCCTCAAAGTATGAGGACTCACCACTGCTACTATTGAGAATCTGATAAATCTAATCGTGAGCTGGGAACTGAGCATCAACACTTATGATATTATATATCATAACACAAAAGAAAAGGTATGCGATCAGTACTTTGAATGTAATGGTATGCTAAATGAGGTAGGCTAATATGCATGGTTTCATGAATGGAAATAATAACTGTCTGAATATATATATATATATATATATATATATATATAAGCATGGAGTAATGAACAGAATGCATGAAATATGAGGATACTGAAATTATGGAGAATCTGTAAACACTGATTAAGCATAAAAGTCTGTAAATTCTGAAGATACGTGAAATCTGTGGATACTGAGGATGCATGACCAAGAATATGACATAAACTGAGTAAAATCTATAAAACTAAAATAACTGAAATCTGCATGCTTTGGTCAAACATCACCAAAACTGAATAACTAAACTGAGACTATGACTGAGACTGTGGGAGGTATCATCTAACCGACATACCCTAATCTGAGCTAATTGGGGTCCAACCAGTAACCCCAGTGGGAAGGGTGTTAGTACCATTCCACGGGTACTAACACTAGCTATGTGGATCTACTAAGCTTATATATTGTCCAAAGGACTAAGGGTATCAAGCCTGAACTGACGGGTGACCACTTTGAGATAGTCAAGCCTGATCTGATGGGTGACTTCTCATATCCTACGCTGGCTATGTAGTTCTGGAGTATAGGGACTTCTACTAACAACTCTGCATATCTGATGGGGAAGCCTTCATCGCTACACTCGCTCGGTGCTAAATCCTACTCCCAACTGAAAGACACCAAAAGCCTAGACTATTCTGAGTTTAACTGACTGATTTCTGACTGATCTGATAATGCTCATAATATGTTCTGAAGAATATTCTGTGATGTACTGAGACTAGACTAAATAAATAGCTATGGTTTTCGTATATTCAATACCCCCAACACTCAAAACAACAAAATGACATTAAAACTTGGGGGACAAAGCATGAATGCTCTTATTAAACCAATCACTCTTGTAGACCTTTTATCAAACACTTGTAGTTCATGGTTTAAAACAATCATAGGAATGTCATAGAACTTATAGAAATAGCATGAATTCAGCATAATAGGTCTAAATTACGGTTTAATTCAATAATTAATAATATAAAACATGGAGAATTGAATAATAATACTAATTTCATGGTAACATAGTATAAAATCAATAGTACATGGAGATTCATGGATGAAACCATTATTCAAAATCAAATAACTTGAAAACATCACAATTTTAATATTTAAAAGGTTGCTTGGGCTCCATGGATGGACATCTAACATACCTTAATGGATGAATTTCTTGAAGTTCTTGGTGAATTCATGAGGATAGCCTTGAATTTGAGAACTAGGATTCTTTATTAAGAGAGATTCTTCTTCGATTTGAGGAAAAAGTTATTAAAATAATGAAGTAATAGGTTAATTAGGGTGAATTTCGTGTTAAAGGATAACTAGGGTGAGGGGGAAAGACTTTAATGCCCTCAGATTTAAAACTCGTAATTACTGAAAAATTCTTGATTTTGTGGGTTGGCGCGATGCGGTGCTATCGTGCCGTGTCACTGGAATCAGAAAACTGGGAAAGTGGACGATGGCACGACATGAGGAAATTTCAAAACTTCACTGGTTAGGACCTGGAAGTTCTCCGCGATGCAGGGCAATCATGGAGACACACTGGAAACTGATAATCATCATTTTGGCCACCTCCGTGACGGTCCATGATTGTTGAGGCCCACTGGAAAGTGCCAATCGTTATTTTGATGCACTACGTGATGCACTACTAGTCCAAATGACGATGTTTAGCAACTGAAACTTAAAATAGCCATAACTTCTTACCCGACTATTGGATTTAGGCAAATTTATATCGCTGGAAAGCTCATTCAATTTCCTATTCAATGGCAGGCTCTAAACTGAAAGATAATGAGTGTTTCAAAAATTTTATATATGAATACTCATGTATTGGGACTTAGATTACGCTAAGGAAATACAGGGTATTACAATATCTCCCCTTGCGATTATTCATCCTCGAATGAGACTGGTTAGGTTGAGGAAAACTGATGAACTTAGATTACACACTGAACATGCATATTTGATGCATGGAATGCATGACTGATTTGATTTCTAAATACACGACTGACATGAGCATGATGTGCAACTAAAACTATGAATGATAGAGATAAATCTTAAGAAGATTAGTACCTTATACTGAATCTGAATTCGAAGAGAAAAGATGAGAGTACTTGGTCCGTAAATTTGATTTTTCTTCCCAAGTGGCTCACTTAATAGAGTGACTCCATCAAAGAACTTTGACTAGTGGAACTTCTTTGTTCCTTATTCTACGAACTTGATAATCAAGAATTTTGATCAGAACTTCCTCATAGGAAAGACTGTTATGAATATCTGCACTTTCTAAGGGAACTACTACAACTAGATCGCCAATACGCTTTTTCAACAATGAGACTTGGAACACTGAGTGTACTGAATCTAGATTTGAAGGCAACTCAATCCCATAATCTACTTTGTCGAAGTGATTGAGAATTCTAAAGGGACCGACATATCAGGGACTGAGTTTCTCTTTCTTGCCGAATCTCTTCACTCCCTTTATGGGA
This sequence comes from Capsicum pubescens, assembly GCA_030864215.1. Taxonomy (NCBI): domain Eukaryota; kingdom Viridiplantae; phylum Streptophyta; class Magnoliopsida; order Solanales; family Solanaceae; genus Capsicum; species Capsicum pubescens. The sequence continues at coordinate 49,754,927 of CM061543.1, read as the reverse complement.
GAGATTTTCAAGTACACAAAATCATCGACCTTGAACTCGAGATCTTTTCTCCTCACATCTGCATATGACTTCTATCAGCTCAGGGCTATCTTAAGCCTTTCTCTAATCAACTGAACCTTCTCTAACGTATTAAACACCAAGTCAAGCCCTACTACTGTGGACTCACCTACTTCAAACCAACCAATTAGATATCTACATATCCTACCATATAGAGCTTCAAATGGAGCCATCCAGATACTGGAATGGTAGTTGTTATTGTATGCAAACTCAATCAAATACAAGTGGTCATCCCAGCTACCCTTGAAATAAAAAACGCATGCTCTCAGCATATCTTCAAGAGTCTAAATAGTCCTTTCTGCTTGATCGTGTGTCTAAGGGTGGAAGGCTGTACTGAGATGAATTTGGGTACCAAGACCCTTTTGGAATGATTTCTAGAAGTGAGAGGTAAAATGGGTACCTCTATCTGAGATGATAGATAAGGGGACTCCATGCAACCTAACCAACTCTCTGAGATAGAGTTTGGAATAGTACTCGGCTGAATAGGAGGTATGGACTGGCAAGAAATGAGCTAATTTGGTCATCCTATCTACGATGACCAAAATAGAGTCATCCTGATGACGAGTACGAGGCAAACCCATCACAAAGTCCATGTTCATTTCTTTCCATTTCTATGTGGGAATACTGGACTCTTTTATGGATCTATTAGGCTTCTGGTGCTCAATCTTAACCTGCTGACATGTAGAGCACTTAGCTACAAACTCTGTAATATCTCTCTTTATCCCACTCCACCAATAGATCTCCTACAAATCACGGTACATCTTAGTATCCCCTAGATTAATAGAGTAACGCACACTATGCACCACTGCAAAGATTCATTGCCTCAAATCATCTACACCCGACACGCACAATCTATCCTGATAATGCAACACACCATATCCCCCTTAGGAGAAAACCTTTATTCTCTGATCTCTGACTGATTCTTTCAACTTCACAAGACTAGAATCTCTATCCTGCTTTTCCTTCACCTCGGAAACTAGAGATGATTCTGAACTACTCAGTACCCATATACTACTTTCTGCTGAATCAACTAAGCGAAAACCTAGTCGGGCAAGCTGATGAACTTCCTGAGATAACTTCTTTTTACCATCCTCAACATGAGCAACACTACCCATAGACATCCTACTGAGTGCATCAACCACTATATTGTCCTTGAACGAATGATACAAAACACTCATGTCATAGTGCTTTAATAACTCTAGCCACCTCCTCTGATGAAAATTCAAATCTTTCTGAGAGAACACATACTGAAGACTTTTGTGATCCGTGAACACATCCACAAACACTCCATACAAGTAGTGCCTCCATATATTTAAGGGAAACGCTACAACTGCTAGCTCAAGATCATGAGTCAGATAATTCTTCTTATGGGGTTTAAGTTGTCTGGAGGCATAGTCTATGACCTTACCTCTCTCCATAAGGACACAACCCAAGCCTACTCTGAATGCATCATAGTACACAACAAACCCATCCAAACCATCTAGCAAAGTCAAGACTGAGGATGAGGTGAGTCGACTCTTCAACTCCTAAAAACTCTTCTCGCAAAAATCTAACCACTGAAACTTAACTTTCTTCTAAGTCAATCTGGATATGGGGGATGAAATAGAAGAAAATCCTTTAATAAACTGATGGTAATAGCCATCTAAACCCAAGCAACTCCTGATATCTGATGGAGAGATAGGTCTAGGCCATTTTCTCACTGCCTCGGTCTTTTGAGTATCAACTCTAATGCCATCACCAGAAATAATATGGCCAAATGAAGCTATAGATCTTAGCCAAAATTCATAATTATTGAACTTAGCGAACAACTGATAAGCTCATAGAGTTTAAAGTACTATTCTGAGGTGGTCTGCATGATCACTTTCGCTATGAGAATAAACAAGAATATCATCAATGAATACTATGACGAACATGTCCAAGTACTTCTTGAACACTCGGTTCATCAAATCCATGAAGGCTTCTACGACATTCGTGAGACCAAAGGACATGACTAGAAATTTGAAGTGACCATATCGGGTCCAGAAAACTATTTCTGAAATGTCACATTCTCTGACTCTGAGCTGATGATAGCCTGATCTAAGGTTTATCTCTGAAAAGTAGCTGGCACCCTGAAGTTGGTCAAACAAGTCATCGATTCTAGGAAGTGGATATTTATTCTTGACTGTAACCTTATTCAACGGATGGTAGTATATACACATTCTGAGAGAATCGTCTTTCTTATGCACGAATAAAGCTGGTGTTCCCCACAAAAAGACACTGGGTTTGATGAATCCCTTACCTAAGAGATCCTTCAACCGTTCTTTTAGTTCCTTGAGTTCAGCTGGAGCCATTCTGTATGGTAGAGTAGATATGGGTTGATTGTCTGGGAGAAGTTCTATTCCAAAGTCGATTTCCCTTTTGGGAGAAACTTTAGGAAGATCTTTAGAAAATACATCTGAGAATTCATTTACTACTGGAATTGACTCAAGAGATGAAGTTTTTGAGTTAGATTCTTTGACTCGCACAAGATGGTAAATACACCCCTTCGATATCATCTTTCTCGCTCTAAGGTATGAAATCAAATGACCCCTAAGAGCTGCAGTACTACCCCTTCATTCAAGGACTGGTTCATTTGGGAATTGAAAATGAACTATTTTATTTCTACAATCAACTGAGGCATAGCATGAGTGGAGCCAATCTATGCTGAGAATAATGTTAAAATCCGTCATCTCTAACTCCACGAGATCAACTGAGGTAACTTTCTGAGATAGTGTGATTGGACAGTTCCTGTATACCTGCCTAGCTATAATGGAAACACCAACTGGGGTAGACACTGTAAAGGGCTCTACTAGAGTTTCGGGACTGACTTCTAAGTTGACAGCTATATATGGAGTTACAAAATAAAGAGAAGATCCAGGGTATAGTAAAGCATGAACATGTAAGTAAAAGACTTGCAACATACCAGTAACTACGTCAAGAGAATTTTCCTGAACTTGGCAGGACTCAAGAGCATATAATCTATTCGGACGCTAACTACTGGTAGCACTGGAAGTGGCACCCTGCTGAGTTGGGCGATCGGATGGAACTGACGACTGATGGGACTGGCCCTATTGGCGCAACTCCCTACCTTTCTGAGCAACTACCTGATACTCCCGAATTTTATGACCTAGCTTGCCACACCCGAAGCACATATCACTACCTGCTCTACACTCTCTCTGATAGTGTCTTCCATATTTCTGACATAAAGGATTTATACGAGCACTGCTAACACTAACCTGGGAATTAGAGCCTGATTCCCTATCCCTATTATCATTTCTGAATTTAGGCACGGGGGCACTGGCTGAAGATGGTGCTAGGGCTGAAGACCTCAGATGAAAATAGGGATGATTACCACCTTTTGACCTTGGCTGACTGAAGTTAAAATTACTCGTCCTAGTCCTCTTGTTTCCTTTCTCTCTCTCCTTAATCTTTTTCTCCTCTATCTGTTGATCATGGACCATCAAACTAGACAATTCCATCTTGATAATCAACATTGTGGTTCTACATTCCTTGACCACACTCTAGACATAAATTTACTTATCTTGGATCTGTTATCAGCCACTATATGAGGAGCATATCTAGATAACTGATTAAAGTTGAGAGAATAATCCCTCACGCTCATGCTTCCCTGCCTCAAATTAATGAATTCTAACACCTTGCACTCTCTCAAATCCAATGGAAATAATCTATCTAAGAAAGTTGTGGCAAACTCCTCACACTCTATAGGCCCTGCATCAATACCTCTATCAACTTTCAACTACTTAAACCATGTGTAGGCTACATCTTCCAACTGATATGCATCCAACTCAACACTCCCACTAGACGTTACCCCCATAGTATCAGTTACCTTCTGAACCATATCTAAGAATTCCCGTGGATCTTCTTCAGAATTGGATCCCTTGAAAGAAGGAGGATTCATTCGAGTGAAGTCCTGAATTCTGGTTGCATCAGTATTGGCCAGAACAGCAGTTGGCCGTTCATTCTGTGCTGCTACTGAATTAGCGAGAGTGGTGAATGCAACCTTGAATTCTGTATGAGAGACATGCTCATCCAGAGGATCTGCTTAGACGGGTAGAGAAGCTGGCTGGTTTTCTATTCTTCTTCTGTTATGCTTTTTGGGAGGCATATCACTGTAAATAGAAGGAAGTAATAGATTAGACTCAGAGTTTTAACTTGAGCTCATTCTCATTCGAACGACATGAATACTGAAAGAAGGGAAACTTTTCCTAAGAATCTCGTAGCCTTGTGTCTATAAGTGTGGCGCGCTACACACCCATGCCCAATACTCTACATGATGCGACTTTCAAACTTCCTAGGATACTTTAAAAGCTTAGGCTATGATAGAAAGTTTGTAACGCCCCGAGAGTATACCCTAGGCGTCACACGGTGCTTACAGTCCCTAGAGACCACAAGCTAACCCATGATCTGGTACTTGCTATGAGCACTGAATAACATGATCATAAATGAAGAAGAATAACTGACATGACATAAGGTTTTAATAACTAAAAAAACTACTAAATTATGAATCTGTAAAAATAACTATCTAAGTCTGATAAAATACTAAAAGCTGAATAAACTAAGTAACTGAATGTAATGTCTGAAGAGCCTATAAATTGATTGACTGTAAGTTGATGGGAAAAGCCCCAAATAACTCCAACTAACTACTAAGCTGAGACATGAAATAAAGTAAGTTTTTCCTTAAAGTATGAGGACTCACCACTGCTACTGCTGAGAATATGATAAATCTTATTGCGAGCTGGGAACTGAGCGTCAACACCTATGATATGATGCATCATAGCGCAGAACAAAAGATATGGGATCAGGACTTCGAATGTACTGGTATGCTAAATGAGGTAGGCTAATATGCATGGTTTCATGAATAGAAATAATAACTGTCTAAATATACATGTAAGTATGGAGTACTGAATAGAATGCATGAAATCTAAAGATACTGAAATTATGGAGAATCTGTAAACACTGAGTATGCATGCAAGTATGTAAATACTGAAGATACGTGAAATTTGTAGATACTGAGGATGCATGACCAAGCATATAACATAAACTAAGTAAATCTATAAAACTAAAATACTGAAATAACTGAAATCCACATGCTTTGGTCAAATATCACTAAAATTGGATAGCTGAACTAAGACTGTGACTGAGACTATGACTGAGATTGTGGGTGGTATCATCTAACCGACATGCCCCAATTTGAGCTAATCGGGGTCCAACTTGTAACCCTAGTTGGAAGGGTGTTAATGTCGTGCCATGATTACTAACACTATCTGTGTAGATCCACTAAACTGATATATTGTCCAAAGGACTAAGGGTGTCAAGCCTGAACTGACGGGTGACCCCTGCGAGATAGTCAAGCCTGATCTGACGGGTGACTTCTCATATCCTACGCTGGCTACATAGTTCTGGAGTGTAGGGACTGCTGCTAACGACTTTGTCTATCTGACAGGAAAGCCAACATGCCTACACTAGCTCGGTGCTAAATCCTATTCCCAACTAAAAAAACACTGAAAGACTGGACTATTCTAAGTTTAACTAACTGATTTCTGACTGATCTGATAATGCTCATAATATATTTTGAAGACTATTCTGTGATGTACTGAAACTAGACTAAATAAACAGCTATGGTTTTCTGGTATTCAATACCCCCAGGACTCAAAACAACAATGGTAAAATAACACTAAAACTTGGGGGACAAAGCACGAATGCTCTTTTTAAATCAATCACTCTTGTAGACATTTTATAGTTCATGGTTTAAAACAATCATAGGAATGTCATGGAACTTATAAGAATAACATGAATTCAGCATAATAGGCCTAAATTAGGGTTTAATTCAATAATTAACAATATAAAACATGGAGAATTGAATAATAACACTAAATTCATGGTAACATGGTATAAAACCAATAGTACATGGAGATTCATGGACAAAACCATTATTTAAAATCAAATAACTTGAAAAGATCACAATTTTATAATTTAAAAGGTTGCTTGGGATCCACGGATGAAAGGGCTCCATGGATGAATATCTAACATACCTTAATGGATGAATTTCTTAAAGTTCTTTGTGAATTCGTGAGGATTGGCCTTGAATTTGAGAGATAGGGTTCTTGATTAAACGAGAATCTTCTTTGATTTGGGGGAAAAGTTATTAAAATAGTGAAGTAATAGGTTAATTAGGGTGAATTTCGTGTTAAAGGCTGACTAGGGTGAGGGGAAAAAGACTTTAATGCCCTCAGATTTAAAACTCGGAATTACTGAAAAATCCCAATTTTGTGGGCTGGCACGACACGACGCTATCGCACTGTGTCACTGGATTCGGACAACTAGGAAACTAGACAATGGCGCGACGCGAGGAAATCGCGGACCTTTACAGGTTGGGACCCGAAAGTTCTCCGCGACGTGGGGCAATCACGGAGACACACTGGAAACTGACGATCGTCATTTTGGCCACCTCCGTGATGGGCCATGATCGCGGAGGCCCACTAGAAATTGCCAATAATTATTTTGACGCACTACGCGACGTACTACTGGTCCAAATGACGATGTTTAGCAACTGAAACTTAAAATGGTAATAACTTTTTACCCGGTTATCGGATTTAGGTAAATTTTATATCGCTGGAAAGCTCATTCAATTTCCTACGCAATGACAGGCTCTAAACTGAAAGATAATGAGTGTTTCAAAAATTTTATATATGAATACTCATGTGTTAAGACTTAGATTAAGCTAAGAAATTATAGGGTATTACATTATGACTCGTAAGGAGAGTCGTACCTGGACAGTGAGCATAAAGGTCAAGAAATTTTTAGAGGCAAAAATTTGGGGTATTACATCTCATATTTGGAGTCTCTCTAGGATAGAATGCATACCTTATCACTTTCTTTGTAGGGTAGAGAGATTATTTTTGATAGACCCTCGACTGAAAACTAATGTTACAATCTTCCACATTTGATATAAACTTAGAAAGCAATGTGGTGGAGGATTTATGAGAATTTCTAATGATAAACCTATTCTTTGCTCTGCTTCCAGGAATAGTGGATAACATTCAGAGAAATAATACAGTAATTGAAAACAATATGCAAAGGATAGCAATAGGCATCAAATACAAGGAAATACATGTATGAGGATAACCTTACAATGGATACAATGCTCCCAGACTCCAATAAAACCTAAATTCATCAAAAAGCAAGACCAAGCATAACTACCTACTAATCTTCTTTCCTAATCTGTGACTTTCATATCCTCCTATATAATGCACCTATACAAAAAAAGGAATAACAAATTTATTAAAAAAAATATACTATAGGCATGCAAAATATTAGAACTAAATTGCACATAAAAGCTACGACATTACAAAAAAAAATCTTATTCGTAAATCAAAAGGAATTTAAACCTTCTACCTTAATTTGTGACCTTCATACTCTCCTATCTAATGTATATGTATATAAAAGAATCACACATTTTTTAAAACAACTATACTACGGGCATGCAACAATGTTAGAACTAAATTGCACATAAAATTTATGATATTACAAAAAAACATGATTCATAAATAAAAAATAATTTAATCTTATTTCATAATCCACGACCTTCATACCAAACATACTATTCTCATGATCACGAATATCCATGATATGGCCAGAGATCACTAATTTTTTGATTATTTTTCTTGTACTTTAACGGATAATATCCCATTAAATTAAAACATCTCAAAGGTATTCCAAATAAATAATCACAAGTTAAAATCTCCATTAACTAAAACTAAAAAACATTAAATTTAACATAAAAATATCTAAAAAAAATAATAACTCAAACCTAAGCAGTAAGATCAAGAGCACTATACCATCAGCTTCCATAATGTTCGGCTATGCGTTTGTCAATACCAACTTAGTCTTCATTTGATTTGGAGTCAATGATATGTAGCTCTAGTAATTGACGCCACCAACTTAAACTTGGACTCAATATAGAAAAGTTGTGTTTGTATTATGTTGTATTAACGGAAAAGGGCCAGAAATACCCTTCAAGTATTGAAATTGATTAAAAAATATATCATCAGTTAACCTATTGGACAAGAAATACCCTCCAAGTATTGAAATTAGTTGAAAATTACCCCTCCATCCACCTTTATAGCTCAAAAATACCCTTGCAAAATCATAATTAAAAATTCAAAAAAGGGTCAGAAATACCCTTCAAGTATTAAAATTGGTTCAAAATTACCCCTTCAACCACCTTTATGGCTCAAAAATACCCTTGCAACTAACAGTTTTTTAAAATTAAAATTAAATTTTTTATTAAATGAGTGATAATTTTCTATTGGTTGAAACTAAATTAATTAAAATGTTAGCCTCAATTTGGACTCAACTAAAACTACTTGATTCAAACCCTACAAAATTAATTATAAATTTAATTGGTGAATGGTGTGAAGTTGGTGTGAATTTGTCTCACACGAAAAATGCACTTGCTACTGGTGGCAAGACAATTTGATGTATATAAACAAAAATAATGTTGGGTTCAAAATCGAGAGGGTGTCATGCAGAAGCTTAAAGTTTGCAAATAAAGACGGTAATAATTCAGATGACAATGAAAAATAAATACTAAAAACATATTATTAATATGATTTGGTCAAACAACCTATATATTAAAAACTAATATTGAAAAACATAAAACTTATTGGGAGAAAATCTCCTTCTAAACAAGAATCTTAAAATAACTATATTGTGGATTCTATTATGTTATGGTATGAGAAGAGGGTTTTCTATTTATAGGGTTCCAAAACCTTTCCTCCAAGAAAGAGCTTTGCTAAATATGAAAAAGTTTTATATTTTTCTTCCACGAAAAGTAAAAGTAATTATAGTTACTTTTATTTTCCTTACAAGGAAAGTAATACTTAATTTTAATAAGAAAATCAGGGAAAATATCCTAACAAATATTGACAACTATTTAAGAAAGAATGTAGTATTTTTTTTATACAAACTAAATATGTCACGTCAATGAAATAGAGGAAGTAATAAGATAGTGTTGCCTAATAAGTGGCATAATCAAAACATCTCAATTAGTTTTGCTTGCTAACACAGAGAAATATACATCACAAAGAAATACCAAACTAACATTATAATTAGGGGATAAAATTCTTCACAACATCACATAAGACTGACAGATTTTAAGTCAATAAAGTTCCTGCATTTGATAGCAAAAATTACTCATAATACTGGATAGTTTTAGTTGGGGCAAATTTTGTACGGTTTGGGTCAGGTAGTTTGAGTTGGGTCCGAATTGAATTTAACATTTTAATTAATTTAGTTTCAACCAATAAAAAGTTGTCACATATTTAATAATTTTTTTAAATATGATTTAAAAAATTGTTAGTTGACGGGTATTTTTGAACCAATTTTAAAACTTGAATGGTATTTTTGACCCTTTTTTCGAATTTTTAATTATAATTTTTTTAAAAAAAAGTTAGTTGCAATGGTATTTTTGAGTCATAACGGTGGATGGAGGGGTATTTTGAACCAATTTCAATACCTGAAAGGTATTTTTAAACAAATTTTAATACTTTAAGGGTATTTCTGGCCCTTTTTCTTTGTATAATTACTATCCTAAACATAGAAGTAACTGAACATTATATCTATTACATTAGGAAGATAAATAAATTATTATGGTCCTTAAATAAATAGAATTTTAGTTAATTTTAAAGTCATAAATATTAAGAGCTATTACTCCTTTCAAATATGAAAATTTAATATTAATAATTGTAATTAATTTTAAAGTAAAAAAACTGTTTTTGTCTAATGTGGAGTTTTTAATGAAGGGAAAAATATTTAAATTATTTTTATAGGGGTCTTCACACTTTTAATATATTATAGATTATAGATGTAGATGTTGATGTAAAAATAGATGATTGATGTAGATAAATAAATATAATAGGTATAATTTTATCTATCAAAATTTTACTTATTTAATACTCGTAACTAAATGAAGCTGAAAGTGAATTTTAAAAAGGAGTGATCAAATCTTCCTATGAACTGAGAAGCGTAAGAATTTTAGAACCAATAGGAATTACATAACATATTAAATTGTATTTATTAAACCAAGTTACATATGTTCGTGTTGACAAAAGAGGATTTTAAGCAAATTAGTATTAGTATGAATATTAATGACATTATATCATCAGGGCAACATACATGATCACTTTTTCTATAAACAAAACAACAAAAGGAAAAACAGAAAATTAGGTATAAACGCCGAAGTAAAGAAGTCGACGACTCATTGTCTGATTGCTTGAGGTTTGGCCAAACACCGTTGATTATTCAACCCCTACCCCCCAACAACAATACCTTTGTCCACAGTACAATCTGTAGACAAAATTCAAAAAGAAACAAAAATTGGTTTACAATGTCCATGGACATATGTAACGATTTTTTTTGTGATTATATATAAGTCTCTCGTTAAAAATTTCATGCTAAATTCTTTTGAATTTAAATTTATAAAATTCAGCCAAGGCTAGTTTCGAATAAAATATGTGCGAGGTATGGTCTAGGAAAATTCAGGAATGATTTGGATAAGTATGGTACTGTTTGATTTAATTCCTTGTTAGCTTAGATGACAAGAAATCCATAAGAGTTTACGAAATTAAATTTGGGTAAGTAGAACTCCCAAAATTGATCTTAGCAGTATTGTTTGGGATGTCTTGGATTTAATGTGTGTTGTAATAAAAAAAAAGAGATTTTTGAAGGAAACTAGACTTTCTGTGCCATTGATGCCGCTATAGCGATATGCTCAAAAGCGCGATAATTTCAGCTATGGAGACCAGTCAACGTGATCAAGGGTTGCAATACTGACTATATATGTCGCTATAGGATGCCACTATAGAGGCATAAATCACTGTTTTATTTCATAAATCCCCCAAAATGATTTATTTTTCAAGAAATGTTTGAGGATTCAGTAGTGGCAACTTGGGGAAAAATATTAGTTTTTCATTATATTTCATCATTAAAGTAAGTAATTCATCCTCGTTAACTAGTCAATCAATAATGTAGCCTCAGAATTACTAGTTTTCATAGTTTGGGAAGGGTTAAGGGCTGAATTTTATTAATTTTACGGTGCAAAGGAGTAAATTGAGTATAAAATCAATAGGTTTTGGTTGATTATTGTTAATTTACCCTTGCATGTCATTAATTCATTATCAACCGTGAAATTTATAGTTTTAGGAGAATTAAGGTAGAAAAGCCCTAGAACAGGAAATGAATGATTATGCATTTGACCTTAAGGTTTGGTTATGAGTTATAATTCCCAACATAGTAGGTTATTTCATTAATTATGTGTTTGTATGTATTCTCTAGACTGAAATCAAATGGAACTGCATGAAAGGGAAAGGCTCTGACTTAGTGGATTTGTGCAAGCTTGGTTTGAGGTAGGTGATGGTATTGTAGTTTAATTAAATTTGTTCTATTTGTGCATTTTAGATACTTATTAGTGTGTCTTATTAGTGCATGTTGTTTGTTGTGGTTAATTCAATGATTTAAGCTTATTGTATGATTTTGGCCTACCTTATGGTTAAATCGAGAATGTTTCGATATTTGAACATTCTCTCGGATTATGGGTGGAATAATCTTGGGAAACACTTGTATCTAGGGTCTTGGTACATGGACAATTTTTTTTTATTATAGGTCATTGACTAGAGGGTGGTTATGATATCCATAGCATATATGTATGGGTTTCATGTGAGTTTGACGGTTCCACGAATGTATCCAGAAATATACTTATATGATTGATTATTGATTAACTTGTCTTGACTTATTTTTACTTGGTTTGACTTGTTGCTTGTAATCCAACTACTTAAATTGATACTTGTTATGCTCGGTGTAGGTTAGAATGAGCATGGATTGACTTGTTGTACTATATTTAGGTGAGATATTCATATTCTTATTTTGGATTGGCCAAATAACTCTACAATATATTGTTGTTCTTGTGTATGTATACTACACCTGCTCTTACTTTTACTGAGTGCAGTGCAAATTCTAGCAACTCCTGCAAGACCTCAACTATGATTCTAGCATGTGATTCATATTTTAGGGGTGTAATAATTTAAAATTGTGAATTTTCCATTTCTATTTGTTTGGAATATTTTTTCCTTCTCCGTAGATTCTACATATTGATTTTGAGATTTGGGGATGGTTGGTACAATCCTCAATGCAATTAGAATGAGTTGTGCGAGTTTGTGATTTTTTAGAGGCTTGAGAAGTCATATAGTTTACTTTGGTAGAAATTATTGTTCTGAGTGTCGGATGGCAAAATGGACTGCGCCAGCAGATCCAGAATATTGAATCTGGGTTAGTAGCAGGATTGGTTTGACTTAGGCTTTTATATCTCATTTTGACCTTTTATTTAGAAAATAGCAAACCAGGGTCTCGAGAGTTAATTTATTGATACTAATGTTTTTTCAAAAATATAACATTTTCATTGATTCTGAAATGTCAAAATTAGTCTAGTAGTATTTATTTTCATTTTTTGGGTTCCGAACGAATCTTGAGGTTCTATTCAGAGATTTTGAAAACCATGCAAATCAAATGATTGTTGATATATGGTGCCTGAATGTCACAATCTTTGAGAATATGGATAAGGAGTTATTCCTTCATTGTGAATGTGATGGTGGGGACATGATCATGAAGGGTAACAGGGTTTAGTCGTGTCAAAGTCCCTTCTTCACGAATGTGACAATGCTGTTGCAAAATTGAGGATCCGGGTCTTGGACCATTACAACTATGAAGACTTGTATGTGAATGCAAAGGCCAATTTAATTGGCCGGTCAGTATTGACCCTACTGAATGTAAAATGTTGACAACATTATTGTTCATTGAATAGTATAAATACTTTTTTCCACAATTTTGCACTATTTTTGAACCTCCAAGCTTCAAGAAATGTAATTTTTCAAGGGTTTCAACATTTATTTTAGTGTGGGTAACTTCTAAACTCACAAGCCCATTATTTTCAATGATTTTATCTTCAAAAAATCCTTTAAATCATAATTTTGGAATGGAAAAAAATCAGTTTTACTGGTAAAGTTTAAATAGGGTTTTCTTTATTCACGACCTCGATCTTAGCCTGATTTCTCATAGTTTTTCACATGTATACTCCTATAACCTTGAAAAACGTATTTTTAAAACAAAATTCGATTTTGTCTCTTTTATTTTTTAACTCATTTTTCAAGTCTATTTTGGCCTCAGCCCAAATATGAGAAATATGGATATTGTTAGCTTTTTTTAAATGTGTAGATGCTATATTTGAATGTTAAAGTTGATTCTAAGGTCGTTTGTGAAGGAAAGGATCCATCTTGAAGAACTTTGGATTGGGTTTTCATTGTTTTGAGGTATGTTATTGCTTAACTTCTTTCAAATTGAGCTCAGTAGTTAATATATAAGTAGAGCATGCTATGGATTGCGGAATGTAGATATGGGTTTATATTTTGAGATTATTTTACTGTTGTTTGCCTGTGTGGGGGCTTTTATTATATTATTGTTGACTTGTGGTATTTAGTATTGTGAGTTACCTGTGTGGGGGCTTTAATTGACATCATTGGCCGTATTTGTGCATCTATATGCCTTCATGCTAGATATAATGCCTGTGCAGGGGCTTAATTTGATAATATATCCCTTATTTAAGCATTGATTACTTTTATCATGATAGTTATACTTGATGTATGTGTTGATATGATACAAATGATGTCTTTCATGCATATTTATTCTAATGGTTCCAAACATTGAGTTAATAATCATAAATTATTGACATAATGAGTTGATTTTTGGGCTCACTTATATATACCTATATGTCAATTGGATTGGATAGCCTCATTTTGGGCTGATTATGAGCATTGCATCCTTATTCCGTATATATATATATATATATTCATGACAATTGGTACCACTAAGAAAGATGAGACATTTTTATGAAAACTCTCTCTGTGAATATGAGCCAGAGAAGAGGTTGAGATTGAGAATGAGATATGAGATATAGTATATGAGTTGTCAACCCCCTCCCCCTCATAGGTCATACCTATTAGCTGTGAGTTCGGTGAGTGTATATAAAAAGTCATGCAATGAATTTCATCATTCATCTAATCCTTATTGCAGTGCATATGCATCATGTTTCTTTTTTCTTAGTTGACTTGACTTTTGCTTAGTTTCTATGTGCTTTTATATGTATATCAACATTGTTTCCATTTCTATATTTTTATCTATTAGCACTATTAGTGGAGACGATGTGATCTACCATTTTGGACTATTATGCTTACACGTGATATGCTCATAGTATATTTTACTTATCTTCTACTTTGGTCAATAAACCTATGATACCTACTGAGTACAACTGGATCATACTCACTCCTATTATACCCTTTTAAAGTAGATACTAGCATGACTGCAAAATGCATAGGTTGAGATTGTGTTGTTAATTAGTGATATTTGAGGTACTGTACTATTCTAGCATTCAGGGTGGATTTTTGGATCTCACTCTATCTTACTTATGTCTTTATTTGGATCAGAGATAGATTTGGTACTTTTCAGTTTTGGATTTGTATTTAGATGGCCCTTACATTATGACATCAGATTTTGAGTGATTTATGTATTTATTTAGACTTATATATATATATATATATATATATATATATATATATATATATATATCAGTACTTCTTCAGACAGTGAGATCTTAATATGAGGCAACGACATTGGCTTGATCTGCTTAAGGATTATGACATCACTACTTTGTACCATCCTAACAAGGCTAATGAGTTGTGCATGCCTTGATTCAAAAGTTGACTAGTATAGGGAGTTTAGCTTATCTCTTAACCCAAGAGTGGCATTTAGCTTAGAGGTTTTGTCTTTAGCTAACCAGATGGTTAGGCTTTATATTTAATACCCAAGTGTTTCTTAGCCTTTGTTGATGCTAGATCTTCCTTGATGGAATAGATTTGTACTCGTCACTTTGATGATGATAGTTGAGGGTGATTTGGGATATGGTGTTGAATCGCAAGGCTAAGGAGGCATCCTATAATTCTAATGGTATGTTGAGGATTGGTGTCTGGACGAGTTTGTATGTTGAGGGTTGAAGATTGAGTAAGATTGACTTTAGATGAGGCTCGTTTCTCTATATATTTTATCCATTTAGGTGTGACCAATATGTATCATGATTTTAAGTAGCTTTACTAGTAGGGTGGTATGAAGAAGGATGTAGCAGATTTTCTAGCTCGTTTCTTATATTGTCAGTAGGTAAAGGCCGAGGATTAGAGACCAAGTGGTTTGCTTTAGAGATTACCCATTCCTGAGTAAAAGTAGGAGCAGATCACTATGGACTTTGTGGTTGGGTTTCCCCATACTTCTTATAGTTCTGACAGTATTTTGGTCATCGTAGATTTGAAGACTAAATTAGTCCACTTCATCCCTATCTAGATTTCCTTTAGTTCTGAGATATATACCCGTATCTATGTTCATGATATAATTCGTATTAATAGGGTACCAGTGTCTATTATTTTATACAGAGGCTTAATGTTTACTTCTAGCTTTTAGTGGACTTTTTAGGAAGATTTGGGTACTCGGGTTGATCTTAGAATAACTTTCCACCCCCAGATAGGTGGTCCGTCGAGGCAAAATATTCAGATTTTGGAAGATATACCCTGTACACATGCTATGAATTTTTAAGGTCAATGGGATCAACATTTGTCCTTGAAGGAGTTTGCTTATAATAATAACTACCTTTTGAGTATTGAGATAGCTACTTTCAACGCGTTGTTTCGCTTCTATTGGTTGGATTGAGACTTTAGAGGTTATACCTCTTGGTACTAACTTACTTCGCGAGTCTTTGGATATAGTTTGAGTGATCCAGGATACGCTCTGGGAAGCATAGAGTAGGCAAAAGAGTTATGCAGAGTGCATGATTTGTGCCTTTAAGTTTGGGATTGGTTATAGAGTCTCCCTTCATATGTCACCCATAAAGTACGCGATGAGTTTTGGGAAGAGGGGTTAGCTTATCCCCTAGTATATTGGACCTTTGTGATTCTTCCAATAGTTTGAGAGGTTGCTTATAAGTTGGCCTTACCTCCAGACTTTTCAGATGTTCATCCAGTTTTACATGTATCTATGCTTTGAAGCAGTATTTTGGCTAAGTATTAGGTATTTTGTTGGGATTCAATTCTGTTGGATGAGAGGTTGACCTCTGTTTAGGAGGCAATGTCCATTTCATTCAGGGATGTGAGACTGTTGCATTATAGACAAACTCCTGTGGTTAAGGTTTGATAGAGACACCATCCTTTGAGGAAGCTACTTGGGAGGTTGAGTCTGACATAGTAGTAGTTACCCTTAAATTTTTTATTGATTCAGGTATTTTCTTACCTGTAGTTCGAGGATGAACTAGATTTTTAGTGGTGGATCTTGTAATGACCAGAATTTGTGAATTTTCTATTTCTATGTGTTTTGATCATTTTTTCCTTCCTCAAAGTTTCTAGATATGATCTTTAGGTTGGGGATGGTTGGATGGTTCCTAATGCGATCAATGTTGCGTCCAAATACACACACAAGTGTATGTGGTCATGGAAGTAATAAAGTATCCCTTTCAAGATGAATATCAATACCACATGGACTTTGTGTTTAGCAAGCAATCAAACTCTAGCATTACTAATGAGATTAAATAAGTGTGAGTTATAACCAAAAAAGAGTTTAAGTTTTGTAAATTTGAAAGTAAAGATAAACAATAACAAGAATATAAAGTGTTTGAAACAGTATTAAGGAGGAATCTAGGGTCGAGGCAATTTGAACAATCCTGGAAAGCTATTCAATCTCGTTGGTTAAGTTATCTATTATGGTTGTTGATTCACGGGGTTAATAACATGATTTTTATATTCCGAGCCTCTAATCTTCTATCTAAGATAGCCCCATACATACATCGTTGAGCGGGGATATGAGAACTAATTCAAACGCATTTGTATGCCATCCCGTATTTGAACCAAATGAGGAGAATTAGGTATATTCCTATCTTTAATTCGTTTAAAAGACAAGAACTGACTTCATATGTTCCATGTTCTAATCTAATGTTACTCCATTCAGGCTCACAATAGACATTCAAATATATTCTAAAGGTCGTGAGTTAGTGGAATAGTAATAACAAGAACATATTAACAACTAAATATGATAATAAACTTTAAACCAACTTAATTGAATGCTAAGTAATCATGTTCGTAGCCTCAACCCTGGAAAGAGGGTTTTATCCACTTAGAATCTACTTTACAATCACCAAATTAATATGGTTCATACAAGAATTAAGTAATGAAAAGAGAAGAATAAAAACTTTATTTGGAGCCTTCTTTGTGTATTTTTCTCTAGCAAATCATCCAAGAATGTTTAGAATAGAAGCAAAGTGTGTTATTTATAGTGTAGGACAAGTTGCACCTATAAAACCCCAATGATGTGGCACATTAAAATTGTATGTCCTAGGCAGTGTGCCATGCCCTTATCGCAATGTCAGGCAGTGTGACACGCCCCTTAAAATGGAGATTAGCTTCCGTGGAACGGAGGCATGTTTCAATCTCTAATTTCTCATTATCATGTAATCCTTCTAATTATCTTTGAGTCACATAGCTTGTAGTTGCCTTTAAACATCCTTGTATGCTCTTCTTTCTTCCCAATATTGATCCAACACCTTCCCTCATCCATAAACTTGGTATTGACATCCAAATCAAGATCAATCATTGCACAAGTCTACACCGGAAACACTAACCATATCTATTAGTTCACGAACATAAATTAAGCTCAATCAAATGACTATGCATTGTACATCATTAAATACATAAAAGCATTGGCAATAATTAGCACTTGCACATATAAATACGCCCAAGATCACTACCCCACACTTAAGGCCTTATTTGTCCTTGAACAACTCTTTACACTACACCCAATCAAGGAAGACTCTAACATTACCACTTAAACTAACACTCAAGCTATAACTACAACGACTACATGAATGGCAAGTTCCACATTAGGCATGTCACATTACAATTGTAAAACTCAAGAATACTACTTTTAGACTTCCTAACCTCAAGAATTGACTTTACCAAGTTGGAAAACTCATGCATATTACTCTTTAAATAGATCATTTACATCACCTATCCATCATTAAATATGTGCCCTCACCATAATGGAGTCCCCCATATTCACTCACGGATATGCAATTTAACATAAGAATGGGCATAAGAATTAGATTATGTTCACTCTCACAAAGAACTCACATATCACATAAGATGAACCAAAAGCTTGCCCATAGTGTAATACTCCATTAATATTCGAATATCAAAGCTCAAGATCAAATAAGATTTTAAAGGTTGTCATGTAGACTAAAGGACAGGTAGGAACTATTGTGGCCAGTAATAGTGAATAACTTTGCAAGCACTTTGATTCATTTACTCATCTCCAATTAACCTATTTTCACCACTTTAATCTTCCTACCTCTCTTTTATTTTGCCCCATCTCTTTAAGCTAGTTTGCACATCTTTAGTATGGAGTATTTTCTATCAACACATGATTCATTGATCAATTTTTTTTCTTTGTCACATTGCTCCCAACCACAACAAATAAACTTGTTCAACATACCAATAAATTTTATTTTGGGGCTTCACTTTCACCTTTTTCCTTCTTCTATTTCACACTTCATAACATCTTAATTTCTCAATCAAAGAACTTAGGAATTTTGGATCAAATAGGGTCAATTGAATGAAATCAAATAAGATATGTGTGAGGACAATAAAGAACAAGCTAAAGGCTTGACGGGGCTAACTAATATCACACATAATGGTAGATAAATTAGGTGTAAAACATGGGTAACAATTAAATGTCTATATCTTCTAAATTCAAAATTCTTAATTTATGTTTTGCAAACACATCAGGAAAGTTCTAGACATCAATATGTACATGGAATATAACAAACACCTCACTCACGCATGACACATGCTTAAATCATGAAGGATCTCTATAGACTGTGAACTAAGCAATATCAAGAAATCAATATTAAGCCAACATCACACAAGAGTCAACTAAATAAGTCTAGGTGTCTCATAAATAGTCATTCAACTCACTACACATGCTTACACATTCAAAACAAACTTTCATATATATAATCATATATAGCACTTAGAAAGAGAGTCTCTATTTATTCCTAATGACAAAATTATTAAATTACTCCTAAAAAATAAAAAAAGATACTGGGTTCAAAGGGAGTCCCTTTGAAAAAGAACCTAAAAGAAAAATTGAGGGGTGGGTGAAGTGTGCTTCCACTAGATAGATAATGCCGCAAACATCGAAAACTGACAATAAATAAGGGTAAAATCTTTTTGTAATTTTTTAAAATTGATTCAAAAACTAGAAAATAAATAAAAATAAAATTATATAGCACACTTCACCCTACACACATCAAAATATTCCCCATCCCACGATTAAAATCATACTTTGACCCCAATGTATAAATCAAAAGTAAGGATAAAAATACTTCCTGAGGCCTCTAGGCCTAGTAAGTAGTATCATGTTCATAAATGGGGTACGAAGGAACCCCATACTCAGTCTTTGTCATGATCCTTAGCTAAGATCATTGGTACTCAGACTTTCTTTCAATCTGTTAACCCAAAACAAAACCAAAACCAAAACCAAAGGTGATACTAAAGAAAAACTAAAAAAATTAAAAACAACTACCTTAACTTGGGTTTCCTCCTAAGTAGAGCCTAATTTATTATAGCGGCATGACTAAACTCAAAACTTGTTATCCACATTCTCTCATATCCCATGTTTTGGTTCTCTTATGACCTTTTTGATGCTTACTCTCACGGTCTACATCTCTTTCCACACTTACCTTTTAAGGCTCCCTTTTAAGTTTCTAATTTTTGGCTTAATTGTTAATTTGGGCAATGCCATGAGAGAGTCTAAAGAGGTAATTGGAGATTTACACTCCTCCACCCTATACTCATGCACTTTTATAGCTGTGATCACACTTAAAAATTTGTAGTTTAAGGGTGTATAAAGTGTTTTTATACTCTGAAGAACATCTCTTTATTATTCAATCTCATTTTAAGAGTACCCTTTCTCACATCTATCAGTGCTCCTCTAGTAGCCAAGAATGAACATCTCAATATGGTTGACACCCCCTCATCTGCAGCATAATCAAGAATAGTAAAGACAACTGGAATAATGAACTTACCAACCTTGATGAGAACATCCTCTATGATTCCTTCATGGATCACTCTAGTTTTGTCCTCCATTTGAAGCACAACTGAATAGGGCCTTAGTTTTCCCAAACCAATAGTATTAAACACTAAAAGGGCATCAGTTTGATGTTTTCTCCTAAATAACTCAAAGCATAGACCACATCACTTTTACCAATTTGTATGGGGAGGGTGAAACTCTTAGGGTCTTTGAGATTTTCAGGCATCTAGCTCATCACCACAGAACTGCACTACTTTATAAGTGACACTATATTGATATCACCAAGCTTAATATTATTTTTCACCACATCTTTCAAGTACTTAGTGTACTTAGTCATTCTCTAAAAAACATCTAATAAAGAAAGGTTAATGTAAAGTTCTCTTAATGTGTCAAATAACTTCTTAAAACAAGCATCATCTTTGGATTTCTTAATTTATTGAGGGAATGGTGGTGGTGGTTTTTTTGGTATTTGCTCATATGCCTTTTCTTTGGAATTGTAACACCCCAAGAACCCATATCGAGATGTCACACGGTGCTTAAAGTCACACGTGGCCCCAAGCTAACCCTCTAAGCCTGTCATCACTTTCAGAACTCACTGTAACATAAATCATGCTATGATAAAGAGGAATAATCATGTCATGGCCATGCTTAGATACAAAATGATATTGTACTGTACAACTAAAATACTAAGATCCTGTACATACTATCACACTAATCTGACAAAGCCTCTACTACATAAGACTGAGGAGCCATTGGGACAGATCCCCAACTGACTCGTACTGAACTGAAAATAAATGACAATCTATTAGCAAGACAAAATGATAGATACAGATCCTCGAACCATGAGGACTCACCAACTGCAGAGATGTAGAAGAAGGTACTCGCAGATCACTGTCCCTGCTGAGACTGAGCACCTGAACCTATATCACGATGAAATATAAAATACAAAAGAGTATGAGAGTCAGTACTTGGGAATGTACTTATTATGCGGGGGTGGATGCAACATTTAAATAATATCATAAATGTATAAGAAAATCATGCATGCTGACCATAATAATTCTCTTCGCTTGAATTATCTGAAATATTTTTCTCATAAATCATCAGTAGTAATACATGCTTCATAAATCTCATAAATCATTTATCTCAACTCAAACTCTTTAACTCATGTCTTAGAGTGACTCGGTAACTCAAGAGACTTAAATCATTATGGACGTGGGATTTTCTTATAACTGACATAACTACACCATGTGAGCCACATGGAGTCCAACGTTTTTCCCTCCTAAGGAGAGAACCCCACATTGGCGGGGGTGTTGTACTCTTTCCAGGGAGTACAACCTCAATCTTGTTATCACAATTCCATATTCGGCCTCTGTCCCACAATTATCAATATCAATCCTACGGTGGCACATAGTTTCGGGGAAATACCACATTTCCTACTCGATGCTAAATACTCCTCCCAGACTCAACTCAGATCGCGTTAGGAAATCCACCTTAATCAATATCAACTCATGGGTCTATCGTGATGACCAAAACAATAGTATATCTCATCGGTAAATCATATAAAACTGTGGATTCCTAACTCGACTCAAATTCAAACAATGTTTCTCAACATCAAGTACATTTGCTTATCAAATCATTTCAAATGCCAAAGGCTTCAAGGAAACATCATCAAACTCATTCTTGACTTTCAATTCAACTATCGATATATATATATATATATATATATATATATATATATATATATATTCAATAGTCAAATTTCTCATAGAAAAACACAAATATTGACACTTATCATAAATCACTTAGAAATCATCAATATATAATGACAATATACATCTCATGGAATAAATACTTAATTTAAGAAGCATGATGGTGAAATAACCATAAATATCAAGCTTATTCAACTCAAGTCTCATAAATCATACATAAAGAAATTTGGGTGTAAACCCACTTGCAAAATCATGTAAATCAATAATAGAAAGTAAATCTTTAGGCACAAGAACGAAAGGAGTGTTCTTTTTCAAACCCCACATACCTTAGATTTTGATTTTGAAGATATAGAAACTTGCTTGAAACTTATTTCTCACACTTTTATACCAATACCTTGATGCCTTTGACTTGAGGAGCTTAGTTTTTGAACAACTTGAAGAAATTTATGGGAGATTTCTTGGAGATGATTTGATTTTTGGGTTTGGAAGAAACCCTAGGTTTCTAGAGAATTATTGAAAGAAATTTGGAGAGAAATGGTCTTCTCTTCTTTACATAGATATATATAGGTCCATAAGGAGCGTAAATGACCAAAATACCCTTTTAAAAAAGTTGAAAATTGCAGATTGGGGCCTTTGATGGTCGATCTGACGATCTGTCAGATGAGTTGACGGTCCACCAGGTCGTTCGTCACTCAAGTGACAAATCTGGAATGTTCTGCCTCAGAGTGAAGGTCAGAGTGACGGTCCGTCAAAGGGTGTGATGATCCACCAAGTCATCCGTCACTCGAGGCCCAGGAATGGGACATTCAGTCTTGGCCTGACGGACCCATTTGATAGTCCGTCAACTTTGTGACGGTCCACCACTTTGACAGTCACACGATATTCCAAAAAGGAAGCTACTGCCTTGGCTTGACGGGACACTTGACGGTACACCAGGTCGACCATCAAACCTGGGCTATCTGATAGCATTCAGTAAAACGGCCATAACTCACTCATCCGATGTCGGATTTCGATGAAATTAGTATCGATGGAAAGCTTATTCAATGCTCTACCTGACAAAAAGTGGAAATTAGGGAAATAAAACATTTTTTAAACATTAATCACTTTGGAAGTCATACATATCCATTCAAAAAGATAGATTTAGGCTTAAGGAATGATAGGGGTATTACAGGAATACTCAAACTTCCTCAGATTTTTAGTTTCTTTGGATGCCACTTGTGTCTCATCTGCTTGAAGTGGGACCAACTCTTCTTACACCTAGTGATTTTTTCTTGGACCTCTGTCTATCAGATATTGACCACTTATCAAGGTGATAATCATCACTTGCTTTAGATTTTCTATATCACTAGGAAACCCCCTTGAGGTATTGTGTTCTGAACCTGAGATAATTGGATCAACTATGTCTCTAAATTTTTCAAAGCCAATTGCTGATTTTTTTTATCTCTGTAACCAGTTGTTCTTGGTTGGATAAGATTATTTATAAAAAAATTTCTCTATTGCTGGCCTGAGTTTTATTCTAATTAAATTATTGTTGGTGAAATTACTAAGGTTGAGCCTGATATTTCCCCATGAAATAATTGGATTGACTTTTCCTTTTGTGGTTATAGACATTACCATATTTTTTATTTCACTTTTGTGCATTAACCATGAAATTCACTGACTCCATATTCTCCCCACATAAATCTATAGAGTCACTACCACCTCCATAAATTTTACATCAAGTCTGAGCCTGCTGAATTACATTAACTTGTGCCTGAGGTCAATTCATACTCAACTTGTTGAACTGCATCATTATTTGGTTATGAAAGGAGGGGAAACTATGTAGTCAAGGTTGTGATACTATCTACATCTATTATACTATGATATCCTAAATTATTGAGCACTAGACCCTCCATGGGATAAATAGTTGGCCTAGCTTTCCAATGCCACTAGCCTCACCTTAATCTAAGATTTGGGTAAGAAGTTATGGACAACTTATGGTGGTGATTTTAAACTACTAGTGAAAATGACTCAGACCATGAATTATTGCCTAAAATAATAAGTCATGGGGAGGCCTCATTGTTATGGTAGTGAGGAAGCCCAAACTTTGGTCCCTTGAAAACAAGTCCAGGGTACTACTCATTGTGAGACACAACAAGTCGTTATGAGAGAACCATTGTCATAATAGTGAAGGACTAGATTTTTAATCCTCGGGTTATGACTCCAAGACACGACTCATGGTCAGACCTCATGAGTCATTACCTAAGTCATGATGACTGTTCTCAGACTTTTCCTGCATATTTTAATTAGGGTATTTTTTGTTTTTTCCACCTTTCAAACTCTTGTTCCACAACTAAAAACACCCAAATGACCCCTCTACTATCAGTTATCAAAATTAAAATCTTTTTTTTTATTTTAACTCCCAAGGAAAGGGATATTAGGGTTTCACAGAGAATTCATCATTCAAGATATAAGCTCTGATTTCTCTTCAAATTCTTTGTTATTTCAGGTATGTTTCTCATTCCTTACATGAATTTTATGTTGCGTCATTTATTTAATCATTATTCATGTGATTCTGTTGATGGGTTTAAAATGGGGTTGAGGTTTTTGATTGATTATACTTGAATTGTTTTTTCTATATTTAAATGTGTATTTATGCTTTTAATTGATGGTTTTGGGACTGAATTGGTGCATTTGCTTAATGGTTGAATAGGGGATATGGGTTTTCTCAAATTAGATGAATTTTGGCTTGATAATGACATTAACCTCAACCCACCTTGTAAATTTGATCTTGAATTTGAATAATTGTATGATTTAACTTATTTTTTGAAAAAACTGCATTACATTAAAGGATAAATGGATAAAAATGGTTTTTACAGGCCCTTGGTGGACTTTATTTGGATTTTAAGTGGAACTTGGGATTCTAATGGTTACATTAATTGATTTGGCATAATTATATAATCTTTCAAGCATATTGGTATGACAATACCATGTTGCAAAATGCATTAATAAAGACTCCTTGGTTAATTCTTGGTCTTATGTGTAAATTATTTTAATTTGGGCTTAAAGGAAATTGTATAGCTCACCGTGAAGGTGTAGTCCAAAGGGGATCAACACTGAAAACCATGTTTGCCGACTTGGGGGTCTATGTGACCTTGTTCTTAGTGAATATTTTATATCTTGGATGGTTATCACCTTGGTGTCTTTATCCTTTCCTCGATTTCCTTGGTATGTGCGGCTAACACGCACGGGGGCCCTTCTGACAGAGGGAGTCGAACCTATATATCCCTTGGGTGTTTTTAGGATGGAGCAAGCTACATTATTTAGGTTAATATTTTAAACTCCCATGTTCATGACCCTTGTCCCTATCTCGTCATACTATACATGTATATTTATATATTGTGCATATGGTTTTAAATGGTTTTTGGAAATGGCATATTTTATCACTTTCCCCTAAGTTACAAGCCAATGCTTTCCCTACTGATCGTCCCTAGACACTGCATCATTTCATGATATATTATTTGAGGGATTTTATGTTACCCCTGTGCACTGTTAGGTGGTATGGTACATTGGCTGAGTTCACTGTGAAGTGGTGAGCCTCCATATTTTTAAAAGCCATGTCATTTCATTAGATTTTTTTTTCATATTTTGGGAATTGTGAATTCTTTTTTTTAATGGTCGGGGGCATGTCACGACCTAGTTTTGTATTTCTGGTTTTAGAGGCTTTTATGGACAGAATTGGGTTGATTCGTTGTCTTATTTAGAATCTCAGATTTTATTTAATTTATTCGTCATATTTACTATTTTGGTTGGCTTATATTGTTTGTTATATTATTCTTTGGAGGTTAAGCTAAGGGGGTGGTCTCTGAACCACGGTGGGATTAAAATACCTATCACGACTAGGCCTTGGTTTGGGTTGTGATAAGCTTGGTATCAAAGCAAGGTTCATGTTCAATGAGTTTCCACAAAGTCGTATCGAGTAAATTCCTTTTTATGGGTGTGTAGCATGCTACACTTATAAGGGGGAGGCTGTGAGGCATTTAAAAATGTTTCCCTTTCTTGTATTTTATTTTGGGCTATAGAGTTTAGTTACCTTGAATCTTTTCTAACTCTTAGCTTACTAACAGTTCAGATCATGCCTTCCCAAAGATCTGACGGTCATAGAAACTTTGTTGGAACCTCCACCCACCTGGGGAAGATATGAAGGGAACTCACCCTATTCATGGAATGCAAACCCGATCTAGGGTCCCTGCTCTTGACTGTACCACTCCATGTGGGATTCCATCGGTCTCTACTAGTCCTCCTCGAGCTTTTTGATCTGGTGATACTCATGGCCAATCACCTTAGGGAGATATATCTAATGCAGAGTTCCTTCAGTCTATTCATATGTTTTCCTAACTAGTGGCATCACAATCTCGTTGGTCTGATTAGGTTGGTCCTATTTTTAATTCATTTGAGGTCACTCGGGTTGGCTAGTTTATGAGGTTGAATCCCTGACTATTACAATATTAAATATTGAGGAGGATCCTCAGGGTTTTATTAATGAGATGGAGAAATTTTTTAGGGTTATGCATGCTACTGATTTAGAGGGTATGGAGTTTGTTGCCTATCAGTTGAAGTATATGGCTTAGCAGTGTTATGAGGAGTGGAAATAAATGAGGGGTGATGATGACGAGTTGGAAGTTCGGGAGAGTTTTCAAGGGCCTTTCTTGACCACTTCTTTCCTTAGAAGCTTAGGGAGGCTACGACCAAAGAGTTTGTAAATTGAAGCAAGGTAAGATATTTGTAAAGGAGTACACCCTGAAATTTCAGTGGCTATCACGTAATGCTCCGTAGTTGGTATCTAATATGAGGTCTCAAATGAAAAAGTTGGTGTCTAGTTTGACCTGTGATTTGGTGCTAGATTGTAAAGCTCTTATGTTTAATAATGACATAGACATCCTAGGCTGGTGGTTTACATGAAGCAGGTAGAGGATGAGAAAAGAAAGCTAGTAGAGAAGGGAGAGAGACAGAATAAGAAGTTTAGATATTCAGAGTAGGGTACTGGTTAACATAATGGTAGGAGAGATGGAGACAATGGACTAAGAAGAAGAATTAAGGAAGTTCATATTCAATGGCTAGTTCTCTTTTACCTAAGCCTTTAGGTGATCATCGTTTTTAGGCTTGTAGTGGCCTAGGGTAAAGGGTGCCCAATATCAGGATAGTCAAGCTCAATCAGCTTTACCTTACCCTTCTTTCCATTTTATAGGTAGCTTTACCATGGATATTGAGAAGAAGGAAGGAATTTGTGTTTTAACTATGGTCATCCTAGTCATATGCAGCAAAATTATCCTATAGCTAAAGTTCCAATGGATCTAATAAGGTTCCGATCGCTGCTTCTTCATCTCTTACACCTAAGGGCCCCACTTCAAGTACCGACACTGGTTAGAATCATCTCTATGCTCTTGCTACTCATCAAGAATTTAAGGCATCCCCAGATATTATCACTGGTATCTTACAACTCTTCTCTCATAATGCTTATTGTTTGCTTGATCCAAGTTCTAGCCTATCTTATATGCCCCCCTTATGTGGCTCTACACTTTGTTTTTGGCCCTAAAAATATTTTTGACCCCTTCTCTGTTTCTACTCCAGCGAGTGAGTCTATTGATGCTAGAAAAATATATAGGGGTTGCGTGGTGTTTATCTTTCATAGAGAGACATTGGTGAATTTGATAGTACTAGATATGATGGGTTATCTTAGGGATGGATTGGCTTCAATCGTTCTATGCTTCTATGGATTGTTGGACCCGAAAGGTCAATTTCTATTCCTAATTAGTCGGTAATTGTATGGGGTGGGAGTTCCTTAGTACCTAAAGGGGGGTTTATTTCTTATCTTAGAGCTCAGAAAATGATGTCCAAAGGGTGTCTGTATCTTCTAGTTCGGGTTATGGATTCTAACTCCGAGGGTACCTCTTTACAATCTGTCCCTGTGGTTAATGAGTTTCCTGGAGTCTTCCCCAATGATCTTCCTGGAATTCTTCCTGATAGGGAAATAGATTTTGGGATTGATCTTCTACCACATACCCATCCCATTTTCATTCCTCCTTAAAGAATGGCTCTAGTTGATCTGAAGGAGCTAAAGGAGTAGTCAAAGGATATTCATGATAAGGGTTTCATCTATTCTAGTGCTTCGTCATAGGGTGATCCTATGCTTTTTATGTGAAAGAAGGATGACTCTTTTCGAATATGTATAGACTATAGGCATCTGAATAAGTTAATAGTGAAAAATAAATTTCCTCTCCCAAGTATTGATTACCTATTCGATCAACTTCAGGGTGCTAGGTATTTCTCTAAGACTGATCTCTATTCAGGATACCACCAGCTAAAAATTAGGGAGGTTGATATTCCCAAAACTATTTTTCGAACCCGGTATGACTATTATGAGTTTTTGGTTATGTTATTTGGATTGACTAATGCTCCGACTGATTTCATAGATCTTATGAATTGGGTGTTTAGGTAGTTTCTTGATTTATTTGTTATAGTCTTCATTGATGACATCTTGGTGTACTCTAAAAGTGAGGAGGATCATGCCAATCGCCTTTGAATTGTGTTGCAAACTCTTAAGAACTACCAATTGTATGCAAAATTTTCTAAATGTGAATTTTGGTTAAGTGTTGTAACCTTTATGGGGCATGTCATTTCAAGTGAGGGGGTTATGGTGGATCCACAAAAAGTTGAGGCAGTTAAGAAGTGTCCTAGACCCACGACTCCAACCAACATTAGGAGCTTCTTAGGTTTGGTAGGCTGCTGTAGGATATTTGTGTAGAGTTTTCATCTATGCCTCTCCACTGATGAAGTTACTTAGAAAAAGGTTAAGTTTTTGTAGTCCAACTCTTATGAGGGTAGTTTTGAGAAGTTGAAGGATAATTTGACCTCTGCACAAGTTTTGACCCTGCCTGAGGGTACTGATGGGTTTGTGGTGTATTATGATGTATCTCATATGGAACTGGGTTTTGTTTTTATGTAGCATGATAAGGTTGTGTCCTATGCTTCCAGTCAGCTTAAGGTTCACGAGAGAAATTATCCGACTCGCGATTTAGAATTGGCAATGGTGGTTTTTGCTTTGAAGATCTGGCATCATTATCTGTATGGGATATATGTAGATATTTATTAAGACCATAAAAGCGTATAGTATGTGTTTACACAAAAGGAAATGAACCTCAAGTAGAGGCGGTGGCTCAAGCTACTTAAGGATTATCGCATGAGTTTGTACTACCTTCCAGGTAAAACTATTGTTATTACTTATGCTCTTATTAGATTATCTATGGGGAGCTTATCTCATATAGATGAGGATAAAAAAGGGTTGGTGATTGATATTCATAGGTTGGATAATTTTGGAGTCCGTCTATTAGATTCTGAGGATGGATGAGTGATTGTTTAAGAGTGGTCAAATTATCTCTTGGTGCTGAGGTAAAAGAGAAGCAAGCTTTGGATCCCATACTTATGAGGATTAAGGATAATGTGGGTTAGAAAAGGGTTATGTCCTTTGAGATTGGGGGATATGGCATTCTGAGGTACCAAGGAAGATTGTGTGTTCCTGATGTTGATGGGTTGTGGGAAAGGATTTTGACTGAGGATTAAGAGTCCAAATATACAGTTCATCTGAGTTTAACTAAAATGTATCATGACTTGAAGGAAATATACTAGTGTAATAATATGAAGAGAGATGTGGCAAATTTTGTCGCTAAGTGTATGGTTTGTCAGCAAGTCAAGGTAGGGTATTTGAGGCCTGGTGGTATATCTCAAGAGATAGAGTTGCCCATGTGTAAGTGGGATTTGATCAATATGGACTTTATTACGGGTCTTCTGCGGTCTCATAATCAGTATGATTCTATTTGGGCCATTGTGGATAGAATGACCAAGTCTGCTCACTTATTGCCTGTGAGGACTAACTACCTAAGAGAAAATTATGCTAAGTTATTCATTTAGGAGATTGTGGCGTGCCAGTGACCATAATTTCAAACTGAGGTATGCAATTCTCTTTGCATTTTTGGCGCTCATTTAAAAAAGGTTTGGGGATTAAGGTGAACCTTAGCACCACTTTTCACCCTTAAATGGATAGACAAACGGATTGATTATTTGCCTCTTATTGAGTTTTCTTACAATAACAATTATCACTCCAGCATTATGATAGCCCCTTTTGAGGCTCTTTATAGTAGGAGCTTGTCCCAGTGACTCTCTAGATTCAGTTAAGTAGAGGCTTGTCGGACTACTAAATTCAGTTTTAGACTTTGATTTAGTATTCAGATTTTCAGTTTTGTTTACCAAGACTTGAGAGAATAGTATGTTTTAGATAAGACTTCCACATTTATCATATTTTTATATCCATATTCCCTATTTTGATATTCAAAGTTAGTAGAAAGCAGTCAGGGAGACTCAAGACTACTTGTAGTTCGGAGCACCGTATGGCATCTCGAAAGCTTAAATTTTGGGACTTTACAAACTTAGTATCAGAGACTAAGGTTTAGAGAGTCCTATGGAGTCAGAAAATTTGCGTTACATAGAGTCTTGATCATCGGTGTGAAGCGCTCCACATCTATGAGCAAGAGGCTATGAAGCATTTTAGGAAATCATCTCTTCTTTCATAATCCATCGTGATTATAGCTGTCTCTATCTGCTATTAACTCGTGCTCTTTTATGATAGAATATGCCTCCTCACATAGATAATGCCCGTAGAAATAATAACCAACCACCTTAGCTCACAGATTTTTTGAATGAGAATATGTCACATGCAGAGTTTTGAGCTGCCTTTCAGGCGCTAGCCCAAGATGTGACAGCAAATATTTAGGGCAATCGTTAGGATACTGTCCCACCTCAGCAAGATGGTGATTTAGCCGCAACAAGAATTCAAGATTTCATGAGAATGAACCCACCAGAATTCTTTGGGTCAAAGGTAGGTGAGGATCCACAGCTATATCTTGATAAGGTGAAGAGGATCACCTGAATTATGCATATTTCTGAAGAGGAGATGTAGACTTGGCATCTTATTGGCTGAAGGATATTTCTTATGATTGGGTAGTGATGTGGAAGAAGATTAGAGGGGATAATGAAGCTCCCATGACTTGGTAGATATTTCAGGATGCATTTTTAGACAAGTTCTTCTCACTTGAGATGAGGTAAGCTAAGATAGAAAAGTTCATTAACCTGAGGCAGGTCTCTATGACAGTGAAAGAGTATTGCCTCAAGTTCAACCAGCTGTCTAAGTATACCCCTAATCAGATGGCTGACCTGAGGTCAAGCATGAGTAAGTTTGTGACTGGTGTGTCTGGATTTGTAGTTAAGGAGTGTAGGACTGCTATGCTCAATAGAGATATGGATCTTTCTAGATTGATGATGCATGCTCAACATATTGAGGTAGAGAAGATGAAGGAAAGAGAGAAAGTAAATAAAAGGGCTAGAACAGGATCATTTGAGTATGGCCAGGCTAGATCGCAAGGAGGAAATCATTTGCAGTTCCAAAATCGGTCATCTATGACTGCACCTTTTTCAGCTAGCGCTTCTGTACCTAGAAATAGATAGGAATAATGGGGTAAGTCTTCTATGTCTAGATCTCATAATAGTGTGAGTGGGAAGCCTAATTATCCCCTATATCCTAATTGTGGTAAAAATCATGGAGGTAAATATTTGTGGGGTCAAAAAGGTTTCTATGGTTGTGGCCAGGAGTGTCACTGAATTAAAGAGTGCCCGTATTCTAGGCGGTGAAATAGAGATGTTCGTCCCCAAACTCAGGCCAACAGTGCACCATCTCCTCTAGGTTGCCCAACCCCTCGTTAGGGTGCATCATCCAGTAGTGGTGGCAATCAGTGCCAGAACTAATTTTATGCTTTGCTATCCCATCAAGAGTAGGAAGATTCACCCGATGTTGTTACCGGTAAGCTTCGTGTTTTTAATTTTGATGTTTATGTGTTGTTAGACCCTGGGTCAATTTCTCTTATGTGACCCCGTTAGTTGCTATGAATTTCGAGACAAGCTCTGAAAAGATCCCTAAGCCTTTCTTAGTTTGTACTCCAGTAGGTAAGTCAGTTGTTGCTAAGAAAATCTACAAGAAGTGTCCTATAACTGTCCTTCATAAGTTCATGTTAGCAAACATGATAGAGTTAGATATGGTTGATTTTTATCTTGTTCTTGGTATGGATTGGCTCCATTCTTGTTAAGTTTCTATAGATTGTCGCACCCGAGTGGTGAAGTTTCACTTTCCAGATGAGCTAGCCTTTGAGTGGTCAGGAAATTTGGTGTCTCCCAAGAGTCATTTCATATCTTATCTTAAAGACAAAAAATTTATATCCAAAGGTTGTATTTATCATTTAGTTTGAGTTAAATACACTAAGTCTGAGACTCCAACTGTACAGTCAGTCAATGTAGTAAATGAGTTTCCTGATGTTTTTCCAGAAGATCTCCCAGAGGTACCTCCCGCTCGAGAAATTGAATTCGGTATTGATCTTCTCCTAGATACTCAACCTATTTCTATCCCTCCATACCATATGGATCCCGCTGAGCTTATGGAGTTGAAAGAGAAACTCAAAGATCTCCTAGATAAAGGTTTCATAAGGGCTAGTGTTTCTCCATGAGGCACTTCCATCCTATTCGTGTGAAAGAAAGATGGTTCTTTGTGAATGTGCATTGACTATCGTCAGCTAAATAAGGTTACAGTCAATAACAAATATCCTCTTTCTATAATTGATGACTTGTTTGATCAATTACAAGGTGCCAGTTATTTCTCAAAGATAGACCTTAGATCCGGCTATCATCAGCTTAAAGTAAGAAAGTGTGATATTCCAAAGACAACCTTTAGAACCCATTATGGTTATTTTGAGTTTATTGTCATGTCTTTTGGGCTAACCAATGCTCCAACATCTTTTATGGACCTCATGAATTGAGTGTTCAAACAATATCTAGACATATTTGTCATAGTATTCATAGATGATATCCTTGTGTACTCCCGTAGTGAGGATGACCATGCAGACCATCTTAGAACTGTCTTGCAAACTCTTAGAGATCATCAATTGTTCGCCAAATTTAGCAAGTGTGGATTTTAGTTAAGATCGATAGCCTTTCTCGGTCATATTGTTTTCACCGATGGCATTAAAGTTGATCCCCAAATGACAAAAGCCGTAAAAAACTATCCTAGACCTATCTCTCCATCAATATTAGGAGTTTCTTAGGTCTAGCGGGCTATTACCGCCATTTTTTTGAAGGCTTCTCGTCTATTGCATTTCCTATGTCTAGATTGACCCAAAAAAAGTTAAGTTCCTATGGTCAGATTCCTGCGAGAAGAGTTTTCAGGAGTTGAAGACTCGACTTACTTCAGCCCCAGTGTTAGCATTACCTGATGGTATAGATGGTTTCGTGATGTATTGTGATGCCTCTAGTGTTTGTTTGGGTTGTGTGTTGATGCAGAGAGGTAAGGTCATATCATATGCCTCAAGACAGTTGAAGCCTTATGAAAAGAATTACCCAACCCATGATCTAGAATTAGCTGTTATTGTATTCACGGACCACAAAATCTTGTAGTATGTGTTTACTCAGAGGGAGTTGAATCTCCATCAGAGAAGGTGGTTAGAGTTGCTGATAGACTATGATATGAGTGTGTTGTACAATCTGGGCAAGGCTAATATAGTGGCAGATGCCCTTAGTAGGTTGTCTATGGGTAGTGTTGCTCATGTAGATAATGGTAAGAAAGAATTAGCTCGAGAAGTTCATCGTTTGGATAGATTAGGTGTTAGGTTGATGGATTCAGCTGAAGGGAATGTTTGGGTTCATAGTAGTTCCGAATCTCCCTAGTTTTGAAAGTAAAAGAGAAGCAAGACATGGATTCTAGTTTGGTCAAACTGAAGGAGTCAGTCAAAGACCAAAAGGTAGAAGTTTTCTCCCAAGGGGGAGATAGCGTGTTGAGATATCAAATTAGATTACGTGTTCCATGTGTTGATGACTTAAGGCAGTGAATTATGGCAGAAGCGCATGGAGTGCGTTATTCTATTCATCTAGGTGCTACCAAGATATACCGCGACTTGCAGGAGATCTATTGGTGAAATGTTATGAAGAGAGATATAGCGAAGTTTGTAGCTAAGTGTGCAACTTGTCAACAGGTTAAGACAGAGCACCAAAGACCTGGTGGTACGTTACAAGAGTTTGGTATTCCCACTTGGAAGTGGGAAGAGGTGAATATGGATTTTGTGACTAGTTTACCCCAACCACGTCATCGTTATGATTTGATATGGGTTATTATAGATAGATTGACTAAGTTAGCACATTTCTTTCCAGTTCATACATCCTATAAAGCTGAAGATTATGCTAAGTTGTATATCCTAGAGTTAGTCAGACTATATGGAGCTCCCTTGTCTATCATATCGGATAGGGGTACTTAGTTCACTTCCCAGTTTTGGAGAGCCATTCAGAAGGGCATTGGTACCCAAGTCCACCTTAGTTCAGCTTTTCACCCTCATACAGATGGTCAAGCAGAGAGAACCATCCAAACCTTAGAAAATATGTTGAGGGTATGTGCTCTTGATTTCAAAGGTAGTTAGGATAAGCATTTGTCATTGATCTATTTCGCTTATAATAATAGTCACTATGTTAGTATTCGAATAGCTCCGTTTGAGGCTCTTTATGGGAGGAGATGTGGATCACCCATAGGTTGGTTTGAGGTGGGTGAGTCCGCTTTGCTTGGGCCCGATGCAGTGTTTAAAGCTATGAAGAAATTTAAGTTGATTAGAGAAAGATTGAAAATAGCCCAGAGTTGCCAGAAACTTTACGCAAATGTGAGAAGAAGGGACCTCGAGTTTGAGGTTGGTGATTTAGTGTATCTAAAGATTTCACCCATGAAAGGGGTGAAGAGATTTTTCAAGAAGGGGAAACTCAGTCCCATGTATGTTGGCCTTTTCAGCATTTTAAGTCGTGTTGGGAAAGTAGTTTATGAGCCTGAGTTGCCCGCAAACTTGTTAGCCGTTCGTCTTGTATTCCACGTCTCTATGCTTAAAAAATGCATCGGTGACTCCACCGTTATAGTTCCTTTAGAAAGCTCAGATATTCAGAATAGCCTTTCATCCGAAGAGATTCCAGTTGAGACTTTAGATCACTAGATCCATAGACTAAGGAACAAAGAAGTTCTTTTGGTCAAAGCTATTTGGCGGAACAAGTCTGTTGAGGGTGCCACATGGGAAGCAGAAGCAGATATACGAGCCAAGTACCCTCACCTTTTCTCCGCAGACTTAGATGTAGCCGAAGGTAATACTCTTCCTTAACTCTGTTCCTTTCTAATCGCAGATTCAGATCTATGATTGTTTTCATGTAAGTCATGCACTCACATAATTACTCAAAAGCTCAGAATGATTTAGATTCAGTTATTCAGTTCATGTCAGTTGTGCATGCTATCTTATATTCTCAGATTCCTTAGAAATTTCAGCTTAACTAGCCACATTCGAGGACGAATGTCTCCAAGTGGGAGAGATTGTAATACCCCGTACCTTTTCTAGCTAAAATCTATCCCTAGAATGTTAAAGTATATCTACCAAGAGGAATATTAGTTATTTTGTGTGGAATTATTTATATTTAGACTTTCCATTATGTAGGAAATTGAATTAGCTTTCCAATGATACAAAATTCGCCTAAATCCAATAACCGGATAAGAAGTTATGGCTATTTTAAGTTCCAGTAGTAAAACACTGTGATTTTGGCCCTTAGCGCGTCGCAGAGAAGCGTAGAATTACAATTGTCAATTTTCAGTGAGGCTCCGCGCTCTTGGCACGTCGCAGAGAGGACCAATTTCTCGTTTGGAAATGTTTAGTAGGACTTCAGGATACTGGCGCATCGCGCCAGTGGTCAAAATGACAAACATAATGGCTCCGTGATTGTAGCGCATCACGGAGGGAGCACTGTTCCTGCTTGTCCAAATTTCAGCGAGCCACGACAATAGTGGCGCGTCGTGGTGGACACCCAGTTCGCAAAGTGTTGCATTTTTCCATTTCATTAAGGAGCTTAAAGAGGGCACTTTGGTCATCCTCCCAGCCCCTAGTCCATCTTAAACAATGAATTAAACCCCTTCAAAGCACTTTACATTCAATTTTCATCAAATTTCTCTCAAACAAAACCCTAGCTCATTAAGCTTTCTCCACAAGCAACTCCAATTCCTCAATTAATCTTCCAAGGAAACTCAAGATTTAGAATCCCCAAGCTAAGAACTCCAAGAATTCATCTCCAAATCATCAATAGAGATCCAAGATTCAAGTATGAACAACTAGATCATCAATTAAGGTATGTGGGGTTTGAACAAGGACAAATTTTTCGTCCTAGTGCCCAAAACTTTATTTTAATTACAAATTTACTGCAATTTGTATGATTTCCCATGAAATTCAAGTTAGGGTCTATACCCATTATCATTATTTGCAAGATTATGAGATTTTCCATGATTTATAAGTTGTATTACATGATTATATTTATATTTTCATGGATATTGCTGAAACTTTCAGATTTTTAGATGATTTATGAATGTTTACATTACCAAGTATGAATTTTGATATGTTTTAACATGAGATTGATGTTTGGGTCATTAGACCCCAATTAAAGATTGTTGTTTCAAGATTGTTTATGCTATAAGCACGCTATGACTAGATTATTTTCAGATTTTAGATAAAGATTTGACCTTTTGGTCCTATGCTAAAATAAAGAATTCACTTTTATTCATAAGACTTGAGATTTAAAGAAAAAAAGAGCATAATTGGTTTTCTGTAAACCTTTGTGCTATTTTAGAAGTGGATTTCTTAAGATTTTGAGCATAAGATTGGGATTAGTATTTAGCACCAAGTTGGGTGTGTTACCAAGGTTTTATACCCTAGAACTACGTACCATCGTAGGTATAGATTCAGATTATTCCCACTTCTACATGGATGACTCAGATTGTGATCACTCGGATTAGAAGTTCTATTCCGATGGCAAGGGTAGAGCAGCCCTACCTAATAGGGGCCAGTCGTGGGACTCCATGGATGCTCACATGGTGTATGTCGGTTAGAAGAACCTCCAAAAAGATGTCACCTACTATTAAAATAGTTTAATTAATTTGAAGCCTTAAGACATGCAGAATAAGTTTTCAACTTCACTTAGCCTATGTGATTTGAGAAATAGAATAGAAATACAGATTTTAGAACTAAGTGTAGTGACTCACACGATTTAGATTACATGCTTTATTATTCATGATTTTACTTTCAAATTTCAGATTACTCAAGCTTATGTGAGTCATTTACATTTAGCATGCATGCTATTTTCTTTAAACTGTAATGAAATTATTTAATTATTGCACGCACCCCCATATACTTAGTACATCATTAAAGTACTAATCCATATATGCGTCTATATGCTACATCATCTCATAATGTAGGTTCAAGTTCTCAGTTTCAGCAGCGAGAGTGATTTTCGAGCATCTCATCTACATCCCTGCAGTTGGTGAGTCCTCATAGTTTGAGGGCTTAGTTATTTAGATTTTTAGTTTGTTAGTAGATGGTTTATTATCCAGTTTAGGCAGTTCAATTCTGTTGGGTCCTATCCCAGTGACTCTCTAGATTCAGTTAAGTAGAGGCTTGTCGGACTACTAGATTCAATTTTAGACTTTGATTTAGCATTCAAATTTTCAGTGTTGTTTTACCAAGAATTGTGAGAATAGTATATTTCAGATAAGACTTCCGCATTTATCATATTTTTATATCCATATTTTCTATTTTGAGATTCAGAGTTAGTAGAAAGCAGCTAGGGTTAGCTCAGGACTACTTGTAGTTTGGAGCACTGTGTGGTATCTCGAGAGCTCAGATTTTGGGGCATTACAAACTTCTTTGACAAATCATCCCAATTTGGGATTGAGTTTTAGAATTTTTACTTTAACCATTTCTTTGCTCTCCCAATAATGAAAATGGAAAGAGTGTGAGCCTCACGTAGTCTATGGATACTCTAGCGGGAATGAAAGTGGCACCGATCTCTTAGAAATTTTGTAATTGGACCTATGGATCCTCATGTGACATTCCTGTGGACTACCCATTGATGTGCAATGTTTCACTATGTTTTTCTTAAGCTCAAATCTACCCCAGGTTCCAATCTTTGAATGTTAGAGGTAACATTAGGTGAGAGTGGGATTGCCACTTTATGCACGATTCTGCGGGCTGGTTGTTCATCACCCATGACTGCAGGAATGGCTTTGCACATGGGATAGGATAGAAAAGTGTTACTTATATCCTTAATTAATGCAATCATTGCTCAGGTTCGAGATATAATTTGATTAAATCCCTTTTCTGTGCCAGCTTACTTGAGATTCAAAACTGCACCTGCAAGTTTAATAGCTAAGACAAGTTGTCAACACTTGTCAAAAATAGTAGTAAAACTAAAAATTAGAGAATTGATATTTTTTAAGTCCTTGGGAATTGCACCAAAACTTGTTGCGTCCAAACACACACGCAAGTGTACGTGGTTATGCAAGTAATAAAGTGGCCTTTTTAAGACAAATATCGATCCAATAGGGACTTGGAGTTTAGAAAGAAATCTAAATCTAGTGTTACTAATGAGATTAAATAACTGTGAGTTGTAACCAAAATAGAGTTTGAGTTTTGTTAATTTGAAAGTAACGATAAACAATAATGAGAATATAAAGCGTTTGAAAAAATAATAAGAAGGAATCCAAGGTCAAGGCAATTTAAACAATCCTTAAAAGTTATTCAATCTCGTTGATTAAGTTAACTATCTTGGATATTGATTCACGAGGTTAATAACATGACTATAGTCTTTTGAGCCTCTAATTTTCTATATAAATAAGCCTCACAATTATATCGTTAAGCGAGAATGTGAAAACTAATTCAAATACATTTGTATGTTAACATGTATTTGAACAAAATGGGGTGAATTAGGTATATTCCAATCCTAACTATGATTTGATGTGCTATAGAAATATAGCACTTTCGACTCTTAAAACAAGGAAAGTATGCAAGTTTTTGAGGTTATTTTGTTAGATATGATGCATTTTGGGTATGTTTTGCAGGAAACCATGTTGTGGATGCTAAGTTCGTGAAAAAAAGGGAAAAGGTATTTTTGGGTACCTTTTGGAGAAATTATAGATGTTCGAGATACTTTCTGGCTTAATCGTGATCAAATCATGTTCGAGAATAAAAAAAGATCTGAAATGATGACTCTCGGTACTTACAAAGTCAACATATAGACCGCAAGTAGGAAAAACAAGTGCCAGAAGTCCAAAATTCCGAGTGCTAAACTTGCAGGATTTTTTCATCTGGTACCTGTGCCCTGTACTTGCACCCAGGGTCAGGACCGTAGGTACTACCTGTGCCCAGGGTCAGAGCGTAGGTACTGACCACATGTGGCCACCGACCCTGTTTTCTCCTAGTTCATTTGGGATTTGGTTTTAGGGTTTCCTCATGTACTATAAATACCCTTTATGTGTTTTTTAGTGGAAGTTATGCACTTTTGATACTCACATTATGAACTTTTGATACTCACAAACATCTTTTGATTCCATGATTTGATTTTGATCTTGGAATTTTCTTATATTGACTTTCATTCATTAATTGAGTTACGGTTATGGGTTTTTACACTTCTTATCATTGTGATTTCATCTATGCTTTCAATTATTAATGTTATTGATTTTTTCACAATCACGAGTGGCTTAAACCCATAGCTAGGGTTATGGAACTCCTGCCAGATTGACAAAGTAGGGGAAGTGTTGTTGTTTGGAACCGATACCCATGCATGAAATGCTTTATCTTTATTATAATTTTTTCTTAATAGGCCCATATGTTAAGATCCCGCCTAGATATTGCTACTTAATCAAAAAGAGGAGTAGTAACTAGGAAAAGATAAAGACGATAGTAATTTGGGGTTTAACTATCGATACATGCTTCTAGGTTTTATATTAGTAAGATGGTTAGGTTTTATCTAACAACTAGAGACTCAAAAGAGAATAGTTAGCACCGATCGAGGTAAGGGTTAGTCAGGCGACATTCTGAGACTCAAAAGGTAAAGGGTGAAATCCTTCTATTCTTCCAAAAGACTATAGAAGTTACATAATTTATCAATCCTGCATGCAAAGTATCGGGTTGGTTCAACAAAGCACTATAAGCCTATAGAGTTGAGAAGCCAGGGGAACACAATCCTAGTGTTCACTTACGACTAATTACAATCAAAGTTAATATAGTTACTAGATTGAGATTACTACATGAAAACCCCCCATTTACTTTTCTTGTTCTGCCCACCGACTACAACTGCTGAGATCCACGAATCCATGAGTTCCCTTGGGGTTAAACCCCAACCTTTGTTGGTTTACTATATTTTGACAGCGACCATATCATCATCTGAGAGGAGGTGTTTCTTAGACGTAATCAAAATTTTAACGCCATTTTCAGGGACACGGTGTTTATTTGTGGTTTGAAGTGGTTGAGTTTTAGTGTTTTTATTTTTTTATTTGTTGTTATTCTTAGTTAGGCATACACTGGTGTATTCCTAGCACGCGGAGTAGTGGTAATCCCTTACTCCCACTAAATTCAAACCCAAAGAGGATCCTACAAACACCTGGTAGGATGTCTGAGCAGAAAAAAGATAAACTTCCTGAAGAGGTTCATGATGTTGTACCTCCCCCTCACCCTGAAAGAGTATAGGATATTTTTGATTGTCAGACTGGTGAGCTATTATCTCAAGATAAAGTCGAGAGGAAGGAAATGAAAGAAGCTCAACAGGTAGTTAAGGTGGTAGAGCTAGCTGAGTAGACACAAGCAACAGACTGTCGAGCATCACTCGATGGGAATCAAAACAAATCTAGAGGTACCCGTGTTCAAGTAATCCCAGCATATTAGTATATCCAGTCATATTTATATAAGAAGACTTGGGATATGTTGAGAAGGCAGAGACTGGATCCATTGTTCCTCTAGTTTTACCCCAGGCATCAAGTTTGACATCACGAGCATAATGATCCAACTTCTAAATCTCAAGTGTGTGTTTGTAGATTTGCCTACAGATGATGTTATAATGACCCTTCAGATCATTTTCCATATTTATGCTTATCTACACTTTTTGATATTCTTCATAGCTTCCCTAAGTCATTTATGACTTGCTAAGACTGACGGTTTAGGTACCGGGTAGTTCATTTAATTTTTAGAACCAATCCTCCATTTAGAAGTCTTTGCTAGTTCTAAATGGCCATAGAATGAAAACTTCCATTAAATGATCTCGGATGCAAATTCCAACTGCGCTAGCAGATCTGAAATATCAATTTTAGTCTTTGTAGACCTTTGATTTAGGTCCCAATAACCAGGGCTTATTTCAACCTATTGGTCAAAAATTTTAAAATTGGAAAGAGTGGGGTGGGACCAATATTTGGTCGAAACAACCTCGGATTTAAAATTCAACTTTGTTATTGCATCTAAAACATTGAATTTAGTCTAGGGGGACCCTTGGTTCAGGTCCCAAAGATCCTAAATTTTGGACTATTGAGTGGATTTTATGAATAATGATGAAACTATAGGTGTGGGGCCCACTTTTAGCCTAAACGATCTCAAATGAAAGTTTTTATAGTTCCAATGGATTTAAAAAGTGGTTTACACGTAAAACTCACTATTAGATTATGTATTTTTTTTAGTTTTGAATGAGTTTTGAGGGTTAAAAACTTAGTTTTGATTTCACTGTCATCTAATGTAACCGCGATCGAAGCCAAAAGTGTAGCGATTGTGGGTAGAACAATTGTGGCCCGTATGACTGCAATTGCGGCATCTCCTTAGCTGTAGGGGAAATATAAAGGCCCCAAGATGAGTTTGAGGCATTTCCCCTTCGTTATTTAGACCTAGTAACCCAAAAATGAGTGTAATAACTAAAAATTGGTCATGGTGGGTGACTTGGGAGCTTGACCACCATCTTTTATCATGGTGATCTTCAAATTTATGGTAAGAATCCTTTGAATTCATACTTGAATTTCTTATTTGGACCCAAAACCCTAATTTAGCTTAGGGCTTGATTTTAACCCAAAGTATGCATAATTTTCACCCATTTCTTTAGGGTTATGATTCCTTGTTCATGTGTGAACATTGGGTTGGCCTTAAAAACTCATTTTTTATATGTATGACCCACTTGGGGTTTTGGTGTCGTTTTTGGACCTGAAGCACAATCGTGCAATATGGGCATCATTAGACTCGTGTTAATGAGTAGATTATGGTTTTAATAGTGTGATGGTATTTTGGGGATTGTAAAGTGATCTCTTGACATTCAGAGTAATACTTATCTTTCTCCTATGTATTAGACTAGTCTCTAATTTGTATTCAAAGATAAGTTGTATCAATAAATTTCTCCTTGATATATCACTTTTGTATGCTTATTATGTATAGAAGCTCTTGTACTGATACCACCAAGTTTTGGGATTCTTCTATGTATTGATCTTTATTTCATATATTCTGCATTATTTTCCTTATATTATTGAGTAGTCCATTGCTAGACATTCCAGACTATGGGTTGGCTTGCCTACTGGTGGGTTATGGTAGTTGCTATCATGACCTGAGGAATCAGGTTGTAACAAATTGGTATCAGAGCTTAGGTTTCATCAGTGTATTAGACAAGATTTAAGTGTTAGTTGAGTCCTGTGGATCGGTGCGGAGATGTTCGTAACCTATCTTCGGAAGGCTACGGTGACATTTTAGAAAATTCACTCCTTGACTCCTTATTGTGTGCCCACATTCCTATGTACCTCAAACATATTCTTTGCCTCTATTATATACTTGAAGGATGATGTGATATTATCGATAGATGTATACGAGACTCTAATATGTGTTTCTCGAATTTTAACACAGCATCGAACTAGAGAGTCAAAGGTAGATATCAAAGATCTTCTGCGGTAGCCAAAAAGGATTTGGGAAGAGTCCTCATCAAACTTGTGGAGTGTGGTATGGTTCTTCGGGACATGGTGACTATTCTGGATTATGAGAGGTAGTATATCAAAGTATTCTAGGTTCTTGGTTTGGATGTGTTGTGATGAGACACTAGTTTAGAGAATGCCCCTGGTATCATATAGATGATTAGCTAGGGTTAGCACATGTTTCCTTCCAGCCTAGAGTTCCTGCGACAGGCTGTGATTTTAGAAGTTTGGAGATAATTTTACAAATTGCTCTTAGCATCAATTGGCTAGCCATTTGGGCTTAATTTGTGTTCTCTCTATATTGATGCTTCAGGAATTGCTACGACTGCAGAGAGATTGACTACTAGTCTAGGGAGTGTCCTTGACATGAGATTCAGTCATTTAGCCTATTTACACCTACTCGTGATATTGTGGCATCATTAGTTAAAGATGGTACGCTTGGTACCTAAGTTGATGATTTAGTTGATCGAATAGATTTTTTTTCCTATGCCCGTTAGGCATGTGACTGCGAATGTCGCCATTATTGGTGTGCTTTTATTACTTACATTTATCTATTATTATGTATATTGGGGTTTTTATACCCACTGATGATTATATACCTTGATGAGTTCATATTGACCATTCTGTGTTGTGTTATTGAATTTATGATTATGTGACTACACCGTGGTTTATTTCTTTTAGTAGTGGGTGAAGTTATTTGAATGGATATTTTCCCCTATGGATGTGGTTGTTGGTTTCGAGTCCCATTTATCTTGGCACATTAGCCCTATTATAGCCCTTGAGTGGTACATAATATTGGTGTTCATTTTGGTATTGCATGTTCAGTATGTTGATATTGATATTGCTTCTTCTATTGCTAGCACTGCGAGAGGTTATTGATATTATTTGTTATTATTAC
Organism: Capsicum pubescens; assembly: GCA_030864215.1. Classification (NCBI taxonomy): domain Eukaryota; kingdom Viridiplantae; phylum Streptophyta; class Magnoliopsida; order Solanales; family Solanaceae; genus Capsicum; species Capsicum pubescens. The sequence goes on along the minus strand of CM061543.1, from coordinate 49,711,102 downwards.
TTGATATTGTTACATGATGAATTTGATCCTCGACTAGTAGCTATATAGACTAGTGTTATCTAGTTAGACTTTTATTTTCTTGTGATATTATTTAGTGGCTTGAGTAGATATAGTCCGATTTAATGATTTCTTTCCCCTACCGCGGCGATAATAATTGTGTTCCCTCTTGGTTATCTATATTAGATTGATTCGGGCATGTGTTGTGGTATCGAAGGTAAGTTGACCTTCCATGGTACTTTGTGTTTTTTTAGTCGGCAATTTAGTTATGTTTCCTATTTTTGAGTTTGAGATCCTTAGGCTTGCCTCCTGGGTTGTGAAGGATTTTGTTTTGGCTATCCCTTCCAGTATAACCCATTTCTGAGATAGACCAGTTTGAATTCCATTCTTTGTTTGTGTCATGGATTCATCTCATAGGTATGTTGGGATCATTCCCTTTGGATGGTTTGCCTTGTTGTTAGTACGGAGGTTGGATACTCCTTTGTTGTTGTGATATGGTTTTGCCTTAAATTGTGTTAGAGAGTTAGAGGTGAGTGGCCTTTTCTGTGATCACTTCTTAATTTGGCAAATTAGAAACTCTTTAGCTCACTTTGTTGGTACTCTGGTGGTGGTCTCGACTTTGACCCGAGTTTTGAGATTGGTATTTCTTATTCGATGATGTGATTTTTGGGTGGATTTGGGAAATCCCCATTTCAGTATTTGTTCGGCCTAGTAAGGCTTGGTGGAGTGATTCTCTTCGATGATATATGCATATGGCTACTTCTTTGCCTAGATAGAGTATTGGATTGGTTAGTTTTCGGCTTAAGTTGCATTTTTTCGAGTTGCTAGAACTTTTGCCATTTCTGGTGTGGTTTTTGTCCTTGGGAAATTTCTGAGTATGTTTCGATAGTTCATGCCCTCTAGCGGATATGGAGTGGGTTATATGCATTTTTAGCCAGTGGGTTATCCTTTTGTATGATTTCTATTTTGCGGCTATATTTTGTTCCCTCGAGCTGATATAGAGTTGGTTTCTTGTGTTATTAGTCAGTTGTTATCCCTGTGGTGATTTGTGGTTTGGTATGATTTATCTCGAATATATCAAATTTTGATCCTAGAGTCAATTTGAGATAGTTGACATTGATATAGTCTTATTAGCTCAGGTTTGGATTTGACTCCTTGAAATGGTGATTTGTAAGTATGATAGGTCTGGAGCATTAATGCCTACTCATTTTTAGTTTTTATATATTTAAGATCGAGCGATTCAGCCTTGGTATTGAGATTTCAGTTTGGTTTTGTAGAGCTTGCATTCAGGCTTTATTTTAGACTTGTTTCAGATCGTATTTCATTTATAGGCTGGTTGAGCCTACTCCGTGGTTGCCTATTCGATTTTCTAGACTTTGCTTATATTATAGTTGATAAGTGCATGGGCACCACATTGGTTATATCAATTTTGACCTCAAGTTTCAGTTTTCCTTGGAAATTTTGGATGATTTACTCTGTGGGAGTAATTAACACCTAATTTTTGCCCTCCATGACTAGATTTAATCCTGAGTTTCTTTGATTTTTAATAAAATCGGAATGTTTATTTCCTCTGGATAAATGTGGTCTAAAATATTCAATTTGGGGTAATTTTGTCATTTAAGTGATGATTATACATTTTTCGTATTTAAATGTACGAGATTGTATAAATTTTGTCACTTAAATGAATATTTTTTATCAAAATTGGACTATTATTGAGACTAATCTTGAAAATTAATTCAAATGGGTAAATTCTTAATCTTAAACATAATTTGCTCTTGAAAATAATTTATTTGGAGAGATATTTATTTGATTTTGTTAAATCAAGAAACTGGAGATTAAATCGGTTGTTAATTTGTTTCAATTTAGCCAAACTATTAAATTGGACGTTAATTGAAAGTAATTTGGCCATAATTACAATGTAATTGGTCAATTAATTTTTAATTAGGTTAAAATTTAATTCAATTGGCTAAATTCTAATGGTTAGGCTAATTTAACAAATAGCCTAAATTTGTAAATCCCTAATCTAATTGGGGTTATTTTAACTAACCCCAATTTCAGCCATTCCATAACAAAACCAATCCTTTTAGTCCCTAATTAAACCACCACCAACAAACAAATAACAACAACCCAACAACATTAACCCAACAACTCTATTTCAGTCGGCCCACCTCCAAGAACCGCCCCAGCCTATTCCAATTTACCTTTTCTCCCTCAATACCCGATAACAATATCAACATACAACAAACATCGACAAAAACCACCACAAAAACATCGACAACAACCACTGCACCAACAGCTCCGATCGAGCAACCTTGAACCCGACCCGAACAACAACCCCAACAGACCCGTTATCAACTCGGCGAACCCAAACCCGAAGCTAACATGAAAATTTAAGCCCATTACTCAACAACAGAACAACTCAGGCTTTTGTGTATTTGAAATTCAAATTCTGTACTGGCATAGTACAATTCCAGCTCACCCCTCCCTTATCCTCTTTTCAAAAATTCTCAAATCGCCCATGGATTTGATTCTCCCACATCGGTTGGAGCATAAGGTTGAGCCCAAAATTTCCCTTATATAAAGCTCATCCTTGAACTGAAAGGACCAAGTCTTTGAGGTCGAAAAACAATCAAGCAAAAGTTTCATTTTTTTAGTTAAAGTTTTTTCTCGAAAGATCGTCAAAGTTCTCAGAGTCATAACAAAGTTTTTCGATGGTGGTCGAGCTCCCGACGGTAGTTTGTAGTCTCATTTTTCTGCCCCGAAAGAGGTAAACATATTTTTCCCTTTTAAGTTTATCATCATTTTTCTCCTTCATCTCGTTCTTTGTATTAGTCGCTTCATAGTTAGGTAATAATGTTGCTGGGATTGTTCTATGTAGAAGCCTCAAAGGCCTTAGGATTTTTGTGATGATTATTGTGTTGGTTGTTCCTTATGTTGAATAAACATTTTGGCTGTGTTGGTTCACTATTTTAGCGGCATGTTCAAGAACTTGTAACATTTATTTTGGTTTCTCTTAAAAAAGAATTATTGTGGTTGTTATCGTAATTATGATCGTGTTATTAATCTTATCATTATCGCCATTTTCTTTTAATTTCAAAATCTCCCATGTTAGCCTATCATGTTGTTTATAGTTCCCTTTGAGTTAAGTATTATTTGTTAAGTGTTGACTTACTATTTTTGTATCAATGAAATACACGATGGCCTTAGCTTTATCGCTGAATTCTCTTTCGAGTTTCAACCCTTTTATTTCTGTCTTGATAGCTATTCAGATAGTTAGCAACATTGATGAGAATAGTGGAGTAAGTTCATAAATAAATGGTATTTCATCTGGGGATCCCTCTATGACCCTTTTATGCACGAATTTCTTCGTGAATTAGTGGAAAAGGGGTAGGGTGATCAATGTCGACAAAAAATCAATGCATATTTCATTCAAGGTCAAATCTTTATTTCTAGTTGAATTCGTCTAGAATGCGAACAACATGTTACCTTTAAGGATGTCCAACTTTTCCTTCTTGTTTACTGGACTATTGCTGATGATTCTAATGTGCATTAAAATTTCATCTTTAGTCTTCCTTGATTTACCTAATTTCTTCATTCATTTTTAGATGATTATATTATTCTCCCTTTTTACCTTTTCCCCCATCCCAACATTCTTGTAAAGGTTTCTTCGCTACAGTAATATGTCCAGAAAATTCCGACTTAAATCTTTATTTGGCCTTCTCTGCTTGTCTCTGTTTATGGTTAAATCATATTCATGAATCTGCTTGTCTCATCAAAAAGAGGAAATATTAGTTTAAGGTTGTGAGTGCAATTTGATTATTTATTGTTTGCTTTTCTTTAAGTCTATCTTACTTGCGAGATTGACTCAGAAGATTGAAATTCAAGATTTCCTTTAACATTACTATAAAATAGTTACTATTTCTTTCCTTTGGTCGGTTTTGCGTCTGAACATTACCCGTGTCCACTTTGATAACAAGTATTTCATTTTGTGCCTTCTCTTCAATTTTGAGTTCAATAGAGTTTTTAGGTCGTTTGTCTTGCTTAATGAGGCTATTGTTACCTTACCAGATATCTTGTAATTAACTTGGTGTAATATCATCCATAAACTTACTTATTCTGTTAAGAAGGTCTGGCTTTCATTATTTTCTTTTGAGTTCAAATTCTAACAGATTGTACCCCATGTATCTTAAAGAATAAAATTTTTTCCTCAAAATGACTTGATATTATATTTTAGTTGTATTTCTATCTGGATACAGTCCTAGCTTAGTTTACTTACGATTAATCATTGACAAAATAAAAAATTGTCTTCTTTTGCTTACTAATGATCTGAATATCAATTAGGCTCTAATACTTCTATTTTCTTTTTGTATGTAAACTACTTTGGAGTCCACAATGGACTCTCTCCTATTGCATTTTCAAACGAGACAATAAGGTCTATCTCCTTGAAGTTTAAGTTCAAAGTAGATCATATGGCATGCGGATTCGAGAGGATAGAAAAAGAAGAATGGGTGAAAGCCCATTGATGAAGATATTATGAAGACTTGAAAAGGTCTTGATTTTACTATTGTCTTATTTTCATTTATTCCTTTCTTTATTCATTCATTTATTTGGGACTTGAAGCCAAAGTTGTAAACTAATACAGGTGGCAAAAGTTTTGGGCCAAAGGGCTTGAAAATATAGTTTAGGATAGGTTATGGGCCAAAAACCCTATATTTAGATTAGGACAGGTGTAGGTGGGCCAAAATCCCAATTATATTAGGACAGGGATGATAGATTTGGGCTTATGAGCCTATGTCTTCTATTTCTCCCCTTTTCCCTTTACGTGCTTATTTTCTATCTTATTTACTTAGACTTAGTTAAATTCCCTACTAAGTCGTCAAAATTTATACAAGTCTTTTTTCTAAAGACACTTTATTTTGAAAAATCTACTTCTTTTCTTTAAGTTAGTCAAAGGTAGTTTTCATATAGTCCGGATAACCGCAAGTTAGCAGACATTTTAGTTGCCTTAAAAAACTTCCTAAAATGTTAATCAGAACCTCTTACCCGAGATTTTCCTAAAAGTCTAAGTCTTTTTCTGTTTTGAGACGTAGGATTTTATTTTAAAGTTTTCTTAATTTCTTTTCAAATAAATTAAATGGCGACTCTGTAATTTCTTAGATTGCTTCAAAATTTTCTTTAAAGTTCTAAAATAGTTTAAAAAGTCGAAATCAATGTTTTCCAACCTTTCAAGTTAAAATGGGATAAAATAAAAATGGTGACTCTGCTGGGGAATTTAACTATGTTCTAACCAAATGTTTAAATTTATCTTTTGACTAACTGTGTTTACGTGCTTATGTGTTTCAATTCTGCGAAATTTAACTGTTGTATTTCATGGCATAATCCTGTATGATGATAATCTTGCAAAATTTATCTCAGCCCCTGTTGTTAAACTCCAAATAAAGTGTTAGGAATACGATGGTTTACCGACATGTTAGGCGGTCACAGTCTGTTCATATTTTCAAACCTAAGTTGTCCGCTTGGGAACCTATGTGCAAACCCACTCCCCTAGGCACCTAGGATAAAGCAAAACCAAAATCCTATTTTAGGCATGATCCTAGAATGACCCAATACCCGAGGGGGTATTGGGTCCATTAGAAGACTTGCTCTGCATCTATTGACCCCGAGGCAATTACAGACGAACCATATTTTTGTGTTGAAGAAATATATATTTGTTTAATCCAATGCATTATCCTTTGGGGGTTAGGGGAAGGATTACTTTGCTTACTTTCGTGTACGGATGCCTCAATCATACACCAATTAAGGGAGGAATTGAAGCGATCCAGGCAAGAAGTTGATCAATTTAGACGGTTGCATAATCTACAGCACAATTATATGGAAATCGCTTGATGATCAATAGATGTCTCTAATGATAAGAAGTGGACAAATCTAAAAGGGTGGAGGGAGATAGAAGAGCATCTAGGAATTAGTATTTCCTATTCCCTATGTGGTACGTTGATAACGCTCAAACTACACCTCTCTAATGAGAATATAAGCGATCATTGTTAATATATAACCCAACTAGGTTGGGGTCGAATCCCACATGGAATATGATTTGAACTTAAGTTGTTTGCGATTTAATCAACTGATAGTTGGATATTTCCTTAAATGGGGGCTTTGGAGATTAGGCAATAATTGTTGGTAACTTTAGTTTCAGTGTTTGTAATCAAGAGTTTATGGAAAAACAGAATTATGTTCACTATGGGTTTTAGTACTTGACAGATGCTAATAGTGATTCAAGATTCTCACAGTAGGTAGGATAACAGATTATCTTTATCAAAGTTATGCCTAAATGTCTCTCGACCTACTTAAGCATTTAATTACCTAATCCTCTCGGACTTGGGGAATTTATATTTACTAACTAGACTTCACCTCAGGTTAATCAACCTTGTTACAGCGTCAATTATTAAATGGAAGTTTAGTGTTTCCAAGTCCCTGCCAATAATTCACTTCCTACTATATTTGATTTCTTATCGCAAGCAAATCAAAGAAGGTGCTATCTATCATTTGCAACCAATAGACAATAATTAAAATCTCAGAATTATGGAGTCCTATTACCTTTAGAATGTTAAACACTTAGCATCTTACCAAGACTTAACCCATAGATCCCATAATTCGGGTTAAAGAGATTTAGCCACTCATAATGTAATAAACGAAACAACTAGATGTATTCATAATTTGAAAGATGAACTTACCATAAGATGAATAGTAACTAGTGATTCTCAGATTAGATCATAATAGTAATCCTAAAATATTGATGAAAATCTCTTCAAAGTTAATTGTTTTTCAAGCCAAGAAACTAGAGAGAAAAATAGCAATATACGTGTGTCCCAAAACAGGTTCCTTCCTCTTAGAAAACCCTAAACTATTCTTTAAATAGTTCACCCTAATTATGGAAACAAAATCACAGAGTTTAGCAATTTCTCTACTTAGATGACAACATTCGTGACACCTTATCAGGATTCTGACGACTTATCACAAATGTCGTCAGCTGCTTCTTCAGTTTTAGTACTTCCTTCTTAAGGTTGACGATGAAACCTGACGACTTATCAACTCTTTGATGACTTATCAGGAAATGTCATTACAACTTTCAGCTAAGGTCCATTCTCTGTCTAAGGCTGAAGGTATCTCTGATAACTTATATTATGGCTGACGACGTATCAGGAATGTCATCAGACACACTTCTCTTCTATTTGCTTCAGATTTCAACTCTTTTGTTTACATCCTTGTTGGTTCTCTTGCATCTTGGCTTCTACTGCAAAATCAAAGATAAAACAATCAAAAACGATAAAAGTTGCTTAAGACCTTGCAATTATTCTCAGTTAAAAGCTTCAAATGTGTTAGCATCTGCTCACACATCATATGTTGTTCTTTTTCTCATGATATTCTCCCTTTCCCTAAAGATTGTATCCCTTTTGTGCAACTTTTTGTAAGTATTTATGCTTTTTTACATATCTATGAATGTTGGGGGATAATGGATTTGCTTTAAAAAGCATATATTTCTCTTCAAAATTCGTTAGGCCAAACCCTTGGCTTAAAAGGGTCACCCCAACTAGGATATGCATTTATTATAATATTTTTATGTGATATAACTGTCTTATGTGTTTATGTTCATATGTTTGAATCAAAGACAAATATATCCACTATGCTCCCATAGATCAGTTTGACTATGACGCAAACAACTCAATATGGTTACTTCTTGTCAAATATCTTGCATTGTTTATCACATATGGGAACTAACACATCTGCCTTTGAGTTATTTTACTTTACAGATAACATAAAACTATTTTACTTTACAGATAACATAAAACTACTCCGTGTTGAAATAAGTTGGCAAAACATCCTTACTTCACCCGATCAAAAGTGCATAAAATCCCTTCCCGTAACCATCTTTCAAATATGACTGGAAGTGATGAAGATAATGAATTGACCATAAGGGATAATCTAATAGCGGAGTAAAGTGAGATGATTGTTGAACTCACACAAAAATTGGAAATTCTTCAGGAGGAGATGAACCTTACTAGAGATTTGGCTAATCTGGCCATCACTGTCAATTCTCCTGTTCCAAGAGGACACGAGACTCTACTCTAGATCCCTCCCCTTAGTACGCCTGTTCTCGAGGACCATCCAAATAACATATCATCTTCCTCCGATCCTTAACTTATAAAAAACACCAATCAAGAAAATAACCCAGATTCTTACCATCTATAAAATCCATCCCTAGCCCCACAAAATCCGTCTCCAAATCCACAAAATTCAATCCAAATCCCTAAAACCCACTTTCAAACCCACAAAATCCGCTCCCAAATTCACAAAATCCATATCCAATTCCACAAAATTCATTTCCAAATTCATAAAATCCCTCTCATATTCCACCAAACTACTCTCTCTCAAATTCCATAAAATGTTCTTAATTTTGAAAACATTCTCCCCACCTACCACCTAACCTCCTCTCATCCTCAAAATCAAGCTACTCTTCCAAATCCTTCTTATGTCATCATATCCCCTAACATCTATAATTTCTTTCCCAATCTCGAGGTAGACCATCATGAGGATAAGGAAAAGGAGTTGAGGATTGATCATGAAAAACGTTGCTAGCCATGAATAAAGAGATCATGAGGATCAAGAAATCTCACAGTGCAGGTGATAATGATAGTTTGGGGTACTATGATCTTGTGTTCACCCTAGAGTATATCTACCAGAAGGATACAAGGTCCCTAAATTCAAATTATTCAATGGTACCGAAAACCCTATGGATCATTTAAGAAGGTATTGCGATCAGATAGTAGGGGTAGAAATAAATGAGGCGTTACTAATGTACCTATTCAGTTGAAGCTTAAGTGGAAAAACTTTATATTTGTTCACATATCAAGATCCGAGAAGATGATCTGGATGGAAAGCGTTGGCAAAAAGCTTTCTCGATAGATTCGCATTTAACGTTGAAATAGTCCCTGGACGATACTTACTAGATCAGATCAAGAAGAAGAATGATGAGAGTTTTGAGACTATGCCTTCCATTGTAAGAAAGAGGCTGCTAAAGTGAAACCTCCCATGTCTGAGGAGGAGATGGTGTATGTGTTCTCTCGCACTCAAGAGAGAGAATTTTATACTAGGATGGCATCCGCAGTCAAGGTAACTTTCACAGATTTGGTAAAAATTAAGGAATCGCTAGAAGAAGGTATTCGAACAGGAAAGATTGCCAAAACCCCAATGTCTTCTGGGGCTTCTGTGTTCATAAACAAGAAAAAGAAAGATGTGGGTGAGATCTCTATTGATTCTGTTGCTAAGTTGAAGAAGAAATTTAAGCTCAAGAATATTCTCTCCTCTCCACCGTCACCAAGTTTCCAGTATTTATTCTACACCCAACCCCAGTACCAAGCTCCACTTCCAATTATCCAATCCGAATACCAAGCTCTACTTCCAAATATATAACCCCAGTACCAAGCTTTACTTCCAAATATCGAATCCCAATACTAAGTTCCACAACCAAATATTTTTCCCCAATACCAAGTTCAGCAGCCGAATTACCAGCCTCATGTTCAAGCTGCCCTTCCAAATACCTTTAAATTATCATCAAGTACCTCCTCTTGCTAATCAAAACCATTATAACCCCCCACTTCCAAACCTTAAAAAAACACCTCCCCAAAACTTCACGCCACTAGCTGAAAGTCGCACCCAAATTTTTGAAAGATTGAAGGACGTCGATTATTTATAGCCTATCCATTGAAAACTTATCAATCCTAATTCTTGATTTTATCATGCTGATCAAAAGTGTCCCTATCATTCGGTAGTGGTGGGGAATAGTGCCGAGGATTGCGTTAACCTAAAGCATATGATTAAAGACTTGATCGATCAGAAAGTCATCAGCCTTCAATCACCAGCACCAAGTGTTTACAATAATATATTGCCTAATCATGAGGGGTCTACAATTAACATGACTAAAATAGGGGTGGATTTGGATTTGGAAATCAAGACCATCACTAAGGTGGATTTGGAAAATCCTAAAAAGACAGAAGGATTGGAGAAGATAGAGAAAATCATGGCTGCCTTGAGTGTCTTGGGTAAAAATTTGAAAGGAATTATTGAGCCCATTATTTTTTCAGAGAAAGCATCTAAGCGTAGGATAGGATACCAGCCAAGAAAGGAAAATAAGATTGAAGATAAGTCAAAGATGAGACTATCCAAACCGTTGCCACTCTTGTACCAGTCATTTCTTGTATGCGAGATGTCAAAAGATGATGGTCTTGGGGATGGGATAGGAAATCTATTCAAGGGATACAATGTCATACCAGAGGATTTCCCAAATTCTAGTGATATGAGAAAGGATGCACCAAGAGAGGCTTTGCAAAACTGGACCTCCACTCCGCTCATAACTCATCGCCCATCGTGGTAGATGAAAAGGCAATTACTAGTAGTTTTAAAAATTGGTTATAATCTCGAGAAGGCATCGTGATCCAACCTTTTATGTTTCAAATTTTCTTTTTGTGTTTTACAGCTCTCAAAAAGGCATGGACCCGCATTTGCGCGGGTCATGAGCCATAGTTTGTGTTATTTCCCAAATTTCAATGAAAAAGCCTCCCTTTATTTAAGAAGTTATTTTGAAATATTATTGTCTTTTATTATCTTGTTATCATCTAACATGGTTTATTTCTATAGCAATAATTTAAAACCTGCCAATGTCATGTCATGTCAAGGGTTAAACGAACAAAGCAAGAGAAATGATGATGAATGGAAAGAAGGTGATGAGGAGCAGTTAGTGGAAGATATAGAGGAATTTGACAATCGAGAAAATCCCAACTTAAAGGATCCCTAATCCTACCTGAGACGGATGGTCAAGTGTTGACCAAACCAATCAATTTCGGTGCTATAAAAAGATACTGTGTTTGTAAGATGTTTTAGTTTTTGTTTCCTTGGCTTATTTGTAATCACATTTATGATAGTATTTGTTTTATGATGTGTAATTTCCTAGAATTCCTTTCCCTTTATGTACGAACTACGTTTGACCTGAATTCCCAAGAAAGGGATATGTAGGCGGCCTATGTCAGCTTCGGTCAACCCCTTAGGATAATTTATCCTTTTCTTTTATGTATGAACTATGTGATGACCTGAATTCCCAAGAAAGGAATACGTAGGCGGCCTATGTCGGCTTCATTCCACCCATTAGATTTTTCTATAAATATCCTTAGTGTAGTCCTAAACTACATTTGACCTGATTCCTGCTTCAATAGGATACGTAGGCGCCCCAATGGCTCAGTCAAATAAACCCAGGAAATGGATATTGTGGAAGAATGTTTTAGAAGGATATCAAAAATTCACAAGGGAAAGATCATCATCCAATAAAGAGAATGAAGACCGACAAAGACTTCAGATCTACTCGAGCTGAGATCATCTCAAACAACTCTAAACTGAGGCAGAATTTTTTAGGAAAGCCTCAAAATTTCCGTTAAACACTTGAATATTTTTCAAATTCCCCAGCATCAGAGGTCACAGTCATTCTTTAGAAGTCACCATCTGCGATAAAATCTAGGTAGATTAAATCTCCAGCTATGATAAAACTTCTTATGGAAAGCCTCAACAATGATGAATCCCTGAAAATCCTTCGTCAAATGTCAGATATAGTCAGAATCAAGAGGAAGACATTCGTTGAGCTAACATATGACATGACTGACAGAGATTTCCAAAATCTTTTACAGAAATTTTGAAACTAGTTTCTAAAAATTAAAACTACTTTCGAAAATCTATACAAATCTTTCTACTTAGTAATTGCCTAGGCATCTATTGGAGCGGGGAGTTAGGGTGGAAGTACCAACATGAAAGAATGCCTAAAACATGGAGAGAAGAAAACCAAGGATCGAAGAAGGTCAACACGATGTAGTTTCACTCAAGATTAATCATTTTTTATGGATGCAGGGATCAATACACAAAAATAGGAATCTTTTTCAAAATACGCAAGCTAGTTGCGAGCCAAACCAAAGTATATAATGCTCAAGAATGGCATTTTGGCTAGTCCTAAATATGGGTTTTATATCCATTTATCAAGGACCTTTTGAATTGTCTATCTCATTTCTTGAGACCATGAATGACAAACAAAGACGTCTTATCTTCTTTATGAATATTGTATTTAGAATTCTTTATATAAAAAGCAGTCGCTAGGATAAGCGACTTTGTGTCTATTAAATATTTACTTTAAGTGCAGGTGCATTCAAAGGAATCGACACAGTAAATATAATAATCAAAAGGATCACTCAATAAGAGGAGGAGCGGAAATTCTTCCTCAAAATTCATTGAAGTGAAAAGAGTGGTATTTGAGTGACCCTAAAAAGGGATTTTACCCACTCATTTATATTTGGTGGGTCTGATATTTAAATACCTCTTCGAAAAGAGGATGAATAGTAGATTAAACAATTCAGATTATGATGCCGAGTATTTTTCATTTAAACTTTCACAAATTTGACCGTGGTCGCCAGTATGAGCGGCATTATGTCTACTAACTGTCTAAATTGAGTACAGGTACATGTAGAAAGCAAAAATACAGACAAACAGACCTAGGTGGAATCGTTTTCATTACTCGGGGGCCATGGAACAAAAGACCATCAACATTTAATATATGTGGATATGCGAGACACAAGCACTGGCGTTGAGTATATCATCAACATTCAATACTATTGACATATGAGACATAAACACTGGTGTCGAGGATATCATTAGCATTTAATATTCGTTGACACGTGAGACACAAATGCTGGTATTGAGGATATCATCAGTATTTAATATATGTTGACACATGAGACACAAATGCTGGCATCGAGGATATCATCAGCATTTATTATCTGTTGACACACAAGACACAAACACTGGCATCGAGGATATCATCAGCATTTAATATTTGTTGACATGTGAGATACAAATGCTGGCATCGAGGATATCATCAATATTTAATATTTGTTTACACGTGAGACACTAACGCTGGCATTGAGGATATCATCAATATTTAATATGTGTTGACACGCGAGATACAAATGTTAGCATCGAGGATATTATCAGCTTTAATATCTGTTGACACGCGAGACACAAACGTTGGGGTCGAGGATATCATCAACATTTAATATTTGTTGACATGCGAGACACAAATGCCGGTGTTAAGGATATCTTATCATTTTATGAATAAAATTCTAAATGCATCAAGACCACGCAATTTGAAGAAACGCCTTTAAGTCGTTATATGAAGACGGATGATATATGAGATTTCCTAGAAATTGACAATTTGAGGGTCATCTATAAGTCATATTATTTGAAATATGATAGTGTGCAAGATTATCTATGAGTTGATAGACCATAGTTAATCCGTAAATTGCAACAACATCCTAACTGAATAACATGCAAGGTTACCCAAAAATTGATAGTTTGAAGGTTATCCATAATTTGCAACTAAATCCTTCTCGGAGAATATGCAAGATTATCAAATTGATAAGTCCAAGGGTTCTCTATAATCCGCATCATATCCAAATATCCATTATGTGCAGGATTACCCAAAAGACTACCAATTTGAGAAATATATATGTCATATTGTATCCAAGGTTGGATGATGTGCTGGAATACCCGAGAGATAGTGATTGAAGGGATATTTATAAGTCATCTCTTATACAAGGTCGGATAATGTATGGGATTACTGAAATCTAGAAACTCAAAGGATATTTATAAGTCGCCTCGTATCCAACCTCAAATAATGTGCATGATTATCCAAAGATTGACAACTCAAGGAAAATCTATAAGTCGTATCGATACAAAAGATGCGCAAGACTTACCCGAGGTCATATGCAAATAATCATTGTCAATAACCAAAGAGGGTATCATTCCACATGAAATAAGCAATATAGGTAACCAAAAGGATTGTCGTATCAGCACAAGATTACCCAGTTGCAGGGACCGTTCTGTATAAAGTCTCGTCGTTCCAAAAGGACCACCCCACTTTGAAGACATATTCACTCAATGAACAAGCTACTTATGCAACAACCAAGAGGGTGGCTGTTTCCTACAAAACAGGTACATGAAAGGATGACTTTACTTTTTAGGCAACAACTCACGTGGAGATACAATAAGAAACTATACATCCCTTTCATGAATTATGCTTATTACTAATGATTTTTCTTTGAGATATTGTCAAGAGCATCTGGGAGTATGAAAATCTCAAAATTAAAACCATAGGTCCGGCTGACTCCAAAAAGGATGCAACATAACGTGGAACTCTTTCTTAATAGAAAAATGAGACATAGTCTAGAGAGGGACGTCAAACTCTTTGGATACGAAATAAAGGATGATTGCACTAACATCCAAACACACCTCTGTTAGAAGGTATATGGGTATTTTGGGATATTCGGGTTTCAATTTTGCCTTCGGGATATTTCTAAACTCATACTGATGGTAAACTTCTCTTTCTTTCAAATTCGAGTGATAGGGCACCTAGAGTTTTAGAAATTATTCCTAGGTAAGTTCTTGCCTATGGATGTGAAGTATACCACATTCATGGTTAATAGGTTGTAGGCCTTTTTTCCACAACTCGATCAACTTTTCACTCATCTTGAGCCAAAGATCGTCTGAAATAAAAGACTATCTTTTCTACTAATTAAGTCGAACTACAAGCAGTCTGATTCCCTGAGTATAAAGGATATGGAGGATGGGCTCTATGTAGAAAACTCGAATGCATTCCAACCTCCCCCAATTCCTTTATTCTCCAGCTTTGTGGTTTTATCAAAAACTCCAAAACTGAGATATCTTATTAATTTTTTGAAAATTGTTCTTTAAGTCAAGCTTTATGAACTACAAGTAGCATGAATTCTCATGTAACCTAAAATATGTAGGAAACCTAATACTGGGGTCTGGCCATAACTCCAAAACTCGTGCGAAAGCTAATTTCTTTCATAAATAAATTTGTGGACGGACAAAAATTAGGAATGGAAAACTCCCTTTGCCCAGGGTTACTTGCATCCACCCTACCCAAAGGGAGGGGGCAATTGTTGACACCTAATTTTTTCCCTCCATGACTAACTTTAATCCTGAGTTCAATTTTTAATAAAATCAAAATGTTTATTCCCTCCGGATAAATGTGGTCTAAAATATTCATTTTGGGGTAATTTTATCTTTTAAGTGACGATTATACATTTTTCATATTCACATCTACGAGATTGTATAAATTTTGTTACTTAAATGAACATTTTTATCCAAATTGGACTATTATTGAGATTAATCTTGAAAATTAACTCAAATGGGTAAAATCTTGATTTTAAACATAATTTGTTCTTGAAAATAATTTATTTGGAGAAATATTTATTTGATTTGTTAAATCAAGAAACTCGGGATTAAATCGGTTGTTAGTTTGTTTCAAGCGTTGTTTCAATTTAGCCAAACTATTACATTGGACCTTAATTGAAAGTGATTTGGCCATAATTATAATGTAATTGGTCAATTAATTTTTAATAAGGTTAAAATTTAATTCAGTTGGCTAAATTCTAATGGTTAGGCTAATTTAACAAATAACCTAAATTTGTAAATCCCTAATCTAATTGAGGTTATATTAAATAACCCCATTTTCAGCCCATTCCATAACAAAACCTACCCTTCTAGTCCCAAATTAAACCAAAAACAACAAACAAACCAATAACTCAACAATATTAACCCAGCAGCTCCATTTCGGTCGGCCCACCTCCAAGAACTGATCGGCCCATTTCCAATTTACCTTTTCTCCCTTAATACCCGATAACAATATCATCATACAGCAAACATCGATAACAATGACCATAAAAACATCAACAACAACCACCACAACAACAACTTTGATCGAGCAACCCCGTACTCGACCCAAACAACAACCCCAATAGACCCGTTATGAACTTGGCAAACCCAAACCCGAAGCTGACCTACAGATTTTAGCCCATTCACATAACAACAAAACAACTCAATTTTTTTTTGTATTTGAAATTCAAATTTTGTATTGGCATAGTACAATTCCATCTCACCCCTCCCTTATCCTAAATCTCCAAATTACCCATGGATTCGTTTCTCCCACATCGGTTGGAGCATAAAGTTGAGACCAAAATTTTCCATATATAAAGCTAATCCTTGAACTGAAAGGACCAAGTCTTGGAGGTTGAAAAAATATCAAGCAAAAGCCTCATTTTTTTGGTTTAAATGTTTTCTCTAAAGATCGTCGAAGTTCTCGAAGTCGCAACAAAGTTTTTCTATGGTGGTCAAGCTCTCGATGGTGGTTCGTAGTCTCATTTTGCTTCCCCAAAAGAGGTAAACATATTTTTTCCCTTTTAATTTTTTCATCATTTTCTCCTTCATCTCGTTCTTCATATTAGTCACTTTGTAGTTGAGTAATAATGTTACTGGGATTATTAATTGTAGAAACCTCGAAGGCCTTAGGATTTTTGTGATGATTATTGTGTTGGTTGTTCCTTATGTTGAATAAACATTTTGGCCGTGTTGGTTTACTATTTTGGCTGCATGTTCAAGAACTTTTGACATTTATTTTGGTTTTTCTTAAAAAAAAATTGTTGTGGCTATTATTGCAAATTATGATCGTCTTATTATTTTTATCATTATCACCATTTTCTTTCAATTTCAATATATCCCATGTTAGCCTATCATGCTGCATCTAGTTCCCTTTGAGTTAAGTATTATTTGTTAATTGTTGACTTACTGTTTCCATATAATCAAAACGTACGATGGCCTTAGCTTTATCGCTGAATTCTATGTTGGGTTTCAACCCTTTTATTTCTATCTTGATAGCTATTCGAACTGTTCTTGTTGCTTTAAACATGTTAACAGATTTTCCCGATTTCTCTTGATTGGCAACATTGATGAGAATAGTGGAGTAAGTTCATAAATAAATGGTATTTCATCTCGGGATCCCTCTATGATCCTTTTATGCATAAGTTTCTTCGTAAATT
Organism: Capsicum pubescens; assembly: GCA_030864215.1. Classification (NCBI taxonomy): domain Eukaryota; kingdom Viridiplantae; phylum Streptophyta; class Magnoliopsida; order Solanales; family Solanaceae; genus Capsicum; species Capsicum pubescens. Next base: position 49,694,120 of record CM061543.1, on the reverse strand, counting down.
AGTCGGAAGAAAGGTAGGGTGATCTACGTCAAAAAAACCAATGCGTATTTCATTCAAGGCCAAATCTTTATTTCTAGTTGAATTCGTCTAGAATGCTGATGTTAGGCGTATTTACACGCCTAAAGCACCTTAATTTACCCATATTTTAGCTAAGTTTTGAGGACAAAATATATAATTCATGCACTTTTAGTCCTTTTCCCTGTAAGTGAGCTAACAAACGTGATTAGCAAGTTTTCAGGTATAAATGATGAAGATTCCAGCACTTTATGGATAACTTGACGCCAAAGGAAGCTTCACGAAAGAAGGAAAGCAGTGTTTGGACGCCTATGGACTGAAAGTGATGCATGGATAACTTGTCCCAGGCAAAAACAGCATTTCTAAAGACTTTGGGGATCAGCAGTAACTTAGTAGGATTAGGATAAGGATGCAGTAACCTAGTAGGATTAGGATAAGTACGCAATAGCCTAGTAGGAATAGGATATGGGTGTTATAAATACCCTATTTTGCTGAAGCTTTTTATATTATTCATTCAACTCTTACAATTCACTCATTCATTAATTCAATTCTTTCTCATTCAACTTCCGCTCCTAATTCACGTTACAATTGTTAAAAGAGAAAAATGCTAACTCGTGAGAAACACCAAGAGGAAAAATGTCAACCTTGTTTTGACGCCACACTTCTCTCCAACGTGAGATCATTATAGTTTTGATATGATGATGATGTTTATTGTGATCTCCGTTGCGCTCATGAGTAGCTAAACTTCTCTGTTAGGGTTATGGAAGCCTTATGAGATACTATCTGTTTCTATGAGTTTGTGAATTCTTGATACGTATGTTGCTTATATCATTACTCTCTTCATCTTAATTGAATTCTTGTGGTTGCAAACATATAGAATACGCCAGTATAGCATTAACTTGTTCGAAAGAAAAGTTACATGTCTGGAAAAGAGAGAATGACAAGGAAATAGGGCTACTAACCCCTGTTTAAAAGTTAGTACCGTAACTGGATTAACCTCTTGGAGAATTCGTACCATTAGTATACGCTTTAAGCTCGAAAGAGTTAAAGTGATATAATCCTTGATGGTCGAAAGACGCTAGGATTTACCATAGAATATGAATCTCTATAAGCGCATGCATGTCTGAATTCCGCATAACTCATAGCCAATAGATACGTAGAACTCATAAGGTGGACATAACCCTAACTTACAATTCTCATTGATTAAAACCTACCAAGCATTCCATTTTTACTTTGTTACTTTGATACTCTTAATTCACGCATAAAATCCCCCCTTTATCTGCAGAACTTTCACCAAAAGTCTACTAATTGTTGCATACTTAGTGACCGAGTATTCCTTGTGGGATTCGACACCCAACCTAGTTGGGTTCTATATTTGACAACGACCGCTTACACTCTTACGAGAGCTGTAGTTTGAGCGTTATCAAATTTTGGCGCCGTTGCCGGGGAATACGGTTGTCAACTAAGTTTGTGATAGTTACTAGACCCTTTGGTCAAAGATTCTCGTATTTTACTTTTAGTTGTTGTTTTTATTTTATTCAGGTTTTGTTCAGTGCATGCCAAATACTCAAAGTTCGGGTCAACCATTATTACCCATAAACCCTGAACCGCAACTTTTTGGCAGGATGGAGGCGCAACGAGACATTGACAGAAGGGCTGCTCAACAGGAGCAGGCTAGATTAGCTGCATTAGCAGCTTCCTAAGTGCATCAACAGAATATTAATAACCCAGGTCCTGCAACAAATCCTGATGATGAGGACCTGGGTGATGAGGAGCTACTGAATCTTAGGCGTACTGATGAGGTGGCGGCACCTATGCATAGGAGAGATCGTCAAGCTAGAATGAGACCTGACCGCCGAGCTGTGCAGGCTCCTTTTGATGATGATGATGACGATCTGGATGGAGATGGTTCTACAGGAGCTATTATTCCTCCACCCTTGGCACCTGGAGCAAAGTTCAATATCACCAGCACCATGATTCAACTATTGCAGCTCAAGGGATTATTTGGTGGACTTGCAGGCGATGATCTGAATATGCATCTGATCAACTTCATCTCTACATACAAGTCATTCGACAATCCAGGAGTTGGACAGAATGCAATTCGGCTGCGCTTATTTCCATTGTCTCTATCTGGGGAGGCAACTTTATGGTTGAATGGGCTGACTCCTAATTCTATCACTAATTGGAGGCAATTGAAAGACGCTTTCCTAGAAAGATTCTTTCCGCCATCCAAGAGAGAACAACTGAGAGATTAGATCAGCAACTTCCGACAGCTTCCAACTGAAGCTCTCCACGAAACATGGGAGAGATTCAAGAAGAAGCTTATGAGGTGCCCAAACCATCATATGACCAATGTCCACTTAATGGAGATATTATACAGATCCTTGAATTCGGTAACTAAGCCAGTGGTGGATAATGTGGCTGGAGGATCATTCGTGGACCTTACTTTTATCGAGGCAAGTGATATGCTAGATCGTATGACAAAGCAGAGTAGAGCTTGGCATACCAGGTATTCTGAGGTAGCAAACTCTACCACATCAATTGGCATGACTGCAGAACAAAGGCAAAGAGAGGAGGAACGCGATCAAGATATGGCGCATATGAAAACACAGATGGATCTTCTTACAAAGCATCTATTATCAGGGAAGATCGAAAAATTCAAAGCGGTTACATCAAAAGGAAGAGAGGAATCCGATTCCGAGGAAGAAGCCAACTACTTGAACAATCAGGGGGGTTTTCGAGGCAATGCCCAAGGAAACCAAGGTCGGAACTATTATGATAAATCTGGATACAAGGACCACGATCAAGGTGGTTGGAAGAATAAGACTGACAGGAGTGGTTTGTATGTTCCTCCTGGAAATCGTGAGGCCACGGCATCTGAATCGGGGAAGATGTCAATGGAAGATATGATGGTGAAGCTGTTGAAAGGAGTAGAGGCAACCAATACGGGAGTGAATGAGGTGAAGAACGACTTGTATTCAATAAATCAGTTGGTTGACTCACATTCCACTGCAATAAGACAACTAGAGCAGCAATTGAGTCAACTTTCAGCGGCATTTAATCAAAGAAAAGCCAGTACCCTAACTAGCGACACTGTGCAAAATCCAAGGAACGACGGATCATGCACGGCTATTACTACCAGGAGTGGTAAGGTGCTGGAAACCTCATCCAAAGGCGAGAAAGTGATCAATACAGAACCTAAAGACGCCGATGAAGCTGAAGAGCGTGTTCATGATGTCACCCCTAGACGTCTCTAGCCTGAAAAGAGTGATAATCGGAAGCAAGATAAAAAAGAAGTGGTGGAGAAAACGATTCCTCTTCCACCACCACCTTTTCCGCAGAGACTGAAGAAGAAAGTTGATGATACCAGGTTCAGTAAATTCATGACTATGTTGAAGCAGCTGACTATTAATGTTCCTTTGGTGGAAGTGCTAGAACAGATGCCCGGATACACTAAATTCATGAAGGACCTTTTGACAAAGAAGCGGGCAGTAAGCTATGAGCAGGTAGATAATGTTCATCATTACAGTGCAATCGCTACAAGATCTTTAGTACAGAAGAAGGCGGATCCTGGTGCTTTCACTATTCCTTGCACGATTGGATCGTTGGTTTTCTCTAAGGCGTTGTGCGATTTGGGAGCTAGCATCAATTTGATGTCGCTATCTATCTACAAGAAGTTGGGGTTGGGTGACCCTACACCAACCAATATGCGGCTTGTGATGGCAGATAGGTCGGTAAAACGACCTATGGGTATCTTGAATGATGTGTTGGTGAAGGTTTCCACCTTCATCTTTCCTGCAGACTTTGTTATTTTGGATTGTGAGGTGGATTCTGAAGTTCCCATAATCTTGGGACGCCCTTTCCTCACAACTGGAAGTGTGCTGATTGATTTAAGAGCTAATGAGCTTTTATTTCGGCTGAATGACGAAGTGGTCCATTTTGATGTATGCAAAGCAATGAAGCAGCCCAGCGATATGAATGTATTCTCTGTAGATGATGTTTTTTATGAGGATAAGAAAGAATTATCTGTAGAGAAGCAGCTTACTGTTGAGTCACTATATGATGTGCTGCTGAATTTTGAGCGTGAGGAGGCTGAAGAACATGATGAAACCGTTTGTGCTCTAACAGGAATAAGGTCCTATTCTCATGCTCCTAAGAAGCTGGACCTTGATCTTAAGAATCAATTTTCACCAATGGCAAAGACTTCCATTGAATATCCACCAATGCTAGAGTCGAAAGAGCTCCCCAGTCACCTAAGGTATGCGTTCTTGGGAAGTGGAAATACACTTCCGGTGAGTGTTGCAGCTGATTTAGGTGAACAGCACGTAGAGGATCTCATCTCTGCTCTAAAGAGGTACAAGAGAGCCATTGGGTGGTCTATTGATGATAAAATTGGTATCCCTCTTGGGATATATACGCACAAGATTCATCTCGAAGGAGATTGCATGCCCACAAGTAAGCACCAGCGTCTTCTGAATCCATTCAGAAAATGATGCACTATATATCTCGATGAAGTATGAGTAATCAAGATAAGTTATGTCGTGCCGCAACAATAAATCAAGCGCTATATGGGAGGCAACCCATCGTCTTTAATTGTTTTTTTTACTAGGAGTTTGTTTTTGTAGTCGAGCCACGACAAAAACTAAGGCGCTTGATGGGAGGCAACCCATCGTTCTAATCATTTTTGTTGTTTTTGAGTAAATTTAGGTGCAAGAGGTGTAAAGGAGGAGATTGATTTCAAATTTTGATTTGGAAGTATTGCATATTGAAGGTGGTAAGTTAGGAATGAAGAAGCAAAAGGCTACAGGTTAGGCATTGCCTATGAAAATATAGGCAAAGAACAAGGCAAGGCCTATGTAAATCTAGGCCACGAACAAGGCATGGCCTATGCTATGGCCTAAGCTCTCGGATTCTAGAGTGCCATAGCATAGGCGCCACTATGCTCAACAATGCCATAGCATAGGCGCCGCCTATGCAAAAGTATTTTGTCTCTGAATCTAGTATGCCATGGCATAGGCGCCGCCTATGCCTAACAATGCCATAGCATAGGCGTTGCCTATGCCAAGCATAGGAAAAGAATTAGGCGCCGCCTATGGTCACTTTTGGTCTCCAAATCCGATTCTAAATGGGTCAAAACCCGACCCAAGCTTGTCCTATAAATAGAACCTTAGTCTTAGAACAAAAATGCATTGCAACTTCAACCTAGGAGCCGCCTACCTATCCAAAATCACTCAAAAATTTTCCTTTTGCTCTTTTACTTTGCAAGAACATCTTCCGAGGCCATCAACCAAGTAAGTACTTCTTTGTTCTTCTTTTATATTCCGTAAGTACTGCACTACTACTCTTATAATAAATTGTTAAATCTTGAAGTAGCATTGGTGACTTTAATATGGTTGATTTGTTGTGATACAACTAAGTGAGTGAATGAATACGTGTGGGTGTTCTTGATTTTGTTCCGACTTGTATTTGATTGTTAACACTGTCATACTTTTGCGGAGTCGACATGGTGAAGTTAATTGCATAATCTTCAAAATTGAATGCTTGAATGCTTGAATGACTCGTTCATCGAGATAAAGATCATGATTGAATACAAGCATGAGATGTTGTGATTATTACTATGCCATAACTTGATACGATCTCTATAAAGTAGTTTTGTTCAAAAAGTGCATTAATCCAAACATGAAAGTATGATCAAGATTACATGAAATAGAGTTGGAAAGGATAGTTAAGACGACATGAAAGTATGACTGTGCTGAACATATTATTGGAACATAACGCCTAAACGTATATCGATGAAGTCTGAGTAATCGACAAACGTTCACTTAATTAGTTTGTGCCAACAAATCAAGTGTGGGGTGGTGCCACTACTGTTTGTTTTTCGACTGTATCTACCGAGATGAAGCTAACATGACTGTCATTTTAATCTCAGGTACAATGGAACCAAAAGCACGCCAAGGAAAAGACAAAGCAACCACCTCACAGAAAGGCTAGAAAAGGGGAAGAAAAGAGCAAGCTGAATCCTCCTCGCTACAAATACCTCAACGCACTTTTGGATCAAGTGGGGTACAATTTGAGGAAACTCTAAGGATGACGACTCTGATGATGATTCCGACGCAGAGGGTATGACCCCAGACATAGAAGAGGAGTCCGACTAATCAGGTTTTCCGTATTTATTTTCCATTGAGGGCAGTGTGTCCCGTCCAAGTGTGGGGTGCTGGTATTCGTATGTTGTACTTCTTTGCCTACATTTATTGTCATATATTTTTTGTTTGTTTTAATTATTCGTATATTTTCTTTTAGTTTTTGATGCATGAAATTGTTCTGATAGGCGGCATGGTGTTATGACAAGAGTTTGTGCTAGAATCATTACTATTGAGACATTTAGGCTCTAAGTGTGACTCACTGTGTGATAATTGTGTGGTTTAATTCATTCATCTGTTGGGTCAAGAATCTGTACTGCTCCCAATAAAGTCGACCATGTGCCTTGTGTGTGAGAGGATATAGTATATTCTGTGTTGTGACTGATGCTAGAAATTGCCTGGTGTGTGTGTAAAGCAAAATAAAGAGTGTGAGTTTAGGAGATGATTTAGGAATTTCTTTGGCAGCCTGTGATTGTTTACCTTCTTTTTACCTACCCGTGGACATTATCTTAGTTAACCCCCTCTGAGCCTTTAGTCATTTTCTTTGACAGCCTCATATGTAAGCCTAATCCATTTTTTTTTCAAGACCATAATTTGATCCAAATTCCAAGTGCTTTAAATTGTGAAGTCATGTGACAAAATAAGAGGAAATTGGGTGAAGAGTGATGCCTTAGAGTGTATTGGTACTTGAATTTGTTATGAAAAAGAGTGGCTATCATAGAGGTGTGTTATAAAAAAAAAGAAATAGAAAAACAAAAAGATAAATTGTGTTTATGATTAAATAAAAAGATAGTTATGCTAGAATGGCAAAATAGGTGAAAAGGGGTGATAGATGAAAGAAAGGTAGCAGGGTTGATTAAAAGAGAGTGTTAATGGCATAATGTGATGTATTAAAGCGCTTAGGAACATAGTCACTATTTCTGGCCAAAATAGTCCTACCCGTCCCTTAGCCTACATTACAACCTGTAAAAGACCTATTTGATCCTAAGCTTAACATTCTGATATTAGTAGAGCATTACACTAAGGGCAAGCCTATGGTCATCAGTTGCAACATATGAATTCTTTGTGAGAGTGAGAGCAAGGATAATCTTATACCCATGTTCTGAAAAATGCAATACTTGTGAGTGATTATGGGTAATATCTTATGTGAGACACACATGGTTGATGAGTTTTGGGTAGTCTTGTATGATTCTTTGTGCCTTAAATTTTGAATACGAATTAACCATCATCACGAGTCTATGTTGGAGGGTGAATTGTTTCTAAAAGTGATTAGAAAACTACTCTTGGTTAATAATTGTTGTGCCTATCTTAATGAATATTTTGTGTTGTTACTGTAAAACCCTAAGTAGATGTTTATATGGACATGATATATTGTCCGAGGACGAACAAAGCTTTAAGTGTGGGGTGTTGATATTAGGCGTATTTACACGCCTAAATCACCTTAATTTACCCATATTTTAGCTAAGTTTTGAGGACAAAATATATAATCCATGTACTTTTAGTCCTTTTTCCTGTAAGTGAGCTAACAAATGTGATTAGCAAGTTTTCAGGTATAAATGATGAAGATTCCAGCACTTTATGGATAACTTGACGCCAAAGGAAGCTTCACGAAAGAAGGAAAGCAGCGTTTGGACGCCTATGGACTGAAAGTGATGAATGGATAACTTGTCCCAGGCAAAAACAGCATTTCTAAAGACTTTGGGGATCAGCAGTAACTTAGTAGGATTAGAATAAGGATGCAGTAACCTAGTAGGATTAGGATAAGTACGCAGTAGCCTAGTAGGAATAGGATATGGGTGTTATAAATACCCAATTTTGCTGAAGCTTTTTATATTATTCATTCAACTCTTCCAATTCACTCATTCATTAATTCAATTCTTTCTCATTCAACTTCCGCTCCTAATTCACGTTACAATTGTTAACAGAGAAAAATGCTAACTCGTGAGAAACACCAAGAGGAAAAACGTCAACCTTTTTGTGACGCCACACTCCTCTCCAATGTGAGATCATTCTAGTTTTGATATGATGATGATGTTTATTGTGATCTCCATTGCGCTCATGAGTAGCTAAACTTCTCTGTTAGGGTTATGGAAGCCTTATGAGATACTATCTGTTGCTATGAGTTTGTGAATTCTTGATACGTATGCTGCTTATATCATTACTCTCTTCATCTTAATTGAATTCTTGTGGTTGCAAACATATAGAATATGCCAGTATAGCATTAACTTGTTCGAAAGAAAAGTTACATCTCTGGAAAAGAGAGAATGACAAGGAAATAGGGCTACTAACCCCTGTTTAAAAGTTAGTGCCGTAACTGGATTAACCTCTTGGAGAATTCGTACCATTAGTATACGCTTTAAGCTCGAAAGAGTTAAAGTGATATAATCTTTGACGGTCGAAAGACGCTAGGATTTACCATAGAATACGAATCTCTATAAGCGCATGCATGTCTGAATTCCGCATAACTCATAGCCAATAGATACGTAGAACTCATAAGGTGGACATAACCCTAACTTACAATTCTCATTGATTAAAACCTACCAAGCATTCCGTTTTTACTTTGATACTCTTAATTCACGCATAAAATCCCCCCTTTATCTGCAGAACTTTCACCAAAAGTCTACTAATCGTTGCATACTTAGTGACCGAGTATTCCCTGTGGGATTCGACACCCAACCCAGTTGGGTTCTATATTTGACAACGACCGCTTACACTCTTACGAGAGCTGTAGTTTGAGTGTTATCAAATGCGAACAACTTTTTACCTTTAAGGATGTCCAACTTTTCCTTCTCGCTTACTGGACTATCGCTGATAATTCTCATGTGAATAAAAATTTCATCTTTAGTCTTTCTTGATTTACCTAATTTCTTCATTCATTTTTAGATGATTATATTAATCTCCCTTTTTACCTTTTCCCCATCCGAGCATTCTTTTAAAGGTTTCTTCACTACATTAATATGTCCAAAAAATTTCGACTTAAATCTTTGCTTGGCTTTCTCTTCTTGTCTCTGTTTTGGTTAAATCATATTCTTGAATCTGCGTGTCTTGTCAAAAAGAGGAAATATTAGTTTAAGTTTGTGAGTGCAATTTGATTATTTACTGTTTGCTTCTCTTTAAGTCTATCTTACTTGTGTGATTGACTCAGAAGCCTGAACTTCAAGATTCCCTTTAACATTACTATAAAATAGTTACTATTTCTTTCCTTGGGTTGGTTTTGCATCTGAACATTACCCATGACCACTTTGATAGCAAGTATTTAATTTTGTGCCTTCTCTTCAGTTTTGAGTTCAATAGAGATTTAGGTCATTTGTCTTGCTTAATGAGGCTATGGATACCTGCACAGATATTTTGTAAAACTTGGTGTAATATCATCCATAAACTTACTTATTCTATTAAGAAGGTCCGACTTTCATTATTTTCTTTTGAGTTCAAATTCTAACAACTTGTACCCGATGTAGCTTAAAGAATCAAAATTTTCCTCAAAATGACTTGATATTATATTTTAGTTGTATTTCTATCTGGATGGAGTCCTAGATTAGTTTACGTATGATTAATCATTGACAGAATAAACAATTATCTTATTTTGCTTAATAATGATCTGAGTATCAATTAGGCTCTAATTCTTCTCTTTTCTTTTTGTATGTAAACTACTTTGGAGTCCACGATGGACTCCCTCCTATTGCATTTTCGCACGGGCCAATAAGGTCCATCTCCTCAAAGTTTAAGTTCAAAGTCGATCATGTGGCGTGCGGATGCAAGAGGATAGAAGAAGAAGAATGGGTGAAAGTCCATTGATGAAGATATTATGAAGACTTGAAAAAGTCTTGATTTTACTATTGTCTTATTTTTATTTATTCCTTTATTTATTCATTCATTCATTTGGTCCTTGAAATCAAAGTTGTAAACTAATACAGGTGGAACAAGTTTTGGGCCAAAGGGCTCGAAAATATAGTAGAGGATAGGTTATGGGACAAAAGCCCAATATTTAGAATAGGACGGGTGCATGTCGGCCAAAAACCCAATTAGATTAGGACAGGGATGATAAAATTGGGCTTATGAGCCTAAGACTTATATTTCTCCCCTTTTCCTTTTACGTTCTTATTTGCTATCTTGTTTGCTTAGACTTAGTTAAATTCCCTACTAAGTCGTCAAAATTTATACAAGTCTTTTTCCTAAAACCACTTTCTTTTTAAAAACCAACTTCTTTTTTTAAGTTAGTCAAAGGTAGTTTTCATATAGTCTGGATAACCGCAAGTTAGCGGATAATTTAGGTGCCTTAAAAACCTTTCTAAAATATTAATAAGAACCTCTTACCCGGGATTTTCTTAAAAGTCTAAGTCTTTTTCTGTTTTGAGACTTAGGATTTCATTTTAAAGTTTTCTTATATTCTTTTCAAATAAATTAAGTGGCAACTCTATAATTTTTTAGATTGTTTCAAAATTTTCTTTAAAGTTTCAAAATAGTTTAAAAAGGTTAAATCAATATTTTCCAACCTTTCGAGTTAAAAAGGATAAAACATACTCGATTTGCATTCAGTATGGCTTTATTCTCGATGGATGAGACATCCTAGAGTGGAATATTAGTGATGAGTAGCTACACTTGGGATTTTAAGATTTCTGTTTGATTTTTCTATCCGGACTAGGTGCAGAATTGGCATGGATTTCATTCCTTGATTATCTCTATTTGTATGAACAAATAGTGCCTTACGAGTTTTTTCTCGTGTTTGCCTTATGAACTTTCATCGAGTCAGATTCAATTTTTTGAGTTCTCCATGATGAGACTGTGTGGATGAGACTCAAGTTATTTTCCTCCTGGCTTAGAGTTGATAACATGTGAAAATGGTAAAGGAAGGTTATTTTTAAATTTGAAGACCATTTTATGACTCATGTCTTGGTTTTATTGGATTGGATAAGACCTTATTGATTTATGAATCTATAAAGATGGTATCAATGTTTTGTGATTCAAATGTGCATACATCAGCCTTCTTGGTTTAGTTTGAGGCTAGCTAGCGGTTAAGGTAAGTTTTGGCTATTTTGAAAGTAGAATGAGAGTTCTCATTGAAAAAAGGATACCTGTAGAAAAATCCCTTGCAAATGTTTCCTCTCTACTGAGGTTATCTAGGAAGTCATGCTTGGAGCATGCGGGTCTAGTACCTCAGCCTTTTGAGCTTTTGAGATTCTTTCTATCTGTTGACTTTCAGGGATGAAAGTCCTTTTAGTAGTGGATATTGTAATGACCCTTCAAGTCATTTTCCATACTTATGCTTATATTCATCGTTTGAACTTCTCAATATTTTCCCAAGTCATTTATGACTTGTTGGGACTGACGGTTCGGTTACTGGGAAGTTCATTTGATTTTTAGAATCGATTTCCCATTTAGATGTCTTTGATTGTTCCAAATGGCCATCGAGAGAAAACTTTAGCTAAACAATCTCAAATGCAAATTTTGACTGTAACAATAGATTTAAAATATCGATTTTAGTCTGGGTATACCTTTGGATCGGGTCTCAATGCACCCGGGCTCATTTCGACCAATTGGTTGAAAAGTTGAAAATTTGAAAGAATGGGTATGGGACACACATTTGGTTGAAAAGACCTTGGATTTAAAATTCAACTTCACCATCACTTCCGAAATGTCGAATTTAGGCTATGGGGACCCTTGGTTCAGGTCCCAAAGCTCCTGGACTTATTTTGGGGTGTGGAGCAGATTTTATGAATAATAATGAAACTATAGGTGTGGGCACCACGTTTTCCCTAAACAATCTCGGATGAAAGTTTTGATGATTCCTATGGATTTTAAATGTGGTTTATACTACAAAATCATTATTGTATAATGTATTTTGGGTTCCAAATGAGTTTCAAGTGTCAAAAACATATGTTTGATTTTGCTGTCATTTGGTGCGACCGCGATAGCATCCAAAAGTGTAGCGATTGAGGGTAGTGTGATCGCAGCCTGTATGACCACGATAGCAGCATATTCTTAGCTGTAGGGGCTATATAATGTCCCAAGACATATTTGGGGAATTTCCCCTTTATCATTTACACCTCAAAGCCCTAAATGAGTGTAATAACTCAAAATTGGTCATGGTGGGTGATTTGGGAGCTTGGCCATCATATTTTATCATGATTAGCTTCAAATTTAAGGTAAGAATCCTTTGAATTCATGCTTGAATTTCTTAGATTGAACCCAAAACCCCAATTTAGTTTAGGGCTTGATTATAGCCAAAAGTATGCTTAATTTTCACCTATTTCTTGAGAGTCATGATTCCGTGTTCATGTGTGAACATTGAGTTAGCCTCGAAAACTTATTTTCCATATATGGGACCCACTTAGGGTTTTGTTGTCATTTTTGGACTAGAAGTACAATAGAGCAATATGGGTATCATTAGACTCATATTGATAACTAGATTATGGTGTTAATAGTGTGATGGAATTTTGGGGATTGTAAAGTGAAGATGAGCATGTGGTGCATGAAGTGAGATTTTGCAGTTTGGCCTTGAGGTAGGATTCTGTCTACTTTTCTTCATGGATGATATATGATATATGTTCGTGTGAAAATGAATGTTAGGTTTTATTATGAGTAGGATAACTTGGCCTTGATTATTGATGTTTCGGGAATAGATAACAGTTTTGGAATCATAAGATGGAATGTTTATAACCCTTTTGTATCCTATTTCCTTCCCTCTTTAGCTTAGATTAGTTATATCATGGATATGATATAATTCTATGTTTGGGATCTGCTTATAGCATTTGAAACATGATTTGTATATTCAACCTTATTGGGCTAGTATGGTAGTCTTGAAATAGTAAGCTGGGTAGAGTTGACTTTAGTACCCTTGTTTCTAGATGAAGTTGCTATCTTAGGCTTGAATATGGCTTACTTGGCATCTAGAAGATGAACTAGATACCTCAGGCTAGTTTGGGGCATAGTGTGCCTATTTATGGAAATTGAGGATTAGAAGTGGGATCGTCCGGCCCACTTAGGCCTAAACTTATGTTAAGACTTATGAATTTAGTTGCGGGTGTTAGACATAGATAAGGCAGGTGAACCTTAGAATAAGGTAACATCGTGACTTGGTAACTTGTATTGATGTTCCCAGATTGTTGCTTTTAAGTTATGGTTATGATACTTCTAGTGGAAGTGATATTGGGTATTTAGATATGCGACTCCTCTTGGATACATTATGTGACCTATAGAGATTCTATTTGCTCTTAGACTTGATGATTGGCCTATAGATATTCTATTTACTCTTATACTTGATGATTGGCCTATAGAGTTGCTATTTCCTTTAGTCGTGATTGTTGGACCTATAAAGATGAGGTTCTATTTAGATAAGGTAATTGTCCTAGAGAGGTGATATTCCTCGTAGTCATGATGTTTGACGTTTTGATATAAGATATCCAATGGATGATTACATGTATATCTATATTATGCCTCCTAGATGTGAGATGCCTCTTTTGTGAAAGATAATTACATGCTTATTGATATTATTCCTCCTACATGTAAGATGCCTACTATATGTAGATGATTAGAGATATTCTACGACTTATAAATATGATTATTGATATGAGTCCCGGATATGTGAATAGGCCTAAGGCTGTAATTATGATGTTTTGATTATTTGTAATATATTAATGGGTCAAGGGCCATGTTATGATAATAATTAGATATCCGAGGAGTGTTTATCATTGTAAATTATACGTTTACAATTTATGGATTCATATAGATGTTCATATACACATCTCTCTGGTATGGGATGGAGGAAGATGTGGTATGTTGCTTACGACTTAATTGATTGGATACTGGTGATGGCATGCATAGATTTGGTACATCCATGATTATTTTATTGGTAACTTATGTGATTCTAGATGATGTATGATCTTATTCCTGTTCTTCCTAAATAAGGTTTAATCTATGTGGGAGCTAGTTGTCTATTAGGTGACTATATCACTTGATGGCTAGGAATCTAATGTACTAGTTAATAAATCTTGTGTAGTAGAAATATAGTAGCTAGTGATGGTTTATCCATGGATAATGATGATGTCGGGTCTAGAATAGGTGAAGATTAGTTGCTATTGATGACTAAGTTAATAATGTTTATTAGTTGTTAAACGAGAGTTATGTACTAATGAGGATAGATAATAAGAGATGTTGGTAATAAGAGGTGACTAGTTATTAACGTTGAATAGTTTCTAAATGGTTAATTAATTAATAGTTAATCATGGATTAGTTGGTAAGTGATGGTTAGTTAATAAAGGGTGTCAGTTAATAAAAGATGGTTAAATGATAAGTGGTTCTGTGTTGTCTAATAATGATGAACGGATATAGGATAATTAGTTGATAATAAATTATGGTTTTGGTCTAGTGATTAACCTTGACTAGATGTTAGATATTGGCTATTTATTAAATAGTGGTTAGTTTCTTTCCCATGAGTAAGGATTATGTGAAGGATAATGTTTAGGCTAATAACTAGTGGTTATGTGATGACTAGTGAACTAGTGATTCTAATATAATAACTATTGGTTAACTAATAATGTGTAGTGGGAAGTATTGACTAGATAGATATTCTTTGGTGATATGTCCAAGTTATGAGTATGTTAGTGTATCTTATTAGGTAATGGTAATTATGATAATATTGATAACTGGTATGGCAGAGGATACTATTATGATGATATTGATACATGGTAAGGCCGGAGGATACTATTATGATAATATTGCTACCCAACAAGGCGAGAGGATTCTGTTGTGATGATGTTGATACCTGGCAAGGCCGGAGGATATATTGATGATAAGTTGATACCCGACAAGGCCGGAGGTTGATTACGATGATGATGGACCTAATGAGGACAGTTATGATGAGTGGTTATATTAATTGTATACTTTGCACTCATTCCTACATGTACAGCGCCTATCACCAGTATGCACCTATGTCTATCACTCGGTATGGGATGGTTGCATAGATATAGGTGAAGAATATGCCTTGTTTTGTTATATGTTGATTGAACCTTCTAAGCCTGGGGTGGTGGGGGCACATATAATCTCTGTTATCTATTTGGTTGTTCAGAGTATCTGATTATTCACGTTGTTATTGATATTATTGTTATCATTGTTATTATCATTGTTATGTCTAGCTTATGACAGATTGATCATTGATCCGTTATTGGAATTTGAGGTACGTCTTTAGCCTCTCCTATCTTATGATTGTATTATTATGTACGATTATTTCATGTCTAGCCATATGGATTAGAAACACCGAGTATGATAGTATTTAAATCCTGATAGTATTGTAATGAAGACTTAAATAAGAATATGATGATATAGGTTATGCTCGATATGACCTCATGTTTATATGTATATGTATCCATATATATATATAGCTATATAAAGCTATAGTACTACTATATATTCCTTCCTTCGTTGTTCATATTGTATTATCGTTTCTTTGCCTTGTATATTACTATATATCTTTCTTTTGCTCTTTATTCATATATTGACCTGGGATATATGGTATAACGTTGACCTATATTAAATGTAGTTGGAATAGGATAGTTCACCCTAATACTTACTTAGTCTCATTATGATAGACACTTGGACATGAACAGACTAGTTGTTCCTTATTATTTCATTGACTTGTCATATGATTTCTCGACTCTTTGGTTTAGTTTCCATTCTGTTTATTTGTTGTACATATCTGTTTTATCTTTGGATCTCAATTGGCAGTAGACTACTGAGTACCACTCATTTGGTACTCATACTAAAATTTTGCATCCTATAGGTATCATCGTTGATGTGTGCATCATGCGGAGCAGCCCTGGTTTAGAGACTTAGAGTAAGCTCCTGACATTCGAAGTATTACTTATTTCTCTCCAATGTATTACACTAGTGTCTAAGTTGTATTCGGAGATAAGTTGTATTCGGCTATTTCTCCTTGATATATCACATTTTTACTCTTATCATGTTTATAATCTCTTGTAGTGATACCACTAGTATGTATTGATCTTTATTTCATATATTCGGCATTCTTTTCCTTATATTATTGAGTAGTCCATTACTAGCTATTCTGGGCTATGGGTTGGCTTGCCTATTGGTGGGCTATGGTAGGCTCCATCATAACCTGAGGAATTGGGTTGTGACAGATGCAAACTTGCACCTTGCTAATTTCACTGGGATCTGCAATTTGTATAAAAATCCAGGGGTGAATCAGGAAGCACTCAGACTGAGATTGCTCTCCTTCTCACTTACAAAAGAAGCATCTTTATGGTTAAGGGACCTACCAAGAGGCTCTATAACTACATGGAACAAGTTGTGCAGGCAATTCTTGAACAGGTTCTTTCCTCTACCCAGGATGTTGCAGCTTAAGGATGAGATTTATAATTTCAGATAGCTTCAGTCAGAATCTATGTACGAGGCATGGTTCAGGTTCAAGAAGAAGCTGGGCATGGTTCCCAACCATCGGTTGTCAGGGAATAGCTTATTGGAGATATTCTATATATCCCTGACCATCAGCTCTAGAGACATGGAAGTCACCATATCTACAAGAGCTTTTATGAGACTATGCTGGGAGGCATCTTCGGAGATGTTAGCTTAGATCTCGCTCACTAACCGAGGGTGGAAAACTTGAGATACTGAGAGGGGATCTAACACTTATTCTATTGGTGGCTCATGTGACCAGAAAGTAGATGATGACATAGTAGTGTAACAGATTACATTGCTAACAACTGATCTTGGGGTACTAGTAAAGAAGCTTGCAGCAACTACCTCTGAGAAAGTGAATGTAGTAACAGCATAAGGGTTAGCTTCCAAAACTTATGAGTCAAAATTAGAGGGGGAAGTAAATTATCTTGATCATCAGATGGAGGGTTTCCAAGCCCAAGGGCAAGGGAACCAAGGTCGAAACTACTATGACAGACACAGAGATCGTAGCAAAGAGCGAGATGTTGACTGGAGTAAGAAGGATGACTATAAAAAGAAGGGAGATAGGTACATTCCACCTGGCAAAAGAGACGTAGAATTCAGAATGGAAGAGATGTTGGCTAAGCTAGAGTCTTCTTCTTCCTTAATTTACTTCTTCTTCTTCCTTAATTTATTTCTTCTTCTTCTTCTTCCTTAATTTATTTCTTATTCTTCTTCTTCTTCTTCTTCCTTAATTTATTTCTTCTACTTCTTCCTTAATTTATTTCTTCTTCTTCTTCTTCCTTAATTTATTTCTTCTTCTTCTTCCTTAATTTATTTCTTCTTCTTCTTCTTCCTTAATTTATTTCTTCTTGTTCTTCATCTTCTTCTTCTTCTTCCTTAATTTATGTAACTTCTAGCCATTTGACACCCAATTTGTGTCAATTCTAGCCTAAATCAATTTCAAATTTTCCCCAAAATAGAAATCCCTAATTCAACTTTTAAACCTAATTTCTAACCCCAATTTAGATCCCATAAAGTAATTTTAATATCAATCATTGATCAAAATTGATCTAACGGCTGATATTATATCTTTACTTTCTTCCCTTTTTAACAAAATCAACAGCCCTAATCTCAGCTCTCTCTCGAACCAAGTGCAACCCATCCAAATTTTTCTCTCTCCCTCATCTCCACCATCAAATGCCATCGCCGCCAATGACAACTCCAACCACCAGTGAACTAAACCAGGCCATCATCCATCGATCATAATGCCTCCCATCATCCAAGCCAATGTCCGACAACCACTGCAAGCCGTGAAAATAGTTCATCGACCGTGAAACCACTCCAACTCCCCATCGGAGCCAATGAACCATTCACCACCTCCAGTGCCACTGCATATCTACCTTCCAGTGAGACCCACACCATGTAGCACCCCGGAGTACACCCTGGACACCACACGGTGGATTTTGGTCATAAGTGAACACAAGCTAACCCAAGAGTTGGTACCTATTGTGAGCACTGAATAATATACCGGTGATAAACATATGCAAAAACAACTGAATATTCCATAAGGCTTTTAAATAGAGAAAATATGTCTAAAATTATAAGCCTGGAAACAAGTGTCTAAAAACTGGTAAAATAATGCCAAAACTGACTAAACTATCTGAAAGTGTTTGAAAGCCTCTAAAACTGACTAAATAAGAGTTGATGGGATAGGCCCCAACTAACTCCAACTGTCTAACTGAAATAAAATACCGAAGTAAAAATAATCGGTCCATGGAATATGAGGACTCACCACTGCTACTATTACTGATACGCTGGAATATCTACGTGCGGTCAGGAACCTAAGCATCCGAACCTATGATATAAGACATCATAGTGCAAAAAACGAGTATGTGATTAGTACTTTGAATATACTGGCATGCTAAATGAGGTTAGGATGATATGCATGGTCTCATATGCATAAATAATAACCGACTAAATGAATAGCAGGAGGTAACTAATGCATAGTTTGCGTGAAAGCTATAAAATCTGAGAATACGTGACCAAGCATATAACATGATACTGAAATAGGTCTATAAACTGAAATACTTAAATTTGAGTGTTGATTTAACTGATAAACTTTATGCTATGGTCAAGAGAGCCTGAAATGACTTCTAAACTAAGACTGGACTGAGACTGTGGGAGCTATCATCTAACCGATATGCCCCAATTTGAGCTAATTGGGTTCCAACCTGTGACCCCAGGTTGAAGGATGTCAGTACCGTGCCATGGGTACTAACACTGGCAGGTGCTTTAGTAAGATATATATCAACCCTCAACTGGCATATTAACATCTCAACCTACACTTTCTACATAGTTATGGAACACAGGGACTACTATTAAAGGTCACACCCTCAACTGGTTGGTGATCCCCCATCCCTGGGTTTGCTGGGTGCTAAATCCTACTCCCAACTGAACTGACTCAGATTACTGAACTGACCTAAGTTTGACTGGTATGATAACTGACTGTACTAAAAATACTCAAATATATTTGAAACCATTCTGAAAATACTGAGACTAAGTAAACAACTATGTTTTGGGGTTTTCATAACCCCAAAAACTCGATAACAATAACAGTAGAAACATACTAAAGCTTCAAAGTATAATAAGTTGTCATTGTTCAAAATTCAACCATTTAGGCATTTCATCAAACACTTCAAATTCATGAACTTAGGCATGGGGATGATTAAAACATGTGGGAATAACATAATCACAACACTAAAACCATACATTGGGGATTTAACATGGAATTTCATGCTCCAAATGTGTAAGGGCTACTTTCCAACAAAAATCACTTGCAAACAACATGTATAATCAAAATTCATACAAGTTTCATGAAAATAACTCATTGTAAACATGTAAATTCATGATTTAAAACATAAAAATAGGTTCTTGGACACCATGGGTGAAAAAGGCCCATGGATGAACATCTAACATACCTTAAAGCTTTAATCTTGCAAGAGAATTAACTTTCTTGATCTTTCTTGGGTGGTGAAGCTTGAATTATTGAATTTTCTTGATGGAATAATAATTGAACTTGATGAATATAGGTGATGTATAAGGTTTATGTTAGAGAGGAATTGAGGAAATTGGGCATATAATTCCTTAACTGATGATAAATCCTGTGTTTTCACGGATTGGGGTGGTGGAAAATGATAAGATTGCCTTTCTAGAATTTAAATTCATAACTGGGACATCATTTAATATCATACAACAATGTGGAAAGGACCCCATCAGTATAAATAGTGCGACGCAATACAATCGCGTTGAGATACTAGAATCGAAAACCAAACATGACCAAATCCTCATCTGAAAAATCCGAAACTTCCCCGAGACATTCTACTTACACCCCTGAACATGAATTATCTTAAAAATCATCGTCTTGGGGTTGGAAAGGTTACTTTAAAAATCATCAAAGTTAATAGGCCAAAAATAATACTAAATCCCCAACACTTACTGAAGAGTAAGTTCATAGTGAAAAATCCAAGACATGATAAGGTTGATTTGGGTGAGCCACAATTTAGGGATAAGGGAAAGACGATTATCAATAAGGAAACAAGGACTTCAAAGGCAGAAGTGAGCAAGCCAAAATTTATGACTCTCTTAGATGAACCACCGTCTGTTATTTTTGAAGTTTACGTTATATGGTATTCTATAGCAAAAGCTTTTTGGTTCCTATTTCCCTTCAATTCCTTTGTTTAATTCAAAAAAGCATTATGTCTTCCATTTTGGTATGTCTGGTCATGATACTGATAAATGTTGAAAATTAAGGAGAGAGATAAAACATTTGATAAACAATGGGAGAATAGTATAGAAACCCTGTGATGTGTGAGCCGATGCTAAAACATTTGAAGCTTTTAACTCTAAATAATTGTGAAGTCTTAAGCAACTTTTGTTGTTTTTGATTACTTTTAGTGTGTTAATACATACATAAGTGATCGGGGATAAAACCAAAGGAAAGAAGAATAAATTGGATGACATCTGATATAAATAAGCTGAAGTGTAGCTGACGTCAATTTTGAAGCGTCGCCATACATGGGACAGGCTGTCAAAGTTGTCGTCAAGCTTAGATAGAACCTGAATAGTTGAGAGTAAATGTGAAGGTAATTCAGAAGGGCTGTCAAATATGGGACATGGAATCAAAATCTCCGTCAACAGAGACAGAGTATGCTGATTTCCAGTGAAGATGTGACGACAGTTTTCACATGCCGTCAAGATTTTTGACACGCCATCAAGATTGGCGTCTAAAGAGGAAGAAGATAAAAATTCACTGGAACCTTTGACTACATCTCACACACGTCGTCAGGAATCTGACACGCCGTTAAAAGCATCGTCATCTAAACCGAAGAGAATATTGAAACTTTAATTTTATTTCCTTATTTAAGATTTACTATTTAAAGACTTGTTTTAGGGTTTTATTGATGATGCTCTATTATTATCTAGCAGACATTAACCTTGGGAAGAGAGGCACATGACATTTCTCTCTTACATCATTTATTCTTCTTGTTTTTCTCAACTATTTTTGGGTTTCTACCTGGTGATTCAATCGCAGAAACTACTTATTGTTTTCCATCTAATCGTAAGTTATCCTTATAATTATGAATTCAACTTATGTGTTCGTTCATCAAATCATGAGCGGCTAATTCCATTAGCCGGGGTTATTGGATCCATGGATTAGGGTTTGATATGATGCTAGGTGTTTAACGGATTCAAAGAGTAGTAGAACATCTTGAAATTCTATTGTTTGAACTGAAATCTAGCTGTTGCAAATATTAGATTATGCCTTAAGTTTTATTTGCTTCTAATGGAGAAATAGACTAGAGGACGTGAATTATCAACAGGGACTCGGAAGCTACCAACCTTCTATTTAATGATTAATGTCATAACTGGATTAATCTACCTAAGATAACATCCTATTGGAAATAGATAAGTTATCTAAGTTTGAGAGAATTAGATAATAAATTGTTTGGTGAGGTCGAGAGATAAGTCAGAAAGTATCGTCGTCAGGGATAATCTACTATTTCTACTTACTTCAAGAATCCCAAGCATTACCTAGTATCTGTCAATTCCCAAAACCCATGGTGAACATAACTTTGGTTTCCCATTTAGACTGATTTCAAACACTAAAATATTGAAAGTGACAATTAACTCTCTATGAACCTTAAACCCCCATTTTATCTTTTTATATCGATTGTTTGAATTTAACTTGTAGCCTTAGTTTCAAATTAGTTTAATCACCACTCACATTGTTCCTTGTGGGATTCGACCTCAACCTAGTTGGGTTTTATATTGACAATGATCGCTTACACCTATTCAAGAGTGTAATTTGAGCGTTATCAAAAATGGTGCCGTTGTCGGGGAACAATTTGGTGTATTGAGTTGGTTTGGAATTTTAGCCTACTAGCTTGAATTCAAACTTGTAAATATTTGTTTTTAGTTTTCTTTTATTTCTTGTGTTAGGTAGATTTTTATTTTAGTTTACTTATTACTATGGCATCGTGGAATGAACATAAGCTTGGTGGTTGGAAACCTTATCTTGATGATCCATGTCCATATTGTGATGGACCTCACTTTTGTCAAGATTGATATATTCTCTCCGGAGAGAGATTTGTGCACCATCTTTATTCTACCGGGAGTATGATTGTTCTTTATGTGGTGGTCGAGATGGACATTGGAGTGATTACCCAAATGCCCCCTCCCCCTATTGCGCTAACCCAAATTTTTGTTCTTCTTATGAGTTTGATTGGTCTTATGGTCAAGAAAAGGAAGAATGAAGCACCGGTAAGAGTGGCATTGAAGCTATGTTTCAACTAATGTTGGGTCTCCTGAAAGAAACATATGATATCGTATGTGATATGCATCAATACATGAAGCTGATCATATATGAAGAGATGGATATAGAGGTAAATTATTCAAAGCATTCTTCTATATTATGTTTATATGATATCTTGTCTGTGGAATCATTTAACATAATGAAAGAGTGTGAAGATGAGGAGAAAGAATCCTATACTGATGATGATCTTGATGTTGATCTTCCATTGGAGATTTACCAACAAACCAAACCATTCATGAATGAAGATGCCAAAAATGAGGAAATGGTACTAGAATTGAAAGAAGAAATCAAGAAAAATCCTTGTGAAGACTCTAGTCCATTTTGGGGTAAAGATACTAATAGAGACGCTACTCCAAAATTGAGAGTCAGTCCTCATTCTAACCACTTTTAAACATTATTCTTGGTGGATGTGATAAAAGTTGAACCACCCAAACAAATGATGAATTTTGAAAATGAGGAGGAAAATTCTTATATTTTGGAGTTTATCTTCCCAAAAGGGTATACAAAACCCCCAGTCTTGAAGGCCAAGAAGCTTAAAGATCAATATCCATTTAGTGGCTTTTTAATATCCTCATCATTGACCAATGAGCCCATATGAAAGTTTGATGTAAAATTGGGCAAGCGGTTCAAGTCTTCCAAGTGGCGTGATAGAAAATTCCTTATCATGCCCTCACATTTGCCAAACGTACCTAAAAGATGTAAAGATCAAAAGATGGGCCGACAATTTAAATCATCAAAGTGGAGGGATAAAGGAAGACTGGATGTTGTCGTGCCGTGACACTAAATTAGGCGCTTCTTGGGAGGCAACCCAAGGTATTTTGTTGTTTGTATTCGTATTATGTGATTGACATCAGATCTTCACACCCATGGTTCCACAGGTATGTTTCTAACTCTCTTGTTTGGTTTGACACATTGGGGACATTGCATGATTTTAAGTTGAAGGTGTTGGGGATACTTGTGGGTGTTGATGTCCTCCTGGGGTTTTATTGCCGTGCCTCTTTTCTTCGGAGTCTTGTTCCTAGTAGAGCCGGTATGTTTAGGCATATTGCACTTGTTTTGTGATGTGTTGTAGTTGACTAGGAGAAATACAAGTAACTAAGGAAGTTAACTTGTTTTTGTGATTTTTGAGCACCTCTCCATTGGTCTGATATATTACTATGTGAATTGCATCCATTTGTGACCACGGTGTAACTTTTTGTGGCATTAGTCTGGAAACGGAATAACCTTTGTTAAACAAGTGCATGAACTGGATAAGTAGTGATATGAGAGATACTTGTGTGCCTTGTGTGTGTAAGGTCTTACTCAGTTCCCATTGTGTGTTGAATCTAGAACTTGCCCAGTTAGTCGTACCATAGTCATAGAATAGGCATTAGGAAAGGATCATAGGCCATTTTTGCATGTTAACCCATTGTAGCTTAAATGACCGTCCAAATGTGAATAATATCCCTTGATCCCTTTTTGCGCCTAAATAGCCCAGTTCTTTCTCATACACCTTTCACCTTCCCATTCCATCACAATGAACCTATTTTGGCCCTGGTCCTCCTTGGACACTGTGCACCTTGACTTAGGCAAATAGCCTAAGTTGAGGGTGGCTACTATAGGGGTGCATGGTGTATTATGAGTATGAAGAGAGGTAAAAGAAGGAAAATGAATAACAAGTTGGGTGTAGTGAAAAATAAAATAGGAAAAGAGAAAACTGAAAAAGTTAATCTAATGCTTGAACATACAACACCCATCTTGAGAATACCTGTCAAATAAAAGAGGGAAGAAAAGAAGGTCAAAAATTGAAACCCCATGAGTTTATGTAGTTCCAAGGAGGTATAGTCACTATGAAATACCCTTGAATATCATACCAGCCCCTAGCTTACGTTACAAGCTCAGAAAAGCCCTTTAGTGATCCTAACTGTCTTATCTGAAGACTTTGGTACTGACTATAAGGGCAAGCCTATGGTATTTGATGCGCAATGTTGGAACTTTATTCTGAGAGTGAGTCTTACGTTCATCCCTATGTTAATACATGTGAATCTGAGTGAAAAAAGGATTTCTTTGTTGTGAGGGAACACCAGGTATGTTGCTATTGACTGCTTTGTTCGGAGAATGTAATTTGGGTATGTGCTAGGTTGTTATTGCTGAAATTTTTGCCATATCTAGATGTTTGTGAGTTACATGGTTGTTTTTAAATATTAGACATAGTTGAGTTTATTTTGATTGATCATGGAGGTGGTGCATGTATTCTGAACTGATAAGAGTAGTTAGCTGCCGAATTGTACTTTGTTAACTCCTAGTTATATTTTGGTTGCTTGAGGACAAGCAATTGTTTAAGTTGAGGGTGTTGATGTGTGAACCGATGCTAACACATTTGAAGCTTTTAAGTCTAAATAATTGTGAAGTATTAAACAACTTTTGTTGTTTTTGATTGCTTTTAGTGTATTAATGCATACATAAGTGATCGGGGAGGAAACCAAAGAAAAGAAGAATAAATTGGATGACATCTGGTATAAATAAGCTGAAGTGTAGCTGACGTCAATTCTGAAGCGCCGTCATACATGGGATAGGCCGTCAAAGTTGTCGTTAAGCTTAGAAAGAACCTAAAGAGTTGAGAGGAAATGTGACGGTGATTAGGAAGGGCCGTCAAATATGGGACATGGCGTCAAAATTGCCATCAACCAGAGACAGAGTATGCTGATTTCCAGTGAAGATGTGACGGCAGTTTTCACGTGCCGTCAGGATTTTTGACATGCCATCAGGATTTCCATCTAAAGAGGCAAAAGATAAAAATTCACTAGAACCTTTGACGACATCTCGCACACGTCGTCAGGAATCTGACACGCCGTCAAAAGCATCATCATCTAAACCGAAGAGAAAACTGAAACTTTAATTTTATTTCCTTATTTAGGATTTACTATTTAAAGACTTGTTTTGGGGTTTTATTAATGATGATCTATTGTTATCTAGTAGACATTAACCTAGGGAAGAGAGGTACGTAACATTGCTCTCTTACATCAATTTTTCTTCTTGTTTTTATGAACTATTTTTTGGGTTTCTTCCTGGTGATTCAATCGCAGTAACTACTTGTTGTTTTCCATCTAATCATAAGTTATCCTTATCATTATGAATTAAACTTGTGAGTTCGTTCATCAAATCATGAGCAGCTAATTCCATTAGTAGGGGTTATGGGATCCATGGATTAGGGTTTCATATGATGCTAGGTGTTTAACGGATTCAAAGAGTAGTAGAACATCTTGAAATTCTGTTGTTTGAACTGAAATCTAGTGGTTGCAAACATTAGATTATGCCTTAGGTTTTATTTGCTTCTAACAGAGAAATAGACTAGAGGACGTGAATTATCAATAGGGACTCAGAAGCTACCAACCTTCTGTTTAATGATTAATGCAGTAACTGGATTAATCTACCTAAGATAACATCCTATTGGAAATAGATAAGTTATCTAAGTTTGAGAGAATTAGATAATAAATTGTCTGGTGAGGTCGAGAGATAATTCAGACAGTATCGTCGTCAGGGATAATCTGTTCTTTCTAGTTACTTCAAGAATCCCAAGCATTACCTAGTATCTATCAATTCCCAAAATCCATGGTGAACATAACTTTGGTTTCCCATTTAGACTAATTTCAAACACTAAAATATTGAAAGTGGCAATTAACTCTCTGTGAACCTTAAACCCTCATTTTATCTTTTTATATTGATTGTTTGAATTTAACTTGTAGATTTAGTTTCAAACTAGTTTAATCGCCACTCACATTGTTCTTTGTGGGATTCGACCCTAACCTAGTTGGGTTTTATATTGACAACGATCACTTACACCCATTCAAGAGTGTAATTTGAGCGTTATCACCCTGCCCTTAACTGATATGGTATCCATCTCTAAGAATCATTTCAGCCTCCAATTATGTCCAAGCCTATTATCCTTAATCCTTCACAAAACCTCCTCTCAAATTATTTGTTATCCACTTTAATCTATTTCTCCAACACCAAACTACATTCCAGTTTCTTACTAAAATCCTCCAATAGATCAACGATCCAACCAATCTTCCAGACCTAAAGATAAGTTTAAACAAAATCTACCGAGATAGTACACTTTCCTAGGTAAACCCATGGCCCAGCTGTATAAATGACTCAAAGAAGTAGGCTACATCATGCCCATTGCTACCGTACCTTATGAT
This sequence comes from Capsicum pubescens, assembly GCA_030864215.1. Classification (NCBI taxonomy): domain Eukaryota; kingdom Viridiplantae; phylum Streptophyta; class Magnoliopsida; order Solanales; family Solanaceae; genus Capsicum; species Capsicum pubescens. The sequence goes on along the minus strand of CM061543.1, from coordinate 49,667,517 downwards.
ACAAAGTCTTTGTGTTATCGCCCTGGTCAAATTTGTGTGTATCATCTGGGATGAAAGGGCATCCTACTGAGGGATGTTTTTCCTTAAATAACATAATTAAGAAGTTGATTGATACCAAGGTGATAAATGTGATGGAGCCAAATCCTGATGTTGATTGATTTACTAATCTTGACTTGTATTTGGTCAACATTGGTGAAAGGATATCGTGTTGGTTCTCCGCTTAAGTGTAATGCCCTGAATCTGGTACCCAGAACTCTACATAGTACTCATGACCCTGAAGGGCCATAAGCTAACCCATTACTGATATATGTACCTGTATACTGCATAAAATACTTTATAATGCGGAAACATAAACTAAAAGGCCATAAGGTTCAATACTGAACATGATCTGAATGATATAACATCTGTGTGGGGTAATAGAATACCCAAAACAAAACTAAACATACTAAAGTCTGAAACATGATAGTCTAGAAAGCCTCTAACTGACAGAACTATCTGAGTAAGGAGTTGATGGGACAGGTCCCCAACTAACTCCAGTTAATAAACTGATTAATGAGATAATAGGGAAATAATCATGTCCTTGAAAGATGAGGACTCACTTCTACCTTTGTCTGCGGATATCTAGAATCTATTGTTGCTTTGGAGATCGTATCTCTGAACCTATGGAATAAGACACCATAGAACAAATGTGTCAGTACTTTGAATTTACTGGTATGCATATGAGGTAGGTTGAATGAATGGGGTTCATATGCATGAACAGTAATAATAATTGACTAACTATCATGAGTGTGAGAATACATGCATGAGACATAATAATTGACACTAATACTATGATAACATGATTACTGAATCTGAATATAACTGATAACATGGGTGACTGTATCTGACAGTCCTAAATCTGATGGAACTATCTGAGTTCCGTATTGTATCTGAGTTGACTATATCTGACAGTCCTGAAATCTGAAGAACTATCTGAGTTCTATTACTAAGACTTATTGACTATATCTGACAGTCCTGATTCTGTAACATGAAACTGTGGGAAATAGTTATATAATCGACATGCCCCTGATACGCCATTATGGTTGAGTTGGGGTCCAATCTGTAACCCTAATTAGAAGGGTGTCAATACCGCGCCACTGGTAAGGATAAGCTGTGGGTGACCCTCATCTGATAGTGTCCCCTGTACGAGAATGGTGGGGCCCTTATCTGATAGTGCTTATCAACTTTATTAACCCTCATCGGACAGTGTTGATGTATCAACCTATGCTGGCTACATAGTTCTGGAATGCAAGGATGACTTCTAAGAATCACACCCTCATCTGATAGTATGTGTTCCTATCCTTGGGTTCACTCTATGCTAATTACTACTCCCATCTGAATAGACTTTGAACATGATTTACTGAACTGAACATGGGCTGAGTTACTGAATTCCGTTGACTGACGGAATACTATTGATTTCTAACAACTGACTGTGTTCATGAGATCATGGATATATTCTGAGTCATAAAACTGTCTGAAGTCTAAGGATTCATAGCTTGTCTGAGAGTATCGTGAAAACATTACATGGCTCTAGGCACACAGCTAATGTTTTGGGTATGAGTACCCCCAGGACTCGATGGAAGAAAACTGACCAAGCATAACTTACTTGAACATATAACTAACATCATAATCCATAATACATTTATAGAAGAATTTCATCAAAACATGTGATAGGCATAACTTGTACATACATGGGGATTTCATGGTATCATGCTAGTTAGGCACTTTTCCTTCATCTAGGCATTTAATCAAACATATTATAGGCATGATATATGGAAACATCATTGTACAATAATTAAAGAGTTAATACATAAATATGACCCTAAACTTGACACCAAATTATAACTTTGACCTTAAACTTTGACAGTGCACAAATATAACCTTTAACTATTCAAAACTGCACAAATATGACCTTCGATCCTACGTGGCAAAACGCGTGTTCATCACGCAAAATTGGGCGCGTCCAGCTTAAAATCTAAGGGCATAATACATAAATATGATCCTAAACTTTGACAGTGCATAAATATAACCTTTAACTATTCAAAACTGCACAAATATGACCTTTAAATGACTCTTCACTATTATTTTTTCATTATTTTCGATTCAAAGATGAAAATGGCTTCTAATTTCTTTTGTCATTGCGGAAAAAAAGCAATATTGAAGATTTATTAATTAGGCAGGTCAGACTCATATGAAAAAATCATGCGGATATGTATATATATTATAAAGCAGAGGACGAATTTAAGTTATATAATATATCTAAATATTATTTATTTAAATATTAAATTAAAGATGAAACTATACTAATAATAAAAAAATTATAGTTTTAATTAAACGTTATTAAATTAATGTTATTAAGGATAGTAGTAGTAGTATATTAAATTAACGTAATTAAAATATTATTAAATTAATGTTATTAAAACGTTATTAAATTAACGAGGGGCATACCTACGTGGTTGCCATGGGATTCACCCGAACCCCCTTGGTAAAAAAGTTACGTTGTATATATATAAGATAGAAAATGTATATTTATGTACATATATTAATATTGAACCACATGAAACAAGGCACTTAGAAAGCCCAGTGGTGTTATTTGCTCTTCTTGGGCGCTTCCTTCAGCCTACTGTGCGGCTTCGATCCCTGCTAGTGGCTATTTTTTTTAATTAAAAAAAAGCTAGGTGCTGCTGCTATAGAAATAAATAAAAAAATAATAATAATAATATTTTCTTTTATTAGAAAAAAGTTAGGTGTTGCTTCTATAGAAATAAATAAATAAATTATAATAACAATAATTAAAAAAAAACGACGTCGTTTTAACACAAAAAACAAAACTTTGACAGTGCACAAATATGATCTTTAATTATTCAAAACTGCACAAATATGACCTCTCTCCAAGTCAGCCCTTTTAACGACGTGGCACCATGTGATTGGATTACCTTTCCACGTAGGCGTGAGTGAAACTCACGCATGGGGTTGCAAAATCAAAGGTCATATTTGTTCAGGTTTTGAATAGTTAAAGATCCTATTTGTGCACTATCAAAGTTTAAGGTCAAAGTTATAATTTGGTGTCAAGTTTAGGGTCATATTTATGTATTCACTCATAATTAAACATCATGGTTAAATTCAAATTTCATCATTCAAGGGTTTAATCATAGGTTTGTATGAATCTATATCTATAATAATGTAACCCACATAGAATTTATCACCCAACATGGAGTAGAATTCAATTTCTTATTATCCACATGAACAAGAGCAACCCAATCATGAAATTCATAAGAAAATCCATAAACTTGAATTTAGAAAAGGGATTCTTGGGCTTCATGGACAAAAGGAGTCCATGAATGAACACTATGCATACCTTATTTCATGATTTCGTGAAGATTGACGGAGAAACTTTCTTGGAATTGGATCTTCTATGAAAACCCTAGCTTGTTCTTGAGAGGTTTTTGAGAGAAGAGAGTGTATTTTGGGTGAAAAGTGGCTGAATAACGTGTTAAAGGGCTTAAATAGGGGTGGGAAGTTGACCCTTTTAACCCTGGACGTGTCATTTAATTTCAGTAAAATTTTCCCAAACAGAACCCCTAGCGCGACGCTGCGCTATCGCGCCGTGTCATTGGAATTTAACAATTGGGAAACTAGGGGATGGCGCGACGCAGAGCCATCGCGTTGTCCCTTCTTTTGCGACCTAAAACTATGGCGCAACGCGGAGAAAATTGGGCTAAGACACTGGAAAAGGACAATTCTGAATTTGGGCCCTGGCACGACGCTCCATAATCGCGGCACGGCGCGCCACTGACTAATATGGCATTGCTTTACGATGGGAACTTGAAATAGTCGTAACTTCTGACCCGTTTATCAGATTTGGGCAAATCTTATATCGATGGAAAGCTTATTGAATTTCTCACATGAAAAAAAAAGTAAAAATCTTGAAAATTCCTCATCGAATAACCATCATTAAATATAGAAGCTAATACTAGACATTTTTTAGATGAAATTAGCTAGGAAAAGTATGGGATATTATAATATCTCCCCCTTGAGAACATTCATCCTCGAATGAGACTAACTGATAGGGGAGAAAAGACAACTGACATACATACTGAACATGAATAACTGTAACATAATCTCATGACTGACATGACTGACAAACTTAACATATAATACTGAACATGCATATCTGATGCATGTGTAACTGATTCATGAATGCATGACTGAGTATGCAATGGTACTTGATACCAAGTGTCTAATGGGAACATGAGCATGAAGCTGCATACCAAGTTTATGATGAACACCGAACATGAAACTGAGTAAGCTTAAGGAGAACTATTACCTTGAGCTTGATCTGAGTTGGTGAAGAAGATGTGAGGATACTTGGTACGCATGTCTACCTCTGCTTCCCAAGTATCTCCTTCGATGGACTGATTTCGCCAAAGAACCTTAAATAGAGGGACTTCTTTGTTCCTCAATCTACGAGTCTGATGGTCTAAGATTTCGACTGGAATCTCTTCATAAGAAAGAGTGTTCTAAACATCAATGCTATAAACAGGGACTACAACTGATGGGTCAACTATGCACTTCTTGAGCAAAGAGACATGAAAGACTGGATGAACTAAGGCTAGATCTAAAGGAAATTCGAGCTCATGAGCTACCTTACTGAATTGATTGAGACTCTTGAAGGGATCGGCATATTGATAACGCTCAACTTACACGTCAATTTAGTGCAAGGCGGTCGTCGTCAATATATTTACCCAACTTTGGAGTAGGGGTCGAATCCACAGGGAACAATGTGAGTGGCGATTAAACTAGTTTGAAACTAAAGCTATAAGTTAAATTCAAACAACTGACATGAAAAGACAAAATGGGGGTTTTTAATTGTTGAACAAGTGATTGTTGGTAATCAAGAGTTTATGGAATAACCGGAATTATGTTCACTAGGGCTTACGGTACATGACAGATGTTAAAGGTGACTCAAGTTTCTCACGGTGGTTAGGATAACAAGTTATCTTTATCGATGATATTCTCAAATGTCTCTCGACCTATTCAAGCGTCTAATTTTTTAATCCTCTCGGACTTAGGGAATCGCTACTGACTGCCCAGATTTTACCTCAGGTTAATCAACTTTGTTACAGCGCTGATTATTAAACGAAGCCTTTTTCGAGTCCCTGTTGATAATTCACTTCCTACTGTTTATGATTTCTTTCTCAAGCAAACCAAAGTAGGTACACCTATTGTTTGAACCAACAGACATAAATTATAATCTCAGAATTATCAAGAAATCCTAACACTTATTAAACCTTGATTATTTAACACCTTATCATGACCTAAACCTAGATCCCATAATCCAGGTTAATGGAATTTAGCCACTCATGATGTAACGGCCAAAACACATAATTGAATTCATGATTTGAAAGATAAACTTACATAGATGAATAATAATTAGTGAATCGTAGATTAGATCACAAAGTGAAATTCCAAAACAATGATGATAATCTCTTCAAAGTATTTGCTTTTTCAAGCCTAGAAAATTAGAGAGAGAAAATATCAAAGTGTATACCTAGAACTCAATGTGCGTCCCCCCCTTAGAAAACCCTAAACAAGGCTTTAAATAGTTAATCCTAAATAAGGGAATAAAATCAAGGTTTCAACTTTTCCTCGGAATAGACGACGCTATTTCTGACAGCTTGTCAGACGCTTGACGGCTTGTGCAGAATATTGTCAAAGCTTCTAGTATAATAGAATCTTCTACTTTTCCTGACGACAAAATCTTGAAGGCTTATCAAATATGTGACGACATGTCAGAAATGTCGTCACATCCACACTAGCAATCATCATGTTTTGTTTTGAGTTGACAATAATTTTTGACGCCTTATCACAGTTGTGACGACATATAAAAAATGTCATCACACTTCACTTCACTTCTTCAGATTCTGTCTAAGTTTGATGGCAACTTTGATAACCAATCACTAGTCTGACGACGCATCAAAAAATGTCATCAGAAACACTTCAGTTCATTTGTACCAGATTTCACTTGGTTTATTCATCTTTCCTTTAATTTCCATCCCTATCACTTACACCTACATTAACACAACAAAAACAATCAAAAATAACAAAAGTTGCTTAAGACTTCACTATTATTTAGAGTTAAAAGTCTCAAATGTGTTAGCATCTGCGTACACATCACATATCGAGCACTGAGTTTCCCTTTCTTGCAGAACCTCTTCACTCCCTTCATGGGAGAAATCATTAGATAGACATAGTCACTAATCTCTAACTCGAGATCTTTTCTAAGAGCACATGCATAAAACTTCTATCAGCTCTGAGCAGCCCGGAGTCTTTCTCTAATCAACTGAACTTTTTCTAAGGCATCGAATACCAAGTCAGGACCTATGACTGAGGCCTCACTAACTTCGAACCAACCAATTGGAGACCTATATCTCCTACCATAGAGAGATTCGAATGGAGCTATCTGAATACTGGAATAATAGCTGTTGTTGTATGCAAACTCAATCAAAGGTAAGTAGTCATCCTAAATTCCCTTGAAATCGATTGCACACGCCCTTAGCATATTTTCTAACGTCTGAATAGTCCTTTCTGCTTGACCATCTATCTGAGGATGAAAGGTTGTACTAAGATAAACTTGGGTACCAAGAACCTTTTGGAATGCTTTCTAGAAATGAGAGGTGAATTGGGTACCTCTGTCTGAGATAATGGACAACGAAACACCATGAAATCTAACCAACTCCTTGATGTAGAGTTTGGCGTAATCCTCAGCTGAATAAGAGGTACGAACTGGAAGAAAATGAGATGATTTGGTCATTCTGTTTACAATGACCCAGACTGAATCATGCTGATGACGAGTTTGAGGCAAACCCATCACGAAGTCCATGTTCACAACTTCCCACTTCCAAGTAGGAATACTGAACTCCTGGATGGACCCACTAGACTTCTAATGCTTTATCTTAACTTACTAACTTGTAGATCACTTTTCCACAAACTTTGCAATGTCTCTCTTCATCCCACTCCACCAATAGATTTCCTGCAAGTCGCGGTACATCTTTGTGTCCCCTGGATGAATAGAGTAGCATGCACCATGCTCTTCTGCAAGAATCCACTGCCTTAAGTCATCTACACCTAGAACACAGAGACGACCCTGAAAATGTAAAACACCATCTCCCCCTTGGTAGAACCTTTACTTTCTGATCTTTTTCTGACTCTTTCAACTTGACAAGGCTGGGATCTCTATCTGACTTTTCTTTTAGCTCAAAAACTAGAGATGATTCTGAACTACTCTGAACCCATATATCACCCTCATATGTATCGACTAAATAAATGCCTAGTCTGGCAAGATAATGAACTTCCTGAGCTAACTTCTTCTTACTATCATCCACTTGAGCAACACTACCCATAGACAGTCTACTGAGAGCGTCAGTCACTATGTTGGCCTTGCCCGGATGATAAAGAACACTCATTTCATAATCTTTCAAGAGCTCTAACTACCTTCTTTGATGAAGATTGAAATCTTTCTGAGAAAAGACATACTGAAGACTCTTATGATCTGTGAAGACATCTACGTGAACTCCATAGAGATAATGCCTCCAAATCTTTAAGGCAAAGACTACGGCTGCTAACTCAAGATCATGAGTAGGATAATTCCTCTCATAGGGTTTAAGCTGTTTGGAGGCGTAGGCTATAACCTTACCCTACTATATGAGTACATAACCTAGACCCATTCTGGATGCATCACAATACACTATGAACCTGTTTGAACCATATGGGAGAGCTAAGACTGGAGCTAAGGTGAGTTGAGTCTTAAACTCCTAAAAACTCTTCTCACAAGGATCTGACCACTGAAACTTGACTTTTTTCTGAGTCAATCTAGACATAGGGGATCCAATAGAATAAAATCCCTCAACAAACCATCTGTAATAGCCATCCAAACCCAAGAAACTCTAATATCTGATGGAGAGACAAGGCAAGGCCAGTTTCTTACTGCTTCGGTCTTTTGAGGGTCTACTCTAATGCCATCACCGGAAATGATATGACTAAGGAATGATACTGACCTTAGCCAAAATTTTCACTTACTAAATTTGGCAAACAACTGATTATCTCTGAGAGTCTGAAGTACTATTCTGAGATGGTCTGTATGATCACGCTTACTGTGGGAATAGACCAGGATATCATCTATGAAGAATATGACAAACATGTCCAAGTACTGCTTGAACACACGGTTCATCAAGTCCATGAAAGCAGCTAGAGCATTGTTAAGACCAAATGACAAGACTAGGAATTCAAGGTGACCATATCGAGTATGGAAAACTATTTTTGGAATGTCACATTCTCTGACTCTAAGCTGATGATAGCTGGATCTGAGGTCTATCTTAGAGAAATAACTGGCACCCTGAATTTGGTCAAACAAGTCATCGATTTTAGGAAGAGGATACTTGTTCTTGACCATGACCTTATTACATTGACGGTAGTCTACACACATCCTAAGAGAACCGTCTTTCTTGCGCATGAATAATACTGGAGTGCCCCATGGGGAAACACTGGGCCTGATGAATCCCTTAACTAAGAGAATATTCAATTGTTCTTTCAGTTCTCTAAGTTTTATTGGTGCCATTCTGTATGGCGGAATAGATATAGGCTGAGTATCTGGAAGAAGATTAATGCCAAAGTCTATTTCTCTTTCGGGAGGAATTCCTGGAAGATCTTCGAGAAAGACATCTAAATATTCACCTACAACTGGAACTGATTCAAGGCTGGGAGTTTTGGAACTAGTGTCTTTAACTCAAACAAGATGATACACACATCCTTTAGATATCATTTTTCGTGCTCGAAGGTAGGAAACAAGCTGACCTCTGAACGCTGAAGTACTACCCTTCCACTCAAGGATGGGTTTATTTGGAAACTAAAACTAGACTATTCTATTTCTACAGTCGACTATGGCATAGCAGGAATGAAGCCAATCCATGCCGAGAATGATATCAAAATTAGTCATCTCTAATTCGACTAAGTCTGCTGAAGTAACTTTCTAAAATATCATAACTGGGCAGTTCCTGTATACCCGCCGGGCTATGATGGTTTTACCCACTGGGTTAGAGACTAAAATGGGCTCTGCTAGGATTTCAGGACCGATTCTGAAATCGCCTTCCATATAGAAAGTAACAAAATACAAAGAAGCTCCTGGATCTAGAAAGGCGTAAACATGCACATGAAATATCTGTAACGTACCAGTAACTACATCAAGATAATTTTCCTGATCTTGTCAGTACTGAAGAGCATAGAGATGATTTGGGCTTTACTCACTAGTAGCACTGGTGGTGGCACCCTTCTAATTCGGGCGATCAAACTGAGATGAGAAATGGAGATGACTCTGATAACCTGAATGAGGGAAGTCTCTAACTCTGTTTCCTGGCTTGCCACAATCGAAATAGACATCGCTACCAGCTCTGCAAGAATTCTTATGGTTCTTACCACAAGTCTGACAAAGGGAATTAGTTTGGGCATTTCTAACATTTCCCTGAGATTTAGAGCCTAGAGATCTATATCTGTTACCCTCCCTGAACTTAGGAACTATAGCACTGGCTGAAGAAGGGGATGGAAATGATGACTTAGGACAAAACTGGGAACGGTTTCCTCCTTCTGATTTAGGCTGAGCGAAATTGAAACTACCTGTCTTCGCTTTCTTATTCTGATTCTCCCTCTGCTTAATCTTTTGCTCCTCTATCTTCTTAGCATGAGTCATAAGCCTGGATAAAGTTATGTCATTGTTTAGCATGGCAGATTTGCACTTATTTACCACGCTATCATTTACCCCTGAAGCAAACTTACTCATGTTGGCTCTGTTGTCTGCAACCACATGAGGGGCATATCTGGCTAATTGAGTAAACTTAAGAGAATACTCTTTCACCATCATATTGCCCTACTGAGGTTGATGAATTCTAGCACCTTAGACTCTCTAAGATCTTGGGGGAAGAATCTATCTAAGAATGCAATGACAAACTCCTCCCACTCTATAGGACCTGCATAATCTAACCTCTCTGACTTCCACTATTTGAACCAAGTATGAGCCACATCCTACAACTGATATGCAGCTACCTCATCACTCTCAATAGTAATCACCCCCATGATGTTTGTCACCTTCTGAACCTGATTAATGAATTCCTGAGGGTCTTCATCTACCTTAGACCTGAGGAAAGACTGAGCATTCATTCAGGTGAAGTCCCGAATCCTAGCTACGGCTGAGTTGGACACTGGTTTGGCTGGAATGACTGCTGGCCATTCATTTTGAGCAGCAACTGACTGAGCAAGAGTAGTGATTGCGGCCTTGAACTCCGCATAAGAAACATGATCGCCCAAAAGATCTTCAGGTAAAGTGGCTGACTGATTTTCGTTTCTTCTTTTAGGAAGCATGTTCTGTAGAAGAAAGGGGGAAACAGATTAGACTGAGATATTGACTTGAGATTATGCTCACTGGCAGGACATAAATAACGAAAGAAGGAAAATTGTTCCTAAAACATCTTATATCCTCTTGCACATAAATGTGGCGCGCAAGACACCCATGTACAAAACTCTATTTGTTGCAGCTTTCAGACTTCGTAGGACTCTATTGAACCTTAGGCTCTAATATCAAGTTTGTAATGCCCCGAATCTGGTACTCGGAATGCTACACAGTGCTCATGACCCCGAAGGGCCATAAGCTAACCCATGACTGATATTTGTACCTGTATACTGCATAAAATACTTTATAATGTGGAAACATGAACTAAAATGCCATAAGGTTCAAGACTAAACATGATCTGAATGATATAACATCTGTGTGGGGTAATAGAATACCTAAAACAAAACTGAACATACTGAAGTCTGAAACATGATAGTCTAGAAAGCCTCTAACTGACTGAACTGTCTGAGTAAGGAGTTGATGGGACAGGTCCCCAACAAACTCCAACTAATAAATTGATTAATGAGATAATAGGGAAATAATCATGTCCTCAAAAAATGAGGACTCGCTTCTAGCTCTATCTGTGGATATCTGGAATCTATTGTTGCTCTGGAGATCATGTCTCTGAACCTATGGTATAAGACACCATAGCGTAAATACATCAGTACTTTGAATGTATTGATATACATGTGAGGTAGGCTGAATGCATAGGGTTCATATGCATGAACAATAATAATAATTGACTAACTAGCATGAGCATGAGAATACATGCATGAGACATAACAATTGACACTAATACTGTGATAACGTGATTACTGAATCTGAATATAACTGATAATATGGATGATTGTATCTGACAGTCCTGAATCTGATGGAACTATCTGAGTTCTGTACTGTATTTGAGTTGACTGTATCTGACAGCCCTGAAATTTGAAGAACTATCTAAGTTCTATTGCTGAGACTGATTGACTATATCTGACAGTCCTAATTTTGTAACATGAAACTGTGGGAAGTAGTTATCTAACCGATATGCCCCTGATACACCATTATGGCTGAGTTGGGGTCTAATCTGTAATCCTTATTGGAAGGGTGTCAATACCGCACCACTAGTAAGGACAATATGTGGGTGACCCTCATCTGATAGTGTCCCTTGTATAAGAATGGTGGGGCCCTTATATGACAATGCTTATCCACCTCATCAACCCTTATTGGATAGAGTTGATGTCTCAATCTATGATGGATACATAGTTATGGAACGTAAGGATAACTTCTAAGAATCGCACCCTCATCAGATAGTGTCTTCCCATCCTTGGGTTCACTCAATGCTAATTCCTACTCCCATCGAAATAGACTCTGAACATGATTTACTAAACTGAACATGGGTTGAGTCACTGAATTTCGTTGACTGATAGAAATAATACTGATATCTGACAACTGACTGAGTTCATAAGATCATGGAGATTTCCTGAGTCATAAGACTGTCTAAGTCTAAGGATTCATAGCTTGACTGAGAGTATCATGAAAATATGACATGGCTCTAGGCACACAGCTAATGTTTCGGGTACGAGTACCCCCAAGACTCGTTGGAAGGAAACTGACCAAGCATAACTTACTTGAACATATAACTAACATCATAATCCATAATACATTTATAAAAGCATTTCATCAAAACATGTGATAGGCATAACTTGTACATACATGGTGATTTCATGGTATCATGCTAGTTAGGCACTTTTCCTTCATCTAGGCATTTAATCAAACATATTATAGGCATGGTACATGTAAACATCATTGTACAATAATTAAACATCATGGTTCAATTCTAATTTTATCTTTCAAGGGTTTAATCATAGGTTTGCATGAATCTATATCTATAATAATATAACCTACATAGAATTTATCACCCAACATGGAGTAGAATTTAATTTCTCATTATCCACATGAACAAGAGCAGCCCAATCATCAAACTCATTAGAAAATCCATAAACTTGAATTTAGAAAAGGGATTCTTGGGCTTCATGGACAAAAGGAGTCCATGAATGAACACTATGCATACCTTAGTTCGTGTTTTCGTGAAGATTGACGGAGAAACTTTCTTGGAATTGGATCTTCTATGAAAACCTTAGCTTTTTCTTGAGAGTATTGTGAGAGAAGAGAGTGTATTTTGGGTGAAAATTGGCTAAATCACGTGTTAAAGGACTTAAATAGGGGTGGGAAGTTGACCCTTTTAACCCTGGATGCGTCATTTAATTTCAGTAAATTTTTCCAAAACTGAACCCCTGGCGCGATGCGGCACTATCACCCCATGTCACTGGAATTTGACAATTTGGAAACTGAGGGATGGAGCGACGCGGAGCCGTCGCGTTGCCCCTTCTTTTGCGACCTGGAACTTTGGCGCGACCTGGAGGAAATCGCGCTAAGACACTGGAAAAGGAAAATTCTGAATTTAGGCCCTGGCGCGATGAGCCATAATCGCAGACCCCTACTGGATTATTCCAAATGCCATTTCCACTTATGGCGCGGTGCGCCACTGATAAATACTGCGCTGTTTTATGATGGGAACTTTAAATAGTCGTAACTTTTGACCCGGTTATCGGATTTGGGCGAATCTTATATCGATGGAAAGCTTATTGAATTTCCCACATGACATAAAGTGAAAATCTTGAAAATTTATCATGGAATGACCATCATTCAATTTAGAATCTAATACTAGACATTCTTGAGATGAAATTAGCTAGGAAAAGTACGGGGTATTACATTAAGACTCCCATGAATTTGATATTTCCTTAAATCTTTACCCTATGTGTTACATTTTTTATGTTTTCCCTGCAAATTTAATTGAAACTATGTTTGACCTGATTTCCTATAAGAGGGATACATAGGTGCTCATTTAATTAGTTCGGTCTCATCTAATAAATTATTTTCTTTCCATTTCTTTTGTCCTTTTCTATATGAAGTTGGATGGATCAACAATGTGATATGATACCAATCACAATGGATGTTTTGAATCAAAACTTGATGTTCAACCAAAGTCGACCTTGTCCATTTTTCTTTCTTATCTTCTTTACAATCGTAATTTCAAGTACATCATCATGTTCTATCCTTACCATTTATTTCTTGCATTAGGAGTTCAAATATTTATGTCTAGATCACTTAAGTCCAGTCTTCATCCTAGAATATCTTTTGTTTTTATATTTATTATGTTTTAAGCTTTTATGTGCTATGTGGTAACTTTTGTTTGGTTTGTTTAAAGGTGTCTAGCAATTGAACACCTAATCGACTAACAATCTACAATTTGACAAATATACCTAACCATCTTGATTCTTTTAATAATACAAATTTTCTTATTCCCCTGCACAAGGTACCTTCTTACCCATATCTCCTTATTCAATCCCTTGGTACTTTGTGAAATATGGTAACACAAGAGTTTCTTGACATGGAAAAGAGTTTGGATGGGTGTCTACATTCCAAAGGCATTTATGATTTGATCTATAAGAAAATGTATCTACATCCAACAGTTGATTAACCTTCAGGATGCAAAGTTCCAAAATTCAAGTGTTTGAGGGGCATGCAGACCTAATCACGCATCTAAAGGACTATTGTAGTAGACTAATTGGCATAGGACACAGAAAATCTCTCCTAATGAGATTGTTCATTCAAATCCTATTAAGAATAGCACTCAGTTGGTATGTCAAACAAGACTTTGGCAAGTGGAATACATGGGAAGACATGGCTCAAGACTTTGTGAGACAATATAAATTTAATATCAAGCTCGATCTAACGATGATGGACTTATTCAAAATAAGGAGAATGACTCATGAATCTTTTAAAGAATGTACAACACAGAGATTGAAATCTTTTAAGATACGTCCTCCTATGCCTGAAGAAGAGTTGGTTCAAGCTTTCATTAGGTCGCTAGATAGTATTTACTACCAAAAGTTATGTTGACTATGTGTTCAAAGGTTTGACGATCTAATTGTAATTGGAAAGGATTAGAATATGCTATTTTTGAACAGGAAAAATTATTGATATCTGCGCAATTCAAGCTATTTTTCAAGCATAGAAGGCCTCACTGGAAGAAGAAAAAATAGGAAGATATTTCGATCACCCCACCTCAAGAACAACATTATCCAAATACACAACATGCATATATTGTTTTTACCTACATAACCCACAAGCTTTTCAATATCCAAATTCCCACCAAGTAGATTCTCAACAGCAGACTCATCCAATGTCATCCAATTCTCATCACACAAAGAAAATGAAATTTCATACTGTTACCTCTTTACTGAACCTTTGGCTGGTATTTTCCAATGATTGTTTGCTCAAAGAGTTTTGAAACCAAGAATTGGTTGGATCCCTAAATACCCACCATCGAATTTTGACTTGTCCAAAAGGTGTGCATATCATTCATAGATCTAAGGACATGATATTGAGGAATGCTCAGCGTTGAGGTATAAGATTTAAGACTTGTTTGAGAAAGGAAAAATTATAGTGTGACAAGGGACTCTAAGCAACATTTATGACACTACCATAGGTACAATTATTGTCCAAGGTACTCCAATAGAGATTTTCTCGAAACATCTTACAAGGAAGCGTAAGGCATGTCAAAGAAATTGAGAAGGGCAAACCATCAAGCAAAGTACTAATTTAATCTCTAAGAAATAAAATTTATTTCTTTTGTTTATGTTTCTCTTTGTATTCATGAACTACGTTTGACCTGACTTCCATTTGGATACATAAGCAGCCCATTATTGGGTTTGGTCTTTATTTAATAAAAGTTTTCTCTCTCTTTCATGTTCACATCATCTTAGCTTTTGACTTGACTTTATTCGATAAAGCTAAACTATCTTGGCCTATTCCTTGACTTCAAATGACAAATTGCAGATTCAAAGTCAAACCTCGATGTTCGAATATAAGACAACCATTTCTTTTGAGCTAGTTTTTTTGAGTGATGCGGGAATATAAGACTTCACAAGTAAAAACTGGGGCAGAACTTTGAGATTACCTCAAAAATTTTACCAGCAGACAATATTTTGATTCACAAGAAACTGCAAAATATAATTTAAATTGGGTAGAAATTTTTTAGGGTGCTCAAAATTTTAGTGACATGACAATGATAAGAATTTACAAACAAATAAGGGACATATCGGGTTCATCCATCCTAAAATAGGATACATTTAACATACCGGTTTCATTCACCCTAAAATAGGATATGTTTGACATAGCGGATTCATCCATCCTAAAATAGGATAAGTTTGACAATCAGGCTTCTCTATCCTGAAATATGATATGTTTGACATAGCGGGTTCATCCATCCTAAAATAGGATATATTTGAAATATCGGGTTTCTCTACTCTAAAATAGGATATGTTTGACATATCGGGCACATCCACCCTAAAATGAGATATGTTGGGTTCATCCACCCTAAAATAGGATATGATGAACACATTGGGTTCTTCCTCCCTAAAATAGGATATGTTGGGTTCATCCATTCTAAAAAATAGATATGTTGGATTCATCCACCCTCAAATAGGATATGCTTGACATATCGGGTTCATCCACCCTAAAATAGGATATGTTTGACGTAATGGGTTGATCCACCCTAAAATAGGATTTGTTTGACATAGCGGGGTTCATCCACCCTAAAATAGGATATGATGAACACATCGGGTTCTTCTTCCCTAAAATAGAAATTGTTGGGTTCATCCACCCTAAAATATGGATATGTTGGCTTCATCCATCCTAAAATAGGATATATTAGGTTCATCCACCCTAAAATAGGATATGCTAAACAATCAGGCTCATCCATCCTAAAATAAAGATACTTGATTTTACAGGTATACACTCAATGTGGTCATTTTCCTTAAAAGAAAAAATTGGGGTAGATTTTTGAGGATCTCAAAAATCCAAGACAACACAAACAACGTCAAATAAATACGCTTTCTTATCTCCTCTCATCATTATTGTTATCTATTATGGTTTTTTCACCATATTGTTTAATGATTTTATATATATATGTGTGTATGTGTGTGTGTGTGCTAACCATTTTTATCTAGTTCAGTTGAATGTGGCAGGTAAAATGAAAGTTATTTGAGAATTATTCTTCTCCCAATTCTAAAACATAATTTTTGTCCTAGTATCTCAATCTATTCACATTTCACCTTTCAAACCCGCTCATATTCCGACCTTGCAAACTCGTGCTCCACATTTTGACCTCCTGATGCTCCTCTAAAGATGTTATTTTACCAAAATTATTAATTTCAAATATTAATATTTTAATGTATTATTTTGGTATCAAATAAATACTGACATGTCGCATTCAAGATTTTGAAGTAAGTAATTTACTTTTTAGGTAACTTTATTTTATTTTTTATAGTACACGTAATTTAAATATAATATTTAACATAATTTTATTATATGCATTAAATTATTTTCTCAAATATGCGCACTCGTAATTTACAAATATATTTCCATTATTATTACTACTACTACTATTATTATTACCATTATTATTATAGTAATTTTAAATTTTGTATTCATAATTTATAGATGTCTAATTTATTTGAAATTATTATTATCGTTGATGTTAAAATAATATACTATGTGTTGTTAATCTTCTTATTCTTCTTCTTATTATTATTATTATTATATGTTTACTATATTCATTAAGTTGCAACCTAATTCAATTCGATTTCCTTAATTTATTTAACTTTTAACCATTTGATACCCAATTTGTGTCAATTCTAGCCTAAATCAATTTCAAATTTGCCCAAAAATAGAAATTCCTAATTCAACTTTTAAACCTAATTTCTAACCCCAATTTAGATCCAATAAAGTAATTTTAATATCAATCATTGATCAAAATTGATCTAACGGCTGATATTATATCTTTACTTTCTCCCCTTTTTAACAAAATCAACAACCCTAATCTCAGCTTTCTCTCGAACCAACTACAACCTATCCAAATTTTACTCTCTCCCTCATCTCCACCATCAAACGTCGTCACCTCCAATGACCACTCCAGCCACAAACAAACCAAACCAGGCCATCATCCATCAATCCTAACGCCTCCCATCAGCCAAGCCAATGTCCGAATACCACTGCAAGCTGTGAAAATAGTTCAGAGGCCGTGAAACCACTCCAACTCCCCATCGAAGAAAACCAATGAACCATTAACCTCCTCTAGTGCCACCGCGTCTCTACCTGCCAGTGAGACCCACACCGTGTAACACCTCGGGAGTACACCCTGGACACCACACGGTGGCTTTTGGTCGCAAGTGACCACAAGCTAACCCAAGAGTCGGTACCTACTGTGAGCACTGAATAATATACAGGTGATGAACATATGCAGAAATAACTGAATATTCCATAAGGTTTTTAAATACAGAAAATATCTCTAAAATTATAAGCCTGGAAACAAGTGTCTGCAAAACTGGTAAAATAATGACAAAACCGACTAAACTATCTGAAAGTGTTTGAAAGCCTATAAAACTGACTAAATAAGAGTTGATGGGACCGGCCCCAACTAACTCCAACTGTCTAACTAAAATAAAATACCGAAGTAAACATAATCGGTCCTTGGAATATGAGGACTCACCACTGCTATTGTTGCTGATATGCTGGAATGTCTAAGTGCGGTCAGGAACCTGAGTGTCTGAACCTATGATATAAGACATCATATTCCAAGAAATGAGTATGTGGTCAGTACTTTGAATATACTGGTATGATAAATAAGGTTAGGCTGATATGCATGGGCTCATGTGCATAAATAATAACTGACTGAATGAATAGCATGAGGCAACTGATGCATATTATCCGTGAAAGCTGTAAAATCTAAGAATACGTGAATAAATATATAACATGATACTGAAATAGGTCTATAAACTGAAATACTAAAATCTGAGTACTAATTTAACTGATAAACTATATGCTATGGTCAAGCAAACCTGAACTGGCTTCCAAACTTAGACTGGACTGAGCTGTGGGAGCTATCATCTAGCTGACATACCCCAATATGAGCTAATTGGGGTCCAACCTATGACCCCAGTTGGAATGATGTCAGTACCGTGCCACGGGTACTAACACTGGCTATGTGAATCAATTAAAGTGAAGTCTCGAAGGACTAAAGAGTCACCATATACTGGCAGGTGCTCTAGTAAGATATATGTCAATCCTCAACTGGTATATTAATATCTCAAACTACACTGGATACATAGTTCTGGAACACAAGGATTACTACTAAAGTTCACACCCTCAACTGGTAGGTGAGCCCCCATCCCTGGGTTTGTTGGGTGCTAAATCCTACTCCCAACTGAACTAACTCGGATTACTGAACTGATCAAAGTTTGACCGGTATGATAACTGGTTGTACAGAACATACTCATATGCATTTGAAACCATTTTGAAAATACTGAGACTAAGTAAACAGCTATGTTTTAGGGTATTCATAACCCACAAAACTCGATAACAATAACAGTAGCAACATACTAAAGCTTCAAAGTATAATAAGTTGTCATTGCTCAAAATTCAACCATTTAGGCATTTTATCAAACACTTGAAATTCATTAACTTAGGCATGGGGATGATTAAAACATGTGGGAATAACATAATCACAACACTAAAACCATACATTGGGGATTTAACATGGAATTTCATGCTTCAAATGTGTAAGGGCTACTTCCCAACTAAAATCACTTGCAAACATCATGTATAATCAAAATTCATAAAAGTTTCATGAAAATAACTCATTATAAACATGTAAATTCTTGATTTAAAACATAAAAATAGGTTCTTGGACACCATGGGTGAAAAAGGCCCATGGATGAACATCTAACATACCTTAAAGCTTTAATCTTGCAAGAGAATTAACTTTCTTGATCTTTCTTGGGTGGTGAAGCTTGAATTCTTAAATTTTCTTGATGGAATAATGATTGAACTTAATGAATATAGGTGATGTATAAGGTTTGTTTTAGAGAGGAATTGAGGAAATTAGGAATATAATTCCTTAACTGATGATTAATCTCGTGTTTTCACGGATTGGGGTGGTGGAAAATGACAAAACTGCCTTTCTAGAATTTAAATTCGTAACTGGGACATCAATTAATAGCATACTGCAATGCGTCAAGGACCCCATCAGTATAACCAGCGCGACGCGATGCAATCGTGTTGAGATACTGGAATTGAAATCCAAACATGACTAAATCCTCGTCCGAAAAATCCTAAACTTCCCCAAGACATTCTATTTACACCCCTAAACATGAATTAACTTAGAAATCATCATCTCGAGGTTAGGAAGGTCACTTTAAAAATAATCAAAGTTAAGAGGTCAAAAATAAAACTAAGTCCCCAACACTTAGCTAAATTTTCAGGTTCTAAGCCTCTTATACATGCACTGTGGGCTGAACTAAGCTAAGACTAATATGGGGTATTACCATATCTCCCCCTTGGGAACATCCATCCTCGAATGAGACCAATTAAGATGAGAATACCAAGGAAATTGAATTCACTTACTGAATATGCATAGCTGAAAACATGATTACATAACTGAGTCTGAGACACGATACATAACTGGACTGAGTATCATGTATCGTGACCACCATTATCTCCTAAAAAAATTTCATCATGGATAGTATTTATTTTTAATCCACAAAATTTATCTTCTAGCAACTTCTCTATATCATCTAATTCACTAGTTAATTTGAAATTTTTGATTTCAGGGGGAGGTTGGCTAGTAGGAGTATCCAGAATAACTGGGTCCTTTTGCTTAAGATCTGATTGCTTAGTACTATTAAGCTCTATCTTTTTTTAATTCGGATAAGACCTTGTTAATTTTCTCATGCAGAGCAATAATTTGCTCTCCTAAGATGCTCATATAATAATCAGCATAATTATGTTGTTTAAGAATCACGTCAACATTTCAAGCAGTTATTAGGGCAGTATCATTGTCAATCAACTTAGCAAAAGCTGTGAAATGAACTACCTTGTTATCTCTTTCAATTTGAAAGGACTGCTGGGGAGGTAGTACTAAAGTAGTAGTTTATCCAGTAGGTAATTTAAAATTCCTAGCTAACATGAAAATATAATTATCCTCATATCTGGCCATAAACTAGGATAAAAAGCAATTATTTTACTCTGCACAGAAAGATCTGCATAGAATTCTTCCTGAAAAATAGCTTTTTTCTTCTTTGTTAAAATTTTGAAAAAACCATGTTCGGAACAATTCCCATCTAGGTTTATAGAATTCCTCAGAAATTTTTTTTCTTGCCAGAGATCCGGGACTAAAATTATTTTGGTTGTGATTCATTTTAAACTAGTTAAAAATTCCATTTCGGACTCAGTAGGATCCATATCAGGGATTGCAGTAATAATGTTTTCACTGTTAATCTTGATGCCATTCATTCTACGGCTTTCTCTAATTTGAGATATAGAAGATCTAGATAGAGATATAACAATATAATTAATAGAAGATATGTATAAGGATGTTGATCTTGTTAATCTCGATGATGTTGCAATACGTAAATCATTATATCTATTTAATAGAGGTAATGAATTAGAAAATTTAATTCAAACAGTTCCATCAGCGGATTGTTCTACCTCTGAGATCTCCTTATTGATATTATTTTGAGGAAGAGCTATATCTTCAAGGATTCATTCTTTTGGGAAATCAATTTCATCCCGTAATGAAAGGAAGATGATTATATAGCTGGAACTGAGAATGGAAAAAGGATAATCTAAGGAAAACTATTACCGTGAGTTGAGTCTGAGTTTGCGAAGAAAAGATGAGGGTACTTGGCGTGCATGTCTACTTCTGCTTCCCAAGTGGATACCACAACGAACTGATTCCGCTAAAGAACTTTGACCAAGGAAACTTCTTTGTTCCTCAGTCTACGGGTCTACCGATCTGGGATTTTGATTGGGATTTCTTCGCAAAAAGGTTGTCTTGAACGCCTGTACTTTCTAAAGAGACTACTACAGATGGATTTTGAATACACTTCTTTAACAAAGAAACATGGAATATTAGATGCACTGATGCCAAATCTGCAGGAAACTCAATATCATATGCTACCTTCCCATAACAGCTCAAGATCCTGTAAGGGCCAACATATCGTGGACTGAGCTTTCCCTTCCTTACAAACCTCTTAACTCCCTTCATAGGAGAGATTCTTAAATAAACTAAGTTGCCAACCTCAAACTCAAGATCTCTCCTTCTCATATCTGCATAGGATTTCTATCGGCTTTGGGTTGTTTTAAGCCTTTCTCTAATTAGCTAAACTTTCTCCAATGTATCAAATGTTGAACCTGGCCCTATCAATATGGTCTTACCTACATCAAACCAACCAATAGGAGATATACATCTCCTTTCATAAAGAGTCTCAAATGGAGCCATCTAAAAACTGGAATGATAACTGTTAGTGTAAGAAAACTCAATTAATGGCAAGTGATCATCCCAACAACCCTTAAAGTCGATAACACAAGCTCTCAATATGTCCTCTAGGGTCTAAATAGTCCTTTCTGCCTGACCATCTGTCTGAGGGTGAAAGGTTGTACTGAGATGAACTTGGGTACCAAGACCCTTCTGAAAAACTTTCCAAAAGTGAGAGGTTAATTGAGTACCTCTATTTGAAATAATGGACAACGGGGATCCATGCAGCCTAGCCAAATCTCTAATATAGATCTTGGCATAATCCTCGACTAAATAAGAAGTATAGACTGGTAAGAAATGGGCTAATTTGGTCATTCTGTCTACAATAACCCAAATCGAATCATGATGGTGACGGGAACGAGGCAACCTTGTCAAAAAATCCATGTTCACCTCTTCTTACTTTGTAATGCCCCAATTTTATGGAACCAAAATGCTACACGATGCTCATGACCCCAAAGTACCACAAGCTAACCCATGAATGATATCTATACCTATATACTGCATAATATAGCATAATATAACATAATAATGCGGAAAACATGCGCTGAAAGGCCATAAGGTTCAACTAAATAAAACATCTGATAAATCATAACATCCATATGGGGTATCAAATACCCAAAACAACTGAAGTCTAAATCAAATCTAAAAGCCTCTAAGTACTGTCTGAATAAGGAGTTGAAGGAACATGTCTCCAACTAAATCCATCTAAAAAACAGAACTGGAATAAATAATATCATAGAGTAATAATCATGTCCTCAAAAGATGAGGACTCACTGCTAAAATCCCTAACTACTGAAACTGGAATGCTACTGCTACTGCTGATCTAGGATTCGTGTCTCTGAATATATGGTGTATCATAAAAAGAAAGCACCATAGAGAAAATGTGTCAGTACGATGGAATGTACTAAGTATGAAAGTGGGGTAGGTTGAATGCATGGGGTTCATATGCATGAACAATACTAACTGAATAACTAATATGAACGTGAGAGTGCATACATGAATACATAATAACTAAGATTATGAAAATATGATAATTGAATCTGTATACTGATAACATGGTTTATTGATATCTAATATGACTGATAAATGAGTTTTGATAACTAATAACATGAGTGATTGTATCTGATAGTCCTGAATCTGATGGAACTATCTGATTTCTATACTGTATTTGAGCTGACTGTTTCTGACAGTCCTGATATACTGAAATCTGAAGAACTATCTGAGTTCTTTTACTGATACTAAGACTAAAACTGTGGGAAGTAGGTATTTAACCAATATGCCCGATATATACCATTATAGAGACGCTGGGGTCCAATCTCTACCCTGATTGGAAGGGTGTCAATACCGCTCCACTGATACAGACTAGCAGTAAGTGACCCTCATATAATAGGTTAATCTAATAAGAATGGTGGAAACCCTTATTTAGAAAGTTAATCCACCTCATCTACCCTCATATAATAGGCTATGATGTCTCAACCTAGGCTGGCTACGTAGTTCTGGAGAGCAAGGATGATTGCTATGAATCACATCCTCAAAATAAACGTTGAGTTCCCATCCTTGGGCTCACTCGGTGCTAACTCCCACTCCCATCTAAATAGACTAATTCATGATTAACTGAACTATACATGGACTGAGTTTACTGATTTTCGTTGACTGACAGAATACTACTGCTATCTAATAACTGACTGAGATCATGAGATTTCTGAGTTTTCCTGAGCCATTTGACTGACTGAGTTCTATGGAGCATGGCTTGACTAAGGATATCAAGGAGACATGACTCAGGCTCTAGACACATAGCTATATTTTTTGGGTATGAGTACCCCCAGGACTCGATGGAAGGAAACTGACACAACCATAACACTTCTTGATCATAGGAATAGAGTGCACAATTCATAATACCATAAATAGGGGATTTCATACTAAGCATAGTTCTCCACATCTTGTACATGGTAGGGAGTGCATATAACATATGGGTACTTGCATGACTTCATGAGCAAGAATATTTCATAACACAACAATCACACATAGCCATAGCATAGAATTCATGTTGAATCATAAGGAATGGCATGGACTTGTCATTCAGGTACTATTGAGTCATGAAAGCATGATTTTTATCAATCTAGGCATTTCATCAAACACCTTACATGCACAACTTTGGGCATAGGTGTACTTATCAACTTAACAATCTTAAAAAACCCACATTCATGGTTTTTCAACTAACATGCTCATATACTTTATGGAAACACATTAAGGTACCATCTTGAAACACAATTAGCAACCATCATCATGAACATAGTCATACAACATCATACAAATCATAATTTTATTATTTAAAACATAGTTCTTGAGCTCCAAGGATGAAAGGGATCCATGGATGAACACTGTGCATACCTTAGATTAAAGATTCGTGAAAACTAGCGGTGAAATTGGCTTGAATCTAGAAAGAGATCTAATGTATTTTGAAGGTTCTTGAAGAAATCTTTAGGCTTGTTCTTGATTTGTCTTGACTAGGGTTTAACCCCTTTGGGAGAGAATGGTCTTGTTCTTGAGGAGAATGAGAAATAATAGGATAATAGCCTTCGCAGGGATTTAATACCATGTTTACAGTGAGGAAAAAAGACCAAAATATCCCTACAAAATTACCTCCCAGTTGTTGAAATTATCAGCTGACGACCAAGGAAGATAAGCCGTCAGATCTGTGATAGCCCATCAGCCCAAGTCGTCAACTGGGAGCTGGAACTTTTGGGTTTCTGTCTAAGCCTGACGACATGGGCTGATAAGCCGTCAGACTTGAGATAAGTCGTCAGCTCATGTCGTCACTCATTTGCCAGGCGGGCATGCCAGAGTAAAATGGGTATAACTTTTTGCTCCGATATCGGATTTGGGTGAAATTGGTATCGTTGGAAAGATAATTCAATTATATATCTGTTGGTAGGTAATTAGATCAAAAATTCATAGTTTAACTAGAGATATTCTCATTTGAAGCTGACTAAAATAATATCCTTCCCAAGAATTCAATCGGTAAGAAATATTTTGATTCGTCTGCTATCTGGGAGTTATTTGAAGCCTTAATATACATATAACTTACTCATAAAACTATAAAAGAACCATGATATACTATTCATGAGATTGAAACATGGTGCTAATTTTGGTTTGGATTTTTTGGGGTATTACAATATCTCCCCCTTGGAAACATTTGTCCTCGAATGGAAACTAACTGAGAGGGGAAACAATAGACCGTTTATGAACTGAACATGAATGACTGAAACATGATCTCATGATTGAAGTGATTGGCACACTAAATATATCATACCGAACATGCATATCTGATGCTTGTATAACTGAACATGCATATCTGATGCGTGATTATATAACTAAACTGATACATGAATGCATAACTGAATATGCAATGGTACTAGATACCAAATTTATAATGGGAACATGAGCATGAAGCTGAATACCACGTTTGTAACGAATACTAATCATGAAACTGAATAAGCTTAAGGAGAACTGTTACCTTGAGCTTGATCTGAATTGGCGGAAAAAAGGTAAGGATACTTGGTACACATATCTACTTCTGCTTCCCAAGTAGCTCCCTCAACAGACTGATTTCGCCGAAGAACTTTGACTAGAGGGACTTCTTTGTTCCTTAGTCTACGAATCTGATAGTCTAGGATTTCGACCGGAAATTCCTCATAGGAGAGGATGTTCTGAACATTGAAGATCTGAATAGGGACTACAACTGTTGGGTCACCTATGAACTTCTTGATCAAAGAGACATGGAAGACTGGATGTACTGAAGCTAGATCTGAAAGCAACTCGAGCTCATACGCTACCTTGCCAAAATGACTGAGAATCTTGAAGGGACCAATATATCGGGGACTGAGCTTTCTCTTCTTGCCAAATCTCTTCACTCACTTTATGGGAGAGATCTTGAGATAGATATAATCACCAATCTCGAACCCGAGGTCTTTTCTACGCACATCTGCGTAGGACTTCTGTCGGCTCTGAGTAGCCCAAAGTCTCTCTTTGATCAACTGGACCTTCTCTAAGGCATCAAACACTAAGTCAGGCCCTATGACTGCGGCCTCACTAACTTTGAACCAACCAACTAGAGATCTGCATATCCTACCATAGAGAGCTTTGAATAGAGCCATCTAAACACTAGAATAATACCTATTGTTTTATGCAAACTCAATCAAAGGAAAGTGGTCATCCCAACTTTCTTTGAAATCAATGGCATACACCCTTAGAATATCTTCTAGAGTCTGAATGGTGCTTTCTGCTTGAACATATATCTGAGGATGAAAGGTTGTACTAAAATGAACTTGGGTACCTAGACCCTTTTGGAACACTTTCCAAAAGTGAGAGGTGTACTGGGTACCTCTACCTTAGATGCTGGATAATGTAATACCGTGAAATCTGACCAACTCTCTGATGTAGAGTTTGGCATAATCGTCGACTAAATAAGAGGTATGGACTGGAAGAAAATGAGCTTATTTGGTCATTCTGTCTACAATGACCCAAACTGAATCATGTTGATAATGAGTTCAAGGAAAACCTGTCATGAAATCCATGTTCACTTCTTCCCACTTACAAGTAGGAATGGTGAACTCCTGCATAGAACCACTAGGATTCTAATGCTCTATCTTAACCTGCTTACATGTAGATCACTTAGCCACAAAATTTGCAACATCTCTCTTCATCCCACTCCATCAATAGATCTCCCGCAAGTCGCGGTACATCTTTGTGGCCCCTGTATGAATAGAGTATCGTGCACCATGTGCTTCTGCAAGAATTCTCTTCCTCAAGTCATCTACACCAGGAACACAAAGATGACCCAGACAATGAAGAACACCATCTCCCCCTTGTGAGAAAACCTCTACTTTCTGATCTCTGACTGACTTCTTCAACTTGACAAGGCTGGGATCTCTATCTTGCTTTTCTTTCACCTCAGAAACTAGAGATGATTCTGAACTACTCTGGACACATACACCACCCTCTGAAAAATCGACTAAGCGAACGCCTAGTCTAGAAAGTTGATGGACTTCCTGAGCCAACTTCTTCTTACTGTCCTTAATATAAGCAACACTACCCATAGACAGTCTAATGAGAGCGTCGGCCATAACATTGGCCTTGCCTGGATGATAAAGGACACTCATGTCATAATCTTTCAAGAGCTCTAACCACCTTCTTTGACGAAGATTGAGATTTTTCTAGGAAAATACATACTGGAGACTCTTATGATCTGTGAATACATCTACATGAACTCCGTAGACATAATGCCTCCAAATCTTTAAGGAAAATACTACGGCTGCTAACTCAAGATCATGAGTAGGATAATTCTTCTCATTGGGCTTTAACTGTCTGGAGGCGTAGGCTATGACCTTACCATGCTGTATGAGGACTCAACCCAAACCTACTCTAGATGCATCACAATATACTACGAACCCATCAAAACCATTGGGAAGTGCTAAAATTGGAGTTGAGGTGAGTCGAGTCTTCAACTCCTGAAAACTCTTCTCGCAAGGATTTTACCACTGGAACTTGATCTTCTTCTGATTCAATCTAGAGATAGGGGATGTAATAGAATAAAATCCCTCAACAAATTGTCTGTATTAGCCAGCTAAACCCAAGAAACTCCTGATATCTGTTGGAGATACAAGGCGAGTTCAGTTTCTAACCGCTTTGGTCTTTTGAGGATCTAGTCTAATGCCATCACCGAAAATGATATTGCCAAGAAATACTACTGACCTTATCCAAAATTTGCACTTACTGAATTGGCAAATATCTGGTGGTTTCTAAGAGTCTGAAGTACAATTCTGAGATATTCTGCATGATCACGCTCAGTACAGGAATAGACCATAATATCATCTATAAATACTATGATGAATATGTCCAAGTACTACTTGACCACACGGTTCATCAAGTCTATGAAAGCTGCAGGGGCATTGGTAAGAGCAAAAGACATAACTAGAAATTCAAAGTGACCATTTCGAGTATGAAAGGCTGTCTTCAGGATGTCACATTCCCTGACTCGCAACTGATGGTAGCCTAACCTGAGGTCTATCTTAGAGAAATAACTGGCACCCTAAAGTTGGTCAAATAGTTCATCAATTTTGGGAAGTGGATACCTGTTCTTGACCGTAACTTTGTTGAGCTGACGGTAATCAATGGACATTCTAAGAGAACCGTCTTTCTTGCGCACGAATAAGACTGGTGTGACCCACGGGGAAATATTGGGTCTGATGAATCCCTTATATAAGAGATCCTTCAACTATTCTTTCAGTTCTTTGAGCTCTGTATGTGCCATTCTGTATGGCGGAATAGAAATAGGCTGAGTATCTAGAATAAGGTTGATGCCGAAGTCTATTTCCCTTTTGGGAGAAATTCTTAGAAGATCTTTGGGAAAGACATCTGAGTATTCATTAACCATTGGAATAGATTCAAGACTGGGAGATTCAGAACTAGCGTTCTTAATATGCACGAGATGATAAACACATCCCTTAGATATCATTTTCCTTGCCCGAAGGTAGGAAACAAGTTGACCTCTAAAAGATGAAGTACTACCTCTCCACTCTAGGACAGGTTCATTCAGAAACTGAAACTAAACTATCCTATTTCTATAGTCGAATGTGGCATAGAAGGAATGAAGCCAATCCATGCTGAGAATAACATCAAAATCATTCATCTCTAATTCAACTAAATCTACTGAGGTAACTTTCTGAAATATCATAACCGGGCAATTCCTGTACCCGCCGAGCTATGATGGTTTTACCCACTAGGGTAGAGACTGAAAAAGGCTCTGCTAGAATTTTGGGACTGATTCCAAAATCGTTTTCTATAAAAGGAGTAATAAAATATAAGGATGCACCTGGATCTAGCAAAGCATAAACTTGCACATGAAATATTTGTAACGTACCAATAACGACATCAGGAGAATTTTCCTGATCTTGTCGGGTCTGAAGAACATAGAGTCTATTTGGGCGTTGCCCACTAGTAGCACTGAAAGTGGCACCCTATTGGTTTGGGTGACCGAACTGAGCTGAAGAATGGTTCTGCTGACCCTGAGGACCTGGCTGAGGACAATCCCTAACTCTATGGCCTGGCTTTCCATATCTAAAACAAATACCACTCCCTACTCTACAAACACCTTGATGTTACTTACCACAATTCTGACACAGAAGATAAGTGCGGGCACTGCTAACACTGCCCTGAGACTTAGAGCCTGGTGCTCTATCTCTGTTGCTCTCTCTGAACTTAGGAGCTAGACCACTCGCTGAAGAAGGAGCTGGAACTGATGGCTTAGGATGAAACTGACAATGGTTTCCTTTTTCTAATCTGGGCTGAGCAAAGTTGAAACTGCCTGATCTTGGTCTCTTATTCTGCTTCTCCTTCATCCTAACCTTCTGCTCCTCTATTTGCTGAGCATGAGTCATAAGCCTGGATAGATTCATGTCACTATTCAGCATGGAAAACCTACACTCATTTACCACACTATCATTCACCCCTGAAATGAACTTTCTCATCTTAGCCCTACTACCCGTAACCACATGAGGGGCGTATCTGGATAATTGAGTAAACCTGAGAGAATACTTTTTTACTATCATATTTCCCTGTTTGAGGTTGATAAATTCTAGAACCTTTGCCTCCCTCAGCTCTTATGGAAAGAATCTATCTAAGAAAGCCATGACAAATTCCTCCCACTCTACAGGACCTACCTCATCTAACCTTTTAGACTTCCACTGCTTGTACCAAGTATGAGCCACATCTTGCAACTGATATGCGGCTAACTCAGCACTCTCAATAGTAGTCACTCCCATGATATCCATCACCTTCTGAATCTGGTCAATGAATTCCTAAGGTTCTTCGTCTGACTTAGACCCGAAGAAGGATGGAGGGTTCATTCGAGTAAAGTCCTGAATCCTAGCTGCAGCTGAATTGGCCACTGGGTTAGCCGTAACGACTACTGGTCGTTCATTCTGGGAAGAAACATACTAAACAAGAGTGGTGAATGCGTCTCTAAACTCCGCATGAGAAATATGTTTGCCCAAAGGATCTTCAGGATGAAGGGCTGGCTGGTTTCTTCTCTTTGGAGGCATGTTCTGAAATAAAGAGAAAAATAGATTAGACTGCGAGTTTAACTTGAGATTATGCTCACGGGCATGATATGAATACTAAAAGAAGGGAAACTTTTTCTAAAACATCTCATATCCTCCTACACATAAATATGGCGCGCAACACACCCATGAACAAGACACTACTACATGTGGCTTTCAGACTTCCTAGGACTCTATTGAACCTTAGGCTCTGATACCATGTTTGTAATGCCCCAATTTTCTGTAACCAAAATGCTACACGGTGCTCATGACCCCGAAGGACCACAACCTAACCCATGACTGATATATGTACCTGTATACTCCATAATATAACATAATAATGTGGAAAACATGCGCTGAAAGGCCATAAGTTTAAACTGAATAAAACATCTGATAAATCATAACATCCATATGGGGTATCGAATACCAAAAACAACTGAAGTCTGAATCAAATATGAATGCCTCTAAGTGTTGTTTGAATAAGGAGTTGAAGGAACATGTCTCCAACTAACTCCATATAGCAAAACTGAACTGAAATAAATAATATCATAGAGTAATAATCATGTCCTCGAAAGATGAGAACTTACTTCTAAAATCCCTGACTGCTGAAACTTGAATGCTACTGCTACTGCTGATCTGGGACTCGTGTCTCTGAATCTATGGTTTACCATAAAAAGAAAGCACCATAGCGCAAATGCGTCAGTATGATGGAATGTACTGAGTATGCAAATGGGGTAGGCTAAATACATGGGGTTCATATGCAAAAACAATACTAACTGAATAACTAATATGAACGTGAGAATGCATACATGAATACATAATAACTGAGATCGTGAAAACATGATAACTAAATTTGTATACTGATAACATAGTTTACTGATATCTAACATGACTGATAACTGAGTTCGGATAACTGATAACATGACTGACTATATCTGACAGTCCAGAATCTGATGGAACTATCTTAGTTCCGTACTGTATTTAAGTTGACTGTTTATGACAGTCCTGATATACTAAAATCTGAAGAACTATCTGAGTTCTTTTACTGAGACTGAAACTGTGGGAAGTAGTTATTTAATCGACATGCCCCATATATGCCATTATAGCAATGCTAGGGTCCAATCTCTACCCTGACTAGAAGTGTGTTAATACCGCACCACTGATAAAGACAAGCAATGAGTGACCCTCATATAACAGCTTAATCCAATGAGAATGGTGGGAATCCTCATATAGCAGGTTAAGCCACCTCATCTACCCTCATATAATAGGCTATGATGTCTCAACCTACATTGTCTACGTAGTTCTGGAGCACAAGGATGATTGCTAAGAATCACACCCTCAAAATAACAGGTGAGTTCCCATCCTTGGGCTCACTCGGTGCTAACTCCTACTACCATCTAAATAGACTAATTCATGATTAACTGAACTGTACATGGACTGAGTTTACTGAATTTCCGTTGACTGATAAAATACTACTGATATCTGATAACTGACTGAGATCATGAGATTTCTGAGTTTTCCTGAGCCATTTGACTGACTGAGTTCTATGGAGCATAGCTTGACTAAGGATATCGTGGAGACATGACTTAGGCTCTAGATACACAACTATATTTTTTGGGTACGAGTACCCCCAGGACTCAATGGAAGGAAACTGACACAACCATAACACTTCTTGATCATAGGAATAGAGTGCACAATTCATAATACCATAAATAGGGGATTTTATACTAAGCATAGTTCTCCACATCTTGTACATAGTAGGGAGTGCATATAACATATGGGTACTTGCATGACTTCATGAGCAAGAATATTTCATAACACAACAATCACACATATCCATAGCATGGAATTCATGTTGAATCATAAGGAATGGCATGGACTTGTCATTTAGGTACTATTGAGTCATGAAAGCATGATTTTTATCAATCTAGGCATTTCATCAAACACCTTACATGCACAACTTTGGGCATAGGTGTACTTATCAACTTAACAATCTTAAAAAACCCACATTCATGGTTTTTCAACTAACATGCTCATATACTTCATGGAAACACATTAAGATACCATCTTGAAACACAATTAACAACCATCATCATGAACATAGTCATACAACATCATACAAATCATAATTTTATTATTTAAAACATGGTTCTTGCTCTCCATGGATGAAAGGGATCCATGGATGAACACTATGCATACCTTAGATTAAAGATTCGTGAAAACTAGTTGTGAAATTGGATTGAATCTTGAAAGATATCTAATGTTTCTTGAAGGTTCTTGAAGAAATCCTTAGGCTTGTTCTTCATTTTTGTTGACTAGGTTTTAACCCCTTTGGGAGAGAATGTTCTTGTTCTTGAGGAGTGATAACGCCCAAACTACAGCTCTCGTAAGAGTGTAAGCGGTCACTGTCAAATATAGAACCCAACTGGGTTGGGTGTCGAATCCTACAGGGAATACTCGGTCACTAAGTGTTGCAACTATTAGTAGACTGTTGGTCGAAAATTCTACGGAAAGGGGGGATTTGATTATGACGTGAATAAAAAGTATTAAAGTAACACTGGAATGCTTTGTTTAGTAAGATTAAATCACAGAGAAAAATAAGTTAGGGTTATCTCCACCTTATGAGTTCTACGTATCTATTAACTATGAGTAATGCGGAATTCATACATGTATGCACTTATAGAGATTCGTATTCTAATGGTAAATCCTAGTGTTTCTCAACCATCAAGGATTATTTCACTTTAACTCTCTCGAGCTTAAAGTGTATAACTAACGGTACAAACTCTCCAAGTGGTTAATCCGGTTAAGGCATTAACGTGTAAACAGGGGTTGGTAGCCCTATTTCCTTGTCACACTCTCTTTTCCCAACATGTAACTTTTCTCTCGAACAACTTAATGCTATAATGGCGTATTCTATATGTTTGTAACCACAAGAATTAAATTAAGATGAAGAGAGTAATGATATAAGTAGTACGTGCATCAAGAATTCACAAACTCATAGTAATAGATAGTATATCATAAGGCTTCCATAACCCTAACAGAGAAGTTTAGCTACTCATGAGTGTAACGGAAATCAACGAAGACATCATCATCATACCAAAACTATAGCAATCTCACGATGAAGATGAGTGTGGCGTCAAAATAAGGTTGACGTTTTTTCCCTCTAGACGTTTCCCCAAAAGTTAGCATTTTTCTCTGTTAAAACTTACAGAATTTGTAAACTAAAAAGTGTCAAATAAAAGGTATTCAATAATAAAGCATGAATGCTGAAAAATTCAGCAAAATAGGGTTTTTATAACATCCTTCTCCTAGTCCTACTGAAATAGGGTTTTTATAACATCCTTGTCCTAGTCCTACTGGGTTACTGTTGCACCCCTAAGTATTAAGAAATACTGATTTTGCCCGGGACAGATTCTTCATGCATCACATTCAGTCCACAAGCTTCCAAAAGTTGTCTT
The DNA here is from genome assembly GCA_030864215.1 of Capsicum pubescens. NCBI lineage: Eukaryota > Viridiplantae > Streptophyta > Magnoliopsida > Solanales > Solanaceae > Capsicum > Capsicum pubescens. The sequence goes on along the minus strand of CM061543.1, from coordinate 49,634,058 downwards.
CCTTCTTACGTGAAGTTTCCCTTGCTACCGAAAGGTCCACAAAGTGCTGAAATCTTCATCATAAATACCTGAAAACATGCTAATCACGTTGGTTAGATCACTTACAGGAAAATGGACTAAAAGTGCAGGAATTATATATTTTGTCCTTAAAAATTAGCTAAAATATGGGTAAATTATGGTGCTTTAGGCGTGTAAATACGCCCAACATCAAGGAGAATGAGAAAATAATGGGATAATAGCCTTCTCAGGGCTTTAATACCGTGTTTAGAGTGAGGGAAAAATACCAAAATACCCCTACAAAATTACTTTCTAGTTGCTGAAATTATCAGCTGACGACCAAGGCTGATAAGCCGTCAGATCTGTGATAGCCCATCAGCCCAGGTCGTCACCTGGGAGCTAGAATGTTTGGGTTTCTGTCTAAGCCTGACGACATGGGCTGATAAGCTATCAGACTTGTGATAAGTCGTCAGCTCATGTCGTCACTCATTTGCCAGGCGGACATGCCGGAGTAAAATGGGCATAACTTTTTGCTCCGATATCGGATTTGGCCGAAATTGGTATCGTTGGAAATATAATTCAATTATCTATCTGTTGGTAGGTTATTAGCTCAAAAATTCGTAGTATAACGAGATATATTCTCATTTGAATCTGACTAAAATAATATCCTTCCCAAGAATTCAATCGGTAAGGAATTTTTTGATTCGTCTTATAGCTGGGAGTTATTTGAAGCCTTAATATACATATAAAATACTCATAAAACAATAAAAGAACCATGATATACTATTCATGAGCTTGAAACATGGCTCTAATATTGGTTTTGATTTTTGGGGGTATTACACACTTCCAAGTAGGAATGTTGAACTCTTGCACAGTGACACTAGGCCTTTGGTGGTCAACCTTAACCTGGTAACAATTAGCGCACTTAGCTACAAACTCTACATTATCTCTCATCATAACACTCCATCAATAAATTTCCCACAAATCACAACATATCTTAGTGGCTCCTGGGTGAATAGAACAACGCGCACTATGCACTTCTCCAAGAATTCGTTGTCTCAAACCGTCAACACACAACACACACAGTCTACCCTGGCAATGCAATACACCATCTCCCCCTAGGGAGAAAACCTCTACTTTCTAATCTCTGACTGACTCCTTCAACTTCACTAGACTGGGTTCCCTATCTTGCTTTTCCTTCACTTCGGCAACCATAGAAGATTCTGAACTATTCTGAACCCATACACTACCCTCTGCTGAGTCAACCAAATGAACTCCTAATCTAGCCAACTGATAAACCACCTGAACCAACTTCTTCTTATCATCCTCAACATGAGCAACACTACCCATAGACAATCTACTAAGGGAATCTGCCACTATATTGGCCTTGCCCAGATGATACAAAATACTCATGTCATAGTCTTTCAACTATTCTAAAAACCTTCTCTAACGGAGATATAACTCTCTCTGCAAAAATACATACTGCAAAGTTTATTGTAATACCCCAAAATCTTATCCCAAAATGTTACACGGTGCTTAAGGATACAATTATCCCCAAGCTAACCCTTTGAGCCTACTACTAAGTATAGATACTAACTTCAAGATAATTAGAGCAAAATAATAAAATTTTTCATATCATGTCTAACTGAAATATGAATAAGTGATGTATGAATAACCAAATACTGCCAGTATGGAATGTATCTGATAGTCTAGTCTGACAAAGCCTCTACTGCTCAACCTAGAGAGCCATTGGGACAGATCCCTAACTGACTTGAACTGAACTGAAAACAATAGAACCAACTACTAATAATACTGAATTTCTAAAAAATAGGTCCTCGGACCATGAGGACTTACCACTGTAGAAATGTAGACAAGGTACTCGGGATCACTGACGCTGCTGGGATTAAGCATCTGAACCTACATTATGAGACAATATAGCAAACAAATGTAAATATGGATTAGTACTTTGAGGATGTATTGAGTATATGGGGGTACATACATTATATAAAATAATATTATCACATGTTATAAAATCATGAAATGCTTAATGTAAGTGGCTTACACAGCTTGAAGAATCTGAAATCTGAAAATACAAAGTAACAAATAGTAAGACATATAATTTGAAATCCATGAGCCATTACACTTAGTTCTAAAATCTGTATTTTTTTTGTTCTTGTTCTCAAATCATGTAGTCTAGATGAAGTCTGAAACTTTATTCTACATAGTACATGTTTTATCTCAAAGAACTATTAAAGAGTGGGGAACTTCTATTTGGGAGGTTCTTCTAACCGACATGTACACCATTGTAGCATCCATAATGTCCCACGACTAGCCCCCGTAAGGTTAGGACTATTCTACCCTTGCCATCGGAATAAAACAATCTATCTCAGTGATCAATATCTCAGTCATCCACATATAGTGGAAATAAATATCTCAACCTACGATGGCACGTAGTTATGGGGTATGAAACTATAGTAACTTACCCAACTCAGTGCTAAATACTACTCCCAGTCTTATGCTCAAACTCTCAAGAAAATCCACTTTAAAAGTAATGTCATGATTCATAGGGAAATCATAAAAACATGACATCGCTCTAGGCATACAGCTAAATGTTCGGGTACAAGTACCCCCAGGACTCTATGAGAAGAAACTGACATAGCATGGCTTACTTGAACACATGACCAACAACGCAATTCATAATTCATATATTGAAGCACTTCATCAAACATATGATATGCATAAGCTTGAACATACATGGGGATTTTATGATATCATACTAGTTGGGCATTGTTCCTTCATCTAGGCATTTAATCAAACACACGGTAGGCATAGCACATGTAGACAACATTATACAACAATTAATCATCATGATTCATCTCTAATTTCATCATCTAGGGTTTATTCATAGGTTCACATAAATATACATCTATACAAATCAATTTCCACATAAAATTGATCACCCAACATAGATTTGAATTCAATTGATCATTCTCAACATAAACAAAACAAACCCAACATGAAATTCATAAAGAAATTCATAAACTTAAACTTAGAAAAGAGATTCTTGGGCTTCATGGATGAAAGGAGTCCATGAATGAACACTATGCATACCTTAGCTATGATTATACGAAGATTGACGGAGAGATTCTTGAAATTTGAAGATGAATTCCCTTGGAATTAAACCTTCTATGAAAACCCTAGGGCATGTTCTTGAGAGTTTTTTAGAGTAATTGAGTATAAGTTTCTTAATTATGGCCAAATCTTGTGTTATAAGGCTTATATAGGTTGAGAAATTGACCCTTTTAACCCTAGGACATGTATTTAATTTCTGGGAAAATTTCCCGATTTTCATCCTTGATGCGATGCGTCACTATCACGCCAAGTCACTGAAACTAGATAATTGGAAATCTGCATGGTGGCGCGATGCGGAGCTATCGCGTTGCCACCTTGTTTGAGACCTGAAAGTTTGGAACGATGCGCCACTATCGCGGAGCAACACTGGAAATTGACAATTTCCATTTGAGCTATCTCTGCGACGTGCTGAAGGTTCAGGTGATACACTGTCTCACTAAAAAGGCTCTAACTCTTCACCCGGGTGTCAGATTTGGCCGAATTTGGTATCGATGGAAAGCTTATTAAATTTCCCACATGAAAAAAAGTGAAAATCTTGAAAATAACACGTGTACAAAAGTGGATTCATCTTTAAAAGAAAACTTCTAACATTCTTAGGAAACTTTTCAAGCTAGGAAAAGTATGAGGTATTACATAACAATAAGCAGCAAAATTAACACTCTCAACTTTATTCACATGCATCAAGTGAAGAATACGCTGGACCTTCTTAAGAAAATTCTATGGATCCTCGTCCACCTTAGACCTAAACAACTCGGATGGATTCAACCTGAGAAACTCAAGAATCTTGATAGTGTCTAGAGCACCCTGAGTACCTATAGGTGTTGTGCCCTAATGACTAACTTGGATTGTCATAGTTTGAGCAACCATTTGGATCATATTCTGAAACTCTTTATCATTAATATCAATCTGAGGTGGAATTGGCGGCACCTAGGGGTTTTCATTCCTAACTTGTTATGGACATATGGTGACTCTACATGGAGGCATAATTTGAATCATGTACAAAAATTAGAGTTAGGAAAGGCTTATTGTAGTGCCCCAAATTTGGTACCCAGAATGCTACATGGTGATCATGACCCCGAAGGACCACAAACTAACCCATGACTGATATCTGTAACTGAGCACTACATAATATACTGTATAAATATGGAATAAAAGGCTGAAAGGCCATAAGGTTCAAATATCTAATAAAACATAACATCTGGAGATATGGTGTATCAATACTAAAACAACTGAAATAACTGTCTTAACATTCTAGTCTGAAAACCTCTAAATATCTAAATAAGGAGTTGATGGGACTTGTCCCCAACTAACTCCAACTGCTGAAATAAACTAAGAACTGAAAGAATGAAATAATCAAATAATAACATCCTGGAATGATGAGGACTCACTTCTAGTCTGTCTGCTGAATGGCTGATCTACTAAGAAAGCTCTAGTGCTCGTGCTTCTGAACCTATGGTATAAAATACCATAGCGCAAAAGAAAAGTATGAGTCAGTATGTGAGAATGTACTGGTATGCAAGTGAGGTAAGCAGAATGGAAAGGTTCATATGTATGAACTATAACTGACTGACATAAACATGAACATGACTGTGTGAGAATACATGCATAAATACGTGAACTGTAACTGAAATCATGATAATACTGAATCTGAATACTGATAACATGAGTTTTGTGTTAACTGAGTTACTGTGTCTGATAGTCCTTATTCTAATGGAACTAGCTGAGTTTCGTACTGAACTGTGTGACTATATCTGACATTCCTGAATCTGAAGAACTATCTGAGTTCTTTTACTGAGACTGAGATGGAGACTGAGAGTATGGGAAGTAGTCATCTAACCGACATGCCCCTAATAATATATTGTAGCTGAGTTAGGGTCTAATCTGTAACCCTAATTAGAATGGTGTCAATACCGCGCCACTGGTAAGGATAAGCTGTGAGTGACCCTCGTCGAGCAGTGTCCCCATATAAGAATGGTGGGACCATCATTTGACAGTGTTAATAAACCTCATCAATCGTCAACTGCCAGTGTTGATATCTCAACCTATGCTCATCAACCCTCAACTAACAGTGTTAATCCACTTTGGATGGAAGTTTCTTGAAGATTAACGATGGAATCTCTTGGATTAGGACATTCAATTGAAAACCCTAAACTTGTTTTTGAGGGAATTTGAGAGAAACAACAATATTTCGGTGAAAACCTAGTTGAATATCATGTTATAGGCTTATATAGGGGTGGGAAATTGACCCTTTTTCCCTTAAAAATACAGACATTTAATGACTGAAAATTGGGCATCAACGCAATTGGTAACGCAGCACATTGATCGCATCGACGCAATACCTGATGCATAACGCCATGATCATGCCAAACCTCAATTATTGTACTGGAAGTCCCTGCAACAATGTTAACCAATGCGATAGGTGACGTGGCTGGCCAAGATCGCATTGGTCCACTATTTTGAGACACCAAACATGGTCTAAACGAGTTCCAAAAAATCCAAAACTTATCCAAGAACACCTATTGACCTCCTTGATCATAAATCAACAAAAATAAGGACCATTAAAGGACATTAAGGTCATGAAATGAGATTTCCAACTTTCAAAGGCCAAAATAAACTACGCCTGGAAATTTAGCTAGAATTTTTTAAGTTTAGGACCCCTTGGCAAGCTTAAAGGACTGAATTAAGCTTAGAAATTTTGTGCGGTCTTACAATATCTCCTCCTTGGGAACATTCATCCTTGAATGAGACTTACTAAGATGGGAGAAATGATACGATGAAGTACATACTGAAACATGACTACATGACTGATATTACTGACTTACTTGGGTTCATACTGAGCATGTATATCTGATACATGATTTCATTACTGAACTAACTCGTGAATACATGACTGAGATTTTTGATAAACTAAGTTTCTTACAATGAGAATGCATGTATGATGCATGAACACATGACTGATCTGATGCATGAACATAAGATTGAATATGCAATGGTAAATGGATACCAAGTTAATAATAGGAATCTGAGCATAAAACTAGTTTGTAACTGGAATTTGAACATGAAACTGAATAAGCTTTAAGAAAAGCTATTACCTTGGGCTGAGTCTGAGTTTGTGGAGAAGAGGTGAGGATACTTGGTCTGTATGTATTCTTCTGCTTCCCAAGTAGCTCCCTTAACGAACTAATTCTGCTAAAGAACTTTGACTAGAGGGACTTCTTTATTACTCAGTCTGCGGGTCTGATAGGAAAGGATTTTGACTGGGATCTCTTTATACGAGAGACTGTTCTTAATATCTACAACCTCAACAGGGACTACGAATGTTGGGACACCTATGCACTTCTTAACTAAGGAGACATGAAATACTAGATGGGCTGAAGCAAGATCTGAAGGCAATTAAATCTCATAAGCTACTTTTCCGAAGCGACTGATAATTTTAAAGGGACCGGCATATCAGGGACTGAACTTTCCCTTTTTGCCGAACCGCATCACTCCCTTCATGGGAGAGATTTTCAAATAAACGTGATCACCAATCTCAAACTTGAGATCTTTCCTGCGCACATCTACGTACGATTTGTGTCAGCTCTGAGTTGTCTTAAGCCTTTCTCTTATCAAATAGACATTCTCTAAGGTATCGAAGACCAAATCAGGCCCTACTATTGCATGCTCACTGACTTTGAACCAACCGATTGGAGATCTGCATCTCATACTATAGAGATCTTTGAATGGAGCCATCTAAATACTGGAATGATAGTTATTATTGTATGGAAACTTAATCAAAGGCAAGTGGTCATCCTAACTACCCTTGAAATTAATTGTACATACCCTTAGTATACCTTCCAAGGTCTGAATGGTCCTTTCTGCTTGACCATCTATCTGAGGATGAAAGGCTATACTGGGATAAACTCGGGTACCAAGACCCTTTTAGAATGCTTTCCAGAAATGAGAGGTGAACTTGGTACATCTAAGATAATGGACAATGGAACACTGTGTAATTTGAACAACTCCTTGATATAGAGTTTGGCCTAATCCTCGGTTGAATAAGAGGTATGGACTGAAAGGAAATAAGTCAATTTGGTCATCTTGTCTATAATAACTCAGACTGAATCATGTTGATGACGAGTATAAGGTAAACCCATCAGAAAGTCCATGTTCATTTTTTCCTATTTCCAAGTGGGAATATTGAACTCCTACATGGACCCACTAGGCTTCTGATGCTCAACCTTAACCTACTGATATGTAGAGCACTTAGCCACAAACTCTGCAATATCTCTCTTTATCCCACTCCACTAATAGATCTCCTATAAGTCACGGTACATCTTAGTGGCCCCTGGATGAATAGAGTAGCACGCACCATGCGTTTCTGCAAGAATTCATTGCCTCAAGTCATCTACACCTGGCACACAGAGATGACTCTAACAATACAAAACACCATCTCCCCCTTGGGAGAAAGCCTCAACCTTTTGATCTTTGACTGATTCTTTCAACTTAACAAGACTGGGATCTCTATCTTGCTTTTCCTTAACTTCAAAAACTAGAGATAATTTTGAACTACTCTGAACCCATATATTACCCTCTACTGAATCAACTAGGCGGACACCTAGTTTGGTGAGCTGATGAACTTCCTGCGCTAACTTCTTCTTACTGCCTTCAACATGAGCAACACTACCCACAGACAGTCTACTGAAAGCATCAGACACTACATTGTCCTTGCCCGGATGATAAAAGACACTTATGTTATAATTTTTCAAGAGCTCTAACTACCTTCTCTGACGAAGATTAAGATCTTTCTAAGAGAATACGTACTGAAGGTTTTTATGATCTGTGAACACATCTATATGAACATCATAAAAGTAGTGCCTCCAAATCTTTAAGGTAAATACTACGGCTGCTAACTCAAGATCATGAGTCGGATAATTCTTCTCATGGGGTTTAAGTTGCCTGGAGACGTAGGCTATGACCTTACCATGCTGCATGAGGACACAACCCAAACCAACTCTGGATGCATCACAGTACACAAAAAACCCATCTGAACCATCGGGAAGACCCAAGACTGGAGATGAGGTGAGTCGAGTCTTCAACTCTTGAAAACTCTTCTCTCACGGATCTGACCACTAAAACTTGACTTTCTTCTGAGTCAATCTAGACATAGGGGATGCAATAGAAGAAAATCCCTCAACAAATCATATGTAATGGCCAGTCAACCCCAAGAAACTCCTGATATCTGATGGAAATATAGGGCAAAGCTCATTTCTTACTGCTTTAGTATTTTGTGGATCAACCCTAATGCTATCATCGGAAATGATATGACCAAGGAATGCTACTAACCTTAGCCAAAACTCACACTTACTGAATTCCATGAATAGCTGATGATTTTTGAGAGTCTGCAATACTACTCTGAGATGGTCTGCATGATCACGCTCACTATGCGGGAATAGACTAGAATATCATCTATGAAAACTATGATGAACATGTCCAAGTACTACTTGAACACATGGTTTATCAAGTCTAGAAAGCTGATGGGGCATTGTTAAGACCAAAGGACATGACTAAGAATTTAAAGTGACCATACCGGGTTTGAAAAGCTATTTTTGGAATGTCACATTCTCTGACTCTGAGCTGATGATAGCCTGATCTGAGGTCTATCTTAGAGAAATAGCTATCACCCTAAACTTGGTCCAACAAATCATCGATTCAAGGAAGTGGATAATTGTTTTTTACCGTGACTTTATTGAGCTGATGGTTATCAATGCATATTCTGAAAGAACTATCTTTCTTGCGCACGAATAAGATTGGTGCACCCCACGGGGACACACTGGGTCTGATGAATCCCTTATCTAGGAGATCCTTCAACTTTTATTTCAATTCTCAGAGTTCTGTTTGTGCCATTCTATATGGAATAATTGATATGGGCTGAGTATCTAGTAGAAGATCAATGCCGAAGTTTATTTCCCTTACGGGAGGAATTCCTAGAAGATCTTCAGGAAAGACATCTGAATATTCATTCACTACTGGGACTGATTTAAAACTGGGAGTTTTGTAACAAGTGTCCTTAACTCGAACAAGATGATAGACACATCCCTTAGATATTATTTTCCGTGCCCGAAGGTAGGAAATAATCTAACTTCTGAAAGATGAAGTACTACCCCTCCACTCTAGGACGGGTTTATTTAGAAACTAAAACTGGACAACTCTGTTTCTACAGTCGACCGTGGCATAGCAAGAATAAAACCAATCCATGCCGAGAATGACATCAAAATCAGTCATCTCTAATTTGACTAAGTCTACTGAAGTAACTTTCTGGGATACCATAACCAGACTGTTCATGTATACCCGTCGGACTATGATAGTTTTACCCACAGGGGTAGATACTAAAAAAGGCTCTTCTAGAATTTTGGGACTGACTCCAAAATCAACAACTATATAAAGAGTAACAAAAGTCAAAGAAGCTCCTAGATCTAGCAAAGCATAAACATGTAAGTGAAAGAACTATAACGTACCAGTGAACACATCAGGAGAATTTTCCTGATCCTGTCAGGACTGAAGAGCATAAAGTCTGTTTGGGCATTACCCACTGGTAGCACTAGAAGTGGCGCCCTGCTGATTTAGGAGACCGAACTAAGCAGAGAAATGGTTCTGCTGACCCTGAAAACCTAACTGGGGACAATCTCTGACTCGGTGTCCTGGCTTACCACATCCAAAACACACATCACTGTCAGCTCTGCAAATACTCTTGTGGCTCTTACCATAAATCTGAAAAAGGGGATTGGTTCGGGCACTGCTAACACTGCCCTAAGATTTAGAGCCTAGTGCCCTATCTCTATTACCATCCCGAAACTTAGAAACTGGATCACTGGCTGAGGAAGGAGCTGTAATGGATGACTTTGGGCAAAATTGAGAATGATTTCCACCCTCTTACTTAGGCTGATTGAAATTAAAGATACCTATCCTAGCTCCATTATTCTGCTTCACTCTCATCTTAATCTTTTGTTCTTTTATCTGTTAAGCATGGATCATAAGCCTGGGTATATCCATCTCACTAATCAGCATTGCAGATCTACACTCATTGACCACACTATCATTTAATCTAGAAATAAACTTGCTCATCTTTGCCCTGCTGTCTGCCACTACATAAGGAGCATATCTAGATAATTAAGTAAACTTAAGAGAATACTCTTTCACTACCAGGTTTCCCTACCTAAGGTTGATAAATTCTATCACCTTAGCTTCCCTCAGCTCTAGGGGAAAAAATCTATCAAGGAAGGCAGTGGCAAACTCCTCCCACTCAATAGGCCCTATATCTCTAGCGCTCTCTGCTTTCCACTATTTGAACCATGTGCGAGCCACATCCTGCAACTAATATGCAGCTAGATCATCACTCTCACTAGTGGTAACCACCTTGATATATGTAACCTTCGGAACCTAATCAAGAAATTCATAAGGGTCCTCATCTGACTTAGACCCGAAAAAGGATGGAGGATTCATTCGGGTGAAGTCCCAAATCCTGGCTGCAGCAGTATTGGCCACTGGGTTGGCTGGAACAGCAGCTGGCCATTCATTCTGACAGTAACTGAGTTAGTAAGTGTAGTGAATACAGCTCTGAACTTTATATGAGAGGCATGTTCGTCCAAGGGATCTGCTTGGATGGGTTGAGGGACTGACTGGTTTCCATTTCTTTTCTTGGGAGGCATTTTTTGTAAATGAAAAGGGAGAAAAGGATTAGACTGAGAGTTAGATTTGAGCTCATGCTCGCTGTCACGACATGAATACTGAAAGAAGGGAAATTGTTCCTAAAATATCTCATAGCCTCTTGTACATAAATGTCGTACACAACACACCCATGTACAAAACTCTACTAGATGTGGCTTTCAGACTTTCTAGGACTCTATTGAACCTTAGGCTCTAATACCAAGTTTGTAACACCCTGAATTTGGTACTCGGAAGCCACACGGTGATCATGACCCCGAAGGACCACAAGCTAACCCATGACTGATTTATGTAACTGAGCACTGCATAATATACTATATAAATGCGGAATAAAAGGCTGAAAGGCCATAAGGTTCAAATATCTAATAAAACATAACATCTGGAGATATGGTGTATCAATACTAAAACAACTGAAATAACTGTATGAACATGGTTGTCTGAAAACCTCTAAACTATATGAATAAGGAGTTGATGGGACATGTCCCCAACTAACTCTAACTGCTGAAATAAACTAAGAACTGAAAGAATGAAATAATTAAATAATAACATTCTCGAATGATGAGGACTCACTGCTAGTCTGTCGACTGAACGGCTGATCTACTAAGGATGCTCTGGAGCTCGTGCTTCTGAACCTATGGTATAAACCACCATAGCGCAAAAGAAAAGTATAAGTCAGTATGTGAGAATGTACTGGTACGCAAGTGAGGTAAGCTGAATGGAAGGGTTCATATGAATGAACTATAACTGACTGACATGAACATGAACATGACTGCGTGAGAATACATGCATGAATACGTGAATTGTAACTGAAATCATGATAATACTGAATCTGAATATTGATAACATGAGTTTTGTATTAACTGAGTGATTGTGTCTGACAGTCCTGATTCTAATGGAACTAGATGAGTTTCGTACTAAACTGTGTGACTGTATCTGACAGTCTTAAATATGAAGAACTATTTGAGTTTTTTTACTGAGACTGAGACTGTGGGAAGTAGTTATCTAACTGGCATGCCCCTAATAAGCTATTGTAGCTGAGTTGGGATCCAATTTGTAAACGCAATTAGAAGGGTGTCAATACCATGCCACTGGTAAGGACAAGCTGTGAGTGACCCTCGTCTAGCAGTGTCCCCATAGAAGAATGGTGGGACTCTCATCTGACAGTGTTAATCCATCTCATCAACCCTCAACTGTCAGTATTGATGTCTCAACCTATGCTAGCTACATAGTTTTGGAATGCAATGATTGCTTCTAAGAATCACACCCTCATCTGGTAGTGTGTGTTCCCATTCTTGGGTTCACTCTGTGCTGAATCCTAGTCCCATTTGAATAGACACTGATCTGATTACACTAGACTGAACTGGTCTTAATTCACTGAGCTCCGTGGACTGATGGAATACTACTAAGATCTGATAACTGACTGAGACTACTGAGATTACTGGATTGATACTGAATTTACTGAGTTTTCCTGAGTCATGTGACTGACTGAATTCTACTCATCATGGCTTGACTGAGAGTATCATGAAAAATGGCACTGGCTCTAGGCACACAGCTAAATTATCGAGTACAAGCACCCCCAGGACTCGATAGCATGAAACTGACAAGACTTGACACTTCTTGACACATAACCATAGTCAACAATTCATAGTACTATCATTGGGGATTATCATGAAGTATTTGCATTCCATAAGCTTATATATGAATAGGAATGCATATAAATATGTCATAATTTCATAAGCCTAATCTCATGAGGATTAAATCAATCCATTACAATGCATAACAATAGCATGAGAGTCATTTTGAACATAAGAGTAAAACATGGATTCATCATTTAGGTTCTATTGAGTCATAAGGCATAATTCTTATTCTCTTAGGCATTTTATCAAACACCTAGGATTCATAACTTAGGGCATAGGAATGATCATCAATTAACATATCATAATTCCATACAACAACTCAATTGATAGGTTTTCAAGCCACATACTAACATATTTTCATGATATTTATTAAGGACTTCAACTTGGAAATCGAACATCAATATAAACATGGATATAATTCAATTCATACCATGGAATTAAAAGTTTATATTTCTAAAAGGGTTTCTTGAGCTTCATAGATGAAAGGAACTCATGAATCAACACTTGACATACCTTGGATGGAAGTTTCTTGAAGATTACTGGTGGAATCTCTTGGATTAGGACCTTACATTGAAAACTCTAGACTTGTTCTTGAGGGAATTTGAGAGAAACAACTATATTTTGGTGAAAACCTAGCTGAATCTCGTGTTATAGGCATATATAGGGGTGGGAAATTAACCCTTTTACCCTTAAAAATGCGGACATTTAATGACTGAAAATTGGGCATCGATGCGATACCCGACACGTAGCGCCATGATTGCACCAAGCCTTGGTTGTTTAACTGGCAGTCCCTACAACAATGCTAACCAATGCGATAGGCGATGCGGCACGCCAAGATAGTGTTGGTCCACTATTTTGGGACACCAAACGTGGCTAAACGAGTTCCAAAAAATCCAAAACTTGTTCGGGAATACCTATTGACCTCCTTGATCATGAATCATCAAAAATACGGACCATTAAAGGATGTTAAGTTTGCAAAATGAGATTGCCAACTTTCGAAGGCCAAAATAAACTAAGTCTGAAAACTTAGCTAGAATTTTCTAAGTCTAGGACCCCTTGGCAAGCTTAAAGGACTGAATTTAGCTTAGAAATTTTGCGGGGTCTTACACTTATAGAGTTGAACTTTTTTGCAGGATCCTAAAGCAAGTAAAATAATAAAGGATTTCCTAAATGTTCTGTAGCCTCCTTATAAAAGTGTGGCGAGCTTCACACCATAAAAGGACTCTATCGAATGCAACTTTTTAGACATCCTAGGACACTTGAATCAAATTCTCTGATACAAAGTTTGTTATGACTCGAGTCGATACCTTAATCAAGATATGGTGCTATAACCACAAGTGGCCTCAAGTTAACCCTTGGCATAGCATAACTAAGTATATTATACAAAATTTGAGCGAAAGCTGTAATGAGATCATGAGATAAATTCTAAAACATTTCTGAAAAATTTGAATGAACAATTACCAAGCTCGAATGGCCAATATAAACCATACTCTAATGTTGAAAAACCTCTAACATTAAATAACACAGTATACCAAGACAAGGCCCCAACTAACCATAAAACAATGTCTAATCTAACAAAGAAACAACTACACTAAGTCCTAGAAAGATGAGGACTCACCTATACTTGAGTTTGAGCTAGTGGAAACTAGCCACGTACGTAAGAGAGAGCACCAAAATTTACATCACATGAAAGGAAAAAAAAGGTATGTGATCAGTTTGTTTAAATGTAGGAAAATTATCAAATGCACAAGGACATAGCATTAATGTGCATTAATAAAATTTACGAAGTTGTAGATTTCATAAGAGTTCATATCAATCGAAAGTAAAATGGTTTAAAGACTAAAAATAAGACTTTTCTTAAAACCATACATGTTAATATTCATATCATATGAGAGCGTATAAGGATCATATCATGAAAACCATAAAAGTGAAGCTAAATCTCATAGATGTGAGTTTCTTATAACCTACATAAGCCATATGAACATTATGGAGTCCAGTGTCATACACCCACACTGAAAAAGGTTGCTCTAATCTACCAAAGTTAGAACCATAAATGTAAGTAACCCTAAAATATGCCTAAAAAGGGACAAAGGTGTCAACCATAACTAATGAAAGACCCTTATGTTATGTGGCAAGTAGTTGTAGAACTTGGGTTTATTATGAACCTTGGTTCTCTTAGTCATAAATACTAATGCCAAAACAAGTTCATAACATATGCTTAGAACATACATAAATCATTCTTATTCATGCATAAATCTTGAATCTTTAAAATGATTCATATCTCATAACTATCATGGAATTTTCCCTTCTTTGGGGTTATTCGAGTTTCTTGAAAATTCAAAAATGTCATAAAGGTTATAAAATCATGCTTGAGATATTGATTTCCATAAAACCAATGCTTAAGAATCATAACTTTAGTGTTTATAGGAATCATGGAATATGTTTCGTAAAAAAATGAGTTTAAAAGTGGGTTTATAAATCCTAACCTTAGTCTTAAACATGGAAAGCTAGATGTTTTGGATGTGGAGAATGAAAGGAAAACTTCATTAAAGTTGTACACACCTTAGTTACTCCAAATTCACACAAAAAAATTGATATTGGAAGAAGAAGGACCATAATTACTATACTTGACTTTTGGAGATAGGTTTCCTTGAGAATCCTTGATGTCTGAGGATGAAAAGAGGAGAAAAAAATAACCTAGGGCTAAAATAAATAGAAAAGAATGAAATTTTTTATTAAAAAAATGACTTTTTAGTGTATATAATGTTTTCCCTGTGTGTTGGCATGCAGTTGGGCACACATGGTAGTCTCACAACCTTTCTGTGCTGCCGCACAGATGGGTTTGCATAAAAAGTAGTTTTCTTGTCTTCCTATAGCTGGTTGTGCATCCTGCACAATGCCTATTAAAATGTGCACAACTTCTTGGATAGAGTTTAGATTTACAAATAGTCTAGGGTTTTGGAAACAAGACCCGAAGGCCCTTAATTTGGTAGTTATTGGGTCTCGTAACTCTTCATATTCTAAGAGTAATTCTTGTTTAAAATTGACCTTCGTAAAATCTTATATTGAAACTTAATTGTTAAATAAGTTTCCAAATAAACTTTGAGCTAGAGGATTTTTGTGACCTTAATTCACCTCTAAAGCTCTTCCCACACTGAAGAATTGATCTTACCACCTAGGTAAAGAGGAAGTGTCACGATCCAAAAAAATTGAGGTCATGATGGGATCTACCACGGCCCTACCTTAGTAGATAATCATACACCCAAAAAGATAAAAATGTTGAAAACAATAATAAATAAAGCAAGACGCGACTTCTAGAACGAAGTTAGATCACACATAGGCAAAATATTGTGGAAGTATGAACAAAATGCATGTCATCCCCAAAATCCGGTGCCATAACTGTAGAGCATCTATTAAATACAACTGAAATACCAAAATATAAAGCCTTCTATCTCCAAACATACATAAAGACGTGAATGTAGATAAGAGGAGGTCTAGAGTCAACTTTGAACTCCTAGAGCAGACTCGTACCTCAAAAATTATAAATAGCACAAAATCAGTATCCGTGTGTTGTACTCATACTAGTATTTCCACCAAAAGGGCACGGTAGGAGAGAGTACGGTCCATTTACTCTCAGTAAAAATTATAAGCCAACCTGTGTGTTGTACTCATACTAGTATTTGCACCAAAAGGGCATGGTAGGAGAGAGTACGGTCCACTTACTCTCAGTAAAAATTATAAGCCGACTGAGCAAAGCAAAAAATAATATAAGTAAATAAATACTTTGAACACATCACCTGCAAACAGAAATGTTCCCAAATGGTACCTCACAACGTTTGTACTAATAGTTTTAATATATATATATATATAATCAAAGGACATATTCATAGACAATAGTACATAGAAGCTCATTACACGTGAACTAACACATAAAGGAAACATGTGAAATACGTATGAAATACAATGCAAGGGATGATTCAATGAATGCTTTGAAAGTCATCACATTACAATCTATATACACATGCTTTGAAAGTCATCACATTACAATCTATATACACCTATCGAACCTCAGTTCTCTCGAGATAGGACCCATGAGGGATTAGCAACCCCTATATTGTCTCATAATTTCCACAATCTCATCCCCATATCTCAATCTACTCGATCGACACATCCCTCGGTCTAGGCATTTTTAAAAGTGTCTTATTTTCTTTCAAAAATCTGAGTTTCTCAGTGATACTGATATCTCATGAATGTGTATGTATGAAATAAAGATAATATGCTCACAATCAAACTAGTATGAAGATCACCTATCCATTCAATACGTATACAAGTAAGCTCACAAATAATCTCAATATGTTAATAATTCATGATATCAGTTCTAATTTGGTACCATTGGAAATAAACATGCATGTAAGACACAACTAATATCATATAAACCTACAAACTTGGGTATTTTATCATAATAAAGGTATTTGAATGCACAAACAAGGTCAATGATGTCAAATAAAGCCCCCGCATGGCAACACGCAGTATAAGAGATTTGAAGGCAACAGCAACAAGAATACAGGACTCTCACTAGCACACAACATTAATAAAAATCTCATAAAACAATTTTTATAGTTATTTCCCCAAACCCATAGCATGTTTTACGTGTTTATTAACTACCCGAGGCAGTCTGAAGAAGGGTAAGCCATAACCTACATCAAAGTGTTGAAATCCAATTCTAAAGTCCTTCAAGAAATAATTTCCCCTTTTTAAAACAGTTTTAGAATCAACTAGAACATACATATATAGAATCTACACATTAAAAGGAAGATAACAATACTCATATTGACCATATTTGAGATGGGTTCAAAACGGACTAGAAAATGAGTTCAAAAACAAGAAGGTAGAGTCAAAACTTTATTTTAGAATAGTTCCTTAAGGTTATAGGAGACTACAGTTGAAAATACTTGTGAAAAGGGATTTAAAATGAGGTCCAAATAGAAGAAAAACAAATTTTAGGCTTTATGGGCAAAATTCTAAAAACTTCATTTTGAAATAAAGATTAAACAGTATTTTAAAAGACAAGAACAATAGAAACTAGTGAAAATAAGAGTTTGGAGCTTATCCAAGCTCAAATGGCGAAGGAAACCCTAAAAATTGCCAAAATTCAAAGTTTTGAGGTCAAAAAATTATCGTATTTGCTAAAAAGAAATATTTATATTATTTTACAAATAGTGTCTCGTAGTCGCGAACCCCTACCTTGCAATCGTGAGGGCCAACATTGATTGGCAATCGAACTGGTCATCGTTGTCGCGTATCTAGGCCTCGCGATTGCGATGGGTCAACCCGACCTGGTCCACTGATTAAACCTTTATGATTGTGGCACCACTACTATGCAATCGTAATGCATGCTGCCATTATGGCTGACATTTGAACACGTGTCCATGCAATCGCGATGAAGGGCCTGATGCACCAGAAAATCTGTTCCAGCATATTTTCCAAGTGAAGAAATGCTTCTGAACAGACACTTGTGATTCATTTGGGACCTCAGTGGAACAAACCATATATGATACTAGGCTTTTTTTATGTTCTAGACTCAATGCCAACATCATATTTTTTTAAAAAGATTATTTTCAACAAATTAGCCCCCGGGACCCTCTTTTAGGTAAATTTCACTAATTTTTAAATGAAGGGCCAAAATACAAACTAAAGGTTTTGAACCCTAACCAATTCTGTTACTAACCCCAATTTGAAATTCCAGATCTAATGGAACTTTTCAAATCTCCATTTGGCACTCAAAACATTAAATGTTGACTGAAGTCAAATATAGAACTTTTAAAGCCTCAAAACATCTCAAAACTCTCCCAAACCGTTCCAAAGGCATTGAAACTATGTCAATCATCCCCACACCCCAAAACCAACATATAGCAACTATAAATAAAGGAAAAATAGTCAAATCACATAAAAAGAAAAATCTCATGAATCAGGTCTTTAGAATATCTACCAATAACATTCTAGTTCGTCCTCGAACTAAAAAACAAGGGAATACCTGAATTTATGAAGAATGGGGGGTATCTACTACACAATATAAATTGACCTTCCAAGTAGCCTCCTCGATAGGGCGGTGTCTCCACTGAATCTTAACCATAGAAATATCTCTTGAATTCGACCTTCTAACATCCCTGGATAATATGGAAAATGGCTCTTTGACAAAGGTGAACCTTTTATCCAATTAAACCGAATCCCAGTGAAGCACATGATACCCCTCTAGAATATAGCAACAAAGTATTGATACATGAAAAATTGAATGAACGACTGAAAAGTCTGGAGGCAAGGCAAACTCATAAATTTCTCAACTATTTGAAGAATATCAAATGGCCCGACATATGTGGAGCTAAGATTTACCTTCTTCCTGAATCTCATTATGGATTTTATGGGAGACACATGTATGAGAACTCAATCACCAATCCCAAACTTCAAGCCATGAAGTTTGCGGCCAGTATAGCTCTTTTTCCTACTCTAGGGTGGCTGAAGCCTATCCCAAATCACCCAAACTCTATCCATAGACTCGCGAATCAAGTTTTTACCATGGGTTTTGGCCTCTAAAGTCTCAAACCAACCAATCAAAAAATGACAACACCTACCATATAACGCCCAAAAAGGTGCCATTTCAATAATTAAATAGTATATATTATTATAACCAAACTCTGCTATGGCTAAATGTTTTTCTAGGTGACCTCCAAAGTCCATAAGAATTGCGCGAAACATATCTCTCAAGACCTAAATAGTCTACTCCTGCTGACCGTCAATCTAGGGGAGAAAATCTTTGCTAAGGTCAACTTGAATATCCAACTTCTTCTGAAATATCCTCCAAAATCTAGAAGTGGACACAGATCCTCTATCGGAGATAATAGGCACAAGTACTCTATGAATACAAACTATCTCCCAAACATAGATACGAGCCAACCTCTTAGCACTAAAATAGAAACTAAATAGGAATGAAATAGTTTGATTTGGTCAATTAATTGACCCAAATATCGTCAGACCTATGAGAAGTTTGAGTCAACCCACTCACGAAATCCATAGTATCTTCTCCTACTTCCACTCAGAAATGGGTAATCTCTAAAGTAAACCATCCAGTCTCATATGTTCAGCCTTTGCCTGCTGACAACGCAAGCAATGAGCTACAAATTCCACTATATCCTTCTTCATGACACCCTACTAGTAATGTTGCTTTGAATCATAATACATCTTGGTTACCCATGGTAAAATAGAACATCAAAACAATGTGTTGCAATACCCCGTACTTCTACCTAGCTTAAAATCATCCCAAAAATGTTAAAGACTTACTTTAAAAGATGAATCCACTTTTATACATGTGGAATTTTCAATATTTTAACATTTTGTTGTGTGGGAAATTGAATAAGCTTTTCATCGATACCAAATTCACCAAAATTTGATAATCGGGTAAGAAGTTATGGCGATTTAAAGTTTTAGTCGTTAAACACCGTCATGCAGGCCAGTAGCACGTCGCGGAGTGTGTCAAAATAGCAATTATCAATTTTCAGTGTTGCTTCATGATAGTGGTATGTCGCGCCAAAGAACCAGTTCACAATTTTCCAATTCCAATAAGGGACCGCGATCCTAGCGCATCGCGCCATGGGTGAAATTCGCATCCAGTGCTGGTACGCGATTCCACTGCGTCGCGTCGTTAGCCCAGTTCCTAGTTCAATTTCTACTGACATGGCGTGATAGTGCCGCGTCGGGCCAGCCTGCCAATTTGGGAATTTTGACAAAAAATAAATATTTCGTCCAGGGATAAATTGGTCTTTTCCCAAGGTTTTAACACGTCCAGGTGCCGGATTTAATCCCTAAAAATGTTTTAAATTATTATTTACTCACTTTTTCCCCAAATCAAGAATATTCTCTCCCAAGAAACAAAACCCTAGCTCTTAAGAATCAAGGTCAAGATCAAGAATTTCTCCAAGAACCTTTAAGGAATTACGTTCTATGGTATGTCAAGTGTTGATTCATGGGTCCCTCTCACCCATGAAGCTCAAGAATCTCTTTTCAAAATCTCAAGATTGTGTATTTATGAATGTTCATGATTTAGTTGAATTAAAATTCATATTCATATTATTGTTGGGTTTTGATTCATGTTTTAAAGTACATATTCCAATGATTGATCCTAGTATGTGATGATTTGCATAATATTCATCATAAACCCTTCAAATTGCAAATTGATTTATACAACCATGATAATTAAATGCATTGATGATGGTATAACCAAAGTATGCTCTCCATGTGTTTGATAAAATGCCTATGTGAAGGAAAAGTGTCATTATAGCATGTTAATATAAAATTCCCATATATGTACAAGTTAATGCATGCCAAGTGTTTGATGAAATGTATTAGTCAATAAATTATGGATATATATATATATATGTAGCCATTGTTGTGCTTTTGAATTTGTTCCATGATTTACTTTTGTGCTATCGAGTCCTGGGGATATTTATACCCGACAATTTAGTTGTGTGCCTAGAGCTGGTGTCAGTTTCATGATAATCTCAGTCACGCCATGATCAGTAGTATTCTCAGTCAGTTTCAGTACTCACTAGAATTCAGTCAGTTACATGACTCAGGAAAATTCAGTAATCTCATGAACTCAGTGAGTTAATAGAATTCAGTAGTATTCAATCAGTCCACGAATCTCAGTGAACTCAGTCCAGTTCATCTCAGTATAATCAGTTCATTGTATATTCAGTTGGGAGTAGGATTCAGCACCGAGTGAACCCAAGGATGGGAACTCACCTACCAGTAGAGGGTATGATTCTTAGAAGTAGTCCTTGTGTTCCAGAACTACGTAGCTACTGTAGGTTGAGACATCAAAAACCTATCAGATGATGGTTGATGATGTGGCTTAACCTGTCAGATAAGGGTCCCACCATTCTTCTTAGAGTACTTGTCAGATGGGGGTCACTCACAGCTTGTCCTTACCAGTGGCGCGGTATTAACACCCTTCCAATTGGGGTTACAGATTGGACCCCAACTCAGCTATAATAACTTATTAGGGGCATGTCGGTTAGATAACTACTTCCCACAGTCTCAGTCTCAATCTCAGTAAAAGAACTCAGATAGTTCTTCAGATTCAGGACTGTCAGATACCGTCACATAGTTCAGTACAGAACTCAGCTAATTCTATTAGAATCAGGACTGTCAGACACAATCACTCAGTTAACACAAAACTTATGTTATCATTATTTAGATTCAGTATTATCATGACTTCAGTTACAGTTCACGTATCCATGTATATATTCTCACACAGTCATGTTCATGTCAGTCTGTTATAGTTCATGCATATGAACCTTTGCATTCAGCTTACCTCACTTGCATACCAGTACATTCTCACGTACTGACGCATACTTTTCTTTTGCGCTGTGGTGTTTTATACCATAGGTTCATAAGCACGAGCTCCAGAGCATCCTTAGTAGATTAGACATTCAGCAGACAGACTAGAAGTGAGTCCTCATCATTCGAGGATGTTATTATTGATTATTTTATTCTTTCAGTACTTAGTTTATTTTAGTAGTTGGAGTTAGTTGGGGACATGTCCCATCAACTCCTTATTCAGACAGTTCAGAGGCTTTCAGATTTTAGCATGTTTAGACAGTTATTTTTGTTGTGTTGGTATTGATAAATTGTATTTTTAGATTTATGTTTTTATCATATATTTGAACCTTATGACCTTTCAGCCTCTTATTCCACATTTATACAGTTATTATGCAGTGCTCAGTTATAGATATCAGTCATGGGTTAGCTTGTGGTCCTTCGGGGTCACGAGCACCGTGTAGCGTTCCGAGTACCAGATTCAGAGTGTTACATGTGCCTCCTCCAAAATCAATATCACCCATACACCAACTCTTGGCACTCAAAATTGGCCACTAATCCTCAAAACACCATTCGAATCGGGAGATATTATCCTTGTCACTCAAAACCTTATCTTGAATCACCCTCAAATCATCATCATAAATTGGTGAGCTTGAATTCATTCCATCAAACAAGATCTAGCATCAACATAGGCTAAAAGATGCCCTGGTGTGGAAATATAAAGCCTAACCATTTGGTTAGCTAACGACTAAACCTCCAAGGATAAAGGCCACTTCTAATTCATGAGATGAGCTAAGATCCCCATGCTAGTTGTCTTATGGCTCAAGGCATCCGCAATCACATTAGCCTTACTCAGGTAATAAAGAATAGTGTGATCATAATCCTTAAGTAACTCAAGCCAATGCTATTGTTTCATTTAATATCTTGTTGATTGAAGAAGTTCTACAGACTACGATGATCTGAGAAAATCTCACAATAGACTTTATATGAGTAGTGTCGCCACAACTTCAACATAAATATTACGACTGCCAACTCTGAATCTTGGTAGGAATAGTGGGCCTAACCCAATCACGAATCGTCGCTATCATGGATGGATCAACCATAATGCCATCCTTGGTTACCACATAACCCAATAAAGAGAAAGAATCCAACCAAAACTCCATGAACGTTACTAGGGCATCATCAACCCAAAATACATGACCAAAAACTCATAATGACCATGTCGAGTCTAAAAAGTTGTCTTTGGGACATTTGAAGCTCTAATCTTTAGATGGTGATACTCGAATGTCAACTCAATCTTGGAAAAAATGAAAGCACCCTAAAACTGGTAAAGCAAATCATCAATGTGGGGAAAAGTATATTTTTTCTTAACTGTCTGTTCACTTGCCTATAGTCAATATGCATGCGCATAGAACCATTTTTCTTCTTCACAAACAAAATAGGAGCACCACCAAGAGATACACTAGGTCTAATAAAACCCATACTCAATAAATCCTATAACTTCTCCTCAAATTCCGTCAACTCAGTCGATCCACCCTATAGAGAGAAATGGAAATGTGATTGGTGTCTATCTCCACATCAAGTAGAAAATTAATATCACAATTCGGAGGTATAGCAGGAAAATCCATAGGAAATATATCCAAAAACCCCTGAATAACTCAAATAAAAACAATACGAGGCGAGGAAGCAATATCAGTATTACAAATATAAGCCAAATAAGACAAGCACCCTCATTCTACCATGCTACAAGCATATAGAAAAGATATAACTCCCATCGGACTTGAATTAAGAGTACCTTTCTAAGCTAACCTTGGTACACTTGGCGTAGCTAAGGCCACTGTCTGGGAATAATAATCCAATACTACATAATGGGGAGCTAACCAATCCATGCCTAAGATAACATCAAAGTCAAGTGTATCTAGGATAATCAAGTCTACCCAAGTCACACACCCCATACATGTGACTATAAAATATTGGTACACTCAATCCACCACTGAAGAATCTCCTACGGGTCTAGATACATGTAAATGTATAGCAAGGGACTCACTTAGTCACTTGTAGCATCAAAACCAAAAGCAAAATATATAGACACATAAAAGAATGTAGACTCAGGGTAAAATAACATGAAAGTGGATTTGCAGTAAATCAGGACAAACCTATAATGATTATATCAGAGGCCTCTACCTTGGGGCTTTAGGTATAGCATAACACCATCTGTATCCGCTCTCAAATTAGTCAACCCTGTGACCACTACCATGAGCTCCCCTACCTCTACCCCAAGCACCTCTAGCATTACCCCTACCACTGTAAACCACCTCTAACTACATATATAAGAGTAGGGTGAAGATGAAGCTAAGAACCCTGTTAGGCATGATCTAATATCATGTCATTTGAAGCTGCAAAAACCGAAGGTCTACCACCTGATCCTAGAAAAGTATCCTTCATTGGCCTACATTGATAACTATGAGAACATCTACTAGAGAAATCTCTACCTCGAGAGGAATGCCCACTAAATTTTCCCTGACGGCGCACCTTCTTGGTTCCTTCTTGAGTAGCCTGGGTAATAGACTCGATCAACTTGGCATGATCGATAATACTCTAAAAAGAAGCCCTTAAAATATCATTTTTCCAACAGATAAGGACCCTCTAAACCATTCACAAACTTTTGAATCCTATCGGAAATGAGTGGAGATACTGGTGACTATATATCTGGATAAATCATGCAAATACTCGATAATAATCATGGAACCCTGCCTCAGATCAAACAGATCCCACATATGACTTCTGAAGTTGTACAGCATAAATATCTATAAAAAGGCCTCAGAAAACCAAGTCCAAGTCATAGCAGGCAAACCCAAAGACCTACAACTAGCTAGAGACCTCTAACAATCCCTGGCCACATCTATCAACTAATAGGTAGTAGAAGAAACTCTATGAGACTCAAAGGGTCCAAGATTATGAAGTTTCTCTTGGCAATCAATCAAAAACTAATAGGCATTCTGAACAACCATTCCACTAAACTTGGAAGGAGCCAAGCAGATAAACCTGTTAGACGTCTTCTGATCATCAGAAGACATCACATTACCCCAAAGCAACTGGAAGAATAGCTAGTCTGGAAGGAAATAAATACACATATGGGGGTACCATAGATAATGGTTGTACACTAGAAGCAGGAATACCATAAGCAGATATTGATATAGATGGAAAAACACTATTCAAAGTCTAAAGAATACTAGATGCACTCATTGGAACACCACCAAGATGACTCAAGAGATGAATCAATAGATCCTGAAAATTTGGCAGTCAACTGAACTCAGGGGACCTGAGCTAGCATCACACCCCCTGTCTGATAGTCCTCTTGAGCATAATTAACCATAGGCTTGGGAGAGTCCTCCTTAAAATATTCTCTGATGGGGAAGCTCCTTATTCCCTTCCTCTATCTCTAGGTCGACCATGACCGTTGCTCATTCTCTAATCGAGGTTCCCATATTGAGTGCTAGATCATCATCCTTGGAACTAGTCCTCACCATATGTGTAGAAAAAATATGGAAGACAAGTTTAGAATGTTAGGTATGAACAACCCACATGACAAGAAATCAAATTAGATAAGTTTTCTAGACATCTTATAGTCTTGCGAACATAGATATGGGCATCTACGTAGCTGATAAAGCTCAAACTATACTCTTGAATGGGTGTAAGCGATCATTGTCAATATAAAACACAACTAGGTTGGGATCGAATCCCACAGGGAATAGGGTGTGAACTTCTATTTGTTTACGAAATACTTTACTGGTAGTTTACTGTTTCCGAAAATAGAGGTTTAAGTTTCACAGAGAGTCAATTGTCACTTTTAATATTTTAGTGTTTGTAACCAAGAAAATGGGAGACTAGAGTTATGTTCACCATGGTTTTTGGGAATTGACAGATACTAGGTAATGCTTAAGACTCTTGAAGTAAGTAGAAACAACAGAATATCCCTGACGACGATACTATCTGACTTATCTCTCGACCTCACCAGACAATTTATTATCTAATTCTCTCAAACTTAGATAACTTATCTATTTCCAATAGGATTTTATCTCAGGTAGATTAATCCAGTTACAGCATCAATCATTAAACAGAAGGTTGGTAGCTTTCGAGTCCCTGTTGATAATTCACGTCCTCTAGTTTATTTCTCTGTTAAAAGCAAATAAGCCTAAGGCATAACCTATTGTTTGCAACCAATAGATTCAAGTTAAAGAAACAGAATTTCAAGATGTCCTACTACTCTTTGAATCCTTTAAATACCTAGCATCATATCAAACCCTAATCCATGGATCCCAAACTCGGACTAATAGAATTAGCCGCTCATGATTTGATGAATGAAATAACAAGTTGGATTCATGATAATATGGATAGTTTACTAATGTATGAAACCCAACAAGTATTTATTCAATTCAATCACAAGATAAAAACCCACAATAATTGATAAGTGTTTGGAAAGAAAACAAGAAAAATATCTGATGAAAAGGATGAAGCAATTTTACGTACGACCCTCCGAGTTAATTGTCTAATAGTTTCTCCATCATACAAATCCAAAAAAGATCCTTTAAAAAACCTAAAACAAGTCTTTAAATAGTTAATTCTAAATAAGGAAACAAAAATTAAGATTTCAATTTTCTCTTTGGAATAGTCGACGGCGATCTTAAAGGCGTGTCAGACGTCTGACGACGTGTGTAAGATATCGTCAAAGATTCCAGTGAATTTTTATATTCTGAGTCTTCTGACGGCAAATCTGAAGGTGTGTCAATTAAGTGACGGCGCATGAAAAATGTCGTCACATCTTCATTGGAAATCATAATGTTCTGCTTCGAGTTGACGGCAATTTTGATGCTTTATCACAGTTGCGATGGCGCTTCAAAAAAGTCGTCACATGTCACTTTAATTCTTCAAATTTTGTCTACACTTGACGGTGACTTTTACAGTCTTTCACATATCTGACAGCGCTTCAGAAATGTCGTCAGCTTTACTTCAGCTTATTTGTACCAGATTCTAACTGATTTGTTCTTCTTTCCTTTTGTTTCCTCCCCTATCACTCATATTTGCATTAACACAATAAAAACTAACAAAAGTTGCTTAAGACTTTGCAATTATTACGAGTTAAAAGCCTCAAATGTGTTAGCATCTTCTCACACATCAACACCCTCAACTTAAAATAACTGTTTGTCCTCAAGCAACCAAAACATAACTAGGAGTATACAAAGTACAATTCGGCAGCTAACTACTCTTATCAGGTCAGACTACATGCACCATATCCATGATCAATCAAAGTAAAATCAACTATGTCTAGTATTTGAAAACGACCATGTAACTCACAAGTATCTAGATATGGAAAAAATCTCAGCTATAACAACCTAGAACATACCCAAATTACATTATCCGAACAAAGTAGTTATTACCAACATACCTAGTGTGCCCTCACAACAAAGGAATCCCTTTTTCACTCATATTCATATGTATAGACATAGGGATGAACATAAGACTCTCTCTCAGAATGAAGTTCCAACATTGCGCATCAAATTCCATAGGCTTGCCCTTATAGTCAGTACCTAAGTCTTCAGAAAAGTCAGTTAGAATCATTATAGGGATTTTCTTAAGCTTGTAACATAGGCTAAGGGCTGGTATGATATTCATGTGTATTTCATAGTGAATACACCTCCTTGGCACTACATTCAATCTTGGGGTTTCAACTTTTGACCTTCTTTTCCTCCCTCTTTTATTTGTCAAGCATGCTTAAGATGGGTGTTGTCTGTTCAACCATTACATTAACTTTTTCAGTTTTTCTCTTTTCCTATTTTTTTTGTCACTGCACCCAACTTGTTATTAATTTTCCTTCTTTTAACTCTCTTCATACTCATATTGCATCACGCACCCCTATAGTAGCCACCCTCGACTATGTTATTTGCCTAAGTCAAGGTGCATAGTGTCCAAGGAGGTCTAGGGCCAAAACAGGTTCATTATGATGTAATGGGAAGGTGAAAAGCGTACAAGAAAGAACTAGGCTATTTAGTCTCAAAAAGGGATCAAGGGATATTATTCACAATTGGAAGGTCATTTAAGCTAAAATGGGTTAACATGCAAAAATGGCCTATGATCCTTTCCTAACGCCTATCCTATGACTATAGCATGACTAACTGGGCAAGTTCTGGATTCAACGCACAACGGGAACTGAGTAAGACCTTACACGCACATGGCACACAAGTATATCGCATATCACTACTTATCCGTTTCATGCATTTGTTTTCTACAGGTTATTCATTTGCCATATTAATGCCACAAATAGATACACAGTGGTCACAATAGATGCAATCCACACAGTACACAACAGATCAGACCACTAGATAGATACTCAAAAATTACAAAAGTAAGCTAACTTTCTCAAGTACTTGTACTACTCCTAATTATCTACAGAACATGTTACAACAACAGTTTCCCTACACTCTCAACTTAAAATTAAGAAATATAAAGCATTAAGGGTTAGGATATACTTGAAGACAGTCAAGCCTGTGGATCCAGGGTCTCCGAACCTGCTACTGCATCATCTGTTGTCTTCCCCTCACTCGTAGCATTTTCCTTTGCAGTGGTTGGAGCCTGGCTCAATGAAGCACCTGCAGCCCTAGCTCTGATGGATTCTTCCCATTTCTCCGTGTCAGCCAGAGACTCCAATCGTTCCCTTTTCAAGTATTCCTTTTTTGCCTTATTCTTTTCTTTTTTTTAGGTTTTCTCTCCGCTTCACTATCCGGCTTATCTCTCTTGTTCTTGCCTTTCTTTTCCCTTTTTTTTCTTCTTTTTCTTTGGGAATCTGTAGTAAGATCAAGGATAGGAATTTCTTCCTCTACACCACGCATGGCTGATACTATTGGCGCTATAATTTGGTGCTTCTACAGTATCCCAACCTTAGACTTCACCTTGTCCAATGCAGCCCTGAAAGTGGCAAGATCAGCACCTGTCATCTCTCTTGCCCGAGCATCGAATCTGTTCTCTAGATTGCCACCCACCCAGGAAAAGACATAAAAGGTTCAAGTGCAGCCTTGATTCTTTTATCCACAGCAGCAGCAAACTATTTGGAGAAGGCTTGTAGTTTTACCTCACACCAATTTGCTTGCCTAGCAACCTTCCTAATATCAATCGGCTGAAATGCAAAACCGATTGCTGTTGGAGGTACTGAGGTAGTCGGCTCACTTTGAGGCACTAAGACTGACTGAGCTAAATATGTTGGTCGTGGTGGTACATCTTCAGAGCTTTTCACCCCCATATCTGGGGCTGAAACAGTCTCAGTGACTGAAGGATCTGTTGCGCCAACTGCATCTCGATCAAGTCACAAGCCCGTCTGAATTTCATCTTTTTGACAGGTTTATGGGTCTTCTTGGCATGTAACTCAACATCAATACCTAAAATCTCAGGTACATTAGATGTTTCACACAACCTAGTAATTAGACATGGGAATGGATATGGAGCATCGGGTCTTGCGGGCCGAATCTTGATCTTTTCCGCTATAATTTCTCCAAAATCCAAGGGAGTTCTATCTATCAAGCATGCGACCAATATTGCTCTATATCTCTCGGTGGGTATCAAATGAATTCGTACTAAACCCCACCAAAATCTTGCCAATGAATTTAGAGATGTTTTGGTTATTTTTTCTGCAGGATTATTCAGCCACTCAGGCCCCCATCTGCTATGAGAGTCGCTAGCCATTTGCGTTGATTTTCTTGATGCTTCAATTAGGCATAGAAGATAGGTAAGGTGGCTCGTGGGACGAAGGATGGACCATGAAGAAACCTGTTTATGGTGGCGTCTGATACATCCACCCTCACTCCACGTACTGTAACTTTGGCCGGTAGAGGCTTATCTGAAGTTCAATCCCCTTCTTTGCACATATTTTCCACCGTAGCCTGGTAGTTCACGTAGAACTCCCGAACTAACGAAGGACAGTAAACACCGCTTCCCCTAGTAGTCCACTCCAGGCCATAATCCTTGAGTTTTTGCATCACCTCAGGGTATCTGATCAACCCTGTAGTGATAATCATCTTCTTCTCTAAAATTGGCCTTCGAGCACTTCTTCGATTTGTTCTGCGAAGTCCGTCCCAAAAGATTGTTTCAGCTCAAGGGATTTGCCATCTCACATTGTTCCTAATCTCGGGGTTTTTGTATTTCACCAAAGTTCCCCGTACTGGAGAATCCTTATACCTTGCTGCTCCGATGATAGTGATTCAGACTCAGTTTCTTAATCATGGTTAAACACCGTCATGCAGGCCAGTAGCACGTCGCGGAGTGTGTCAAAATAGCAATTATCAATTTTCAGTGTTGCTTCATGATAGTGGTATGTCGCGCCAAAGAACCAGTTCACAATTTTCACATTCCAATAAGGCAACGCGATCCTATTCCTTCTCTTCAGAGCTTTTCACCCCCACATTTGGTGCTGAAACAGTCTCAGTGACTGAAGGATCTGCTGCGCCAACTGCATCTCGATCAAGTCGCAGGCCCGTCTGAATTTCATCTTTTCTGACAGGGTTGTGGGTATTCTTGGCATGTAACTCAACATCAATACCTAAAATCTCAGGTACATTATATGTTTCACACAACCTAGTAATTAGACATGGGAATGGATATGGAGCATCGGGTCTTGCGAGCCGAATCTTGATCTCTTCCGCTATAATTTCTCAAAAATCCAAGGGAGTTCTATCTATCAAGCTTGCGACCAATATTGCTCTGTATCTCTCGGTGGGTATCAGATGAATTCGTACTAAACCCCACCAAAATCTTGCCTATGAATTTAGAGATGCTTTGGTTATCTTTTCTGCAGGATTATTCAGCCACTCAGGCCCCCATCTGCTATGAGAGTCGCTAGCCATTTGCGCTGATTTTCTTGATGCTTCAATTAGGCAAAGAAGATAGGTGAGGTGGCTCGTGGGACGAAGGATGGACCATAAAGAAACCTGTTTATGGTGGCGTCTGATACATCCACCCTCACTCCACGTACTGTAACTTTGGTCGGTAGAGGCTTATCTGAAGTTCTATCCCCTTCTTTGCCCATATTTTCCACTGTAGCCTGGTAGTTCGCGTAGAAATCCCGAACTAATGAAGGACAGTAAACACCTCTTCCCCTAGTAGTCCACTCCAGGCCATAATCCTTGAGTTTTTGCATCACCTCAGGGTATCTGATCAACCCTGTAGTGATAATCTTCTTCTTCTCTAAAATTGGCCTTCGAGCACTTCTTCGATTTGTTCTGCGAAGTCCGTCCCAAAAGATTGTTTCAGCTCTAGGGATTTACCATCTCATATTGATCCTAATCTCGGGGTTTTTACATTTCACCAAAGTTCCCCGTACTGGAGAATCCTTATACCTTGCTGCTCCGATGATGGTGATTCAGACTCAGTTTCTTCATCATGGTTAAACACCGTCATGCAGGCCGGTAGCACGTCACGGAGTGTGTCAAAATAGCAATTATCAATTTTCAGTGTTGCTTCATGATAGTGGTATGTCGCGCCAAAGAACCAGTTCACAATTTTCCAATTCCAATATGGCAACGCGGTCCTATTCCTTCTCTTCAGAGCTTTTCACCCCCACATCTGGTGCTGAAAAAGTCTCAGTGACTGAAGGGTCTGCTGCGCCAACTGCATCTCGATCAAGTCGCAAGCCCGTCTGAATTTTATCTTTTCTGACAGGGTTGTGGGTCTTCTTGGCATGTAACTCAACATCAATACCTAAAATCTCAGGTACATTAGATGTTTCACACAACCTAGTAATTAGACATGGGAATGGATATGGAGCATCGGGTCTTGCGAGCCGAATCTTGATATCTTCCGCTATAATTTCTCCAAAATCCAAGGGAGTTCTATCTATCAAGCTTGCGACCAATATTGCTCTGTATCTCTCGGTGGGTATCAGATGAATTCGTACTAAACCCCACCAAAATCGTGCCTACGAATTTAGAGATGCTTTGGTTATCTTTTCTGCAGGATTATTCAGCCACTCAGGCCCCCATCCGCTATGAGAGTCGCTAGCCATTTGCGTTGATTTTCTTGATGCTTCAATTAGGCATAGAAGATAGGTGAGGTGGCTCGTGGGACGAAGGATGGACCATGAAGAAACCTATTTATGGTGGCGTCTGATACATCCACCCTCACTCCACGTACTGTAACTTTGGCCGGTAGAGGCTTATCTGAAGTTCTATCCCCTTCTTTGCATATATTTTCCACCGTAGCCTGGTAGTTCGCGTAGAACTCCTGAACTAACGAAGGACAGTAAACACTGTTTCCCCTAGTAGTCCACTCCAGGCCATAATCCTTGAGTTTTTGCATCACCTCAGGGTATCTGATCAACCCTGTAGTGATAATCTTCTTCTTCTCCAAAATTGGCCTTCGAGCACTTCTTCGATTTGTTTTGCGAAGTCCGTCCCAAAAGATTGTTTCAGCTCAAGGGATTTGCCATCTCACATTGTTCCTAATCTCGGGGTTTTTTCATTTCACCAAAGTTCCCCGTACTGGAGAATCCTTATACCTTGCTGCTCCGATGATGGTGATTCAGACTCAGTTTCTTCATCATGGATAAACACCGTCATGCAGGCCAGTAGCACGTCGCGGAGTGTGTCAAAATAGCAATTATCAATTTTCAGTGTTGCTTCATGAGAGTGGTATGTCGCGCCAAAGAACCAGTTCATAATTTTCCAATTCCAATAAGGCAACGCGATCCTATTCCTTCTCTTCAGAGCTTTTCACCCCCACATCTGGTGCTGAAACAGTCTCATTGACTGAAGGATCTGCTGCGCCAACTTCATCTCAATCAAGTCGCAAGCCCGTCTGAATTTCATCTTTTCTGACAGGGTTGTGGGTCTTCTTGGCATGTAACTCAACATCAATACCTAAAATCTCAGGTACATTAGATGTTTCACACAATCTAGTAATTAGACATGGGAATGGATATGGAGCATCGGGTCTTGCGAGCCGAATCTTGATCTCTTCCGCTATAATTTCTCAAAAATCCAAGGGAGTTCTATCTATCAAGCTTGCGACCAATATTGCTCTGTATCTCTCGGTGGGTATCAGATGAATTCGTACTAAACCCCACCAAAATCTTGCCTATGAATTTAGAGATGCTTTGGTTATCTTTTCTGCAGGATTATTCAGCCACTCAGGCCCCCATCTGCTATGAGAGTCGCTATCCATTTGCAGTGATTTTCTTGATGCTTCAATTAGGCATAGAAGATAGGTGAGGTGGCTCGTGGGACGAAGGATGGACCATGAAGAAACCTATTTATGGTGGCATCTGATACATCCACCCTCACTCCACGTACTGTAACTTTGGCCGGTAGAGGCTTATCTGAAGTTCTATCCCCTTCTTTGCACATATTTTCCACCGTAGCCTGGTAGTTCGCGTAGAACTCCCGAACTAACGAAGGACAGTAAACACCTCTTCCCCTAGTAGTCCACTCCAGGCCATAATCCTTGAGTTTTAGCATCACCTCAGGGTATCTGATCAACCCTGTAGTGATAATCTTCTTCTTCTCTAAAATTGACCTTCGAGCACTTCTTCAATTTGTTCTGCGAAGCCCGTCCCAAAAGATTGTTTCAGCTCAAGGGATTTGCCATCTCACATTGTTCCTAATCTCGGGGTTTTTACATTTCACCAAAGTTCCCCGTACTGGAGAATCCTTATACCTTGCTGCTCCGATGATGGTGATTCAGACTCAGTTTCTTCATCATGGTTAAACACCGTCATGCAGGCCAGTAGCACGTCGCGGAGTGTATCAAAATAGCCATTATCAATTTTCAGTGTTGCTTCATGATAGTGGTATGTCGCGCCAAAGAACCAGTTCACAATTTTCACATTCCAATAAGGCAACGCGATCCTATTCCTTCTCTTCAGAGCTTTTCACCCCCACATTTGGTGCTGAAACAGTCTCAGTGACTGAAGGATCTGCTGCGCCAACTGCATCTCGATCAAGTCGCAAGCCCGTCTGAATTTCATCTTTTCTGACAGGGTTGTGGGTCTTCTTGGCATGTAACTCAACATCAA
Source organism: Capsicum pubescens (assembly GCA_030864215.1). NCBI lineage: Eukaryota > Viridiplantae > Streptophyta > Magnoliopsida > Solanales > Solanaceae > Capsicum > Capsicum pubescens. The sequence goes on along the minus strand of CM061543.1, from coordinate 49,600,161 downwards.
TACCTAAAATCTCAGGTACATTAGATGTTTCACACAACCTAGTAATTAGACATGGGAATGGATATGGAGCATCGGGTCTTGTGAGCCGAATCTTGATCTCTTCCGCTATAATTTCTCCAAAAACCAAGGGAGTTCTATCTATCAAGCTTGCGACCAATATTTCTCTGTATCTCTCGGTGGGTATCAGAGGAATTCGTACTAAACCCCACCAAAATCTTGCCTATGAATTTAGAGATGTTTTGGTTATCTTTTCTGCAGGATTATTCAGCCACTCAGGCCCCCATCTTCTATGAGAGTCGCTAGCCATTTGCGCTGATTTTCTTGATGCTTCAATTAGGCATAGAAGATAGGTGAGGTGGCTCGTGGGACGAAGGATGGACCATAAAGAAACCTGTTTATGGTGGCGTCTGATACATCCACCCTCACTCCACGTACTGTAACTTTGGTCGGTAGAGGCTTATCTGAAGTTCTATCCCCTTCTTTGCCCATATTTTCCACTGTAGCCTGGTAGTTTGCGTAGAACTCCAGAACTAATGAAGGACAGTAAACAACTCTTCCCCTAGTAGTCCACTCCAGGCCATAATCCTTGAGTTTTTGCATCACCTCAGGGTATCTGATCAACCCTGTAGTGATAATCTTCTTCTTCTCTAAAATTGGCCTTCGAGCACTTCTTCGATTTGTTCTGCGAAGTCAGTCCCAAAAGATTGTTTCAGCTCCAGGGATTTACCATCTCATATTGATCCTAATATCGGGGTTTTTACATTTCACCAAAGTTCCCCGTACTGGAGAATCCTTATACCTTGCTGCTCTGATGATGGTGATTCAGACTCAGTTTCTTCATCATGGTTAAACACCGTCATGCAGGCCAGTAGCACGTCACGGAGTTTGTCAAAATAGCAATTATCAATTTTCAATGTTGCTTCATGATAGTGGTATGTCGCGCCAAAGAACCAGTTCACAATTTTCCAATTCCAATATGGCAACGCGGTCCTATTCCTTCTCTTCAGAGCCTTTCACCCCCACATCTGGTGCTGAAAAAGTCTCAGTGACTGAAGGGTCTGCTGCGCCAACTGCATCTCGATCAAGTCGCAAGCCCGTCTGAATTTCATCTTTTCTGACAGGGTTGTGGGTCTTCTTGGCATGTAACTCAACATCAATACCTAAAATCTTAGGTACATTAGATGTTTCACACAACCTAGTAATTAGACATGGGAATGGATATGGAGCATCGGGTCTTGCGAGCCGAATCTTGATATCTTCCGCTATAATTTCTCAAAAATCCAAGGGAGTTCTATCTATCAAGCTTGCGACCAATATTGTTCTGTATCTCTCGGTGGGTATCAGATGAATTCGTACTAAACCCCACCAAAATCTTGCCTATGAATTTAGAGATGCTTTGGTTATCTTTTCTGCAGGATTATTCAGCCACTCAGGCCCCCATCTGCTATGAGAGTCGCTAGCCATGTGCGTTGATTTTCTTGATGCTTCAATTAGGCATAGAAGATAGGTGAGGTGGCTCGTGGGACGAAGGATGGACCATGAAGAAACCTGTTTATGGTGGTGTCTGATACATCCACCCTCACTCCACGTACTGTAACTTTGGCCGGTAGTAGCTTATCTGAAGTTCTATCCCCTTCTTTGCACATATTTTCCACCGTAGCCTGGTAGTTCGCGTAGAACTCCCGAACTAACGAAGGACAGTAAACACTGCTTCCCCTAGTAGTCCACTCCAGGCCATAATCCTTGAGTTTTTGCATCACCTCAGGGTATCTGATCAACCCTGTAGTGATAATCTTCTTCTTCTCCAAAATTGGCCTTCGAGCACTTCTTCGATTTGTTTTGCGAAGTCCGTCCCAAAAGATTGTTTCAGCTCAAGGGATTTGCCATCTCACATTGTTCCTAATCTCGAGGTTTTTTCATATCACCAAAGTTCCCCGTACTGGAGAATCCTTATACCTTGCTGCTCCGATGATGGTGATTCAGACTCAGTTTCTTCATCATGGTTAAACACCGTCATGCAGGCCAGTAGCACGTCGCGGAGTGTGTCAAAATAGCAATTATCAATTTTCAGTGTTGCTTCATGAGAGTGGTATGTCGCGCCAAAGAACCAGTTCATAATTTTCCAATTACAATAAGGCAACGCGATCCTATTCCTTCTCTTCAGAGCTTTTCACCCCCACATCTGGTGCTGAAACAGTCTCATTGACTGAAGGATCTGCTGCGCCAACTTCATCTCAATCAAGTCGCAAGCACGTCTGAATTTCATCTTTTTTGACAGGGCTGTGGGTCTTCTTGGCATGTAACTCAACATCAATACCTAAAATCTCAGGTACATTAGATGTTTCACACAACCTAGTAATTAGACATGGGAATGGATATGGAGCATCGGGTCTTGCGAGCCGAATCTTGATATCTTCCGCTATAATTTCTCCAAAATCCAAGGGAGTTCTATCTATCAAGCTTGCGACCAATATTGCTCTGTATCTCTCGGTGGGTATCAGATGAATTCGTACTAAACCCCACCAAAATCGTGCCTACGAATTTAGAGATGCTTTGGTTATCTTTTCTGCAGGATTATTCAGCCACTCAGGCCCCCATCTGCTATGAGAGTCGCTAGCCATGTGCGTTGATTTTCTTGATGCTTCAATTAGGCATAGAAGATAGGTGAGGTGGCTCGTGGGACGAAGGATGGACCATGAAGAAACCTATTTATGGTGGCGTCTGATACATCCACCCTCACTCCACGTACTGTAACTTTGGCCGGTAGAGGCTTATCTGAAGTTCTATCCCCTTCTTTGCACATATTTTCCACCGTAGCCTGGTAGTTCGCGTAGAACTCCCGAACTAACGAAGGACAGTAAACACTGCTTCCCCTAGTAGTCCACTCCAGGCCATAATCCTTGAGTTTTTGCATCACCTCAGGGTATCTGATCAACCCTGTAGTGATAATCTTCTTCTTCTCCAAAATTGGCCTTCGAGCACTTCTTCGATTTGTTTTGCGAAGTCCGTCCCAAAAGATTGTTTCAGCTCAAGGGATATGCCATCTCACATTGTTCCTAATCTCGGGGTTTTTTCATTTCACCAATGTTCCCCGTACTGGAGAATCCTTATACCTTGCTGCTCCGATGATGGTGATTCAGACTCAGTTTCTTCATCATGGTTAAACACCGTCATGCAGGCAAGTAGCACGTCGCGGAGTGTGTCAAAATAGTAATTATCAATTTTCAGTGTTGCTTCATGAGAGTGGTATGTCGCGCCAACGAACCAGTTCATAATTTTCCAATTCCAATAAGGCAACGCGATCCTATTCCTTCTCTTCAGAGCTATTCACCCCCACATCTGGTGCTGAAACAGTCTCATTGACTGAAGGATCTGTTGCGCCAACTTCATCTCAATCAAGTCGCAAGCCCGTCTGAATTTCATCTTTTCTGACAGGGTTGTGGGTCTTCTTGGCATGTAACTCAACATCAATACCTAAAATCTCAGGTACATTAGATGTTTCACACAATCTAGTAATTAGACATGGGAATGGATATGGAGCATCGGGTCTTGCGAGCCGAATCTTGATATCTTCCGCTATAATTTCTCAAAAATCCAAGGGAGTTCTATCTATCAAGCTTGCGACCAATAATTCTCTGTATCTCTCGGTGGGTATCAGATGAAATCGTACTAAACCCCACCAAAATCTTGCCTATGAATTTAGAGATGCTTTGGTTATCTTTTCTGCAGGATTATTCAGCCACTCAGGCCCCCATCTGCTATGAGAGTCGCTATCCATTTGCGTTGATTTTCTTGATGCTTCAATTAGGCATAGAAGATAGGTGAGGTGGCTCGTGGGACGAAGGATGGACCATGAAGAAACCTGTTTATGGTGGTATCTGATACATCCACCCTCACTCCACGTACTGTAACTTTGGCCGGTAGAGGCTTATCTGAAGTTCTATCCCCGTCTTTGCACATATTTTCCACCGTAGCCTGGTAGTTCGCGTAGAACTCCCGAACTAACGAAGGACAGTAAACACCTCTTCCCCTAGTAGTCCACTCCAGGCCATAATCCTTGAGTTTTAGCATCACCTCAGGGTATCTGATCAACCCTGTAGTGATAATCTTCTTCTTCTCTAAAATTGGCCTTCGAGCACTTCTTCGATTTGTTCTGCGAAGCCCGTCCCAAAAGATTGTTTCAGCTCAAGGGATTTGCCATCTCACATTGTTCCTAATCTCGGGGTTTTTACATTTCACCAAAGTTCCCCGTACTGGAGAATCCTTATACCTTGCTGCTCCGATGATGGTGATTCAGACTCAGTTTCTTCATCATGGTTAAACACCGTCATGCAGGCCAGTAGCACGTCGCGGAGTGTATCAAAATAGCAATTATCAATTTTCAGTGTTGCTTCATGATAGTGGTATGTCGCGCCAAAGAACCAGTTCACAATTTTCACATTCCAATAAGGCAACGCGATCCTATTCCTTCTCTTCAGAGCTTTTCACCCCCACATTTGGTGCTGAAACAGTCTCAGTGACTGAAGGATCTGCTGCGCCAACTGCATCTCGATCAAGTCGCAAGCCCGTCTGAATTTCATCTTTTCTGACAGGGTTGTGGGTCTTCTTGGCATGTAACTCAACATCAATACCTAAAATCTCAGGTACATTAGATGTTTCACACAACCTAGTAATTAGACATGGGAATGGATATGGAGCATCGGGTCTTGCGAGCCGAATCTTGATCTCTTCCGCTATAATTTCTCCAAAAACCAAGGGAGTTCTATCTATCAAGCTTGCGACCAATATTTCTCTGTATCTCTCGGTGGGTATCAGAGGAATTCGTACTAAACCCCACCAAAATCTTGCCTATGAATTTAGAGATGCTTTGGTTAACTTTTCAACAGGATTATTCAGCCACTCAGGCCCCCATCTGCTATGAGAGTCGCTAGCCATTTGCGCTGATTTTCTTGATGCTTCAATTAGGCATAGAAGATAGGTGAGGTGGCTCGTGGGACGAAGGATGGACTATAAAGAAACCTGTTTATGGTGGCGTCTGATACATCCACCCTCACTCCACGTACTGTAACTTTGGTCGGTAGAGGCTTATCTGAAGTTCTATCCCCTTCTTTGCCCATATTTTCCACTGTAGCCTGGTAGTTCGCATAGAACTCCTGAACTAACGAAGGACAGTAAACAACTCTTCCCCTAGTAGTCCACTCCAGGCCATAATCCTTGAGTTTTTGCATCACCTCAGGGTATCTGATCAACCCTGTAGTGATAATCTTCTTCTTCTCAAAAATTGGCCTTCGAGCACTTCTTCGATTTGTTCTGCGAAGTCCGTCCCAAAAGATTGTTTCAGCTCCAGGGATTTACCATCTCATATTGATCCTAATCTCGGGGTTTTTATATTTCACCAAAGTTCCCCGTACTGGAGAATCCTTATACCTTGTTGTTCCGATGATGGTGATTCAGACTCAGTTTCTTCATCATGGTTAAACACCGTCATGCAGGCCAGTAGCACGTCACGGAGTTTGTCAAAATAGCAATTATCAATTTTCAATGTTGCTTCATGATAGTGGTATGTCGCGCCAAAGAACCAGTTCACAATTTTCCAATTCCAATATGGCAACGCGGTCCTATTCCTTCTCTTCAGAGCCTTTCACCCCCACATCTGGTGCTGAAAAAGTCTCAGTGACTGAAGGGTCTGCTGCGCCAACTGCATCTCGATCAAGTCGCAAGCCCGTCTGAATTTCATCTTTTCTGACAGGGTTGTGGGTCTTCTTGGCATGTAACTCAACATCAATACCTAAAATCTCAGGTACATTAGATGTTTCACACAACCTAGTAATTAGACATGGGAATGGATATGGAGCATCGGGTCTTGCGAGCCGAATCTTGATATCTTCCGCTATAATTTCTCAAAAATCCAAGGGAGTTCTATCTATCAAGCTTGCGACCAATATTGCTCTGTATCTCTCGGTGGGTATCAGATGAATTCGTACTAAACCCCACCAAAATCTTGCCTATGAATTTAGAGATGCTTTGGTTATCTTTTCTGCAGGATTATTCAGCCACTCAGGCCCCCATCTGCTATGAGAGTCGCTAGCCATGTGCATTGATTTTCTTGATGCTTAAATTAGGCATAGAAGATAGGTGAGGTGGCTCGTGGGACGAAGGATGGACCATGAAGAAACCTGTTTATGGTGGTGTCTGATACATCCACCCTCACTCCACGTACTGTAACTTTGGCCGGTAGAGGCTTATCTGAAGTTCTATCCCCTTCTTTGCACATATTTTCCACCGTAGCCTGGTAGTTCGCGTAGAACTCCCGAACTAACGAAGGACAGTAAACACTGCTTCCCCTAGTAGTCCACTCCAGGCCATAATCCTTGAGTTTTTGCATCACCTCAGGGTATCTGATCAACCCTGTAGTGATAATCTTCTTCTTCTCCAAAATTGGCCTTCGAGCACTTCTTCGATTTGTTTTGCGAAGTCCGTCCCAAAAGATTGCTTCAGCTCAAGGGATTTGCCATCTCACATTGTTCCTACTCTCGAGGTTTTTTCATTTCACCAAAGTTCCCCGTACTGGAGAATCCTTATACCTTGCTGCTCCGATGATGGTGATTCAGACTCAGTTTCTTCATCATGGTTAAACACCGTCATGCAGGCCAGTAGCACGTCGCGGAGTGTGTCAAAATAGCAATTATCAATTTTCAGTGTTGCTTCATGAGAGTGGTATGTCGCGCCAAAGAACCAGTTCATAATTTTCCAATTCCAATAAGGCAACGCGATCCTATTCCTTCTCTTCAGAGCTTTTCACCCCCACATCTGGTGCTGAAACAGTCTCATTGACTGAAGGATCTGCTGCGCCAACTTCATCTCAATCAAGTCGCAAGCCCGTCTGAATTTCATCTTTTTTGACAGGGTTGTGGGTCTTCTTGGCATGTAACTCAACATCAATACCTAAAATCTCAGGTACATTAGATGTTTCACACAACCTAGTAATTAGACATGGGAATGGATATGGAGCATCGGGTCTTGCGAGCCGAATCTTGATATCTTCCGCTATAATTTCTCCAAAATCCAAGGGAGTTCTATCTATCAAGCTTGCGACCAATATTGCTCTGTATCTCTCGGTGGGTATCAGATGAATTTGTACTAAACCCCACCAAAATCGTGCCTACGAATTTAGAGATGCTTTGGTTATCTTTTCTGCAGGATTATTCAGCCACTCAGGCCCCCATCTGCTATGAGAGTCGCTAGCCATTTGCGTTGATTTTCTTGATGCTTCAATTAGGCATAGAAGATAGGTGAGGTGGCTCGTGGGACGAAGGATGGACCATGAAGAAACCTATTTATGGTGGCGTCTGATACATCCACCCTCACTCCACGTACTGTAACTTTGGCCGGTAGAGGCTTATCTGAAGTTCTATCCCCTTCTTTTCACATATTTTCCACCGTAGCCTGGTAGTTCGCGTAGAACTCCCGAACTAACGAAGGACAGTAAACACTGCTTCCCCTAGTAGTCCACTCCAGGCCATAATCCTTGAGTTTTTGCATCACCTCAGGGTATCTGATCAACCCTGTAGTGATAATCTTCTTCTTCTCCAAAATTAGCCTTCGAGCACTTCTTCGATTTGTTTTGCGAAGTCCGTCCCAAAAGATTGTTTCAGCTCAAGGGATTTGCCATCTCACATTGTTCTTAATCTCGGGGTTTTTTCATTTCACCAATGTTCCCCGTACTGGAGAATCCTTATACCTTGCTGCTCCGATGATGGTGATTCAGACTCAGTTTCTTCATCATGGTTAAACACCGTCATGCAGGCCAGTAGCACGTCGCGGAGTGTGTCAAAATAGCAATTATCAATTTTCAGTGTTGCTTCATGAGAGTGGTATGTCGCGCCAAAGAACCAGTTCATAATTTTCCAATTCCAATAAGGCAACGCGATCCTATTCCTTCTCTTCAGAGCTTTTCACCCCCACATCTGGTGCTGAAACAGTCTCATTGACTGAAGGATCTGTTGCGCCAACTTCATCTCAATCAAGTCGCAAGCCCGTCTGAATTTCATCTTTTCTGACAGGGTTGTGGGTCTTCTTGGCATGTAACTCAACATCAATACCTAAAATCTCAGGTACATTAGATGTTTCACACAATCTAGTAATTAGACATGGGAATGGATATGGAGCATCGGGTCATGCGAGCCGAATCTTGATCTCTTCCGCTATAATTTCTCAAAAATCCAAGGGAGTTCTATCTATCAAGCTTGCGACCAATATTGCTCTGTATCTCTCGGTGGGTATCAGATGAATTCGTACTAAACCCCACCAAAATCTTGCCTATGAATTTAGAGATGCTTTGGTTATCTTTTCTGCAGGATTATTCAGCCACTCAGGCCCCCATCTGCTATGAGAGTCGCTATCCATTTGCAGTGATTTTCTTGATGCTTCAATTAGGCATAGAAGATAGGTGAGGTGGCTCGTGGGACGAAGGATGGACCATGAAGAAACCTGTTTATGGTGGTATCTGATACATCCACCCTCACTCCACGTACTGTAACTTTGGCCGGTAGAGGCTTATCTGAAGTTCTATCCCCGTCTTTGCACATATTTTCCACCGTAGCCTGGTAGTTCGCGTAGAACTCCCGAACTAACGAAGGACAGTAAACACCTCTTCCCCTAGTAGTCCACTCCAGGCCATAATCCTTGAGTTTTAGCATCACCTCAGGGTATCTGATCAACCCTGTAGTGATAATCTTCTTCTTCTCTAAAATTGGCCTTCGAGCACTTCTTCGATTTGTTTTGCGAAGCCCGTCCCAAAAGATTGTTTCAGCTCAAGGGATTTGCCATCTCACATTGTTCCTAATCTCGGGGTTTTTACATTTCACCAAAGTTCCCCGTACTGGAGAATCCTTATACCTTGTTGCTCCGATGATGGTGATTCAGACTCAGTTTCTTCATCATGGTTAAACACCGTCATGCAGGCCAGTAGCACGTCGCGGAGTGTATCGAAATAGCAATTATCAATTTTCAGTGTTGCTTCATGATAGTGGTATGTCGCGCCAAAGAACCAGTTCACAATTTTCACATTCCAATAAGGCAACGCGATCCTATTCCTTCTCTTCAGAGCTTTTCACCCCCACATTTGGTGCTGAAACAGTCTCAGTGACTGAAGGATCTGCTGCGCCAATTGCATCTCGATCAAGTCACAAGCCCGTCTGAATTTCATCTTTTCTGACAGGGTTGTGGGTCTTCTTGGCATGTAACTCAACATCAATACCTAAAATCTCAGGTACATTAGATGTTTCACACAACCTAGTAATTAGACATGGGAATGGATATGGAGCATCGGGTCTTGCGAGCCGAATCTTTATCTCTTCCGCTATAATTTCTCAAAAATCCAAGGGAGTTCTATCTATCAAGCTTGCGACCAATATTTCTCTGTATCTCTCGGTGGGTATCAGAGGAATTCGTACTAAACCCCACCAAAATCTTGCCTATGAATTTAGAGATGCTTTGGTTATCTTTTCAGCAGGATTATTAAGCCACTCAGGCCCCCATCTGCTATGAGAGTCGCTAGCCATTTGCGCTGATTTTCTTGATGCTTCAATTAGGCATAGAAGATAGGTGAGGTGGCTCGTGGGACGAAGGATGGACCATAAAGAAACCTGTTTATGGTGGCGTCTGATACATCCACCCTCACTCCACGTACTATAACTTTGGTCGGTAGAGGCTTATCTGAAGTTCTATCCCCTTCTTTGCCCATATTTTCCACTGTAGCCTGGTAGTTCGCGTAGAACTCCCGAACTAATGAAGGACAGTAAACAACTCTTCCCCTAGTAGTCCACTCCAGGCCATAATCCTTGAGTTTTTGCATCACCTCAGGGTATCTGATCAACCCTGTAGTGATAATCTTCTTCTTCTCTAAAATTGGCCTTCGAGCACTTCTTCGATTTGTTCTGCGAAGTTCGTCCCAAAAGATTGTTTCAGCTCCAGGGATTTACCATCTCATATTGATCCTAATCTCGGGGTTTTTACATTTCACCAAAGTTCCCCGTACTGGAGAATCCTTATACCTTGCTGCTCCGATGATGGTGATTCAGACTCAGTTTCTTCATCATGGTTAAACACCGTCATGCAGGCCAGTAGCACGTCACGGAGTTTGTCAAAATAGCAATTATCAATTTTCAATGTTGCTTCATGATAGTGGTATGTCGCATCAAAGAACCAGTTCACAATTTTCCAATTCCAATATGGAAACGCGGTCCTATTCCTTCTCTTCAGAGCCTTTCACCCCCACATCTGGTGCTGAAAAAGTCTCAGTGACTGAAGGGTCTGCTGCGCCAACTGCATCTCGATCAAGTCGCAAGCCCGTCTGAATTTTATCTTTTCTGACAGGGTTGTGGGTCTTCTTGGCATGTAACTCAACATCAATACCTAAAATCTCAAGTACATTAGATGTTTCACACAACCTAGTAATTAGACATGGGAATGGATATGGAGCATCAGGTCTTGCGAGCCGAATCTTGATATCTTCCGCTATAATTTCTCAAAAATCCAAGGGAGTTCTATCTATCAAGCTTGCGACCAATATTGCTCTGTATCTCTCGGTGGGTATCAGATGAATTCGTACTAAACCCCACCAAAATCTTGCCTATGAATTTAGAGATGCTTTGGTTATCTTTTCTGCAGGATTATTCAGCCACTCAGGCCCCCATCTGCTATGAGAGTCGCTAGCCATGTGCGTTGATTTTCTTGATGCTTCAATTAGGCATAGAAGATAGGTGAGGTGGCTCGTGGGACGAAGGATGGACCATGAAGAAACCTGTTTATGGTGGTGTCTGATACATCTACCCTCACTCCACGTACTGTAACTTTGGCCGGTAGAGGCTTATCTGAAGTTCTTTCCCCTTCTTTGCACATATTGTCCACCGTAGCCTGGTAGTTCGCGTAGAACTCCCGAACTAACGAAGGACAGTAAACACTGCTTCCCCTAGTAGTCCACTCCAGGCCATAATCCTTGAGTTTTTGCATCACCTCGGGGTATCTGATCAACCCTGTAGTGATAATCTTCTTCTTCTCCAAAATTGGCCTTCGAGCACTTCTTCGATTTGTTTTGCGAAGTCCATCCCAAAAGATTGTTTCAGCTCAAGGGATTTGCCATCTCACATTGTTCCTAATCTCGAGGTTTTTTCATTTCACCAAAGTTCCCCGTACTGGAGAATCCTTATACCTTGTTGCTCCGATGATGGTGATTCAGACTCAGTTTCTTCATCATGGTTAAACACCGTCATGCAGGCCAGTAGCACGTCGCGGAGTGTGTCAAAATAGCAATTATCAATTTTCAGTGTTGCTTCATGAGAGTGGTATGTCGCGCCAAAGAACCAGTTCATAATTTTCCAATTCCAATAAGGCAACGCGATCCTATTCCTTCTCTTCAGAGCTTTTCACCCCCACATCTGGTGCTGAAACAGTCTCATTGACTGAAGGATCTGTTGCGCCAACTTCATCTCAATCAAGTCGCAAGCCCGTCTAAATTTCATCTTTTTTGACAGGGTTGTGGGTCTTCTTGGCATGTAACTCAACATCAATACCTAAAATGTCAGGTACATTAGATGTTTCACACAACCTAGTAATTAGACATGGGAATGGATATGGAGCATCGGGTCTTGCGAGCCGAATCTTGATATCTTCCGCTATAATTTCTCAAAAATCCAAGGGAGTTCTATCTATCAAGCTTGCGACCAATATTGCTCTGTATCTCTCGGTGGGTATCAGATGAATTCGTACTAAACCCCACCAAAATCGTGCCTACGAATTTAGAGATGCTTTGGTTATCTTTTCTGCAGGATTATTCAGCCACTCAGGCCCCCATCTGCTATGAGAGTCGCTAGCCATTTGCGTTGATTTTCTTGATGCTTCAATTAGGCATAGAAGATAGGTGAGGTGGCTCGTGGGACGAAGGATGGACCATGAAGAAACCTATTTATGGTGGCGTCTGATACATCCACCCTCACTCCACGTACTGTAACTTTGGCCGGTAGAGGCTTATCTGAAGTTCTATCCCCTTCTTTGCACATATTTTCCACCGTAGCCTGGTAGTTCGCGTAGAACTCCCGAACTAACGAAGGACAGTAAACACTGCTTCCCCTAGTAGTCCACTCCAGGCCATAATCCTTGAGTTTTTGCATCACCTCAGGGTATCTGATCAACCCTGTAGTGATAATCTTCTTCTTCTCCAAAATTGGCCTTCGAGCACTTCTTCGATTTGTTTTGCGAAGTCCGTCCCAAAAGATTGTTTCAGCTCAAGGGATTTGCCATCTCACATTGTTCCTAATCTCGGGGTTTTTTCATTTCACCAATGTTCCCCGTACTGGAGAATCCTTATACCTTGCTGCTCCGATGATGGTGATTCAGACTCAGTTTCTTCATCATGGTTAAACACCGTCATGCAGGCCAGTAGCACGTCGCGGAGTGTGTCAAAATAGCAATTATCAATTTTCAGTGTTGCTTCATGAGAGTGGTATGTCGCGCCAAAGAACCAGTTCATAATTTTCCAATTCCAATAAGGCAACGCGATCCTATTCCTTCTCTTCAGAGCTTTTCACCCCCACATCTGGTGCTGAAACAGTCTCATTGACTGAAGGATCTGCTGCGCCAACTTCATCTCAATCAAGTCGCAAGCCCGTCTGAATTTCATCTTTTCTGACAGGGTTGTGGGTCTTCTTGGCATGTAACTCAACATCAATACCTAAAATCTCAGGTACATTAGATGTTTCACACAATCTAGTAATTAGACATGGGAATGGATATGGAGCATCGGGTCTTGCGAGCCGAATCTTTATCTCTTCCGCTATAATTTCTCAAAAATCCAAGGGAGTTCTATCTATCAAGCTTGCGACCAATATTGCTTTGTATCTCTCGGTGGGTATCAGATGAATTCGTACTAAACCCCACCAAAATCTTGCCTATGAATTTAGAGATGCTTTGGTTATCTTTTCTGCAGGATTATTCAGCCACTCAGGCCCCCATCTGCTATGAGAGTCGCTATCCATTTGCAGTGATTTTCTTGATGCTTCAATTAGGCATAGAAGATAGGTGAGGTGGCTCGTGGGACGAAGGATGGACCATGAAGAAACCTGTTTATGGTGGCATCTGATACATCCACCCTCACTCCACGTACTGTAACTTTGGCCGGTAGAGGCTTATCTGAAGTTCTATCCCCTTCTTTGCACATATTTTCCACCGTAGCCTGGTAGTTCGCGTAGAACTCCCAAACTAACGAAGGACAGTAAACACCTCTTCCCCTAGTAGTCCACTCCAGGCCATAATCCTTGAGTTTTAGCATCACCTCAGGGTATCTTATCAACCCTGTAGTGATAATCTTCTTCTTCTCTAAAATTGGCCTTCGAGCACTTCTTCGATTTGTTCTGCGAAGCCCGTCCCAAAAGATTGTTTCAGCTCAAGGGATTTGCCATCTCACATTGTTCCTAATCTCGGGGTTTTTACATTTCACCAAAGTTCCCCGTACTGGAGAATCCTTACACCTTGCTGCTCCGATGATGGTGATTCAGACTCAGTTTCTTCATCATGGTTAAACACCGTCATGCAGGCCAGTAGCACGTCGCGGAGTGTATCAAAATAGCAATTATCAATTTTCAGTGTTGCTTCATGATAGTGGTATGTCGCGCCAAAGAACCAGTTCACAATTGTCACATTCCAATAAGGCAACGCGATCCTATTCCTTCTCTTCAGAGCTTTTCACCCCCACATTTGGTGCTGAAACAGTCTCAGTGACTGAAGGATCTGCTGCGCCAACTGCATCTCGATCAAGTCGCAAGCCCGTCTGAATTTCATCTTTTCTGACAGGGTTGTGGGTCTTCTTGGCATGTAACTCAACATCAATACCTAAAATCTCAGGTACATTAGATGTTTCACACAACCTAGTAATTAGACATGGGAATGGATATGGAGCATCGGGTCTTGCGAGCCGAATCTTGATCTCTTCCGCTATAATTTCTCAAAAATCCAAGGGAGTTCTATCTATCAAGCTTGCGACCAATATTGCTCTGTATCTCTCGGTGGGTATCAGATGAATTCGTACTAAACCCCACCAAAATCTTGCCTATGAATTTAGAGATGCTTTGGTTATCTTTTCTGCAGGATTATTCAGCCACTCAGGCCCCCATCTGCTATGAGAGTCGCTAGCCATTTGCGCTGATTTTCTTGATGCTTCAATTAGGCATAGAAGATAGGTGAGGTGGCTCGTGGGACGAAGGATGGACCATAAAGAAACCTGTTTATGGTGGCTTCTGATACATCCACCCTCACTCCACGTACTGTAACTTTGGCCGGTAGAGGCTTATCTGAAGTTCTATCCCCTTCTTTGCCCATATTTTCCACTGTAGCCTGGTAGTTCGCGTAGAACTCCCGAACTAATGAAGGACAGTAAACAACTCTTCCCCTAGTAGTCCACTCCAGGCCATAATCCTTGTGTTTTTGCATCACCTCAGGTATCTGATCAACCCTGTAGTGATAATCTTCTTCTTCTCTAAAATTGGCCTTCGAGCACTTCTTCGATTTGTTCTGCGAAGTCCGTCCCAAAAGAGTGTTTCAGCTCCAGGGATTTACCATCTCATATTGATCCTAATCTCGGGGTTTTTACATTTCACCAAAGTTCCCCGTACTGGAGAATCCTTATACCTTGCTGCTCCGATGATGGTGATTCAGACTCAGTTTCTTCATCATGGTTAAACACCGTCATGCAGGCCAGTAGCACGTCACGGAGTGTGTCAAAATAGCAATTATCAATTTTCAGTGTTGCTTCATGATAGTGGTATGTCGCGCCAAAGAACCAGTTCACAATTTTCCAATTCCAATATGGCAACGCGGTCCTATTCCTTCTCTTCAGAGCCTTTCACCCCCACATCTGGTGCTGAAAAAGTCTAAGTGACTGAAGGGTCTGCTGCGCCAACTGCATCTCGATCAAGTCGCAAGCCCGTCTGAATTTCATCTTTTCTGACAGGGTTGTGGGTCTTCTTGGCATGTAACTCAACATCAATACCTAAAATCTCAGGTACATTTGATGTTTCACACAACCTAGTAATTAGACATGGGAATGGATATGGAGCATCGGGTCTTGCGAGCCGAATCTTGATATCTTCCGCTATAATTTCTCAAAAATCCAAGGGAGTTCTATCTATCAAGCTTGCAACCAATATTGCTCTGTATCTCTTGGTGGGTATCAGATGAATTCGTACTAAACCCCACCAAAATCTTGCCTATGAATTTAGAGATGCTTTGGTTATCTTTTCTGCAGGATTATTCAGCCACTCAGGCCCCCATCTGCTATGAGAGTCGCTAGCCATGTGCGTTGATTTTCTTGATGCTTCAATTAGGCATAGAAGATAGGTGAGGTGGCTCGTGGGACGAAGGATGGACCATGAAGAAACCTGTTTATGGTGGCGTCTGATACATCCACCCTCACTCCACGTACTGTAACTTTGGCCGGTAGAGGCTTATCTGAAGTTCTATCCCCTTCTTTGCACATATTTTCCACCGTAGCCTGGTAGTTCGCGTAGAACTCCCGAACTAACGAAGGACAGTAAACACTGCTTCCCCTAGTAGTCCACTCCAGGCCATAATCCTTGAGTTTTTGCATCACCTCAGGGTATCTGATCAACCCTGTAGTGATAATCTTCTTCTTCTCAAAAATTGGCCTTCGAGCACTTCTTCGATTTGTTTTGCGAAGTCCGTCCCAAAAGATTGTTTCAGCTCAAGGGATTTGCCATCTCACATTGTTCCTAATCTCGGGGTTTTTTCATTTCACCAAAGTTCCCCGTAATGGAGAATCCTTATACCTTGCTGCTCCGATGATGGTGATTCAGACTCAGTTTCTTCATCATGGTTAAACACCGTCATGCAGGCCAGTAGCACGTCGCGGAGTGTGTCAAAATAGAAATTATCAATTTTCAGTGTTGCTTCATGAGAGTGGTATGTCGCGCCAAAGAACCAGTTCATAATTATCCAATTCCAATAAGGCAACGCGATCCTATTCCTTCTCTTCAGAGCTTTTCACCCCCACATCTGGTGCTGAAACAGTCTCATTGACTGAAGGATCTGCTGCGCCAACTTCATCTCAATCAAGTCGCAAGCCCGTCTGAATTTCATCTTTTCTGACAGGGTTGTGGGTCTTCTTGGCATGTAACTCAACATCAATACCTAAAATCTCAGGTACATTAGATATTTCACACAACCTAGTAATTAGACATGGGAATGGATATGGAGCATCGGGTCTTGCGAGCCGAATCTTTATCTCTTCCGCTATAATTTCTCAAAAATCCAAGGGAGTTCTATCTATCAAGCTTGCGACCAATATTGTTCTGTATCTCTCGGTGGGTATCAGATGAATTCGTACTAAACCCCACCAAAATCTTGCCTATGAATTTAGAGATGCTTTGGTTATCTTTTCTGCAGGATTATTCAGCCACTCAGGCCCCCATCTGCTATGAGAGTCGCTAGCCATTTGCGTTGATTTTCTTGATGCTTCGATTAGGCATAGAAGATAGGTGAGGTGGCTCATGGGACGAAGGATGGACCATGAAGAAACCTGTTTATGGTGGCGTCTGATACATCCACCCTCACTCCACGTACTGTAACTTTGGCCGGTAGAGGCTTATCTGAAGTTCTATCCCCTTCTTTGCACATATTTTCCACCGTAGCCTGGTAGTTCGCGTAGAACTCCCGAACGAACGAAGGACAGTTAACACCTCTTCCCCTAGTAGTCCACTCCAGGCCATAATCCTTGAGTTTTTGCATCACCTCAGGGTATCTGATCAACCCTGTAGTGATAATCTTCTTCTTCTCTAAAATTGGCCTTCGAGCACTTCTTCGATTTGTTCTGCGAAGCCCGTCCCAAAAGATTGTTTCAGCTCAAGGGATTTGCCATCTCACATTGTTCCTAATCTCGGGGTTTTTACATTTCACCAAAGTTCCCCGTACTGGAGAATCCTTATACCTTGCTGCTCCGATGATGGTGATTCAGACTCAGTTTCTTCATCATGGTTAAACACCGTCATGCAGGCCAGTAGCACGTCGCGGAGTGTGTCAAAATAGCAATTATCAATTTTCAGTGTTGCTTCATGATAGTGGTATGTCGCACCAAAGAACCAGTTCACTATTTTCCAATTCCAATAAGGCAACGCGATCCTATTGCTTCTCTTCAGAGCTTTTCACCCCCACATCTGGTGCTGAAACAGTCTCAGTGACTGAAGGATCTGCTGCGCCAACTGCATCTCGATCAAGTCGCAAGCCCGTCTGAATTTCATCTTTTCTGACAGGGTTGTGGGTTTTCTTGGCATGTAACTCAACATCAATACCTAAAATCTCAGGTACATTAGATGTTTCACACAACCTAGTAATTAGACATGGGAATGGATATGGAGCATCGGGTCTTGCGAGCCGAATCTTGATCTCTTCCGCTATAATTTCTCCAAAATCCAAGGGAGTTCTATCTATCAAGCTTGCGACCAATATTGCTTTGTATCTCTCAGTGGGAATCAGATGAATTCGTACTAAACCCCACCAAAATCTTGCCTATGAATTTAGAGATGCTTTGGTTATCTTTTTTGCAGGATTATTCAGCCACTCAGGCCCCCATCTGCTATGAGAGTCGCTAGCCATTTGCGCTGATTTTCTTGATGCTTCAATTAGGCATAGAAGATAGGTGAGGTGGCTCGTGGGACGAAGGATGGACCATGAAGAAACCTGTTTATGGTGGCGTCTGATACATCCACCCTCACTCCACGTACTATAACTTTGGCCGGTAGAGGCTTATCTGAAGTTCTATCCCCTTCTTTGCACATATTTTCCACCGTAGCCTGGTAGTTCGCGTAGAACTCCCGAACTAACGAAGGACAGTAAACACCGCTTCCCCTAGTAGTCTACTCCAGGCCATAATCCTTGAGTTTTTGCATCACCTCAGGGTATCTGATCAACCCTGTAGTGATAATCTTCTTCTTCTCTAAAATTGGCCTTCGAGCACTTCTTCGATTTGTTCTGCGAAGTCCGTCCCAAAAGATTGTTTCATCTCCAGGATTTGCCATCTCACATTGTTCCTAATCTCGGGGTTTTTACATTTCACCAAAGTTCCCCATACTGGAGAATCCTTATACCTTGCTGCTCCGATGATGGTAATTCAGACTCAGTTTCTTTATCATGGTTAAACACTGTCATGCAGGCCAGTAGCACGTCGCGGAATGTGTCAAAATAGCAATTATCAATTTTCAGTGTTGCTTCATGATTGTGGTATGTCGCGCCAAAGAACCAGTTCACAATGTTCCAATTCCAATAAGGAAACGCGATCCTATTTCTTCTCTTCAGAGCTTTTCACCCCCACATCTAGTGCTGAAACAGTCTCAGTGACTGAAGGATCTGCTGCGCCAACTGCATCTTGATCAAGTCGCAAGCCCGTCTGAATTTTATCTTTTCTGACAGGGTTGTGGGTCTTCTTGGCATGTAACTCATCATCAATACCTAAAATCTCAGGTACATTAGATGTTTCACACAACCTAGTAATTAGACATGGGAATGGATATGGAGCATCGGGTCTTGCGAGCCGAATCTTGATCTCTTCCGCTATAATTTCTCCAAAATCCAAGGGAGTTCTATCTATCAAGTTTGCGACCAATATTTCTCTGTATCTCTCGGTGGGTATCAGATGAATTCGTACTAAACCCCACCAAAATCTTGCCTATGAATTTAGAGATGTTTTGGTTATCTTTTCTGCAGGATTATTTAGCCACTCAGGCCCCCATCTTCTATGAGAGTCGCTAGCCATTTGCGTTGATTTTCTTGATGCTTCAATTAGGCATAGAAGATAGATGAGGTGGCTCGTGGGACGAAGGATGGACCATGAAGAAACCTGTTTATGGTGGCGTCTGATACATCCACCCTCACTCCACGTACTGTAACTTTGGCCGGTAGAGGCTTATCTGAAGTTTTATCCCCTTCTTTGCACATATTTTCCACCGTAGCCTGGTTGTTCGCGTAGAACTCCCGAACTAACGAAGGACAGTAAACACCGCTTCCCCTAGTAATCCACTCCAGGCCATAATCCTTGAGTTTTTGCATCACCTCAGGGTATCTGATCAACCCTGTAGTGATAATCTTCTTCTTCTCTAAAATTGGCCTTCGAGCACTTCTTCGATTTGTTCTGCGAAGTCCGTCCCCAAAGATCGTTTCAGCTCCAGGGATTTACCATCTCACATTGTTCCTAATCTCGGGGTTTTTACATTTCACCAAAGTTCCCCGTACTGGAGAATCCTTATACCTTGCTGCTCCGATGATGGTGATTCAGACTCAGTTTCTTCAGCTGCAGGCTTCTCAGAACCCTCATTTTCAGATTCTTGTTCGGTGTCCTCTGACTCCTGCTCAGTGTGTTCTGATCCTTGTTCCTCCGATACTCTCTCAGATGCGGTTATAAACTCAGTATCATCCACCTCAATAGGCTTAGGTGGAGGTGGTGTCTTTAGACCACCTCTCTTTCTAGTCCATCTGAGCAATGGTTCGTCGTCTTCAAAATCAGAGTCATCATTGACAAGTTGCCGAGGTATACTCTCTTTAGCCGCTTTCTTTGTTGTAGTTGGATTCTTTTTCTTGGGTGACATGCTTAGTTCTACAACAACATAGAAATCCTCAATTAGTGTCCATAATTAAACAAGAGAAGAAAAGGATCACCTTAGTTTAACCTCATTACTGGTTTTAGTTTGTAGGTTTGACGGCCTTTCTGATTTGTCGTCACAAGTGTGACGGCACTTCAAAGGCGTCGTCAACCTTATCCAGAATCTACAATATTTCCCAACTTTTGACGGCATTTTTGAAAAGCCGTCACATAGGTGCAAGGCCGTAAAAGTTGTCGTCAGACAAAATTACCACTTCTAATTACTTTTTACTTGATTTTTCATCTACCATTATTCTCAATTTCAACTTAGGTCATGTGATTCAACTGAAATTTCAATGAAATTGTACCGCATGACCCTACAAACCCTAGTTTTCGAAGGAGCTTGAAACATGTTGATGGGTTCATCTCATTCCTTTGAAACCAAGGTTTCTTGTAGTTCACAATTTCTTCAAAGAAAGATGAAGTTGAAGTTGTTCTCATACCTGAATGTCGACTCTTAGCTGATGTACTTTGAGCACTTAGAATTGTGAGTGAGAGAAGACTATAATAAAAGAGAGGGATGGTTTCTTGACTTAACTCTCAAGCTTCAACTTACAAGGAAAGTATTTAAATTTTTTCTTAGATGGAAATAACTTTGAAAAAAGAAGGGAAATAATTCACTAAGGAAAGAAAACCAAAACTGAAAAAAAAGTATCTATAGTACGTGGGAACGTGAACAACTGTTGCTAGGCCGGGCTAGCTCAAAATTTTAAACTGGCCCTAACTCGTTTGACGACAGTTTTTACGGCCCGTCAGAGATCGTACATTGCTTCAAAATTGTCGCCAGCCTTAACAGTATAAGGCTTTGACTTGATTGTTTTGACGACGTTTCTCATGGCTTGTCATACTTGTGACTGCCTGTCAAAATTAACGTCAACCTTCTCAAGCTGACTGCAACCAGTTCACCTCCTTTGTACAACTCTTAGCTACAAAAATTAACAACACTAGTGCAACAAAATTAAAACTTTGGGTTGCCTCCCAAACAGCGCCTGATTTAACATCACGGCACGACTTGGTTATCTCGACTACTCAGACTTTATCAAGCTACCATAACGATACCTCATTACCATTTTCCTGGAATACATCCACAACATAAAAGATATCCATCTCCTCTACTTGCTTCATAGAAGAATGCATTTTGAATCTGGACTCCCTTTTTCCATACCTGAACCTTAGCTCATTGAGCTCCATATCAACTGGTACTCTTCCCGTGGCTAACAGTGGTGTACCCAAAATGATGGGTACCTCAAAATCAACATCACAATCCAATATCACAAAATCTGTAGACAGAATAAAGTCATCCACCTTTACCGGCACATTATGTAATATACCAACTGGTCATTTCACCGATCTGTCTGCCATCACAAGACGCATCGTTATGGGGGTAGATTTCCCCAATCCAAGTTTCTTGTAGACATCAAGTAGCATCATATTAATACTTGCTCCTAAGTCACATAAAGCTTTGGTAAACTTTATGGACCCAACTGCGCACGGTATAGTAAATGCTCCAGGGTCAGGCTTTTTCTGCACTAAGGATTGTGAAGAAATAGAACTACAGTGGTGGATGTTGTCCACCGGCTCATAGCTTACCTTGCGCTTCTTTGTGAAAAATTCTTTCATAAATCTAGCATAGTTTGGCATTTTCTCAAGTGCCTCCATCAATGGCACATTCACTGTCAGTTGTTTCATTGCCATGAATTTGCTAAATTTTTCATTATCTTCTTTCTTCCTCAATCTCTGAGGAAAGGGAGGTGGTGGTCTTGGCATTTCTTTCAATACCACTTCCCCTTCCTTTTCGTCTTCTTTCTCTAAAATATCAACAAAACCATCCAGCTTCTCAGACTCCACTGGATTTCTTCCTTCTGATTCATCAACACTTACCTCATTCCCCATAGATTTGCCCACAAGAGGGCCACATAACATCTTACCACTTTGAGTGGTAATCGACATACAAGAGCCATCAGTCCACGAGTTTTGAACCGTATCACTAGGTAAAGTACCAGCTTTTCTCTGGTTCAGTGTAGCAGAAAGTTGGTTCATATGTTGCTCTAACTACTTAATAGAAGTAGAGTGTGAGCTAACCAACTGACTGAGGGTAGAAAACTCACTCTTCATAGTAGTTACCCCCGAGTTGGTAGCTTCAACTCCCTTTAACATCTTTTCCATCATGTCCTTCATAGACATCTTGCCAGAACTAGTTGTTGCAGTATCCCGACTTCCAGGAGGAACATACAAACCACTTCTGTCATTATTGTTTCTCCAGTGTCCCTTCTCTCTATCTTTATAATCAGGCTTATCATAGAAAGTCCGACCTTGGTTCCCTTGGCTATTGCCTCGAAAACCCCCCTGATTACTCACATAGTTTGCCTCCTCATCAGCACCTACAGAAACAGTACCCTGAGATTCCTCCACTTTAACCATTTCAGTCTTACCGAATAGCAAGTCCTTGGCTAGCAAGTCCATCTGCGTCTTCAAATGGGCCATGTACTGATCTCGCTCCTCATCCCTTCTACACTGCTCCGCAGTTATACCACCAACAACAGTCGGGCTAGCCACTACAGAATCCCTAGTATGCCAAGCCCGACTTTATTTGGTCATTCTATTTAGCATGTCAGAAGCATCTAGAAAAGAGAGGTCAATGAACGAACCACCTGTAGTGTTGTCAATAATTGGCTTTGTCACAGAGTTGAAATCTCGGTACAAAGTCTCCATCAAGTGCAAGTCTGTCATGTTGTGGTTCGAATATTGTGCAACTTTCTTCTTAAATCTTTCCCAGGTTTTGTGTAATACTTCAGTCGAGAGCTGTCTGAAGTTACTAATTTCATCCCTCAACTGTACCCTTATGGAGGGTAGAAAGAACCATTCTAGGAAAGCATCTTTCAAGTGTCTCCAGTTGGTTATAGAATCAGGCTCTAGTTCATTCAACCACATTGTTACCTCTCCAGACAGAGACAACGGAAACAATCTCAACCTGATCGCATTCTGGCTCACTCCCGGATTATCAAAGGATTTTCAAATGGTGATGAAGTTCACCAAATACATGTTCGGATCATCACCAGAAAAGCCTCCAAATAACCCCTTCAGATTCAGGAGTTG
Source organism: Capsicum pubescens (assembly GCA_030864215.1). Lineage (NCBI taxonomy): Eukaryota > Viridiplantae > Streptophyta > Magnoliopsida > Solanales > Solanaceae > Capsicum > Capsicum pubescens. The sequence goes on along the minus strand of CM061543.1, from coordinate 49,577,366 downwards.
GATCATGGTACTTGTTATGCTGAATTTTGCACCTGGTGCCAACGGTGGAGGAATGATAGCACCCGTTGTACCAGCCCCGTCCATTCCATCATCAGCCTCATATTGAATAGTTTGTTGACCATATCTTCCTCGGACTGGACGGTTTCTATTGACATTTGTTGCACTGGTGCAGCAACTTGCTCAGCTCTCATTGGGTTTTGAGGATTCAGCAATTCCTCATCACCCAAGCCTTCATCATCAAGGTTCTAGTAATGTGTTTGTTGACCTAAATTCTGCACATTCACCTGGGCCCTGGCCAAAGAAGCTAGTCTTTTTATTTCCTGTTGTTCAGCCATTCACCCTATCAGCTGAGGTTCCGGGTTGATTGGTAATAGCGGTTCTCCAAATCTTCTTGTTTTTGGCATAAACAACACAGCACCTAAAATAGACAAAAACAACAAATAAACATAAATCAAGGAAACTTAACTATCAGCAAATTTTCGCGCACAAACTTTTAGTCTACAACCGTATTCCCCGGCAACGGCGCCATTTTTTATAACGCTCAAACTACACTCTTGAATGGGTATAAGCGATCTTTGTTAATATAAAACCCAACTAGGTTGGGGTCGAATCCCATAGGGAATAGGGTGTGAATTTCTATTTGTTTCCGAAATACTTTACTAGTAGTTTACTGTTTCCGAAAATGGGGGTTTAAGTTTCACAGAGAGTCAATCGTCACTTTCAATAGTTTAGTGTTTGTAACCAAGATAAATGGGAGACCAGAGTTATGTTCACCATGGTTTTTGGGAATTGACAGATACTAGGTAATGCTTAAGACTCTTGAAGTAAGTAGAAACAACAGAATATCCCTGACGACGATACCATCTGACTTATCTCTCGACCTCACCAGACAATTTATTATCTAATTCTCTCAAACTTAGATAACTTATCTATTTCCAATAGGATTTTATCTCAGGTAGATTAATCCAGTTACAGCATCAATCATTAAACAAAAGGTTGGTAGCTTTCGAGTCCCTGTTGATAATTCGCGTCCTCTAGTTTATTTCTCTGTTAAAAGCAAATAAGCCTAAGGCATAACATATTGTTTGCAACCAATAGATTCAAGTTAAGGTAACAAAATTTCAAGATGTCCTACTACTCTTTGAATCCTTTAAATACCTAGCATCATATCAAACCCTAATCCATGGATCCCATAACTTGGACTAATAGAATTAGCCGCTCATGATTTGATGAATGAAATAACAAGTTGGATTCATGATAATATGGATAGTTTACTAATGTATGAAACCCAACAAGTATTTATTCAATTCAATCACAAGATAAAAACCCACAATAATTGATAAGTGTTTGGAAAGAAAACAAGAAAAATATCTGATGAAAAGGATGAAGCAATTTTACGTACGACCCTCCGAGTTAATTGTCTAATAGTTTCTCCATCATACAAATCCAAAAAAGATCCTTTAAAAACCCTAAAACAAGTCTTTAAATAGTTAATTCTAAGTAAGAAAACAAAAATTAAGATTTCAGTTTTCTCTTCAGAATAGTCGATGGCGATCTTAACGGCGTGTCAGACGTCTGACGACGTGTGCAAGATATCGTCAAAGATTTCAGTGAATTTTTATCTTCTGAGTCTTCTGACGGAAAATCTGACGGCGTGTCAATTAAGTGACGGCGCGTGAACAATGTCGTCACATCTTCATTGGAAATCATCATGTTCTGCTTCGAGTTGATGGCAATTTTGATGCCTTATCACAGTTGTGACGGCGCTTTAAAAAGGTCGTCATACGTCAATTCAATTTTTCAGATTTTGTCTACGCTTGACGGTGACTTTGACAGCCTTTCACATATCTGACGGCGCTTCAGAAATGTCGTCATCTTTACTTCAGCTTATTTGCACCAGATTCTAACTTATTTGTTCTTCTTTCCTTTTGTTTCCTCCCCTATCACTCATATCTGCATTAACACAGTAAAAACAATCAAAACTAACAAAAGTTGCTTAAGACTTTGCAATTATTCCGAGTTAAAAGCCTCAAATATGTTAGCATCAGCTCACACACCAGTATCGATTCGCGGGATCTTGCTCTTACACTTATGAGACCGATGTACCTGACGCCCTGATACCAATTTTTCATGACTCAAAGGTTGAGGTCATGATGGCATCTGCCTTGATCCAACCTTGGTAGATAATCCAAACATCTAAAAAGGAAAGAAAATTAAAAATAATAATAATAAACACAACAAGACGAAACTTCTAAAATGAAGTCAGGTCACACATATGCAAAATTTAGCAGAAGTATGAACAAAATACATATCATCCCCAAAATCTGGTGTCATATGTGTAGAGAATCTAGTAAATACAACTAAAATACCAAAATGTACAACTATTTGTTTCCAAAAACAAGTAAAGACATAGATGTATATAAGAAGACGTCTGAAGTCAACTCTAAAGATCTAGAGTGGAACAGTACCTCATAAATCACTAAAACGCACAAAATCAACCTCCGTGTGTCGTACTCATACTAGGGTCTTCACCGAAAGGGAACAACAGGAGTGTGTACGATTCACTTGTAACCAGTAGTAATCATAGGCTGACTGAGCAAATCATAAAATAATATAAGTAAGGAAATACTATGAGCACGTCACCTGCAGATAGAAAAGTTTCCAAATGGTATCTCACACCATCTCTACTAACTTTCATAGTATATATAAAAACAAAGGAAACAAGAATATTCAAAAGTACAAAATCTTATTACACATCAACTAACACATATAGGCAACATGTAAAATACATATGCAAGGGAAAATGCAATGAATGTTTTAAAAGTCATGGCATGACTTTCTGTATACACTTAGCGAGCCTTAATGCTTCCAAAATAGTACCCATAGGGGTTTTACAACCTGTATAGTATCACAGAATTTCCACCAATCTCAATCTCATATTTGAATCTACCCGACCGACACATCCCTCGATCTAGGCATTTTTAAAAGTATCTCTTTTTTTTCAAAAATCAGTGTTTCTCAGTGATACTGATATCTCACGAATGCGTATGTATAAAATAAGGATAATATTCTCACATTAAATCAGTATGAATCACTAATTCATTCAATACGCATATAAGTAAGATCACAAATCAACTCAATATGTTAATAATTCATGATATCAGCTCTAATTTGGTATTATTGGAAATAAATATGCATGTAAGACATCATTAATATCATATGAAACCACAAACTTGGGCATTTTATCATGATAAAGGCATTTAAATGCACAAACAAGGTCAATGATGTCAAATGAAGCCCCGCAAGACAACACACAATATAAGATGTTTTAAGTCAACAACAACATGACTATAAGCCCTTACATGGGCACACAACATTAATAATAATCTCAAAATACAATTTCATAGTTATTTTCCCGAACCCATAGCTTGATTTACGTCTTTATTAACTACACAACCCAATGTGAGGAAGTGTAAAACATAACCTACCGGGTAATGTAAAAATCCAAGCCTAAAGTCCTTCAATATGGATCTTACCTCTTTTGAACGGTCTCAGAATCAACTAGAACATACAAATATAGCATCTATATGCTAAAAAGGAAGCTAACGGTACCCATATTGACCATATTTAAGATGGGTCTAAAATGAACTCAAAAACTAGAGGGGTAAAACCAAAATTTATTTTAGAAACTCATTCCTCAAGGTTATAGGAGTCTACAATTTAAAATTCATGCGAAAATGAGTTTAAAACGAGGTCCAGATCGAAGAAAAATCAATATCAAGCTTTACTGGCAAAATCCTCAAAAGCCCATTTTGAAATCAAGAGTAAAGAGTGTTTTTAAAGACATAAACAATAGGAATTAATGAAAACAAGAGTTTGGAGCTTACCCAAGCTCAAATAGGGAAGGAAACCCTGAAAATCGCCAAAATCTGAAGCTTTAAGTTCTAAAAATAGTGCAATTCGCGAAAAAGAAATATTTATACTATTCTGTGAACAACGACGCGCTATCTCGGACCCCTAACTCGTGATAGCAAGGGTCAACATTGATCAACAATTGGAGTGGTCATCGCGGTTGCGTAGCTGGGCCTTGTGATGGCAATGAGTCAACCCAGCCCGGTCCCTCAATTAAACCATCGCGATCGCGACACCACCACCACGCCATCACGATGCATGCTGTCATCGAGGCCCATTATCATAACACGTGGCCATGCGATCACAATGAAGGGCCTAATGCACCAGAAAATGTTGCACCAGCAGATTTTCCAAGTGAAGAAATTCCTTCGAACGGACCCTCGAGATTCATTCGGGACCCCACTCAAACAAACCATATATACTATCAGGCTATTTTTCAATGTTCCGAACTCAATGACAACATCCTATTTTCAAAAAAGGATCGTTTTCAAAAAATTAGCTTTAGGGCCCCCTTTTAGGTAAATTTCACTAGCTCTCGAATGAAGGATCGAAATGCAAACTAAAGGTTTCGAACCTGAACCAACCCTTCTACTAATTCAAATTCGACATTCCATATCTACTGAAACTATCCAAATCTCCATCTGACACTCAGAACATCAAATATTGACTGAAGTCAACTATAGGACTTTTAAAGCCTCAAAGTCTCCCAAAACCTTCCTGAAGGCATTGAAAACTGTGTCAACCATCCCCACACTCCAAAATCAACATTGTAGCAACAAAGAAAAAGGACAAAATTGTCAAATCATATACAAAAGAAAATTCTCATAAATCAAGTCATTACAGGAAGTTTCATTGAGTTCAGGTCTTGCTACACATGTATAACAGTTCCTATCTTAGCTTAGAAGTCCGAGATGTTACAAAAATGTCAACCATATATTCTTCCAATTTCCCAACACCATTTCCTTCTAGAACCAAATTAGGAACAATTGGCCTAAAGTGCATATCATTGCCTACTACTCCATCAATTCCTTCAGCGGGTTGAAGTGTTGGAAAGATCTCCATAACCACCTTTATAATTATTGGCTTCCATGGGAAATCCTAATTCCTTTTTTGTTTGTGGAATATCTGGCTGATTAGGATTAACAATCTCTTCAACAACTAAAAGGATGCCATCCCAGTTGAGCACACGATATCCCAAGCTACTGAGTACCATCTAATGATCAGTGGCGGAGTCACAGCTGACGAAGGGTGGTCAGATGAACACCCTTCGTCGGAAAAAAATTTCGAGTATATAGGTTAAATATAGATATTTAAGGTTATATATATGTTGTTGCATACCCTTTACAAGCTAGATAAGCATAGTCCAGTGGTCAAGAGTGTGTATTTTCACATCAACAACCCAAGTTCGAATCTTGACAAGTGTAGCAGTGCTTTATTTTTATTTATTTTTTTAAACAGTACGGGCAAATATGAACACCTTTAATCAAAAGTCTGGCTCCGCCACTGCTAATGATTGTCCACAAGAATACCAGAAAGGTGGACCAAGTCGGCATCCACATTAAGTGGGAGTCGCTCCCCCACCTGCTGGTAGATTCAAGCTTAATGTTTGACAGCTCTGTTAAAAATAGCCCAGGGCTTGGTGGGCTTGGGGCAATGCCACCCCCATTCTTGCTGAATTTCAAGCTCTCAAAAGATTACTGCTGGTTGCTATTGAACATAACCTGACCCCTCTTGAAATCAACACAGATTCTTTAAACGTTATTAACATGCTCAAACAAGATCATATGCGTAATATACATCGCTCTTGAGTGCAGGTCGGGAAACGCAGAATAGAGTGGCAGAAACATTGATTGACCAAGGATGGAGTGAAGAACGCAGTCCCAGGAACCCCAACCATTTTGTTGGTTACTCGGTGTTTGTGGGGAAGGCAATAGAACACACTTTGGGAACTTCTTTTGCTAGATAGATCAATACTATAAACTCTATTTCCCAGGGGCGGGATGTTGGCCAAACTATCTGTATTATGACCGCTAATACACCTGTTGTCTTTAGACAAGGCACCACTGTGAACTAACTTTTTACATCGATATATCTTATTTACCAAATAAAAAAAAATTGTCATCCACGTTGCAAAGATAACAAAATGTACTTGAAACAGTTGTGTGCGTGCAACTGTTGAATGTACATTAATGATTTGTTGTTTTTTCCTTTGGGCAAATGAATTCGCTTGTACAACCTAAATAGATACGATTCTCATGTCAAAAAAGAGTATAAAGCTATGCCACCTCCTTCAACTACATCTATTTTGATCAAGAAATGCACCAATTTCATGGCTTTTCCAAAGTGAGTTTGTGCCGTGAAAGTGATGCTCCATGGAAAAGATCTTTTTAGACATCTTCTGTAATATCCCGGAAAATTTTTCGTCGAAATTTTGTGCGTAAACGTATTGGGTCCTATCTTCTAGAACGATTTATAATTTTTCGTGTGGAATTTCCTAGAGTTAGACCCACCGTTGCGAAGAGCATCAAATAAGCTTTCGAACGATATATGGATCATCCAAAACGGACACCCGAGCGATGAGTTACGAACAGTCCGATCGAACGGTGAATAGTGATGAGCAGTAAAACATGCAGGAAAAAGTACTGAGGCCAGGCGTATTTTTGTTCCAACTTTAAACGATCATAAATACTTGTACATAATGAACTGTGTGAGCTTCTATATATCAACGGAAAACCCTGAGAGTCTTCTTTCTAATGAAATTGGTTTTATTCAATTTGGATATTGGAGTAAAACGTTATGGTCGATCTATTTCAGCCTATCAAAACAGTCCCCCATGAACAGATTCGGGTTTTATTTGTTTCTTAGGGGCATTTTGGTCTTTCACCACTCTTTTAAACCTCTATAAATACCCCATTCAGCTGAGAACTTGTATTATTTTCCTCTCATTTCTCTTATATGTATATATATATATATCAAGTTAGGGTTAGGGTTTTGAATTGGAGGAAATTAATTGGAGGCTTTGATTCAAGAATTCCTTCCGTCAATCTCTTCCGTCTACGGAGTCTAAGGTATGCAAGTGTTTATTTATGGATCCCTTCCGTCCATAAAGCCCAAGAATCCTATTTTTCAAAATATGAACTTGTGGTTTCTATGTGTTGATTGAATTTAATTGATGATAATATTGTATTGTGACTTCTAAATTGATAGCATGAATATTATTGTGGTGTGTGTTATTGAAATTTATGTTCTTATTATGGATGAGATATTGGGACATAATTGTTATGAAATGGAGAAGTTGATGCGTATGATGTGAATGAAATGTTGAGTATGTTGTTTATGAAATGGAGAGATTGTGTTGAGTGATTCGAAAATATATATAAGTTTGTGATTTTCATGCTTTGTGTAGAATTAAGTTGATGTTAATATTGTGGCATGGTTGAATAGAAATTATGTTTATGATGTGAATATGTGTTGTGACCTTCAAGTTAAGGTCTTGAATATTGTTAGCACGTGTTGTGGATTTAATTCGATGTGCATGATGTAGAAGGATGATTGGAGCATGTTTGTTTATGGATTGGAGGAATTATGTTGAATTTATGAGATCATGCTAATTAGAGTAGCGAATTGTTGTGACGTCAAGATGAGTGATATTGAGGTAATTGTGTTTTCCATGTGTTGTACTATGTTCATACCATACTTGCATGCTACGTGTTTACTATGGTGCTTAAGGGAAATGATAAGGCCATTAGGCCACGCTAAGTGTGAAATGTCTTATTATGGGTCGAATTGCATATATCAAGATTTTAAAAGAAAGAACCTTGAGAAGTGAATCATGATGTGTTGAATGTATGTTATTTGTGTGTATCCCGATTGGATGAACTATGCTATGTTGTATTCTTCCTTAACCATACGCATCCTTGTTGAATAATCTACGATGTAATGGCATGAGATCCCAATACTTGTATATGAATATGATCTTCAAATGATTGGTGTGAGGTGTTAATGAATGCACGGTGCATGATGGCCTATGGGCATGTGAGTATGCGTTGTTGTATACTACGTATTACTTATGTTATTGATTGTTGGGGTTACGTATGCCCGAAATAGTCTGCTGGTCTAGAGCTAAGTCAGTTCCGCGATAATCTTAGTCGTGCTACGATCGATGAATTTCCGATGATTTAAGAACTTAAAATGAATTCCGTGAGAACTTAGTATGTGGGGTTTTGAACAAGAATATCTTTTCATTCTTGTGCCCAAAGAATTAATTTTATCATTGGAATTTCATGATTTTGTAAAGTGGGTAAATACCCAAGATGTTTTAATGACGAATTATGAGGTTATGAAAAATATAAATTGTTTAAGCTTTGATGTACATGATTACTTTATTATTCCCAAGTTATGATTTGATATGGTGAATTTCGTATTTCTACCATGAGTTGATATTTCAAGTGTTTTCAAGATATGATTTATGGAACTTTGAATCGTCCAATATTGGTATACATAATAACCTTATTATCTTGTTTTCTTGAATTGAGATTTTATGCCATAAATTGCATACCACTACTAGGAAATTATTTTTTTGAGGATTCTTGATATATGAGCCATGATTTGAGTTACATTACGACATACAAAATCTTACTATGATTTGAAGATCTTAAATGCTTTTCAAAAGCTATTGTCATGATTAGAATATTGAAATGAAAGAATGATCATTTGAGAATATTGATTTGCATCCGCAGAGTCGGGATGATTTATATTGATTTTAAGCTCGCAGAGACGAAATGCTTTGTTATTGATACCATGTTGATGTTGAGGAAAATTAAAAATGTTTTGAGTTAAAATGTGTTGAGTTAGGAATCCACAAATTGATATGATTTGATAAATGAGAAAGAGATTTGATTTGGTCTTTATGATAGATCCTTGTGATGTTGTGGTGAATTTTCTAACGCGTTCTGAGCTAGTCGGGGAGTATTACTTAGCACCGAGAGGGAAATTTGGTATTTTTCCAAACCTATGTGCCACCGTAGGGTTGTTGATGATGATATTGTTGGCCAGAGAGCCGAATTGTGATTATGAAAGCTTTAAGGTTGTACTCCCTGGCAAGAGTACAACACTCCCGCCAATGAGAGTGCTCTCCCTAGGAGGGCAAACGTTGGTATTCCACGCGGCTCACGTGGGGTTGTCGGTTATAGGAAACTCCCCTGTCCATAAGAGTATGTTTCTTGAACTATCGAGTCGCTTTGGTTGTCTATGATGAGTCATGAGAATTTATAATGAATATTGATGATTTTATGATGATTTATGGGATTTTACTTATGTTTTCCTCTCTATAATATTATGAGAAGTATGGATAATGAAATTCAAGCCATGTGAGTCTTCATTTTCCATACGCATGTTTTACGAAATCAAAGATATTATTCAAATTATTGCGTGCACCCCCATATATTCAATTGCTTATGAGGAGTCATGGTGAGTTATGTAACTACTTCCCACGGTTTGTGTCAGTATAAATCTTCAGGAGTCAGGGGTGTGAGTGTATTCGATTGATCAGTGTTGGTATCCTGTGATTCAGTAATGCAATACCCCAGTACAGTAGTGAGTTCCAAGGACAGTAAAGTGGTATCCGAGTTGTGGTATCTGGAGTCGTTATAATTGTTATAGTGGTTGTGAACTGTGCATTCATATATGTGTACTCGTTCGTTATTCTCATGATTATTCTGTTGATTAAATGTTCATGCATAAGCCCTTGCATTTAGCCTTCCCTGCTTGCATACTCAGTACATCTTAGTACTGACGCATTCGTGCTATGGTGTTCTTTTATTTTGGGGCACCATAGGTTCAGAGGAGTGAAACTTGGAGCATCTTAGAAGTCACTTGTATAGCAGCAGTGGGTGCAGCAGTGAGTCCTCATCATCCGAGGATGTTGTTATTACAGTATTTGATTTTAGTAGACGGAGTTGGTTGAAAAATTGTCCCTTCAACTCCACAGTTCAGGCAGTGTAGAGGCTTTTCAGACAGATGTATTAGTATGTGGTTTAAGGTACTGTATATTTCTAGATGTTTGAACCTTATGGCAAGTGTTAGCCAGTTTTCGCATGTATTTTATTATATTATGCAGTGAACAGGTACAGATATCAGAAAAAGGGTTAGCTTGTGTTCCTTTGGGATCATAAGCACCGTGTGGCGTTCCGGTTCTCGAGAATCGGGGCGTTACATCTTCATACAACAAATGCTCATATAAGTTACAAGAACTATAAAGAGATATCATTAATAACTATGTTAATCAGTTACATCACCTCGTTTATGAAGTATATGGACATTTCTATACACAAGGGTCAATTGGTTAGACTAGATTTGCTTTTCCTGCCAAGCACTATTCCTCTCCTTTCTAGTCCAAATCACTATATGATGCTTCCTCTTCTGGCAGTTCAAACTCATCAATCTCTTTAAAATGCTCTCGCCAGTAGTTGACAAAATCTTGTGGCAAGGCCGCTTCAGAGGCAGGTTTCTGCTGTGTGCACCTCCTCTGCGGAAAACATTTTAGTTATTAGCCACCAAAATGGTAGATTCATTCCACAAGCAGATATCAGCAATATTAGAAAAAAATTACTACTGGATTTAAACATCGCACCGAGTCATATATTAGTACATTTTCCCCTAATATTAGGTTTTCATGGTTGGCGAAGGAAAATCAGGTCAGGGGGGTGGCCATGTACGCTTAGGCTTGCTATTAGGACCTCTTAGAAATAAATGTCTCAGAATGTTAACTGAATACCGTATCATAAATGTCTCTCACATGCAACCTACAAATATCTTTCACAAGCTAATTGTGCAAATATATGAATGAAAGAACATTTAGCATATTATATCCTGTGGCTCTGAAACTAAACCTACAAACAGCATAGAACAGGGTCAATACCCATTATTAGTGAAAGTCCTTAAGATCTTAACAGCAATGACAAGGATGATCTAAGAAGGCCAGTGAAAGATACTTGTCATTAGAGATTAGTAGAAAAAGAGATGATTGTTGACAAACCTTATTACGCTTTCCAATAGGATCCGTCCATGATCCAGAGGGTTTAATATCACCAGCTCCGCTGACTTCAGTCCTACATAGAAGAAACAAGAATTAAGAGGGCATCAGCATCGACTACATAGGCTGTCATGTTTCACATTTATAATGTATTTATTCAATGCTAAACATAACCGCCCCAATTTTAGATATGATGCAGGAAATAAAAGGGGGTTAATGGAAGTTGTTGCCAATGTGCATATGTCAAACCTATCTTATATATTAAGCACCTATGGAGCCTTTGAGATGCCCAATTTATTAAAGATTATGCTACTTCAGGTAGATAAAAAAAAATATATTAGGTTGAGTGCATTGCCAAGATAGAAATTTTCAGCCAGTACCAAGCTGTAAAAAGGATAGAAATTCATGGAGAAGTGCCAGTGACAATTTTTCAGGATGAAACTTAGAGGTGCAACTAATTGACAAAGCTTTGCCTGCTCCATGTTAGGAGCATGAAAAGTTTAAATCAACTAAATATATTTGGTACAGGATATGAGCAGATTGCACCATCACAAGCTTCATATCTCATGTGACGAGCCTAAGAAAAAAGGAAAAAAACTGACGATGTAGAAAATAAGGGAAAAAAATGCTCCCTCAAGATGAATACATGAATAGAAAAGCAGTGAGAGAGAGAGAGACAGAGACACCTATTGGTTCTCCTCTTTGGCAAGGTGGGGCAGCTAAAAACTGAAGCATCTGATATCCCTTTCTCCCTTGTTTTCTTTAAAGATGAGCAACTCCGAGACAAAACACCAAATTTTTCTTCAGCTGCATTTTCATCTGAAGATAAGTGCTTATGAGAAATTGTCTGAGCTTTAGCTTTTACCTTCTGAGGAGATGAAGACATGAAAGGCTCATCAAAACCTTTCTTCTTCTTGTTTGCTAAAACTGGGGTATGCAGAATAACTTCTCCTTTCCCCTTATCTTTCTTAGTCTCAGGAGGTAAGATACTGAAAGGCTCAGCAATTGCTTTCCCTTTATCCTTCATAATTGTAGGAGGCAGGGAAAGGAAAGGATCATCATTCTCCTTCCTTTCATCTTTTTCATTTTCATGACTGGAAGTGACAGGCAGAGCAGTAGCTTCTAAATTACACCTCTTTGCAGTCTGCCTTCGATTGTCGACTACAGCTTTATTTCCTGAAACTGGGTTAGACAAAATAACTACTCCTTTCCCCTTATCTTTCTTAGTTTCAGGAGATAAGCTACTGAAAGGCTCAGCAATTGCTTTCCCTTTATCCTTCATAACTGTAGGAGGCAGGGAAAGGAAAGGCGCATTAATCTCCTTCCTTTTGTCTCTTCTGTTTTCATGACTGGAAGTGAAGGGCAGAGCAGTAGTTTCTATATTGGACTTCTTTGTAGACTGCCTTCGATCATACACTACAGCTTCGTTACTCCTGCCAGCTTGAGTAACAAACAAGAGACAAATTAGACAGGTCTTCCCTAGGCATGCCAACCAATAGACATTGAAAGGTCAGCAAAACCACAGCATAGCAGGACAATCCCCTGAATTAAGCATTTCAATACTGGAAAGAGAGAATTTTCACATTACCAAATGAGAATCCAACCTTATGGAGAAAATGAGGAACCAAGCAAATCGACATTAACTATTACAATAGATCTGCTCAAGTGGAAGGAATGTTTGCAATTTGCTTTCCAACATAAAACTCAATTTGCTAGGGGCCAGCATCTTTAGATCATGTTTCACAATATATAAAGCCTCCTCTATTTTTGACGAAGATATAAAGCTCCCTTTATATTAGGCTTGAGTTTAATCTAACAGAACCCCCTCCTTTACCCAGACTTCGGACTGACTATTTGAATCTTCACATGCACATAGTTATAAGTTATCATTATTACTTCATCAATAGTAATGATTTCTTTAAACTAAAGACTTTAAAAGGTTCTCAATAGTTAAATTTTTAGGAAAAGATTGCTGAAATCTGTGTTTCACAAGTTCAATGGATTTAACACAACTATTGCAACAAGAATTTCAAACAAGAAAGGGTTAAATAATTTGGCTCATAACTTTTGGCGTTCGGAGTCCTCATTGTAGTATTTCTCAAAATGGCGGAATTAGTTATTCTATAAGGTATTATAGTTGAGTTGCGGTAACTCTAAAAAAGGAAAGAAGCCAAAAGCCTACAAAAAAATCAATTTCATCATTACGGACATATAATTTAACACTATCCATCATCATCCTAAAAAGGGCATTCCGATGCACTAGAGCTCTCGCTATGCACGTAGTTCGGAGAAGGGCCAAACCACAAGGGTCTATTGTACGCAGCCTTACCCTGCATTTCTACAAGAGGTTTCCACGGCTTGAACCCGTAACCTCCTGATCACGTGACAACTTTACTGGTTACACTCAAGGTGATACAAGCCAAATCAGCTTTAACCGTTCAAGGACTATAATTCAAGGACAATACAAAAGGACCCAAGCCACGATCATCTCAAGGATGCAAGGATATGTTTGGAGGACCCTTTTCAAGCTCCCCGGGTGTGGAGTATAGCTTGTAATCGGGAGCCAAATTCACCTCAAGACTTCTACTAGGAAGCAAGCTCGAGAACGACCAACACTCCAATGATTATTGATGAAGCTAGATGTGTTACAAACAACCTTGATACCATTTAAGGAGTGTTGTATGTTTCCCAATGCATTCAGGAAGGATCGAAGGCCATTAGAGAGGTCGTTGAAGGATCGAAAGGAGCTCGAAGACAATTTGGAGTGACCTACGAAGTCAACTGCGCCCACAAGTGACTGACCTGCGCCCGGAGGTGACTGACTTGCACCCGCAGGTGACTGACCTGTGCCTGCAGATGGCACCTGCGCCCTCCAACTGTACCAGCAGATGGCCGTCTACGTGCGCATGTGATCCAAAGCGGTCAGCTTGCTTCATTTTGTAAAATTGGGTCACTTTTGGGCCATAAATGTAATAAATAGCTCATGAATATAAATAGTAGATTTCTTCATTTTTAGTTTTGTTAGCTTTTGATGTTTATTTTGAATATACACTTGTGAGTGTGAGAGCTAGGATTAGCTTGTGTTGAACATGTTTCGAAACGTGAGTTACTTGGGAGTTCGATTCCCTTGTGGTTTACGTAAGAGATAGGTGTTTGAATGTATTTGAAAAGGAGGTCTTAGAATATGATACATTCTTCGATTGTCCTTTCCTATATTTTGTTTTGTCTGTCTATCTATCTATCTATCTATCCTTTACCTTTCCGCAATTTCAATTCTATCGTTTCTTTAGTTTTCGTGTTTGTTTCGTCTTCTAGTATTTTGTGCGTTCTCATTTGGTTTCAGAGCCGAGCTTGAGTTCGTTCCCATGAATTCGATCTTGGACTTGTTATGTAGAAAATTTTAATTTTTGAGAAAAACCCCAAAAATATTTTTTTGTTGAGTCTTCATTGTAGTTTCTATACTATATTTTGTTCCATTTAGTATATTTGAGTTGGAATCTTGAACTTTAAACTTGGCTTTAGTAGTTTTGAAGAAAAACCCATTGTTGGGCTTGTGTTTGAAGAAATTTGAAAAGTGAATTTTTAGATCTAGTCATTTTGATTTTGATTTGAAGGATAAAATTGTTGGAAAGTGTTCTCTATCTTGAAGGGAACCTAGAGCTAAAATTTGGTGTCGATTGGAGAAGTGTTGAAAAATCCACCATTTTTAGATTTAAAGCTTGAAGAAATAGGCAAATAGGTTTGGAAATCTGAAAATTTTGGTGCGGATTTGAAGGTTAAAGGTTTCAAAAGTTGTTGGATGGTGTTCCCCGTGATGAAGAGAGCTTTGATTTCAAATTTATTGAATTCCGAGCAAAAAAAAAGAAGTAGTGGTTTTTGGATATTCAAATTTGTTCTTGAGGATATTCATATCTTCAAGAAGAAGATTCATCCAAAAAGTGTGTTAGGTCCAAAAAGGAAGAAAGAGAAACGTGTTTGGGTGTTGGTACAAAAGAATATCTCAAAAGAAAAAGGAATATTCTAGGAGAGAGAACCCAAAAGGGACCACAAAAAGGGGAAATTTGGAGTTCTAGCTAAGCTGTCTGGAGCACCTGCGCCGCCATCTACGCACGCAGGTCCCACATGCAGCTGCATGTGGCCAGCGCAGGTCACTCCAGCAACTTGTTTTGACATGCAACCTCCACCTGAGCTCGCAAGTCATGACATGCGTCTGCACACCTCCAAAACGCACTTCAACCATCTCAAATTCCATTTTGCTCAGGTTCCAAGATCTTAGTCTCACTTCTTGATTCCTTATTTCATTTTTTAATTCCTAAACTAGTTAACAATTAGTAATTCATCTACTTGGTTGATTAAGTCTCGAGTCCCATTTCTTTTATGCTTTTCTCGTTTTTGTTTCGTTGTTATTTATTTATTCAAGTCTGTGGTTGTTTGTTTGAGTCATATATTCTTCTTCAAAACAAGAATCCATTCCGACCACGATTAGCAATTGACACGACGTCTTCCATTGAAGTAGAAACGATCTTTCAACGCGACTCCTATTGTAAGGCAGACAAAGGTAAGAATCTTACGAGCGTGGCGAGGAGGTTTTACTACTAACTTTGTTCATTTTGTAGGTACAAGGAGTTATAAGGAAGTATATCGTCGGTAGCTTCGGATACTTGTGACCACGACATAGGATACTATAATTGTGGTGAGGAAGGCCAAGTTGCTTGGATTCTCCAAAAATGTTGCCACACCTCTGTCAAATCCTTCATAAATACACTATTGTTAGAGGATCCAACACGCACCCATAGACATTTTTGAAGAGACCGAGCAACTTAGAGGAAGGCTATGGCTATGACAAAGATGGAGATTATGGAGGCTATAACTATAGCCATGATCAAGAGTCGTCTGGGAATGCGAGCAACTATCCCGGAGAAGGATATGAGGCCAATAATGAGTTTAGCTCTTATGGAGAGTATGGAGAGGACGAAGAGCCTTGTGATGGGTTTTTTTATGACAATGGAGCATATGAAGAGTTTCACTTCCCACTCCAGGAATGAAGGTGATGTAAGGTATAACGCTTTCTCTTATGCACCTTATAAGAATCATAGTAGGAACATGCATGAGGATTTCGAAGATTCATATGCCTTGCCTTATGGAACTTCTTATCAAAGTTGAATTATGAGTCGTTATACTACCTTTAGTAGAAGTTGTCAAATGGGAAGAAAGAGAGTGTACACCTCCGAGATCAAGGGAAACTACATCCTATACTCCTCGCTCCAATGCACCAATTTCGGGATGTAGGAACCAAAGGCTAGCTAGAAAAAGTTGATATAGGTCTTGAAGCTATCAAGGTCACTCTTCCTATTTTCAAAAGAGTGTGTGATTCCGAGACTTATCTCGATTGGGAATGGCAATGTAAGTTGGTTTTCCAAGACCATAACTTGAACGAAAACGAGAACGAGAAGACCCAATATGATGTTGAACACCTTAAAGGGAATGCTTCCGCTTAGTGGAAAATCTATAGTGTGACTCTATGTTTCGTATATGGTTATATAAAGAGAGTGCCGTGGAAAGACTTCAAGGGATTCCTTAGAAGCTAATATGTTCCGAAAGGATACATGAAGCTTTACAATGCTAACTCGAGAAGACAAACTCTTAACATGAAAGTTGCTTTTCGTGGAATTCCAAGATTTGATCTTGCTTTAGATGATTGATGTTATGAAAATTACATCACTCATTATACAGTAGAATACTTGAGAATGCCATAAGTGTCAAATCGTCAACCATATATCATGGATGGATATAAGGTCACCGAGAATGTGAAGGTCTCTTTCACTTGTAAAGGGTATTACGAGGTGGTTTGATGTGATGTACTTCCCATAAACTCTAGTCATTTATGTTTGGGTGCCAACGGGTTTGCAAGATATGGAATTCCAAATGAGTAAAATTGGCCTAAGATCATTGTGGACCAATTGAGAAATCATCTATTTCCACCTGCCCTTCCCAATCGTCAAGGAAATGGCACTTACTCCACACCCAACCAAATTGAGAGACAAGATTGAGAGGAGTAAGTGAGTACAAAGTGGTAACCCAACAGTTGAAAAAGGAGAGGTTGTGAGGAGTGAAGTGAAAGGGTTACCACAAACCCAATCTAACTTTAGTAAGGATATATGTGTAGGTACAATAATGGCTAATGGAGAAGCACCAACTCCCAAAGAGAAGATTAACTTTGATGGAGTGATGAGTTTCTTAACCAAACTAGGCAAAAGGGTGGACTCTTTCAAGGAACGGCTTGAAGCATGTTCCAACACTTTGAAAAGGAACCTTGCACCAAGGTAAAGAAGAATCTCTCAAGAACTTCAACGTAAAAAAGCTAACTCTTGAACTTTAGTAAATGTGAAAGATCATTGTGTGGCTAGTAGCCAATTGACTTTGAGTGATAGTTTATCTATATGTGAGCCTAATGATTATTTGCATGTGTTGATAATGTACATGTTGAGGGTGTGGATACACTAGTTGATCCTATTAATGACCGAATTGATTCTTCTTGTAAGGTCGATTTGAGTCCATATAGTGTTGAAGCCGTTGTGTTGAATAATAGTACATTTCTTATGAAAATGGTATTGATCAACTTACTTGTGAATCTAGTCCACTACTTGAGAGTGTTTGTGATGTGGTTAGTGAACCTCAAGTTAGTAATGATGTTGATAATGTTTATACTTTGAATAGGAGTGACCCTTTGAGCATACCTTCTAATGAAAATACTATTACTTGCTTGGCTCATTTAGATGATCATGTGTTTGAAACTTTTTCGAAATTTGATAATTGTTTTCTTGAGAGTGAACTTACATGTTCCAATTCACCTTCTTGGATTGATCCTTCTCTCTTTAGGTACAATTTCTTATTTAAGGATGATAAAATCACTCCTAGTGAACTAACTAGTGGTGTAGATCATGTTAATGATGTAGCTCTTCTTAAGGGCTATACTCCAATAACAACCCACTATGGTGACAACATTCCTCCTAAAGATGAAAATCTCTTCTTAGAAGATAAGAATACTCTTATAGGAAAGGATTTTGAGGAAGTTAAAAGTGATCTTTGTGTACCAATTGTTTATTCTTCTTCAAGTGTTCCAATGAGCATATTCTTGAAAATGTTTTTGAACATAGTAGTGACCATGCACTAGAGGACACGTTAGATGAAATCAATTTGCTTGACACCTTTTTTTTACTCTCTATTTGTCTATGAAAACACTTATGCTTGTGAAGAGAGTATATCTTTTTGTGTTGGTCGCACCTTTGAGGAAAAATGGTGGTTTCTAGACCTATGTCTATGGCCACTCTACCCATTTGACCCCGGTGACCCATTGGAATGTGGTGGTTGTAAGACACCCCACTTGGTGCTTGATCAAGATGATAAGCAAGGTTTGGATAGAGTTGCCTGTACTATTCTCTATGACGGAGAGTCTTTCTTGAGGATTTCTAATCCACTTGAAAGACCAAAGTTGTGTAAGGGAAAGATCTTCAACAAAGATGAATGTTCTTTAAAGAAGAAGAGCAATGGAAAAAAAACAAAAGAATTCACCATTGTGTGTTTCCATTCTTGACCAAAGTTTTATTACTTGTCGGCCGGAGAGTGAGTTGTCTTGAGAACACCTTGGATGAATTCTATTTATGTGATACCTTTCTGTATTACCTTTTTGCTTATGATGTTATTCATAATGGTGTTGATTCAACATCTTATGTGAAAATGGAATGTTTTGAAGGAAAATATATTATGAGCTTAAATGCAATATGTTTATTAACTTCACAATAGGGGATACTTTCGTATTTGACCCCAGTGATGATTTGCAAGTAATCTCATTCTTGGAGATAGCTAGTGCATTGAGTGGAGTCTTTAGTTGGAACGATCTTGTTCATGACATTGCACTTTGCTTTAGAGATTATCATGTGACTCTTGACATAAAGGGAAATTGTGTGTGTAAGACCTCGTAAAATTTCAACCATTTTATTTTTGAACTTCCCGTGTACGTAACATAAATTTTTGACTTGAATTATGTTAAGGGATGTTAAAAGAATGTCTGGAAAAAGTTTCAAAATTTTTGGAAGGGGTTCGAGGCCATTTTGGGACCCAAGGCCGAGGTCAGCAATAGTGGAGTGCCACGCCACTTAGCTTCGCGAAAAGAGTGTGGCACGCTGGCTACCATCCGCGATTGCGGCGTGCCACATTGCTATATATTTTTCGTCCAGTTTTTTATCTTTCAATTGAGGTGAGGGGCTTTTTGGTCTTTTACCCCTTAAACGACTTTAAAACACCAAATTGACCCTTTTCTCTTCAGTTATCACGATCAAACACCATTCTTTTCCTCCTTAACTCTCAACCCAAGAAAGTTCAAGGGTTTCACAAGAAATCACCACTTCAGGCTCCAAACTTTGATTTCTCTTCAAATTCTTTGGTATTCCAGGCATGTTTCTCTTTCTTTAACTTGAATTTTACATTGTGGCATCAATTTATTGAACATTCGTGATTTAAATTGTTGGGTCTGAAATTAGGTTGAGGGATTTTGATAGTTATTACGTGAATTATTTTTTCCATGTTTTAAATGTGTTATTCATGCTATAATTGATTGTTTTGGGGACTGAATTGGTGCATAATTATAATAATTGGAATGAGGGACATGGGTTTTCCCAAATTGATGAAATCTTGGCTTAATAATGACATTAACCTTAATCCACTTTACAATCTAGGTTTTTAATATGAATATTCACATAGTTTAACTTATCCTTTGAAAACGTTGCATTGCATTAAAGGATAAATAAATAACAATGATTTTGGGATGACCTTGGTGGCCATGATTTTGGATTTTAAATGGAACTTAGAAGTCTAAAGGTTAAATGGATTGGTTTGACATAATTGAATTAGCTTACAAGCATATTGGTATGACGATATCATGTTGGAAAATGCCTTAATAAAGACTTTTGGTTAATGGTTGGGTTTATGTGTAAATTGTTTAACTTTAGGCTTAAAGGAAATTGTGTAATTCACCATGAAGGTGTAGCCCGAGGAAGCAACACTGGAAACAACGTTTGCCGACTTTGGGAGTCTATATGACCATGTGTCTGGATGCACATTATATTTTGGATGGTTATCGCCTTGGTGTCTTTACCCTTTCCTCGGTACATGTGGCTAACATGGACTGAGGCCCTTTCGGCAGGGGAGCCAAACCCATATAGCCCGTGGGTGCCTTTAGGACGGAGCGAGCTACATAGTACAGGCTAATGATTTAAACTATCATGGTAATGGGCCCTTACCCCTATCCCGACATCCTATATACATCTATATAAATGTTGTCCATGTGGTTTCGACTGATTTTTGATAAATACACTATTTTATCACTTTCCCTCGAGTTATATGTCAATGCTCGCCCCATTGACCAACCCAGGACGCTGCATCATTTTATGATGTAGGTTTAGAGGACTATTCTGTAGCTCTTGTGCAGCATTAGGTGGTTCGGTACGTCTGTTGGTCTGTTGTGAAGTAGTGAGCCTCCATCTTTCGGAATGCCTGGTCCTTTCATTGGTTTTATTATTGCCTTAGTATTTCTTTTTGGATTCTCTTTGTCATAGTTGAGGGCATGTCAGTTGGTATTTTTGATTTAGAGGCTTTTGTGGACAGTTTTGGGGATGACATGGATGTCTTGTTTTGACTTTTATCTTTCTTTTGGATTAATATATCCTTTATAAACTTGTTTGACTTCCGTTTACATTTATGTGCTCTTGAGGTAAGGCTAAGGAGGGTATCTCTAGCCATGGTGGGCTTGAGATTACCCGTCACCTCCAGGCCCGATTTCGAATCGTGACAAGCTTGGTATCAAAGCCAGGTTTAGGGTCGCTGGATGTCTACAAAACCATGTTAAGTAACATTCTTTTTATGGGTGTGTAGCGCGCCACACTTATAAGGGGGAGGCTACAAGACATTTAGGAATGTTTCCCTTTCTTGTGTTCTATTTCGGCTATAGAGTTTAGTTGCTATGAAACTTCTCTAACTCCTGAATTACTTACGTTTCAGATCATGCCTCCCTGGAGATCTAACGATCATAGAAACTATGTTGAAACCTCTGTCCCACCTGAGGAAAATGTAGAGGGAATTCGCCCTACTTATGGAGTGCAGACCCGATCCAGGGTCCTTGTTCCTGACTGTGCCGCTCCACCTAGGGTTCCACCGGTCCCTACTAGTCCTCCTCGAACTTCTCAGACTGGTGATACTTATGCTCAGTCTCCTCAGGGAGATCTCTAATGCAGAGTTCCGTCAGTCTATCCATATGTTTGCCCAACTGGTGGCATCACAGTCTCGTCGATCTGATTATGTTGGTCTTGTTGCTAATTCATCTGAGGTTACCCATATTGGCTAGTTTATGAGGTTGAATCCCCAACCTTTATAAGGTCTAAGGTTGAGGAAGATCCTCGGGGGTTTATTGAAGAGATGGAGAAGATCTTTAGGGTGATGCATGCTACTGATTCAGAAGGTGTGGAGTTTGTTGCTTATCAATTAAAGGAGGTGGCTTACCAGTGGTACGAAGTGGTACGAGGAGTGGGAAGAAATGAGGGGATGGTGCTGAGCCGGTGAAGATTTTGTGAACTTGAAGCAAGGTAAGATGAGTGTTAAGGAGTACGCACTGAAGCTCCAACAGTTGTCCTGTTATGCTCCGGAATTGGTGTCTAATACGAGGTCCTGAATGAGGATGTTTGCTTTTGGTTTATCCCGTGATTTGGTGTTAGTGTGCAAGGCTGTTATGTTGAATAATGATAAGGACATATCCAGGATGACTATTTATATGCAGCAGGTGGAGGATGAGAAAAAGAAGCAAGTAGAGATGGGAGAAAGGCAGAACAAGAAGTTTAGATATACGGAGCAGGGTATAGGTCAGCAGAACAGTGGGAGAAATGATAGGCAGTGGACTAAGAAAAAGAATTGGAGAAATTCTTATTCGTCAGCCAGAGCTCCTTATCCTAAGCCTTAGGGTGATCATCGTTTTCATGCTAGTAGTGGTCTTAAGGCACAGGGTGCCTAGTCTCACGTCAGTAGAGCTCAGTCAGGCCTACCCTATCCTCCTTGTCGATTTTGTGGACAGCTTCATCGTGGGTATCGTGGGTATTGTGAAGAGGGGAGGAATTTGTGTTTTAATTGTGGTCAGCCTAGTTACCTGCAGCGGAATTATCCTATAGCTAATGTTGCCACTAGAGCTAATAAAGTCTCGGTCACCACTTCTTAAGCTCTTGCACCTAAGGGCGCTACGTTAGGTACCGATAATGGTCGGAATCGCCTCTATGCATTTGCTACTCGTCAGGAGTATGAGGCATCCCCAGATGTTGTTACTAGTATGTTACAGCTCTTTTCCCGTGATGTTTACTGTTTGCTTGATCTGAGCTCTACCCCGTCTTATATGACCCCTTATGTGGTTGTACACTTTGGTTTTGGTCCTAAAATTATTTTCGACACCTTCTTTGTTTCTACTCGGTGGATGACTATTGTTGCTAGAAAAATCTATAGGGGTTGTATGGTGTCCATTCTCCATAGAGACACATTGGTGGATTTGATAGAACTTGACATGGTAGATTTTGATGTAATCTTGGGGATGGATTGGCTCCATTCATGCTATGCTTCTCTGGATTGTTGGATTGTATCACCTGAAAGGTCAGTTTTCATTTTCCTAATGAACCGATAATTGAATGGGAAGGGAGTTCCTCAGTACCCAAAGGGAGGTTTATTTCCTATCTTAGAGCTCAGAAGTTGATCTCCAAGTGGTGTCTGTATCATCTAGTTCGGGTTAAGAATTCTAACTCTGAGAGTCCTTCTTTGCAATCTGTTCCTTTTTGGTTAATGAATTTCCTGAAGTTTTTCCCGATCTTCCTGGAATTCCTCCAAATAGGGAAATAGACTTTGGGATTGACCTTCTACCGGATACCCGTCCCATTTTCATTTCTCCTTATAGAATGGCTCCGGCTAAACTAAAAGAACTAAAGGAACAGTTAAAGAATCTTCTTAATAAGGGTTTCATCCGTCCTAGAGTTTCTCCATGGGGTGTTGTTCTTTTCGTGCGAAAAAAAGATGGATCTCTTCAAATGTGTATAGACTATTGTCAGTTGAATAAGATCACAGTAAAAAATAAATACCCTCTTCCTAGGATTCATGATCCTTTCGACCAGCTTCAGGGTGCTAGGTGTTTCTCAAAAATTGATCTCCATTCGGGCTATCACCAGTTGAAAATTAGGGAGGTTGATATTCCCAAGACTGCTTTCCGGACACAATCTAGCCATTATGCGTTTTTGGTTATGTCATTTGGATTGACTAATTTTTCGGCTGCATTCATAGATCTTATGAATCGGGTGTTTAGGCAGTTTTTGGATTTGTTTGTTATAGTCTTCATTGATGACATCTTGGTGTACTCTAAAAGTGAGGAGGATCATGTCAATCACCTCCGAATTGTGTTGCAAACTCTTAAGGACCAGAAATTATATGCTAAATTTTCCAAGTGTGAATTTTGGCCAAGTGTTGTGACTTTTCTCAGGCATGTTGTTTCTAGTGAAGGGGTCAAGGTGGATCCACAGAAAGTTAAGGCAGTTAAGAAGTGGCCTAGACCCACGACTCCAACCGACATTAAGAGCTTCTTGGGCATGATTGGGTATTATAGAAGGTTTGTGAAGAGTTTCTCATCTATCGTTGCTCCGCTGACGAAGTTAACTCAGAAAAAGATTAAGTTTTTGTGGTCCGATGCTTGTGAAGGTAGTTTTGAGAAGTTGAAGAATAAGTTGACTTTTGCACCTGTTTTGATCCTACCCGAAGGAACTAATAGGTTTGTCCTGTATTGTGATGTGTCCCGTGTGGGACTAGATTGTGTTTTGATGCAGCATGGTAAGGTTGTAGCCTATGCTTCTAGGCAGCTTAAGGTCATGAGAGGAATTACCCGACTCATGATTTAGAGTTGGCAGTTGTGATCTTTGCTTTGAAAATCTGGCCTCATTATCTGTATGGGGTGCATGTGGATATTTATTCAGACCATAAGAGCTTGCAGCATGGTAAACTACTAAGGCTTAGCGCGATCATGGCGCGACGCATCGGGTATCGCGTCAATGTCATCAACGCTCCGCGTCGCCAATTGCGTCGATGCCCAGTTTCCAGTCATTAAATGTCCGCGTCCTTGAGGGTAATTAGGTCATTTTTCCCCAACCTTCAGCCCTCATAACACGAAATTTAGCCCTCTTTTGGCTAAATACATTCATTATTTCTCTATTCCTCAAGAACAAAAAACCCTAGGTGGATAATTTCAAGGCAAGAATTCAAACTTTCCTCCATCAATCTTCAAGAAATCATCCACTAAGGTATGTAAAGTGTTCATCCAAGGATCCCTTTCATCCTTGAAGCTCAAGAATCCAATTTTAAATTATAAATTGTGATATTCATGTTGTGAATTGATTTTAACCATGTTGATGTTGTTGTGTGATCCCCAAGTTGGAACCTTTAATATGAATTCATGAAATTAGGTTAGCATGTGGGTTGAAATCTATGAAATTGTGTTAATTAATGTAATCATGATCTATTGATCTAATGTTCATGCCTAAGCCTAAAGTTATGCATGCAAGGTGTTTGATAAAATGCCTAAGAGAACAAGAATTATGCATTTATGACTCCATAGGGCCTAAATGATGAATCATGCTTTACCCTTATGCTAAAAAATGACTCCCATGTTATTGATGTGCGTTGTAATTGTTTTGATGAAATAATCATGATATTAGAGTTATGCAATTATGGCATGTTTATATGTATTCTTCTATATGTACAAGATTATAAATATCAAATGCTTCATGAAAATCCCCAATGATTGAACTATGAATTGTTGACTATGGTCATGTGCCAAGAAGTGTCATGTCTTGTCAGTTTCATGTGTACCCGACAATTTAGCCGTGTGCCTAGGGCCAATGTCAGTTTTCAAGATGTTTCTCAGTCACGCCATGATCAGTAGCATTCAGTCAGTCACATGACTCGGGAAAACTCAGTAAATTCAGTATCAGTCCAGTCCAACTCAGTAATCTCAGTAAACTCAGTTAGTTAAACAGAACTCAGTAGTATTCCATCAGTCAACGGAATTCAATGAACTCGGTCTAGTTCAGCTCAGTATAATCAGTTCAGTATCTATTCAGTTGGGAGTAGGATTCAGCATCGAGTGAACCCAAGGATGGGGACTCACCTGCCAGCAGAGGGTGTGATTCTTAGAAGCAGTCCTTGCGTTCCAGAACTACAAAGCCAGCATAGGTTGAGACATCAAAACCTGTCAGATGAGGGTAGATGAGGTGGCTTAACCTGTCAGATGAGGGTACCACCGTTCTCCTTAGAGTACCTACCAGATGAGGGTCACTCACAGCTTGTCCTTACCAGTGGCGCGGTATTGACACCTTTCCAATTGGGGTTACAGATTGGACCCCAACTCAGCTATATTGCTTTATTCGGGGCATGCCGGTTAGATAACTACCTCCCACAGTCTCAATCTCAGTCTTCAGAATAGAACTCAGATAGTTCTATAGATTTCAGGACTGTCAAATACAGTCACTCAGCTCAGTACGAAACTCAGCTAGTTCCATCAGAATCAAGACTGTCAAAAACAGTCACCCAGTATCAGTTATATCAGTTATCAGTAATCCATGTTATCAGTATATTCAGTATTCAGAATCCCCATGTTTCAGTTACAGTCATGTTTTCATGCATGTATCCTCACGCAGTCATATTCATGTATTAGTCAGTTATAGTTCATACATATGAACCCCATGCATTCAGTCTTACCTCACTTTGCATACCAGTACATTCACACGTACTGACGCATACTTTTCTTTTGCGCTATGGTGTTTTATACCATAGGTTCGGACGAGCTTCAGTAGCATTCCAGTCTCAGCAGTCAGAGTTAGCACTGAGTCCTCATTCTTCGAGTACATGACCATTACTTTATTATCTCATTAATTAGTAAGGGATCTGATGGCGTATCACCAACGTCGTCAGATATCTTCTTCCCATGCTAACTTTCTGCTTAAGGCCGACGCCATTCTTGACGCCTTATCACGACTTTGACGCCACATCACTGGCGTCATCAGAACTGCTCTCCCTTTAGCTATTTCTTGATTCCGACCAGTGCAAATTCTGGTGAATCAACGCGGACTCGACGTGGCGCGTTGGCCATCGCGGAACGACGCGGCGCGTCGACAGGTTCCCGACCATGCATAGGCAGCTTCAGGTTTCAGTCAGCAGCAGTAGACTAGCAGTGAGTCCTCATCATTCGAGGATGCTTTATCATTTCAGTATTTCAGTACTTAGTCTATTTCAGCAGTTGGAGTTAGTTAAGGACATGTCCCATCAACTCCCTATTCAAACAATTTAGAGGCTATTCAGACTAGATATTCAAACTTCAGTAGCTTCAGTTATTTCAGTTGTTTTGGTATTGTTATACCACATTCAGAATTATTATTTTTATTATTCAGTTTTGAACCTTATGGCATCTCAGCTCATTTTTCGCATATTTCAATATTATTATACAGTTATTGCAGCAGGTACCAGTCATGGGTTTGCTAGTGGTCCTTTGGGATTGTTAACACCGTGTAGCGTCTGGGGTACCAGACTCGGGGAGTTACAATTACTTATTACTTACTTATATATAAGTACTTATATATACATACATACATACAAGCATGCATATATATATATATATATACTAGATGGTGAAGCCCGCGCTAGCACGGGCCCAATAATAATGACGTAGCTATTATTTGATCGTACCAAGATAGAACGATTTTGAATTGCGAATGCCAAATATACCTCTTTTTGCAAAAGAAGATGGTATGATTGTGACCATCTTTAAGTTTTCATATAGTCAAAGAACAATGACACAGAATATTAGAATAGCAAAGTGTTTAAGAGCAGAAGCATGTATTGCACCAGTAAACAAATCCCTCTATGTGTCCAAATCATGCTATCAAAGGAGTTGTAATATTTCCCAATAATGTATAATTGCCTCTGTAACATCCAAATAGAACAATGAGTCAATGCAATTACAAATTATAATATTGTCTTCTAATTTTAGATGTTTGACATAAAATATTGTAGCATAATAACTTACTCCGAAGGAACGTCGCAGATAAGATTCCGATCACCATCAAGTGAGTTTCACTAAGTTCCAACCTTCTTCGAGTTATCAACGCTGGAATGAACCAGCAACTTTTCTTCACTGTGGCCAACTACAAATTTACAGTCCTTGGAGCAGATGCCTCTTATGTTAAACCCTTCACAATGTCGGTTCTTATGGTGGGACCAGCTCAGACAACTGATGTCCTAATCAAAGCTGATGAACAACCAGCTATATATTACATGGCAGCGAAAAAGAAGAGAGGGCGGCAAGACCAGAGAAGGAGCTAAAACCGCTTAGGAAGTTGCACAACTGACTCATGAGCTTTCTTGATGACACTACGTATCAGCACTTAATGAATCAAGCAGGTTTAGTTGCAGCACGCCATAGGCTTTACTTATTCAGCGGTTACGAATCAAACATGATTAGCTGCAGTACCAAGTTGTTTATAAAAGACAGTAGGACTACGTATGAACATATACATAAGACCTCTTGATCTTTCAAAAACTAATTGTACTGTTTAGATGATGGTTTTCCATGGTATAGTATGGTATGGTTACTAAGAGAACCATGTTTGTTTTGATTGTTTCTTAAAATGAATAGTATGGTATGGTTTAATTTCATGGTTTGGAAACCATGAAAACCCTTATTTTATAACCACTGATTTGGTGGTCCCATGATTTGCTCATTTTTGTTTTTTCAATTATGCTCTTATTTAATATTACATAATCCTATTTTACCTTTTACCCCATATTTATTATTTAACTCCACCTCCTACCCCCAACCCAAAATCCCACGAACCACCCCTCCCCTCCCAGCCCTAAAAAGAAAAAAAATATTTTAAAAAAAAAAAATTTAACTTTTTTCTTATAAAAATAACAAACAAGAATTAAATAATGAATTCATTTACATTAACCAAAACAATCATGAAAATGAAGGTCAAGACTGCAAAGCTTGTTGAATTACGTTTTGAACAATACTTAAATATTTGAACACGTACTTAAGTAAAAATTAGCACTTAACTGGATGTTTGATTCACACAAACTAAAAGATCATAGCAAAAAATGTTAACTACTGAAGTTTGATTTAAACTAATTTGGGATTATTCTTTAAACTATTACAGAACCCCCATAAAAAAGTTATTGAATATTCTCAGACATACTGTCAAATACCTTTGTTGCACAAAGTTTTCACCTTTCGTAATCATTTTTAAAAAAGAAAAAAATTAACACCCAAATTTTTTCCCAGAAAAAGGATATATGATTAAACAACAAAGCCAACATGCATCAAGAAATAAGAGCAAACATGCCAAAATATAATCCTTTGAACACAAAGGAAAAAAGAAACTTGGAGAACTACATACACATATATGTCAATCACTCAAATACAAAAGCAAGGAGGAAATTAAAAAACAAAAGGACAAAAATTGTACGGGAAAAACTCACCGATGAATTTTAGGGGTATAAAAATATATGCACATCCGTAGAAGAATGAGGAATGAAGAACACAGAAAATAGTAAAAATTAGGGGAAAAGTGAAGACATGTAGAAGTTGAAGCCAGCTGTCTCACATATCAAAACAGTGTAATAAAAATGAAGATTAGAAGGTTGAAGTGAAATATATAGTAGAAATACGAAGCAGCGGTTTGGCCATTCAAATTACTTAAAATAAGTTGGAATTGGAGTTGTGTTTAATCATGTTTTTTAAAAAAAAAAAAAAAAGTTTCAAAAAAGTTTTTTTAAATATAATTTTATACCCTTAACTTTTAAAAATTAACAAAATCACTCAACTACTAATTTACCTACTAATATACAACCAAATAATGTTGAGAAAATAATTTATATGTCTTCAATTGATAAAATAATTAACAACAAACTAATTATTATGATAGTTATTCTTCTAAAATTTAAATAAAAATATCACAAGCACGAGCTAAATAAATTTACCTAACCATAATCGACTGAATAGAAAAAAAATATTTTGATATGTCTAAAAAGATCAAAATAATATGTCGAGTCCTAAATTATATGAAAAGAGAAAAATATATTTTAAAAATTAAGAATTTCTTAAATAGATAGTATTTTGATCTAGATAAAAAATTATAATATTTAGCATTGGTAAAATATATAAATCATTTAAATTTTATACTAAGTAATAAGGGATAAACGTGCATGACACGTTCTCATAAACTAGTATATAGAAATATATAACAAAAGTTTAAAGCATGATTTCTTTTTTCTAACAAAAGTTTAAAACATGATTTCTTTTTTAATCTTTCAACATTTTCCTCCTCTCTTACTTCCTGACATAATTGCTATTTTTTTAAAATAAAAATTTTAAATCATATTTCTTTTTCATCTTCTAACTTTTAAATAATAAAGATAAAATATAACCAAAATATAATATTTTTAAGTCTAAACATAAAACACAGAAAGACGTTATAGAAATAGCGCATAAAGAGCATATTATAAATATGTACTGTAAACAATATTTACTTGAATAGAGAAAAAATATATTTTGATAAATTCTTAATAGAGAAAAAATATATTTTGATAGATATAAATATATTTTATATATTCTTAAATTTATTGATGAAAATTCTTAATTATTTTCACTTGAATTAATTATTTTATTGAGTTTGGTCTTTCTAAAAAAATTACAGAATTTAGTTAATAAGAGGAGTTTATGTAAAAATTTAAAGATTGGGGTTATATGTAATAATAATGAAAGTTGGAAATGGAAGTGGAAGTGGAAAAAAGGAAAAACAACAAAAAGTTGTTTTCCTTTTTCGGAATTTAATTCCGGAATTATTTTTCAAATTTTATGGCCAAACACCATAATTTTCAACTCCGAAAAAAATTTCAGGAAAAAAAGAAAAAATATCCATGGCCAAACGGGCCCTAAAATGTCCATAAAATAATTTCAGTATTCCAAAAGTACCCTTCGTCGTATCTAGAAGTCTCACTTATATATATACTAGCTAGCTTACGCCGTGCTACTCATGGCCCAATGTTGATCCTTAAAAAATTTACGTTAGGTATAATTCTATCATTTAATTAAAAGCTTTATTTGTTTGGTTGATAAATTCTAAGTTAGACATATAATATTATATTTAGATTGATGAAATTTGCATAACGATATTTTAAGTTGTTAAAACTTTTGTGACATTGATAGTCAATTATATTTTTTAAATAATTTAAGTTCTTAATTATTGCGATTTATAATATTTTTTTTCTATTCTACTGATTAGAAGTAACATAGTAAAATTATTATAAAAAATACTTTTTTTTTAAGTGGCTCCATATAAGACGTCATGTTACTTTAAAATATCAAAAATTAATGTATCATTTTACGTCTATTTTACTTTGTTTTATTAAATATTATTAATTTTTTAATACTTAAATAACTTATAATAATTAAGTATGGGTAATTTAGTAAAACTACTATTGAAGTAGTTGAACCAGTCATGTTATAAATATCTATTTTAGTTTTTTATTAAATATTATTAATTTTTTAATACATAAATGACTTATAATAATTACTTAGGGGTAATATAATAAAATCACGATTGAAACAGCTGAGACACGCATGTCGAACATGAGCAGCCTGCTGCAGCTACTTATTGTGACTTCTTATATAGGATATCAATAATATAATTTTTTTAAATGCTTAAATAACTATAATAAGTAATTATGGATGATATAGTAAAATCACGATTGGAACCGCGAAGTTGACATATATTAAAAGTGATATAGCATAATAAATATAAAAAATTACTTGTAAAAATAATCTAAGTGAGCCTCATATAAGACGTCAAACTAATTTAAAGCATCAAGAGTTAATTTATTATTTTATGTCTATTTCATCCTTTATATTAAATATTATTAATTTTTGAATACTTAGATGACTTATAATAATTAATTAGGGGTGATATGGTAAAATTACGGTTGAACCAATTGAAGCAGACACGTTAGAAATGTTTATTTTACTTATTTGTATTAAATATTATTAATTTTTTAATACGTAAATAACTTATAATAATTAATGATACAGTAAAAACACGATTGTAGCAGCTGAAGCAGGTAATTGAAGCAGACATGCCAACCTACTGTTTAGCATAAAACTCCCTCTTATATATAACTAGTCAATTTAAGTGGCATAATGCTTAGATGACCATAATAATTAATAAGGGGTGATATAATAAAATTGTGATTGAAGCAGCGAAGTAGACATGTATTAAATGAATTATAATAACTAATTAGAAGTGATATAACAAAATTAATATAAGAAAATAGTTTTGAAAAAAAATTAAGTGGATCTCATATAAGACGTAAAGTTAATTTAATATTAAATATTATTATTTTTTTAAAACTTAAATGACTTTATAATAATTTTTTAATATTAATTTTTAATACTTAGATGACTCATAATAATTAATTAGGGGCGATATAATAAAATTACATCGAACCAACCAAAGCAGACATGTCAAAAATGTTGTCTTTTTTTATTAAATATTATTAACTTTTAATACGTAACTAACTTATAATAATTAATTAGAGGTGATGCATTAAAATTACGATTGAAGCAGATAATTTTTTTTTTCCAAATAATAATAAGTGAAACTTTGAAGAACTTGTAGTCATTTTGAAAACTACCCTTTTATTAAATATTATTAATATTTAATACTTAAATGAAATAATTTATAATAATTAATTAAAGATAACATAATAAAATTACGTTTGAAGCAGCTGAAACAGGCAGCTGGAGCAGCCAGGACGATCCCAAGCTGCTCAACATTACCGCTTCTATTATAGAGTAACTAGATGAACACGGCCCGTGTACCACGGCCCAATATATATATTTTATTTTAATTTATGTGATGTAAATAAAATTTTAAAAAATAATTATTAAAATACTTAATCATTAAAATAATTTAAGTTTTTAATTATTATGATTTATGATATTTTTTCTTGTATTTTAAATTATATTAATTTAAGTGATAATAATATAATTTCAAAAGTGAGTCAAATATTTTATATTTTTAAATTTTTATTAAATTATTATTTATTTTCTTAATATCTAAATGAATCATAATAATTAATTAAGAGTGATTAATTATATTAATCCAACAAAAATTAACATAATTTTATCACAATTAATATAATTTTATTATATTCAATAGTAATCATGAATAATTCACCTAAATAATGCAAATCTT
This sequence comes from Capsicum pubescens, assembly GCA_030864215.1. Taxonomy (NCBI): domain Eukaryota; kingdom Viridiplantae; phylum Streptophyta; class Magnoliopsida; order Solanales; family Solanaceae; genus Capsicum; species Capsicum pubescens. The sequence goes on along the minus strand of CM061543.1, from coordinate 49,545,050 downwards.
AAGAAAATATTACACACACAGAGATGCACACATATTATATACATATATTAATAAAATGTTAAGGAGCCAAGTTTTACAAAATGATTCTGCACATTTTTTTTATGTACATAAGATGACATTTGATGCATCGTCAAATTTAGATTCCCAAACATGAGTCTGAGACTGAATCCTGTTGCATAAAATGAACAATTTAAAATTAAGGTTAGCACAAGATATATTAAACAAAAGAAATATTTCGAGCATTATTATCAATTTCAACAGCTAAAAGATCTTGCATCAATATTTAACAACTAAGTTTTAACCAATTATTTTCTTTACAAACTCACAACACACCCAATAAGGAAAGCAGTTTTCAAACGTTCTCCATTATAACAAGCATACAAAACAGCTATTAAAAATTCAGCAAAAGTTTTTCAAAACATGCAGATAGTCATAGATTTATTATTCAATTAATTTTCAAGCGGTTAAATAAAAAAAATATTCGTTACATCAACAGATCTGAATGTATTCACGCAGTAAAAATAAAGTTGAACACGATAGCAGTAGTACATATCACGGAAATCAGACTGAGAAAATAGTTGCATCTCTTTCATTTGAGTTAGAGGGGGAAATGTCAAAGATAATGACATTGGAGACAACGCAAGATATAAGAGAAGTTAAAACGCATAGTATCATAGAATGATATGGCAGAGCGAACATTTATTCAGGAGTATGGAACTTAAACAATTACAAATGATGTTTTAAAATGGATAAAGTCATAGTTACGATTTTAGTTGTTTCTTTTTTCAATCAATTTACTTTGTGTTGTAATTGGTAATTTGATATCATTGAGATGATTTAAGGATCAAATTAACTTAGAAAATTGCAAGTGGAAAAGTGCAACGATAGTAGTTAATAAATGAGTAAAAGAAAAAGCAAGAGGTGAAATTATGTCTATTTATCACCTTCGGTAGTTGCAAGCAGGCGTTCTTTTAAAGAAGAGCGAAAAGACAATATGAAGATGAGAGCTGCAAAGCTATAAGAGTACACAAAAACCTGTGGTAAAGAATATGAAAATGTCATATCAATAGAAAATAAAAAAGTTAGAATAACAAGAGGTGAAACTAAGTCTATTTATCACCTTCGATACTTGCAAGTAGGCGCTCTTCTAAAGAACTGCAAAAAGGCAATCTGAAGATGAGGACTGCAAAGCTATAGGAAATCTAAGATCTTCTTGGCTGTTATTCAAAAGGTCCAATAATATATATATATTTTGAGGCAATTATAGATCCTGGAAGACAATTCTGATTGGTCAATAAAAATCAATTTCAATGCTATTTTTTTTTATGAGTTTAGCCAATTTATCATGAAAGGTAAAAGGGGATAAAGGAATCGTGTGTTGATTGTCCTGTAAATATAAATTGCCTTCCTTTATATGTAAAAAGGGAATAAATAAATCAATTAAATTTCAGGATGCTTCATGAAGTGCTTCTTTCAAAGTTAAACTTCCGTTTGTCCATATTTCGATAAAAAGTATCTCTTGTTTTTCATTTCCATTCCCATAAGAATGAATACTATGATTCGCGTTTCGAACAGGCATGAATACAACATCTATAGGATAACTTCCATCTTGAAAGTTATGTGGCGTTTTTATAAGACATCCAGTCTAGTCTATAGGAGGTTTTGAAAAGAAAGGAGTAATAATCATTTTCTTGTTTTATCAAGAGGGAGCTATTGCTCCTTTCTTTTTTTCTTTTTATTTTATTTAGTAATTTACTAGTATTTTACTTACATATACTTTTTTATTTACATTATAGAAAAAGAAAGAGAGGATATTTGCCTGCATTTACCTTATAATGCAATCGCATTCTCTGGTCCAATTGTTGTTTTTGTTTCTGTATTTTTGATTTATCCACTAGGTTAGTTTGGTTGGTTCCAAAGGAACTGGATCGGAAAAAAGAGGGATTCTAGTTATAAGATATCTAATGAAACCGTCGCTGGAATTGAGATCTTATTCAAAGAGAGAGATCTCAAATATCTGAAGTTTTTTTTTGTATATTATATGGATTATCCGATCCGCAAGGGCCATGATTGGGAATTGTTTGATCGTTTTTCTCTGAGGAAGAGTCAAAATAGAATCAACTTGAATTCGGGACCACTATTCGAAATCTTAGTGAAACACTGAATTTCTTATCTCATGTCTGCTTTTCGTGAAAAAATACCAATTGAAGTGGAGGGTTTCTTCAAACAACAAAGGGTTGGGTCAACTATTCAATCAAATCCCAGGGCTCAACCCTGGACAGGCGGTGGAAACTACCAAGATGGAGTACGGTAGGGGCAGAGGAAATTTTTGGTGGAGCTGTGAAATGCGTAGAGATCGGAACGAACACCAACAACGAAAGCACTCAGCTGGGCCGACACTGAGAGACGAAAGTAAGGAGAGCGAATGAGATTAGATACCCCAGTAATCCTAGCCGTAAATGATGGATACTAGGCGCTGTGAGTATCGACCCGTGCAGTGCTAATCTTCAAAAAATGTTTCAAACAACGGAAACAATCAAAGAAAGGCTCATGGTTCAATATTTTTTCTGGTATTCCTACGATTTTCAGACTTGACCCATCAATTTTATCTGATAATCCGGTCATTGACATGCCAAATCAAAACTTAATAATGAAACTGGAGTAGTATTTTGTATATACAAAAGCCTTGAAAAATACATATAAGCACACACAAAAAAAATTGTAATTTTTTTATAGAGTTTGTGAAAGGGTTATTTATTAAGAATCAATTTCTTTGTGAAAGAGTTATTTATTAAAAATCAATTTCAGATCATTTATTTAGATGTTGCAATGATCCAAAAATGTGTTACTGGGTTCGAAATTCTAATCTTATTATTATTAGAAGAAGGTAGCAGTTGAAAACATACCTGTACATTAGAAACTAAGAACAACAGTCTTCTTCTATATACAAAAGATTTGTACGTTGTAGTGTTAAAGACATATTCCTTAGGATGCATCAAAAAGTGGCTCCAATTGTAATCCAAAAGTAGCAAGCCAAAAATGTTTCACTTTTGATCAAATTAAGGTATAACAGTAAGGTAAAGTGAAGTTAATCAGGGAAATAGATTGTAATGAATTTTGTTTCGATAGTAATTTTCAAAGTAAGTGAGATACCTTCTGGTAGTTTTTCAGGGGTGGAGGTCTGGTATGAGAAGAACTTGTTTGAGTTGATGTACTCTGGGTGTCTTTTGTATTTATGCCATGATCTTCAATTTTTCTTTTCTTTTACCACTTCCTTCAATGTCCATTGCAACAGCTGAAAGTTGAGCACTGACTGGAGTCTTCTTCTCTTCGAAAGGTGTAATGATTAACTTTGCAGAACTTGCATCAGTGGGTTTTGAAAATGATTTTTTGACCTGGATGCTGAATATTTTTCCAGTCATTAGTGTAGTCACATTTTCAACAAGTAGCATTTGCCTCTACAAAATGCAAACAACAAAGAATAATTTTCTATGATTTTTCCCTTTTTAGAATTGAAAAGAATTATACTACTAAAAAGGTAAGTTGTCATGTTTTTTGAAAGAAGAATTATATTCATTAATAATGTTTTGCTAAATATATGAACACATTTATTTTGTGAAGTAAATTCACTAAAGTTATAAAGAAACCTTGGCACAACTAATATCATATACTTCATCTGAAGTGAGCTGCAACATTGCTTCGGTCGCTTCATCATCTATAAGTGCTGTTGCAGAACCACTATCGTCTGTCATAGTGACTTCAAATTGACATCTATTATAAGAAAGATCAAGAAAGTGTTTATTAAATGAATGAAAATCTTATATTATAAATTCTATGTGAATTTTTTTTAGGTTATTTGTTATACTTTGGAACAAGATTTGTAGATCGACAACAAGTTGCACAGTAAAATGCTCTGCAGGAATGAATTCTGACGAAGACACGCTTACAGTCTGAGCAATTCATAGCAACAAATTCCTGGTTTTCATTTGGCAACAAAAGTGCAGCTTCTATATAAAAGATCTGACCCTAAAAGATTTGAAACGGTAGAAATTTTATTTTGCAATTTAAAATTTAATAAAAATTTAGTAAAATTATTTATAAAATTTATGATTATTTTTACCGAGGGTTGTTGTTGTGCAAGAGCGATGGATGTGATCTCATCTTGAAAGGAAATGAATCGAAGAGAACCTTTTGCAATTGTAGTCTTTCTTTTAAAATTCATTAACAATTGCTCATTTGCTCTGATCCTAGAAATTAAAAACATAAAGAATTTTATTTATTTTTTGCAGATTTGTGTTATGTAAAAGTGAACTTTTTTGTTGAGAAGGATACCATGCTCTGAGCGCAGCAACCTGTGGGTACGGAGGATTGATCTGAATCGTTGTACCGAATCTACTTGTTAAACCTGCGTGTATTGAAATAGTTAGTTTTAATTTTATAGTTTAATGTTTGTTAACGATATCAAATACCTATGTATGTGTACCTGATTTTGATTTTGCAATTTTTCTCGCAAGAATGATTGGAAATTTATAGAGTATTTCCAAAATTTTGCTTCCATCATGATCGATAAAATTTGCCCAGAGTGTGAGTTTGGTGGGTTTTTTCCTATATAAAAAGAAGAAATGGTATTTGGTATTTATATTATATTTTTAAAAAGAAAATTATATTCGATAATGATATACAAATATTGATAATAACAAAAAAGTGAGATAATTATTTATTTATATCACCTCTTCACTAACAACGATTTTATGCAAAATGTGAGATAATGAGTAAAACAAAAAACATATGTTAAGCAGAAAATATAAAACATCTATATCTTGAACTTTGTAAATATAATTATTAATCAAAAACAATTTTTAGCTCAAGCAGTGAAACACGACATTATAACAAATAAAGTTTGAAATAAAAAGAGCATGAAATTTCAATCTCCATAAACAAAAGATCGATGTACAATAGGTTTTATTACCGTTCTTAATAATGTACTTCTATCCAAAATGGAGAATTGAACCAGAATATTGAAATTAAATTCTAGCAGAAACTGAATTATAATATACTAATCTAACATATCATCAAAAATAAATGTCCCAATATTTCAGTACTAAATAAAGATTTTAAAGGAAATCATGAATAACAATTTGAAAAATAGAAAGAGTGTGAGTTTGCTCAAAGACAATTCTTAATCTATCATTACAATAAACACCATATGAACATATTAATCTATCTTTTCTTTCAGATATCAATTACATAATTTTCGAGGAATTTGTATTAAGAACGGTCAACAATTTAATATTAGCAAATTGCGAAGGGATAGACACAATTAGAAGTGAGTAAAATTACCATTACCAGTAAGCAACTCTATGTCAATAGAGATGAAAATCCTGCTCAAAACTAAGAAAAGCACACATCTACATAATTTTATGTTTCAATTTTGCAGCAGTTTCAATGTACTCGTCCAAAATAGAGAATTGAACCAAATTAAATATCCAAGTCTAATTCTAGTAGAAGTTGAACCATAATATACTAATTCAACATATCATTAAATATGAAGCGCTCAACGTTCTAATACTAAATAAATTTTTTAATGTGAACTATCACTAACATTTTGGGAAAACACAGTGTGATTTGGTTTAAAAATAATTTTTAATTTATTACGACAATAAACACTATATAAGCATGTTAATCTATATTTGGTCTCAGATACTTACTGTAGGATTTCTGAGCAGTTTGTATTCAGACCGCCTAACAATTTACTATCAGTAAATTGCATAGAGATGAATGTAGGAGATTTGGGCCACAGGTGACAAAAGAGTCTTAAAATGAGGTGTAGGTGACACAAGTCTTAATTATTAGTTGGAGGTGACAATTACTTTATTATGGATTAAGAAAGTTGGAGAAGTTTGAAAATAATCTACAAGTTTTTAAATTTATACTTTGATCCCAATGTATACCTAAAATAACGGAAAATGGAGGGGGGAAAGACGTCTTTCTCTCTTTTCTCATCCATTGTTGTTTTCTCACTCTTAGCGATTTTTATTGTTAATTATTTCTATTTCTGCTGCTTTATTCATCATCTTCTACTTCATTATCATCATCTTCTACTTCATTATCATCTTCATCTTCTTCTTGTCGACCATTTGTTGCTGTTGTTGTTGTTGTGGGTACAATGCTACTACTGCGATCTGACAAATTTCTTAGGTCAAATTTTGTTTACTACATCACTTTCCACTTTGGCATTACTTCATAGGTGACTTTGGTAAGTAAAATTATGATTTTTATTCGTATTTGTCATCTGGGTACACTTCTGTTTTTCCAACAATGGATAGAACCCCGATTATGAATCCAGTATAAGTGCCCACAATTTAAACAGATCAATCATCTGGTGCATCAGATGAGTAATCTGTTTCATCAGAAGATTTATTTGTTGCATCAGACTATTTATTTGTTGCATCAAACGTATTATATGTTGTCTTAAGATGTTTATCTATTGCACCAGACTAATTATCTGTTGCATCAGAATGTTTATCTGTTGCACCAGACTAATTATATGTTGCAACGAATTATTAATCTGTTTGAAACAACACAAACCAACCCCTGCCACAAACCCAACAGATAACCAATATGTTTTCAACACTTGTTATTGCTACTGGATTCAAAATTTTCCTTACGTCCAATTACCCATCCCAAATTTCCTAATTCGATTTCTTATTTTACTTGTCTTTTTCATTAATCAAGAAAAGATTAAAAAAAATCTATGTTTTACCCTTTGCATTAATAATTTTTTCTTCAAATTAAAATGAAAACATCATTTAATAGGGGTACTATACGCCGACCGACGTTAAAAGCTTTCTTCTTTTATGAAATTTCGATTGAATAGCAAACAATGGTTATTTCAAACACGTCTAATGTCCCACCAACTGATCAGTGGGTTATGGTAAACTAGACATGTTATTAATTATTTTTCTTAATCAATGTGGTATTTCAATTTGGGATGGATAATTTGAGACCGGGGGAGTACGAATTAAAACGTCAGAGCCAAACAAAGCAATAAACTAGTCATTTGTTGAAACAAACTATTTATCTGTTGCATCAACTTCTTATCTGTTGCAATATGAGTAATCTGTTTTGAACAACACATCAACCCTTGCCACAAACCTAACAGATAAATCTTGCTATTGCTACTGGATTCTAAATTATTTCTTTTTACGTCGAATCGTCGACATGTTTGTTGAGAAGATAATAGACAGAATGAAAATTAAATATGAATTAAAACATCAAATATCAAATATAATTTATTTATTAAACAAAAACAAATAAAAATACATATAATAGACTAAAAGAAAAATAATAGTCTAATTATTATTATTATTATTATCAGCATCATCATTGCCAGCCGGCCAATCTTCAACCGGAAGTAGCAAGGCCCTCCTCAACCTGCGTATCTCGCGGAACATTCTTGATCTAACTCCTCCCAGTTCCCATTGTAGATCACAAATTTGATTCCGAAGTTCATTCATAGCGTCTTGCAGAAAAGCAATGTCTGGGTCAGCCATAATCTTATCTTCCAGAGTGTAATATGAAAGACGAGATGCAATAAATAAATAGAGTGTATTTGAATGAATGATTGAGTAAGGAGGGACCTATTTATAGAGGATTGAATTTGAATGAGAGGCAAAAAGGCGCGACTATTCACCTCCATACATTAATTATATTTTTTATTAAATTAAGAAAATAAATATTGTGATATAAGTCATAACTTTTCAGATTATTATTATTAATTTGTTCTTTCGAAGAACCATTTTTATTAAGTTGTGGCAACAGATTCTATATCTGTTGCATCAGATAACACATATGTGACAACAGATATATTATCTGTTGCAACAAATATAAAATATGTTGCATCAGATAACATATTTGTTGCAACATATAAACATATAATCTAACTGTTCACCTCCATTTATTAATTACATTTTTATTAATGTGAAAAGTAATAAATTAATTAAATTATGAAATATTGTGATAAATCATGACTTTTCAGATTATTATTATTAATTAGTTCTTTCCAAGAACCGCTTTTATTGAGTTGTGACTCGATATAGGTTGTATCATATAAATCATCTGTGACAACAGATATATCATCTATTGCATCAGATAATTTAATTGTTGCAACATATAATCTACTTTTTTTTTAAAATAATAACTATCATCATAGCATTAATCCAAATTTGCTTACTTTTTTATTTTATAAATAAAAAAATTCCTTAATAAAATAATAACCATTTTATTATATAATAAATAATTTAAAAAACAAATTCAAAAATAAAAATGATGAAAAGTTACGATCGGTTATTAAAATTGTGGTTATAAATTGTATTTATTATTTATTTACGAAATATTTTTCATATTGAATAATTGGAACGGAAAGTCATGCCTTTTTCTTTTCACCCTCAATAACAATAATCCTTTTTTATTAATAACCGTCAGGTCCAACATATGATCGATCTGTCGTAGCAGATTAACCTCTAACTGTTGACACAAATTATTGCTCAATCCCTACCACCAACTGTCGACATGTTGAGAACAAGGAATAAACAGAATGATTATTATTAAATACTAAATAAGAATTAAAAATTCAAAGTCGACAACAAAATGAAATGAATGTTCATAGATTTTTGAATCCCTTGGGTAGATTTGATATACAAAAGAAGAAAAATAATCGCTAAAATAAAAAACATTACCTAATTATTATTACTACTATTATTATTATTGTCAACCAGACATTTTTCATCCGATCGTCTTTCTCCAAAGTCAGTCAAATCTCTCTGGAGTTCATCAAAACTGCCTTTGAAGTTCACGCAAGGACTCGATATGAATATTCTTGTACGAATCTGGATCATCCATATTTGTAATGAGGGACCTATTTATAAATTATTGTATCTCGAAAAGAAAAAAAAAATTGCTTTAAAATAAATCTAACAGATGGGTAATCTGTTGCAAAATATATTCTTTCTGTTAGATAACTTACAACATACTGGCAATCTTTTGCAACAAATGAATATATCTGTTTGATTTCTGCAACAGGTTGATCAACTATCGTTACAGATGTCTCCAATTATTTGACAATATAAACAGATGTGTCATCTGTTGCAACAAGCTAGTCATTTGTTTATTCAATTTAAGTCATAGATGGGCTAGGAAAAATAAGGTGCGTGCAGATGGATCCACTATCATATGTGTGGGAGTTAAGTATGTATTACTAATAAGGTTATCGGAACAACACACACAAAGTACAATGTTTTTGTGAATGCAGGTTTTAACTGATTAGGCATTGATCATTCAAACAAGATCCTGCACTGTACCGTTAAGTTTGATGGGTTCGAAATTGATAAGGATGAGGACCTCATGAAGATGGTGCAGATACCCTATTACAAATTACTGACGGTTGGTGCTCGTGTTTATGCGTGTCAAGTTTTGAGAAGGGATCAATATTTGGCATCACTGCAGAGAACCAATAGCGATTGGACTTAACTTTAAGTGTGCATTGGACCCTTAGAGGGCCCTCGAAGCCTCGCACTGCATCAAATAAGAATGAAAAACCAATATAGTTATTGCCCCGGCCAAAATTTATATGGTTGGGTTGCCCGCTCGGGGTGATGATTATATGCCAGAAGGTGCGGTAGGAGAATGTTTTCGAGGGAAAATAGGTGGTTGATGGAAGACTATATCATCTGAGATCTAATTGAAGAAGAGACATAGGGTAGAAAGTAACTTCTAACAAATCTGGCCGATGGAATTATCTTAACAGATGCGAAATCTGAATCAAGTGCAAATATGAAAGTGTATCCGGTAATGTAATTTCATTTGTTGTCTCTGAAAGAAAAACAATGCAGATGGACACTTTGCTAGGGAGCTGCATGGTCGGGATTATCACCTAGGTAGAAAATAGGAGAAGACCAACAAAGAAGCCTCACGGGCATCGAGGGTAGAAATGATGTTAAGCAAGTCTAGAAAACTTACGCCAACAACAACTGCAGTTAAAATAAGGAAACTAAGCGAAGGCAACAATTTCTGAATTTCATCCCATGCCTTCTTGTGTGTGTTTCCGATCAGGTACACTGCCGTTGACTTGATCGGAACCACAAACAAGATTGAAAAGCAAATAGAGTATAATTACTTCCTTAGCAATATGAATTAATTGATTGTATTTTCTTGCCTTAACATGCTTTCATTCCTTGGAGAAGATCAGATGCTTGCTGTAGTATGTGAATCCCGATAATTTTCAAGCTTGCCTCCAGCTTGTTGATTCTATATTCAAGCTGGTCGTTGCCGTCTTCGAAGTTGGTAAGGAGTTTCTCGTCTCTTGTGAGCTCGATCAGGAACACTACCTTCAAAGTTGTGGCATTCTAGAAGCCCTTCAGAACGCTTTCTTCAGAAGCCTTAAAGGATACATGAAGGGTCGCTGTGTTTGTTTTAGGTCAAAATATGTTGATGCACGTTGAAAATGTGGTCCCAACAGTTGAACAACACACTTTTATCGAACGTTGCTCCATGCATCTTGCTCAACCAATTTGATAAATTAGTAAGCATGGAGTTACGTAGCATGTGATTTAAACCGGCTCTACCAAGCCTATCAAACGTTACGTAACTCCGAGCTCATTACCCTATCAAAACAATATGCCTGAGTTACTGCACAAATAAAAAAAGCCCAATCTGTCAGCCTTTCTGCTGATCACTCTTCTCTAATATAGATGACAAGATATCTGTTATGCAAAAGTCTACACCATCGCCTGACATGCTTGCCTGGGAGCAATTCTTCAGAAGACATCAACAGATATCTTCAGAATAATTGCTCCCAGGCAAACATGTCTGGCGACGGTGTAGACTTTTGCATAGCAGATATCTTGTCATCTATATTGGAGAAGAGCGATCAACAGAAAGGCTGAGAGATTGAACTCGTTCAATTTGTGCACTAACTCGGTCATATTTTTTGATAGAGTAATGAGCTTAGAGTTACGTAAAGTTTGATAGGCTTGGAAGAGACGATTTAGATCTCACGCTACGTAACTCCATACTTACTAATTTATCAAATTAGTTAAGCAAGATGCATGGAGCAACGCTCGATAAAAGTGTGTTGTTCAACTGTTGGTACCACATCTTCAACGTGCATCAACACATTTTGACCTAAAACAAACACATAGACCCTTCATGTATCCATTAAGGCTTCTGAAGAAAGTGTTTTGAAGGGCTTCTAGAATGCCACAACTTTGAAGGTAGTGTTCCTGATCGAGCTCACAAGAGACGAGGAACTCCTTACCAACTTCGAAGACGGCAACGACCAGCTTGAATACAGAATCAACAAGCTGGAGGCAAGCTTGAAAATTATCGGGATTCACATACTATAGCAAACATCTGATCTTCTCCAAGGAATGTTGAAAACATGCCAAGGCAAGAAAACACAATCAATTATAACCATATTGCTAAGGAAACAATGATACTCTATTTTTCTTTCAATCTCGTTTGTGGTTCCTATCAGGTCAACGACAGTGGACCTGATCGGAAACACAAACAAGAAAGCATGAGATGAAATTTAAAATTCAAAAATTTGTCGCCTTCGCTTAGATTCCTTATTTTAACTGCAGTTGCTTTTGGCATAAGTTTTCTACACTTGTTGTACATTATTTCAGCCCTCGATACCCGTGAGGCTTCTTTGTTGGTCTTCTCCTATTTTCTATCTAGGTGATAATTCCGACCACGCAGCTCCCTAGCAAAGTGTTCAGATGCATTATTTTTCTTTAAGAGACACAACAGATGAAATTACATTACCGGATACACTTTCATATTTGCACTTGATTCAAATCTCGCATCTGTTAAGATAATTCCACTGGCCAGATTTGTTAGAAGTTGTATCTACCCTATGTCTCTTCTTCAATTAGCTCTCAGATGATATAGTCTTCCATCAACCACCCATTTTTCTTCGAAAGCATTCTTCTACCGCACATTCTGGCATATAATCATCACCCCGAGCGAGCAACCCAGCCATATAAATTTTGGCCAGGGTAATAACTATACTAGTTTTCCATTCTTGTTAGATGCAGTGCTAAGTTTCGAAGGCCCTCTAAGGGTCCAATGCACCCTAAAAGTTAGTCCAATTGCTATTGAATCTCTTTACAGTGACACAAAAACTAGATCCCTTCACAATGCTTGACAAATAAACATGAGCAACAACCAACATTAAATCTTAACAAGCTATCAGAACCATATTCATGGTCCCTCAGCCTTATCAGTTCGGATTTACCAAACTTAACTGTAAAATTGCAGACATCTTGTTTGAACGATCTATGACTAATCAGTAAAAATATCATTCACAAAATCAGTGCACTCTGTGTGTGTTGACGATAACATTATCAGTAATACATACCTCCCACATATGAAGTGGTTCCATCTGCAAGCAACTTATTCCTCTGATCCCATCTTTACTGCAACCTCTTGCAATAGTCCATCAAAAGTTGATCAACTGTCAGTTCCTTATATCTACAAAGAAGAGGAAAAAATTGATGTCATAAAAAGAACATTATCCATCTGTTGCAACAGATGTAGAGTCTGATGGAATACATCAAACCAGCCTTTCTGGTGGTTTTATTTGTTCCAACAGTTTCTCCATATGTTGCAACATCAACAACATCATAAACATCAACAAAAAAACAACAACAATATTTGTTCCAACAATATTATCAACAACAAAGAAGCAACATCCTTTGTTCCAGAACCATCAACAACACCACACCACAAGTTCCAACAACGCCAACATCAATAACTGCATCAACAATAATGAAACAAACAAAATACATACAAAAAAAATGATACTGCCAACATGGCTTTTCTAAACTTCTCCCAACAGATGACTTTTTTCTCATATTGTAATAAAAATTCTCGAATTATTTATTCAACACTTACAAGTTTCTTATTTTTTTTTAATAAATATGATATGAGTAAATAGTAATTAAATAAAAAAACAGATGTAAATAACTTGCAAAGAAGAAGACGAGAATGAAAAAGCAATAATGAACCATACCTTAATATAAAAAAAGGATCAAAACAGAAATTTAAATCGAGGAAAGATATGGATGGGTTTAGATCCGAAAAGATCTTTATGAGAAGAGAAGAGAAAAGAGAGAAAAAAGGTTGTGACCCTAAAGAGGAGAGAGAAAAAAATGAGAGTTGAATAAAATAAACTACAGCTGAAGGAAGAGATGAGATAATTTCTATAGATGTATTGTGTACGTAGACGTGATGGTTTTCAATATTCATTAATTAATATTCATTAATTTCATTAATAATTTGAGGGGCACGAGGAAGACTAAGACTACTGGCATTGAAAAGACAAGACAAGACTGCTCAATGAACTCACTTTTGAGATATCCAAGAAACATTTTTTACCGCCTTTAGTAGTAAGTACTAGTACTTGATATTATCTATTCGGACCAGAAGCTTCTTACTTTAAAATTAAAAGAGAATTTTTTTTTTAAAACAGATATGTCATCTGTTGCAACATATATAAATATCTGTTTAGAAATCTGAACAACTCAGTCATCTGTTACAACAAATATAAATATCTGTTTAAAAATCCCAACAGCTCAGTCATCTATGACAACAGATGAAAATGTTCATTTGATAATTAATAAAATCAGATATGTCATCTGTTACAATAAATATAAATATCTGTTTGAAAATTTCCAACAGCTCAGTCACCTGTCACAACAGATGCAAATATCTATTTGATAATTAAATCAGATATGTCATCTGTTGCAACATACATGTACCTATTTGAAAATTTTCAACAGTTTAGTTGTTTGTTGCAACAGATTTTATTGCAATTGATTTAGGTGGAACTAGGGATGAATGAATGAGGTCGCAGGTTCAACTACAAATTCAATCGATTCTTTGTAATTGCATGGCATTGGTATTGCGTTCATCCCGACCCGAGTCGTCGATCGATCACTCTGAGTTGAAATGAGTTCTCATCAACTTAATATCAGGATAGTGATAGTACCTAAGTTGATTTAGGTGGAACTCAGAATGAATGAATGAGCTCGCAGGGTCAACTACAAATCCAATCGAGTCTTTGTAATTGCATGGCGCTGGTATTGCATTCATCCCGACCCGAGTCGTCGATCGATCACTCTGAGTTGAAATGAGTTCTTATCAACTCAATGTTAGGATAGTGATAGTACCTAAGTTGATTTAGGTGGAACTAGCGATGAATGAATGAGCTCGCAGGGTCAACTACAAATTCAATCGAGTCTTTGCAATTGCATGGCGCTGGTATTGCGTTCATCCCGACCCGAGTCGTCAATCGATCACTCTGAGTTGAAATGAGTTCTCATCAACTCAATGTTAGGATAGTGATAGTACCTAAGTTGATTTAGGTGGAACTAGGGATGAATGAATGAGCTCGCAGGGTCAACTACAAATCCAATCGAGTCTTTGCAATTGCATGGCGCTGGTATGGCGTTCATCCCGACCCGAGTCGTCGAACGATCACTCTGAGTTGAAATAAGTTCTCATCAAATCAATGTTAGGATTAAAAACTATACCTTTTAAATTTTTTAAAATTAATTAAGATCAATTCGGACCAAATTAGCAATTTCAAAACATGTCATTCTTTTCCAAAATTACAAATCAACCCATACAAATCATCTAATTATGCGAAAAACTTTTCATTTCAAATCTTAAGTTCTTGCTATTATGCCCCCCTCTCTCTCGAGGTGTCCTCTCCCTCTCAACAATACAAACAACAACTACTCAACATATTTCTCAACCCCTCAAAACAGGTCGATTTTCTTCCATTTACGACTACATATAGTTATTTTTTTCGACTTCATTCCCATTTGTATCCGTTGTTTTCTCTATCTTCGCATGTAACAGAGTTCGAGAAGAGTTCTAAATTTGTTCTTTATTCTAAAAAATAGGGCTTTTTAGTTAATGATAAAAAAGAAAATTTTTAGTTGTATTATCTTCGAGAATGGGTTAACAATTTTGAGTTTTAATGCTAAAAAAGTAGAAAGCACCTGAGAAAACCCTAGTTTCTCTCTCAGTGATTTGTTAACTATCGTGGTATTGTTGGATGGTGTTTGTAGTGTTGTTGGTGGCTGTTGTAGGTGGTGTTGGTATTTATGTTTTTTGGCGGTGGTGTCGGTGGTCTTGGTGTTGGTATTGGTGGCATTGGTTATGGCATTAGTTATGGTGGTGGTGGTCCATCTGTTGCAATGGGTGAAAGATCTGTTGGGAGATATTAAATAGGTCTTCAAACAGATTCCCCATCTGTTCCAACTGATGGGTTATCCATTGGAGTATTTTCTTGTAATGTGGCATAGAATAATTTATTAAAATTTCTCAACCTGTTGCAACAGGTGGAATATCTGTGGAGAGATATTAACTAGGTCTTCAAACAGATTCGGGTTTCCCATCTGTTCTAACTGATGGGTTGTCTGTTGGAGTATTTTTTTTGGTTATGTGGTAAGAATAATTTATTGAATTTGTCTCACCTTTTTTAAAAAAATTATGCAGACATCAAATGCAATGTATTTTTTGTTTTTCTTTTGTTTGTAGTTAAAAATGTCTTCCAAAAGAAAAGAAACTGAAAGTGGAGAAAGTGGATCAACTTTCGATCACCAAACAAAAAAGGCTAGAGTACAGATAAATTCGAAGAAACTTCCAGAACAATCTCAGTCAGGGCAAAATGAAGCCGAGGAAAGTGATAACTCCTCCTCACCAATAGGGCGTGAAATAATATCGAAATTCCAGCATGATTTTGTCAAAACCATTAGTATTGACAAGTTTCGAGTTGCGATGTTGATGAATTACCCTAATGCAGTATTTGGTGATCTTATATTTAAATGTCAGTTGGGGAAACCTTTTGACGAACTTAGGAGTATTATGAAGAAGGAAAACATAGATGGACTTTTTAAGAAGAGCTACTTTGCACACTTTCTTGAGTTGTCTGGGCCCCGCCCTCTCCGTTTCCCAATGATCATGGTATATGACCTTCTCAAGTGCAGGATCATGTATGCGGGGATGATGAGGTCCAAAGGAGGGTGAAAATAAGATGGATGAAGTCTGGATCAACTACTGTTGTATGCCGGTTTGTTTTGGATTGAAAGAGTTTGCCATTGTGACGGGCTTGAGATGCGATCGTCTAGAAGAACCTGCCATCAAGAAAATACCCCACAAAGGGTCCAACAAACGCAAGGTAAAAAAATATGGGTTGTTGGGCATTGTTGGACCTAGCTACAAAGTGAAGGATTTGATAGCGGATCTCAAGAATAAAGATATACCAAAGCACTACAGAGAGAAATTGTGCTTAGTTTGGTTTGTCCATTCCGTTTTATTGGCAAGAGACGTTAAGAAAGTCATAGAACGTGATTTGCTGGCGCTTGCTGATGATTTTGGAAAATTCAACGATTATCCCTGGGGCTACAACAGTTACTACTTGACTGTCAAATATTTACTGAAAGAGCTAAAGCCAAAGACGACCACACTATACGACTTTCCTTGGGCTTTCATGGTAAAATTGATCACTATTTTTACTCATTCATTATTTATATTGAATATACTTGTGACTTTTTTTTTGCTTGCTTCCTATTTACAATTTTTAGGCTTGGGCACGTGAAGCCATTCCTCCCCTCCGAAAGCATTTCACGGATTACCCGGATAAGGTTTCTCATTCAAGGATCCTTAGGTGGTTGGCTGCAGTAGAGAGCAGCAAAAAAAATATTAACGAGGCTGATCTCTTTAACCCTCCGGATGATGCAGTACGTCTTCTTTCAACTAAAATAATTTGCCTCAAAGAAAGATATTGAAACATATGTTTTATCTGTTGCAACAGATTACCCATCAACTGCAACTGGTGCAACAGATGGGTAATCTATTACAACAGACGATCCATATTTCACAACAGATTAACCATATGTTGCTCTGTTCTCTGAACCCTACTCAACAGATTACCCATCCACTGTAAATTATGCAACAGATGGGTATTCTGATGCAGCATATTATCAATCTATTTTAACATACAGATCAGTTGTTGTGGTAACTAGATCGTCTGTTGCATAAATTGGTTGTGTTAACATAACCCGAGCCCCATGTAACCCAACTGACTGCAAATTATTATTATATGTTTTAAATTTCTCCTGTCATTTTTTATAGGTTGTGCATCCTTGGATCGTGCCTACCATTGATGAGCTGGGGATGACTTCTTTTCTTACTCTGGGTCTTGTTGATACACAAGAAGACCCAACGGTGGAGTTAATAAAGAAGGAATTGGATGGAACAACATCCATAAGAAGAGCAGTTAGGCAAGGTCAGTCTAATGTTGAAGTTCTTCATGACCAAACTCAAACTGCAACAGATCTGGGTGCTTCTTCTGGGGGTGTTGCTGGTGGAGTTGTTTGTGATGGTGGCAACCATCCTGCTGCTGCTTCTGCTGCTAGTCGTGATTATGAGCATGTTGGTGCTCAGCAAAAAATAAATATGTTTGAAAACACCCCTTGCACAGGTCCTCCCTCTCACCCCTACACTGGTCCCTCCCACCCTTACAGTGGTCCCTCTCACCCCTCATCAACCTCATGTTCTCATTGTAAATGGAAAGTGTGCAAGGACAAAGAGGATAAACTCCTCGACAAGCTAGAGGCTATTGCTGAAGCTGCTGAGGAGTTGAAATCCAGGAGGGGTATCATACCATCCAACAACGTGAGAGAGACATGCACTCCTACAGTGGAGGTTAGGAGGAAGGGAAGAAAAATTAGACAAATTCTCTCCGTTCTGAAATCAGCAAAAATTGCAACTCCCCCCGCTCCAATAGTTGTTGAAGTTCAGGGGCCTCCGAAGAAGGTGGACATATTCGCAGCGCTTGGCAAGGAGAAGAAGAAGGAACTGGAAGAATTCATCAAGATGAAGGTTAAAAAAGAATACACCATGCATTCATTTGCCGCCAAGGACTTCTGGAATATGACAAATATGTGTGTGTGGTACGAGGACAAGGTAAGTTTACTTTTGCTAACCTACCCTTCCAATCTACTCCATGAAGAAAAATCTACGTAGCAGATGTGTAATCTATTGCGAAAACTTGGTATTCTGTTGCAACATAATACACATCTATTGCATAAGTTGCGTTGGCTGGGTAATTTGTGAACTGATTCAGAGAACCCTCTGCATCGGATTCTTTCGACTGTGTTTTTATTCTTTACAATTACTAACCTATTTAAAAATTGTCTTCTTATACCACAGTACGTTGATGAAATTATCTGCCTCATGAAGGGCAGACAATTAGCGTACCCGGATGCTTATGATGCTGTCGATAGGATAATGGACCTCAACTTCTACAATAATTTTAAGGATAGGTACGGTAAACTCTGTAAGATAGATGATTCCGGTGGCCTGGGATTTGATCAGTTAGTTTCTACATTCCAATTGGATGAAGAAGCGATTAAATATATTTGAGGAAAGAGGCCATATCCACACGGCAAGGGCTGGACCAAGGCAAAGAGAATCCTTGCAGTCATGAACGTGGATGTCACCCATTTTCTCACTGTTGAGATACTACTATACGAGGGAAAGATTAAAGTTTATGACTTCAGCTTACCTGTGTTCAGCGAGAAGATGTTTTTAACCCACATGCAACCACTCTTGAAGTTGTTGCCCAAGTTGTTGACGCAGAGTAAGCTGATGGATCATTTGTCGGCTGAAGTCTTGGCGAAGGAATCATGGTTTTTTGAAGGTCGAAATAAGAACATCCAGCTCCCAAAAAATACAACCGGTGCAGCGTACGGGCCGTACTCGCTTGCATACATCGAGTGTTTGCTAACCGGCACACAAATGACCGGTGTGTGCAACACCGTTATGGGAAAGAAGCAATGGGTCTGGACATATGGGGTACTAACTAAATGGTTGGAGCCCGTGTATAAAAAAGAACATGTACAAAGACAGAGACGAACACGATAACAAATTTTCATTTCAAGCCAATTCACTATACATGTAAGGGCAATAATTTTTATTTCTGGCAAAGTTGAATTTTTATAATGCAATAGATTTTATATCTGTCGTAACAGATATAGTACCTGTTGTGATAGATTGATTATCTGTTGGAATAGGTTGGTCATCTATTGCGTTAGGCAGATGTTCCCCGTCTGTCTGTCGCAACAGATTTATGATCTGTTGCAACATATAACTTATCTGTTGCAATTGATCAGTAATCTGTTGGAGCAAATAAAAAAAGTAGGAAGACCTGTTATATAATTTCTAGCAGATGACCTACGTGTTGCATCCCATGTTGCAATATATGTCTAAATCTGTCTGATAAGATATGTCGTCTGTTTCAGCAGATGTATTATCTGTTGCGATATTTGAATCTAGTACTCCATTTCAATTAACATGTTTAAAACTCAGAATTAATTATATTTATAGACAGAATAAAATAAATCAAAGCCTTCGGAAATTACATGAAATAACTCAACAAATAAATGAAATGTAAAAAAAATCATTATGGGTATAAACGATCTACTCTACAAATAAATCAACAAGTTAAACCAAGGAGGATAGGTTATTACATTGACAGACTCAAGCTATAAAGATCTAATCAATATGGACAAGTTGTTCATCCAGTGCTATGGAATTCAGCTTTGGTCGTCGTGGATCTTTAACGTGGTTGCGTACGGCTTCTGAGCTTTTGCTTCTCCATATTTCCATAAAAGAGTAGCATATCTTTTGCGGAGTAATCCGGCATCAAGTCCATCATTTGGTACTTGTAATCCATCGCTCAAATACTCAGCATAGGCGGCAACAAAAGGACCGCAATCCCTGCGTTATAAAAAAACAGATAATCCATATCTTGCAGTTCATGCAAGCGTTGTGAAATTTGTGAAATGAAACTAAATCATGACACTTAAACTTACAGGCTACCAATGGTTTATTGAGAAATTCCGTCAAAATATTGTACATCAAATGAATTAGCCATTTTATCCCGGTATGCTTCAATCGTCCACCAATCAATACGAATCTTTTGATCCAAAAAACCACTCATATCAAGGTAAGTAGGCAATATTTTGGCCAGATTTTGTATCTTAGACGACGACCCGGAACATCTCCTTCGCAACATCGAGTCATAAACTCGGATGCGCCTCTCTTTTAGAACAACGATAGCTCACACCCAATGGAATTCATCACCACAATTGATTGGGATGTACACTTCGTCGACCAAATACCAAGGTAAGCCAGCCGGAATGCTAAAACCTTTGATGATGTTGATTAAGCATTCCTCATTTCTAGAAACTTCCGGCTGCTGTTGACAATACCTATCGTAGGCATTATTGATGTAAACTTTGTACAAACAATTGCCTATTGTGTATCTGTATTGTTCTTGTGTTTGCAACTTGGCCTTTTTTCAGAGGTAGTAAAAAATGACATCGATGTGTTGCACATATTATCAAATATTTTGGATTACGTGATGAAAAAATCAATACGCAGATGTAATTAAATAAAGTATTAATTAATAGTAATATGTATGGCATTTAAACCTCATCATTCCAGCAAGTTTGGGGATGTGACATCAAATAGAACCAATTCTTCGTTCCGAGATGTGCAACAATAAAGTCAAACATATCAAAACCAAGACTCGATTTGTTCACTTTGTAGCGCTCGTCATTTTGTTTTCTACATGATGATTTACATGTGTTAATGTCAGGTTCTTACAACAAGAATTGTATAAACCAATATCCATAAAATTGATTTATGTACCTGCCGGCATGATGCTTTAACAGCCCATCGACAATCCATTCTGAATAGTCGTTGATCAACTGTGCTAGTTTTTTTGAAGCCTTGTCCGAGATGTTAAACCCTTCAAATGGGTAATTCTTTCGTTCTCCCAAACTGACAGGCTCCATTTTTTTTCATCTTTGGAAACAGTTGATGGATTATCAACTGTCATATTATGCTCTTCGGCAGTAGCTGTGACATCCACCTGGAAAGCCAGAATTGTCAATGCTAAGTAGAGATATACAACAGATTTTCCATCTGTTGCAACAGATGAGTCTTATATTGCATCAGATGGATTATCTGTTGGGACAAATTCGAACAGGTAAATCAGAGCAGTACGATAATTTCGAATAGATGACCCATTTGTTGCAACATAAGACTTATCTGTTGAAATAGATAACGAATCTGATGCAACAGGTTAGACAACAGTTGCAACAGATGTATATATCTATTTGATAATTTTTCGCAGATGTATCATCTGTTGAAACAAATATGTGCCTGTTTGTTTTTTGGAACAGATGATGTACATTCACCTTCTTCAGCTCATGCTGCTCTTTTGTGGTCCTTGCACACTGAACATCGATGCAAGACAAAGACAGAGGCATTTGAATCTTGCTTTTTTTTTTATGATTTATGATGCCTTAGAAGTGTCTTTTCTTCTCCTCTTAGCCGCCTTGATCTCTAGTGGAGTGTCTGGATATGAAATCCTCTTTGATGGAATGACACCCCTCGTAGATGTCATTTTCTTTATAGAAACAGTTAGTGCATTAATAGCATTAATCACTCCATGGTATTTCACCTTGCAGTCTTGACATTTGCATGAAGAACATTCGCTAGATGCGGCAAAATCTGGAGAAAAATCTGTACAACCATTATGATCATAATCATAATGGCTTGTTATATCAAAAACTGTAAGAGGAGCATCATTAGCCCCATCCTCCAAAATTGTTTTTCTTGTGATGGTTGTTGCTCCAAACAATTCCATTTTTATTCCATCAATGACCTTAGGGGCCGATAAAGTTTGCACAGACCATAAAGTAAGAAAAAATGGCATCTTCAACTCTCGGTTGGTCGGGACAAGCCACGGACGGACAATCTAAAATAAATCGGTACATATATTAAGAATGATGATGAAATCATTTAATCATTAATTAAAACAAAAACTTGATTAGAATTGGACTTACTGCTTCCTTGGGGGGGTTGAAAAGATCAAGAAATTTTACATTTATATCGATTTTGGCCGACAACCATCTCAGAATTCTTGGACAGGAAATTTCTTCCTGGTAGTTCACTTGTTGTCTCAAATAAGGAATGGCTTCAAATGCCCAAGCCTATAACATAACGCCAATAAATCAAAAGCATTATTGAATAAAAAATGATGAAACATATCATGATAAAAGAAATATTTAGCATGAAGGCCCATGGAAAACCATATAAGTTGACTATTTTTGGCGTTAACGGAGTCAACAAATATTCGACAGTCATTTTGAAGCTTTCATAACCCCAAGGATAGATGTTAAATGCCTCAAAATCCTCGGAGAGATTTATTAAACCAAGGCTTATGTTATTGTTAACGTCTCTCGCCCAAAGAACATTATGTACAAACCAAACCAAGCACAATGATTGCTTGTGCTTCTTTGAAAGTCCTTTACCTTTCAACGCTTCAATCAGATTTTTGTTTTTGAAGCTTGGACCAACAATGGACACGAGGTCATCACGATCACTTGACTTGCCTTTTCCTTTTTTGGGTGTACGAGGTGCTTTTTTTGGGTCAGAGTAGGTATAACTTGAGAAGGAGAAGGAGGATAACATTTTAGTCCGGTAACTATGGCAAACTCCTCTCAACCAAAACAAACAGGCATGCCACGATAATTTATCCACACCTCATCCATCTTATCTTTGTTTTCATACATAAACCTGCGCTTGAGAAGATCATATACCATTTTCATCTGGAAACGAGCATTGTTGTCCTCCGACAAATTAAGATATTGCCCAAAACAGCTTTCCCTGAAATAAGAATCCAATTTTTGTTCTCGAAGTATTTTTCTAAAGGCGTCGAAAGATTTTTCCATGACTGACTTAACCACGAGATCACCCATTAAATCTGTGGCACCATCGCACTGCATTCTCACAGGATAACGATCAATGCTGAAGATTTTGACCAACTCTTCGGTAGAAGGGCTATTAGCATTTGGATCATCTCTTTTGAAAGATTCCTCCTCCCCTTTTTCATTATCTTCTGCTCCTGATTGAGATAATGTTGGTAAAGCAAGCTCATAGAGTGGTAGATATAGCTGAGCTGCTGCACTTGTTCCTTTACTTGGACTTGATTCGATTTCTTTTCTTTTGGGAGCCATGTTATCTTAAATTAACAGGAACATAACATAGATTATAATTGATTAATGCATAACAGTAATATAACAATTCCAATAGACAACTAATCTGTTGCACCAGGTATGTTATCTATTGCAACATATAATCGACCTGTTGCAATGGATGAGTAATCCGTGGGAACCATAAAAATAGCATTATTTGTTGCACCTGGTATTTTATCTGATGCAACACATAACTGACCCGTTGCAATGGATGAGTAATCCGTTGGAAACCATAAAAACAGATCACTAATCTGTTGCACCAGGTATTTTATTTGTTGCAACATATAATCGACCTGTTGCAACGGATGAGTAAACCGTTGGAAAGAATAAAAATAGATCACTAATCTGTTGCACCAGGTATGTTATCGCAACAGATAACCGACCTGTTGCAACGGATGAGTAAACCGTTGAAAAGAATAAAAACAGTCCTAATCTGTTGCAAAATAAAGAGTAAATCGTTGGAAAGAATAAAAACAGATCACTAATCAGTTATCTGTTGGATCAATATTATTTAGATTTCTTCCAAACAGAAGAGTCGTCTGTCACAACAGATGAATGACCTGTTAGATTGTTCACCTGTTGCATCAGATTTTCATAGTTACATCAGATTTTTCATCGTTGCATCAGATTTTCATCTGTTACATCATATGTTTCATCTATTACATCAGATGTTTCAACTGTTGCAATACCATTTCTACCAAGACAAACAACAAATCAACCCAACAATACCAACACATCACACACACACATTAAGAACATCAACTGTGACCAAAAATCACCAATAAATTTGAATCAACAGTACGACAACAAGAAGAAAAAATGCAGAAATGCCAGAAATTAGGGTTTTATTCAGTCCACATTTCAATACCAGAAGAGTAGTTGACTCAAGTTCCTCTGTTTCTTCATAAGTTTTTACCTGTGAAATGGAAAATGGGAGGACGAAAAACTCGAAGTTGTTGTCGCCGGAGAAGTATTCACATCGATTGACGGTTGAAAGTCGAAAAGAAACTTGCCCGACTATTTGTCGTCGGAGGTTAAAGGGAGAAATTTTGCAGAACTATTGGTTGGGAGAGAGTTGAGAGAAGCTGGAGAGAGAGGAGAGAGTGATTGATTTGGATTGAAGAGGGGTGTAGGTTGGGTTGATTTGTATTTTTGAAAAGATTAGAAAGTTTTAAAAATATTAATCAAGTCCACAATTAGCTTAATCAAGTATTATAATGATGTTTGACCCTATCTGTTGGTCAATGTCACCAATCCTTCATTCAAGACTTAAAAGACACCTTTCCTTCAATTTTCTCGTGAATGTAATTAGAAAAAGACTCAAATTGTCATTACCAGTAAAATTGTTTGTTCTTTTTAAAAAAAAAAATAGTAAAGAGAGTCTTCGTCTCTGTTAAATATAGATTGCAAGATTCAATAAAAACTTT
This sequence comes from Capsicum pubescens, assembly GCA_030864215.1. Taxonomy (NCBI): domain Eukaryota; kingdom Viridiplantae; phylum Streptophyta; class Magnoliopsida; order Solanales; family Solanaceae; genus Capsicum; species Capsicum pubescens. Next base: position 49,520,440 of record CM061543.1, on the reverse strand, counting down.
TAGTAATACGGACAAGCTTTATGAAGCATCTTTATGCGAAAAGAAATGAAAAAGTCCTACTCGATGCTAAGAAAGGCACATAACTACTCAATTTTATACTTAATTTTTTTAACTATTTCTTCAATTAACGAAATAAAAAAGAATAAATAAGATTCATTTAGCTCATTTGGAAGGATTCACTATGGAAAACTGTATCAATGCCTTATTAATATCAGAATCTACTTTTTATTTTTCTTTCATGGCAGGATTCACTTATGTAATCAAATAATCAAGTCTCCTCTTAAAATCAATGATTTTATGCAGGAAGACAAGTAAGACGAAAATAATAAAATGTGTTTGCTTACTGATTATCCATTATAAGAAAGTCTTGAATTCTGGATCCATTTGCAGCATATGTTGGTGAATCAGCATTCAGCACGATAGCGAGCATATCTAGTGAATAGAAGACATAAATAAATAAATAAACATATAAGTAAAGATACTGTCATAATAATCATAAAAAATATAGGAGTTAAATATAAGAATACCAAATTCACACGTATCAGGCAAACGATCCAGATTGTGAAATGATGCGAGAGTAAGTTGGGTTGGAGGTGGCTGGGAAACTTCTGGAGGATTTACTTCTTCTATAGGTTCAACGATGGAATCTTCATCTAATATCCAAGTAAAGTCATTAATATGCCATTTGATTTCTTAACAGTTGCGACAGACACCAAGTACGTATGAAAGGGGTGGAGTAGATCTGCAAAGTAATTTATATCACCACCGAAGATAATGCATTGAACTTGGGTTTCCTGTGGAAAGTATAAATCAATAAGATTTTGGAAAATAATAATATTTTGTAGAAATAAGATAAAGATTAAATTGCATGCTTTTTGACAATGAAATTACATTTAATATACAAATCAAAATTAAAAGTAATTGTACCTCTTCATCTTGGAGAAGTAATAGTTGATATTTTTTTTTTGCTTTGGCCATCTCTTGGACGTCCCTTGTCAATGACTTATACTTTGCAAATCCATTCACCTGTTGCTGGAGTAATTTTATTGATATTGAGTCTTTCTGCCATTTGCTGTTGAATAAAAATTGTAAAATATTATCAAATGATATAAATAAATGCACTATACATTGTAGTACAAGATAACATTAAATGATTGTGAAACAGAACCACACATATCACAAAATTTTCTTCAAATTTAAAAATATCAACATGTCTAGTAGTTTAAATTAATAAAAAATTTAATTTAAGAAAAAGCTTTTGCAATAACTTCGTCATATACTATATGATGTGTACAACAATCATCATGATTATCAATTGTTGGAGGTCTTATTAATACTTTTACATTATTTAAACTTTTGGCTCTTGATAAAGCAACATATAATTGACCATGAGAAAATACAGGTTCTCTTAGATAAATTCCAGCAAAATTTAGAGTTTGACCCTGAGCTTTATTAATAGTTATAGCAAAACATAATCGTATTAGAAATTGTGTTCTTTTAAATTGCAAGGGCATTTTTTCATCCTGAGAAGTCAATATTGGTATACGTGAAATAAACACATGGGTATTTTTAAAGTCACCACTGGATATTGTAGCACTAATAAGATGTTCTTTGAAATCATTACATATTAATCGTGTTCCATTGCACAAACCTTCTGAAGGATTTAAATTTCGTAGTAATATAATGAGGTAATTTTTTTAAAAAGATAATTTGTAAGGAAGTAATCCTGCAGGACTTAAGGTATGCATTAAATCTTCATATTCACTTTGATCTTTTGAATCAGGAGTTTCGTCAGTAGTTACATATACTTTTGCGGTGCCTGAAAATTGAGTAATCAACATTTCATTTATTTCATCTACAAAGTCATTTTTTGTTGTTAGAATAGCACGAGAAGTAATAAAGAAAATATTTGAATGAGATGCATATAAATTGGGATAAGTAATTTGAAATAAATCATTTAAGAAGTTTTTCTCAGTAGTAAATGAAATAATTAAAGAGCGGGGAATTTTAATTTTACCTTGACTATTTCTTTTCTCATTTCCATTACCAATTCTCATCGAATAGTCACAAAACGCAGGATCGGTTTTAGCTCACATGTTTTCTATTGATCGTATTTTTTGAAGTTGATTCCAAATTTTAGAACACAGTAAGCTTTCACGAACAAAATCTTCTCTTTTGCCACTGCGAATAACTAGAAGTGTTTGTCTAAAATCTCCACTTAGTACAATAACTTTTCCACCAAAAAGAATTTTTGTTTCCATTAGGTCTCTAAGAAGTAAATCTAAAGCTTCAATCATTTGTTTTTTCGCCATTGAAAGTTCATTCCATACTATTAACTTTGCATCACGAATTAAAGATGCCAATGCACTTTGATTACTGATATTACAACTGAAATTTCCATCAATATCTATTGGTAGTTTAAAGTGAGAATGAGCAGTTCAACCTCCCGAAAGAAGTGAAGCTGCAATGCCAGAACTTGCAGTTGCTAAAGCTATAAATCCTCTATGTCTTACGGTAGCCAATAATGCACAATATAAAAAGCTTTTACCAGTTCCGCTAGGGCCATCAATAAAGAAAACTCCTGGTTTATTAGAGAACACTTTATCGAGAATTATATTATAGGCTATTCATTGTTCTTTATTTAATTTAGTGTGTAGGAATAGATCATCTTCAGTTACACTAATATTTCTTTCAAAATGCACATCTTTAGCTTCTTTTGCTATTGCAGATGCTTTAATAATTTCTGAAATTAAATGAAATTCATTAATATCATATCCCATTGAGTAAAGAATATCATTAATATGATTTAATACTTTATAATTGTATTTCTAAGGAAGATAGATTTAAGTATTTTTTGAAATCTTCTGACATTGGACATTTAAATTTGTCCCAAAGTTCTTTGGGATTATTTGGATTACAATAAACCAATAGTACAACAAACAAATGTCTTAAACTGGATGACATTTGATAACTAACTGCTTCAGACATACATTGGGCTAAGTTATTGTCACAAAGCAGCAACCCTTTTTTTTCTGCAGATTCTCTAAATGTAGCATAAAGTTCATCATTTACCGTTAACAAATCATCATATGATTTAGATCCTCGCACATTTATTAAAAGTAATCTCAAGTAGTATCTTTCACCTTCGGTTGGATGACATGTCACGATGCGGCCAATCGCATCTTTCAACCGACGACGCGTCCACATTTTGTATGTTGTCGACCACATAAAATATTCAGGAAATTCTCGATATAATAAATTTAAATTCTTGGCTTCTGTATTTATTCTATTTATTGAGAAAAATTCAGTTAACATAATTTTTTTAATCATTGGATTATTTATCATTGTATTAATATTTTCTGTATTTTTAAAGGAAACAAGTTGTTGTCCATCAAGATGGAGTTGTAAATGATAAACACATGGATTCATTTCACTGGTGGGTAAAGCAAATATGCGCCATGCAGCTTCAGGTGATGAGACCCATCTAGCTGATTGATATTCTTTTATTTCGTCTATTTCTATATTTCTATTGTCATCATGTAAACGAAATGTAATTTTGTCATGTCCTTTGCAAATGTATTTATAAATGTATTTAACAATTTTAATATCAGAACAAATTTTCACATTTATATGACAACTAAATTTGCGTAGCAGAAATGGATTGTAAGGTACAACCCACGAATTATCAAGAAGTTGATTACCTATTTTTATACATGTTCCAGTGTTTCGTCTTCTATAAATTGGATATGAATTTTTTCCTTTACATGTTTGTTCAGAAAATTTTTAAGGTATTTAAATTTACAATAACCTTTCTTTTTCATACAAGGACATGTCAAATTTAATTCACCGCAAGGACCATGTATCATGTGTAGAGTGACAAGTTCGAACAAATGGGGATCAGTTTCAATATTTGGTAACTAAGCACAAACAAATTGATCATATGCTTCAGGGGTTAGTAATTTGTATTTTTCTTCAAGTATAATAAGAAAATGGGCATGAGGAAGACCACGTATTTGGAATTCAATTGTATACATAAATGCAGTAATTTTACCAAAAATATGAGTTTTTACTATATATTTTTTTAGTTCTTCTAGTTTTGCTCGAAATACTTGACAAATTAAATCAGGTCTATTTTGAGCTTCATCAGTTGAAAATAGATTTTGTTTAATTTTAGGCCAAGAGGGATTACAAGTCATAGTTAAAAATATATCAGGTCTTCCAAAACGCTGTACTAAAGCCATAACATCCATATATCGACGTCGCATATCTCTAGGCCCTCCTGTGAAACTAATAGGGATTATTCTATTTTTACCTACTCGAGAAGCTTCTCTTTCACCACATCGTAATGTATCTAGAAGTCCTCCTAACACATCAATTCTAAATAAGTCTTGATTAAGAGAGGCAAAGTCTAGTCTTTGGGTTTCAATTTTTATCCATTGATCAACAATGTACTGCTGAAATAATCTACCTGAATGTAAAATTATATCACCATCATCTCTTATTTGAAGTTTGTAACAATAATATTCACAACAAGAAACATTATCTCTTTTTCTTTTACCTTTTCGTATAACTTCGTCTTCTAAGCAAAGAAAGTTATCAATCGAAACCATATTCTTTATACTCGGTAATTGATCATATTCACAATATATTTGTGTTGTAGAAGAGTTGATGGGAGGTTTAATTCGCTGGATACCACAATGCCATCCATTTTGACCGTAAGAAAATAACATTGGATATTGTAATGGATCATAGCAACCGTAGTAATAGTTTACCAGTTAACTTCTATTGATTTTTGTATATATTCGAATATGAGGAATAGAAACACAATTATTCATATCTTGTTCAACCCATATTCCTGCAATCTCTGATGTAATTGGTAAATTATATGTTCGCTGATTTAGACCAGCATCACATTTGAGTGTGTAATTATACAAGATAGCAGTAAGCTTCTTGTTAATTCATCAATGAAGGAAGTACAGAGTTTGATAGTATTTGTAGAAGAAAGGAAGGAAGAGAGAGAGGAAGAAGATGAAAGAGAAGAGTAACTGCCTGTATTCATTGTACTTCAATGTGTATAGTCATATACATTTATAGGCTAGAGATTAGGCTAACTAACTAACTAGCCGTTAGCACTAGTGTACCTAACTGAAAACAGTTATAACAGAAAAACAACTAGTCTATTATTGCTTCTTCTAGAATCTTCCACACTTGAGACCTTTTTCTTTTGTATTCAACACTCCCCCTCAAGCTAGGAAGGTGAAAAAATGTCACACATTCCTAGCTTGTGATTTAGATGCACTTGTTGAGCCTTGGTGAGGCCTTTGGTCAGCATATCTGCAGGTTGATCTTGTGTAGAAATATAGTTTGTAGTGATCATCCCTTAGCTTATCTTTTCTCTTATGAAGAAGCAAACAATGTCAATGTGTTTAGTTCTCTCATGGTAAACTGGATTGGCAGCTATTTGAATAGCTGATTTGTTGTCACTAAACACTTTGGCTGGCAGCTTTACTTCCATTCCAATTTCCTTTAGCAAGCCTAGTATCCAAACCAGCTCAGCTATTACAGCTGCTAAGCTTCTGAATTCAGCCTCAGCTGAACTTCTGGAAACAGTAGCTTGTTTCTTTGACTTCCAGCATAAAACTGACTTCCCAATTTTTACAAAGTAATCAGTCACTGATCTCCGGGTTTGAGGACATGATGCCCAATCTGCATCACAGTAGGCACTCACCTGATCACTTGGTTCACTAGATAGTAACACACCCTGACCAGGTTGATTTTTAACATATCTCACAACTCTGATTGCAGCATCCATGTGAGACTTATTTGGCTCTTGTAGAAACCGACTTAGTGTCTGTACACTAAATGCAATATCAGGTCTAGTCATGGTTAAGTATAGTAACTTGCCAATCAGTCTTTGATATACACCTTGATCTGCAGGAGGATCATCAGTAGGTTGTAGCTATTTGACATGATCATCAAATTGTTTTGAGGTTAGTTTGGCATTGTAGTCCATAAGAGTAACCACTGGTTTAGCTGCTGTCAATCCCAACTCTGATAGTAACTCTAGAGTGTACTTCCTCTGGTGCATTAGTATCCATTTGCTTGACCTTGCAAATTCTATACCAAGGAAGAACCTTAACTCACCTAGATCCTTCATTTTGAAGCTTTGTTGTAGCATAAATTTTGCATCTTCTATCAGTTTCAAGCTATCACCAGTGATTAACATATCATCAACATACACAAGTACCAAAGTGATTCCTTCTTGTATCCTTCTTATATACAGAGATGGATCATATTGACTTTGAACAAACTGAAACCTTAGTAAGACTTCTGATAGCTTTGTGTTCCATTGTCTAGGTGCTTGCTTTAAGCCATATAGGGATTTGGTCAGTCTACATACTGAATTCTCCTGAGGAAACTCCATGTATACTTCATCAGTGAGGTCACTATTTAGAAATGCATTGTAGACATCCATCTGATGAACAAACTAATTCTCCTTTACAGCAGTAGCAAGAATAATTCTTACTGTTTTCACCTTCACAACCGGTGAGAAGGTTTCTTTGTAGTCAATCCCTTCTCTTTGTCCATAACCCTTTGCTACAAGTCTGGCTTTAAATCTTTCCACTTCACCTGAAGCCTTATACTTCACCTTATATATCCACCTGCAACCAATGGCTTTTTTACCTTTAGGCAAGGGAACAACCTCCCAAGTGTGGTTGGAATTTAAGGCCTCTATTTCAGTCTTCATTGCATCTATCCATCTAGGATCTTTGCAGGCCTCAGAGTAGCTTGTAGGCTCAGTAACAAATGAGGATTTCACCATAAAACTCTTATAGGAATGAGATAGTTTATCATATGATACATGATTAGCAAGAGCATGACGTACCTTCTTTGTATTCTTAGAGACAAAATCATTCATCCATGCTGGTGACTTCCTTTCTCTAGTTGATTTCCCTTGATCTTGAGCTGCAGATGGTTGAGTTGCAGGCTGTGTAGTATTAGGAACCCTTTGTAGTTGATGTTCTTGCTGAGTAACCTCTTGATGTTTGCTTGATCTTCTTTGATATACCTTGGTTATGGTCTGTCTAGTAGTAGGTACATGAGGCTGTAGGTGTTCTTGCTGGTTCACAATGTTCGGAACCTCTTGAGATGAGACATTTATAGGAGCCTACAAGGGTGCCATAACATCACTTGCTGTTGAATATTGATCTTCTAATGGAAACACATGATAGGGAATCTGATCATCAGTTGCTTCAAGCTTGAAAGGAAACACATCTTCCCTGAAAGACACATCTCTGCTAACAAAGAAAACATTAGTAGATATGTCATATAAGACATATCCCTTCTTAGTACTAGAATATCCCATCAACACAGCTGCTCTTGATCTTGGCATGAGCTTGTCAGACTCATTTAGCACCTTAGCATAACAGAGACAACCTATTACTCTTAGGTGCTCACAAGATGGTTTAGTACCATATAATTTCTCATATGGAGTATAATAATCAATACTTGAACTAGGTAACCTGTTTATGAGATACACATCAGCTAAAACACAATATCCCCAAAACTTAATAGGTATTGTTGCTTGAAACCTCAAAGCTCTTGTGACTTCTAGGATGTGTCTGTGCTTTCTTTCAGCCACACCATTCTGGTGAGGTGAATAAGAATATGAGGTGTGATATACAATACCTTTGGTTGCAAATAAACTACTGCATAATGAGTTCACAAACTCAGTTCCAGTATCAGTTCTAATTACTTTCACAATTTTGCCAAACTGTGTCTTAACATACTCAAGAAATTGTTGTATCTGCACATACACAACTGACTTGAGTTTCAATAAGAACAACCAAGTAAACCTTGAACAATCATCAACCACTGTTAAGAAGAATTTATTACCATTCATAGTAGGAATTCTATAAGGTCCCCATAGATCCATATGTATTAGATCAAAACAACATGCAAACTGAGTATTACTTGTAGGAAAAGGAAGTCTGGTTTGCTTGGCACAAGGACAGATAGTACATTTCTTTACTCTATCTTCTACTACATGAAATTTAGTAGGTAGCAACTTTAGAAGTATATTAGAGAAGGCATGTCCTAATCTTCTATGCCACAGATCAAGCTGCTGCAACCTTCCTTTCTTGAGTATTCACTAAGAGATACAAACCTCCATCAAGCTTACCAATCCTCCTCACCTTTTCAGTACAAAGATCCTGGAAAACACAAAAATCACAAAAATCAGGAAAGAAGTTCACTAAACATTTCCATTCCTTGGTTAGTTGTGTTACTGAAAGCAAGCTGCATGTAAACTGAGGAATATGATACACATTTGTTATACTATTTTCAGCAGACACATAACTAGATCCCACATTTGTAACTTCAGTCAGATCACCATTAAGTAAATGCACTCTTCTTGGCTTATCTAGTTTTGTTATGGACTCATTCACTAGTAGGTATAACTTTCCAACCATGTGATTTGTAGCACCAGTGTCAATTATCCAATTTCTTGACTCATATGAAGCTAGAAATACACTAATACCTGCATTTGCAACATTTGTTGTCTCAGTAGAAGTGCTAGCACCACTATTTTTGTTGATCATCTTCAGGATTTGATCATATTGTTCCTTAGTAAAGGTTGTTGTTCCCATCTGACCTAGTTGATCCAACTGCATTTCAGACTCTTCTTGATGGCATCCATCATTGAACCAGTTACTTTGGACAGACCTTGAATGTGAACCTTGCCTTGTAGTCATTTCTGTAGTATCTTGAGAATCACTAGTCACCTTGTATGCTGCATTAGCTCCTTTGGTCCTGAACCTCTTTTTGAACTTGTGATCTTGAGGATATCCAACTAACTTCCAAAAATTTTCCTTAGTATGACCTTTTAGCTTACAGAAGTCATATTGCAAATTGTAGTTCTTCTTGAATTTCTGCGTCCCATTTCTTATAAACATGGCTAAGTCAAGACTTCTACCAATGCCTGTAGGACCAGATCCTAGAACACTTGTATTAGTAGCTATAGATTTTTGGCTTTCATCACTCATTATCATGGCATATGCCTGATTGACAGTAGGCAGAGGAGCCATAAGTAGTATCTGACTTCTAGCCTGTGTATATGTTTCATTTAGTCCCATGAGGAACTGAAACAACTTCAGTTTTTGTAGATGTAGAACAAACTCCTTGGACTTTTCATAATCACAACCAGGTGCAGGCACAAGTGCCTCAAATTCTTCCCATAGATCCTTCAGTTTTGAGAAATAGCAGGACACAGAAGTTGTTCCTTGAGATAATGTTGCAATTTCCTTGTGCAGATGGAAAGTTCTAGCACCATCTACTTTGTTGAATCTTTCAAGTAACTCATTCCACACAACACTTGCAACTGATGCATACATGATTCCACCTAATAACTCTTTAGACACAGAGTTCATAATCCATGATAATACAATAACATTTACTCTTTCCCAGTGGTTTCCCAGAAGAAAACTTTTCTTTTGTGCAAGAACCATCAACAAGTCCTAATTTATTCCTTCTTAATAGAGCTACACGCATAGACCTAAACCAGATAGAGAAATTTTCCACACCTGTCAATTGGAAGGAGATGATCTGTGTTCCACTAACATCTGGGACTGAGAAAGAGAGAATGATTGTAATCCATTGCAGTAACTGCTCTTGCACTGCTGGTTGATCCACCACCCATTTTGACACCATTTTCCATTACTTGGACCTTCAAATCTTGACTCAAGAAATCCTTCAAGAACTTGAAAAAAATCTGAATCTATGATTGAGCACTTTCTTCAATCTTCAGAATCGACTAAGGTAGCTAGTTTTGATCTAGCCAACCTGGCTTTGATACCATGTAATTATACAAGATAGCAGTAAGCTTCTTTTTAATTCATCAATAAAGGAAGTACAGAGTTTGATAGTGTTTGTAGAAGAAAGGAAGGAAGAGAACTGAGAGAGGAAGAAGATGAGAGAGAAGAGTAACTGCCTGTATTCATTGTACTTCAATGTGTATAGTCATATACATTTATAGGCTAGAGATTAGGCTAACTAACTAACTAGCCGTTAGCACTAGTGTAACTAACTGAAAACAGTTATAACAGAAAAACAACTAGTCTATTATTGCTTCTTCTAGAATCTTCCACACTTGAGACCTCTTTCTTTTGTATTCAACAAAGTGCGATATAAAAATCAGACAACTGCGGAATATCAATTAAAGATTTTAAAAATATTGAATATTGATTAACTTGTAATATTTCCATTAATTTTTTAACAAACTGTCATTTATTTTGTTTGAACAAGCCATTCAGTTGCGCAACTCATTTTCACTATCAAAATAGTACAGTTGCAAGTTTTTTCCATTTTCATCACTTGGTATTAAATCATTTATGAAATGATACATCTTTCCTTGAACTCGAAATGTCTAAATACCATTATTTCTTTTTGACAACTCTTTATCATAAGAAACTCCCAAAGACGTGAGGGCAACTATGTTATTGTATGTTCTTATGTAAGTTCGAAAGTCTTTTGATTCTGCAGTATTTCCTAAATAAAGAATTCTCAATTCTGTTGGAAGTTGATGGGAAATAAGTTTAATTGCACCTTTACCACAGCAAAATGCAGGGGACTCGTATTCAAATCTTTTTGCACCACAAAAATTACATTTTGGAACAGATTTCAACATGATATAATCTATAGACACTTGTGCAGGTATTGTGTCGCTATTATATTGTTCCCCAGTACTTGATGTTTATCCTGGCGTGAAAATATAGTCAGTATTATATCAATATCAATGTTGTACAAAAAAAAAAGGGTACAACGATGTTCTAACCTCGTTCAAACTGAACATGTTCAGTTTTTGAAAGAAGTGGTTGGTGTTCGGTTGAACTGGTTGAGCCAACAACAAATTATCGATGACTTGATTCAGTTTCAGGAGTTCGCATTGTTGCGAGAAGAGTTTCTTTTTGTAGCTTGCATCATTTTATATAATTCGCGACGTCTAGCTTTTTTATCTTCATGTATTTTTGTGAAATGTTGATCAATTTTTTGTTTTTATTTGACATTGCAACATAAACTGTGTAAAACAGATCAACATATACACATACATTAACCATATTACCAGCATATAACAAATGTTATATAAGTATAAAAATATACAACATTTAAAAAATTTAATTTTCATCAGAAACACACATTACCTGATAGTTCAAAACGTATTCAATAGCACGAACACAAAACGAAAGAGCAGAAACTGCAATCGAAAACAGATAGTATCATAGAATGATAGCATAATATCAAATAGAACAAAGCTGAATCATAAATAAAAATCAACACATATGAGAAATTCAATTTACAATCCAAATGACATAAAACTCAAAACTTTATTAAACCCAAATCATATAAATAAAAAATCAAGATTGTACAGTCATAAAAACTCTAATTTCACTAATCAAAATCATATAAGTGAAAATTTTAGATTCAACAATTAAGGAGAATTATTAGAACCATGTAGCACACATGTCAGAAGCTTAAATTTTATGACTCCCTAGAGTATCATGTTCATTACAAATATTGATTCAGTACAAGAAAGTTTAATGTTGTTTGGTTAATGTTCACATATGTTTCCTTCTAGCACCTGTTTAATGCCGGATGTGCTATTTAAAGCATTGCAAATTTGTAAACAACTTGATACACAAAAAATTGAGAAAAGCTATCAAACGTAGTCAAATTATTCAGTAGCACGAACACAAAGCGAGAGCGCAGAAACAGTAACTATGAAGATACAATATTTACAAACTAAACTTTCAGAAAGAGAATATTACCAGCTAACTGAAATATACTACAGACCTGTGAGCCAACGATTAGCTAGTAAAAACTGAAGCCACAATAAAGCAAAACAGAACAAAAACAATAACCCATTAATAGAATTATCCCAAACAAAGTGTATTTTAGCAGAAACTAAACACAATCCAGATAAGAAAACGACAAAAAATAATTAAAAGGAGGAGCATTTACCCCTAAATGAGCCCAAAAACCGAAGAAAAACCTTTTCTATTACACAAAAAATCAAACTCACAACTAAATATTTTTCACTAGAAATTAAGCGCAACCCAGATGGTCGTCAATATCAATTCCGCTCCATGTAGATCTAATTAGACTAAATTAGACTTACCCAGATGAGAAATTAAATTCTATAGTTATAAAAGCTCAAACTTTACAAGCCTAAGGAGGAAGGCGGGGAGCCTGTGGATGATAAATAAGTAAACTGACTATCTTTAGAAATCTTGATTCCACCAAGCTGAAGAGCAGAAACAACTACTACAACTACTGAATGCTTTAATAGTTTTAAGTTATCAAAAGTCAGCATATTCTCTCTTAAATATTCTTCAGGCTCCAACTGTAGAACCATATCCCTCATTTTTTGTTTCACAAAAGAATTAACCAAAAAAAAAAAAAGTCAGTCCAGCGCACTAAAGCTACCGCTATACGCAGTTTTCGGGAAAGGGCTCTACCACAAGGGTGTTTATTGAGAAGATTTGTATGAATGCTATTAGACATAATTTTATAGCCATTAAAGTAAATCAAATTAAGGGTGACGTCTTCTTCAGTACACAGGTATAATTGTGTTCACTGTATGTTCCTCTTTTCTATATTCCTATGTTGGGTGTGAGATTTCCTACATGATTTCTTCTCCCTATTTGAATAAAACTATTGGCTTAATTCATCACTAAAATTTACCTTGATGACTCCCTAAAGTATCATGTTCATTACAAATATTGATTCAATAGAAGAAAGTTTAATGTTGTTTGATTAATGTTCACATGTATTTTCTTCTATCATCTGTTTAATGCCGACTATGCTATTTAAGGCATTGCAAATTTGTAAACAACTTAATCCACAAAAAATTGACACAAATTATCAAACGTAATCAAATTATTGAGCAGTACGAACACAAAGCAAGAGCACAAAAACAATAATTATGAAGATACAATATTTACAAACTAAATTTTCAGGAAGAGAATATTACCCACTAACTGAAATATACTACAAACCCGCGAGCCGACGATTAGCCAGCAAAAACTGAAGTTACAATAAAGCAAAAACGAACAAAAACAATTACCCATTAACAGAATTATCCCAAACAAAATGTATTTAGCAGAAACTAAACACAACCTAGATAAGGGAATGACACGAAAAATTAAACTCACAACTAAATCTTTTTCACCAGAAATTAAGGGCGACCCAGATGAGAAATTATACCAAAATACAATTCTTTCAATTCAATCTAGGTCAGCAAGAGCTAGAAAAATCAAATTGGGCATGCTTCCATTAAAAGTTATTTAAAATTAGAGAGAAAAATTTAACAATGTATTTCTCCATTAACCCAAAATGTTCTTCCATTTTAACCAAAATAAATACATAATATAATAAAAAAAGTACCTGTACAGACTACTTTCTTCTTCGACCTTCGATACAGGAAGAGGAAAATTAGCGACACAAAGAAGATAAACATCCAAAATTTTCAAGATGAAATCTGATGAGAAGATGCTGCGTGTTTGTTGACATTGAGCATGTAAGACTCGTCTTAGATGTTGAACATATTGACTAAAATGCCCCTATCATAAATTTATTGACAAAGAAGCAGACATGTCGAAGTAACCTTCTAATATAGAGAACACTTAGCACGGGTCCAATGTTGATACTTAAAAATTTCATAATATATGTAATTTCAGTATTTAATTAAAACCTTCATTTATTTAATTGGTAATTTAAGTTGTTAATATGATACCCATAAGATTTTGATAGTCAATCAAATACTTTATATTTTAAAAAAAATTTAGTTGATAATTATTGCGGTTAATACACCTTTTTACGTATTTTTTTAAAATATATAAAAAATTAATTATTTTTAAAATATTTTAATTTGTTAACTATAAAAATTTATAGTACTTTTTATGTAATTTATAAATCATATATTTTTTTAATATATAACAGATTAATTATTTTTTAGATATTTTAAGTTATTAACTATTGTAATTTATAATACCTTTTTGACATTGTAATTTACTATTTTAAGTTGTTAGCTAATTCATAATACTCTCCCTGTACAAGTTTTTGTGATATTTATAGTCAATTATATTTTCAAAATAATTTAAGTTTTAAATTATCATGATTTATAATAATTTTTCTTCTATTCCAATTTAAGCGACACTAATATAATTTTGATGTCAATCAAATACCACGATTGAAGCAGCAAAGTAGGCATGTCTTAAATGACTCATAATAACTAATTAGATTTGATGTTATAAAAATACTTATGAAAAAAGTCGAAGTAGACCTCATATAAGACGTCAAATTAATTCGAAATATTATTGAGGTAATTTATTATTTTATATCTATTTTATCTTTTTTATTAAATATTATTAATTTTTTAATATTTAAATGGTCTCTAATAATTAATTAAGGGTGTTATAGTAAAATTACGATTGAAGCAGCTGAAGCAGACTTGTCATAAATGTCTATTTTAATTTTTTATTAAATATTATTAATTTTTTAATACTTAAATGTCATATAATAATTAATTAGGGATGATATAGTAAAATCACGGAGGAAGCAGACAAGTGACAAGCTGACATGTCGACGGAGTGGAGCCCAATGTTGATACTTAAAAATTCCACAATATGTGTAATTTCAACATTTAATTAAAACCTCCATTTATTTAGTTGATAATTTAAGTTGTTAATATGACACCCATAAAATTTTGAGAGTCAATCAAATATTTTATATTTTAAAATTTTTTTAGTTGTTAATTATTGGGGTTAATATATTATTTTACGTAATTTTTTGAAATATATAACAAATTAATTTAAGTTGTTAACTATGAAAATTTATAGTACTTTTTATGTAATTTATAAATCATATACTTTTTTGAATCTATAACAGATTAATTATTTTTTAGATATTTTAAGTTATTAATTATTGTAATTTATAATACCTTTTTGACATTGTAATTTACTATTTTAAGTTGTTAGCTAATTCATAATACTCCCCCTGTACAAATTTTTGTGGCATTGATAGTCAATTATATTTTAAAAATAATTTAAGTTTTAAATTATCATGATTTATAATAATTTTTCTTCTATTCCAATTTAAGCGACACTGATATAATTTTGGTGTCAATCAAATACCACGATTGAAGCAGCAAAGTAGGCATGTCTTAAATGACTCATAATAACTAATTAGATTTGCTGTTATAAAAATACTTATGAAAAAGTCGAAGTAGATCTCATATAAGATGTCAAATTAATTCAAAATATTATTGAGGTAATTTATTATTTTATGTCTATTTTATCTTTTTTATTAGATAGTATTATTTTTTTAATATTTAAATGATCTCTAATAATTAATTAGGGGTGTTATAGTAAAATTACGATTGAAGCAGCTGAAGCAGACTTGTCATAAATGTCTATTTTAATTTTTTTATTAAATATTATTATTTTTTTAATACTTAAATGTCATATAATAATTAATTAAGGATGATGTAGTAAAATCACGGAGGAAGCAGACATGTGACAAGCTGACATGTCAACGGAGTGGAGCCCAATGTTGATACTTAAAAATTCCACAATACGTGTAATTTCAACATTTAATTAAAACCTTCATTTATTTAGTTGATAATTTAAGATGTTAATATGACACCCATAAAATTTCGAGAGTCAATCAAATATTTTATATTTTAAATATTTTTTAATTGTTAATTATTGTGGTTAATATATTTTTTTACGTAATTTTTTGAAATATATAACAAATTAATTTAAGTTGTTAACTATGACAATTTATAGTACTTTTTATGTAATTTATAAATCATATATTTTTTTGAATATATAACAGATTAATTATTTTTTAGATATTTTAAGTTATTAACTATTGTAATTTATAATATCTTTTTGACATTGTAATTTACTATTTTAAGTTGTTAGCTAATTAATAATACTCTCCCTGTACAAATTTTTATGGCATTGATAGTCAATTATATTTTAAAAATAATTTAACTTTTAAATTATCATGATTTATAATAATTTTTCTTCTATTCCAATTTAAGCGACACTGATATAATTTTGATGTCAATCAAATACCACGATTGGAGCAGTAAAGTAGGTATGTCTTAAATAACTCATAATAACTAATTAGATTTGATGTTATAAAAATACTTATGAAAAAAGTTGAAGTAGACCTCATATAGATGTCAAATTAATTCAAAATATTATTGAGTTAATTTATTATTTTATGTCTATTTTATCTTTTTTATTAAATATTATTAATTTTTTAATATTTAAATGATCTCTAATAATTAATTAGGGGTGATATAGTAAAATTACGATTGAAGCAGCTGAAACAAACTTGTCATAAATGTCTATTTTAATTTTTTATTAAATATTATTAATTTTTTAATACTTAAATATCATATAATAATTAATTAGAGATGATATAGTAAAATCACGAAGAAAGCTGATAGGTGACAAGCTGACATGTCGACGGAGTGGAGTCTTCTTGAGCAGCTCCACTCCCACTTATTATATAGGAGAATATATATATAAATATATAGTAGAAATGTGATGGGTAAACTTTAGCCAAACTCACATAGACGGAGAAAATGTGTCTATCATCGCCGGAAACACCGTCAGCAGGTGGTGGAGTGGATCGCCTATCATTGTAGCCGTATGTACCAGCCATGATCTACTGCTAATTTTTTTTCTTAGAGACATGTATGTGAATGATGTAGGACACGTGGGAACAGACATACCACGTATTCTCTTGTTGTTCGAAAATGATATTTACCAAAGTAGTCATCATGTAAGACAAAATGGTAGAAACCAGCTCTTCACTTCTATATAATAGAAATATATATAAAACTAGTGTAATTACACAAGATTTATTGTTGTTGTTCTATATGTAACCATTATGAATACTTGTTTTTTCGTCACTTCAAATAAAGTTCACACTTGGTGAATAAACACACTAATGCTAAAAATGGGTTTGTGATTCAAAATTTGAAGCAAAAGAACCTAGATTGGGCTGGAGGCTGGTGAAAAACAAAGACAACCTTCGGGCCCATTAGATTGGGCTTCGATTGTATTTCAGATTAAACGTCGAGGTTGAAGTAGAATTAGTGGTGGGGTCAGGATTTTCACTAAGAGAATTTAAAATCGAAAAAAGTAAACAAAAGAACTAGCAGAAGTAGGTTCAACATCTACTATATATTCATAAAAATAATTTTAACCGTATGTAAATAGTAGAATTTATCGGCGAAGGGGGTTTGGACAAACATCCTGGCTATAAGCTGGCTCCACCCCTAAGCAAATGAGTCTCATGTGTATCTTTTGTATATCATACTAGTGCGGATAAACACGTGCTACGCACGGACCCAATATATATTTTTTTAAGTGATGTTAATTGAGTAATTTAATTTTTTCCTATCTAAAATAAGTTATAAATTTATGTAAGAATAAATCATTTCATTATGTATAAAACAAGTATCTGATAGATATTATTAATATTGAATTTCAAGTGATGTGAATTTAAAAAAAGAAAAAAGGCAGCCCAGTGCACTAAAGCTACCGCTATGTGTGGTGTTCGGAGAAGGGCTCCACCACAAGGGTGTATCGTACGCAACCTTACCTTGCATTTCTGCCAGAGGCTGTTTTCAAGGCTTGAACCCATGACCTCCTGGTCACATGACATCAACTTTACCAGTTACTCCAAGACTCCCCTTCAAGTGATGTGAATTAAATGATTTCAAAATTTTCATCTAACCTAAGTTACATCTATATTTGTATGGTAGTAAATTATTTTATTCTTCTTCCTTGAAAATTTGATGTGAGGGGCTTACTGTGATGTCTATAATGTCAAAATTATAAAATTTACACAAACAAGGAACTAATTGAAGAAGTGATTTAACCTTTCAATAAGAGACACTCTTTTCATTGTACAAAAATATAGCAAAATTAAAGAAACCATTATTTTTTAAAAATTTCACATTTTCTCCTCCTTCAAAATATAATATTGAAATTCTAAGTTTTAATAATTATTACTATCTCCGTTTTAATGTGTTTGTCTTATTTTCTTTCTTCTTTTGACAATTTCTCACTTCTAATATTTCATGTGACATATTTAATATCACAAAATTAAAGAATACTTATATATTCTACATATTTTTAGTTTAAAACCACAAAATTCAAAAACTTTCTTTAATTCCATAAATTTTTTATCAAGTCAAAATAAAATAAAGAGATAATACCCAATTACCCCCCTGAACTATACCCAAAAAGGTTGTGACACACCTCAACTTAAAGGGGGTCTATTACCCCTGAACTAATTAAAAGTATAATTTTGACACCCTTAGTGCCTACATGGCACATACGTGGCATAACACAGTGTCCACGTAGGCACACGTGTGTGCCACATAAGCACTAAGGGTGTAAAAATTACAATTTTAATTAGTTCAGGGGTAATAGGACTCTCTTTAAGTTGAGGTGTGTCACAACCTTTTTGGGTATAGTTCAACGGGGTAATTGGGTATTTTCTCTAAAATAAAAGAAATGAAAATGATCGAAGCAATTATTAAAGTGAAGATTGGTGATTTTTCATACACTGATAATTCGATACTAAATACTGAAATAAATGAACGTTATTTATGAAATTAAGACATGTGAACTGTGAAGTACTGTTAAGATTTATAAAATAATTGACATAATAATTTATTTTGTGGAAAAAGTACAATCAGGGCAAATTAGAGATTTTTTCTCAAATGGATAAAGATTACCCGTCAAGTATAATTGTTGAGAAAAGTTGGAAGAATATGCTGGAAGCGTAAGGGCAAATTAGTGAAGTTAAAATATTTGTGTGTCAGCTACAGAAAGATTTATTCTCTACCAGTAATAATGCTTTGTTTTATTACATTTACGAAAATATCCCTTTGGGCCCATTTTATAAAAAGATGGGATAAATATGATAATTGTTTAAAAGATGTCCAAAGTATATTGTCATTGAGTATTCAAAATTAACTATTGAAATACAATATACAAGTACAGTAATGCACAAGGAATTGAGTAAAATACCAAGATGCCTCAGAATTGAAGTTAATGTCAACAACCACACATGTTGACGGAGAGGTGTGTGGTTGTTGCACAACTCCCTCATATAATAAGGGAAAATATATATACTAGATGCAATAGCGACGTTGCTATGATTTGTAATTGTCAAATTTATATGTCATTATCAGAATTGCATCAGATGAACTGTTTGAAATGTCATATTTCGTTAAGCAAGAGAAGTAAGATTTAAAGTATACGCAGATATCTCGTGCAAAAACCATCACCATAAAAGTTCATTCTTCTTATGACCTATTTACATACCCAAAACTATGAACATGTACGTCTACCATGGTACAAAGGAAGTTTGTTCATGCAGCCTGTAATCTGATGTTGGTATAGGCAAGCATACAAATGTCACATTTTCTTAAGCAAGAGAAGTAAGATTTAAAGTATACACAAATATTTCGTACAAAAACTATCACCATAAAAGTTCATTCTTCTTATGACCTATTTACATACCAAAAACTATGAACATGTACGTCTGCCATGGGAGATTGTGGTTGCAGACAGCAAAACGCAGAAAATTTGTTCATGCAGCCTGTGATCTGATGTTGGTATAGGCAAGCACCTGTACATGCTATACCGTGCGATGATGTTGGTGGAGGCAACAAAAATTTAGCTGTACATGGCACACCACCTGACCCTGCAGCATTTAGTTTTGGGTTTAACCACCTATGGGGGAAATGTAAGAGGTTAAGACATGATTATTTGGTACAGTAAGCAGTAAACTTGAGGCTCATATTGCATCCAAATATGAAACGGTAACATTATGAACGAAATTGCAATAACTTAAGAGGAGGATTTTTTTTTACTGAGCATTATCCAGATTAGTTCAATTACATTAAATCAGGTCTGCGTTTTTTTGGTAAGCCTCAACAAATTAGCCGTTGACAAATAGTTGAAAATATGAATAATGCCATGCCGCTGAAAGTTATGTGAACATATACATTGACAAAAGGAAAAGAGACAAACTAAGGGCTAGTGTTGTGCTCGATAAAATCCATTAACGGAAGTTATTTAGGAAAAGGAATTAGCAGTAGCAGCAAGATAAGAGGCATGTCCTAATAGCGTCGACCTCTTTTGGGAAAGTTGCCCTCGTATTCCCATAAAAGATTGTTTAAACTAATTGAGATGAAAAATTTTGGTTTAGACAATTTCTTTCAAGCACCTTTTTTAGAGAAGGTAAGCAGGGAAGCTGGTAGAGTGTGGAGATCAAGTAGTTTATACCACAGATTGCTCATGATTTGCTCATGATGTAATGCCATTCAACTTACCTCTCTAATTTTAGAGTCCTTGACTCCAACATTCTCAAACATAGATATGCTGGACTATTAGCAGCTTCAAATCGTCAGATCAGCAGACGCACGTTTTCTGTTGCAGCTTCAAATCCTCTCTTTCTAATCTCAATCACTCTCGCTATGCCAAATTTTATATATAAAAATACTACAATTTTTTTTTATCAAAGAGAAGACTTCCATGAATATTGAGATCAGCAGACGCACGTTTTCTGTTGCAGCTTCAAATCCTCTCTTTCTAATCTCAATCACTCTCGCTATGCCAAATTTTATATATAAAAATACTACAGTTTTTTTATCAAAGAGAAAACTTCCACGAATATTGAGATCAGCAGACACGCTTTCTGTTACCTTTGGTTCAGAATTGTTAAGCTCTATAATGTAGCAACTAAAATACTGAAAGTGCAGTTACCTCTAATTCTTTTTGCTGGTATGGGTGGTTCAATTCTCTGCTTCTTACCTGTCTCTGTTGAAGTCGTGGGTAATGGTGATGTTGCGTGGACTGAGCTTTCTACTTCATTGAAGGACGCAAGACCCAGCATACCAGGTTTTTGGTCTGGAAATTTGAAAACTGGCTTTTCTAACTGGAGCTTAAACAGTTATGAGCGAGCTGGTGATTTAGATGGGCAACAGAGAATGGTTGTTGCTAAACGCAAATAGTAAAACATATCACATTAAGTAGGAGCATGTGTAACATGGTATTTTATGTATCCATAGAAGATAATTGTAAGAGGAGTTTTCGTCGTTGGTAGTGGTATGTAATTCTGTACCTGAGCTGCAGTAGATTCATATATTTGTTTGGCAGTTAGGGACAGTAATCTTTCTCCCAACCCTTCAGAGATGGTTGCCGTAATTGTGCCAGTTGCTGTTGGGTTCGAAATCGAGAGGGCGTCATGCGGAAGCTGTTAGTTGCAAACCATTATGGTGACAATTCAGAAGACACATAAAACAATACTAAAAGACTTAATATTATTATATTATTTGGCCAATTGGCCTACATATAAAACCTAATATAAAAAATATAAAAACTAATGAGAGAGAAAATCTCTCCCTAAACAAACCTAAACAAAGACTCTTTAGAGACTACATTGTGGATGCTATTATGTTATGGTACGAAAAGAGGAGTTTTTATTCATAGATGCCCAAAACCTTTCCTCCAAGAAAGAGGTTTGCTAAATATGAAAAAGTTTTATATTTTCCTTTCAGGAAAAGTAAAAGTATTTATGGTTACTTTTATTTTCCCTACAAGAAAAAGTAAAACTTAATTTTTGTAAGAAAATCAGTGCAAAAACCCTAACAGTTGCATCCATGATGTCAGGGTCAAAGTGGCACCTGTGAATAAAATAAAACCATCTTAAAATACATGGGCAGATATTTTTTTTACAAAGATAAGAAGTAGCAGTACAAAAGTTTCAGCCGTGGTGGCACACCGGCAGAGCGAATTAGAAGCATGCCAACATCTACAGAATGGAGTCGCAACATGTCGACATGCCTAAGTGTGTCTGTTTGGCTTTTTTGTCTGCTAGAACCGTTTTATGTGACCAATTTAAGACAGCGAATAAAATCATCTGTTTAGATAGCAAAGCAGCCAACTAAGGTAGTATCTTCTTGTTCTGTGGGCACTGATAAATTCAAAGGGAAGGTTACAGCAAGCTAGAGTATTTAAAATGTTTTTTGTTGAGTGTATCGTGCAATTTGGTGAGATAACGCCGGAAGAGAAGACAAAAACATCCTTGACATTTTCGTAAACTTGAATGGCATTACACATTGACGCCCGTGGATATGATCTATATGTAAGAGTGGAGCACATGATGTGTGCGATGGATGCACATTAACGGAGAAATAGTTAAACCAAAAGCACTATCAAAACAAAAACTATGTGGGATAGATGCACCTTAATGGGAAAATAGTTAAATAGAAAACACTGTCAAAACAAAAACTATGTCGACGTTTCTTCTGTGTGAAATGGTATTTTCTCCAAGTTAAACCGGAAATAATTTCCAGTGACGTCTCTTGATTAAAAATAATTGCTAGTGAAGCCTAACTTTTCCTCATAGATCATAATGTTTTTGTTGTGTAAGCTTCATTTAGTTGCTTATATGAATCCATGCACTGCACGATTGGTTTCGGGGCACCAGTTTCATGGATCGTCCAAATAATGATTGGTAAAGACCAACGAACTATTATAATTCATGACTCTGCCATGCGGCAGTGATACTTGAGCACTCTTTGTAATCAAACCATCTTAATTTCACTGAAAAGGATCGTTGTTTGACATGGGGGAAAATATTAAGCAGTGAATATATTTGCATACTAATATTATTTTCTCAGGATTGGTTCTTGCTTAGACTAAACCAGGATTGTCATACCTCAGAATCCGCTTGAGGTAATTCTCACATGCCACAGGCTTATTCCCTACAAACACTGTAAATTGATGCAGGAAACGACTTCCTAATCTAAATTAAAGAAAAATGACTCCGTACTATAAAACATTTTCTACAGAAACATAATGATAAGTTTGTTCAACTTCCCCAATTTAACTTTCAACAACCTGCCTAAACAAGAGACCTGAAACATCTCGGTGGATGTGCACGAAATAGATGGATGAATGTAAGGTTGTTACACTTTTGGTTTTGTTATTTTTTCCGTTTACACCTACTGGCTTTTTTCGCCTTCTGTTTTCAGCTGAACAGATTGCAGTAGAATTCACAGCAACATATGACGTTAGTGTGAGGGAATTGCAGATAACATCCCTTCAATTGATAGACGGAGGAACAACAAAGTGCACATTGGAGAGATTAGATAATGCGGTTAAAGTAGCACTTACCTGGGGGACCAATACCCGATGTAGGTTACAGTTGAAGAACTGAACTGTTTTTATAGTCTTGGGACGTACATAGTGACTGCAGGTTGAGCACGCCAGCAAGTAAAATGATTGAGGGTGGTTCGGAAGTGATATTCTGCCTTCCACGGGGAAAGTTTGCACCTGCAATATTAGGATACACTAACATTATCAAGTTGAAGATATATGTGGTTAGACCATGGACTACACTTTTGAAGTGCCTATGCGTGTATGATTGCTTTGTGGTTTTTGTCGGAAGCGACAACCACCTGTAAATTTAGTTGGTTGGCTGATGCTTTTTCTATTAGATATTAGATGTACAGTACCACAAAAGTAGACTTTTGCCTCTGTTGGTGTGATGTGAGTAAGGCTAGTCATTTTTTTTTCGCTCATGGAAATAATTAACACTTACATGTACATTGTAGAGTAAACTAACTGTAGATAACAACTCTGTAATGGCTGATATAGATACCACTTGATCTTCAACATGCGCCAGATTCAGCGAGGAAGGTAATGACGATGAACTTCTTAGAGTGTAAGTAACATTTGTTCATTGTGCTTCACCCTGAAAATGTTAAGTAAACGAAAATATTTCTATATAGTGCTATTAAAGGGGAGTAAGCTAACGAATACCAGTTCATCAATGTAGTAGCTTGCACGTACTGAGGATTTGTTAAAATTGTCGTTTGATATCTTGTTGCCAATCTTAGAGCTGTGTGCGTAAAAGAGGGGAAGCCCCTTTAGTTGAATAGACAGAAGGAAGAATTAACAAAGAAGAGTTGCCAAGAGTACCGTAAATGACATACCACAGCGAAATTCAGTAACACCTATACGTTTGGCAAGAATGACAGGGTATTCATGCAGGTGGTGTAATAATGCCTCTCCTTCATTGTCTGCTAGATCGTCCCATATAGTAAATAGAAAAGGTTTCTTACTGGTCGATATAGCAGATGCATAAATTACTACAACGCAAGCATGTTTCATCAAGTAACCAGGAGATTTGGTGAACTCTATGTAAGGGGTCGAGTAACTTACCTCTGGTCCATCACATTCGCTTCCCTGAAATGTTTTTTTGGTCAGCTATATATTGTATGGCGCTGCAATTAACCACCACCGCCAGTAAATCTAATGTAATGACAAGTAAAACGTTAGGCAGTAAGTCAGTTAATAAGGCGTATTTACGATGAAGGTGCGAAGTGAGAGCTTACCAAATTCAACACCTGGATGTTGGTGTTCAATATGCAAGAATGGAAGTGCATCCAGTTTTGTTGGAGCAGGCAGAGGTTCTTCCAATGCGTCGCTGGTAATGGGCTCAACAATTGTGTATCTGTCAACCACCCATTCGTACGTAGCGGCTTGTATTGAATAACCACGGGGATCCCTAACTTTCGCCGAAAAAACCAAATATGTTTGAAAAAGAACAAACAATTTCTCATATTTGGGAATGTCATCACCGTATCGTACTATGGAAACCTGCTTTTCCTGTAGTCAAGTAAAGGAGGAAAAGTTTTACATAAGCAAGAACAATTTATAGAGGAATGAAGGAAAGTTTTTCGTTTGTCCAATTCTGAGAAAATTGTTTTGTTACATTTGCTTGTGTATCAATTCCGTAACAATCTTCATTCCACATGATAAATATTTTGGAAAGACACAAGAGTATGAAGAAGAGAAGTACGTAAATGCAGGTGTTACTAAGGCAAAGTAAGCACGATGAGATCAGCAGACCTCTTCTTTGTTTATATTAATATATTTAAAGCCCATGATTTCAAACGGAAACAACGGGAATAAAGATTGACATGCCCTTTTTTTTACATGTAGTTCCCACAAAGGAACAAACGCTTTCAGGCAGTGATAACTGAACACATCAAGAGAAGGAACGAACCTGAGAATGGGAAGAAATATTTGACCAAATGCGGATATACTTGATAAGGGAAGAGAAGAGTTCACAAGATGAAGGTATAGCAGGCAGGGTATATAACGGAAGCAACCGTATCTCTACCAAGACGCACCAACAATAAGGAAGCGGAAATATTATAATGTACCCTGAATGACCATTAAAGAGTTGGAATAACCTGTGACAGGAAAACTTACGCTTTCATCTTGCACGAGTATTGTTTGGAAGTGGACGGAGGAGTCTTTGCTCTGGTGAGGCCGAAACCTGTCTACTACCTGGACCTTACAATTCCAGCCTGTAGTTTCTTTTGTGATGGCGTTCACAAGAAGTCTCTGGTCCATTTTGTTGGTCCCTGTTTCATTATGATCCTCTGTAAGTTATGAGAATGAAAACAATATATTGTTAAGTAAATCGTCTTTAGTCAGTGTTAAGTACTTCTAATCTTCCTGTGGTAGTTAAAAGGCAAATTCTGTCAGAAGTTTATACAACCGTGTTCAGCTCAGTGGTTTCTCAGCATAGGTACTTAAGTGCGTTCTCTTTACGTGTTCTCTGCTGAGCTCTCATTTGGAAGAAGGTGTTGGTTACCGGTAATCTTGTTGAAATCTGTAGGAAGCATTATAAAATGATGGAAGGGTAAATGTGATTGTTCAACCCGATGTTCTCCCTGAAGGCGCTGACATTTCTATACGATTAACCATTTCAAACACAACGTAAGAATTTTGTAATGGAGATCTAAATAGTCAACAAGAAACACATGTACACCTTACCACGGGACACTTACTGAAGAACGTAACATGTCATCCTCATAACTGTTCGTCTGGCTAATACGATCCATTTTACTGATTGTTGACGTGCAAAGACGGGGAAAGGAAATTCTAAAATAGACCGAAACATTGTAAGCTTATAAAGAAACAAAGTTCACCTTAGAAGCAACAATACTACGGAGAGAAGCACTGGAGTAGTAGCTGGACAATTCAATTTGTCAGCGAGAATGTTTAACCAAGACGCCCTAACTTTTGCGACTTTTCGCTGAAATTATCATATGTGAAAGCACATACCATAGCAGCTCAGTAGAAGAGTCGAAACAACGGATAATAAAGTAACCAACTTGCATAAGTAAGGAATCCAAAACAACAATATGCAGATCAACGAAACAACAAAAGTCATCACCGAAGAGAACTCACAGAGACTGTCGAATCGGAAGCTTCAAGGTTGGGAATTTCTTTACCAAAAGATGTAAGGTAGAGTACAAATGTTAAATTAAAATACAGAAGCAGTCTCCTAAAAAGTTGCCTAATACAGCAGAAATATTTGTTTAATACTGAAACACTCAAGCGATGAAGTCGAAAACTAAAACGTTTAACAGAACTCACACAGAAGCAGGAAGCTATTCTACGCCAAAGTGCGAGAAACTACCTATGAACTAAACCATTACATTATTATCAGTTATTAGCAACGGTAAGATTGAAATTAAGAAACCGCCTTTGTTTTCCGTAGTTACGTGTGTACCAGATGATGTTGGAGAACAACACGTATAAAAGTTTTAATGAAAAGACGTAACTGTCCTTGGAAGCTGGCATGACGCAGCTTCCAAGGCTCTTCTATTAAGATTAGAAATTTATGACGTTTGTTTCAGCTGCTTTAATTGTGATTTTACTATATCATTTCTAATTAATTATTATAAGTTATTTATGTATTAAAAAATTAATAATATTTAATTAAAAATAAATGACATGTCTGCCTGTATTACCCCTAATTGCTTCGCAATTTATTATATTATCCCTAATTAATTATTATAAATTATTTAAATATTAGTTAATAATATTTTTTTACTATATTATCCCTAATTAATTATTATAAGTCATTTGATTTCGAAGTCATTTACTATATTACCTTTAATTGCTTCATGATTTATATATTACCCCTAATTAATTATTATAAGTCATTGATATATTAGAATTAATAATATTTTTTTATTATATTATTCCTAATTAATTATTATAAGTTATTTATATATTAGAATTAATAATATTTAATTAAAAAATAGATATTTATGACGTTTGTTTCAACTTCTTTAACCGTGATTTTATTATATCATCCCTAATTAATTATTATAAGTCATTTACACATTAAAAAATTAATAATATTTAATTAAAAAAATAGATGAAAAGTCTGCCTATATTACCCCTAGTTGCTCCGTGATTTACTATATTACTCCTAATTAATTATTATAAGTCATTTATATATTAAAATTAATAATATTTAATTTTAAAAATAGATATTTATGACGTTTGTTTCAGCTTCTTTAACCGTGATTTTACTATATCATCCCTAATTAATTATTATAAGTTATTTATGTATTAAAAAATTAATAATATTTAATTAAAAAAATAGATGACATGTCTGCCTATATTACCCCTAATTACTCTGTGATTTACTATATTACCCCTAATTAATTATTTTAAGTCATTTATGCATTAGAATTAATAATATTTTTTACTATATTACCCCTAATTAATTATTATAAGTCATTTATATATCAGAATTAATAATATTTAATTAAATCAATGTACATTTATGTTTGTATCTCATCAATATCAAATTTTAGTGCTAAAAAATATTTATAGTGTTGGGCCCGTGTCATGCACCTCTAGTTAGTTCTATGTATATATAGTTGATGTTGGAGCCCCCTTCGACGTGAAAAAATTCTTTGTGCACTCCTCCAGAGAGCTATCACTATGATAGTAGAAACATTCACGCCCAGCTCCTGTCAAGATTTTAGCAATAGCTTCCACAACCTCTATAGTATTTGCAAAGACCACGGTTCGGAGCACTTCAGAATCTATTTAGAAGAGTAAACACTATAGGTAAATTCATATTAGAACATCCAATTATATCTTTTGACCCAATTTCCTCTACAATAAATATAAAATGAACTCTATTCTTAACTCCAGTTTGTGACAATCTATTTACGGAGGGTGAGTGCTAGGCTTGTGGAGTTTTCAACAGCTCCAAGTGCATCATGTTAAGTTTCAGCAATTAAGAACAATGATTAGGTAGTTGGACATGGAAGTGAATCACAAAGTTAACTACATGAGGAAAGTAATTTACGGTCAAAAATCACCAAGGCATACATTCGCATAATTAGAAGTTAACTATTGTTACATTCATAGTGATCAAAGTTGAACAAAATAGAAAGTCTTGGACATAAAAGTGGGCTCGTACAGAGGACAATATCACCAATGATCCATAGTAGAAAATAAATCAACTACCTTGTAATTGTTCCATCAACATCAGATACTACAATTTTTGAGTCCCATCTCCATAAATATATACATGCATCAACCTGTGAAGTAAGCACCTTAGAGAAATTATAAGTATGGAAGCATTTGTCAAACTTACATAGAAAGAAAGATGTAAAATTTATTGAAAGTGCTCAAACACAAAAGGGGGATGTAATGGGGCCAAGAAAGTCCCAGCATATGACCTGCTGTTTCCCCAGCATTGCTGTCGAGAATGTGAAAACAACTATATTCTTTCCCTCCTTCAGATTCAAAGTAGCCAGCTGTTCAGATGTTGGAGTGTTTAACATTATTTTCTTCTTAGAAATCTTTGGCCTTGGCGCAT
The DNA here is from genome assembly GCA_030864215.1 of Capsicum pubescens. Lineage (NCBI taxonomy): Eukaryota > Viridiplantae > Streptophyta > Magnoliopsida > Solanales > Solanaceae > Capsicum > Capsicum pubescens. The sequence continues at coordinate 49,491,628 of CM061543.1, read as the reverse complement.
CCTTTTCTCTATCACCACCTGTGTTTTTTGAACTATTTTTAGCATCAGAATTTACATCTCCGTCCATGGATGGCCCAGAATTTTTCATGCTTCTTTATGGTCTCCAGCTACTACCCGATGAATTAATGGATCCGGGATCTCTTTCTGCAAAGATTCATTTGAACTCGTCAATGATTATCTTGCCTAACTTTTTAGTCCATACAAATAAACTATTTTTTTCCAGCATACAACATATAACTCCTCAGGCAATCTAAGACGAAATTAAACTTCGAGTCTTACAAGGTAAAATCACAGTACAAATTTAAAGAGTAGACAAGGCATCATAACAAGCTTCGAAATGATTTAAATAGCGCACACATTTGTATATTCTCTTACCAATTTCTGGGGTTGCTGAAACATTTTTCACCTCCTCCGAGAATTCAGCAACTTCTGTTGTCTATAGTACAATTGGTGAATGTAAGTCCTCAGGGTTAGAACGAAAATCATTATCATGAGGCCACATATTAGGTAAAGATCTGGCCATTCGCATAGGTTCTTTGTCCTGAACTATTGTCGGGATGTCAACATTGCTTGATACAGTTTTGAGTTTTCTTTTATCTGCAACATTTGACAGATCGCTTTGGGTGGACTTGTCTAAAGTAGAACCAGAATCATAGTTTGGTACTCGATAGTCTTCGATATCAGGAGAGCCTGAAGATGCAGGAGGGTAATCTTTTTTTTCCTTATAATCTGAAGAAGAAGACTCCGTGCATCTGTCTACAGTGTCGCAAAAATCATCAATATCACCAAAGACAAGGTGTTCTTCCTCTATGCTTTCTGATGAAGAAACAGTAAGTGGGACAAACTGCCACTGGATTCATAAGGATCACTCTCACCAGGGGAGTCCACAAATATTGAACTGGGGCTCGCCACCTCAGATATACATGTACCACCCATGGCATCATGATCAGCGTTAACTATACGTTCTTCACCACTCTCCCCAGAAATTCTTTAACTTTCTTCACGACTATAATCTTCAACATCTTGGACAATGGACACACTAGTGGCATTCTCAGATGCTGAAAATAACATATGTTTACCAATTTTATTGACAAACTTCTCTCGAGTCTGAAAGCTTGGACGAGAACCATCATCCTTCTCACGAGCAGGCTCACGGAAATCAAGATTTTCTAACATGTTACCATATGCAAGAGAACTCATATCACCTTTTTTGTCATTTATTTGCAAGTCCTCTTTTTCAGCACCCTTTGACATATCTTGGACAGAAACTGGCATGCCATAATCTTTATTGTACCTCTTGGGGGTAAGATTAGTAGACCACTTCATTTGTAACAGATCAACTGCCATTTCAGCACGTTTCAATGAGTCTGTCCTCATAATACTAGCATCACAGCCTTCCTCAGGTGATACAAGAAAGACAAGGAAACACGAAACAAACACCAAAATCAGTCCACTAGCCAAGAAACCGAGGACCTCTTTTGGTGACCCCTCTCGGATTAAGAATACAAGGTACAAGGGCGTAATAACACCAAAACAGTAGCAACACAACAAGAACAAGATGAACAATAGACTAAATTTTGGATTCCACATTAACAACACAGACACACGGTTACAACATCAACACTACTACACGATTACAAAGAAACAAAAGGATAGATAGTTAGACAAATTGAAGGTATAATATTAACAACCCAAAAGCCTATTCCACTCTTGGACCTTTAACATCACACACATCAAATACCTAACTCTTACGTTGGCATAAGAGTGACCCCGATCTCCCAAGAATCCAACGTTTCCAAGCTTGAATCCACCACGAGCGATTCTACACTCAAGTTGATTTCCCTAGTTACAATTTCGGGTTGGTGGTCTTCTCTCCTTAGAGAGGAAATGTTTCAAGTGTTATAAACTCATAATATTCATCAAAATCTCCTAATGAAACCCTACATTACTCTATTTATAGTGTATTACAAATAATAGGTAAAATGACCAAAAGACCCCTTAGTGAAGGGGCACCCCTCTAGTGTATGTAGTGGACTGATTTGGCCCTTTTAGTGTATGTAGTGGACTGTTTTGGTGTCCATTTAGGTGCTCCTTTGCATTTCATTGCACACACTAAGCCTCGCGTCTAACGTACGCCCTCATAGGTCCATCTACGTGATCGTACTCGTATCATCCTCCCTTTCTTGAAAAGGATTCGACCTCGAATCCGTACCTTGCAAAATTAAAGAGGAAATCCTCATGACATGAGGGTTAGGGTTAGCAAAATAAAAAATTAGCACTATCATGCCACGGTGGTACACACTTGAAGTTCAACCAAGGATCCTTTGTGTTAATTTTGAAAAACTTTTGTACAACATCACAAACGAAAGGGCTCGGATGAACATCAAGAATTAAGGGACAAAAACTGAGACTACGCTTCTCATACGATGTATATCCAACAACATCATGAATATCATTATATGCATATAGGTAGTGAAGAATGCACCAAAGACACAATTCTCATCTAAGATGTATTCACAAGTAGGAACACACAACGAGAGAAAGGGACATTGCAAGCACGTAGGACCTCTCTCCTTCCAACCACTTACCGACCACTTACCGAGGGAAGGCATTCCATCAAGGGAGTCATACCAATAGGGAGAATAGGGAAAATACCATGCAACAATCCAATCCAAGGCAAGTAGTTTGCCCAAGAACTCAGCTTCCCTCTACAAATGATGTGAAGCACGCTCCCAAGAGTCCCACAAGATACTTCAACTTGTCCAACCCCATGAACCCCATGAAGGTGACAAGAAGTCTTCAACATCCTTGGACCCTTCCACAAACAAGAATACAACTTGACATCCTCAAGTTGTGGTTCACATAACTTAAATACAAGTGTGTCAAACATGGATGCACGGATATGAGCAACACCCCAAAGAGACAATGACACATTTGCCCTACGGTCCTCGAGTAGACACAAACCACCATTAACATCAAAGAAATCACAATTCAAGTCACCATATTTGTCAAGCACGGGTAGGGTGTCATGCAAAGGAGTACAAGCAAAATCATTTTTCAAAGATATGTCAAGCACATGATTAAACATTAGAATCTTTACAATAACATAGGCTCACGGGTTCACTCCTTTGTCCTTGTCCAACATCTTCAAATTCTTCACTCACTTGAGATTCATTAATCGCATCACACATATTCTCAAGTGGTGGGCAAGTTTTACACACAAGTTGATCAACACAATTTTCACATAACGATGTACTTTCATTCAACACAATAGCTTCAACACTAGGTGGACACAAATCGATCTTACTAGAAGAGTCGATTCGGTCATCTATAGGATCAACTAGTGTATCCACTCACACAGCATGTACATCATCCACAAGTGGTAAGGAATCAATATACTCATATGTAGGTAATCTACTACTCACACTCAACGGCTTATTAGTCACATGTTCATCATTCACATGTACCAAAGTATAAAAGTTAGCTATTTTTCCTTGACGTTCATGAGTATGTTCATCTTTACCTCGGTGTGAAAGTCCTTCACAAGTTTGGGAAGCAACTTCCTTCGGGAAGCTCTCACCGCAAGGTGTTTGGACCTTAGGTTTTGGATTTGTTGGGATAAGTGTGGATAACAATTGGCGTAGCCTTTCAACGTGCCCTTTCATGTCTTCAATATTGTCAGTGATGCGGTCAAACATGGCATCGAGATTGGTGGCAGCCATAGTACCTAAAATAAAAGACAACGACGAACAACAAAACAAAAAACTTGTTAGCTCAAAAATGCCTCACCACACTCTCACTCTCGCTTTTTACCTCACTTGGTTTTACAAGTGTTGAAAGTCGGCTTGTACTTCGCGAGTGATTGAAGGTCGAGTCTACTCTTGCCCGGAATAGATTTTCGTTAGAGTTGACACAAAGAAAATTTATTTACGGACTTGAACCAACAAGATACAACGAATTCACAAAAGATAAAAGCACACAACAAACATAGACACGAACAAACGGACTCTACAACTAACTTACCATCTAGTAGGAGATTACTAGTTTGTTAATTAGTGTTCGAACCAACAAATGGAACTAGGAAACAATAAAATGAAACTAAGAAACCTGAAATTTGAGCTTCAAAATTATCGATGAACAGTAAAAACGTGATGTGGCAGCCACGTATTGGTTGCGGTTGTTATCAAATTTTATTTTCTAATTCAAGTCTTGGTCCAATTGTAATTTGGAATTGGTGGGAATTGGTTAGGGAGAGAAAAAACGTCTTGAAATCCTCTTTCAAATTCAAAAAGCAAGACTTGACTTTTCTCCTCAAGACATGGTCCTTAAATCATGGAAGGTTGTTGGAAAAGTGGTTGTTAAAGTCCTTGAGTGGTTGGAATTGGTTGTAAAAGTCTTGAGAGGTCTTAAATTTTGGAAGTATGTCTTTCAAGAATAACAAAATACACACTCTTTTTCTTCAACTTCCAAGATCAAACATCCAATTTTTCTTCAACAATAGATGAAGATGTGAAGAACACCCAAGAACACATTTTTTTGAATCTTGAAGTTCTAAGGTTCAAGTTGGACCCCAAACATCAACAATACCTTTCCAAGATTAAAAATACAACACAATAACCACCATACACATTCAAACCTTGAACCAATAACACATCACACGTCCAATCTTTGAATCCGCAACAACAATACCAACAACAATCACACGGCCAAAGTTTAGGTTCACAACAACAACATCAACAATTAAAGGTCAAATCTAGATCTATACTTCTTTAGTGTTAAAGGTGAAAAAGCTAACACTAGAAACAACAAAACAAATAAAATGACTCCTAGATCTAGACTCAAAACAAGAAAAATCTCATCCTAAGACACAACAAGAACACAATTTCGGCCAAGACAAAAAATGGACAGATTTGCTTCTTTTTGAAAATTTTCAGATTTCAACTTTTTTTTTTTTGAATTTTCTAACAAGCAAGCCCAAGATTGATCTTGTAGGAACAAGATCTAGGCATGCTCTGATGCCAAATGATACAAGAAAGACAAGGAAACAAGAAACAAACATCAAAATCAGTCCACTAGCCAAGAAACCGAGGACCTCTTTTGGTGACCCCTCTCGAATTCGCTTCCAACAAGAAGAATACAAGGCACAATGGCTTAATAACACCAAAACAGTAGCAACACAACAAGAACAAGACGAACAATAGACTAATTTTGGATTCCACATTAACAACACAAACATACGGTTACAACATCAACACTACTATACGATTACAAAGAAACAAAAGGATAGATAGATAGACAAATTGAAGGTATAATATTAACAACCCAAAAGCCTATTCCACTCTTGGACCTTTAACATCACACACATCAAATACCTAACTCTTACGTTGGCACAAGAGTGACCCCGATCTCCCAAGCATCCAACGTTTCCAAGCTTGAATCCAACACGAGCGATTCCACACTCAAGTTGATTTCCCTAGTTACAATTTCGGGTTGGTGGTCTTCTCTCCTTAAAGAGGAAATGTTTCAAGCGTTATAAACTCATAATATTCATCAAAATCTCCTAATGAAACCCTACATTATTCTTTTTATAGTGTATTACAAATAATAGGTAAAATGACCAAAAGGCTCCTTAGTGAAGGGGCACCCCTCTAGTGTATGTAGTGGACTGATTTGGCCCTTTTAGTGTATGTAGTGGACTGTTTTGGTGTCCATTTAGGTGCTCCTTCGCACTTCATTGCATACACCAAGCCTCGGGTCTAACGTACGCCCTCATAGGTCCACCTACATGATCGTACTCGTATCATCGGGAAGCCTATTTGTTTTAATCGACTTCCTCCCAAAAACCATCCCTAAGATCCCAGGCCTTCGGGTATTTGCCTTCACCAAGTCTTCCTCACCACTCACATTACTCTGAGTAGCTGACTTAAGAGTCGGTAGTATCATAATTACAACTCTTCGATATTGTTGGCCGCTTACTACTGGTTTGCCCATCAGTATCCTCACCTGAGGATGACGAAAAAGACAGAATCCTCGTCTTCTACATCTACCTCCTTCAAAAAGAAAGCCCGTCCTCTACTATCTAAAAACATATGAAAACCTTCTTCAACGCCATTCACAGCTATATTACACGGTACCTATGTTGGTCGGAGGTAACAAGTACCGGGTAGAATAGCAGAGGTGCGGGCAACAAAGTTAGAAAAAAAAGAAGTGAAATACTAAAGCCTCTCAACATGAATTCTGTCTTAATACATTATGAATAACATAGTTCTCACACTGCAATACTACAAAAATTCAACTTATAGCCCTTTCCACTACTATAAATGTAATGTTTCGGATAAGCCAAATTAATATCTATTAACTCCCTATTAGGTGTAGGTATCCAGTCAAAACACCAACAACAACAAAAACAACAATAAACATCAGATAGTATCAGACCTTGAAGGCTTGTCCATTATATATGATATTCTAAATCCACTGAATCTAGTTCCAGGATTCGCCTTTGCCTTAAAATACATATGTACGCAATGCTTCATTGTGATTCCTAACCGAAAACACCAAATTTGTGCTGTTAATACCGACTCACTTACTATTATTCTTGATGACTATTTGTTTGAAAAAGCTTTAAGTCTTACTCTTCAATATCGAGGGGCGGTGTCAAAACTGAGAACTCTTTAGAGCTTTCTGTCATAAAAAATATTTCAACTTCTTCCATGAACATTGAGCTTGTAGGTTTGTGATCAGATGTCTTAAAATAAGAAAGATATAACTGTTTTAATTCCCAGGTTTATACCTTTTCTTAAGCAGAGTATACAGTTTCACCTTCATGATATTAAGAAATACTCATTTCAATGTCCATTGTCGGAATGAATTAACTTCTATGTACTACCAATACACTATATGAATAAACAAAAAATAACTACATGTGGTCGACCATAATAAGTGAGTCTACTAACTTGGAAAATTAGGTAAGAAGAATGTTACAACAGGCTAAAATACCTTGAGTAAAAGGTCTTTTTTAATGTCAGTTTATGCAAGTAAAATCTCACTATGTGGGAATACATTGGGTATGTTGTTATTGTTGAGTATATGCAAGTAAAATTCCATCAAAATATACTGAAACATCGTAATAATGACAATGTTTTGTTGGCTCCAAGAGTTTGCAAGTTGTCCATTTCAAAAAAAGAATCACTTACCAAGACGGTGATCTCTTCTTGTCCATTTCTCTTGGAGTCTCCCTGACAAATTTATCAGTGTTGATTTTATATTCGTATGTTGATGCAAGTTTAATCACTCCTTCCTTCAAACAGGAAAAAACATGGCTTCTTCAGAGTTCTTTGATTAGCTGCCAATGCAATGAATTAAGTTAAATGCATTGATAATGAAAGGAATTTTTAAATATTGAGTTCAGTTTTTAACCAATTATAGTAGGTTATTACTTATGTTTTTTAAGTTACTATATCACGTTTGATACACGAGCTACCTATTAATGTAGGTACACCAAATTAGTAAGTGCACAGAACAGAACTCATACTATTAACTTAGTGATGAGCCTCAACTCTTCGTTGTTGAGAAGTTCATCCCATTATTTGTTGGCAACGAACCACCATACTTCAGCATCCAACATATTGTTTCGATAGTTTGAATTCCCAAACCAGAATATCTGACTATTTAAATTAAAGGACAAAGTATAAATAGTATGTATAAATACAACATCTCTCATTGAGAACAAAAAGTAGATTAAAGCAAATATTGAAACAAAAGCTGATCTAAATTGAACACCCAAATGAGAAGATGAAGTTAATGAGCCGACCATGAAAATGTTTGTAGAAAAGAGAATTCTGAACAATTCGCAAAGTACAAACAAACACGTGATCTGCCATATTATTTTTCAAGAATGAGTAAATTTGTTGAACATACAAAATGGAGTAATTAAAATATCAAGTTAAATACAAGGAAAAAGATGGAAAAATAACTTACTGGTGATGTAGAAACAGTATACGCAACTCCTAGTTCTTCAATCGATGCTCTCTGTCTCTTTACTATAACACTAAAAAAGCTTTACTATAATAGAAAGTGTACTTCTAGATGCTCCTGTGTATGGAGCTGAGTTAAAAATCTAGGGTTGGGACAGGGAAGATGAAAGAGGGATGGGGATTCTTCTGGAACATATATTTGGTAGATAAGATATAAAATTACCCTTAGATAAAATTAGATTGTCCAAACAGCCCCATGTCGTCCTGCCAGTGGCTTTTCTTTACAGTAGAAAAAACGCCTTTGTTTTCCCTAGTTACGCGTGTACCAGATGATGTCGGAGAACAATACGTATAAAAGTTTTAATGAAAAGATGTAACTGCCCTTGGAAGCTGTCATGACGACCACCAGCAGCTTCTAAGGCTCTTCTATATATATATACACTAGATGACGTGGAAGGCCCGTGCCAGCACAGACCTAATATATGTTATTTTTTATCTTAATTTATGTGATACAAATAAAATAAAATAATTAATTATATTTTTAATATGTTTTTAAATTTTTTAAGTTGTTAGTTATTGTAATCTGTAATACTTTTTCGTTGTTGTACTTTACTATTTTAAGTTGTTTGCAATTGCAATTGTATTGATAATCAATTTATATTTTAAAAGTAATATAAATTTTTAATTATTGTGATTTATAATATTCTTTTCTATTTCAATTTAAGTGATACTAATATAATTTTGAGAGTCAAAAAAATATTACGATTGAAGTAACAAAACTGACACGTCTTGAATGACTCATAATAACTAATTAGAAGAGGTAAAGCAAAATTGCTATAAAAATACTTGTGAAAAAAATTTAGGTGGACCTCACATAAAATGTCAAATTAATTTAAAACATCAACAGTTAATTTATCATTTTATGTTTATTTTACCTTTTTTAGAATAAATATTATTAATTTTTAAATACTTGGATGACTCATAATAATTAATTATGGGTTATATAGTAAAATTGCAGTTGAAGCAGATGAAACAACTACGTCATAAATGTCTATTTTATTTTATAAATATTTATAAAAAAAAATAGAATAAATATTATTAATTTTTAAATACTTGGATGATTCATAATAATTAATTACGGGTCATATAGTAAAATTGCAGGCAGCTGAAACAACCATGTCATAAATGTCTATTTTATTTTATAAATATTTATAATATTTTTATTAAATATTATTATTTTTTTAATACATAAATGTCATATAATAATTAATTAGGGGTAAAATAGTAAAATTACGGAGCAAGTACACCGCTGGAAGCAGGTATGTCGACCGTCAGCTGCCTTCTTACCGCTGCCTTCTTACAGCTGCCTGCTTTCAGCTGCCACTCACGCTTATATATAGTAGTAATAATATACATATATGTATGTATGTATTACTTATTACTTACTTATATATAAGTACTTACTTATATATAAGTGTTAAAGAAGTTGCTAAACTAGACAGCTTATGGACGGCATGCCTGCTTTCACTATGATTTTACTATATTATTTCTAATTAATTATTATAAATTATTTATGTATTAAAAAATTAATATTATTTAATTAAAAAAAGTAAAATAAAAATTTATGACATATTTGATTTAGTTGCTTCAACCTTAATTTTACTATATCATCCGTAATTAATTATTATAAGTCATTTATGTATTAAAAAATTAATATTATTTAATTATATATAAGTGTGAAAGAAGTTACTGAAGCAGGCAGCTTATGGACGACATGCCTGCTTCGTCCATGATTTTACTATATCATCCTTAATTAATTATTATAAGTCATTTGTGTATTAAAAAATTAATATTATTTAATTAAAAAAAGTAAAATAAAAATTTATGACATATTTGTTTTAGCTACTTCAACCTTGATTTTACTATATCATCCGTAATTAATTATTATAAGTCATTTATGTATTAAAAAATTAATATTATTTAATTAAAAAAGTAAAATAAAAATTTATGACATGCCTGCTTCAGCTGCTTCAACCGTGATTTTACTATATCATTCTTAATTAATTATATAAGTCATTTACGTATTAGAAAATTAATAATATATAATTTTAAAAAGTAAAATAGATATTTATGACATGCCTGCTTCAGCTGCATCAACCGTGCTTTTACTATATCATTCCTAATTAATTATTATAAGTCATTTACGTATTAAAAAAATAATAGTATTTAATTTAAAAAGTACAATAGACATTTATGACATGTCTGCTTCATCTACTTCAATCGTGATTTTATTATATCACCTTAATTAATTATTATAGATAATTTAAGCATTAGAGGATTGATAATATTTCATAAAAAAGGATAAAATAGACAAAAAATTATAAGTTTACTCTTGATATTTTAAATTAACTTTACGACTTATATGGAGTCCACTTAAATTTTTTTCCATAAGTACTTTTTATAGTAATTTTATTAAATTACTTCTAATTAGTTAGCCATTGATGTTTTAAATTAAGTTGTCGACTTATACGGGGTTCACCTAAAAAATTTCATAAGTAACTTTTTGTAGTAATTTTATTATATCACTTCTAAATAGTTATTATAAGTCATATTAGATTATAAATAATATTTAATAACAAGGATAAAATAGATTAAAAAAAATTATAAATTAAAAATGATCGAATGGAGTACTTTACAATAGTAATATCTGTGTCAAAAAAAAGTATGAAAGTAGTACACCTATTAAAATCTAAATGATTAGATTCAAATAAAAAATTACATACATAGTTACGATCTAAGATCTGAGTGATCAAAATATTATTTTTTATTAGGTACAACTAATGAAGCATAAAATACGTAAACAAGGAAATTAAATTTTAATTTTTTTAACAACTTTTTCGTCTCGGTGGTCGACATGCTTGTCGATCACTGTTTGCTTCGTAATTTTACTATATCATCCCTAATTAATTATTATATGTCATTTACATATTAAAAAAAAATAAAAATTTAATAAAAATAAATAAGTAAAATAGACATTTATGACATGTCTTCTTCAGCTGCATCAATCGTAATTTACTTCATCACCTCTGATTAATTATTATAAATTATTTAAGTATTAAGAAATTAATAAATTTTATAAAAAGGGTAAAATATACATAAAATGATAACTTAACTCTTTGTGTTTTAAATTAACTAGACATCTTATATGAGGCTCACCTAAATTATTTTCACAAGTATTTTTTTATGGAAATTTTGTTATATCACTTGTAATTAATTATTACAAGTCATTTAGACATGTCTGCTTAGCTAATTCAATCACGATATTTGGTTAACTCTCGAAATTATATCGGTGTCACTTAAATTGGAATAGAAGAAAAATATTATAAATTAGAATAATAAAAAACTTAAAATATTTAAAACTATTTAATAATGATAATTTATTTCACTGCTTGCATAATAATTGTAAAAATTGAAGCTTAGCATATTGGGCCCGTGCTCAACACAGGCCTATCTCCACTAGTATATATATAATTTACGATCACAAGATTCAAAAGCCTTTTGTATCTTTAAAAATTTGTGTCAAGTGAAAATTAGACAAACAAATTAAAACAGAAGGAGTGTTATTTTTTAAATCAAATATTTGGTCTATTATGGAGTATTAAAACTGAATATGTTGGAGCTAAGTTAAATATATATATATATATATATATATATATATATCGTTTTCCTTAGTAGTGGTGGAAAGAAAGACTAGTGTATACTTATATATAAGAAAGACTAATGTGCTTGTATATGTAAATAATCTTCTAGCTAATGAGGAGTTGAGAAGAAAGTTTCCCTGACGTCGGCGACGTTGCTCGGCTTCATATTTGGATTTAAATGATCTGATAGATTGATAAGTTTATTGGACCAATTTCTTTTTTTCATTTTCGTTCTTTTTTTTTTTTGATATTATTTTTGCACATATTTAATTAAATTTCATAGAATAATTTTCAACGCTAATTCAAAAAGGACATGTTCCTTACGAACAGACACCAAACGTGTTTTTGAACGAGTGTTTGTCGCATCAAAACACACATGCAAATGTATGTTGTCATACAAATAACATAAGATTTAGAGTTCAGATATCGTTCCCATAGGAACTTGTCAATAAAGTATTTACTAAATTAGGCTAATGCTAATTATTTATTCAAGTGGTAAAACTTAAAGATATATCTATGAATAAGCTAAACTAAAAATAAAAAAGAAAATAGATAATGAACAATTAACCAGATGAAGTACTCGTTTGGATTGACTTGTTTTTAAGTGTTTTTGAATTCTAAACACTATTTCTATTTTTGGAGGTTTTTGGCAAAGCCAAAAAATACTTTTAAGCACTTTACTTTAGGCTAAAAAAATATTAAAAAGGGCAAAAATCAAAAGTTAGTTATTACTTACTTTCGGCTTTTGGCTTTTAGTTTATAAGCCACTTAAAAAGTTCATTCAAACAACTCCTGATAAAGGAGCAAAATACGGAAATGAAAACTACACTAAGATACGAAAATGAAAGAATAATAAAGTAATGGATAGGAAGAGAAGATAGATAAATAGACACAAGAAGATAATAAAAGGGCAACAAAAGAGTGTATCAAACCCAAAGACCTCCCTTATTGATTACCTACGAGCACCTAACTCTTATGTACACGACACGACCTGCTCTGGGGCCTCGTCGTAATGGGAGTCCCAAGTCTGACCGGGACCGGAGACCACCCCCGTTATCCAACCTAATACTCTAGTTGCTTGCCCTGAGTTGGCTGAATTTCAAGCATGTAACAAAATAGTGTAACAACACACATAAAGACTCTGGGAATAGATCACAACCGTGACCAACCCAACCGAGTCCAACCATCCCATATCAATAGTCTAACCAATCCAAACCATATCAAAATAAGGGCCATAAACTAGGTCAAAACCAAGGACGTTCCAAAACATGATATAATTAATCTCAAAATGAAATAGAATGGAACAACCAACAATACCGTCTAATGATGTCAGCCCACTAGCTTATTCCAATGCCAAGGATGACACCTATACCTATCCCGCCCATTTCAACCCATAGAAGTATCACAAAGCCTCTAACCAAAAGAGTAATAAAATCCGGTTGGGACATGCCCCCAACCATAGCCAAAATCAATATCTAAAATAAAACTAAAATATCTAGAAATATCCATAACATGAAATGGAGCCTTTCAAAATGATGGAAGCTCACCACTTCAGTCCAAATGTTGATCCCGAATCAATCACTATATAGGAGGAGTAGAATGGTCGATTCCTGCATAGTGTGGGTATACAATCGTTAGTAGACGGGGTTAGCGAGTGACCGCTAGCATGATCTCAGGGTAAGGATAAAATAATGCCATTTGTAAAACCAAGTAAAATCATCCATATGCACACAACCATATTGATAACGCTCAAACTACAGCTCTCGTAAGAGTGTAAGCGGTCGTTGTCAAATATATAACCCAACTGGGTTGGGTATCGATCCCACAGGGAATAGCTTGGTCAGCAAGTAAGCGAAGATTACTAGACTTTTAGTGAAAGTCTCAAAAAGGGGGGAGTCTTGTTGTGCAAGTAATGTAACCAAATAGTAGAGAAAAAACGAAAATAGCAAAGTAAAAAGAAAGAATGTTTAGTAAGATGTAAACGATGAGAATTGAGAAGTTGGGGTTATGTCCACCTTATGAGTTGTACGTCTCTATTGGCTATGAGTTATGCGGAGTTCAGACATGCATGTGCTTATAGAGAATTGTATTCGATGGTAAATCCAAGCGTCTTTCAACCTGAACAAGGACTATTTCACTTTAACTCTTTCGAGCTTAAAGCGTATCTAACGGTACAAATTCTCCAAGAGGTTAATCCAGTTACGGCACTAACTTTTTAATAGGGGATGAGACCCTATTACCTTGACATTATCTCTTTTCCAGACATATAACCTTTCTTTCGAACAAGTTAATGCTATACTGGCGTATTCTATGCGTTTGCAACCACAAAGAATTTAGATTAAGATGAAGAGAATAATGATATAAGCATAACTCCTTTATCAAGTTTAAGACATGCAAGAATTTCATTAAAAGAAGTCAATGCAATGAACATATCTTTCTAAGCATTTTGTCAAACACATTGAGGGCATAATATAACTAAAACTAATTCCAATTACCAATAAACATTCCCATTCAATCCAATTATCCAAAATCACCATTAATGCATATAAAAGCATAATTAAAACCACAAGAAACCATAACCAACCATTTAACATCAAAACCTCCAAATCATATTTGAAAGCCAAAATCATACAATCCATGAAATCATGAAAATATTCATAAAACTATGCCTTTAGTTAGAATTAACAATGAGGGAAGAGAACATGCCTTAAACCAAAATGATGACGGAAAGAAATCACCAAGACAAGCCCCAAATTGATCCGTTAGTTGAAACCCTAGCTCCCCTTGCCCAAAAGCTCTTGAGAGAATTATGGAGTGTTTAGAAGAGTTTCTAAATGTTAATGAATAGAATAATAGGGTAAATAATCTCCCAAGTAGGTAAGAAGTCATGGGACCCTATTAGGATAAATAGGGAAATGTCCAGAATACCCCCACTTAAGTTGCACCGAAATCCCATCACAGGGATACGACTGACCCTCACGAGTCGTACCCTCCCAATACGATTGGTATCCACCACTCGTATCCTGAACCTCCACCCTTGGACCAAAAACTGTCTAGTATACGACTCATTCAACGAAGTTGTAACCATAGCATACGATCCGTATCCATGATCTATATCCCTGGCAGAATAAAATACCTAAAGGATTGAACAGTTTACCATATGAGTCCCTGGTATGAGTCGTACCCTGGTTTACAACTCATGGTGAGCCACTCGTACTCTGATCGAACCTAACTAACCAAGTATAAGATTAAGTTAAGGGATCAAACAATCCGTAACCACTAATATGACTCGTACCCCTAAGTCGTATCCATTCCAGTAACCAAAATCCATCCCATCAACCAATATTGGTCAATATACGATTGGACCATACCATTCGTAACGTTGCATACGACTCATACCCATGAGTCATATTGGATCCAGAGATCAGAATTCTAGGGAATTTTCTAAGGTCCACAAACTAGGGTGTTTCAGTCTCCTCCACTAAGAACATTCGTCCCTGAATGACGGACAAGGTAGGGATAACCACACGCTAGAGTCATTTGCATCATCAAATATATTCCCAATCTTTAACAAAGTTCAAAAAAAAAGAGGCAAAGATATAAATCTTTCCTTTAATAAACTCAGAAAATAAAGATATGTTGAAGACACATACCTTCCACACGAATCCCAGGAGCAGAAAATAAATATGGATATTCGGACTTCATGTCCTCTTTTGCTTCCTATGTTGCTTCTTCCACCTTATGATTTCACCAAAGAGCATTAAATGAAGCCACATCCTTGGTCCGCAATTGATGGACTTGCCTATCCAAGATCTCAAACGAAACCTCTTCATAAGACAAAGAATCCGCGAGACCCAACCTTTCCAAAGAAACAACCAAAGAATGATCACGAATGCACTTACGCAACATGAAAAATGAAAGCCCGGATGAACCAAGCTTAAGCTAGAAGGCAACTTCAGTTCATAAGCAATATTACTAAATTTCTGCAAAATCTCATAAGGACCCACATATCGGGGACTGAGCTTCCCCTTCTTGCCAAATCGCACTACTCCATTTATGGGAGATACCTTGAGAAAAACCTTATCCCCAACCTCAAGCTCCAAGTCTCTGCACCTAACATCCGCATAGGACTTTAGGCAACTCTGCGTAGCCTTAAGCCTATCCTGAATCACCTTCAGTTTCTTGGTAGCCTGGTAAACCAAGTCGGGACCAAACATGTATGCCTCACCAAGCTCAACCAACCAATAGGAGATCTACACCTCCTACCATACAATGCCTCAAAAGGGGCCGTACCAATACCAGAATGACAGCTATTGTTGTAAGTAAACTCTACCAAAGGTAGATGCTCAACCCAATTTCCACCATAATCAATCACACAGGCCCAAAGTATATCCTCTAATGTCTAAATAGTTCTCTCCGCTTGCCCATCCATCTGCAGATGAAAAACAATACTCAGACTTACTTTAGTCCCCAACCCTCTCTGAAAATATATCTAGAAGTGATACGTAAACTGTGTGCCACGATCAGAATTAATTGAAACAGGCACCCCATGCAGTTTCACAATCTCTTGAAGATACAACTTCGCATAATCCTCTGCCAAAAAGGTAGTCCGCACTGGAAAAAAGTGCGTCGACTTAATCATCCTATCCACGATGACCCAAATCAAATCATATTGACTCTGAGATCGAGAAAGACTGGTAATGAAGTCCATATTAATCACTTTCCACTTCCATTTGGGCAAATCAATTTCTCAATACAACCCTCCAGGCTCATGTACTCAACCTTAACCTGTTGACACTATATGCACTTGGCCACAAAATCAGCCACATCCCTCTTCATGCCATTCCACTAATAGATCTCTTTGAGATTATGATACATCTTAGTCAAGTCGGGATAAACAACATAGAGTGACTTATGCGCCTCAATCAAAACCCTTTGTCGTAGCCCGTCGACATCAAGAACACACTAACTCCCTTGGTACCTAAATTACCATTACTACCAATCTCAAACATAATTACCTTTTTCCCACCAATTTCACTCTTGATTTTCATCAATATAGGATCTCGTACTTACGTCTCCTTAATCTCCGCACTAAGAGACGATCGAAACACTTCTTGCACCACCATCCTTGGAGTTCAAGAGGTGAATTCCAAGATTAGCCAATTGATGAATATCCTTCACCAATTCTCGCTTTTCTTCTTCCACATGAGCCAAACTCCCAATGGATAACTTGCTAAGAGCATCAGCAACCACATTAGCCTTACCTGGGTAATAGTGAAGACTCATATCATAATCTTTGAGAAACTCAAGCTATCTTCTCTGCCCGAGATTAAGTTCTTTCTGGTGAACACATACTGTAGACTCTTATGATAAGAAAAGATATCCACGTGAACACCATACAAATAGTTCCATCATATGTTCAAAGCAAACACAACCACCAACAACTTCGAATCATGAGTAGGATAATTTCTCTCATGTACCTTCAACTGCCCGGAAGCATAGGCAATCACCTTTCTATGCTGTATCAACACACAACCAAGACCTACCCGAGATGTATCGCAGTAAACCACGAACCTATCATTTCCTTCTGGCAATGTCAGAATTGGAGCCGAAGTTAACTTATTCTTTAACTTCTCAAAACTACCCTCACAAGCATCTGACCAAGAAAACTTGACCTTGTTCTGAGTTAACTTAGTCAAAGGAGCAGCTATCGACAAAAATCTTTCCATAAACCGTCTATAATACCCGACTAAACCCAAGAAGTTCCTAATGTCAGACGGAGTCGTGGGTCTAGGCTACCTCTTCACCATAGCAACCTTTTGCGGATCCACCATAATCCCTTCACAAGAAATAATATGACCCAAGAAAGTTATAGCGTTCAACCAAAACTCACACTTGGAGAACTTGGCATACAACTGTTGTTCCTTTAAGGTTTGCAACACCACATAGAGGTGATTAGCATGATCCACCCCACTCTTTGAATAAACTAAAATGTCATCAATGAATACAGTGATGAAGAGATCCAAAAACTGATGAAAAACTTTGTTCATCAGATCCATAAATGCCACCGAAGTATTAGTCAACCCAAATGACACCACCAAAAACTCAAAGTGCCCATACCGAGTATAAAAAGTTGTCTTAGGGATATCCACCTCCCTAATCTTAAGATGATAGTACCCATAATGAAGATCTATCTTAGAAAAGAACTTGACACCTCGCAACTGTTCAAACAAATTATGTATCCTTGGAAGAGAATACTTGTTCTTGATCGTCACCTTGTTCAACTACCTATAGTCAACGCACATCCGAAGGGAACCATCCTTCTTGCGCATAAACAATACCGGTGCACCCCAAGGAGATACACTAGAATGAATAAACCCCTTATCCAGAAGATCCTTAAGTTGCTCCTTAAGTTTCCTTAACTAAATCGGAGCCATTCTATATGGAGGAATAAAAATTAGACGAGGGTCCAAAATTAAATCAATACCAAACTCTCTTTTCCTATCCGTAGGAACACTAGGAAGATCATCCGAAAAGACCTCTGGACAATCGTTAACTACTGGAACTGACTGAAAAGAAGGACCTTCCGAGTTAGAATCTTTAACCCGTACCATGTGATGAAAGACAAACTTTAGAGATTATCATTTGAGCTCTTAGATAAGAAATAAACCTCCCCCTAGGAGCTAAAGAAACACCCTCCCACTTTATTACTGGTTCATCGGGGAACCTAAAGATAACCCTACGGGTCCGACAATCCAAGGATGCGTAACAAAAGTGTAACCTGTCCATACCCAAAATAACATCAAAATCTACCATATCCAACTCAAATAGATCCACCAAGGTCTATTTTTCACCAATAGATACCACACCCTCCTATAGACTCTCTTAGTAATAAACGAGTCACCTACCGAGGTAGAAATAATAAAAGGATTCGGAATGACTTCCAGATCAAAACCAAAAGATACAACCACATAAGGAGTCACACAGGAGAGAGTAGACCCAGGATCAAGTAAATAGTATAAGTCACAAGAGAAAAGTTGTAACATACCAGTAACAACATCAGGTGATGCCTCAGATTCTTATCGGGATGCTAAAACATACAACCTATTTCGGCCAACACTAAAACCAGGAGCAGTAATAGAAGAAGATGCCACCCCACTAGGTGTAGGAGTAGAAGATGTAGCCATAGGAATTTTATTTGCCCCCGTAGAAACCTTATTAACTAGACAATCCCTGAGCCGATAACCTGCCTGACCACACTTGAAGCATTTGTCTTTTCCTTAATCGCAATAACCCCGATGAAGACGACCACAAAAGAAAAAAGAAGGACATGAAAAAACTGAATGAACTCCGCTTGCCTGAGATTGGGCACGTTATGCCTAGAAATTATCACCACCATAATGACGCCTGCCACCCGATTGATAAGGATCACTAGAAGAAGAGTAGGAACCAGAACTCCATCACTTTTTTTTCTACTATTTGCCACCATCTCGACCACCCTGATACTGAGTACCTTCCTGATCAGAAAACCTACTTCTCTTACCCTACCTATCCTCAAAATCTTCTTGCTTCCTCTTTTTATCCTCTAACTTCTGCATATGAATATTTAACTTAGAGATGTTCGTATCCTTAATTAGCAAGGCAATCTTTCTCTCCCAAATCAAATCCTATTCAATCTAGAAGAGAACTTTCTCATTCTAGCCCGCATGTCAGCTACTAAATCAGGAGCATACCTTGACAATTGGTGAAACTTCAAGGAATATTCCTTGACTGACCTTCTCCTCTGCTTGAGGTTCATAGAGTCCTCTATCTTTGCTTCCCTCAACTCTTAGGGAAAGAACCAATCTAAAAAAGTACCAGAGGAGGCATCTCATAAGGATGACTTCTCCACATCTCCTCTATCCCTATCCCACTCTTATATCACTGATATACAACCTCTTTAAGTTGATAAGCTGCATATGTTACCCCTCCATATTAGTAGACTGTATCACCTAAAATATCTTCTCCATCTTATCCAACAAGCCTTGTGGACCTTCCTTCACCTTCACTCCAGAAAAAATAGGAGGATCCATCTTCAGAAATTAGCCAACCCTCATGGCCTCAACAGATAAAGCACCAGACATATCTCGCTCTGCCTAAGCAACAACCAATTTTGCAATAGCATGAATAGACTGACGGAATTTCGCATTAGTCACCCCGCCTTAAGGAGGACTAGTAGTAACTGGTGAAACTCCAGAACTATCAGGGATAAGACCGTGAGATCGAAGATGAACCCCAAAACTAGTATGCACCCCTTCAGCATTACCCCCAAATGGGATATAAGAATTTCCTTGTGTTCCAGATTTATGAGGCATAATCTGAAAGATAAACAAACAAGGATTAGAGAAGATTCCAAGACTGAGACTCCAAGCTTGAAAATAGAATACCAAGAAAGTGAAACATTCCTAAATGCCTTGTAGCCTTTCCCTTATAATTATGGTGCACTATACACCCCTAAAAAAGACTCTACTCGACACGACTTTGTGGAATTCCAATTGACCATGAACCTAGGCTCTAATACCAACTTGACACGACCCTCCTTGGGGCCTTGTCGTAATGGGCATCCCAAGTTCGGCCGAGACTGGAGACCACCCCCGTTACCCAACCCAATTCTCCTACCGCCTGCCCTAAGTTGGCTGAATTACGAGCATGTAACAAAATAATGTAACAAACCACATAAAGACTCTGAGAATAGAATACAACCGTGACCAACCCAACCGAGTCCAACCATCCCATACTAATAGTCCAACCAAACCAAACCATACCAAAATAAGGGCCATAAACCAGGCCATAACCAAGGATATTTCAAAACATAATATAATTAATCCCAAAATGAAATAGAATGGAACAACCAATAATAACGTCCAATGATGTCAGCCCACCAGCTTATTCAAATGCCAAGCCTGACACCTCTACCGATCTCGCCCATTCCAACCCTTAAAAGTACCACAAAGCCTCTAACCAAAAATGTAAAAAAATTCGGTTGGGACATGCCCCCAACCATAGCCAAAACCAATATCCAAAACAAAACCAAATATCTAGAAATATCCATAATATGAAATGGAGCCTTTGAAATAATGAAACTCACCATTTTAGTCTAAATGCTGATCCCGAGTCAATCACTATGTAGGAGGAGTAGAATGATCGATTCCTACATAGCATGGGTATACAACCGCTAGTAGACAGGGTTAGCGAGTGACCGCTAGCATGATCTCAGGGTAAGGATAAAATAATGCCATTTGTAAAACCAAGTAAAATCATTCATATGCACACAACCATATATATATATATATATATATAAGCATACCGGGAAACTGGTTTAGTATTCCTTTAAAATATTTACCTGGGCTATGTAGTTTTGCCGTTCTAAACCACCCACGGGCTATATGGATTTAGCTCCCACTGCTGAAAAGGCCCTAGTGTATGTAGCCGCACGACCAGGGAAGTATCCAATGGGATGACTACTACATCCCCAAAATAAAGTGTGACATCATGCACATGGTCACCAAGACCAATCTCATATTGGCAAATATGATTTTCCAGATCTGGTCCCTCAAGACCTTCACCTTCCATGGCTTAGCCACACATCCTGCCATTATTGCCCAATTAAAACCAATTTCCAAATAGCCGAATCATCATCTATTTATTAACTAAGGACACTGATATTGGTATCGTCATACCAACCCTTACTTGCAAGTATCATTCTTCGCCAACCATTTATAGATTAATGGGAACTTTCAAGTGCCCTTCCATTTACCATATTAAACCACTTGAGAGACTTCCATGTTCTCCACAAGCATAACCAATTAGACTTTAGCCAATCCAAACTATTTAAACCATGCCTAATTCCTTTACGAAGTATAAAATATGCAAGAGTTCCATTAAAAGAAGTCAATGTAATGGACATATTTTTATAAGCATTTTGTCAAACATATTAGGGGCATAATATAACCAAAACCAATTCCAATTACCAATAAACCATTCCCATTCAATCCAGTTATGAAAAACCACCATTAATGCATATAAAAACATAATTAAAACCATGGGCAACCATAACCAACCATTTAATTTGAAACCCCCAAATCATATTTGAAATCCAAAATCATACAATCCATGAAATCATGAAAACATTCATAAAACCATACCTTTAGTTAGAATTAACAATGTGGGATGGGAATATGCCTTAAACCAAAATAATGACGGAAATAAATCACCAAGACAATCCCCAAATTGATCCCTTAGTTAAACCCCTAGCTCCCCTTGCCCAAAAGCTCTTAATAGAATTATGGAGCGTTTAGAAGAGTTTCTAAGTGTGAATAAATAGAATAATAGGGTAAATAACCTCCCAAGTAGGTTATAAATTGTGGAACCCTATTAGGATAAGTCGTGGGATTAAAAACTATCTACCATACAAGTCCATGGTATGATTCGTACCCTGGTTTACGACTCATGGTGAGCCATTCGTACTCAGATCCAACCTAAGTAACCAAGTCTAAGATTAAGTTAAGTAACCAAAAAATTCGTAACCACTAATACAACTCGTACCCCTAAGTCGTATCCATTTCAGTAACCAAAATCCACCTCATACACCAACACTCATCAGTATACGATTGGACCATACTATCCGTACCCCAATATACGACTCATACCTATGAGTCATATTGGGTCCAATGATCAGAATTCCAGGGAATTTTCTAAGGTCCAGAAACTAGGGTTTTTTAGTACACCTCATGGGAATTGAATTCCCGAGCAACCCATGTTTCTAAATGAAAGATCAAGAAAAGCAATTCCATACTTTTCACAAGTTAATCCAAGCTTGTCATTCACTCGAAAAGGAGTAATCATTCATAATTCATCAAAGTCTAATAAAATGAAATATTTAAGACACCTATTTATAGTATTTACCTTTGCACAAATAACCTATTACAAAAATAACCCAAAACTGGTTATTTTGGAAATCACCCACAAGGGCTCTCTTTATTCCTTGTGCTATGGCTTTCCTCGGCTCCAAGCTATCTTTCAAACATGACATTATTTAATTAGGAGCTCAAAGAAGGTCCTCTAAGCAAATTCTTAAATCTTTAGGGTGATCAAGTCTTGGAGCTCCTTGTGTTGGCCTCGAGTTGTATGATCAAAAGTGTTGACGCCTATTTTTCTTATATCATCCTCTATTTCTTGAAAAGTATTCAACCTCAAATTCGAACCTTTAAAAACCAAATAAAGGACAAAAAACATAATATACTCATGGCATAAGGGTTAGAGTTAGCATAATCAATCATAACATCATGCCAAGGTTGCGTACGCTTGAGATATAACCAAGCATCAAAATGATCAATCAAGGGTATGTAACCCCAGAATATAGAAACTACTTGGCCATTCAAGAGATTTCAACAATAAGGAAGGCTAAAGGTACTTTGGTAATCAATCAACCGATCATGAAGGCTCACATGGGTTCCATATCTCAATAAGCACATAACCCCTTTATAACGCTCATTTTTGTTGGAGATCCTTTCCTTACAAAACTTTGGTCCCTCAAGTAGATTAGAAATATTCTAGAAAGACTCTAAGTAATAGGGATTAGTTCCAACAAAATTAGCCATAGTTTTCTTATCATCTTAAATAAGCACTAAGTGGGGTGAATGATAACGCTCAATCTACAGCTCACGTAGGAGTGTAAAGCGGTCGTTAGCAAATATAGAACCCAACTGGGTTGGGTATCGATCCCATAGGGAATAGCTTGGTCAACAAGTAAGTAAAGATTACTAGACTTTTAGTGAAAGTCTCGAAAAAGGGGGGATTCTTGTTGTGCAAGTAATGTAACCAAATAGTAGCTAAAAACGGCAATAGCAAAGTAAAAAGAGAAAGAATGTTTTAGTAAGATGTAAATAATGAGAATTGAGGAGTTGGGGTTATGTCCACCTTCTGAGTTATACGTCTCTATTGACTATGAGTGTGTTGAATTCAGACATGCATGTGCTTATAGAGAATTGTATTCGATGGTAAATCCAGGTGTCTTTCGACCTATTCGAGGATTATTTCACTTTAACTCTTTCGAGCTTAAAACGTGTCTAACGGTACGAATTCTCCAAGAGGTTAATCCAGTTACGACACTAACTTTTTAATAGGGGATGAGACCCTACTACCTTGACATTATCTCTTTTCCAGACAGATAACCTTTCTTTCGAACAAGTTAAATGTTATACTGGCGTATTCTTGCGTTTGCAACCACAAAGAATTTAGATTAAGATGAAGAGAATAATGATATAAGCAGCATACGTGTCATGAACTCACAAACTCACAGCAATAAATAGTATCTCATTCGGCTTCCATAACCCCAACAGAGAAGTTTAGTTACCCATGAGTGCAAAGGAAATCACAATTGACATTGTTGTTATACCACAATAAAGATTTCACGTTTTCAATGGTGTGATAGGCGTTAGGCGTGAATTCCTTAGCAAGGTAACGTTTCTCTTGTTGCGGAATTTAAGAATAGATGAATACAAGAAGAAAAATAGAATTAATGGAAGAATGATTGTTTAGAACTAGAATGTCTTAGAAGTAGAATAGAATAGAATGTAATGTGAGAAGATGTCTTAAAATCTCTAGCAAGATAGGGTATTTATAATACCCATATCCTATTCCTACTAAGCTAATGAAATGCTTAACCAAATCCTACTAAGCTAATGAAATACTTAACCCAATTGTACTAGGTTAATGTATCATTATCCTAATCCTATCAAGCTAATGTAATACTTAACCCAATTGTACTAGGTTAATGTATCATTATCCTAATCCTAATAAGTTACTGCTAGTCCCCAAAGTCTTCAGAAATGTTGTTTTAGCCCGAGACAGAATTTCCATGCGCCATCTTTAGTCCTTGGCGTCCAAGATTGGCTTTTCTCCTTTCGTGAAGCTTTCTTTGGCGTCAAGTTATCCATGAAATGCTGAATTCTGCATCATTTATACCTGAAACTTTGCTAATCATGTTCGTTAGCTCACTTACAGGAAAATGGACTAAAAGTGCATGAAATATATAATTTGTTCTCAAAACTAGGCTAAAATATGGGCAAAATATAGTGCTATAGGCGTGTAAATTCGCCTATCATCAACACCCCACACTTAAAGCTTTGTTCGTCCTCGAACAAAATATCATGTCCCTCTAAACATCAACTTAGGGTTTCACAGCAACAACATAAAATATTCGTCAAGACAAGCACAACAATTATCAACAAAGAGTAGTTTTCCGATCATTAGTAGAGACCATTTAGCCTCCAACATAGACTCGTGATGGTGGTCAACTCATATTCAAAATTTAAGGCACAAAGAATCATACACAACTACCCAAAACTCATCAACCATGTGTGTCTCACAATATATTACCCATAATCACTCACAAGTATAGCATATTTTTCAAACATGGGTATCAAAATATCCTTGCTCTCACTCTCACAAAGAATCCATATGTAGCAACTGATGACCATAGGCTTGCCCTTAGTGTAATGCTCCACTAAATGTCAGAATGCTAAGCTTAAAATCAAATAGGTCTTTTGATGGTTGTAATGTAGGCTAAGGGACGGGTGGGACTATTTTGGCCAGAAATAGTGACTATGTTCCTAAGCGCTTTAATACATCACATTATATCATTAACACTTTTCTTTCAAACAACCTCTCTACTTTCTTTTAATCTACCACCCTTTTTCTCCTCTTTTGTTTTTCAATTTTAAACATAACCAACTTTTTATTTTTCCTTTCCTTTTTCTTTTCATAACATACCTCTTATGATAGCACTTTTTTTTCATAATGAATTCAAGCACCCATACATTCTAAAGCATCATATTCACCCAATCTCCTCTTATTTTGTCACATGACTTTACACTTTAAAGCACTTAGAAATTTGGATCAAATTATGGTTTGAAAAAAATGGATTAGGCTTACATACGAGGTTTGTCAAAGAAAATAGGCTAAAGGCTCAAAAGGGTTTAACTAGGATGATGTCCATGGGTAGGTAAAAAGAAGGTAAATAATCATAGGTTGCCAAAGAAATGCCTAAATCATCTCCTAGACTTGCACTCTTTATTTTCGCTTTACATACATACCAGGCAAGTTCTAGCATCAGCCACAAGCACATAATATACTATTATCTCACACACACAAGGCACATGGTCGACTTTATTGAGAGTAGTATAGACTCTTGTCCCAACAGGTGAAGGAATTGAACCAAACAATATCACATAGTGAGTCACAATTAGAGCCTAAATGTCTCAATAGTCATGATTTTAGCACAAACTCTTGTCATAATCTCATGCTGCCTATTAGAATAATTTCATGCGAAGCTAAGCTAAAAAAATAATTAACTACAAACAAACATAAATAAATGCAAATGTGGATGGAGAAGTATAGCATGCAAATACCAGCACCCCACACTTAGACGGGACACACTGTCCTCAGTGGAAAATAAATAAGAAGAACCTGGTTAGTCGGACTCATCCTCTATGTCTGGGGTCATACCCCTTGCATCGGAATCTTCATCAGAGTCGTCATCCTTAGAAGTTCCTCATAAGTATCCCACTTAATTCCAAGAGTGAGTCGAGGTATTTGCAGCGAGGAGGGTTCTCCTTGCTCTTTTCGACCTCTTTTCTTGCCTTTTTGTGAAGTGGTAGCCTTATCTTTGCCTTGTCTTGCTTTGGGTGCCATTGTACCTGAGACTTAAAACAATGTTCATGTTAGCATCATCTCGATGGATACAATCTATAAACTAGCAGTAGTGGCACCACCCCACACTTAGTTTGTTGGTACAGACTAGTGAAGTGAAAGTGGTCGATTACTCAGACTTCATCGACATACGTTTTAGGGGATATATTCCAAAAAGAAATTCAGATATGTAACACTTCTTGCAATCTTTGCAATACTTTCATGTTAGGTATATCAAGACTTCTACATATGGATTACATCATGGTATAGTTTCTATCAATAATCACAATCTCCTATGTCGGTAGGCAACTATAAGTCTTATTCCGATGAGCGAGACATCCCAACATGTAAGTATTCAAGTGACAAGAGTATGCAATGTTCATGACTATAGCAATTCCGCAAGTAGTATGACAATGCATCAAAATCGAATTGAAGTCGGAAACAAGTTAAGATCATCCTAACGTATATGTTCACTCACTTGGTTGTGTATCAACAATTCAAACACATTCACATCTCCAATACTTCTTCAAGATTTAGCAATTCATAATAGACATAGTAACGTAGTACTTACGAAAAATAGATGAAGAACACAAGAGTACTTACGTGATTGAAGCCTTTGGAGATGTTCTTGTGAAGTGGAAGAGCAAAAGTTTTGAGAAGATTTGGATGCTATGTGCGGCGCCTATGTTAGGTTTTCAATGTGTTTGTGCCTCAAGACTAAGTATCCTTTATATAGGAAAAGAATGGGTCGGGTTTTGACCCATTTAAAATCGGTTTTGGAGATAAAAAGTGACCATGGGCGGCGCCTATGCTATAGCACACTAGATTCCGAGACCTTGGGCTATAGTATAGGCTTTGACTTGTTCGTGGCCTAGTTTTACGTAGGACAAGCCTTGCTCGATGCCTATATTTTCATGAGCAATGCTCAATCCATAGACTTTTGCATCTTCATGCCTAACTTGCCACCTTTACCATGCAATACGTCCAAATCAAAATTTGAAACCGATCTCCTCGTTGAATACCTCTTGCACCTACATTTTCTCAAAACCAATAAAAACGATTAGTACGATGGGTTTCCTCCCACCAAGCGCCTTAGTTTTGGTCGTGGCACGACTCTTATTTTTGGATTTTTATTTATCAAAAACAAATCACGTATTAGAATGAAAGAATGAAAAACGATAAACGATGGGTTGCCTCCCATCTAGCGCTTGATTTATTGTCGCGGCACGACATAGTTACCTCGAGTACTTAGACTTCGTCGAGATAGATGGTGGATCATTTTCTGAATGGATTCAGACGATAATGAGGCTTACTTGTAGGCATGCAATCTTCTTCGAGATGACTCTTGTTCATGCCTATCCTAGGAGGGATACCAATTATATCATCAATAGTCCAACCCATAGCTCTCATGTATCTCTTCAGAGCAGTGATGAGAGCCTCTACGTGCTGTTTACTTAAATCATCCGCACTCACCGGAAGTATATTTATACTTTCCAAGAACACATACCTTAGATAATCGGGGAGCTCTTTCGATTCTAGCATTGGTGGCTCTTCAAGGGAAGTCTTCGCTGTTAGTGATGGTTGATTCTTAAGATCACGGTCCAGTTGCTTAGGAGTATGGGAATAGGAATCTATTTCTGTTAGAGCACCCATAAGTTCTTCATAATCTTCATCGTCCTCATGCTCAACATTCAGTGGCGCAGCAGACAATGGCTCAACAGTAAGTTGTTTCTCTACAGATAATGCTTTCTTATCCTCATGATGAACATCAGCTACAGAGAACACATTTATATCGCTGGGCTGATTCATTGCTTTGCATATATCAAAGCGGACTACTTCGTCATTCAACCGAAATAAAAGCTCATTAGCTCTCATGTCAATAAGAACACTTCCCGTTGCAAGGAAAGGGCGTCCCAAGATTATGGGAACCTCTGAGTCCGCTTCACAATCCAAAATAACAAAGTCTGCTGGAATGATGAATGAAGAAACCTTTACCAAGACATCACATAGGATACCAACAGGTCATTTTACCGACCTATCCGCCATGACGAGCCTCATATTGGTTGGAGTAGGATCACCCAACCCCAACTTTTTATAGATAGATAATGGCATCAAATTGATGCTGGCTCCTAAATCACATAATGCTTTGGCAAAATTCAAAGATCCAACGGTGCAAGGAATAGTGAAAGCTCCGGGGTCAGCCTTCTTCTGAACTATTGATCGGGTAGCGATTGCGCTGCAGTGATGGACATCATATTTCAACTCATAACTTGCTGCCCGCTTCTTTTTCAAAAGATCCTTCATAAATTTTGCATACCCAGGCATTTGTTCAAGTGCTTCCACCAATGGAACATTAATGGTCAGCTGCTTTAACATAGTCATGAATTTGCTGAACTTCGTATCATCCGCCACCTTCTTTAATCTTTGGGGAAAAGATGGTGGTGGGTATGGAATTGTTCTCTCCACGGCTTTCTTCTCCTCTTCCTTCCATTTTTCAGCTTTTCCAGGCTGCACGTCATGAGGAGTGACATTAAGGACGTTAGGATCGGCTGCTGCGGCATCTTCCCCTTTCGCCTTATCATCAATTTCCGCTTCTTCGTCAACCACTTGCTTGCCTTTTTCTAAAGTTTCCAGCACCTTACCACTTCGAGTAGTAATAGCCATGCATGATCCCTCATTCCTTGGATTTTGCACAGTGTCGCTAGGTAAAGTGCCAGCCTTTCTTTGATTGAGTGCTGCTGAAAGTTGGCTCAATTGCTGCTCTATTTGCTTGATTGAAGTGGAATGTGAATCAACTAATTGCTTCATAGAGGACAAATCATTTATTACCTCCGTTACTCCCGCGCTAGTTGCTTCCATTCCTTTCAGTAGTTTAGCCATCATGTCTTCCATACTTCCAGAACTAGATGTGGTGGCATCACGTCTTCCAGGGGGAACATATAAACCACTTTTGTAATTCTTGTTCTTCCAACTACCTTGGTCCTTGTTTCCATATTTATCATAATAGTTCCGACCTTGGTTTCCTTGGGTATTACCTCGGAAACTCCCCTGATTGTTTAAGTAGTTGGCTTCTTCTTCCGAATTAGATTCATCTCTTCCTTTTGATGCAATGGCTTTGACTTTTTCGGTCTTCCCTGATAATAGATGCTTTGTAAGAAGATCCACTTGTGTCTTCATGTGCGCCATATCTTGATCACGTTCTTCTTCTCTTCTCCTTTGGTCTGCAGTCATGCCTATAGATAAAGTGGGGCTTGCTACCTCAGAATCCCTGGTATGCCAAGCTCTACTTTGTTTCATCATACGATCTAGCATATTGCTTGCTTGACCAAAGGTGAGATCCATAAAGGATCCTCCAGCCGCATTATCCACCACTGGTTTAGTTATTGAATTCAGGGCTCTATATAATATCTCCATTAGGTGAACATTAGTCATATGATGGTTTGGGCACCTCGCTAGCTTTGTCTTGAACCTCTCCCATGTTTCATGAAGAGCTTCAGTGGGAAGCTGACGAAAGTTGCTGATTTCATCTCTCAATTGTGCTCTTTTGGATGGCGGAAAGAATCTTTCTAGGAAAACGTCTCTCAATTGCCTCCAATTTGTAATAGAATCAGGAGTCAGCCCATTCAACCATAGAGTTGCCTCCCCAGACAGAGACAATGGAAATAGACGTAATCGAATTGCATTCTGACCAACTCCAGGATTGTCAAACGACTTGCATGTAGAAATAAAGTTGATGAGATGCATATTCGGATCATCGCCTTCTAGTCCACCAAATAATCCCTTGAGTTGCAATAACTGAATCATGGTGCTCGTGATGTTGAACTTGGCTTCGGGTGCCAATGGTGGAGGAATAATGGCTCCTGTGGCTCCGGCTCCATCAAGATCATCATCATCATCGTCGAAAGCTAGCTGCATAGCTTGGCGTTCAGGCCTAAACCTAGCTTGACGATCTCTTCTGTTGGCAGGTGTTGCGATCTCAGCGGCATGCCTAGGGTTTAGTAACTCGTCATCACCTAGATCTTCATCGTCAGGATTTGTTGCTCGCCCAGGGTTATCAATATTCTGTTGATGCACTTGAGCGGCGGCTAGCGCAGCTAGTCTCGCCTGTTCCTATTGAGCAACCATCCTTTCAATTGCGTGTTGTGCCTCTATTCTGTGAATACGTTGTGGTTCAGGATTGATAGGTAATAACGGTTGACCAGAACTTCGGGTATGGGGCATGGACTGAATAAAAACCTGCAGTAAACAAAAACAAAAACTAAAAGTAAAAGTACGAGAATCTTTGACCAAAGGGTCTAGTAATTATCACGAACTTAATTGACACTTGTATTCCTCGGCAACGACGCCAATTTTTGATAACGCTCAATCTACAGCTCTCGTAGGAGTGTAAAACGGTCGTTAGCAAATATAGAACCCAACTGGGTTGGGTATCGATCCCACAGGGAATAGCTTGGTCAACAAGTAAGTGAAGATTACTAGACTTTTAGTGAAAGTCTCGAAAAAGGGGGGATTCTTGTTGTGCAAGTAATGTAACCAAATAGTAGCTAAAAACGGCAATAGCAAAGTAAAAAGAGAAAGAATGTTTTAGTAAGATGTAAACAATGAGAATTGAGGAGTTGGGGTTATGTCCACCTTCTGAGTTATACGTCTCTATTGACTATGAGTGTGTTGAATTCAGACATGCATGTGCTTATAGAGAATTGTATTCGATGGTAAATCCAGGCGTCTTTCGACCTATTCGAGGATTATTTCACTTTAACTCTTTCGAGCTTAAAGCGTGTCTAACGGTACGAATTCTCCAAGAGGTTAATCCAGTTACGGCACTAACTTTTTAATAGGGGATGGGACCCTACTACCTTGACATTATCTCTTTTCCAGACAGATAACCTTTCTTTCGAACAAGTTAAATGTTATACTGGCGTATTCTTGCGTTTGCAACCACAAAGAATTTAGATTAAGATGAAGAGAATAATGATATAAGCAGCATACGTGTCACGAACTCACAAACTCACAATAATAAATAGTATCTCATTCGGCTTCCATAACCCCAACAAAGAAGTTTAGTTACCCATGAGTGCGAAGGAAATCACAATTGACATTGTTGTTTACCACAATAAAGATTTCACGTTTGCAATGGTGTGATAGGCGTTAGGCGTGAATTCCTTAGCAAGGTAACGTTTCTCTTTTTGCGGAATTTAGGAATAGATGAATAGAAGAAGAAAAATAAAATTAATGGAAGAATGATTGTTTAGAACTAGAATGTCTTAGAAGTAGAATAGAATAGAATGTAATGTGAGAAGATGTCTTAAAATCTCTAGCAAGATAGGGTATTTATAATACCCATATCCTATTCCTACTAAGCTAATGAAATGCTTAACCAAATCCTACTAAGCTAATGAAATACTTAACCCAATTGTACTAGGTTAATGTATCATTATCCTAATCCAAATAAGTTACTGCTAGTCCCCAAAGTCTTCAGAAATATTGTTTTAGCCCGGGACAGAATTTACATGCGCCATCTTTAGTCCTTGGCGTCCAAGATTGGCTTTTCTCCTTTCGTGAAGCTTTCTTTGGCATCAAGTTATCCATGAAATGCTGAATTCTGCATCATTTATACCTGAAACTTTGCTAATCATGTTCGTTAGCTCACTTACAGGAAAATGGACTAAAAGTGCATGAAATATATAATTTGTTCTCAAAACTAGGCTAAAATATGGGCAAAATATAGTGCTATAGGCGTGTAAATTCGCCTATCATCAGTGAATAAGAACTGTCACATTTCACATGGTCACTGGGGTCAAATGGGTAGAGTGACCATAGACATGGGTTTTGGCAACACTCCCATCACCTAAGACTACCATGAATACAAAGAGTTATGCTCTCTACACTATCATAACCATCATCACAGGCAAATATAGGGTCACTCCTATTCTATTTAGCAATATTTTCAACATCATCACTCACTTGAGGTTCATTTACCACATCGCAAACATCCTAAAATGGTGGAATAGGTTCACACACAAGTTGGTCTATATAATTTTCACAAGACAATGTATTATTACTCAACATAATGGCTTCAACGCTAGGTTGACACAAATTTATCTTACTATAAGATTCAATTAGGTCATAATTAGGATCACATAATGTATCCACGCTCTCAACTTGTACGTTATCATCATGAAGTAAAGAGATATTAGGATCATCTAAAGATAAGCTATCACTCACACTTAGTTTTCTACTAGCATCATAATGATCTTTCATATTTACTGAAGTGCAAAAGTTAGCTTGCTTACTGTAATGCCTCAAATTTTTAGTCCTTGAAAATTTTCTAAAATTTTATCCTCACTGTCCTGACCGAGACACCCATAACGAGTCGTAGGGAATCGGTCGTAACTTAATCAATACAAGTGGCTTAGTATTCTGCTCTGAGTACGAGTGGATCTCAACTAGTCATCAAGACTTCTTACGGGTCATAAGGACCAAGTCCTAAGGTGTTCCATAAGTTTATCCCAAGACACTATATTTATTATGACTAGAGGTCACAAGTCGTAAAGATTCATGATGAATCGTTATGTCTGAATTATAGGGTGTCGAGTGTGTCATCCCAAATTATTATTGTCTTGAGTACAAGAAGTGGTTACTTGTTGTTAAGTGTGGTTATGAGTCATTAAGTTTGGTTACAAATCAGTGGTATGAATTGTAAGTAGACCAGTATGAGGCCTTGGTTGTTTTGTCTTGGCTACGACTCTTTGTGATAAGTCGTAATGAGTCTATACAAGTCGTATAGTGAACCTTAGCCACTGATGACTAAATTTTAGTCCTTTTATTAAGGTCACTTTGGACATTTTCCATCTACCCTAATTGTAACCCATGACCTAAAACCCTATTAGGAACCCCCATTAGCAATATTAAATTACTAAAATACTTCTAAAGCTCTCTTAAATTCTCTCAAGCATCTATACTTGTAGTTTCAAAGAAGTAGTTCATCCAATGGCTCAAGGGTTGAATTCTTTCCATGAAACTTGGTATTTCAGGCATGTTACTCTTCCCTCATTGTTAATTTGTTAAAAACATATGTTTTAAAGTGTTGTTCATAAGATATTAATGTTGGTTTTGAAGCAAAGGTTGATGGTTTTGAATGCTTGTAGTTGAACAATGTTTCCTCATGATTATTCATGCTTTAAACATAGTTTTGAACTTGGTGAATGAACTAGGGAATTGTGATCCCCCCAAACTTGTGACTGTTAAAGTGGTTATGACCCCAACCTCATATTGTGAATTTAGTTTTAGTTATGAGGAATATGGGAATTTAAACTATTCTTGAATATTGCATATTGGTTTTGAATTGAACCTTATAGGTTTTATGATTACACAAGCTATTGCATAATTGAACCAAAGGGGTTATTAATTCCCCCAAGTGATGTAATTGTTTTGGAATATTGTTACCTTGGAAGTGTAGTTGGTATGACGATACTAACAATGTATGCCTTAATGTGAAATATGGTTCACTGAATAAAAATATGTGATACTTGTTTTAAATTATGATTAAAAGAGGGTTGTGTAGCTGAGTTGTGAAAGTGGAGGTCCGAGTGACCGATAATGGAAATCGCAGTTGCCAACGTGGGGGTCCAAATGACCAGAGAGGTTTGAGACCCCCTTAATATTATTATCATATGATTGGGAGGATTGAGTCCCCCATATCTTATTACATATTTCGGTGCTCGTGTCACCTTGATATGCAGGAAGGTTCGAGTCTTCTATAGTGCATATGTACACCCACTAGATCGTACGTCCACACGCACTGGGCCCTACCACCGAGAGAGAGCTGGTCCTATATAGCACCTGGGTTCCTTCTTTTGTAATGATGATTGAGATACACAATCCAGGATAAAGTATTAACGTGTATGTTAAGCCTTGTTCTCTATCCCGACTTGTGAAGTATATATATGTATATGCATTTGATTAGGTGCATTGGTTTTGAATGATTTTGAATGTTGATCATGACATTATTTTACCCTTATCCCCGAGTTACATGTTAGTGTTCACCCCACTAACCGTCTCGGGATACTATATCCCCATGTGATCCAGGCATCAGAGCTGTTTCTACTTTTCCTGCATAGAGTTAGGTGGATCAACTCAGTTTGTCAGTTTGTTGTGGTGAAGCGGTGAGCTTTCATACTTTGGAAGACTTAGACATTTCATCGGTTCTTATCATAGACTAATGTTTAGAGTTTTATTATCATTAACATATTATTTTTATTCTCATTGTCATCTGTCAGAGTCGGGGACATGTCTCGACCAAGATTGGTTTTGGTTCTTTGTTTAAAAGGCTTTGTTTGGATTACTGTGGATATTGGGTGGTGTTGGTCGGTTGTTTGTTGATCACCGATCGTCGGTTATAAAAATGTTTTGAATTTTCTTAAGTTTGTTGCATGCTATCTTATTAAATATTTAGAATTCATCCGATATTTGAGGATGTTGTGTTTGGTTTAGTTAGGTGCAGGGGGTGATCTTCGATCCACATAGGACTTGAGATACCCGTCATGGACAAGCCCTTATTTGAGTCATGAAAGAGATGGTATTAGAGCCTAGGTTTGGTGTAATTGTGTGTCTAACAAAGCAGTGTCAAGTGGGGTCTCGTTTATGGGTGTGTAACGCGCCATAGTTATAAGGGAGAGACTATGAGGCATTTAGGAATATTTCTTTTTTTTGTTGTTCTTTTGAGCTATAGTGTCTAAGGTTTTGAATCTCCTCTAATTTTCATATATTCGATTTTCAGATCATGTCTCCCAGAAGATCTAATGTTTGTGGATACTCTTCAGTCCCATCTAAGGACAATATGGACAGAATTCGTCCAAAAGATTGTAGAAGGCTGAAATCTTTCTGCTCGTCAAAAAAATTATAGAAGGTACATAACTTATCGATTCTACATGCAAGGTATCGGGTTTGTTAAACATAGAATGATAATCCTACATAGTTGAGAAGTCAAGGGGAACACAATACTAGTGTTCACTTACGCCTGATTACAATCGAAGTTGGTATTCGCTAATAGTTTGATATTGATACTTAAAATCCCCATTTACTTTTTCAGTTTCGCCCATTGATTATAACAATTGAGATATGTGATTCCACATATTCCCTTAGGATTCAACCCTAACCTTTGTTGGGTTACTATATTTGGGAGCGATCGTATCATCTTTTGAGAGGAGGTATAGGCTGGACGTCACCAAATTTTGGCTTCATTGCCGGGGAATACGGTGTTAAGTTATTAATTGAAGTTGTTGTAGTTTTTTTTTTGTTTTTGTTCTTAGTTGGGCATACACTGGTGTATGACTAGCACACGGATTAGAGGAAATCCCTTACTCCCAATAAATCTGAATCCAGAGAGGATCCTACAAACACCTTGTAGGATGGTGGAATGGAAAAGATATGATAATCCTGAAAGGGTTCATGATATTGTTATCCCTCTCCCCTTGAAGGAGTATAGGATATTGGTAATCGATAGACCAGTCAACTTTTAGCTTAAGCTGAGAATGAGAGAAGGGTAACAAAAGAAGCTCAACGAGTATCTCGGGTGGCAGAGCTAGCTGAAAAAAGAAAAAAAAACAGATCTCTGAGCAACACTCGATGAAAATTAGAATAGAGTGAGAGGTGCCCATTTTCAAGTGTCCCAACATATCAGTATGTGTAGCCATATATAGATGATAAAAAAGATCTGGGATATGTTGAGTTGGTAGATACCGGAGCCATTATTCCTCTGAGTTTACCTCTATGCATCAATATTGAGATAACGAGCACAATAATCCAGCTCTTAAATCTGAAGGGCGTGTTTGTAGGTGTGCCTACAGATGATGCAAATTTGCACCTTGCCAATTTCATTTGGATCTAAAGCTCGTATACAAATCCATGGGTAAATTAGGAAGCGATTAGACTGAGGTTGTTCCCCTTCTCACTTACAGGAAAAACATTCTTATGGTTAACGAAACTGCCAATAGGCTCTATCAGTACATGGAATGAGTTGCGCAGGCAATTGTTAAATAAGTTCTTTCCTTCATCTGGGATGCCA
The DNA here is from genome assembly GCA_030864215.1 of Capsicum pubescens. Classification (NCBI taxonomy): domain Eukaryota; kingdom Viridiplantae; phylum Streptophyta; class Magnoliopsida; order Solanales; family Solanaceae; genus Capsicum; species Capsicum pubescens. Next base: position 49,455,158 of record CM061543.1, on the reverse strand, counting down.
CAACTTAAGGACAAGATTTATAATTCCAGGTAGCTTTAGTCAGAATATATGTACGAGGCATGGTTCGGGTTCAAGAAGAAGCTAAGTATGGTGCCCAACCATTGGATATCAGGGATGAGCTCATTGGAGATATTCTACCGATCCTTGACCATCTTCTCCAAAGCCATGGAAGACACCATATTTGGAGGAAATTTTATGAGACTACGCTGGGAGGAAGCTTCGAAGATACTAGATCAGATCTCACTCACTAACCGAGGGTAGAAAACTCAAAAAGATAAAAGGGGTCTGACACGTATGCGGTTGATGCCCCCTGCGACCAGAAAGTAGATGATTATTCAGTAGTGCAAGAAATTGTGCTGCTACAAACTGATCTAGGGTACTACTATCAAAGAATCTTGCAGTAGTGACTTCCAAGAAAGTAAATGCATTAGCAACACATGGGTCAGCTTCAAAAGCTTATGAGTCAGAATTAGAGAAGGAAACAAATTATCTGGATAGTTAGTTGGCGGGTTTCCCAGCCCAAGGGTGAGGGAACCAATGTTGGAACTACTATGATAGATACAGATACCGTAGTAGAGAGTGATATGGTAAGTGGAGAAAAAAATGACTACTGTGATGACCCGCACTTCGGGCTAGAACGTAAACCGTCATTCCTGCGCTTAAAGGTTCCAAAATCCATAAATCCGATGTGAATTTAGTGTGTTAATAAATTATGTAGTGTGGTAATATATTTGAGCATAAATTGAGATCATAGAGGTCCCTTAACTCAAGGACGAGTTGAAAGCCTTCCAATCGATTGAGTTTTAGTGAGCGTTTAAACTTGGGTCAAATTCAATCGACCATAACTTTTTGTATATAACGGATTATAAGGGCTACTATATATCAAATGAAAGGTCTTTGAATCCTCTTTCCAACTCCACTAGTTTGCCCTTAATACAATATCAGGGTAAAATATTATCCCCATTTTACAGTAAGGTGTTAGGATGCCTAAAGAGCGACAGCCGGGCCGACGGTCCATCGCGGGGCCCGTCGCCCCAAAGACAGTGACTCAGTCACTAGAAATGCAGTGAAGGTTCTGGGGAAAGTTCTTCAGGCGCCCGTGATGGTCCGTCGGCCATCCCAAAGCTCAAAAATATTTTTTTTAATGGGTTTTTTTTGGTAATTTTCCTCTTCAGAAAACCTCCCCAATGGATTTAATTACACCATAACACATTATTAATCAATTCCCATCAGTTTCAACATAAAATAAAGCCATCCTTCTTCACTCTCAAAATAAGATCAAATTAGGGTTTTCCCCCAAGAACAAGGAATCAAGAATCAACCTCTAAGTTCAAGATTTCCAAGGAACGAATCGATATTCGAGTTCTTCTCTTTAAACTAATTAATCTAAGGTACGTGGGGTTTTCGTAAACTACATGGGCCTAAGAAAAATTGTTCGACAACATTTAAACATTGTGAAATCATGAATTTTGAAGGGGTTTTAGAATTTATATTACAATGTTACTTTATGAATTCTTTATGACATTATTGTTTTGGTCTTGAGGCCTTTCCCCCAAACTTGATTTATAACCATGTATAAGTATATATATGTATGTGTTTTGATGAATTTGAATGATGAATTGAGAGCATGATCTATTAGAAATCCCTCTCTTGTTTTCGTAAGATATGATTTATTCGAAATGCATTATTGGGAGCATGATATAAATGTCTTGATTTTGTTTATGACTTAATTATGGTTTTGAATTGAAGAAATGGCGTCTTACATGTTGGTAAATGCTGAAAATATATAATGAAAGAATTGTATGGTTTGTTGAAATACATGACCACTACATGTTTACTTAAAATTGTTTAAAAGGATGAGAATTTTTGCATGGTTTTGACTTATGCTTTAAAATATGAATTCTCTTGTACTTGTCTAAATGCTTTGGTGGTTTGAACATTATTTTAAATGAGAGAATCTTGCATGATATCATATGGCTCAAAAAATACGACTTGCAAGTCTTGGTATGACGATACCAAAATAGACAATGCCATAACAGACACAAACAACAACAACAACAACAATAACCCAGTATATTCCAACACAGTGAGGTCTGGGGAGGGTGAAATGTACACAGTCCATACCGCTACCTCCGAAGAAGTAGAGAGGCTATTTTCGATAGACTAGAAATAACATACATAAATTAGAATAAAGATCAGATTTTACTCAGACTTATAGATTTTGAATTCAGAAATATGCATGTTCAGAGAAGGCTAAAACTGGGCATGGAGAGATGTTAGGTGATTACTCAAAGAAGGAATGAGTTCAGAAAACTTATTACCTGAAACTGTGTTTTACCGATATGGGTTATTATGTCCCCTAAAGGGATTATACACTGGCCTAGTGCCCTGAGACACTCCAACTCTTACGGCAAACTTGGGTTGGGGTCTTGGACACCAAGTTAAGGGTAGACTCCATATAGCCCGTGGGGTTGTAGACTTGTTGGGTGTACCACCTAACTCAGAAGTAATACAAAGATTAGAACTGTATTGTCAAAATTGTTTTGAGATAATTGAAATTGCCCATATGTTTTAACTATTTCATGCATGATGTTTTAGACTTTCTCTCATCTATATTTTATATATATATACACATTATTTTAGATTTCTCTGCATACCAGTACGTTTGTATTGACCCCCTACATTTCAGGGTCTGAGGCTCAGTCTAGAGGTCCTACTAATCCATAGAGTTTTCCAGACAGAAGTGAAGTGGGCAGTTGGTGAGCCTTCTTTTTTGGAAGGCCTGTTTCCTTCAGTCATTTGGTATTTACTTTGGTTTAGGTCCACTGGGGGCCTTATCCCAGCTTCAAACAGTTTGTTACTTTTTGTATGTATTAGAGATTTTGCAGACAAATAGATATTGTTTAGATGTTGTCAGTTTTTTTCTTTGTATTGATATACTTGATTTATAACATGACCATGATCCTTTAATGATTTGTGTTTCCACATCCTTACTTTATTGTATGAGCATTGTGCACGATTATCAGATACAGAAGGGCACCTAGGCCTCCATAGCTCAGGATTGCTCATTACGTCTAGGACCCTGGCTCGGGTCGTGAAAAAGTTGGTATCAGAGTATGGTTCATGGTCCCAGGGTGTCTGTGAAATCGCATCGAGTAGAGTCTTGCTTATGGGTATGTAGTGCGCCACACTTATAGGCAGGAGGCTACCAGGCATTTAGGAATGTTTCCCCTCTTTATAATTTAGTTCGTGCTGTAGAGTCTGTATGTCCCCTAATCATTGGTCTCTTGTATTTTAGAAAAAGCTATCATGCCTTCACGTCGGTCCAATAATCAGAATGCCTAAACAAAAGATGTCAGTCCTACCCATGGGATGAGGACACACACTAGGGCTCACACTCTTGAATTTTCTGCTGCTTCGAAAGTCCCTCCTATTCAGACCAGCCCACCCCGGGCACCTAGGACTCCCCAGTCTGGGACTAACCACACCCAACTTTCTAGAGAGAGATATCAAATAGACAGTCAATGCCTATGATTGCACAATTCGTCTCTTCACAAGCTCGACGGTCGAAGGATGTTGGGTCTGTATTTGGTGTATCTGAGACTACGCGGAAGGGTTAGTTTATGAGGCTGAACCCACCTAAGTTTACTGGTATAAAGGTAGAGGAGGATCCATAAGAGTTAATAGACAAGATGGAGTAAATCTTTCGAGTGATGCATGTGGATGAAGTAGAATGAGTTGAACTAGCAGATTATCAACTGAAAGAGGTATCAAATCAGTGATACAATGAGTGGTAAGATTCGAGGGGGGATAGTGCTGATACCTCTGTGTGGGGTGAATTTGTGGAAGTCTTCCTGGACTGATTCTTTCCCCAGTAATTAAGGGAGTCCAAGGCTGAAGAGTTCATGAACTTGAGACAAGGTAAGATGAGTGTCAAGGAGTACATCCTAAAATTCAACCAACTATCTTGTTATGATCTGGAATTGACAGGAAATATGAGGGCCCGTATAGGGAAGTTTGCATCCAGCCTTTTGGATGACTTGGTGTTAGAGCACAAAGGGGCAATGCTAAACTGGGATATGGACTTCTTCAGATTGTTTATTCATATGCAGTAGGTTGAGGAATAGAAAAAGAGGGTTGCTGAAGCAAATGAGAAGGACAAACAAGCCAAGAGGGCCAGGACAATAGACCAGAACAACAGTAAGCCGCAGAGTGGTAATTGGGGTAACAGATGGCAGAAGAAAAAGTTTGGGGGAATGCTCAGTCTGCAACCAGCGCCCACACCCCCAGTTGATCGGCGATCTCAAAATTTCCAGCTTCACCATGGATCCAGAGCACAGAGTACTCAGTCCCAGAGTAGTGTGGCTCAGTCGTATCAGACCTTTTCGTGGTGTGAGATTTGTGGTAAGCATCACCCAGGAAAGTACCAGCTAGGCACGTTGGTATGCTATACATGTGGCCAGTCGGGCCATTTCCAGAGAGATTGTCCTTCCTCTAGAAGGAACTTCGATGGTGCTAGGTCCCAGGAAAACTCTTTTGAGCCACCACCGCCTCCCAAAGGCGCTACTTCAGCTATCGAAAATAGTTACAACTGGTTATATTTCTTTTCCAATCGCCAGGAGGAAGAGGCCTCGCCTGATGTAGTCACGGTAATTTGCAAATCTTCTCTCGTGCTGTATATGTGTTACTTGATCCCAGATCTACCTTGTTTTATTTAACCCCTTATGTGGCCATTGGCTTTGGCATCGAACCTGAAGATAATACTGAGCCTTTCTCTATTTCTACTCCTGTTGATGAATCTGTAGTACCTAAGAGGGTGTACAAAAATTGTGTGGTGTCGGTTTGTAATCATGATACTGTGGAAGACCTTATAGAGCTTGACATGATTGACTTTGATTTTATTTTAGGGATGGATTGGCTCCATTTGTGCTATTCCAAGCTAGATTATAGAACCTGAAAGGTTACTTTTTCTTTTCCAAATAAATCGGTGATAAAGTGGGAAGGGTATTCCTTAGCACCTAGAGGGAAATTCATCTCTTACCTCAGAGCCCACAGACTTATACCTAAGGGCTATTTGTATCATTTGATCCGAGTAAATGATTCTAATACTAAAAGTCCTTCTCTTCAGTCTACTCCTATGGTTAATGAGTTCCCAGAAGTCTTTGTCGATGATATCCAAGGGATACCACCTGATAGGGAGATAGATTTATGTATTGATTTATTGCCGGACACCCATCCTATTTTTATTCCACCATACAGAATGGCGCCTGCAAAATTGAAAAAGCTAAAAGAATAATTAAAACATCTTCTTGACAAGGGATTTATCCATCCTAGTGTTTCTCCCTGGGGTGCACCTGTAGTTTTCATGCATAAGAAGGACGGTTCCCTCCGCATGTGTATAGACTACCATCAGCTAAATAAGGTCACTGTTAAAAAAAATATCCCCTTCCTAGAATTAATGATCTCTTTGACCAACTTCAGGGTGCTAGGTGTTTTTCAATTGTTAACCTTCGTTCAGGGAATCATCAGTTGAAAGTTAGGGAGGATGACATTCCCAAAATAGCTTTTCGAACCCGATACGGTCATTATGAATTCTTAGTCATATCCTTTGGATCGACTAACGCTCCTGCAACCTTCATGGACCTAATGAATAGGGTGTTCCACTAGTTTCAAGATCTGTTTGTCATAGTCTTTATTGATGACATTATGATTTATTCTAAGAGTGAGGAGTATTATGCCAGTCACCTCCGAATCATCCTTCAGACCCTCAAAGACCATAAATTGTATGTAAAATTTTCCAAGTGTGAATTCTGGCTTAATGCTATTGCTTTCTTGGGGTATATTGTGTCTAGTGAGGGGATTAAAGTTGACCCCCAAAAGATTGAGGCAGTGAGAAAATAGCCCAGACCCACGACTCCAATCGACATTCGGAGCTTCTTAGATTTGGCAGGATATTACAGAAGGTGCGTGGAGAGTTTTCTTTGATAGCTGCTCCAATTACCAGGTTGACTTAGAAAAATGTGAAATTTGTGTGGTCTGACTCTTGTGAGAATAACTTTGAAAAATTGAAGGAAAAGTTGACTACTACACCTGTTTTGACCCTTCTTGAGGGTACAAAGGGTTTTGTTGTGTACTGTGATACGTCCTGAGTAGGACTTGGATGTGTACTTATGCAGCATGGTAAGGTGGTAGCTTATGCATCTAGGAAGTTGAAGGTCCATGAGCGAAACTACCCCACCCATGACTTGGAGTTAGCAGCTTTACTGTTTGCACTTAAAATCTAACGACATTATCTGTATGGGGTACATGTTGATATTTTCACTGACCACAAAAGTTTACAATATGTTTTCTCTCAGAAAGAATTAAATCTTAGGCAGAGGCGTTGGTTGGAACTATTGAAAGATTATGACATGATCCTGCATTATCATCCGGGTAAGGCGAATATGGTGGCCGACGCCCTCAACAGATTATCTATAGGTAGTCTTTCTCATGTTGAGGAAGTAAAAAAGGAGATGGTGAATGATATTCACTGGATTGCAAATCTAGGGGTGCGACTTATGGATTACAAAAATGGAGGGGTAGTTGTGCATGAAATAGCTAAATTTCCCTATGTTCAGAAGTTAAGGAGAAGCAGGATGAGGATCCCATCTTGATGCTGATTAATAAAGATGTGGGTCAACAGAAGGTGATGTCTTTTGATATTGGCGGTGATGGAATTTTGACATATCAGGGTAGGCTATGTGTGCCAGATGTGGATGGATTATGGAAAAGAATTCTTGACGAGGCTCACACTTTGAGGTATGTTGTTCACCCAGTCTCTACTAAAATGTTCCATGATCTTAAAGCTATATGTTGGTGGAATAATATGAAACGTGATATGACTGATTTTGTTTCTAAGCATTTGAATTGCCAACAAGTTAAAGTGGAACATTCAAGACCAGGTGGTACTTCTCGAGAGATAGCCCTACCCATATGGAAGTAGGAGATGGTCAACATGTATTTTATCATGGGGCTTCCAAGGTCCCGAAACAATATAATTCTATTTGGGTAATTGTGGACCGGCTGATCAAGTCAGCTCACTTTTTGCCTGTGAGGACTAACTATTTGGGAGATGATTACGTAAAACTTTACATTGAGGAAATAGTTCATTTTCATGGGGCACCGATATCCATTATATCCGATCGAGGTGCGAAATTCTCTTTGTAGTTTTGGAAATCTTTTCAGTGGGGTTTAGGTACCCAAGTGAACCTGAGTACTGCATTTCAATTTTACATGGATGGGCAAGCTGAATGCACCATTTAGACCCTTGAGGACATGTTGAGGTATTATGTAATTGACTTCAAAGGTAGTTGGGTAGATCACTTTCCATTGATAGAGGTTTCCTACAATAATAGCTACCATGCAAGAATTCAGATGGCTTTTTTTGAGGCACTGTATGAGAGAAGATGTAGATCACCGATTGGGTGGTATGAAGTGGGTGAAACGTGGATATTTGGGCCTAATCTTGTTCATTAGGAAACGGAGAAGGTGAAAATCATCAGAGAATGACTCAAGACAGCCTAGAGTCACCAGAAATCCTATGCAGATGTTAAAAGAAGAGAGCTGGAATTTGCGGTTGGTGATTGGGTGTTTTAAAAAGTCTCCCCTATGAAGGGAGTCATGCGATTTGGGAAGAAAAGAAAGCTGAGTCCTTGCTATATAGGACCATATAAGATTATGAGAAGGATAGACGGGGTCACTTATGAGTTAGAGTTTCCCACAAATCTGGTTTCTGTTCATCCCATATTTCATGTGTCCATGTTGAAGAAGTGTATTGGAGATCATTCCCTAGTATTGCCTGTAGAGGAGAACAATGTGAAAGACTTCTTGTCATACGAGGAAGAGACCGTTGTCATATTGGATTGCCAAGTTTGAAATTTAAGGAGTAAGGAAATAACTTCAGTTAAGGTGATGTAGAGGAATCAAAAAGCCGAGGAGGCTACTTGGGAATCAGAAGATGATATGCGGGCGAGGTACCCGACTCTTTTTGAAACCACGAATGATGATTTAGAAGGTACAAATCCTATACTACTCTTTTTATTTTATTTAGTTTGAAATCGTTCTTGTTGTGTCCCGCGTCATCATTCGGGGACGAATGATCCCAAGGGGGGATAATGTGATGACCTGCATTTCGGGCTAGAATGTACAAGGTCATTCCTGCACGTAAAGGTTCCAAAAGCCATAAATCCGATGTGAATTTAGTGTGTTAATCAATTATGTAGTGCGGGAATATAGTTGAGCATAAATTGAGATAATAGAGATCCCTTAACTCAAGGACGAGTTGAAAGCCTTCCTATCGATTGAGTTTTGGTGAGTGTTTAAACTTGGGTCAACTTCAACTGACCATAACTTGTTGTATATGTATTATTAGAGGTGCTACTATATATAAAATGAAAGTTCTTTGAATCCTCTTTCTAACTCCACTGGTTTTGCCTTAATCCGATATCGGGGTAAAAAGTTATGCCTATTTTACAGTAAGGTGTTAGGCTGCCTAAAGAGCGATGGTCGGGCCGATGGTCGGCCGGGCCGATGGTCCGCCGGGACCGTGATGGTACGTCGCAGGGCCCGTCACCCCAACAATAGTGGCTCAGTCACTGGAAATGCAACGGGGACGGTCACCCCAAAAATAGTGACTCAATCACTGGAAATGCAGCAACGGTTCTGCGGATGGTTCGTCGGGCTCGTGACGGTCCGTCGGCCATCCTGAAGCTCAAAAACTTGATTTTTAAAGGGTTGTTTTGGTAATTTTTATCTTAAGAAAACCTCCCCAATGGATTTATCTATACCCTAAAACTTTATTAAAAAATTCCCATCAGTTGCAACATAAAAAAAAAACTTCCTTCTTCACTCTCAAAATATGATCAAATTAGGGTTTTCCCCCAAGAACCTAGAAATCAAGAATCAACCTCTAAGTTCAAGATTTCCAAGGAATTACTGGAGATTCGAGTTCTTCTCTTTAAACTAATTACTCTAAGGTACATGGGGTTTTCCTAAACTACATGGGCCTAAGAAAAATTGTTCAACAATATTTAAACATTGTGAAATCTTGAATTTTGAAGGGGTTTTCGAATTTATATTACAATGTTACTTTATGAATTCTTTAATGACATTATGTTTTGGTCTTGAGGACTTTCCCCTAAACTTGCTTTATAACCATGTATAAGTATATATATGTATGTGTTTTGATGAATTTGAATGATGAATTGAGAGCATGATCTATTAGAAATCCCTCTCTTGTTTTCGTAAGATATGATTTATTCGAAATGCATTGTTAGGATCATGATATAAATGTCTTGATTTTGTTTATGACTTAATTATGGCTTTGAATTGAAAAAATGGCGTCTTACATGTTGGTAAATGCTGAAAATATATAATGAAAGAATTGCATGGTTTGTTGAAATACATGACCACTACATGTTTGCTTGAAATTGTTTAAAAGGATGAGAATCTTTGCATGGTTTTGACTTATGCTTTGAAATATGAATTCTCTTGTACTTGTCTAAATGCTTTGGTGGTATGCACATTATTTTAAATGAAAGATTCTTGTATGATATCATATGGCTCAGAAAATACGACTTGAAAGTCTTGGTATGATGATACCAAAACAGACAATGCCATAACAGACACAAAATAGAATAGAAATCAGATTTTACTCCGACTTACAAATTTTGAATTCAGAAAGATGCATGTTTAGAAAAGGCTAAAACTGGGCATGGAGAGATGTTAGGTGGTTACCCAAAGATGGCACGAGTTTAGAAAACTCATTTCCCAAAATTGTGTTTTGTCGATATGGGTTATTATGTCCCCTAGAGGGATTATATGTTAGTCTAGTGCCCTATGACGTATCAGATTTAGACACTCCAACTCTTGCGGAAAACTTGGGTTGAGGTCTTGGCAGCCGAGTTAAGGGAGGACTCCATATAGTCTGTGGGTTTGTACACTTGTAGGGTGTACCACCTAACTCAGAAGTAATACAAAGATTAGAACTGCATTGTCAAAATTGTTTTAAGATCATTGAAATTGCCCATGTATTTTAACTATTTCATGTATGATGTTTCAAACTTGCTCTCATCTATGTTTTATATATATACACATTATTTTGGATTGCTCTGCATACCAGTACGTTTGTATTGATCCCCTACATTTAGGGTTTGAGGCTCAGTCTAGAGGTCCTGCTAAGCCGTGGAGTTTTCCAGACAGAAGTGAAATGGGCAGTTGGTGAGCCTTCTTTATTCCGGAAGGTCTGTTTCCTTTTAGTCATTTGGTATTTACTTTGGTTTAGATCCACTGGGGGCCTTTTCCCAGTTTCAGATAGTTTTTTACTTTTTGTATGTATTAGAGATTTCGCAGACAGAAACAGATGTTGTTTAGACGTTGTCGGGTCTTTCCTTCGTATTGATATACTTGATTTATAAAATGACCATGATCCCGTAATGATTTATATTTCCACATCCTTACTTTATTGTATGAGCATTGTGCACGATTATAAGATACAGAAGAGCGCCCGGGCCTCTATGGATCGAGATTTCTCATTACGGCTAGGGCCCCAGCTCGGTTCGTGACAACTACAGAAAGAAGAGATATAGGTACATTTTTCTTGGTAGATGTGATATAGAATCAAGAATGGAAGAGATGCTAACTAGATTGGTAAAGGGTCAAGTAAATCAGGAGATCAACCTTAAGGAGATTAAGGCCAACCTTTTAGGGTTGACCTAAAAAGTCGAATCTCATGTAATTGCTATCAAGCAGTTAGAGCACCAGTTTGGGAAGATGTCAGCAACTCTGAACTAGAGGTAGCCAGGTGCACTTCCAACCAACATTATTCAGAATATGAAAAATGACGGACATGTTCTTGCCATTACCACGAGGAGTGGTATTACCACTATGGATCCCCCACTACCTGTTGCGGAAGGTGATTATAATACGACACCTATTGTGGATCCAGAAATAGTAACAGGTGGTGATGATGTAGTTATAAAGGAAAAAGGTAAGGGCTCGATTGTTGTGCAAGAAATTAGACAAATTCTGAGATTACCCCCACCTTTTCCTCAGTGATTAAAGTAAAAAAGAGGAAAGAAAATTCAAGTGATTCATTGAGATGCTGAAAGAGTTGAGCTTGAATATTCCTCTTCTCAAGGCGTTGGAGAAGATGCCTGGATGTGTCAGGTTTATGAAACAGTTGGTCACAAAGAAAAAAAATGCGACGATTGAGGATATTGATAGCTTTCACCACTGTAGTGCAGTCACTACTAGATCTTTAGCGCAGAAAAAGAGTGATCCTATACCATTCACTATACCATGCACTATTTGGTCAACCTAATTTGCCAGAGCCTTATGTGACTTAGGAGCCAACATTAATTTGATGCCACAGGCCGTATTCAAGCAATTGGGTTTGAACCCTCTAGAGCCGACTTCAATGCGACTGTTGATGACTGACTGCACGGTGAAGAAACCTGTTGACATTTTATTTTATGTGATTGTGAGAGTGGACAATTTCATATTCTCGAGTTACTTTGTCATTTTAGACTGTGAGGTTGACACTAAGATGCCCATTATATTAGGGAGACGATTTATGGTCATAGGTAAAGCGATGGTTGACATGGAGAAAGAAGAGTATAAATTCAGAGTCAATGATGAGGAATCCACCTTCAACATCAAAAAATCAATGAAGCAGCCTACCGACATGAGGGTGGTATCGGTAATTTATTGTATTGATGACCCTGGATGGTACTCCTACGGGTATCTTGATGAATTCTGAGTAATCAAGATACCCCCATCATGTCATGATGTTAAATCAAGCGCTACATGGGAGGCAACCTATGATATTATTGATGAAGTCTGAGTAACCAACACAACCGCTTCATGGCACGACTTTAAATCAAGCGCTGAGTGGCGGCAACCCATTATTTTTGTGTTCATGTTTTTGGTGTTTTTGTTTTGTAGGTTTTAGCTTATAGACTTGCTCGAAATATGGTAAGAATTCTACATTCATCAATTTCCAAGTAAGGGGATTATGTGACCAACCCATCATGGCCACAGGTCCCACACGGATCAGGTAAGTTGAGCAATAAGTTGAAAAGTTGATATTTTGAGGATGAGAATGGAAAGTTGTGGATTGGCACCTAATTATACTTTTTTGAACATAAACATAAGTTACGGGACCATAAGTAGATGGAGAAATATCAAAATTCCAAGTCCAGGTTGCAAGGAAAGCGGGCCAAAATTTTTGGCCCTGCACATGCGCCTTGCACCTGGTGGCTGCAAGTGGCACTTGTGCCCCATCCATAGCCGTATGTGGCAGGCGCAAGTGGATGCCACAACTAGGTCATGAGTGGTCCAAAATTTTAATTAAACTTTTCGTCCCACCAACACATATATATGACCAAAAATAGACCCGTATCTATATCTATGTATCCTTAACTTTATTCTAACTTATTCAATCCTTAAAACTTCACTTTTCTCTTTGAATTCAAACTTCCCTCTTAAAACATAAACTAACCTCACAATTGAGTAAAGGCTAAATTGACACTTGTTTGAGATACCAACTTGTCCCAACACAGTAAAAATAAGTTCCAACTTTAATTTTGCTCGAGTTTTTCATTTTTAGCTTCCAGTTCATCATAAAAACGTAACTTTCTCGGCTCTTAATGGTAATATATTAATTTATTTACTGTTTAAATAAGTTGATATGTGTATTCCCATGAAAAATATATACATTCTATTATGCTTGTATGTAGAAGCCTTGAAGTAGCCTAAAATAATAATGCAGGGCCTTGTTTTGAATTGAATTCCAAGGTTAGGCTCTAACCGGAAGCTAAACTCGAAGGAGTAGAGTAATACTACAAGTTGAGCATATTGAATTTGCTTTTAAAACACTATTCTTGATATATGGGTGTACATTGGACTTTTTAGAATTCTAAATAAGTATAGGGGTGTGAAAATTGAGGAAAAAAATCATACTTTTCAAATTTTGGATTTTTCATCAACTTTTTCTATCCCTCATTTTTGTTGGAAACTAACGACTAATTTTTCAGGTACATATGCCACCTAAAGCATCTAAAAAGAAAAAGGTTGATACCATGAGGAGACGGGTAGAGTCTCCTGAGCCTAGTGGTTCAGTGGAGTACCTGATGCAACGACGTAGAGACACTGCAGTAGGGGTGACATGTAGAGTTACTTGAGGGCAGATGCACCTGGCTGCTTAGGCAGTTGCATCCCGGCCACGAATGAAGTCATTGTGAATTTCACCTCCATGCACTCCTCCACCAGATAATGATGATGATGATGAAAAGATAAATTTTGAGTCTACTCTATGGGTTGTAGCTCATGACCCCAGTCAGAGAAGGGGTCCCAGGATTCATCTGAGGATGCTGAGTAGAAGGAGTCATCAGTGGTACCCCAATATGAGGAGTATCAACACATATGTACAACATTCAGATATACCCCAGTCTGAGGATGGTACAAAACAGACTTTCCATGATGCACCAGTACAATAGAGGCAGAGTTCTGTACCCACACATGCCACGGGGATATCTCTGAGGTGGTGTGTGAAAGGGATATGGGAGATATTTGGTAGGGACAACTGTATTTCGAAGGCAGGCTAGCCCAAGAGGATTATTTATGAGGAGATACGAATTGATCTGTATAGGTTGAGTTGAGTACCATAGTTATAGGCCGTATTCAATCGATATCAGTTATAATGGATAACCAGGCCACTCGATTCAAACAGCCTGACCATGGTACATGAGTTTTATGCATCTTATCGAGCTACAATAGTCCTTTCTATGCACAGAGCTCCAAGCCTAGTGAAATTCGTAGAGCAGCCACAACTTGATCATACACTTGTGACAGGGGTCAGAGTCTATTTGTTAGAAAATAATATCTGCCGGATGATGTTTGTCCTGACTATATCACTCCCGCACCTTCAGCTGAGTACAACTATAGACTAAGAGTCTCATGTGATCGATATATTATATGGGAGGCTAAGCATAGATGAGAGATGGTCGCTATGGCTAGGTAGATAGCCAACTATATTTCACCTTTGGGTGATGCTACCCCATGGATTGAGGGGCATGGTATGATTAAGAAGGGAACATTGACCTTTGAGACCAAATTTTGGTGGTTGATCATCCGATACCAACTATTCCCTATAGTCTCAGATAATTTATTGACTTGAGAGGGAGCAACCTTGGTTGCTAGTATAATGGCTGGATATTTTATTAATTTTATAGCTATCCTACGATATGAAATCCATGACAAAGAATTTAGGGAGCTAACTTATCTTCTCTTTCCTTGCATGATTTAGAGACTATGCGATGAGGCCGGTGTACCTGAGATATCAGGCGTAGATGAGAGGGTAAGTGCGACAGTTATAGTGCAGACAAAGAGTATGAAGGATGTGGCACGTGCAGACCTTCCCAAGAGATATACAGAGCCATACGTAGTACTTAGGGATAAGATTAAGGGCCATTAGTTTTGTAATGCCCTGAGTCTGATCCCCGAACGTCACATGGTGCTTATAATCTCAAAGGACCACAAGCTAACCCATGACTGGTACCTGCTGTAATAACTGAGTAATAATAATAAAAAAATGCGGACGATGGGCTGAAATTTCCATAAGGTTCACATCTAAAAATTAAATACTTATAATGAAACTGAAAACTAAACATCTGAACATCTGAAATAATCTAGTCTGATAACCCTCTAATTGAACTGACTGAAAATGGAATTAATGGGACAAGACCCCAACTAACTCCAACTACTGAAAAATGTATTGAAATACTAAAATAACATTTCTATCCTTGAACTATGAGGACTCATCACTAAGTCTACTGCTGATAGGTGGGGTTGCTAAGTACGATCAGGAGCCCGTGCGTCTGAACCTATGATATAAAAAATCATAGTGCAAAAGAAAGGTATGCGGCAGTACTTTGAATGTACTGGTATGCTAAGTAAGGTAGGCTGATATGCAGGGTTCGTATGCATGAACAATAACTGGTTGAGTAACATAAGCATAACTGAATGAGAATACATGCATGGATATATAAACTGTAACTGAGATTATATTAACACTGGATACTGAGTTCTGAATACTGGTTAACTGTTGTCTGAGTTCACTAATAACTGTATTTCTATTAACTGGGTGACTATTTTTAACAGTCCCGATTCTGTAGAACTAAATTAAGTTCTATACTTAGCTGGGTGACTGTGTTTGACAGTACTGATTATGTAGAACTGAACAGAGTTTTATACTGAAACTAAAACTAAAACTGTGGGAAGTAATCATCTAACCGACATGCTCTTCTCTGAATAGATTGGGGTCCAATCTGTAACCCCAACTGGAAGGGTGTCAGTACCATGGCACGGGTAAGGACAAGTGCTGAGTCACCCTTATCTGGCAGATACTTTGAATAAGAATGGTGGTACCCTCAATTGGCAGGTAGGACACCTCATCAACCCTCAACTGGCAGGTTGATGTCTCAAACTACGCTGGCTACGTAGTTCTGGAATGCAAGTACTGCTTCTAAGGATCACACCTTCTATTGGACGGTGAGTCCCCATCCTTGGGTTCACTCAATGCTGAATCCTACTCCAACTGAATAGACACTGGACTAAATTCTAAACTGTACTAGGCTGGACTGAACTATTACTGATCATGTTAACTGACTGAACTGAATTGAGTCCACTTAGTTTAGTTGAGTTCTATACTGACTGAATACTATTGATCATGATACTTCTGAGACTATACTGTAACTACTATAGCTCTAGGTCAACAACTAGATTTTTGGGTATTAAATACCCCCAGGACTCAATAGGATGGAAAGTAGACATGGCATGACCTTAGGGGCATAATAATACTTGCTTACTAACAATGCATTTAGTTAGACATTTTGTCAAACACTTGATGTACATGAGCTTATGCATAAATGGAATCACATAATAACATGTCTTGCTTTCACTAGTCAATTCACATAAGCATTTTAACAAACACTTGGGAGATATAAACTTACACATATACTAGTATGTCATTATTTTTTACCATTAAATTCACATGAGCAATTTATCAAACACTTCTGGAACACAATCTATGAACATGATACTAAACGACACATAGGTAATATAATTTCAATTCCCAATTCACAAATTCAAGGGTTTTAACATGAATTCACATGATACTACACACATATTAATTAATTCCACATAAAACTTGTAATAAACCATGGATTAGAAACCCAATTAACATTATAATCATGACACTCAAATTCAACATGGAATTCATGAAATCAATTAACTTGTGGTTTAAAATAGTTTCTTGAACTCCAAGGGTGGAAGGAACCCTTGGATAAACACTTCACATACCTTGGTATTCAAATTCATAAGGAGTGATGGAGTGTTATTGAAGCTTGGTCTTGTAATAAAAATCCCTAGGGTTTATTCTTGAGAGCAATTTGAGAGAAAGTGAGTGTATTTTGCTTATTGAGGGCTGATTAAGGGTGGGAAAATAACCCAAATACCCCTTTTGATGTGGGATTTTAATGACTAAAAGCGTGCCTAGTGATGCTGAGACCGATGCACCATGTCGTTGGCATAAACGCGATGACCAATGCACTATGTCGAGTTCGCATCGGGTCACTGGAATTGCACTAAAAGCTGGGGAAAATTAATTTACCGACGCAATGGGCTACGCGACGCATCGAGATTGCGTCGACTCACTATTTTGGTCACCCAAACATGGTTCAAATGAGGTTTGAAAAATCTGAAACTCACCCAAAGTGACCTACTGACATTCCTGATCATAAATTAACCTAAAAATTGTTATTTTAAGGTCATAAGGTTTGTGAAATAGGATCTTCAACTTATGAAGGCTAAAATAACTCTAAGTGTGAATACTTAGCTAAAATTTTTAAGTTTGGGACCCCTTATCAAGCTCTAAAGGATGAAGTTAAGCCTAGAATTTTTATGGGGTCTTACAATATCTCCCCGTTGGGAACATTCGTCATCGAATGAGACTGGCTAAGTTGAGAATACTGATAGACCAACTTTACACACTTAACATGCATATCTGATGTATAGGATACATACTGAACTGATTTATGAATGAATGCATGACTATCATGAAGATGATATGCAACGGTAATGAATACCAAATCTGTAACTGTACTGAACATAGAACTGAGAAAATCTAAGAAATACTATTACCTTGAGCTGAGTCGGAGTTTACGAAGAAGAGGTGAGGATACTTGTTCCACATATCTACTTCTGTTTCCAAGTATCTCCCTCAACGTACTGATTCTGCCAAAGAACTTTGACTAGAGAAACTTCTTTGTTCCTCAGTCTGCAAACCTGATGATCAAGAATTTAGATTGGGATATTTCATAAGAGAGGCTGTTCTGAACATCTATACCCTCTATAGGATCTACAACTGTTGGGTCACCTATGCACTTCCTTAGCAAGGAGACATGAAACACTGGGTGTACTGAAGCTAAGTCTGAAGGCAACTCAAGCTCGTAAGATACCTTTTCAAAATGGCTGAAAATTTGATAAGGACCGAAATATCGAGGATTGAGCTTCCCCTTCTTGCCAAACCTCTTCACCCCAATCATAGGGGATATTTTCAAATACATATAATCACCGATCTCAAACTAGAGATCCTTTCTTCCCACATTTGCATACAATTTCTATCGGCTCTGAGCTGTCTTAAGACTTTCCCTGATCAGTTGAACCTTTTCTAAGGTATCAAATACCAAGTCAGGCCCTACAACTATGGCCTCACCCACTTAAACTAACCAATGGGAGATCTATATCTCCTCCCATAAAGCACTTCAAATGGAGCCATCTGAATGCTGGAATGATAACTGTTATTATATGCAAACTCAATCAAGGGAAAGTGGTCATCCCAACTACCCTTAAAATCAATGACACACGCTCTTAGCATATCTTCTAAAGTCTAAATGGTCCTTTCTACCTGACCATCTATTTGAGGGTGAAAGACTGTACTGAGGATAACTTGGGTACCAAGACCCTTTTGGAATGCTTTCCAGAAGTGAGAGGTAAACTAGGCACCTCTATCTAAGATGATAGATACTGGAACTCCGTGTAACCTGACCAACTCTCTGATATAGAGTTTGGCATATTCTTTAGCTAAATAGGAGATATGAACTGGTAAGAAGTGAGCTGATTTGGTCATCCTACCCACAATGACCCAAATTAAATCATGCTGGCGACGAGTACGGGGAAAACCCATCCCAAAATCCATGTTCACCTCCTCCCACTTCCAAGTAGGAATACTAAACTCCTGCATACACCCACTAGGCTTCTGATGCTCGATCTTAACTATCACGACCCGAGCCTAGGCCCTAGCCGTGACGAGCATCCCAAACCATGAAGGCTCGGAACACCCATTCTCTATCTGGTTATCATGCACAACATTCATAATCATAATAAAATGCGGAATTGAAACTGAGTACAGAAAACATGGTCAAGTCCTGCAATATTTCTGAATAATACTATCTGACATCAGTCTGCGAAATCTCTACTAGGAACATAAACATTTGTCTGAAAAGAAGCTGGGACAAGGCCCCCAGTAAACCAAAAACATAATAAATAAGATAGTGTCTGACATAATTAGGCCTTCCGAATAATAGAAGGCTCACCACTGTGAGATCAAGTCTGCAAACCCGAGAATGTCTACTGAGTAGCTGGACCCCTAGACTGTGCCTCAGGACCTGGAAGGAGGGGGGGTCAGCACAAAAGTACTGGCACGCGAAGCAATCCAAAAGTAGTATAATGGAACATACATACATATATATATATATTAAGGGAAAGCAATTTTTCATCAAGACATCATGTATAAAACTGTTTCTGAAAAATACATGGGCACTTTCTGAAAACATGCAACCTGTCTGTTCATTTCAAATCATGATCTGTGTTTTACTTCTGAGTTAGGTGGTCTTCCCCTACAAGTTTGAATATTCCACGGGCTGTATGGAATCCGCCATTGACTCGGCGGGGAAGTCCCCAACCCAAGTGTGCCGCAAGGGTTGGAGTGTCTGAGTCTGATACGCCACAGGACATTTAAGTCAGTGCATAATAATATACCCGGGTCGGCAAACCACGGTTTTAGGCAAAGAGTTGTCTGAAACTCCCGCCTTCTTCAGGGAACCACCTAAGCTCTCTTTATGCCCTATTTTAGCTTTTTCTGAACATGTATCATTCTGAAATTTCTAAATCATGAGAGTCTGATAAAAATCTGATTTCTGAACTAGTCTGTGTCTGTTATGGCATTTGTCTGAGTTGGTATTGTCATACCAAGACTTGCAAGTCCTATTTCTGAGCCATAATGTATTAAGAAAGAGCTTTCATTCAAAACATAGTTTAGACCACCAAAACATGTAATTTTCATTAAAGATGTCATGTTCCGAAACTCAAGTCAAATCCATGCGAAACTTTCATCAAACATATGGTGGTCATGTGCATTTTTGGCAAAACCATGCATTCTTTCATTACATGCATATTCAACATTCACAACCCTCTCTTTTGTGTTCAAAACATTGTATATTACGTGAAACATGGAAAAATTTACATTAAGAGAGAGGTTTCATGAAAATCATGCTCTAAATTCATATTTCAGGACAAACGCATATATATATATACATATAACTTTCAAATCACTTTGGGGGAAAGCCAAAAGGCCAAAACAATATCATTAAAGCTTCTGAAACATGAGTATGTACATGAATTCGAAAACCCAATTCTTAAAACATGATTTCTATGCCCATGAGATTTTAGGAAAACCCCACGTACCTTATTCTCCACGAATTTTTGGTGTCTATCGAAGCCTACGTCGAGAGGATTCCGAATCTGTAATTTGTTTCACGAAGAAGTTTCGGAATGATCGGTCCTTCAAGCTTATTTTCTCAAACCCTAGTTGCTCCTTCTCTTAAGTTCTTGAAGGATTAGATTTTTGGGATTTTATAGGAGGCTTCAATGTTGTTAATAGGCCCAAATCCGTTTAGGAGTGGGTAAGGACGATTTTGGGTTTTGTAAGGACTAACTTGCACTTAAAGTAACTCAAAACGGAGTGTTTTCGTCACCTGAAACCATAACTATGCGCCACCCTTTGCATTGACTAAATTTACATAGGCGCCGCCCTATGCATCGCCTATATTTGCATAGGCGCCGCCCTATGCATCGCCTATATGTGCATAGGCGACACATTCAACTTTGAAAGGCCATAACTTCTTCACCGGGTGTCCGTTTTAGGCGAATTTGGTATCGTTGGAAAGCTTATTCAATCATATACAATTTGGTATATAGTAGGCCACCCATTTCATCATATACAATGAGTTATGGTCAATAGAATTTGACACAAATTACAACATCCACTAAAACTTAATCGATCGAAATAGTTTTAACTCGTCCTTGAGTTGAAGGACTTCTATGGTCTAAATTCATGCTCAAATGGATTCATATACTAAAAACTTGATTAACATGCCAAATTGGCATAGGATTTAAGGCTCGGGAATTATCAACGCATCAGAGTCATATATTTTATTCTAGCCCGAAATGCGGGGCGTTACATTAACCTGCTGACATGTAGAGCACTTAGCTACAAAATCTACAATGCCTCTCTTTATCCCACTCTACAAATAGATCTCCCAAAAATTGTGGTACATCTTAGTAGCCCCAGGATGAATAGAGTAAAGCGCACCATGTGTTTCTACAAAAATTCATTTCCTCAAGTCATCTAGACATGGAACACATATGCAACCCTGGCAACGTAGTACACCATCTCCCCCTTGGGAGAAAACCTATACTTTATGATCTCTGACTAACTCTTTCAACTTAACTAGGCTGGGATCTCTGTCTTATTTTTTCATCACTTCGAAAACCAGAGATGATTCTAAACTGTTCTGAACCCGCACACTACCCTCTGCTGAATCAACTAAGCGAACACCTAGTCGGGCATTCTGATAAACTTCCTGAGCTAACTTCTTTTTACCATTCTTAACATGAGCAAAACTAACCATAAACAATCTACTGAGAGCATCAACCACCACATTAGCCTTGCCCAGATAATACAGGACACTCATGTCATAGTCTTTCAACAACTCTAACCACCTCCTCTGACTCAAGTTCAGGTATTTATGAGAAAATACATACTGCAGGCTCTTATGGTCTGTGAACACATCAATATGCACCCTATACAAATAGTGCCTCTAAATCTTTAAGGCAAAAACTATAGCTGCTAACTTAAGATCATGAGTGGGATAGTTCTTTTCATGGGGCATAAGTTGTCTAGAGGCATAGGCTATGACCTTACCTCTCTGCATCAAAACATACCCCAAACCAACTCTGGAAGCATGAAAATACACAATAAATCCATCTGAACCATCTGGTAAAGTCAAGACTGGAGCTATAGTGATTCGAGTCTTCGACTCCTGAAAACTCTTCTCACAAGAATCTGACCACTAGAATTTGACTTTTTTCTGAGTCAATCTGGACATAGGGGATGTGATAGATGAAAATCCTTCAACAAACCATTGGTAATATCCAGATCAACCCAAGAAACTCCTGATATCTATCGAAAAGATGGGTATGGGCTAGTTTCTTAATGCTTTGATCTTTTGAGGATCAACTCTAATGCCATCACCGGAAATAATATGACCAACGAATGCTACTGACCTTAGCCAAAATCCGCACTTACTAAATTTGGCAAACAATTAATTAGTTCTGAGGGTTTGTAATACTATTCTGAGATGGTCTGCATGATCATGTTCACTGCAGAAGTAGATAAGAATGTCATCAATGAAGACTATGACGAACATGTCCAATTACTACTTGAACACGCGGTTCATTAAGTCCATGAAAGCTGTTGGGGCATTGGTAAAACCAAATGACATGACTAAGAATTTGAAGTGACCATACCAAGTTCTGAAAGCTGTCTTCAGAATGTTACATTCCCTGACTCTAAGCTGATGATAGACTGAGAGATCTATCTTAGAAAAGTAACTAGCTCCCTGAAGTTGGTCAAACAAGTCATCGATTCTAGGAAGTGGATACTTGTTCTTGACTGTGACTTTATTCAACTGACGGTAGTCTATACATATTCTGAAGGAACCGTATTTCTTATGCACGAATAGAATTGGTGTGCCCTACGGAGAAATGCTGGGTCTAATGAACCCCTTATCTATGAGATCTTTCAACTATTCTTTTAACTCTTCGAGTTCTGCAGGTGCCATTCTATATGATGGAATAGATATGGGCTGAGTATCAGGAAGAAGGTCTATTATGATATCAATTTCCCTTTCGAGAGGGACTCTGAAAAGATCCTTGAGAAACACATCTAGAAATTTATATGCTACTAAAACTGACTCAAGATTTGGGGTCTCTGAGCTAGAGTCTTTAACTTGAACGAGATGATAGACACATCCTTTAGATATCATTTTTCTTGCCCTTAAGTAAGAAATAAGCTGACCCCTAAGTGCTGAAGTACCACCCCTCCATTCAAGGACAGGTTCATTTGGAAATTAGAAATGGACAATTTTGTTTCTGCAGTCAACTGAAGCATAGCATGAATAAAGACAATCCATGCCAAGAATGACATCAAAATCTGTCATCTCCAATTCTACTAAGTCTGTTGAAGTGACTTTCTGAGATACCATAACCGAAAAGTTCCTGTATACCCATCGGGCTATGATAGATTTACCTATTGGGGTAGAAACTGAGAAAGGCTCTGCTAGGATTTTGGGACTGACTCCAAATTCAACAACTATATAAGGAGTTACAAATGACAAATAATCTCCTGGATCTAGCAAAGCATAAACATGTAAATGATAAACTTGTAACATACCAGTGACCACATCATAAGAACTTTCCTGATCCTATCGGGACTGAAGTGCATCACCCTGCTGATTCGGGTGAACGGAATGGGATGAGTGATAATTATACTAACCCTGAGAACCTGATTGAGGACAATCTCTAATTCTAAGGCCTGGCTTGCCACACCCGAAAAAAACATCACTACCAGCTCTGCAGACACCCTGATGGTTTTTGCCACATTTCTGACAAAGGAGATTTGTTCGGGCATTGCTAACACTACCCTGTGGTTTAGGGCCTGGTGCCCTATCTTTGTTGCCATCTCTAAATTTTGGCATTGGAGCACTAGCTGAGGACGAAGCTGGAATTAAAGATTTTGAGCAGAGCTGAGAACAATTTCCACTCTCTGACATAGGCTGAGCAAAGTTAAAACTACCCGTTTTAGCTCTCTTAGTCTCCCTCACCTTCTCCTTATTCTTAGCCTCTTCTATTTGCTGAGTATGAACTATAAGCCTGGATATGTCTATCTCCTTAATCAACATTACGGTCCTACACTCCTTGACCACACTGTTAGACACACCAGATACAAACTTACATATCTTAGATCTGCTATCTTCTACCACATGAGGAGCCTATCTATCTAATTGAGTAAACTTGAGAGAATACTTTTTCACTGTCATATTTCCCTGCTTCAGATTTATGAACTCCAAAACCTTAACTTCCCTCAACTCCAGTGGGAAGAACCTATCCAGAAAAATAGTGGTAAACTCCTCCCATTCTATGGGCCCTGCATCTATATCTCTCTCTGCCTTCCACTTCTTGAACCAAGAGTGAGCCATATCCTACAACTGATATGCAGCTAACTCAGTACTCTCACTAGCAGTCACCCCTATAATATCTGTTACTTTATGCACCTAGGTCCTCTTTAGACTTAGACCTTGTAAAAGATGGAGGGTTCATTCGAGTGAAGTCCCCAATTTTAGCTGCAGCAGTATTAGCCACTGGGTTGGCCGTGACGGCAGCTGGGCTTTATTCTAGGCTGCTACTGAATTGTCTAGAGTAGTAAATACAACCCTGAATTCCGCATGGGAGACATGCTCGTCTAGAGAATCTGCTTGAACGGGCTGAGGTACTGACTGATTTCCTATTCTTCTTCCATTCTTCTCGGGAGGCATGTTCTGTAAATAGAAGGAAGAAAAGGATTAGACTGAAAGTTTAACTTGAGCTCATGCTCACTCGAACGATATGAATACTGAAAGAAGGGAGATTTTTCCTAAAACATCTCGTAGCCTCCTGTCCATAAGTGTGGCGTGCTACACACCCATTTACAAGACTTTACTAGACGCAGCTTTCAGACTTCCTAGGACTCTGTTGAGCCTTAGGCTCTGATACCAAGTTTGTAATGCCCCAAGTTTGAACCCCAAACATCATACGATTCTTACAATCTCGAAGGACCACAAGCTAACCCATGACTAGTACCTACTGCAATAACTGAGTAATAATAATGAAATACAGAAGATGGGCTAAAATTATCATAAGGTTCATATCTAAAAATCAAATACTGATAATGAAACTAAAAACTAAACATCTGAAATAATCTAGTCTGATAAGCCTCTACAGATTGAAAATGGATGGACAATCCCCCAACTAACTTTGACTACTGAAAGATGTACTGAAATACTAAAATAATATCTCTGTCCTCGAACTATGAGGACTCACCACTAAGTTTGTTACTGATAGGAGGGGATGCTAAGTACAATTAGGATCCCATGCGTCTGAACTTATAATATAAAACATCATAGCACAAAAGAAAGGTAAGCATCAGTACTTTAATGTACTTATATTCAAAGTGAGGTAGGCTGATATGTAGGGTTCATATTTATTAACAATAACTGGCTGAGTAACATGAGCGTAACTGAATGAGAATACATGCATGAATATATAAACTATAATTGAGATTATATTAACATTGGATACTGAGTTCTGAATACTGATTAACTATTGTCTGAGTTCACTGATAACTGTATTTCTGTTAACTGGGTGACTATTTCTGACAGTCCTGATTCTGTAGAACTAAACTGAATTCTATACTTAGCTAGGTGACTATGTTTGACAGTCCTGATTCTGTAAAATTAAATTGAGTTTTATACTGAAACTGAAACTGTGGGAAGTAATAATCTAATTGACATGCCCCTCTCTGAACTGATTAGGGTCTAACCTGTAACCCCAGCTGGAAGGGTGTCAGTACTTTGACATGGGTAAGGACATGTGTTGAGTCTATCTGATCTGGCAGGTGCTCTGAATGAGAACGATGGTACCCTCAACTGGCACGTAGGACACCTCATCAACTCTCAACTGGCAGGCTGATGTCTCAACCTACTCTGGCTACGTAGTTCTGGAACACAAGGACTGCTTCTAAGGATCACACCCTCTACTAGAAGGTGAGTCCCCATCCTTGGGTTCACTCGATACTGAATCCTACTCCAACTGAATAGACACTGGACTGAATTCTAAACTATACTAGGCTGGACTAAACTGTTACTGATCATGTTAACTGACTGAACTGGACTGAGTCCACTGAGTTTAGCTGAGTTCTGTACTGACTGAATACTACTGATCATGATACTTCAGAGACTATACTGTAACTATTATAGCTCTAGGTCAACAACTAGATTTTTGGGAATTTATACCCCCAGGACTTGATAGCATAAAAAGTAGACATGGCATGACCTTAGAGGCATAATAATACTTGCTTAATAACAATGCATTTAGTTAGACATTTTGTCAAACACTTGATGTACATGAGCTTATGCATAAATGGAATCACATAATAACATGTCTGGCTTTCACTAGTCAATTCACATAAGCATTTTAACAAACACTATGGAGATATAAACTTACACATATGCTAGTATGTCATGATTTTTTTCCCATTAAATTCACTTGAGCAATTTATCACACACTTGTGGAAAGCAATCTATGCACATAATAATAAACGACACATAGTCATCAAAATTTCAATTCCTAATTCACAAATTCAAGGGTTTTAACATGAATTCACATAATACTACACACATATTAATTAATTCCACATGAAACTTGTAATAAACCATGGAGTAGAAACCCAATTAACATTATAATCACGATACACTCAAATCCAACATGGAATTCATGAAATCAATTAACTTGTAGTTTAAAATAGTTTATTGAACTCCAAGGGTGGAATGAACCCTTGGATGAACACTTCACATATCTTGGTATTCAAATTCGTGAGTAGTGATGGAGTGTTCTTGAAGCTTGGTCTTGGAATCAAAAGCCCTAGGGTTTATTCTTGAGAGCAATTTAAGAAAAAGTGAGTGTATTTTTCTTATTGAGGGCTGAATTTAATGTTTTTTGGGGCTGATTAAGGGTGGGAAAATAACCCAAATACCCCTCTGGACGCGGGCTTTTAATGACTAAAAGTGTGCCCAGTGATGCAGAGATCGACGTGCTGCATCGTTGGCATCAATACGATGACCAACGCGCTGCATCGAATTCACATTGGGTCACTGGAATTGCACTGAAAGCTGGGGAAAAATCATCTATTGATGGGATGGGCAACACGACGCGTTGATATCGCATCGACCCACTATTTTGGTCACCCAAACATGGGTCAAACGAGGTTCAAAAAATCTGAAACTCACTCGAAGTGACCTTCTAATATTCCTAATCATGAATTAACCAAAAAATCAATATTTTAAGGTCATAAGGTTCGTAAAATAGGATCTCCAACTTATGAAGGATAAAATAACTCTAAGTATGAATACTTAGCTAAAATTTCTAAGTCTGGGACCCCTTATCAAGCTCTAAAGGACTAAGTTAAACCTAGAATTTTTGTGGGGTCTTACAATATCTCCCCCTTGGGATCATTCATCCTTGAATGAGACTGGTTAAGCTGAGAATACTGAGGCCCTGGATATGATGAGCATCTCGAACCACGAAGGCTCGAGAGACCCCTGTCTCTGCCCAACCCACCAGTGATATTATTCGCTTTGGGCCCAGGCTCACATGGATTTAAAATGCGTCACTAGGGAGTTTGGATTGATTATTTATATACCCAGTATCCCTCCTGTATTTTGTTGATGTGGGATTTCTTCCTAAGTTGGGGTGTTACATACACCCCCCTTATGGACTCAGCGTCCTCGCTGAGATTTGCCCCACTAAATGGGATTTGCCTAGACTCAGGACTGAGGTTTGCCCCACCTTACCAAGATTCTCCTACACTCAGTTTGAACTCTAGCCCACATCAATAGGGATGACGCAGGAATGGCTCTAATACTATCTTTCACGACCTGAGCTAGGCCCTGGCCGCGATGCGTATCCCAAACCATGAAGGCCCGAGAGACCCCTGTCTCTTCCCAACCTACTAGTGATATTTTCCTCTTTAGGACCAGGCCCGCACGACTTTAAAACGTGTCACTAGGGAGTTAGGCTTGCTTACTTATGTACTCAGTATCCCTCTTGTGTTTTATTGATGTGGGACTCCTTCCTAAGTGGGAGTGTTACAAGTTTCCACAGAGCCTCGTAATTTACATAGATGTGATGTAGGTATTGGTATTGATATTGAATAGGGGAGTAGAGAGAGGCTCCATATTCGAGTACACAGGGCGAGAGGACACTAGCTATTTCTTCATAAGCCCTGGTTTTGATCTCAGGCTGGTTGGCATACTTTAGATCCTACTTGCCCATCCACTACAGATCCTACTACAGGTATTATTACCATAGCTACAGAGTTCTTATAGATCTTAGTGGACAACCAAGGGACACTGATGCTTGATTGAGGGTTGTTGAGATCGAGATGACTACACTCTATGAGTAAATGAGATTAGGGGTTCGGACCATATTCAAGCAGGTAGAGGCTAGATTGGAGGCCACATAGAGATCTACACTGTCTGATCTATATGCTAACATCCAGACACATCTTGATGAGTTTAAGAGATGGGTTACAACCCAATTCACAAAGATATATGTGCCAGATCTAGCCCAAATGAGGGAGGATTTTGATATATTATGAGTAAAGGTACACTCTCTCATAAAGAGTCGTATAACAGCCACTCCATCAGTTATAACCCCAGTGGTCCAAATATCATCTCCACGCACACCGAGATAGTTTGATTCCTTCGCATAGGATGATGAGAAGGCCTTAATATTTGGGGCCAAGAGAGGTCACATAGGTGACTTACAGGATCCTGATATACCATATGACCAGGCTGTTAAAAGGGCCAAACATGATTCGATAGAGACTGCAATCGTTGATAGGCAGGTGCATATAAAGCTAGCAGTGGGTGCATCCTCTAATAGAGCACCGCCACCACCACTACCTCCGCCATTTCATATACCCTCATTTAGGGATGCTCACCATATGGATGCTTAATATGTCCCAGGTATGTTCTTACTTCCCTTTGATTTGTATTATTTTTACGCATTGAGGATAGTGCATAATTTTTTAGTTGAGGGTGGGATGTACCATAGCCACCACAGTTTTTTATTGCCGTGCTTCTTTTCCAGTAGTCCACAGTATGGTTTTAGAATTGGCATGTCTAGGATAATTTGTGTAGTATTGTGTTTTGTTTCGTGTTGTAATGTGTTTTTGTGTAATTAGGAAATTTTTAAGTATTTAGGGAAGTAGTAATGTTTTTCATTGATTTTTGAGAAAAATGATACCCCTTTAAGAAATTGTGTTTTAGAACTGTGTGAATGTATGTATGTGTGAACCTTGTGGATCTTCCTATGGCATTAGGATTAGGGACATAATAATCAATTGCTAATAATTACATGAACCTGATAGGTAGTAATTGTAATATTGACTCTGTGTCATGTTATTTGCGAGATACTACATAGTTCCGTTTGTGTGTTGGATTCAAAACTTGCCTGGTTAGTCTTGCCTAGGTTGAAAGAGAGTTGGTTCGGAAAGGATCATAAACCATTTTTTATATCAGTCCACTTTTAGCCTAAATGACCTTCACTATGTGAAATAGTATCCATTGATCCCTGTTTTGAGCCTTATAGCCTATTTTTTCTTGTTTCACCATCCACCTTCCTATATGTGTTATAATGAACCTGTTTTGGCCCTGGTCCTCCTTGGACATTTTGTACCTCAACTCAGGTAAAATGCCTAAGTTGAGGGTGGCTATCATAGGGGTGCATAGTGTAAAATGGGTATGTAGAAGGGTAAAATAAGAGAAAAATTTAGTAGGGCTGGGTGTGGTAGCAAAAGAAAGAGAAATAAAAAAGGAAAAAAATGCAAAAGTGAAAAAAAGAAAAGATAAAAGACCACACCCAACCTGAATGTGCATTAAAAAAGGGAGAAATAAGGGTGGAAATAACGTGAAAAATTGTCTAGTAAGTGAGATACCAAGGTTAATGTAGTGCCAAGAAGGCTTAGTCACTTGATATGTCCATATGTACCATACTAGTGGCCTAGCCTACATTAGAAGCCGAGAAAAATCCTATAGTGATCCTAGCTTGGCTGTCTGAATACTAAGGTAAAGAAAATAAGGGTAAACCTATGGTATTTGATGCACATTGATTAGAACTTCTCTTCTAAGTGTGAGTGTCTCTTGACTGTCCCTATATTGACATGCATTATTGCATATGAGTGAGTGGGACATCCTTGTTGTGAGGGCACATGAGTCATATTTCTAGTCATTTGCTTGTTTTGAGTAGTGTATGTTTTGCGGAAATATTGACTTTTAAGAGTCACCACTTAATTTATTTGAAAAGGAATTAAGAAAATCTTTATACGATACTTTAAATAACCCAAAATAGAAAAATCATTTAAATTTGAAGATTCTGAGTAAGCGATTCCTATTAACATTTTAGGAAGTTTTTTAAGGCACCTAAAATGTCTGCTAACTTACGGTTATCTGGACTGTTTGAAAACTATCTTTGTCTAACTTTGAAAAAGAGAAGTTGGTTTTTGAAAAGAAAGTGATTTTAGGAAAAAATTTGTATAAAGAATAAGTCTTGACGACTTAGTACGGGATTAAACAAAGTCTAAGCAAATGAAAAGCAAAATAAGCACATAAAAGGGGAAAGGGAGAAATTAGAAGATTTAAGCCATTAGGCCTAAACCAATAAATCTGTCCTAAACTAATTTGGGCTTTCAGACAATCATTACCTGTCCTAATCTATATTTTCACGCCCTTTTTGGCCCACAATCTGCTTCACCTGTATTAGAATACGACCTTGGCTTCGAGTCCCCAAATAAATGAATAATGAAATGAAGAAATAAATAAATAATAATAAAAAGACAACAATAAATGAATAAATGAATATAATAAAAATGAGACTTTCGAGTCTTTTCTCCACTTCAAAGATGGGACTTTAGCCCATTCATCTTCTTTTGACTCCTTGTATCCATATGCCACGTGATTGACTTTTGGACCTAGAACTTCTGGCTTGACTCAAAGAGGTGGGCCTCATTGGCCTATTATGAAATGCAAGAGGAGAGGAGTCCATTTGGACTCGAGATATTTTTTGCATGCAAAGAAAAGATAAAGAAATTAGTATATGTTCAAGGCATAATAGTTACATATTTCAAAGCAAAAGAATACATTAAGAATCAATTTTTGAATTACATTGATATGCACACTTGCACACGTATAACAAGAGTGAGAGTCAATAGATAAAATACAAAGCAAAGACATCCACTTGCATGTCTCATGATTTATGTTCATATTAAGAGTGAATAAAGGTAAAAGGAAGAAGGCCATATTCAATGAATTAATGTGAGAAACAAACAACGTAAGTTTGCGAGAGTAAAGGGATGAGGCAACAGGAAAAATACTCATGACTTCTAAAATTGAACAAACATAGACACTAATCCATATAACAAAAGAAAATAAAGGTTAACTTCTCAAGAAAGAGAATCTTTAAATTTCAATAAAGTCGACATTAACGAAAGTTCATACATCTAAATTACAACCAATATTTTATGGAAAAACATGTAACCACCTATGGTTTATATTTCTAAGACATCGTTGATTCTCTTTTGATATTATGAATAAAAGAGAGACATGAATCAAGTCTTTACACATACAAAGAGCACATATAACAATCTGAAGTAAGAAAATAATAATAAAAGTTTAGCATCTCTAAAAGTGAAATATCATTCAACAATCATACTATGCATGACTCGAGAATATCTAAATAATTCTATTTAGCCACAAAAATCCAAACTTTGTCATCATTTTGATAAATTAACAACATGCGCAAAAAAGAAAAAAAAGAGGAATAAACATCTTGGATGGGAAATAAAGCTAGTACTCATCTCTTGTACGAGGATTTTGAAATTCATTAAAATAATTAGCAAGCAAATGACGAATTCTTGACTTAATCAATTACTATTTTTATTAAGGCAAAACAAACAATAATAACTATTTTTCCAACATAAAAGAAACAACTTTACATGCTAATAACAAACATATCCACTAACAATGAATTTAAACATGGCATGAATACGTCTTTTGAGCAAAGATCAAAACTTTGTACATAATCATAAAAGAATAAAGCTAAAAGGCAAAACAATCAATATTAACTATTCTTTTCAACATAAAGGAAATAACTTTACATGCTAAAAATAAACATATTCACCAACAATGAGTTTAGACAAGGCATGAGTACATCTTTTAAGCAAAGATTGAAACTTTATCTATAATGATCAAAAAATAAAGTCAAAAAGGAGAAAAAATCATTATTAACTATTCTTTTCAACATAAAGGAAACAACTGTACATGCTAAAAAATAAATATATCCGCCAACAATGAATTTAAACAAAGCATAAGTACATCTTTTAAGCAAAGATTGAGACTTTATCTATAATAATCAAAGAATAAAGTCAAAAGGGCATGTACAACTATTGCTAACTCATTTTTATACCATGAACATGAAAATAACCATAACATTGATAGCACAACGTCCTATGGCCTTCAAGACCATCTACAACAAACAATTTCGGAAACAAAATTATAACTACGAACTACGAAGAAGAAAAAGATGAAGAAGAAAATGATAATAAAAATAAAAAAAAAGGGAAAGGTGTGTTTACCTTTTTTGGGGCAACAAAACGGGACTACAAGCTTTCTTCGGAGTCTTGATTACCACCGAAAATCTTTCAATTCGAGAACTTCGTTTAGCCCATGAATTTCATGAAAAAGGAATTTTTTTTACTAAAATAAAAACTCTTCTTTGCTCAAAGTTTTTTTTTCCAACCTTGAGAATTTTTTTTCACTAAAAAAATTTTCAACTATTTGCTCAAAAGCTTTTCAATTCTTTGAGACTTGTTTTTTCTACCAAAATAGTGGTAGTATTTATAGGAAAGGATAGGGATCCAATTCTATTAATCTATCAGTGTGGGGAAAGTTTTTTAGGGTTTTTTTGAAATTTAAAAATTGAAGATAAGGTGAGGTGGAAGATAATGTGGGGGAGAAATTGTACAATGTAGTACAATTTTTGAATTTCAAAAATTGAAATTTGGAAAAAGGAAAAAGGTTGGGGGAAATTGTACAATATAGTACAATTTTTGAATTTCAAAATTGGGAAAGGACAAAGTTAGGGGAATTAGTACAATGTAGTACAATTTGAAATTATTTTTTGGTAGGAATTGAGTAGAAGTTATGAGATTTTTTGGAAATTTTGGGGTAATTTAAAATATAACCCTAATTGGGATTTAAAATTTAGCCATAGTTATTTAATTTTGACCAAATTAAAAATCAATTGACGGATTGCATTGAAATTATGACCAATTTTATTTCAATTATGGACAAATCTAATAGATTGGCTAAATTAGATTGAAATTCGATATGAATTAATACTTCTTTTTATCCCGAGTTTCTTGATTTAATAAAATCAAATGCATATTTATCCAAATAAATTATTTTGATAATAAATTATATTAAAATCAAGATTTTAATCATTATATTTATTTTTAAAATAATTCTTAATTAAAATTCAACATTTCATAGAATAAATACTTAAATAATCAAATTATATAATCTCGTATAACTGAACATGATAATATATAATCTCTACTTAAAATGACAAAATTACGTACAAATTTTTTTTTGAATTTTTTTATTTAGATGAAATAAATATTTTAATTTTATTAAAAATTGAAGAAAATCAGGATTAAATTTAGACGTGGAGGAAAAAAATTAGGTGTCAACAACTACCCCCTCCCTTCGGGTAGGGTGGATGCAAGTAACCCTGGGCAAAGGGAGGTTGACGTTCCTAATTTTTGTCCAACCATGAATTCAAATCTGAAAGAGGTTGGCTTTTGCATGAGTTTCATAGAGTTATGACCGGACCTTGGTATTAGGTTTCTTACATATCTTAGGTGATATGAGAATTTAGGCCACTTGTAGTTCATAAAGTTTGATGTGAAACACGATTTCCAAAAAATCATAAGCTATCTCGATTTTGGAGTTTTGATGAAACCGAAAAACTGAGGAGTGGAGGGATTTGGGGGGAAGGTTGAAATGCAGTCGAGGTTTCTACATAGATCACAACCTACATATCCCTAAAACTGACGTAATCAAACTGCTTGTAGTTCAACTCGATCGGTAGAAAAGATAGTCTTTTATTTTAGACGATCTTTGGCTCGGGTGAGTGACAAGTTGATCGAGTTGCAGAAAAGAGGCTTGTAACCTCTTAACCATGAATATGGGATATTTTATATCTATATGAAAGAACTTACCTGGATATAATTTCCAAAACTCTAGGTGAACTATCACTCAAATTTGAAAGAAAGAGAAATTTACCCTCAGTATGAGTTTAGAAATATACCGAAGGTGAAGATGAAACCAAAATATCCCAAAATACTCATATTCCTTCTAACAGGGGTGTGGTTGGATGGTGGTGGCGATCATCCTTTAGCTCACATCCAAAGAGTTTGACGCCCCTCTTTAGACTATGTCCCATTTTGCTGCTAAGAAAGAGTTCCACGTTGTGCTACGTCCTATCTGGAGTTTTCAGCACCCATGGTTTTGATTTGAGATTTTCACCCTCTCGGATGCTCTCGACAATGTTTCAAACAAAAAGTGTTTGTGCTAAACATAATTCACGGAAGAGGTATGTAGTCTTTTACCATATCTCCACGTGGATTATCGCCTGAAAAATGAAGTCATCCTTTCGTGTACCTATTTGGAAGGAAATAACTTGCAACAACAGACATAACAACCCTCTTGGTTGTTGCATACTTATCTCATTTTTTGAGTGAATATGTCTTCAAAGTTGGGTGACCCTTTTGGAAACCGACGACACTTTATGTATAACGATCCCTGCAATCATGTAATCTTGTATTGATGTGGTAAACCCTTTTGAGTAACCTATAATGCTTGTTGTATGATAATATTTTTGGTTATTTCCAATAACTCTTTGCATATGATCTAAGGTAAGTCTTGCACATCTTTTGTATCGATACGACTTATAGATTTCCATTGAATTGTCAGTCTTTGGATAATCTTGTGCATTATTTGATGTTGGATATGAGGCAACTTATAGATATCCTTTGAATTACTAGACCTTAGGTAATCCTACATATTATCCAACCTTGGATAAGAGATGGCTTACAGATACCCCTCCAATCACTAGTTCTCAGGTATTCTCGCACATCATCCGACCTTAGATACAATATGACTTATGGATATCTCTCAAATTGGTAGTCTTTGGGTAATCCTACACATAATTGATCTTGGATATGCCGCAGATTATAGAGAACCCTTGGACTTATCAATTTGATAATCTCACATATTCTCCGGTAAGGATTTAGTTGTGACTTATGGATAACCTTCGGACTATCAATTTTCGGGTAACCTTGCACACTATTCGATTAGAATATTGTTGCGTCTTATGATGACCTATGGGCTATCAACTCAGAGGTAATCTTGAACACTATCCAATTTCAAATAATATGACTTATAGATGATCCTCAAATTGACAATTTCAAGGAAATCTCATATGTCATTCGCTTTCAGATAGCGACTTACAGACGTCCCTTCGAATCATATGCGTTTGATAAATTTAGATACTGATTCATAAAATGATGAGATATCCTCGACGTCAGCGTATTCTATCTCGTGTGTCAACAAATATTAGAAGCTAATGATATCCTCAACACCAGCATATGCTATCTCGCGTGTCAATATATATTAGATGCTGATGATATCCTCGACGCCAACGTATGCTATCTCATGTGTCAACAGATATTAGATACTGTGATATCCTCGACGCCAGTGTATGCTATCTCACGTGTCGACAAATATTAGATGCTAATGATATCCTCGACGCCAGTGTATGCTATCTTGCGTGTCAATAGATATTAAATATTGATTATATCCTCGACGCCAGTGTATGCTATCTCACATGTCAACAAATATTGAATGCCGATGATATCCTCGACGCCAGTGTATGCTATCTCACGTGTCAACAGATATTAAATACTGATGATACCTTCGACGCCAACGTATGATATCTCGCACGTTATCAGATATTTAATGTAGATGGTAGCCTCGACGCCAGCGTATGATATCTCAAACGTCATCAACTATTTAATACAGATGATACCCTCAATACCAGTGTATGATATCTTGTGCGTCATCATATATTTAATGCAGATGATACCCTTGAGGCCAGTGTATGATATCTCTTGCGTCATCAGATACTTAATACAGATGATATCCTCGACGCCAACGTATGATATCTTGTGTATCATCAGATATTTAATGCAGATGATACCCTCGCCACCAGCGTATGATATCTCGCGCGTCATCAGATATTTAAAGCGGATGATATCCTCAATTCCAGCATATGATATCTCACACGTCATTAGATATTTAATGTGGATGATATACTTGGCGTCAGCTTATGATATCTCGCGAGCCATCAAATATTTAGTGCAGATGATATTCTCGATGCTAGGGTATGATATCTCACGCGTTATCATATATTTAATGCAGATGATATCCTCGACGCCAGTATATAATATCTCGCGCATCATCAAATATTTAATGAAAATAATATCCTCGATGCTAGCGTATGATATCTCGTGCATCATCAGATATTTAATGCGGATGATATCCTTGATTCCATCGTATGATATCTCGCGTTTCATCATATATTCAATGTAAATAATACCCTCGATGCCAACGAATGTATCTCGTGCGTCATCAAATATTTAATGAAGATGATACCCTCGACGCCAGTTTATGATATCTCGTGCATCATCATATATTTAATGTAGATGATATCCTCAATGCCAGCATATGATATCTCACGCGTCATAAGATATTTAATGCAATGGCCTTCTTGGCGATGAAAATATTACGCAATGACCCTTTTGGCAATGAAAATGATATGCAATGGCCTTTATGGCGATGAAAATGATATGCAATGGCCCTTTTGATGATGAAAATAAGATGGAATGACCCTCTTGGCAATGAAGATGATTTCGCCTGAATTTGTTTGTCTGCATTTTTGCTTTATATGTGTATCTATACTCAAGGTAGACAATCAGTAGACACAAAGTCGCTTTTGCTGTCGACCACATTCAAGCTTTATGATAGTTTAATGACAAACACTGAGCATCATAATTTGAATAAATTAATCTGCTATTCATCCTCTTTTTGAAGAAGTATTTAAATAGCAGACCAACCAGAGGTAAATGAATGGGTAAAATCCCTTTCTGGAGCATTCAAATACCGTTCTTTTCACTTTAATGAATTTTGTGGAAGAATTTCCACTCTTCTTCCTATTGATTGATCCTTTTAATTATTGTATTTACTATGCCGACTCCTTTGAATGCACCTGCGATCAAAGTAAATATTTAATAGACACAAAATTGCTTATGCTAGCGACTGCTTTTATATAAAGAATTCTAAATACAATATTCATAAAGAAGATAAGGCGTCTTTGTTTGTCCTTCATAGATAATTTAAAAGGTCCTCGATAAATGGGTATTAAACCCATATTTGGGGCTACCCGAAAATACCATTCTTGAGCATCATATTCTCTGGTGTGGATCCCAACTTGCTCGGGGATTTTTGAAAAAGACTCTCATTTTTGTGTATTGATCCCTGCATCCACAAAAAAATGATTAGCTTTGAGTAAAACTACTCCGTGATGACCTCTTTCGCTCCTCGGTTTGCTCCTCACCATCTTTCAGGTGCTCTATCATGTTGGTACCTCCACCCCGACTCCCTGTTCCAATAGACGCTTAGGCAATCACTAAGTCAACGATTTGTATAGATTTTTGAAAGTAGTCTTAATTTTAGAAAATAGTTTTGAAAGTTTTTGTAAAAGCTTTAGAAAATCTCTGCCAGTCATGTCATGTACTATCTTAACAAACGTCTTCCTCTTGGTTTTGACTATATTAGATGAAGGATTTCCAAAACTTATTATCATTGTTGAAAGGTTCTTCAAAAAGT
The DNA here is from genome assembly GCA_030864215.1 of Capsicum pubescens. Taxonomy (NCBI): domain Eukaryota; kingdom Viridiplantae; phylum Streptophyta; class Magnoliopsida; order Solanales; family Solanaceae; genus Capsicum; species Capsicum pubescens. The sequence continues at coordinate 49,417,839 of CM061543.1, read as the reverse complement.
TCTGTCATAGCTGGAGATTGAGTCTACCTAGACTTTGTCGCAGCTGGTGACTTTAAAAGTTTGACTTTGACCTATGGTGCTGGGAAATTTGAAATATATTCTAGTGTTTGGTGGAGATTTTGAGGCCTTCCTCAAAATTTTCTGCCCCAGTTTAGAGTTGTTTGATACGATATCAACTCAAGAGGATCCGAAACCTTTGTTGGTCTTTGTTCTCTTTGTTGGATGATTATATTCCTCTTGTGAATTTTTGAGATCCCTTCTAAAAAATTCTTCCCCGGTTTTCATTTCCTGGGGTTACTCGACTGAGCCATTAGGGCACCTACGTATCCCGTTGAAGCAGAAATCAGGTCAAACGTAGTTTAGGACTACGCTAGGGACATATAGAAAAATCTAAAGGGTTGACCGAAGAAGACGACATAGGCTGCCTTCGTATCTCATTCTTGAGAATTCAGGTCATCATGTAGTTCATACATAAAAGAAAAGGATAAATTATCCAAAGGGGTTCACCGAAGCTGACATAGGCCGCCAACGTATCCCTTTCTTGGGAATTCAGGTCAAACGTAGTTCGTACATAAAAGGAAAGGATAAATTTTTCTAAGGGGGTTGACTGAAGCCGACATAGGCCTCCTACGTATCCCTTTCTTGGGAATTCAAGTCAAATGTAGTCGTACATAAAAAGAAGGGATTCTAGGAAATTACAAATAAAAAAACAAATACTATTATAAAGGCGATTACAAATATATCAAGGAAACAAAAACTAAAACATCCTTCAAACATAGTATCTTTTTACCGCATTAAAATTGATTGTTTCGATACACTCTTGACCATCCATCTTAGGTAGGATTAGGGATCCTCCAGGTTGGGCTTCTTTCAGTTTTTAAATTCCCCTGTATCTTCCACTAACTGCTCCTCATCACTTTCTTTCCGTTCATTATCATTCTCTTTGCTTTGTTCATCTAACCCTTGACATGACATGACATTGGCAAGTTTTTAAATTATTACTACCAAAATAAACCATGTTAGATGATAACAAGATAATAATATAATCATATTTCAAAATAACTTCTTAGATAAAGGGAGGCCTTTTGGAAAATAAATAAAAACTATGACTTATAATCTGCGCAAATGCGGGCCCATGCATTTTTGAAAACTGTAAAATATGAAATGAAAATTTGAGACATAAAAGGGTGGATCACGGGGCCTCTTTCGGATCATCACCAATTTTAAAAACTACTAGTAATTACCCTTTCATATACCACGACGGGCGACGGATTATGAGCGGAGTGGAAGTCCAATTTTGCAAAGCCTCTCCTGGTTCAACCTTTTTCACCCCATTGTACTTCGGGAAATATTTTGGTGCAACATTGCACCCCTCGAACAGATTTCTTATCCCATCCCTAAGACCATCATCTTTTGACATCTCGCGCACAAGAAATGACATCTCGGGCGACGGTTTGGACAGACTTATCTTTGACTTATATTCAACCTCATCTTCCTTTCTTGGATGGTACCCTATCCCACGCTTAAATGCTTTTTATGGGGCCATAATGGGATCAATAATTCCTTTCAAATTCTTACTCAAGATACTCAAGGCATCCATAACTTTCTCTATCTTTTCCACTACTTCTATCTTTTTGGAATTTTGTGAATCCATCATAGTAATAGTCTTTCTAGATACCCATTCTCCTGCTATTTTAGTCATTCTTATCGTGGCTACCTCATGATTAGGAAATGGATTACTGGTGATATTTTGTGTCGGCGCCTGAAGAGTGATGATCTTATGATCAATCAAGTCTTGGATATTGTGTTTCAGATTGATGCAATCTTCAATATTATGCCCGTGTTCTCCTGAATGATATGCGCAGACTTGATCGACCTGTAAAAATCAAGAATTGAGGTTGGTAAGCTTTGGTGTAATAGTCCTTAAATAACCAGCTTTCATCAATCTTCCAAAGAGCTGGGTATGACTTTCAGCCAATGAGGTGAATTTTCTTGGAGGTTTCTTTTCGAGGTTTAGACGTGGGGGTCATATTGGTTTTGATTAGTGGGAGGAGGTATGTGATGATAGTTTGGAGGCGGTTGGACGTTTATTCAATTATTTGGAAGAGTATCTTGAACATGAGACTGATTATTTGGCTACGGAACTTGGTACTGGGGTAACATATTTGAAAGTGGAGCTTAGTATTGGGATTGGATATTTGGAATTAGAGCTTGGTACTGGGATTGAATATTTAGGAGTAGAGCTTGGTATTGGGATTGGATATTTGGAAATAGAGCTTGGTACTGAGATTGAATATTTGGGAGTAGAGCTTGGTATTGGGATTGGATATTTGGAAATGGAGCTTGGTACTAGGATTGGATATTTGGAAGTGGAGCTTGGTTTTGAGGACGAAAGGAAGTTGGGTGGTGGGTGGGGAGGAAATTAAGAAAATATTGTGGAATTCGAGAGTAGTTTGGTGGAATATGAGAGGAATTTTGCGGATTTAAAAATGAATTTTGTGGATTCGGAAGTGGATTTTATGGATTCAGAGGTGGATTTTGGGATTCAGGTATGGACTTTGCGGATTTGGGAGCGGGTTTTGTGGGGCTAGGGATGGATTTTGTGGATGCTAAGCATCTAGGTTAAATTCTCGATTGGTGTTTTGGACAAGTTCAGGAGCGAAAATGTATGACGTATTATTTGGATGATCCTCGAAAATAGGCATACTGAGGGGAAGGATCTAGAGTGGAGGCCCATGTCTTCCTAGGGCAAGAGCGTTGATAGTGGTGGCCAGGTTAGCCAAGTCTCTAGTATGGTTCATTTCTTCCCGAAGCATTTTCAACTTTCTGGCGAGTTCAGCAATCATCTCATTTTGTTCCGCTATTACATTGTCCCTGATGGCCAATGCATTTTTTTCATCACTTCCCGTCATGTTTGAATGATGGTTAGGGGATGGGATCTTATGCGCTTATGATCGGGTGAAGTAAGGATATTCTGCCAGCATATTTCAACGCGGAGTAATTTTCTGTTATCTGTAAAGTAAAATAACTCAAAGGCAGATGTGTTAGTTCCCATATGTGATAAATAATGCAAGATATTTGACAAGAAGTAACCACATAGAGTTGTTTTCCTAATAGGCAAACTGCTCCACGAGAGCATAGTGAATAAATTTGTCTTTGATTCAAACAAACGCACATAAACACATAAGGCAGTTATATCACATAAAAACATTATAATAACGTGTATTCTAACTGGGGTGACCCTTTAGAGTCAAGGGTTTAGGCCTAACGAATTTTGAAGAAAATATACACCTTTTTAAAGCCAATCCATTATCACCCAAAAACCTCCACAGGTATACATAAGTGGCATCAATGCCTACAAAAGTTGCACAAAAGTGCTACAATCTTTAGGAAAAGGAAAAATAACATGAGAAAAAAGATAATGTCCCGCGTAGAGATAGGAAATACTAGCTCCTGAATGCTCTTCTATCGGCCTTCTCCCTCTTAGCTTTGTCCTGTCACTGGCGAAATCTGTTGATGATCAAGCGATTTCCGTATAACTGTGCTCTAGATGCAACCGTTCGAATAGATCAATTTCTTGATTGGCTTGCTTCAATTCCTCCCTCATTGGCGTATGATTGAGGCGTCCTTACACAAAGTAAGAAAAACAAGCCTTCTCCCACCCCCAAAGGATAATATATTGGATTAAACAAACATATATTTCTTCAACACATAAATATGATTCGTCTGTAATTGACTTGGGGTCAATAAAAGCAGGGAAAGTTTTCTAATAGGCCCATACCCCCTTCGGGTATTGGGTCGTCCTAGGATTATGCTTAAAAGGGTTTTGGTTTAGCACTGTCCTAGGTGTCTAGAAGGGGTTTGAACTAGGTTCCAAGTAGAATACTTGAGTTTGAAAATACGAACAACCATCAGACGCCTCACATGCTAATAAACCATCGTATTTACAACACTTTATTTGGAGTTGAACAACAGGGGCCGAGACATCCATGAAACCCCAAAACAATTTATTAAATCCATCAAACCCCAAAACAATTTCGACTCCTTGTATCCAGATGCCGCGTGATCGACTTTTGGACCTAGTCAAAGTCAATCTTTAGAAATCACTAGCTGCGGCAAAGTCTAGATAGACTAAATCTCTTGCTATGATGCGATTTTTTGAAGAAACCCTCCACAAAAAAGGATGAGTTTTGGAAACCTCTGATAGATGTCGAGTGTAGCTGAACCACTGGAAGAAGACGTTCGTAGAGCTAGTACATGACATGACTGGCAGAGACTTTCTAAAAGATCTTACAAGATTTTTTGAAACTAGTTTCTAAAAAGTAAGACTACTTTTGAAAATCTATACAAATATTTTTACTTAGTAATTGCCTAAGTATCTATTGAAACGAGGAGTCAGGGTGGAAGTCCCAACAAGACGAATTAACCAAAATATGGCGAGGAGCAAATCAAGGATCGAAGGAGGTCAACACAGAGTAGTTTCACTCAAACTAATTATTTTTTGTGGATGCAGGGATCAATATACAAAATGAGAGTCTCTTTTAAAAATCTCCGACCAAGTTGGGAGACACACCAGAGCATTAATGCTCAAGAACGGTATTTTTGGGTTGCCCCAAAAATGGGTTTAATACCCATTTATCGAGGACTTTTTGAATTGTCTATCTCATTTCTTGAGATCATGAAGGACAAACAAAGGTGTCTTATCCTCTTTATGAATATTGTATTTAGAAGTTTTCTAAAATTAGTCGCATGCAAAAGAGACTTTTTGTTTACTATATATTACCTTGAGCGTAGGTACATTCAATAGAGTTGGCATAATAAATATAAAAATCAAAGGATCACTCAATAGGAAGAAGAGAGGAAATTTTTCCTCAAAATTCATTAAAGAAAAAGAACGGTATTTGAGTAACCCTAAAAAGGGGATTTTACCCATTCATTTATATCTTGTACATATAAAAAGTAGAATGCAGATAAGCAGACTCAAGTGAAACTATTTTCAAATCACCGGACGAACTATTTCATATCATTGCCAAGAGGGCCATTTCATATCATTGCCAAGAGGGCCATTTCATGCTATGCCGAATGGGCCATTTCATATCATTCCATTGCCAAGAGGTCCATTCCAAAAGGGCCATTTTATTCCATTTCCAAGAGGGTCATTTCATATCATCACCGAGAGGGCCATTTCATATCATCGCCGAGAGGTCTATTTCATATCATCGCTGATAGGGCCATTTCATGCCATCGCCAAGAGGGCCATTTCATATCATCGCCAAGAGGGCCATTCAATATCTGTTGATACATGAGACATAAACGCTGGTGTCGAGGATATCATCATCATGAAATATCTATCGACACGTGATATATAAACGCTGGCGTCGAGGATATCATCAACATTTAGTATCTGTTGACACATGAGATATAACATTTAATATCTATTGACACGTGAGACATAAAATCTGGCATCGAGGATATCATCATCATTTCATATCTATTGAAATGTGAGACATAAATACTGGCATCGAGGATATCATCAGCATTTTATATCTGTTGACACGCGAGACAGAAATGCTGGCGTCAAGGATATCATCTGCATTTCATATTTGATGATACGTAAGACATAAACGCTGGCATCGAGGATATCATCAGCATGCAATATCTATTGACACATGAGACACAAATGCTGGCATAGAGGATATCTCATCATTTTATGAATCAACATCTGAATGCATCAAGAGCATGTGATTTGAAGGGACGTCTTTAAGTCGCTATATAAAGACTAGTGATATATGATATTTCCTAGAAATTGACAATTTTAGGGTCATATATAAGTCATATTATTTGAAAGAGGATAGCATGTAAGATTACCTATGAGTTGATAGCCCATAGGTCATCCGTAAGTCACAATGACATCCTAACCGGATAGTGTGTAAGGTTACCCAAAAATTGGTAGTCCAAAGGTTATCCATAAGTTGCAACTAAATCCTTACCGAAGAATATGCAAGATTATAAAATTGATAAGTACAAGGGTTCTCTATAAGCCGCGTCATATCCAAGATCTATTATGTGCAGAATTACCCAAGACTAGCAATTTGAGAGATATCTATAAGTCATATTGTATTCAAGGTCGGATGATGTGCAGGAATACCTAAGAGCTAGAGATTGGAGGGATATCTGTAAGTCATCTCTTATACAAGGTCAGATAATGTGCAGGATCACCTAGAAGCTAGCAATTCAAAGGATATCTATAAGTCGCCTCATATCCAACATCAAATAATGCGCGAGATTATCCATTGATTGATAATTCAAGGGAAATCTATAAGTCGTATCGATAAAAAAGAAGTGGAAGACTTACCCGAGATCATATACAAAGAATTATTGGCAATAACCGGAGAGGTTATCATACAACCATCATTATAAGTGGCCAAAGGGTTGCCGCATCAGCATAAGATTACACGGTTGTAGGGACCGTTCTGTATAAAGTGTCGTCGGTGTCCAAAAGAGACACCCTACTTTAAAAACATATTCAACCGATAAATAAGATAATTATACAACAACCAGGAGGGTTGTCGTGTCTTTCATTGCAAGTTATTTCCTTCTAAACGAGCATATAAAATGATGATTTCACTTTTTAGGCAACAACTCACATGGAGATATGGTAAAAGACTACATACCTCTTTCGTGAATTATGTTTAGCACTAACACTTTTTGTTTGAAACATTGTCAAGAGCATTCGAGTGGGTGAAAATCTCAAATCAAACCACAGGTGCGGAAAACTCCAAATAGGACACATCACAACGTGGAACTCTTTCTTAGCACCAAAATGAGACGTAGTCTAGAGAGGGACGTCAAACTCTTTAGACGTGAGCTAAAGGATGATCGCCACCGCCAATCAAAGTACACCCCTGTTAGAAGGCATGTGGGTATTTTGGGATATTTCAGTTTCAGCTTCACCTTTGGGATATTTCTAAACTCATGCCGAGGGTAACCTTCTCTTTCTTTCAAATTCGGGTGGCAACACACTTAGAGTTTTGGAAATTATGTCTAGGTAAGTCCTTTACTATGGATGTGAAGGACCCCACATTCATGGTTAAGAGGTTACAAACTTATTTTCCGCAACTCGATCAACTTGTCACTCATTTCGAGCAAAAGATGGTATGAAATAAAAGACTATCTTTTCTACCGATTGAGTCAAGCTACAGGTAGTATGATTCCTTGAGTCTAGAGGATATATAGGCTGGGCTCTATGTAGAAAACTCAATTTCATTCTAACCTCCCCCCAAATCCCTTTATTCTCTAGCTTCTCGGTTTCATCAAAAACTCTAAAACCGAGATAGCTTGTGAATTTTCTTAAAAATAATGCTTAAAATCAATCTTTATGAACTACAAGTGGCCTGAATTCTCATGTAACCTAAGATATATAGGAAAGCTGATACCGAGGTCCGGCCATAACTCTATGAAACTTATACGAAAACTAACCTCTTTCAGATTCGAATTTGTGGTCGGACAAAAAATAAGGAACGTCAACCTCCCTTTGCCCAGGGTTACTAACATCCACCCTACCCAAAGGGAGGGGGCAGTTGTTGACACCTAATTTTTGCCCTCCACAATCAAGTTTAATCCCGAGTTTCTTCGATTTCCAAATAAATCACAACAAATATTTTATCCAAATAAATATAATTTAAAATATTTATTTGGGATAAATTTGTCATTTTAGTAATAATGATATATTTTCGTATTTACATCTACGAGAGTGTATAAATTTGTTTATTTAAATGAACATTTTTTATTAAAATTAGACGTCTATTGATTAATCCAAATGGATGAAGTCTTGATTTTAAATATAATTTGTTCTTAAAATATTTTATTTGGAGGAATATTTATTTGATTTTTATCAAATCAAGAAACTTAAGGTTAGTTTGTTACTTAATTCGTGTTAGATTGCGATTCAATTTAGCGAACTAATTAAATATGACCTCAATTGAAATCAAATTAGCCCCAATTGTAATGCAATTGACCAATGGATATTCAATTTGGTTAGATTTAAATAAGTCTCCTAAATTGTAATTCAATCTTAATCCCCAAAAAATTACCGTTTCCTAATTGAAATTATTTTAATCCAATTAAATTTAATTAGAGTTATTTTTAATCCCATTAAATTTAATTATAGTTATTATAATCTAATTAAATTTAATTAGGGTTATTTAATAAACCCAATTAGATTTAATTGGGGTTATTAAATAACCCCCCAATCAACCCCAATTTCGGCCCAAAACCTTCACAAGACCCAACCCGCCAGAGTCCCAAAATCCTCAGCCCAATTACACTAACATTAAAACCACATCTAGCAGCCCATTCCTAAATTTTATCCCGAATTGACCCATACCCAAATCAGCCCAATTAACCAATACCCGACCCACCTTTTGTTTCCTTCTTCAATCACAGCACGCACGTACATCAACAACGAACAACAACAATAGCAAACAGTGAATAACAACGACAACAATGAAACAGGTCAGCCAGCACCGACCCGACCCCAAACCCAGCTTCATCCGTAACGGCGATACTTGACCCAGCGCTGTGCGCACACATCTCACATTTGGTTCATACGAAGAGGGCTTAATAATGTTCTAGAAACATGACTAGGTGTCTCCTACAATGTTTAAATCCCTAGAATTTTGGATTAAAGGGTACGTATTCATACTTTTGTGGAGAAATTTCATTGGCTTTGGGTGAATTTCCATTATTTTTTCATTCCTATTTGTTGAAACCAATTTGAAATTCTTCAAAGAATCCAAAATTGGTACAAGGTTGAGCAAATTTTGTTACCATTCCGAAAATCCAAAAATACCCTTTGAAAATTTTCCCCAAATTACCCTTAAATTTGTTTTTCCCACATCGACAGAAGCAATTTCATCCCCTAAAATTTATTTTCTATATAAAGCTCCTTTGAGAGCAAAAAGAAGTGGGCCATGAAGGTTGAAAAACTAGATCAAGCAAATTTTTTTATTTTTAGGTAAAAAATATTTTGGAAAAGATCGTCGGAATAGCGGCGAAGATCTTCGGTGGCGATCGAAATCCCGACGATAGATCGTTGTCCTATTTTGCTTCACCAAAAGAGGTAAACACTTTTTCTATTTTAACTTCCGTTATGGTTTTCTTTTTCTTCCTCATCCCTTTCTTTATAATAGTCGTAGTAGTTTTTGATTAAGTATGTTATTTGCTGGGAGTAGCTGTAGAGGTCCTGTGATGGCCATAGGATTTGTTTAACTGTTGTTACGTTATCTCAGTATTTGCTCCATAGTCAAGTTTGTATAATTCTGATTTTGCCATTTTGAACTTCTTGTCGCATATTGATCTCACTGATTAGATGTTGATCCCCTTTTAGCACATATCGCCAACATTCTCTATTTTTTGTTTGTTATAAAGCTCGGATTTTTTCTTCATCCAAGAGTTTTTGACTTCATCAATTTGTTGTTTTAGCTTGAATTGTTACCTGCCTTGATTTAACTGAGGTTTTTAGGTCATGTCATTCACTATTAAGTTACCTTTTTTTTCTGTAATACATTTTCTGGTTCACATGTTTAGTTATAGACTCACTGTTTTTGTTTCGAAATGTTGTTCGGCGTAATTTGATTGAAGTTTTAAGTCATTCGGTCATTTTCAAATTATCTCCTTCCTATAATGTGTTTCTTGATTTACTATTTTAGTACAGATGCTCTATTTGAGTCTGAGGATATTCTATCGCGCTTTGTTAAGCTTCAAACTACGGGTTTTGATTAGCGATCTACTAGGAAAATTTTATAAAGTAAATCTCTGTCTCCATTTTGGATAGTTAAATTGATCCGTCAAATGTCTCACATTTCTTTCATCTATGGTAACATAAGAAATATCATATAGTCTTGGTGTTGATTGTTTTAATTGAAGTGCACAACTTCATTTTGATTTTAGTGTTGGGAAAATTTGATAGTTCTTAGTTCAAGTGAGACCTTCCTTGATTTCATTGATTGAATGGCCTTGAACCCTCTATAATATAAGAGAAAAGATGTGGAACAAATCTATTTTGATTTATCTGTAGCGTAAATTTATTTATTCATTTTTTAGAAATTATCTTTAAGTGAGACGTGGTTACCAACATAGTGTAAGTTGTTTGTGAATATGTTTTTGTGGTGGTTTTTTTTAGAATAAGAAATTTACTCCTTATCAGTTCTGTGTTTTGGTGGAATGTTTTGATGGCCTATTAATAAAATTTTCTCATTTTCTGTATATTCCTTTCATTGGTAAGAACTTAAAGATATCTGTTTGTCACAGAGGGAACAAATTGAGATTTATTATTAATGTAAGGTCCTCCAACATGTTGCAGCATTTCTATACTTTAGTAAATAAAAGTAATATCATATCTCACACTCTCTTCAATGACCATCACATCAAATTAGAAAGAGCCATACCCCTTTTACTAGAATTCTCTCATGTATATGCATACCTCCATGCCAAAGTTGCTAGGGTGTGATATGTCATACTCTTTGTGATCTCTATATTAAAAGTTCAAAACTAGTTAGACACAGTTACATGTTATAAGTTCATTAATCTTGTAGCTAAGTTTTCTTTTACGCTTGAGTATCGAAGTAGTGACTTTCGAAAGCTTTGAATTTTCTTATCTTTCTTTGTTTTAAAAATAATTTATTTTTATGAACACGTATTAATTCACATATATTTTCTTCGTATGAACCCGCCTTCAAGTCCAAATAGACTCTTTCTCGTAGTTGCATTATCGACGTGAGCCATTGGGGCTCCTCTCTCCTGAGTCAATCCCGAAGATAATCTCATAATACAAATGCAAGGAGTCGAAAGAAGAAGAAATGGGTTAAAGTCCATCTTTGAAGTGGACAAGAGACTTGAAAGTCCCATTTTTTGTTTATTTGTTTATTTAGTCATTTATTGTTTTCTTTATTTATTTCTTTTCATTATTCATTCATTTTGGGCCTTGAAGCCAAAGTAGTAAATTTAATACGGGTGGAGCAGATTTTAGGCCAACGAACCTGAAAAATAGTTTAGGACAGGTTACGGGCCAGGGCCCAATGATTAGATTAGGACAGGTGCAAGTGGGCCGAAAGTGCAATTAAATTTGGGCCCAATGGCCTAAATCTTTTACTTTCTCCTCCCTCCCCCTTTTGTGTTTATTTGCTTATTAGTTTTATTTAGACTTAGTTAAAATTCCTACTAAATCACCTAAATCTATTTTACACAAGTCTTTGCTAAAAATCGATCACTTTTCAATAAATCAATCTTTTTTTGAAGTTAGTCAAAAGATGTTTTCAAACAATTCGGATAACCGCAAGTTCGCGGACGTTTTTGGTACCTAAAACCTTTCTGAAACATTAATAGGAACCGCTTACTCAGAATCTCTAACTTAAATGATTTTTCTATTTTGAATCATCTCAGTATCGAAAAAAGTTTCTTAATTCATTTTCAAAATTAAGTGGCGACTTTCTGAAAAAGTCAAAATTTCCACAAAATAGTGTGCAGATGAATAAATAATGTCTGGTCTGTCGCAAAAAATTTACAATCTGTTGTAAATTATGGATTATTTGTTGCGACAGATAGACCATATGTTGGAGGAGATGTTTTGATTTTTTCCAACAGCTGATTCATCAGTTGTAACAGATGGAGATTTTGATTCATCAGCTATTTTGAATGTGTTAAGATAAAAAAAGTCACGACTTTTCACATCTCTTTTTTAATAGTCATCACATGCGTGCAGATGAATAAACAACACTGTAGTGTCTTTTATAGGGTAGGAAGAATAAGGTGTGTGCAATGGATCCACTTTCATGCGTGGGAGTTATGTATTATTGATCAGTCTACCACGACAGACACACATAAAGTGCAATGATTTTGTGAATGCAGTTTTTTATCGATTAGACACTGATCCTTCAAATAAGATCCTGCATTGTACAGTTTAGTTTGATAGGCGTGAACTGATAAGGCCGAAGGGTTCCAAGATGGTGGTGTTGATACCCTATTATAATTTAATGACAGTCTACACTCATGTTTTTGTGTCAAGATTGGGGAAGGGTTCAAGTTTGTGGCGGCAGTGTAAATATCCAATAGTGATTGGACCGGTTTTAATGGCTCAATGGACTTCTTGAAAGGCCTCCGAAGCCTCGTACTGCAGCAAACACCGATGGAACCAATAGAAATTATCCTGGTCCAAATTTATATAGGTGGGTTACTGGAGGAGACTATTATACAGCAGTAGGTACTTGGGAGAATACCTGTGCAGGAAGGGGGAGGTTGAAAAGGCCATATATCATCTCAGGCTTTGTTTAAGAGGAAACACAAGGTAGGAAGGAAAGTGTAGCAGAATTGGCTGATGAAAATGACATTAAAAATGAAAAAATTGGATGAGCTGTGAATGTGAAAGCGTATCCAAAAATGAAAATCCATCAGTCGTTAAAGTAAAAGAAGAATGGTCAACAGGACTGGAGCTGGACACTTTGCGAGAGAATGCAACTAGTGAGCATGTCCTCAATGAAGACTTTCACAAAGTGCAGGACCAGAACTCTAAGGAAGAAGTTTCGCGAGCATAGGAAATTGATACGATTGTCGGTCAGTTGAAACCTGAACCAACTACTTCTAAATTAAAAATATGGGATCAAGCCAAGGTGGAAATTTCTCAAGTTAAACTTGCATCCCATGCCTTCTGTTTATGGCTCTGTTCAGGTCAAAGGCAATGAAAACAACAAGGCATGGGATTTCTGCCCAACTTCAGACCTTTTTGTTCCTGCTACCATCGACCTGAACAGAGCCATAAACAGGAGGCATGGGATGCAAGTTTAACTTAAGAAATTTCCACATTGGCTTGATCCCGTATTTTTAATTTAGGAGTAGTTGGTTCAGGTTTCAACTGACTGACAATCGTATCAATTTCTTGTGCTCGGGAAACTTCTTCCTTAGAGTTCTGGTCCTGCACTTTGTGAGAGTCTTCATTGAGGCCACGATCACTGATTGCATTCTTTAGCAAAGTGTCCAGCTTCAGTCCTGTTGACCATTCTTTTTTTCAACAACTGATGGATTTTTATATTTGGATACACTTCCACATTTGAAGCTCATCCACTTTTTCCGTTTCTCATGTCAATTTCATTGGACAGATTTTCTAGAATTTCCTTGGTAACTCCCCTGTGTTTCCTCTTAAACAAGTTCTGAGATGATATATGACCTTCTTTAGCTCCCCCTTCCCGCACATGTATTCTCCCAAGCACCTTCTGCTATATAAAAGTCTCCTATAGCAATCCATCCATATAAATTTGGAATAGGGGGAATTTCTATTGGTTCCATCGTATTTTGCTGCAATATGAGGCTTCAGAGGCCTTTCAAAAAGTCCATTGCGCCATTAAAACCGGTCCGATCACTATTGGATATTTACACTACCGCCAAAAACTTGAACCCTTCCCCAAACTTGACACAAATATATAAGCATAAATGGTCATTAAATTATAAAAGGGTATCGACACCACCTACTTGGTCCCTCAGCCTTATCAGTTCGAACCTAACAATCTTAACTGTAAAATGCCATATCTTGTTTGAAGAATTAACGCCTAATAGGTAAAGAACAAACATTCACAAAATCATTGTACTGGATGTGTATTTTCACGATTGGTTGATCAGTAATACATACCTCCCACATATGAAGTGGTTCCATCTTTACTCTAGCCTTTAATACTGGTATGGCAAAAATGGATCCAGTATCACTTCTTTTTATCTACAAACAAGAGAAATACATTTGATATCAAACAAGAGAAGAAGAAAAAAACATTACAAAAGGGTAACACAAAATTGAGAAAATCAACAGATGACCAATCTGATGCAACAGATTGCCCATCTGCTGAACCGATGAGGCATCTATTGCACTAGATGGATGACATGTTACAACATATGGGTCATAAGTTGGAATAAATCAAATCATCCTTGCTACTGGTTTGATTTCTTCAAACAGTTGCTTCGTCTGTACAAAAGGGTAACACAAAATAGAGTAATTCAATAGATGACCAATCTGATGCAACAAATTACCCATCTGTTCAACCGATGAGGCATTTTGCAATAGATATAAAAACAATGGTTCGTTCATTCAAGACTTAAAAGTCACCTTTCCTTAAATTTTCTCAATAAATAAGAAACTGGTAATGGGTAAATCATCAATAGTAACAGATGTAAATATCTAATTTAAATGACTTATAAAGAAGAAGACGAGATGGTAAGAGCAATAGTGAACCATACCTGCAATGTGAAAAAAGCAAAGGGATCAGAATATCTAGTTTAGTCGAGAAAAGATATTGATCGGTTAAGATTTGAAAGGATCCTCATCCGAAAGAAGAGAGAAAAAAGAGGCAAAAAGGAAAGAAAGAGAATTGAGAATAAAGAAGAAAGAGTGATAGATGAGTTTAGTTGTCTTGAGTCTTACTTATTTTATGGCAGAACGAGAGAGTATTCTTCTAGATATGGGTTTTAAATATCCATTAACAACTCTTGACTTTTGAGGGGCATGAGGAGACGGTGACATTGAAAAGACCAGATAAGACTACTCTCTCAGTAGATTTTTGAGTTATTCAAGTAATATTTTTTACCGCCTTAGTATTTTAACTTTTTTTATCTCATACAGAAAATAGCTAAATTGCTTTAAAAACAAGGGTATTAAAACATCTAAGTGCAACAGATAAAAATTTCTGTTTGTAAATTTCCAAACCTCGATCATCCATCGCAACAGATGAGTAATATGTTGCAACAGTGACTTAATCTGTTTGATTAATTCCAATAGAAAAGACATTTGTTACAACAGTTTGAACATTAGATTTTATACAATTTCAATTGATTTTACATGTTAGACTAATACCTTTAGGGGTCGTTTGGTAGAGTGTATTGTAAAATATAATGCATGCATTAGTTAGTGTGTATTGCTAGTACCTTGTTTGGTACGACTTTTTGCCTATGTATAACTAATGCAAGCACTCTATTGTGTATTGAAGTGTGTATTAGTAATACACTCTATTTCCTATGTATTAGCAACACAAAGACTTTAAACACATGCATTAACTTATTAAATGACCTTAATACCCCTAAATTTCCCTCTCAAAATATTTCACTATTCTTTTTCCCGCCATTTTAATTTGCACTAGTGAATCTTTTCAAAATATTTTATAATTTTTTTCCCACTATTTGAATATACAACAATGAATGGTTGATTAAAATAACTATAACATATTTTTGCTTTGCTTCGAGAGTCTTTAAAAAGATTTTTAAAAACATTGAGACTATTTCTTAATTTTACGTCTTGCATTTTATTTTTATTTCGACTACGTTAATCCATAGCTATAATATTTTTGTGCAAAGACGAAGGTCTTGAAATTAATCCTAAACATCTATATAATAGTTCATCAATATTAATTATGTTTGAAATAACAAAATAACTTTGCTGCAAAAAAGTGTACAAAATCAAAGAAGGGTATTTTTGTAAATAAAAATTTCTTTTATAGAAATTATGTAAGATGTATTATTTCTTATACGTTAATCCAAATAATGTACAATAAATAATACATGCATAAATAATACAAGCATAAATAATACAAGTATTACTAATGCAAGCATTACTAATACACTATATTTTGCATTGTTCTTATACACTCTACCAAATGACCCCTAATTGATTAATCTAGGTCCTGGGGTGAGTTCTGATAGGGTCAAATACAACTTTAACTGAGTCTTTTGGCAATTGAATGATGACACTGTATTGAGGTCCTCTCGACTAGAGTCGTCAATTGATTACTCTGAGCTGAACCGATTCTTACTACCTCATATGTTAGACCAATACCTTTATTGATTAATCTAGGACCAGGGGTGAGTTCTCATAGGGTCAACTACAACTTCAATTGAGTAATTTGGCAATTGAATAATGAGACGGTATTGTGTTCCTCTCGACCAGAGTCGTCGATCGATCACTCTAAGCTGAACCGATTCTTACTACCTCATATGTTAGACCAATACCTTAATTGATTAATCTAGGATCAGGGGTGAGTTCTCATAGGATCAACTACAACTTCAATTGAGTAATTTGGCAATTGAATAATGAGACGGTATTGTGTTCCTCTCGACCAGAGTCGTCGATCGATCACTCTAAGCTGAACCGATTCTTACTACCTCATATGTTAGACCAATACCTTAATTGATTAATCTAGGATCAGGGGTGAGTTCTCATAGGATCAACTACAACTTCAATTGAGTCTTTTGACAATTGAATGATGAGATAGTATTGCGTTCCTCCCGATCAGAGTCATCGATCGATCACTCTGAGTTGAACTGATTCTTACCACCTCATATGTTAGACCAATACCCTAATTAATTAATCTAGGACAAGGGGTGAGTTCTCATAGGGCAAACTACAACTTCAATTGAGTTATTTAATAATTAAATGATGAGACGGTATTGCGTTTCTCTTGACCAGAGTCGTCGATCGATCACTCTAAGCTGAATCGATTCTTACCACCTTATATATTAGAATAAGACACTAATTGATTAATCTTAGACCAGGGGTAAGTTCTCATAGGGTCAACTACAACTTCAATTGAGTCTTTTGGCAATTGAATGATGACACTGTATTGCTTTTGCCCCGACCAGAGTCGTCGATTGATTGCTCTGAGCTGAACTGATTCTTACTACCTCATATGTTAGACCAATACCTTAAATTGATTAATCTAGGACCAAGGGTGAGTTCTCATAGGGTCAACTACAACTTTAATTAAGTTTTTTGGTAATTAAATGATGAGATAGTATTGCGTTCCTCCCGACCAGAGTTGTCAATCGATCACTCTGAGTTGAACCGATTCTTACCACCTCAATTGTTAGACCAATATCTTAATTGATTAATCTAGGACCAGGGGTGAGTTCTCATAGTGTCAAATACAACTTCAATTGAGTCTTTTGGCAATTGAATGATGATACGGTATTGTGTTCCCCCCGACCAGAGTCTTCAATCGATCACTCTGAGCTGAACTGATTCTTACCAGCTCATATATTAGACCAATACCTTAATTGATTAATCTTGGATCAGGGGTTAGTTCTCATAGGGTCAACTACAATAGATGATAACCCCTATTTAATAATTTACAATAGATGGGTAATCTGTTGCGACATGTGACAATCCATTTGATAATTTACAATAGAGGGTAATCTGTCGCAACATATTACTTAATCTATTTGATAGTTTCAACAGATGAGTATCTGATGCAACATGTTGAACATTAATTTTTATACAATTTCAATTGAGTTCATATACCTAAATTGATTAATCTAGGACCAGGGGTTGGTGAGTTCATAGGGTCAACTACAACTTCAATTGAGTCTTTTGGAAATTGCATGATGAGAGGGTTAAAAATTACGCATATCTTTTATAATTTTAAAAAATAATTAAGATCAATTCGAACCAAATTAACATTTTCAAAACTTGTCATTCTTTTTTAAAATACAAATCAACCCATACAAATCATCCATTTGCAAGAAAAATATTTCATCATTTCAAATCTCTAGTTCTCACTCTTTTCTCTTTCTCACTCAATTATACAGTACAACCAACAACTACAACTACTCAAAAAATTGCTCTACCCTTCACAACAGATCAATTTTCTTCTCCTTTTCGACCACATAAGTGTTATTTTTGACTTCATTCTTGCTTGTATCAGTCATTTTTTCTGTCTTTGTAGGTAACAGAGTTTGAGAAGAGCTCTATATTTGTTATTTTTTTCTAAAAAATAAGGGCTTTTAAGTTAATGAAAAAAAAGAGAACTTTTAGTTGTATTATCTTCAAAAATGGGTTTACAATTTTGAGTTTTGATGGTAAAATCGTAGGAAGAACTCTAGAAAACCCTAATTTCTGTCGTAGTATTCCGTTGACTGTCATGGTATTATTGGATGGTGTTTGTGGTGTTTGTAATGGTAGTGGTGGTGGTTGTCGTCGTTGTAGTGGCACTGGTGGTGGCTATTGGTGGTATTTATGGTGGCATTGGTTTGTGGTGTTTGTAGTGGCTGTCGGTGGTGTCGGTATTCATGATGTTTGTGGCATTGGTTGGTGGTATTTGTGGTGGTGATGGCTATTGGTGTGTCGTTATTGGTGGTTTTTGTAATGTATTTTTAAAATTTATGCATACATTAATTGTAATGTAATTTTTGTTTTTCTGTTGTTTGTAGGTAAAACATGTTGAAATATAATTTGGGTTTTTCTGTTGTTTGTAGGTAAAACATGTATCCCCAAAAAAAAGAAAGTGAAAGTGGATCAATGTCTGACCACCCCCCAAAAAAGGTTGTAGTATAAAGGGATTCGGAAGAGCTTCTTGAACAATCTCAGTCAAAAAAACAAAGTGAAGCTGAGGAGAGATGTGAGAACAATGTTGAGGGAGGTGGATAAGGGTCTGTAAATGGTGATGAAGAAAATAAAAGTGATACAGAGGAGGAATTAAAGAGTGAGAAAGAGAAAGAGAAAGAGGGTGATCATCAACATAATGATAATGGATCATCAATGAGGCATAAATTAATATCGACATCCCAGCATGATCCTGTCAAAACTTTTAGTATTGACAAGTTTTAAGTTGCGATGCCGATAAATGATAAAAAAATAGAAGAAGAACTAACTGGTGAAATTGTACTTAAATGCCAGATGGGGAGTAAATTTATTTGTTTTAGGAAAATTATGAAGGACGAAAACATAGACGGACTTTTTAAGAGGAGCTACTTTGGACACTTTCTTGAGCTGGCTGAGGACACCCCTGCCCGTTTCCCAATGGGGATGGTATATGGTCTTCCCAAGCGTAGGATCAAGTACATGAGGGATGATGAAGAACCATAGGAGGGAGGCAACAAAAAGATGGATGAAATCTAGATCAACTACTTTGGCATGTCGGTTTGTTTTGGCTTGCAAGAGTTTACCACAGTGACAGGCTTGAGATGCCAACATCCAGAAGAACCACCTATCGCTAAGGGAACACCCTGCAAAAGATCCAAGGCAAGAAAATGCAAGGAAAAAATAGATGGGTTGTTTGACATTTCTTGACATGGCTATAAAGAATCAGATTTGTTGACAGATCTCATGGATAAAATCATACCAAAGCAATACAAGGAGAAATTGTGCTTAGTTTGGTTTACCCATTTGGCTATATTGGTAAAAGATGTCAACTAGGTCATAGAAGATGATTTGTTGGTGCGTGTTGAGGATTTTGATAAATTCAATAATTATCCCTGGGGATATGACAGCTTCTACTTGTTTGTCCAATATTTACTGACAAAGCTATCCTCAGGGACGGCCACATTATACGGCTTTCCTTGGTCTTTCATGGTAAAATTAATCACTATTTTAACTCATCCATTAAGTTATATTGAATATAGTTAGTTATTATGACTTTTTTTTGCTTGCTTCCTATTTATATTTTCTAGGCTTGGGTATTTGAAGCCATTCCTCCCCTCCGAAAGCATGTAATGGATTAACTGGATGAGGTTTCTCATCCAAGGATGTTTAGGTGGTTGGCTACAAAGAGCAACACCAAAATTAAGGAGGTTGATCTCTTTAACCCTCCGGATGATGCAACACATCTTTTTCAAGTAAAATAATTTTACTCAATGAAAGATATTGAACAGATGTTATATCTGGTGCAACAGATGTTTTATCTAATGCTCCAGATGGGACATCTGTTGTAATAGATTATCCATTCTGTTCCAACTGATGCAACAGATGGATAATTTGTTGTGATAAATGATTTATATCTTACATCAGATTACTCATCTGTTGCTTTGGTTCTTTGAACCCGACTCCTAACAGATTAACCATCTACTACAAATTATGCAACAGATGTGTAATCTGATGTAACATATTATTAATACACATACTGATCATTTGTTGCATAATATGTAACCTAACAGATTACCCGTCTTGTGCAACTGGTGCAACAGATTGATAATCTGTTGCGACAAATGATTGATATTTTGCATCAGATTATCCATGTGTTTCTCTGGTTATTTAAACCCGACTAAAATGGATATTAACCATCTACTACAAACTATAAAATAGATGGGTAATCTGATGCAACATATTGTTAATTTGTTGCAGAAGTTGACTGTTAAAATATTAATCCAACTGTGAAAATTATTATATTATATGATTTAAATGTATGTCTTTTTTTTCTAAGTTGTGCATCCATGGATCGTGCCTACTGAGGAGGAGTCGTTGATGACTTCTTATATTACTCTAGGTCATGTTGATACTATAGCATACCCAATAGTGAAGTTAATAAGGAAGGAATTGGTTGGAGCAACAGCCATAAGAAGAGCAGTTAGGCAAGGTCAGCCTAATGTTGAGACTCTTCATGACTAACCTACTAAGGCAGATTCGGGTGCTTCTTCTGGTGGAGTTGTTGGTATTGGTGGAAGACATGCTAATACTGCTACCCTCGTGATTATAAGAATTTTAATGCTCAAGAAAAATAAATATGATTGAAAACACCCCTTTTCACCCTTACATAGGTCCCTCTCACCCCCTCTTCATCCTCGTGTTCTCGTTGCGAATGCGAAGAGTGCAAGGACAGCCAGGATAAACTCTTTGAAAAATTAGAGTCTATCTCTAAAGTTGTCAAGGAATTCAAATCCAATAAGGGTGTCATACCATCTAAGAAGTTGAGGGAGCGATATACTCCTACAGTGTTGGTTAGGAGGAAGAAAACAACAATAACCGATGTACTCTCCTGTCGGAAATAAGAAATAATTGTAATTCCTCCCTCTCAAAAATCTATTAAAGTTCAGGGGCCATTCAATAAGGTGGACATATACGTGGAACTTGGAACCAAAGAGAAGAGAGATCTGCGACAGGCCAAGAATGCCAAGCCAGGGTGCACCAGATTACCCCAAGCCTCCCTTTTCCCCCCTAAAACTTCCAGACTATGACAGATATGCGTATGTGTTACGAGGACAAGGCAAGTTTACTTTTTTTAACCTAGCCTTCTAATCTAATCTACCCCATAAAGAAGAAGCTACTCAACAAATGTGAAATTTATCGCAACAGCTGGGTATTCTGGTGCAACTGGCAGTGGTTCTGTTGCAACTTACTATCCATCTGTTGCATAAGTTGCGTTGGATTATTGATTCAAAGAACCCTATGCAACAAATGGACCATCGTTACAATTACTAACCTATTAAAAAATTGTCTTCTTATATCACAACATGTTGACAAAATTCTCTGCCTCATTAGGAAAAGGCAATTAATGTACCCGGAGGCTTATAACGTTGCCGATAGGATAATGACCTTGACTTTTGCAAGAAGCTCAAGTATAAGTACGATCAACTCAATAATTTTGTATTAGACTATGGCGCGAGATTTGATTTCTTAGTTTCTATGTTGGACTGGGATGAAGAAGAAATGATAAGATATGTTAGAGGGGAGAGGCCAAATTCACATGGCAAGAGCTGGACCGAGGTAAAGTGGATTCTTGTAATCATTAGCCTGAAGGACATACATTATCGGGCTGTTGAGATACTACTCGAGGAGGAAAAGATCAAAGTATATGACTGCAACGAACGTCTCATCGATGATGTCGATCTTTTTCTCCTCGTGCAGCCACTGATGGAGCTGTTGCCCATCTTGTTGAGGGAGAGTAAACTGATGAATCATTTACCAAAGGAAGTGTTGATGAAGAAATCATGGGATTTTAAAGGTCGAAACAAGGGCATTACCCTTCTAAAAAATGATGTCGGTTATGCGAGCAGCTCGCACGCTCTTGCACACATCGAATGTTTGCTAAGAGGCACAGAAATAGCTGAGTCAACGACCTTTCTGTGCGACAATGCTGTGGTAAACCTGCAAGAGGTCTGGGCTTATTGGGTACTAACTGGATGCTTGGAGCCTGTGTATATAGAAGAGCCTGTGAAATATTAATTTTTTATTTCAAGTCACACTTCACTTTACTTTAAATTACATGTACATGTAATGACAATAATTTTTTTCTGATGAATGAAAGTTGAGTTTTTTATAATGCAATAGATTGTCAATCTGTTGTAAAATATATTCTATCTATTCTGTTAGATAGTTTATCTGTTACAATAGGTTGGTTATCTGTAGAATTATGCAGATGTTATTTCTATCTAATGTAAGTCTAATCTGTTGCAATAACGGAAAAACTTGTTTGATAATTTCCAATAGATGACCTAAATTTTACAACATATGCCTAAATTTGTTTGATATTTTGCAACAATTACACGCTTGAATATCCATGTGCTCGACAACACCAAACCAGTAGAAAATACACCACCGTGAAAATTTCAGCAATTAGGCTTGAAAATCCATGTTCCCAACACCACCAAACCAGTAGCAATAACGACAACAATGTAGTATCTTCTTGCTCGACTTTGTTTCTCTTCGGAAGCCTTGACTTTCTTCAACAAACCCCAGATTACACGATTTTCTTGTGAAGGGTGTCGTTCTTTATACCAATCAAAATAATCGCATCTACCCAATTTCTATAAAAATAAGAACACAATTACAAAATAATTACAAGTCAATAATTAATCAACTAATTAAATAAAAAAATATTACCTTTGAAATCTTACAAGTAAAAAACCTACGACCTGGATTTTGTTGAGTCCAAGAAGTCTTCAATAGAGCTTTATGACCGCACTTACAATATCAAAAATCGTTATCACAAAAAAGATGCGCTCGACATTGTCAAGCTCAGTTGGAAAAAAATGAAGAAAAGAAAGACCAAATGCAAATAATTTGAAGAATTTGGATATATAAAAAAAATGATGATGAAGAAGAAGATTTATAAATTTAGGGTTAAATTTTAGGAAGAAGGTGAATATATAAGACATTGGGGGGGGAAATGACCGTTGGGGGCAAAATAAGATGCCAAGTCAGCAAAAAGTGCCAACCTGACACATTTATGCCTATTTTATTTTACATGTTTAAAATGAACACTGTCTACTTGATGCTTATTTTATTTTAGGTGTTTGAACTGAATACTGTCGATGGGTTCCGTCATTTTTATTTCAATTCACTTTCACTTTTTTACATGTAGTGGCAATTTTTTTATGTCCAATGAAAGTTGATTTTTTATAATGCAATAGATTATTCATCTGTTGTAACAAATATTCTACCTGTTCTGACATATAGTTTATCTGTTACAATAGGTTGGTATCTGTTGCATTATGTTGGTGTTTCGTATTTCTATCTAAGTCTATCAGTTGCAGCAGTGGAAAGACCTGCTTGATAAATTTCAACAGATTACCTACTTGTTGCAACATATGTCAAATATGTTCTATATTTTACAATAGATGTTCCGTCTGTTGCAACAAATACATTATTAGTTGCAATATTTGAATCAAGTATTCTATTTCAATTAATAAGTTCAAATCTAAGGAAAAAATAAAATTCATAGGCAAAATAAAAAAAATCGAAGCCTTAAAAAATTAGCAGAAATAAAATCAACGAATAAATAAAATGTAAAAAAATTGTTATGGGTGCAGATCTCAACAAATACATCAACAATTTAAGTATTGATGCCAAGGATTCCTAAGGAGGGGTGAGGTTATTACTTTGACAGACTCAACTCAAGCTATAAAAATCTACTCAATATGGAAAAGTTGTTCTTCATCCGGTGCTATGGGGTTTGGTTTTGCTCGTCGTGGATCTTTATTGTCTCTTACGTATGGTTTCTGCGCTTTCTGTTCTCCGTATTTCCATAAAAAAGTAGAGTAGCATATTGTCAATGTTGTTCAACTGTGGCTTCAACATCCACCTAGAAAGCCAGAATTAGTCAATACTAATCACGGAGATACAACAAAACAAAAAATAATAACTCATCTGTTCTAGCAAATCAAACAGGTCTTCCTCCTGTTTTAAATTATCCCAAACAAATTATATTTCTATTGCAACAATGAATCAACTATTGGGGCGAATTTCTACATGAGGAAGACCTGTATGATAATTTCCAATGGATGAACCATCTGTTGCAATATATGACTCATCTATTGCAACAGATAGGTCATCTGTTGGTACAAATAAAAGCGGTGCAAAGAGATGTTTGATTTGCTAAAACTGAAGAGACATATGTCGCAACAGGTATTTTATCTGGTGCAACAAGTTAGTCAACTGTTGCAATAGATGTATATATCTGTTTGATAATTTTCAATAGATGTGTCATTCGTTAAAACAAAAATGTGTCTGTTTGTTAGTTGGAAGGCATATCTATTGTAATCCCCGGGAAATTTTTCGTTGAAATTTTGTGCATAAACGTGTTGGGTTCTATCTTCTAGAATGAATTACAAATTTTTTGTGCGGAATGTCTTAGATTATGACCCACCATTGCGTAGAGTATCGAATAAGATTTCCAACGATATGTTTATCATCCAAAATGGACACCCGAGCGACGAGTTATGAACATTCCGATCGAACCGTGAATAGTAGTGAACAGTAAAACGTGCAGGAAAAAAAGTACTGAGGCCTGGCGTATTTTTTCTCTAATTTTAAACAATCATAACTCATTGTACATAATGATCTGGGTGATCTACTATAAATCAAAGGAAAGATCTGTGAGTCCTCTTTCCGATGAAATTGGTTTCATCCAATTTGTCTATCGGAGCAAAAAGTTATGGTCGATCTACTTCAGCCTATCAAAAGTGAATTTTTGGGTCAACTTCAAATGATCATAACTCCTCGTACACAATGATATGGGTGAGATACTATATATCAATGGAAATATATGAGAGTTCTCTTTCTAATGAAATTGGTTTCATCCAATTTGTCTATTGAAGCAAAAAGTTATGGTCCATCTACTTCAGCCTATCAAAAGTGAATTTTTGGGTCAACTTCAAACGATCATAACTCCTCGTACACAATTATCTGGGTGAGATACTATATATAAATGGAAAGATATGAGAGTCCTCTTTCTAATGAAATTATTTTCATCCAATTTGGATATTGGAGTAAAACGTTATGATTGATCTACTTCAGACTATCAAAACAGTTCACCAAAGGACAGATTCGAGAATTATTTAATTTTTTAGGGGCGTTTTGGTCATTCTCCCTCATCCAAAATCCGTCCAAGCCCTATATTAAAGCCTATTAGAAGCATTATATGTTATATTTCATCAAATTCCCTCAAAAAGAAAACCCTCAGCTCCTACATCCAACTTAAAGAACCTCCAAAGTTCACCATTAATTCTGCAAATTTATTCAAGATTCCAAGTTCCTAGTTCAAGAACTCCAAGAACCATCATTCAAAGGCATGATTAACATCTCAAAAATGAGTATCGATCTAAAGTTCATCATTCAAGGTATGCGAGATTTTTCAACAAGAACTCTCTTTCGTTCTTGTGCACAAATTGATTTTTTTTTTATGAATATACATGATTTTACATGTTTTGATATGAATTTGAAGCATGAATTTATACCCTATATGATTTTACATGAGATTATGATACTCTCTATGTTTTGAAAGTTAAATTGAATGAGAATGATGACATTTTTGTACATAAAGCTGAATTTTCCAGATTTTAAAGTAAGTTATATATATTTATGATGAAAAGCATGAATCTTGAGAAAATTTAATATGATTTTGATGTATGAGACCTTGAGTCCTAATTGGAATTGTACTTTGAGAAATTATGTGCTATAAGCACAATGAGATTTGAATCCCAAAGCTAATTTTCTTTACCAAGATGTATGATTATAAAGCTGAAATTTTAAGTTTTAAGTGATTATTTTTGTGCTTATGTCATAAAGTATGAAACTTTGGAAGGTTTTATGGTGATATTGATGTATGGGTTTTTGGAACCCTATTTGAGATTATTATTTCGAGAAAATCATATGTTATATACACTTTGAGTTTAAATAATTTGAGATGTTTTGAATGATTTGACCTTTTGGTCGTGAATGAGTTATTTTGAACTCGACTGTGAAAGAAATCAACGTTTTTATTGATTATGATAAAGAGGTAGCAAATTGGCTCCCGATGAAAATTGTTGAAGTGTTTATTGTGGATTTTCTTTAATGTGAGCCTGAGGCTGATTTAAATTTTTGAGCTAAGTCCGGGAGTAATCTTTAGCATTGAGTGGGAGGTATAAAGTGACCTTACTTCCCTAGAACTACGTTCCCCCTTAGGATGTGAGCCTGAGGCTGATTTATATAGTGATCACTAGTGTTTTTGAATTGATACTGGAAGTCCTACTCCGATGGCAAGGATAGGACGGCTCTCCCCAACGTGGATTGTACGTTGGACTTCATGTGGCTCACATGGTTTATGTCGGTTATAGGATCTCCCAATATGCGTGTGTGTACTCTTCTATCTGAGATGAAAATATATTTGCTTAAAAGGCTGAGTTTGAGAAAGTCATTATTCTTAAAAGATTTAAGGAATATATTCTAATGAGAATTGACATGAGATTTGATTGTTTTGATGATTTGAAATTGAGAACGTATTATAATGACTCACTTGTTTTACTTTACATGTATTATTCATCCATGATTTTGATGATTTAATTCGAGCTAAGTGAGTCATCTATATCAGCATGCATAATTTTATAAACTGTGATGATATTAAGATATTATTTTATATATGCATTGCACCCCCATATGCTGGGTATTTTTTAATGGTACTGACCCACATATTCGTATGTGGGCTGCATTTTCTCGGAATGTAGGTACAAGGTATAGTTGCACCTTCGGATCCAGTCAGTTCGTGGTATCCAGTCAGCAGGTGATGAGTCTTTTTGATTCAAGGGCTTGGGTTAGTTATGCAAAGTTTATTGTGTTGTATTTTCTTTATTCAGTCGTATTGAGTTGGGGTAGTCAGGAGTCATGACCCGGCTACCTACAGTCAGTACTAGTAGAGGCTTCATAGACAGTCAGTAGAAGTTGATGTATTTTGTTTCAATTATGGTTGTAAAGGCAGAATTGTAATCCGGTAAAATTCCATTTTTGTATCGATCAGATTCAAAAAAGAGTTAATTTCTGCTGATTTGTATGGATTTGTATTTTTATTCAGTTGCTTATGAGTTATGCCAGTAGAAGGGTTAGCTTGGGGTCACTTGTGACCCTAAGCATTGTGTGACGTCTCAGAACCCGATTTTGGGGCGTTACATCTATTCACCTTGTTTAGCTCATGCTACTCTCCTTTGGACATTTTACATTGCTCAGTGCAACACACGGATAGAGGAGTTGCAATGTTACTTTTTCGGATGCTTGATAATGCCTTGGAAATCACTTTTCTTCTTCTCTTAGCCTTAATCTCTAATGGAGTGGATGGAAATAAAATCCTCTTTGATGGAATGACACTCCTCTTAGATGTCAATTCCTTTACAGAAGCAGTTAATGTATTAATATTATTAATCACTACATCATGTTTCGCCCTGAAGTCTTGACATTTGCATGCAGAACATTTGTTGTGAGAGGTAAAATCTGTATAATCAGTATGATCATAATCATAATGGTTTGTTTTAAATAATGTAAGAGGAGCATCATTAGCACCAACAACAGCACCACTACCACCACCAACAACTTCATCACCCCTAAGACCATCGACAACAACAAGCCCACCCTAAAAAATTATTTTTCTTGTAATGGTTGTTGCTCTAAACAATTCCATTTTTATTCTGTCGATGACCTTAGGGTCTGATAAAGTTTGCACAGACCATAAAGTAAGAAAAATGGCATCTTCAACTCTCGATTGGTCGGAACTAGCGACGGATGCACAATCTAACATAAATCATTACATATATTAGAATGATGATTAGATAGTTTAAAAAAATCATTAATTAAAATAAAAACTTAATTATAATTGTACTTACTTCTTCCTTCGGGGGGTTGAAGAGATCAAGAAATTTTATACTTTTATCAGTTTTGGCCGACAACCATCTCGAGATTCTTGGATAGGAAACTTTTTTTCGGTAGTTCACTTGTTGTCTCAAATGAGGAATTGCTTCAAACGCCCAAGCCTATAAAATAACGCCAATAAATCAAAACTATTATTGAGTAAAAAAAAATGATATCATAATAAAAGAAAGAAATGAAACATTTACCATGAAAGCCCATGGAAAGCCATATAAGTTGACTGTCTTTGGCGCTAATGGAGTCAACAAATATTGGACAGTCATTTTGAAGCTTTCATAACCCCAAGAATAGTTGTTAAACGCCTCAAGATCCTCAGAGAGCTTAATTAAACCAACGTTATGTTGTTCTTAACGTCTCTCGCCCAAAGAATATTATATACAAACCAAACCAAGCATAATGACTGTTTTTGCTTCTTTGAAAGTTCTTTACCTTTCAACGCTTCTATCAAATTTTTGTTTTTGAAGCTTGGACCAACAATGGACACCAGGTTATTACGATCACATAAATTGCCTTTGTCCTTTTTAGGTGTGCGGGGTGCTTTTTTTGGGTTAGAATAGGTATAACTTGAGAAGGAGGATAACATTTTAGTCCAGTAACTATGGCAAACTCCTTCAAATCAAAACAAACAGGCATGCCATAGTAATTTATCCACACCTCATCCATATTATCTTTTTTTTCATACATAAACCTACGTTTGAGAAGTTCATATACCATTTTCATTTGGAAACGAGCATTGTTATCCTCCGGCAAATCAAGATATTTCCCAAAGCAACTGTTCCTGAAATAAGCATCCAATTTTTTTTCTCAAAGTATTTTTCTGAAGGCGTCGAAAGATTTTTCCATGGCTAACTTAACCAAGAAATCACCCGTTAAATCAATGGAACCATCGCACTGCATTCTTACAAGATAACGATCAATGCTTAAGATTTTGACCAACTCTTCGGCATAAGGGCTATTAGCATTTGGATCATCTCTTTTGAAATATTCCTCCACCCCATGTTCATCATATTCTGCTCCTGATTGAGATAATGTTTGTAAAGCAAGATCATAGAGTGGTGGATGTAGCCTAGCTGCTTCACTTATTCCTTGGACTTGATTCGGCTTCTATTCTTTTGGGAGCCATATTATCTAAAATTAACAGGAACATAAAAAATATATTATAGTTGATTAATGCATTGTTAAAAAAGAATAACAGTAAATCTAACAAGCAAAATAGTACAATAACAATTCTAACAGATCACTTATCTGTTGCACTAGGTAGTATATTTGTTGTAGTATATAACAAACCTGTTGCAGTGGATAAACAATCTGTTACAATAATACAAAATGTATCACTCATATTTTAAGACAGATGAATGGTCTATGCAACAGATCACATATTGTTGCAACATGAGTGATCTGGTGGAACAGTTAAATAACTTATTGCAATGGATGAGTAATTTGTTGCAACAATACAAAATATATCACTCATCTGTTGAGAGAAATGAATGGTTTGTGCAGTAGATCACACATCTGTTGTAACATCATCTGTTGTAACATCATCTATTGTAACTTATGAGTGATCTATTGAAATAGTTAAATAACCTGTAGCAATGACTGAGTAATCTGTTACGATAATACAATACATATCACTCATCTGTTGAGAAATATGAATGGTATGTGCAACAGATCACACATCTGTTGCAACATATGAGTGATCTATCGGAATAGTTAACTAACCTGCAACAATGGCTAAGTAATCTATTGCGATAATACAAAACATATCACTCATCCATTGAGAAAGATGAATGGTCTGTGCAACAGGTCACACATCTTTTGTAACCCATGAGTGATCTATTGGAACAGTTATCAACGATCAATATTATTTAGATTTCTTCTAACATTGGGTCGTCTATCATGGAAGATGAATGATCAGTTGGAAAAATCATTTCTTGGACATGTCCTGTTAGAAGAGTTGATAGGATTTTATCCAACAGGAGGTTCATCTGTTGCATCAGATCATTAATCTGATGGTTCTTCCATTGCATCAGATGGTTAATCAGTTGCATCAGATTTTTTATTCGATGCTTAATTTGTTGCAATATATGGTTAATCTGTTGCATCAGATAGTTAAACTTTTGCATCATATGCTAAATCTGTTGCATCAAATGATTAATCTATTGCATCAGAATTATAATCTGATGGTTCCTCTGGTGCATCATATGGTTGATCTGTTGCATCATCTGACAAATCTATTGCATTAGATGGTTAATATGTTGCACTAGATGGATAATCTGTTGGATAAAACAAAAAACAGTAACATGATTTTGTTCAACAGAAAAACAACAATATCACCATTTTTACCAAGAACAAGAACTGAACAAATCAACCCAAATCGTTGTTTTGTTTTTATAAACACAAACAACAAAAATCAAACTTCAAAAAAATACAACAAACAACAAAAAATCATAATTCACTTAGAAAAGAGAAGAGAAGAAATACCAGAAATTAGTGTTTTTTTCATACCACATTTCAAATTAAAGCAACAAATATTGAAATTGTTAACTAATACTATAAGAGAAGTTGGCTCAAGTTCCTCGTTTTCTTCAAAACTAAAAAGGCCATAAATTTTTACCTGTGAAAGAAGAAAAGGAACGATGATGAATTCAAAGTTGTTGTGGCCGGAGAGCAAGGTTGTCACATCGATTGAAGGTTGAAAAATTCAAAGTTGTTGTGGCCGGAGAGCAAGGCTCTCACGTCGATTGAAGGTTGAAGTCAAAAAGGAACTCGAAGCCCAACTATTTGTCGTTGAATGTTGAAGTCGCCGACGATTGAAAGGAGAAATTTGCAGAACTGTTGGTTGGGAGAGAGTTGAGAGAAGCTGTCGAGAGAGAGGAGAGAGACTGGTTGATTTGGATTGAAGAGGGGTGTAGGTTGGGTTGATTTGTATTTTTGAAAAGATTGGAAAGTTTTGAAAATATTAATCAAGTCCATAATTAACTTAATCAAGTTTCCTAATGATGTTTGACCCTTTAAGTTGGTCAATGTCACTAATCCTTCATTCAAGACTTAAAAGACACCTTTCCTTCAATTTTCTCTAGAAAGAGACTGCATTAAAACATTGAGAATTGGTTTTGAAATGGCCAAAGCAGACTATAATTTAGTATCTGGTTTTGAAATTTTCGAGGAAAACTTATTTTCATTACAGATATATATTATGTTACAGGATCCATAGAGAGAGAGATAAACTATTCTTAATTTCTAATGTTGGGAGATATCTTTTTATTCTGTGAGCTGTGAGTGACGCAGTGCAATTCAAAAATGTGAGTCTACAAATATTAATCTCAACATTAGTGAACTTGAATATCATAGGGATATAAGGGACATACATTTTCTTCGTGTAGCTTGTGTGTTAGGTGCAGAGGCACTCTTTTAGAAGCCATGGTTGAAAACATTGAAAATTTCTGTAAAAAATTATTAATTGGACTTTTAAATATACTTGTTAGTTTGCCATAACAGAGGTATCAGAATTCCGGTTTATGATGGGAGACTCTGAAAGAATTTTGTTAGTTATGAAGATTGTTGCTTCATCAATGCAAGGGTTGCTATATATGTTCTATTAGAACAATGCATCATCACTGCAGCTATTACATCTGTAAGCCAAGCACCAAGAAATGGTTAAAACTTTCGAATCCCAAAATACGTTATTCAACTGTCAAAGTTGCTCTGCTAAAATCAAATCCTCCACATTTTAAAATTACTAGTTTAGGTGTATGCGTCTTGCGCGTGTACCTCACTTTGATGAGTTCAAACATTACACTTAATAGGATATTTGTTTAAATAATAAAGATGAATAAAATAATTAAATTTATTATCTTTTGAATATGTAAAGATGGAGAATTTATTTATTAAACCTAACCTTTATCAAAAATATTTTTAAAAGTCGACCGACATTCATCTACCATTTTAAATTGCAACAAAATAATACAATGATAGAGACATCAAAATAATACAATTAAATCTAATTTTTACACAAAAAAAAATTCTCACAGTCGTCCGACACTCATCTACCACCTGTAAACAATAGCAAAATAATTCGATAATAGAGATATCAAAATAATACAACTAAACCGAGTCTTTACATAAAAAAAAATCTTCAAAGCTGATCAACATTTATCTATTACATGTAAACTGCAACAAAATAATACGATAAAAGTGATATCAAAACAATACAATTAAACTTAAATTTTACACACAAAAATTTCTCAAAATCGATCGAGATTCATCTATAAACTATAAAATACCACAAAATAACAAACTAATAGAGATATTACGATAATACAATTAAACCTAACCTTTACCTAAAAAAAATTTTCAAAGCCGATTCACATTCATCTAACATCTGTAAATTAAAATAAAACAATAAGATAATAAAGATATCAAAATGATACAATTAATTCTAACCTTTACACAAGAAATTCTTTAAAGCCAACTGACATTCTTCTACGACCTGTAAACTATAAAAAAATTAATAATATACTAGTGATCACAACGCTTCAATTTTGATCCAACTAATTCTTGTCTGAGCGAAAATTTTGACCCTAAAGAATGATTTTGAATGAAAACAAAGAATATATATATACGCACACACACATGGTGAATTCTATTATGCTGACAAAAACAGTGAAGACATTGAGGACTAGAAAATCAAGCACCCACCAATCTAGACATGCAATCGAATCAAGTTAGATGAGCATCAATCATATTCTCCCAATAGGCAAACCGGTTTGTTCTCTAGTTTAATGTACATCTCAATATTTATAGAAGTATTTCCTTAATAGAGTATTATTTTAGGAGTATTTTTCTAATTGAACAGTAGAAAGGAAAATATTAATTAATTCTCCTACCATATATTTTTGGAGTCCCATATATTTTAGGAAGTCTAGTAGAAACAAAAATATTAATTAATTCTCATACCATATATTTTAGGACTCCCATGTATTTTAGGAATTCTAGTTAATACAAAATCCAAAAGGGGATAGGAATGACGAGGGATCTGCTCTTTTGAATTTTGCGAGGGCCTTTGGGTTGGTGGTAGTGAATTCTAACTTTCCGAAGAAAGAAGAGCATCTGGTTGCTTTTTGTAGTAGGATAGCCAAGACTCAAATTGACTTTTTGCTGCTTAGGAAGGGGGATAGAGCTCTATGTAAGGATTGTAAGGTTTTTCCGAATGAGAATCTTGCGACCCAACATAGAATCTTGGTGATGGATTTGGTTATAAAGATGGTTAAGAAGAGAAAGGGTGGAGAGGGTCAACCTAGAGTTAGGTGGGGTGGTCTGACTTTGGTCAATGCTTTAGAGATAGAGGCGAAGTTGGAAGGGATGGGGGCGTGGGAGTGTCAGGGGGACGTGGATAGTATGTGGGATAGGGTCATGGGGTGCATTAAGGAAACTGCTAGAGAGGTTCTGGGTGTATCGAAGGGCTGATCTGATCGGCATCGGGGGGATTAGTGGTAGAATGAAGAAGTTAAGAAAAATGTGGAGACGAAGAATGCAACTTACGTTAAGTTGGTTGAGAGTAAGGATGAAGAGGAGAAGTAGGGGAACAGGGAAGAGTACATATTAGCTAAGAAAGAGGCTAAGTTAGCAGTTACGACTGCTAAGACAACAACTTTTAAGAGACTATATTTGGGATTAGAGGAGAGAGGCGGGGAAAAGAGGTTGTATAGGCTTGTCAAAACTAGGGAGCGTAAGGGTCGGGATTTGGACCAAGTGAAGTGCATTAAGGGGGAAGATGGCAAAGTTCTGGTAGAGGATGTTCTAATTAAGAAAAGATGGTAGTCGTATTTTCATAAGCTCTTGAATAATGTGGAGGACAGGGATATTGTGTTAGGAGAGTTGGAGCACACCGAGAAATCTCGTGATTTCGGCTACTGTCGGTGTTTTAAGGTGGAGGAGATCTATGAGGCTATTCACAAGATGCGACAGGGAAGAGCGACGGGGCCCGATGAGATTCCAGTGGATTTTTTTGCTAGCGGAGCAGGATTGAGGTGGCTAACATATTTGTTTAACAACATTTTGAAGACCGCTAAGATGCCTGAGACATGGAGATGGAGCACTATAATTCCTTTATATAAGAACAAAGGTGACATTCAGAGTTGCAACAACTACCGTGGTATTAAATTATTGAGTCATACGATAAAGATTTGGGAGAGGGTGATGGAGCGGAGGTTGAGGAAGATAGTGCCTATTTCAGAGAATTAATTTGGTTTTATGCCTGGTCGCTTGATGACTGAGGCAATTCACCTAGTGCGGAGGTTGGTAGAATAGTATAGAGAGAGGAAAAGGGACCTGCACATGGTGTTTATTGACTTGAAAAAGGCGTATAACAAGGTCCCTAGGGAGGTTCTTTGGAAATGCTTAGAGGCGAAAAGGATCCCAGTGGCGTATATTCATTCGATTAAAGACATGTATGAGGGGGAAAAACCTCGGGTAAGGATGGTAGAGGGTATTCCAGACATTTTTTGGTCTTGATAGGGTTGCACCAGGGATCGAAGCTTAGTCCATTTTTATTCGCCTTGGTGATGGATGTATTGACGCGGAATATACAAGGGGAGGTACCTTGGTGTATGCTTTTTGTGGATGATGTAGTTTTGATTGATGAGTCTCGTCGAGTGATACCAAACGGTATCTACAACACCAAAATATTTCGTAAATAGTCTCAACAACACACCTAAATCCGTAACAACAAGGCAACAATACCATACAAGAAGCAAACACAAACTTAAAATAATAAAAGGATAGGTAACTTGACACAAAGAGAACTCATTAGGTAGCAACTAAAGAGTGTATCAAACTCTAAACCTCTACAAAATAATTTAACAAGCACCAAGTTCTTACGGTGATCGCCAAGGGAATCAACTCACCTCAAGATCCACCGTTTCCAAGCAAAGATCAATATTGGTTTTTCCAGGCCCTAAGCTACAATGGCTAGTCCAAGCCCTAACTAAGAACTACACTAAGGTGGTCTACTCTCAAGAGAGAGGATTTTCAATGTCTCATATTTTCATCATTAAACAACTAAAGAGAAAAGACCTAATAAGAGACTATATATAGCCTAGCTTATTACATAGTATAATGGACCAAAATACCCTTAATGAAAGGGGAGGTCATGGGTTGTTTCTTTAACATGTGCAAACCCCAAAATACCCTTAATGAAGGGTGTTTCTTTAATGCTCCAAAACCATGGGGTCACACTTCAAACTTGTAGTCTGGAATTGGCATCAAATATAAGCCCCCACGAGATCTTCCACACACGGGTTTGTTTAATGGCATGCTCAAAACGGGTCATCCATGCATGTTCTTGTATCCTCGAGGTGACCAAGTCTTGAGTCTCTATGTGTTAGCCTCTAAAGATGTCATCAAAAGATAAGATGACCATTTGTACCGTATCATTGCGGTGTTAATGATAAGATGGAGGTTTGGAGACAGACTCTAGAATCTAAAGGTTTCAGGTCGAGTAGGACCAAGACGGAGTACTTGGAGTGCAAGTTTAGTGACTCGAGGCAGGAAGACGAGGTGGTAGTGAAGTTGGAGTCGCAGGCGGTTTGTAAGAGGGATAGTTTTAAGTATCTTAGGTCTATGATCCAGGGGAATGGAGAGATTGATGAGGATGTCTCCCACCGTATTGGGGCAGGGTGGTTGAAATTGAGGCTCGCCTCGAGAATTTTTATGTGATAAGAAGGTGCCTCTCAAGCTTAAAGATAAATTCTATAGAGCTGCAGTTCGGCCGGCCATGTTATATGGGGCGGAGTGTTGGCCTGTTAAGAATTCCCATGTCCAAAAGTTGAAGGCGGCGGAAATGAGAATGTTGCGTTGGATGTGTGAATTTACGAGGGTTGACAGGGTTAGAAATGAGATAATTTGGGAGAAGGTGGGAGTGTCTTCGGTGGAGGATAAGATGCGGGAAGTGCGGTTGAGATGGTTTGGCCACGTGATGAGGAAGGGCACAGATGCCCCAGTTCGTAGGTGCGAGAGGCTGGCCTTGGAGGGTTTCAAGCGGGG
The DNA here is from genome assembly GCA_030864215.1 of Capsicum pubescens. Classification (NCBI taxonomy): domain Eukaryota; kingdom Viridiplantae; phylum Streptophyta; class Magnoliopsida; order Solanales; family Solanaceae; genus Capsicum; species Capsicum pubescens. The sequence goes on along the minus strand of CM061543.1, from coordinate 49,381,886 downwards.
TAGGGGTAGATCGAAGATGTACTGGAGAGGAGTCATTAGACGTGACATGGAGCAGTTACATCTTACTGAGGACATAATCCATGATAGAAAGGTTAGGAGGAAAAGTATTAAGCTTGAGGGCTAAGGTGTGTGGTTAAGTGATAGTCTGTAGATAGGAGGGTTAAGAATAGCTTGGTGGGTAGTTCTAGTTTTGGGGGAGGGGGATCCTTGGTTTGTTTATTATACTTTATTTTTTGTGGATGTTGCTTCTTTGTTACTTTATCATGTTGCTCTTTTTTTGGTCTACGGTCCTTTGTCTTGAGCCCGGGGTTTATCAGAAACAGTCTCTCTACTCCTTCAGGGGTAGCGGTATGGACTGCGTACATTCTACCCTCCACAGACCCCACTATGTGGGAATATACTGGGTTTGTTGTTGTTGTTGTAGTTAATATAATAAAAATAATTAAATAATAAATTAAAAAATAGTGAAAAGACAGTTTTGTCTAAAGAAGAGTCTTTTAATGAAGGACAAATAGTTCAAATCACTTTTCTAAAGGTCTTTACACTTTTAATATATTATAGATAAGATTGTCGTCCCCTTCAATTCTTTATCATCATGATGGAGAAAACTAGGGCTCGATTGCAACTGCTGTGAGATTTTCGATTCAGAATGTTAGAAATGGAGACAAAATTGGGGCTCGATTGCAACTGTTGGGAGATTTTCAATTCAGAATGTTGGAAATAGAGACAAAGAAAAGATTCGTTGTTCTCTCCCGATGATAAGGACAATAAGGCGATGACTCTAAACTATGATGGGGAAGAGGGGTTTCCAAAATTCTCTTCCAAAATCCACTCTTGATGAGTGCGTAGGCTATTATCCGGTAATCAACTTGTGAAGTATAAGGGGAAGTTAGGGTTTACCTATTTGACACCAAAAGGGATGAAGCTTTGGGTGTTCAGGGAATAGTACTACAACCCCGTTTCATCTTCCCTTTGATGATAAACAAGTAAAGCCTCAACACAGTTACAACTTTAAGGGCATGTTTGAAAAGACACTCTGGTAATTGAATTTGGTGTAGTTTGGGTAATTACAGTCTCCAATTCTCTCTGGAGTTGTGAATTGCTGGTAATTACAAATGGGTTACTTTTTAGTTTCTTTATTTTTGTTTAATTTATTTTTTATTTCTATTAGTTAAATTCTTTTTTAGTTTTTCAATTCTATTTTTTTAAATATATATATTTTTTTATTTTACATTATTTATATTTCATTTCTTTACTTCTCATTTCCAACCTTTATTTCTTGTGCTTACGTGCAATTGTTCGAATTATTTATCATTTATTTTTTTATTTAACATAATTGTGTTAGTATTTTAATTTTTAAATTAAAGTAGAACTCATTGTTGCCGGGGGTCTATCGGAAACAACCTCTACTTCTTCGGAGGTAGTGGTATGGACTGTGTACATTCTACCCTCCCCAGACCCCACTATGTGGAATTATACTGGGTTTGTTGTTGTTGTTGTTGAAAGTAGAACTTATTGTTGAATAAAGTTATAAAGTTACAATTTTTTCTTTTGAATTATATTTTATGTACGTTATGTTGAAATTTAATTTTGAAGTGTTACATAAACTTTTGTTTTTGTTGAATTTTGAACTTATGTTATATTTTCGATTTTAATTTATTTCTTTTACTAGTATTGACTTGATATTTCACATTGTTTTCATGGTTACCAAACCATGAAACTACACCATACCATATCATACATTTTAAGAAACAATCAAAACAAACATGGTTCTCTTAGTAACTATACCATACCATACCACGGAAAACCACCATCCAAACAGAGTGTTGGTAGTTAGAATTGGTAGATTATCTTTTTATCAAATAATTTAATAATTTTCTGACATTATGCCTATAATATAAATCTTTTTTCAAACATGTATTTCATGATGTTCTTTAAATCATGTACTTTTAGTTTTTATGATTAATTTAGTTAAAATATATTAATTTGAAAGACATATATTAATTAATTAATTTTTTTATAATATTAGTTAAAAATATATGTTTGTTAATTAATATATTTTTCAAAAGACTACATATCTTAATACCTAATTTGATATCCTTTATAGATTCCTTATTTGTCAAATATTAGTAATTTTAAATTTTTGGTGATTAAATTTTATTTTAAAAATTTAATATAGCCATGATTATACTTGTTCAACCAAACAATATTTGTAATTACGTTGTGGCAAACAAATATGCCTGTGCATTATTACTGAGACGTGTAATTACTAGCCTGATAAATATTACCCTAATAACTACACCAATACCAATTCATTTACCCATTGGTTTTTCAAACAAACCCTAAGATGAAGATTGTGGCCTCCTCAATGATAGGGTTGCTATGTTTTGTTCATGGGTGGCAGATCAAGGGTGAAGTTAGTAAAGAGTTTGGTTTAGGCCTCCAAAATATTGAAGCTTTAAGAATTTTTTATCGTGTATTTAATGATTTTTTATCACGACAATATTGAAGATTGTCAAAAAAAAAATATCAAATTTGTATTAAAAAAAACTATCTTTTAACAAAATACTTTGTAACTTTCAATTAAATAACTTAAATCTCTGTATTAATAAATAAAATTTTTACAATAAAATTCAAGTACTACATTTCAAACACATCTCTAACATCTTATTAACTGGAATAAGTCATTAGTTATATATTACTACGTTTTACTATGATCTTTTATGTCATTAAAAACACTGTATTCAAAAAAACAACTGTGAAAATACTTTCTTTTATTGATTTTATTATCACGACAATACTGAAGATTGTCAAAAAAGAAAATCAAATTTGTATAAAAAAAAAAAAAACTATCTTTTAACAAAATATTTTGTAACTTTCAATTAAATAACTTAAATCTTCGTATTAATAAATAAAGTTTTTACAATAAAATTCAAGTACTACATTTCAAACACATCTCTAACATCTTATTAACTAGAATAAGTCCGTATTAAAAACAAATTGTGAAAATGCTTTCTTTTCCTTTTGTTTGGGGTTTAGTGTTTTAAGAAATTTCTAATGAAAATGTTTTAATTTATTTCAGAAAATGTTTATGTATTTTGTACAGGTAACAAAAAAATAAAATAAAAAAAACACAGAAAGGAAAGATGTTTTTAGGTAGGTTATAGGCTGTTTGACCAAGCTTATAGCTTATTCTTCCATCTTTCATGTTTGACCAATAAGAGTCAGACCATCAGCAATGTCAGTGTGATGAAGCCGAGCCATAAACAATGTCGACAATGTCCGAGGAAGCGAAGTGATCGACAAGGACAATATCTGACGAAACGCCTAGCCAAGTGTTGTCGCTGCTGCCGCCTCCTCTTCCTTAGGCACAACCCCGGTCATCCGCTTCCGTCGTGGCAACCCACCTTCCCTAATTCCTCCTCCAGTTCCATCAGCTTTTGGATATATAATTTTTGTGACCGGTTAAATTCTAATTATTTGAAAGATAAGTTATTTTGAGTGAGTGGACATATTTTTCGTTGGATATTTTGTAGTTCTTGATTAAACTGGTTTGACTATTAGTAGGATAATAAGATTTGTCCAGAGAGAGTGTTTTCGGTTCTAATATTGATGTTTTGTAGTTCTAGATTAAACTGCTTTTACTATTAGTAGGATAATAAGATTTGTCTAGATAGAGTATTTTCGGTTCTAATATTTACCTGAGATAAGCTTAAATGGAACGATATGTATAGTGATGATTCATGTATTGAGTACCAAAACTCTTTTGTAGATTTAGGGCGTAGTTGTTGCTGTTAGCAAGTAATAAAACAACAAGCCACAAGTAATAAGTTGCAAATGGGTGAAGAAGTATATCATAAATGTTGTCAATTATGATTATCCAAGTATATTATGCCCATCTTCGTTGGAACGTTGAGAATTGGTTTTGAAATGGCCAAAGCAGACTATAATTTCATATTTGGTTTTAAAATTTTTGAAAAAAGCTTGTTTTCATTATAGATATTTATTATGTTACTGGATCCATACAGAGATAGACACTACTAAAAAAAACCAAAAAAACCGACCACACAATGTGGTCGGAAAAAACCGACCACTTGGGGTCGGTTTTTCATTTTCTTTATAATTCTTTTTTTAGAAGTGACCACATGTGGTCGCTTTTATATTTTAAAAATTCAAAATAATCTTTTCAATAATTTTTATATTAATTATTATTTATTTTACAAATAAAAATTAAAAAAATAACAAACCGACCACTTGTAGTCGTTTTTTTTTAAATATAATTAAAAAATATTTTTAAAAACCGACCACTAGTGGTCAGTTTTTAATTTTCAAAAAATATTTTTTTAAACCGACCACTTGTGGTCGGTTTTTGAACTAAAAAAAATTAAAAAGTAAATAATTTTTAGTAACCAATA